>JAREYC010000003.1:22523750-24020000 GCA_030015325.1 Cryptoblepharus egeriae
CCCATTGTGTTAAATGGGGCTTACTCCCAGGAAAGTGTCTTTAGAATTGCAGCCTAAGTAGACTTCATAGGATCATGCACATTGAATGCATGTTTTGAATTCAATTCCAGTGTTTTGTCATCATTTTTACATCCAGTTAATATTTTTATATGGATATTTTGGGGGTTGTGGAACCAGTCATATGAGTTTCCATTATTTCCTATGGAAAAATCTGCTTCACTTAAAGAGCATTTCACCTAAAGAGCATGCCTCCGGAACAAATTAAGCTCTTTATGTGAGGCACCACTGTACAAGCATCACTCCATGCCACCACAGTGTGGCTGGTCATCAGTTGCCCATAGGCAGCAAATGACAGAAGCTGGGGGAAGCCATCAAAAGGAGACACATATTCGAAGAAAGGAGGAAGGGGACTGTCGGGACACAAACAAAGACATGGAAAACGTGGTTCAAAGAGGGAGCATTTTAGTGTGAGCCCAGGCAAAAAAGAGGTGAGGGAGGAGAACAAAAAGACAAAAGAAAAACATGGGAAAATGGGGAAGAAAGAGAAAGCAGGTGGAGAGAGGAACAGAATGATAGTCTGGGAGGTAGTCAAATGGTTAGTGAAGTGGAACCAAAGGAACAGTGGAGTGGAATCAAAAGGAGAAACCAGGAAGAACAAGCAGTCCCTTCCTTGCAGAGCATGAAGGGACGCAGATTCTTTGAGAGCACCAGCAATCTTCAAGGGTGGGCTCAGGGGAAATGAATAGGGGGCTTCCCTTCATAATAACCCACTTCCCAAGAATATCACAGGCAGAGCAGGTAGATCCACAGACACACCATCCACCTGGCACATGAGGTATGTGGAGAAACACTGATCCTCTGCCTGATGGTGTTCACAACTTCTGAACCTGGTATAATATTGGGACACTTAAAGTGATGTAACTTGTATGTGTAGTTGTAGTCTGGCTGCATGTTGTTATTTCTGTTCAAAGAAGCAACTCAGTGAGGAAGCAGTGTGCATCTGCCCCACAGTGTCCTTTCTGCAGCCCCAGGATGCAGACTTGTCTTCTTGGGATGATGAGAGCAGCCAGGCATAAGCCATAGGTTCCCATAGGAACTGATATCTGATATCCCACAACTGGACATGGGATATCAGACAAACCCTACAATCCAGACTAACTACAGGAGCACATAATAGACATTACATGCACGCATAGTGTTACTGCACCACCTAGTGAAAACCTATGGGAATTTCATATTGCAATCCAGAGCAAATTGTTCTTACACTGGAGCAAGGACTCCCGGTAGTTACTCTGCATTGTGCCCAAAATGGGCTTGGCCTGATGTGGCAGGGCTTTTCTTTTATTTCATCACCTATGGATTGTTGAGCTTCAGAAATGCTTTGTCTCCATGTTCACATGCTCCCACCTCTCAGTTGAGTCCTGGCCCCCACCTCTTGAATCTATCCTTTTATTTTCTCCCTATCATAACACTTAAGATTTATCCCTGAGGCATAAATAGTCATATACCTGCATGCCATCTGCAACTCCAGCCATGTTTGTGAATTCCTTACCAGGAACTATTAAATTTCAAAATGTTTCTGTGGATCTTAGGGTTGGTGTTTCATAGAAATCACCAACATTATTTTTGTTTTTGTTTTTTGTTTCAATTTTTATAAGGTTTTACAAGTAAAGGACAAATGTATCACATATAGGGGAGAGATACATAAGGATACACACATTTTTGTTTTTATGACCATCACAACTACCAAAGATTATTTATTATCACTGTCCCTGATCAATGTCAAAATATTCTAATTCCTTTGTGGCTTGTGCTACTTCCTGCTATATTTCTGCAAAACAGACTGCTTTAATTGAATTCTGTCTATGCAGAGAAAACCTGATGAATTACAAACTGTCTTTAGAGTTAGCTTCCCAAAAGAAAGTAATTTGTTCTGCCACCTAAACCAGATCTGATAGCTAATGCACAGTTCACGGCATTTTTGTGTGACTTTAGTTCTTATGGGAATGTTTTGTTCATCACAAAGGCCAAATATAAAAGCTGTAATACAATGTTATGTATTATGTCTTAACATATTTAGGATTTTTTTTAAATGTTCTCTTCCCTTTCACTTCTCTTCTGACTTCCTTTGATGGTTTCCTTTGCCAAGTGGTGAGCTAGGACATATTTCAAGCTACTATGAACACCTCAGCCCGCGTGCAACTTACCATCATAGTTCCTCAAATCTGCAAAAGCTCCATGTCTGATCACGGTGTCAGTAATACGTTTAAGATTAATGTTGCAGATTTTGTTGCAATTAATGTGATTTTGATTACAAGTTCTTCAGGACTAGCATCTGTTGTATGTGTGACACCTTTCATCTCCTGCAGTAGGTTTCAATATTTATTTTTAAACCTATTTTTTAATCAAAATATTTTATCAGATTCAGCAGAGAAAGAGCTGCAGAACATTTATAGAGCTATGAAAGTCAAGGCTGAAACTACATCAAAGGATAATACTAAGCCACTGACTACACATGGTTTCCAGCTGATCCACACAAACACAAAAAGAGAAGAAAAAAACCAGGGAATGTTATATAAACAGGATGCAACAAGACCACAAAAGCCTCAGCAATTATTTGTTTTTAAGTCTGAAATGTCCGCAGCATTAGGGATTGTAGTATAATGTACTGGTACTTCTACACAGACCACTGGTCCTGTCTGCACTGACTGGATTTGCTCTCCAGAGTTTCAGATGGAAATGGTGGAGGAGGTCATATCTCCCAGCCCTACATAGATATGTCAGGGAAGGGATGTGGGACATCCTGTATGCACAGCATGTGCTCCATGACCAAGTGACAGCTCCCTCCTGATAGTTTTTCCTTATATTCTATTAAAAGTGCAGGCTGCTCTGCCAGTCATGACCAATTCTAAGGGAAGTGTTCATCCTTGTTACAAGGCCGAAGAGCCAGTGGTGTCTGAAGATGTCTCTGTGGTCACGTGGCCAGCATAACTAATTGCCAAAGGCACATACCTTCCCACCTATTTATCTACCTGCATTTACATACTTTCAAAATGCTATGTTGTCAGGAACTGGAGTAGTCACGAGTTTGCTCCATCATGAGGTACGGAGGTCTCAAACTACTGATCCACCAACATTCTGGTTGACAAGCATAGTGTCCTTTAACCACCGAGCCACTGTAGCCCACTATTAGTCTTTCTCAAAGTGTGGCACACAGCCTCTCTCCTATGACTTCCCTAGCAAGGTAGGATGCCAGGAGAGATCAGAGCTGCAAAGTCTCCCAAGACTTGCCACAAGACCTGGACTGTCTCCTGGAGTTGGTGGTCCACAATTTGCAACCTTAGCAAGTTCCTTTTCATTTCCTGTGTTGATGGTTGTCATTTTGGAAATCTTTTTGTGGATGATTAGACTGGCAGTAGACCTAGATACAGGACCCGGCCTTTCCATGATTACTACCAAATGCTTTGTTAATTAGGCTGGCTGTCACAAAGAGCATGTACTCTATACCACTGCAATCTTCATTAGTGTGGTCATCATTCCTCCCCTTGCCACCCATACATAAACCTTCTGTCCATCTTGCAGGTAGCTGATGCACCACATTCCATGCATCCACATTCCAGGCTGCATCTTATTGTGACATTACTCAACCAGCTTTGTAGAAATGGTTGCAGAGTTATTTTAACCATGATCTTGTCTCGCGTTGGAACAAATTGAACACCACTTGCTGCTGAGTCATAACTTAAAAGTCCAATCTTATGCATGTCTACTCAGAAGTCTCATTATAGTAAGTAGAGCTTACTCCTAGGAAAGTGTGGATAGGATTGTAGCCTATGTAATCCATATAAAGGTAAAGTTGTCCCCCACAGGTTGCCCTGCTAGTCGTGACCGACTCTAGGGAACAGTGCTTAGGGTCATAGAGCCGGTGTTGTCCAAAGATGTCTATGTGATCATGTGGCCTACATGCACATGGAACACTGTTTCCTTCCCACCAAGGTGGTACTTATTTATCGACTTGCACTTACATGCTTTGGAACTGCTAGATTGGCAGGAGCTGGTCAAGGGATGGGAGCTCACTCCATCTTACAGTACTCATATCTGAAACTGCTGACCTGCCTGCCATCTTCAGACTGACAGGCACAGCATTTTAACCACCAAGCCACTGCAGTAATCCATATACCACAATGTTAAAAAAATAGGTGAGGTTTCACATTTTGGCAGAAGGCATTACATAGTCAAAATCAGCTTGAAAGGCCTACTCTTGGATATATTCAGATTAAGAGCAAAAAAATCATCTGATGGAATGAAATAATTGCACTTAATATAGCTTAGAAGGAATACTCTGATAAATCAGGTTTTACACATGTGAGCAGACACAGGTGGCTAATGACCACTTCACATTTTACCTTAAACATGCCTTAATGCTTGTTTTTTTTCTTATTTAAATTCCAGTCACAGGCTCAGGGTCATGATAAAGGGGAAGGGAGCTTTAACCCTTTTCCCCGTCAGTCTCACCCAGATCTCACTCTTTCACACACATATAGAGCTTCTGTTTCAGTAAGAACAAGCAGATATACAAGGCCAAAGTGGGTGTTTTAACATAACATGTACGTAGTTTTGACATAGGCCTAACTGCATACTGAATAAGTAGCTGAGCAAGTAGTAGTTCACTACTAGTTCATAAGTGTGTCATTCTGTTTCTTTCCTTCACCGCTGACCCAGTTTGTTTCTAGGTTAGACAGAAAGTGACAGGATTGGGGGTATGTTACCTTCTGTGTGAACCAGTAGCATGCTCAAGTCATTCACTGTCATACCTATGTTCTTACACACTGGCACTCAAAGTAGCATGTAAGGCTCACTCATCTCCCCACCACAATAGTTTCTATAGATATGGGAATTTCCCTAGTGCAGTGGTTCCCAATTTTTTTCTTCACTTGCATACCCATTTCCATAAATTGTACCTCTCATATTCTCATTTACTTGACCCCTTTCTTTCCTCCCTTCCTGTTTCCCTTACTGACCCGGTTCCAATTCTCCTTAGCGGTTATTCTCCTTCCATCACCAATTTGGTGGCAGTATTGGCAGTATCTAAAGCTAAACCCAGAAGCTAATACCCTCCCTTGCCAGACTGTTTTAAGCTGCATGTGTTTTATTATGCTATATATGTATATTCTTGAAATGCCAATAAAGGTTATTGATTGTTGTTGTAAACCAATTGTTTAACTTATTTGGCAGAGAAGACACAGACGGCCAAACATGATTATACTCCTATTATATGCTTAATTCCAGAGGGCCTCAACTTGAATCAGTATTATGATATTGTGCTACATTGTAATAACTACTATTTGACCTTCCATATATAACTTTCCATTAGCAATAGACAACAGACAAAGACATGGAGGCACAAACTGCAGACATGTAAGAGGGGGAAGGGTTAAAGCCTAGCCTGACTTCTGATCAAGAATGGAGTCTCAGTTCGCTAATAACATTTGGGGGGGAATCTAGCACATGCCAGTGGCTCTCCAAAATTAGGATTGTAAATGGCTCCACAGACTGAAGCATTTGAAAATTGCTGTTATAAAACATACCATAAAAATTGCAGTTTTATGATATTATGCCATAGAAGTGGGATATAATCTAGCTTCTAGAATCTAGACAGTCATGTTTTCTTTTAGGTAGCCAGAAGGCCCCTATTGCGTTTTTGTTATCTATTTTGTGCAGTCATATACAGTATACGAAACATAATCTGAGTGTATATTTAGAGAGGTGTGAGCACAAAGAATATATGATTAACTACCATGAGCAGGAATGATTCTAAGAAGTCCACCAGCTATTAAGTTAATGAAAAGAGCCCTTTTGAAAAGAAATATGAATTTTCGTGATTGGCTCTGCAATCAAAGATGCCAAGTCGCACTGACATCTTTAAGGCATTTCAAAATGAGCAATTAGGCCTTATTTACTCTAGTTGCTTCTAGGCCCACATTCCTTTCATGCTTAGTGAAGGATGATAGCTAAGAATGTTGATGACTCAGCATAATATTAGATAAATGGTACTTATTTGAATATGCTAAGAGGACAGTTTTCAGATGCACTTCTATCTATCTAAAACTGAAAAAGTCACTGACTCACTCACTCACTCACCAACACCCAGTCAAACCACCAGACCTAGAAGCATGAAATTTGGGGAGGGTGTTCCTTATGTGACATGAGCACCCATCAAGAAACTATTTTGAGAAATTTAATTCCTAAGGGGGTGAAAAGGGGTGCAACGCATTTTTGTCCTATACTTAAACATTGAAGACTGAGTGATCAGCATCCAGCCAATTTGGTGCCTGATGCACTGGGAGGGGGTGCCTGGGTGATGTTGCATGGAGGGATGGTGCGCTGGGGTGGCATTGCACGGGGGGTTATGGGACCACCACTGCACTGGATGTCTGTTGCAATATAACTTATACCCTGTACTTAACATTAAAGACTGATCAATGGCCAGTCCCAAAATGCCCAAATTATGCTCATAAGTAAGTTCAAAATTATGCAAAGAATGTAATTTCCTCCTCCACATCTTGCTGCCACATGGCTTTTTAGACCTAGTTATTAGGAATACCAGCTACTCCTTTCAACTTCCCCATGAAACAAGATTACTGTCAGAGGCCTTTCTTTGGAACCCCTGATCATTTGAGGTGGGGCTGGTGGTGACTGGCAATGATGAGAGGGTCTTGAACACTATTAAAAATAACCATATGTATAGCACTGAGTGCTAAACATTACATCAAGAATTACAGCAAGATAATGGTCTGAAGTGTACAATCCCAAGAGAAGTTACCATGCAATTCTGTTGAACATAAATATTATCTTGATGTATATTAGCTTGATGTAATTCTAACAACCACCTTGTACAAGTGCGTGAATATACTCATATTGGAGCTGGGGAACCAAAGCCAAGAAGTGGCTTGCCTAATAATACATGGCAAGTTCATACATGCAAGATTTGAACAGGGCAATCTTGATTTTCAGCTTAGTTATATCTTAGCCATTACATTACACCAGTTTGTGAATATAAGCTGCTGTATCCAGGTCAGGCTGCTGGCCTGTGAAGCTCAGTAGTAGTGACTGGAAGCGACTCTCCAGAGATTCAGACGGATATTTCAGACAGATTCAGACAGGAATTATAGAGATGCTAGGAATTGATCCCAGGATCTTCTGGATATAAAGCAGATTTCCTAACTGCCAATGTATAGGCACCATGATCTTATGATGGTAGTGCTCCATCTGTGAAATTTTCTCCATGGAGGTTTGCCTGGAGCCTACTTTAATGACCTTCTGATGTCAGAGAACTTTTTCCTTTTCCAAGGCTTGTAAATCAAGTCACACAGACTTGAAAAATACGATGCCGTCAGACCTTGAATATCTCAGTAGAAAGCAGCTTCCTAAATTGACACAAGCTGGCACAAATCTCTTGTGTTTGCCCAAGATATCTCCCTAGATTCCCACCACTGACATAGTTTACAGATCATATTGTGCTAAAGATAACCCAACATTTTTATTTTTCTAATATGAATCATATACTGTAGAATAGAGTCTGACTCAGTTGGACAGAAGGAGAATGATTCAATAAGAAGTCCATTAATGAATTTTTAAATAGTTTAATCGAAGAAAAAAAAGGATACCCTCACTTGTTACATGTGACCTACATACAATCAAATTGATGCTGAGAGTTTTGTATATCACTCTGGAAAGTGAAAAGTGGTTGGCAGAAAATTCACTTACTCAGGAAATATTCCCTTTCTTATGTGTCAGTTACAAAATATTAGATTGCGGTAGCACTTCCAGTGTGCAACGTGAGATGAGTAAGTAGATGATGCAGTCTTCGTTTTGACATATTAAACCTTATTACACTCTGATAATACAAAAGTACATGACTATGGACTGTTGCAACTCCTTTGAGGTTACATCCTGTTTACCAATTCATTTCTGAACTCAATTAGAATGCTAGGCATTTCAGTAATAGAATTGGATTGCTTTCTTATATCAGAACAGATCCCTTCCAATCCTTTTTATTTTCTTTTGTAGCTATTTTTCTCTACAGCTGGATTTTTACTCAGACCTGCAAGAATTTCTCCATAACTCCTACCATATGTCCCCACACTGTTCTTATAGACACTTCACACTTTCTACATCTACCATCAATTTTTTCTCCTCAAGTCAAGCCAAGTGTTATGGAGAGTGACTGAATAAAATCAGTGGCTCCAAAGTTACTGGTCCCAAAATAGTACAGGGTGCAATCCTAACTTTCCAGTATTGGAATAGCTGTGTCAGAGCTGTGCTGCATCCTTCTCTGCATCCTTCCAGCACCTTCTTGGTGCTGGAAAGTTGGTTAGAATTGTATAATTTGTTTGTACCAAAATATTAGAAATCAGCTTTCAATGATGCAGTATATCTTGCACAAGTCATCAAAACAAAGTTTTTTTAAAGTTTTGATTTCTATAACTTGCCTATATAAAGCCAGGTATTTCTTAAAGTCAACACACAAGAAAGTTAGAGCAAGAACCAGATTAAGAAACCATTTCTACATATTTCCTGGCTGAACATTTCCTCCTTGTTCACCATGGTGTAACTTTTAATACTGTGGCTGCAATCCTAAAGACACTTTCCTTGGAGTAAGACCTATTGAACATAATGGAACTTACTTTTGAGTAGACATGGTTAGCATTGTCCTCTTTGTTTCTAAGAAACATAAGATGAGCACTCTAAAAATGTCAGTCAATAATGCAATGTTTCTGATAAACCTTCCAACCCCAGATTACCAGGTTGACATGTTTTTTGTTTTATTTTTTGCCATATAAACTCCATTTTTTGCTTTGAACATACTAAAAGATTTCAAGCAGTGATTTTGAACAGTTTGAACATTTTCATTAAAAACAAATTTTACTAAAATTTCCTGTACCTTGGAAAAGATTCAAGGTAGCTTATTAATCTTTTTTTTATAAATGCACAATCACAAAAGTAAAATACGTACTACAACCACCAGGAGCCATATTGAAAGTAAAATGCTACGGATGTCTGCTCAAAAGTCAATCCTATTTATTTCAATGGGACTTACTCCTAGGTAAGTGTGCCCAGGGATGCAGCCATAGCAAGTGCAAGGACTTTACTGAAAGACCGCATCGCAAAAGTATGATGATCCAAGAAGCTCTTTGGAAGGGCATTTCACAACTACCACATCCCAGTTGTTGAGGGCACTATTATCAGAATCAGCTGCTTCCTTGGGAGAGCAACCTCTTGAAGTATCCTGGGGCAAACCAGACAGGACCTTAAAAGGTTATCCCTATTCAGCATTTTGAAATAAACTGGTAAGCAGTGAAGCTGGAACAATCCTGAAGTAATATGATCAGACACCTTACACCAGATCATAGTTTGGTTGTGGCATGCTGAGTCAACTGAAATTTCAGAACTATTTTTGAAGATGTCCCTACATATAGCAAGCTGCAATTATCTAATCTGGATGTAAATAGAGCATGAATGACTACAACCAGATCTGATTCTGAACAAAAAAGTGACTGTGCCACCAAGGATAGCCGACACCACTTCTCTAATCAGCACGATACCTGGAAGTCGGCAGCAAACTCAGTCTAACCTTGGTCCTTCAGTTCATGGGATGCAAACCCAACAGTCTTGCACCTTCACATTTGCACCTTCAGTGTGTCTGTTTGTGTGTGTGCTTGTTAAAAAGCAGTAATATATACTGCAACTCACTCTCAGACCACGTTTATGCCACCTCCTACTTCCTTCAGAGCCCAACTCAAAAACCCATTTTCCATTCTTTCTTTATTCACGGCAGAAGCACATACATGGGTAAAAAAGTATAAAGAACATTAAAAGGAATTTAATTAATGTCATTTGCCCAAAACCAAGCTATCTTGACAGAATTTTCTCTTGCCAACCTAAGATCTTCCATGTAGAAGGGCACCATACACGCTGCAGCATATGTAGCATGGTTTGTTCTTCTCCACATTTGCACAGCCATCTTTCATGGTGTATCCCCCTTTCCTCAGGTTGTCCTAAGATCTTCCTGCCCCAGAATGCAGGCTATTTAAAGATTTCCATACAGGCTATGGTTGTTCTTGGCCAGGCAAGACTGGCCAGGTTGTTCTTGGCAGGGAACAAAAGTAAATTGCAATATTAAATTTTTTTTAACTAATCTGTACTGTGACAAGTTGGTAGGCATGTGGTTTAGCTAGATGGGGTGAAAAGCAGTTTTGCAGGGATATTCACTACAGCATTTCCTTTTTTAAGAAAGGCTTGCAGATGATTGGACCCATTCACTTGGCATCTACCCACCCTCTTTCCATAGGTCTATGGCAGATAGTGGCAACCGAAAATCAGGAGGGGCCACAGTTCTAAGGAAGCTATTCCTTGATCTTGACCTTGGCCATAAGGAAGCTATTCCTTGACCTTGGAAACTGATGGCCATAAAGTGAGTGGTTTTGTAGAGATGTTACTTTAACCCATTCCTTTTGCTCTGCACTTTCTCAGATTTTAGGGGGAGACAGACCAGCTATCTTTTGCATTGGTGCTGGTTTTAAACATCTTATGACCAGTCTTGTTTCATTTAAGGCCACATCTATCTGCTTTGCATGTTTAGATCTATGCCATACAGAGCTGGCACATTCTTCAGCCAAGTGACATAAAGTGAAAGCAGAGGTTCTTAGTATATGTGGTTGAGCTTCCCAGCTTGTGTCTTTTCCATGAAGCAATTCCCAGACAGATTGATCATATCGAATGAAGGACAGAGTACTTGTATTTTTAACTTGTATAGAAGAGGGAATTTAGATAGGTTTAGCTCAACATAGAAGGGATTAAAACCCGCCTAAATTCTCTCTTCTATGCAATGGTTAAAGGTACAGGCACTCTGTCCTCCATTCTGTATGGTCACCCTGACCCCAGACATTCAGAGTTTGAAGCGTAGGAAAGCAATCCAGATTTTTCCATCATATCAGTATGATGTCAAGATACCTGTGTATGCATGCTCACAAACTAGACAGGATTACCAAATGCCAATGCTATACTGAATAGAACACCTGAAATTAGGCACTTCAATGAAGGTATGAATCATTGAACAGTAAACTGTAGTGTTTTCAAACAGCAATATCTTGGGGGAAAGGGGACAGGGCAATCTCCTAACCACAGTAAAGCCCTTTAAATGAAGTGATTACTTCTGGATTTTGAAAGTTTCCTTCAGAGCAACAACCCTTTGACTTAAACAGCAAAAAGATCTTCCTCTTAGACAAACTCATCATGTAGCACACTGTGCGCTAAAAGCACAGGATGTTGTTATGCAACAGAGCAGCTGGAGAGATTAATCCTGATTAAAAAAGGGAAAAATTACATGCAGGAAGTTCATTCAACAACATGAAGATGATTATAAAGTATAAAATATGGAAAACAAAAATAGGTGTCCAGTTGTGTGCACTTTCTAGAATTAAGGCATTTTGTGCAATTAGGGCTTTTAAAGCCCTAATTTTCAAGAAACCATGATTGTTCTCCCCTCCCCTCTTTTGCGATACTTGCTCTGATTCACTCTTGAAAAGCTGTATACAGTAAATAAAAATGAAGAGAAGTGAACCTTGCAGGAGAATGAAATCATTTATTGCTATCAAAACTGTGGCTGCTTTCCTAAACTTCAATAAAAAGTGCAGGGGGGAAAAGGATACAAGTAACATCTAGTAAAGACAGGGGCAGGTGAGAACAATTGCATTCCACTTTTAATCCTGACCAGTGGCACCTAGTAAGCAGCAAGTAAGTGGCAGCTTACTTAGATTCAGTAAGTACATGCCACAAGTGGCTTAAAAACCTGGGTTACAATGAATTTGCTGAATTCTGACAACTATGCCACAAATGAAAATCACTCCTACACTACATTCAGCAAAAATGGGAAGTTTCTGTAATTCAAAAATGGAATTCTTCTGTAAGAATTGCTCATGAGGAGCACAAAACTATTTCTGTAGTTATTCAGTACAATTTATATTCATTGAAGTCAGGCTTTCAACAAAAATGGGAGACAAAGCTGTTTTATACTTGAACCATTGTCCCATCTGATCCAGGATTTTCTACTCTTGAAGTGGCTTTCCAAAATCTTTGACAGAGTCACCTGTTACGCATTCCTTTTCGTTGGAGTTGATAGGATCACTGATATCCAGTAATCATTCCAGCCTTGAACAAGAAGCAGTATGTGAACCATGTAGACTTCGAGCATAATCATTACAATGTCTACTCAAAAGTAAGCCCCACTGTGTTATGTGGGTCTTACTCCCAGGAAAGTGTCTTTTAGATTGCAGCCTTACTGGGGAATCTGGGTGCAAATCCTATCTTACCCATGAAATATCCTCTGTGAGGTAGGGCCAATCAATTGGGCTAATTCTAAATAAGCTTATTAGAAGTTAAGACCCATTGATGAAGCCTTATTCCAAAGTAAAAATGCATAGGATTGTGCTAAACCTCCAATATTAATGTACTTCATTGGGGTTGCTCAAAGAAAGCTGAAAGCCAGGAGGCAAAAATTAGCAAATAATAAAACATCATTGTTATGGTGAGGGGGTAGGAGAGGAGAAAAAAAATCAGTGCTTCATTTCATATTAAGTACACTTTAATATGCTTTTTTCCAGGATCTAATGTACAAATGCAGAGGTAGTAAAGTACTTTTTCTATGCAGACTTGGATGAAATATATTGAAGTCAACTTGACGTATTTTATTTAAATAGTCTTCAAGAGCAACCTGAAAAAAGAGAAGGGAGTGTTTTATTAGCATAGTATTCAGGATTAAAGTATGAACAAATAGCAGAAGATGAAATAATTTATAAAGAACAGAACAAAAAGTTTAAAAAAAGAGGTCAGCAACCTCTTTAACAAAGGGGCTGGACTTTCAACATAATATCGCGACTGAACTTCAAGGTTACCATCCTCCAGCAGCAGAGAACACAGTTTGGGAAGCTTTGCCTCCTGCCCGATTGGCTACATACTGGCCAGTGAATGGAGAGCTTTCCTGAGCACAAGAGACTCAGGATGCAATCCTAACCAATTTAGATCAGCACAGCTCACCTGGCATAACTTCCTGTGGTGGTGTGGGGAGGCTGGTGCATGTCTGTGCACTGGCCTAACCTCCCCAGGAGTGTGGCAGAGCATGCACTGGCCTCCCCACACACCATACGACGTTATGCCGGCCTAAACTGAATAGGACCCTCAATGAGTACCTGTCTGGTATGCAGCAAACTGGGTAGAAGGCCCAAAACAAGGTCTGCATGGATAGATCCAGCCCATAGGTTGCTGACCCCAACCTACAGTATTAATGACCACGAAGGGCTTTATCATCAGAATGAATTGTGACAGGTCAAGTTTCTATTTATACCTAAAAACAGAACCCCTGAATTTCATAGAGGCATGTTGGCACACACTGCTGCCCAGATCATGAGTGGTGGTGCTACACAGCTGTCTCTTCTCCAGTACAGAATATGGCCCAGCAGCGCTGCTTCCCAAGGGTGTTCGCATACGACCAATTGCTGGTCAAAGTTCTTTTCACAGGATAAAAAATTCAGTAGTCACTTACCGTAGAAAGAAATGCAGGAAATGCCTTAACAGGAACATTCTTTCTGAAAGACCTTGCCTGACGATAGATAGAAAACATGTCATATTTCAAGATAAACCTCAAAAACCAAGCCCCAAAAACAAGCCAAGCTTTCATGTGAGATGGGTTCCATTGTAACACAGGGCATAATAAGTTTATGCATGTAAGAATAGCAGTCTGGGAAGTGACAAGAAAACACACATTACCACACACCCAATCTGCAAATGTTCTTGAATTTGTTTCCAACTCTTAACTATCAGAAACACAATCATGTAAATTTTCCTTCTGTACCACATAATTTTCCTGTCATCCCACTGCACAACTCTCCTCCCATTATCAAAATGTTTGATTCAACTACAGCAGCTGCAATTGAGGCATGGGACCATGAGACCAACAAATGTCTGATCTCTGCATCATCAGAACCACTAGCATGTATTCATGTACTGATGCAGGACATCATCAGAAGAAATGGTAGAAGGCTACTACTCTTGGGCTCATACTGTGGGATGGGCTCACAGCTAAACTACTTTGCTAAATTTGAGGTTGGCTATAATCAAACTGAAAGTACGCTGCATGGGTTTACTGCATCCCAAACGTAGCATAGTATTTAAACAATCCAATAAAGCAGGAGTGAAGCTTGCCACCCTCCTAGTTCACCAACAATTAGCTTCTGTCCCATCCTTACTTTTAGCACTGGAGGAGAGAATACACAGCCTTTATAGCACTGATCTGTGTACTGATCACAGCTGATCCATGTGCTGGTAAGAAAAACAAAATACACTATTCAAGCTATCCAGGCATTTGGGGGAAAACCTCACTGTGGTGGGATGGAAGGAAATAAAGGCTGGACACATCACACTGTGGGGGTTGGAGAGGAGAAAATGCAGCCAAGCACCTAACAGGCTTTGGTGTCAGGAAAGAGTGGGAGTCAAAGAAGTGTCAGTGTCAACTCTGAGGTTATCTGCAAAATTAGTGAATATTCTGTCATCCTTTGGAATGCAAGTGCAATTAAAAAAAATATTTTCCTACTCTTTTGAAACAAAACCTTAATTACCCAAAACATGCTATGAATGTATGAATTGGCTATGAATTAAATCCAGCTGTTACAGATATTAATGGATGCCAAATGCAACAGATGCTAAGTCCTTGGTTGTTTATTTAGTGCCAGTCAAAAGACGACTACTTGCCCAAATGAATTCAAAACTAAGTTAGATACAAGCAGAGACAACAAGAGGAGAATAATTTATGTGAGAGCAATGGAGAACAAATATACATTAAGTTCAATTGTTTATTGTTTGTATAGTTCATTTCATATGTATTATCTTTCACTTGTTCTTAAAACAGCCCTGTGAATAGGGAAATGGAGGCAGAGAAATAAGATCAAGAAGGGCTTTGGAGGTTAAAAAGAAAGGGTTTATACAGGCTGCAGAATTGAAAAAGAAGCAAATATAGGAACAAGGAGAAGCATTTTATTTGCTGCTTGGGGAAACTACCCAATAGAAGTCACATGTCCCAAGTGGCCAGCTGCTGTCCTGGCATTTTTTGAATCTGACAACATCAGTAAGGCTGCCTCATCGAGCTTCTAAGATGATAAGCCAAGTGTTCTGGGTCCCCAAAATCCAAGGCACAATCCACTTCCGTGGCCAGCAACATGACAGCAAGAAAAAAAGAGACAGGGTGCTAATTCAGCTGTGTGAATCTGAACTCTGGCTGACAATTATTCCGCGTAGCAAATTTACAGCAGATTATTAATGCAGAATAATCAGGAGGGACACATAAATTTATAACATGTACACAGTAGGAGGAGGAGGAGGTGGTGATTAAGATGTTTTCAGAACTATAACACTTAGCAGGGCCAACCCTTCAATTTTAGAAACATCAAGCTGTAAGAAATTACTGGTAGATTCTTCTTCAACATAGACAGAAATCTTATTTTGCCCTCTGCTGGCCATAAGTGAAGACTTCATAACAACCAGTTAGTGTAGCCTTGCAGTTGTCCTTTAGTTTTAATTTGTATTTAATTTTCACTTACAACAACCACTTACAATATTCATTCACTCTTAATTACAGTTGGGCTGTAATCCTAACCCCACTTAGGACAGTTTAAGCCCTGGCATAAGTCTTGTGCTGACCAGGAGGTGTCACAAAAATGCCCCACTACTGCCCCACTCCTAAGGGGGTTACGCCCATGCATAGGCATACAAAGACATCCCCATACCACCACGGGAAGATATGCCAGGTGAGTTATGCTGGCCTAAATTGGTTAGGATTGCACCCTCAGTAAACTGGCTGGAAAAACATACTATCAAACCCTGAACAGTTAGACTAACTTCTGACAAAGCTTGTTCATTGCAAATCTTTTTTTCAACTAATGTTTATATGTTTATTATATATCCTTCAACTGTTAAAATCTGATGTGCATAAAAGCAGCTGCTTCACATTTTACTGTGCACAAAAGAAAATGGGTAGCATTATGTAGGATATGGCTAAAACTTAGTTTATGAGCGTGTGCATAAAACCGGGGCTTCTGATCAGGAATAGTGGCCCGCATCGAGGTACCAAGTTTGGCACATTTCCCCTGAAAAAAACGACTAGGATAGGTAGGGAACCAGTTCGCTCATATTTTTATGTAAAAAAATCCAGACCAAACCTGGGCAATTGGTCTCACACCTTACCAGGAACATTGGCCCCTGTGTAAACATGCTTGTGGACCAGACCATGATGAGTATATAAACAGCAATTCCAATAATCACAGCAGTGTTTCCCAGTCTATGCACCCGAGATTTAAACTGACTTTGTTATGGTAGCTTTGATGACCCATTTCATTGATCCCTGTGCAAAAACCTGATGTTTATGCAATGAAATCTGGAAAGGGCCATTAGCAAACCAGAGGACCTTATAAAGAAGCTGGGGAAGAGTGCAGCCGAAGGAAACCTAGTTAGAGACTGTAAGAAAGGAAGGACTCTTCCCCCTATTTTTCTCTATAATCTTGCAATGTGTGCTCAGGAGTGAGTAATTTCCAAAAATAAAAAACTTACTGTATATACAACTAGAGAAAAGTTAACTTATAGGGAATATAGCCTATGAATTAATGGTTTTATCAACCCTGGCTAGCATTTCCCCCCCCCCCCAACAGCAAGTGCTAGGGGAAGGGGAAAGAAAACCCACTTCCCATCTATGTGTCCCCCACAGGTTAGGTGTCCTCTGCAGGTTATACTGCTAGTTGTGACCAACTGTAGGATGCGGTACTCATCCCTGTTTCTAAGCCTTTAGAGCCCGCATTGTCCAAAGACACATCCATGGTCATGGGGCCAGCATGAATACCAAAGGTACATGGAATGCTGTATTGCCTTCCCACCAAGAAGGTACCTATTTATCTACTTGAATTTACATGCTTTCTAACTGCTAGGTTGGCAGGAAATGGCCTAAGGACAGGTGGGAACCCTGTCTTGTAGGACCCACGTCTCAAACCCTGGCCTGCTGGTTAACAGGCACAGTATCTTAACCATGTGTCACCACAGCACTTCTATGGTTACATTCTAAATTTGGTCCACCCCATGCATGCTATTACAAGGGGAAAATGTAAAATATATGATATGCAAACATATGATACAAAAATATTTGTACCCAATTTGGCCCAAGAAAATCTCTTTTGAAACTGGAGAGAAGGTTTAAGGGGATATTCAGAAGTTCAGTACCCTTGCAGCCTTTGAAAATGCTTGCCTCTGTTAATTTGTAATACATACCATATCACTGCAGGAGAAAAACTTCATTTACTGAGCTTTTGGGCCAGAATGCCAGGGATAATCTTACTTTAGTATGACGTGCCTCTGTTTAGGTATTATGGATTTGTAGTAATCTATAGAGGTTGGACATTTCAATATTTGGATTTACATTATAAAACAGCTATAAATTTTGTTTAACTATACTTGGTCTTTCTGTAACTTTTAACCATTTTTGTATGTTTGTTTTTCACATAACTTTTTAAATGTCTGTTTCCATACCATCCATGCCTTCTGGTCCAAAAGCTTGTTACTATTCAAGCAGCCTTTTGTGATTTCCCACCCCAATCGCCCAATATAACTTTTCCTAGGAAGAAGTTAAAATCAAGACATGATCTCACAGCTCCCTCTCTTTTCCTCCACCACTGCAGGAAGAACTTGTCACCCAAACTGGAGACCATATAATCACAAGCTCTTTCAATCCAATATTCACCAGCGACATGCTAGAAACTCGAGTTGCTTCTCTTTATTCCCTACATTCAAACCTAAAAACTGTTTCTCAGACCACTCTAGAAAAGGAAGGTATGAAGCACATTCTTGAACAGCTAATAATCAAAGATCATCACTCTGGAACATACTGTTCACAAATAGCCAAGAAGAAGGTGGCTTTTTACACCATCAGTGACAATGTTTACGACAATGTTGTACTATAAATTTCAGGAAAAACCAGAAACTCACATGTTCCAAATGGACATACGCCTGACTGGCAATGTCATATATGACATCTTTCACTTTCTTCTCCTGACTATGTCTTATGAAGTCCTCTTGAGAAACACCATGCTGATGGATCAGGGGGAAAAAACAGCCCAAAAATATTTCAGGTAAATAATTAGGAGGCAACTGAATAACGATCCTAAAGGCATATTACAATAAGGCATATTACAATAAGGCAATTTAATTAGCAATTTTAAAATACAAAAGTAGTTTACAACATTTATCTCAGCACTATGCCTTGACAGGATCACATACGCTTTTCCCCATTATCATTCACTATTTGCATTATCATTTTCTCAGTGAGAAAGAAAACAAATAATTACCTGCCATTAAGCCGTAGCTGACTATTTTTTGTTTGTTTTTGACAGGGGCCAAATTCTGAAAATAAGTACAGTTTAAAAGGCAAACAGCACTGGCTCTACCAAGTCACTCTATGTAGGTGCTGGCAACCTAAAGGCCTTTGAGCCTCCTCATTTCCAGGGTAATCTTCTTATGCATGCAGGTAGCTTGTCAGAATCCAAGGCTTGATCTACATGGAATATCATTGCAGGTGGGGGATACTATTATTTATGCCAGTGATTTTCAATGCTTTGCATCTCACAACACACTTAAGGCAGTGAAATTGTCAAGGCACACCATCAATTGTTTTTACCACTGACAAGGCAGACCAGACTGTTCAAATCCCCCAACTTTCCTATTAATGAATGTCAATCCCCAAATTCCCCCCGCACAACTGAGGACTATCCATGGCACATCAGTTGAAAATCACTGGTTAATGCTGCCCCACATTAAAATTCCTCCATCCAACATGAGAATGAGCATACTAGGGAGAAAGCTTATAGCTTGATGTATTTACTGTGGTGGTTTTCTGATTGCAAAGGGGGATTTTTGTTCTCCTTTTTTAAAGCAATCTCTCACCTGCAGTCTGAATGGGTACCTTCCACCTGTTAGCTGAAGCAACTGCCTGGCTGGGCCACACACATTTACCACAGCAGCCCCACAAATGCAAACATTTCTTCCTATTATGAAAATTTTTGTAGCTAGGTATATGTGTATGTACTATTTTCTATGATTAATTCTCTCTGGTTTGCCATAAATGCAGCACTGTGGGATGTGGCCCTGGCATCTGAAATTTTGGGGACTCCTGCCTTAGCCATTCCAGGCCACCAAGTCCTATTCACACTACTAGAGATTAAACAGTTCTAAATAAGCTGTGGGGCCAAAACAAAAACACAAGAAGAGCCTCCACTGGATCAGGCTGAAGGTCCATCTAGTCCAACTTCCTGTACCTCACAGCAGCCCACAAGATGCCTCAGGGAACACACTTATTCAGTGAAGAAGGGGTACTCTACTGGAAATAAAGGTTCCCAAGCCTCCATAAAATTTAATTTTGATCAAATATAGATGAAGTTACATCTGATGCAAGGACCGACTCAATGCTATTGTGGATTTAGTTTATATCCCACTCTAGCCTAAAGGCTCAGAACTGTTTACAACAAGCATTTCCAAATGCTAATATTCCTGTCCTCAAGGGGCTCACAATCTATGAAGTTAAATAGTTTGGGGGATAAAGTAGGCCCAATGAAATGTTACTGGTTAGTTCCCAGCTATATCAACTTACCAGCATACATATATCCATAGGCAGAAACACTTTTCCTCTGCTAGTATGATAGGGAGTTGCTCTTAAACAGGTTACAATGCCTTGTGCTTTTCCAATGTGACTTGCTGCATGGTCTGCATGTATATCCTTCACACCTACCATTGCAAAAACAAGCATTTAAATGCACTGGGGCAGAAAACCAAAGCATTTATTAGAAACATCAATTAAGCTCAATAGAACAAATGCAACTGTGTTTTCTTTACATTTCATTTTGTAAATTGCAGAAGTTACAGGGTAAGAAGTTACAGGGTACACAAGTTACAGGGTAAGTGAAGGGTTTCTATCCCAAAGTTTATTGACCTTATAATGCGAATGCAAGAGCAGGTCATTTGCAGGGAAGAATTTGTCTACAGAGATGATTCTTGCAGGAAAGACTGGTAGGCAGCAGGGGAACAACTCAATTTTTCTCTTGCCCTTTCTTCAAGGAGCCCAAACTGCATATAGCAATTTATGCATAACATACATGTGAACATCTATGGCCGCAATAATTTCAGTTTTATTTATAAGGGCAAGATGGTAAGTCAAGATCAGCATTTGCCAAATAGGTTTACCAGATAACTGATCAAAAACTAAATTCTCAAAGTTGAATTTGTCTTGTAAGAATCGGAACTATTTTAATAAGATGTGCTATGCCAAATTGCAGTCACACAGGACTTTTAAACAGAGCCTAATGTATATACGGTACTTTACCCATCAATGAAAGGTAAGCGCCAGAGATGGTAATCAATGATATACCTACCCAGTGTTTCCAGAGTGAGGTAAAGGAGGGCACTCTGTGTATTTTCAGCATAAGCTTCCAGTTCATTGATATTGTGATATGCTCTGTCATCAAGATTCTTTTCCTAGGAGTTTGAACATGAAGAATAAACTTGTTTCTTGATATTAACATGGAGTTACTTAAATGATATCAAACACCTGACTGAAGGTCAGTCTTTTTTCTCCCTTGATTTAAGGAAGCAGGCTTCAAAAATCATGTTAAAAGGAACTTGTACAGACAGCTACATTTTAATTTAAAAGCCTTACCCTTTCATCAATAATCTTCATAAGCCATCTTTTAGTCAAACGTTGCCTCTTAATTGCCTAGAAGTGGTTGAACAGAATGTAATCATTTAGAAATGAAGGAAAAATCAAAGCAGGATATAATTAGAACAGAACAAAAAGCACATGAGACACAGGGAGGGGTGTGCAGGAGGAATCAGATTTACCAACAAGAGCTTTTATCAGAAGGTCAGATTTTTACATGCTGTCTTTTTTTTCTTAAAACACAATTATTGGTTAGTAACAATGACTTTTAAACAAGGCAACCACTAAAACACGGACTACTTCGCAAACCCAATCCAATAATCTTATTTCTTTATATTCCTGAGAATTAGCTTGAACTCAGACTTTCAGCCAGATGCTCTATTTAATCAATGCAGTCTGTGATTTCAACAAATCCAAATGTCAGCACTATCTCCATATCCACTCAGACAAGATTATTACATGATTTAGGACCCTATAGTACCCATCTTTCCAATCCCAATGCAACCACAATGCATCCCAAGTTAAGGCATCAAATGTACCTTAAGGAAGCCACCATGACTGAAACAGGGTAGCGCACACCCTGTTGACACGAATGAATCAGTGCTTGAACATTGGGTAGAATTGGGGCCCCTAATGGTATCAACCATATTCATCAGGAATTAATTCATAATTAATTCATCTCTCATTCTCCAAATCTTTATTCACTGTCCCCTGCCAACAGTGCCTTTTTGAACTCTAATTCACAAAAACACATGCTACAATGAATTCGTTATTCTCTAAAGGTGTCACAAGATTCTGTTACTTTTGCTGCACCAACTTACCTTTCTGGAATCAAATGTTGAGAAACTTGCAGGGAAGTGATAGAGTGCACCTGACTTAAGACACACTGACCAGCTACCTAAGCAAAAGGCTAGAAGTTTACTCAGTGGGTCTCAAACTTTTTCAGTTGGTGGCTTCCTTGACCAACTGGGCCATTGGCCATGGTTCTCCATGAAGGCTAAATTCTATACATTATAAAGGGTTTGGGGATTTTCCATAAGGATTCCATTCTTCCCCTGGCTGGTTTCCATGACTTCCCAGAGAGCTATGGCTCACAGCTTGGGAACCACTGAATTAAGCTGATGCCAAATGAAACCATTCGGAATTAGAAAATTTCCAATTACCAAGCAACTACCAAAGGGAAAGGTAGTTCCTAGCATCAATGGTTGATCTGGACTAATTTAGCAATGTCAAGCTCTATTCCCCCCCCCCCCCCCCCGTGACAGATTCTGATTAACTGGTTTGTTGAAAAAGAGGAGAAGGGGTTACTGCCTAGTAAATTTCATTGGGATCAATTCACTGATTAAACGCTATGCACTGCCATGCCTCCTCTTCTACATATTACTATTCTCTTGAAAATGTCCCTTAAAACCAGCCCCCTTCACCTGTACTTATTCCCATCTGTTGTTCAGTTTCAAGCACCCTGTTGCAAATAAGAGAAATAAAGACATGGGAATGAAGTTCCCCATTTTGGACACGGGGGAGTTTCTCATTACTGAGTGGAATCTCCAACACCAGAATTACCGTAAGTAACATACAACTGGAGAAGGCATTCATGCCCTGCTGCAAGCCTTCCAACTGCATGTGCTTGGAATCAGATTGCTAAATAAGATCCATTTTGGTCTGATTAAAGAGGCATCTCATATATTCTGATCAGGAGGCAAGTACGGTGGTGAAAAGTGAGTATGTGGCACTATACTGCGGTACTCTACCCAGTGGTACTATGCAGTAACATTCTTAATTCACTACTAATTTTTCTTAATACTAATCAGAACTGCCTTGAAAAGTTAGAAGTTCACAAAAAGGCGGAAAAATTATTTTTTTACTTTAAAAACGAGTAGTCAATTCTTATGTTTGGTTCACTGCTGATGCTCTTATAGACTGATTTGTATTATTTTATAAATCTTGATTTTATTTATTAATCCTATTTATTTATTTATATGTTTATTTATTGGAAGCCTTGTTTGGCTTTGGGAAAGCACAAACTTTTACAGTACATGAATGGTCATTATATTCTGAACCATGACTGTTACAGAAATTTAACAAGCTTGGCACGCCAGCCAAACTTAGTATTGGAGGAAGGAAAACATATGCATTACAACTCCTTCCATCAGCAGAACGTTCCTTTTGCTCATAAAGAATGCTTCTATTTGTGGACACAGTGTTCAATGGCAGAAGTCACCCTATGTGTCTTGACTAAATTATTAAGTCATACTAAATTGATAACGTGCAATTCTACAAGCAAACTGAGGAATAAAATATGGTGCATTCCATATATGACAGAAGACATATTTAGCACTCAAAACAATGCCACCGTTTTAAGGCTCTTCCCTTTCCTTTCTGAGTCAGAGGCTATAAAATAATGACTCATTTAAGGGGTGGTCACAAAACAGGACAAGTCTGGACAAGTCCACAGTTAACACATGCAGTAAACATGCTCTACTAGGTTGGAAAGGAAAACTAAGCTCTAGGTTGCCTTTGAAAAGGAATTTGGCACAAATCCTTTCCTGAAGGCAGACTCAAAAGTATAAGAGAACAAAGCAAGTAACATGCTCGTAAGCTTTCTGCCATATGTTGACATGTACACACCAATACCCTGATGCACTTAGAAGTAGGATCACTCCTAAGCACCCTCAACACTAACAATCCCAAACATATCCATTCCTCTCCAGGGCCAAACTCTAAAAACACCACAGTTCCATGGATTCAGGCAACAAGTGAAGCAGGCAACATGAGCATCCTTTTATAATGGCATCAGGAAACCTTTCCCATACCCTATCTCAGTAACAATTCTACTCTGTAAAATTCATGTTTTAAAAAATTAAAGGAATAAACAGACAAATGTTCATGAAGCATTTTGCTTAAAACTGATACTCTATATTTACTCTATATGTACTCTGTAAGTACTGATTCATATTCAAATAAAAATACCTAGACAGCACCTGGAGCTTCATTGCAAGATATTGCCTTATAGTTTTAAAAGCAAATGCATGAATCTGCCTAGATCCCAGATAATAAAAACAGGTAAGGAGCATTAAAGACATTCTCCTAATTTTAAGGCTAACTCTATGCATACTGGCAAGTAGGTGTGTTGAGTCCTTCTTTATTCAACACAGCTAAATTAAAAAAATAGAATATACAAATCTCTCTATATAATAAACTACATGAGAAAAGTAGTGAAGCAATAAAAAGACTTTCGTGATGGTTGAATAAAGATAAACTTGAGTACCAGCACCTCTGTGCCCGCCCCCTAGGCAAGTAGACATGCCTATGACAAATAACTTCATGGTGAGTACCCCCACATTTATAACATATTCATGGTTAGTACCCTCACTTTTATTTTTAGAAAAAAGCACTGGTTAACACCAAGACTGCTACTCAGGAAACACCAGTTACTTACTTACATCTTGTTACTGACTGAAAGGAATGGATTTGCAGGTGAACAGAGAAGGGCAGTAGCATAGATAATTTCCTGTGAACTATGGTTAGAAGATTGGCAGAAATCTACAAATGTTGGCTTATAAGCCTGATCTGATGACTACAAAGAATGACAAGTTCAAATTTTATACCTTCCATAATTCTATAGCAACAGGTTGTTGTGGTGGGTTGTCATTGTACATCTCTTCTACAGCTTGCCTCCAAAACTGTATTCGCATCAAGCCAATGGTCTTCTGAGTTGTGGAGTCTTTAATCTGAAAGATAAGCATACGTGAGAAGTGAATTTGATACCAGTTTATTGTTTTTATACATGATGTATAGCATTTGCAACAAGAAACAATATTGCAATAAGAAAACAATGCAGCAAACAATTCTTTTTCTGCATGGACTCATTCCATGTCATGCCTGTTACATTTATGCATTATTTACTCAAGTTGACTATCATGATGTGGGCAGTTATTGTGTTCCCTCATGTTATGTATTCATATTCATGCCCCAAACAATTCAAAATTTCCAAGGTAAGAAGTTTTTTGGCAAATTTCATTGTGCTATAGGGGGAAAAGCCATTAAACTTTGAAACTGTTTAATTCTTTTGAATTTGAAAAAGAAACTGTTGATTCTTTTAAAATCAGAGCATTCTTGGTGCACTTAAGCTATCTTCTATTTACTATCTCATAAGTAATGCCAGTGAGATTAATTGGGATCAAATCAGAAATTTCTAGAAATAATAAATCACTGTGTCTTGGAACAGGTTGTTACTGAACCAATAAAAGAAAATGGGGCTCTCAGTGTAATCCAAAATCATGATATATGGCCTGATAATCAATTATGGGCGCAATCCAGAGTAACTACGTGGAGTCCTTGCTCCGGTGTAAGAACAATTTGCTCTGGATTGCAATATGAATTTCCCATAGGTTTTCCTTAGATAGTGCAGTAAGTAAGGGTACATGTAATGTCTCTTATGTGCTCCTGTAGTTACTCTGGATTGTAGGGCAAGTTAAACTTTCATATGACTGACCTGAGTTGAAATTCCTTCTCAGCCATTAAAGTTTACAGGGACACTTTATTCTTCTCTGACATATCCTAGTCTTCCTATCAGTCCAGCCTGTTACATCAGGCTGCTCAGATTCTTGCCAGCTATACTGCTGTCAATTATTAAAGCATCCCCAAAGAGCTGGCTGGAGCATTATTTGGGATAGGGACAAAAACATGCACTTACCCCAAAGAGACCTCTAGCCACCTCCTAACTTGCTCTGGATACAGTACAAGTCAGGATTGGAATATCCATCAGCAACCATAGCTCCCATGCTTCAAAACCCACTTCTGCCATAAATTCATCAGATGGCCTTAAGAAAACCACACAGCCTCAATTCACCAGCTATGACAATACTATGCACTTAACGTACAGAGTAGCTGAAAAAACATTCCAATATAATACATGCATGTGATAACACATGCGAACTGCTCTGCACTGCAAAAAATGCTGTTTATATTTCTTTAACCAGCACACTCTGTGGAACTCCTTACCCCAAGACTTTGATGGCATCTGGTCCATATGGGGACAGGACAGATCAAGGGTTTCAAGTCATGATGACTGTAAATCATTTCCAGTGTTTTTAGAGGCAGCTTATCTCTAAAGGTACAAGAGGATGGCAACAGAATACAGGTGTTTTGTGTGCTCCTAGAGAAAGCTGGTGGGCCACTGTGAGATACAGGATTAGATGGGTCTTTAGTCTGATCCTGTGGACTCCTCTATTGCTACATAATGCACATACTATTATTTCCTTAATTAAGAAAAACAAATGAACACAGTTTCTGCAAACAATTTTGCATACCCAACCTTTCAGAATTATTTGGGACATTATAAATATTGTAGGAAGTGATCTGTTGAACTTTCAAAAGGCACTGAAAGAACTATTCATCAAATGAATATAACACAGCTTGGAGCACAATCCTAACCATGTCTACTGAAAAGTAAGCCTCATTGTGTTCAATGGATCTTTCACCCAGGAAAGTGTCTTTAGGATTGCAGCCTTAGTTATGGGGTAAAGGATGTCCCCTCTTATGGCTCAATTACTGGTAAGCGCCCAGAATCAGACATTACAAATAAATGATAGTAGTCACATGCACAACCAACAAACAGAAACCCCCTTTTAAATAGATACGGCTTGCCTATAAATGATTCAGTCAAGAATAAACAATATGGTAGCCAGGTTTGCAGAAGACACAATTATCCCAGACGGTCTGCAAAGGATCTTTCCATACAGACTTATTAAACAAAAAGAATAGCAAATAAAGTTCAATTTAAGTTCATATACGCATTAATATACATCATATCTCTTACTTAAGTAACATCATAGATTTGAGGGGTCTATATTTAAATAGTCTGATCCTGCTAACTGGGCAAAAAGTTACCTTTTAAAGTGGAAGACGCTTATATTTAGCAGGGGATGAATGACTGTTCCTCTTCACCCCCAGTATGGCATCTTTTCCAGTGACTGTTGGTGGCATTTTTTGATTTTTTTAAATTGAGAGCGCTTTAGTTTCAGGGAACTACTGTATATATTTTACTATGTCAACTGCTTTGTGAAATACTCTTGTTGGAAAGTGCTATAGATATCATCATTAATGTACTGAAGTCCAATGTTATTAAATTATGTAATTAGGCTGTGTCTTTTTGTTTTCATTGGCGCACATAGCTGTAACCTTCCCCTCCCAGGAAATGGTGCAGACAGAGCAGCCCTAAACAACATCAATGTAGGAAGATGCAGGCGCTTGCTGGCTTATGTATCCATGGGGATACTGGAAATAGAAGAATTATATATCTTCTAGCTGCAGGGGCATGTTCTGACACCACTCTTGCCAACCTAGGTGTCACTAGGCCTGTGCAAAAGCCTCATCCAAGCTGGTTTGTAGGTTGGCACCTGCAAGTCATGGAACATGCATAATGTCGAGGTTGTTGTCCCAATTTTGCATAAAAGCTGATAGCATCTAAACTGGTTACAACAATAATTATAGGTTGAGCCTAATTATCTGCAGGCTTTGCATCCACAGATTTGGCTCAATGGTCCAATGACACCCCCAACCCCCCACAGTGAGCTAGACTCTTTCCAACCTGAAATTTCAGGAGGCAACTAGGTGTGTTCCTGTCACCTCCATAGGCTCTTTTTAGAGACCTGTAAAGTGTGTGTACAGCCTCCACAGGCCTCTGAGGGCTTCCAAAGGTCTTAGAAGGGTACCTCTTATTTTCAGCTAAAAACTGGAGGTAATCTTCTAAGACCTCCAGAGGCTATTTAGGTTCCCATGAAGGCTGTGCACATCCTCTATGGGCCTCAGGATCGCTCCTTATGCAACTGGAGCATGGGTCTAGTCTTGTTTGGGCTCAGCTGACATGAAAATTTGCATGATTTTATTTCACACTGAATTCTGTATCCACAAGTGTTCCAAGAATAAAACCCTTGTGGATAATGAGTCCCGGGGAACACAGCAGAAAGCTCACTGAACAGGAGTGTAGTGTAAAGTTGCATTGGGGAGAGGCAAATTCAATACTAGGAATTACTGTTGTTTAATTCAACATTTCACAAATCATGTATCTTAATACCTGCCTGAGCCAGTTCTACATTGAAGGCTCTCAGGGCAAAAACAGAAGGACGGGATTCTGCAGGCAACAGCAATGAACAGAGGAACCCTTCATAGTCACGTTTCCTAGATAGGAGAAACAACAAGGACAAAAAACAGATGTATGAGTCTGCTTGGGTCACAGACTCATTTAATATAAGCAAAGTTAAGTAAACACCAAATATCTCCAGTTCAGGGAATACAGGATGTAATTGCAAGGGTTTTTCCCCTCTTGAGACCACAAAACTAATTTGTGGTAGATTTTATGGCTGAAATTCTCAGAACCTCTGAGAACGTCTGCAGTTATATAACCTTTCAGTCCTCTCACTTCTACCCAGTTCTTTGCCAGGAAAATAATACATTCTCTGGTTGTTCTGACCTCGACACCCTTCCTTAAATCCATACCCAATCTTCAACTCCACTCTTGTAGGCAGCACAAATTCTTTGTCCTTATTCTCCAAAGCCCTCATTGTCTTTTTCCAAGTCTTTCTCCAACCCATCACCCATTGCACTTGATCCACTCACAGATGATACATAAAATTGCACATACATAACAATTGTATATTTTAAGTCCCTAAGAACGGGCACCCATTTTATATTCTGTACATTGTCACATATATTGATGTCCTATAAACCCAGAATATCATGATACAGGAGAATTCTATATTTGTTATTCTTAAACTTTGATTGTAATCCCTGCAGTCAGGAAACTCTTATGTCCTCTTTTTAACATGTCCTTTTTTAAACTTGTGTCCTGGAAAAAAAGTCTTCATTGTCTTCCTTTTGTGAGTAGGCAAGTAAGCTTGTGAGTACGCAACATGTAGCCTTCTTGTAATTAATAAATTATGGCTGCAATCCTAACCTCAGTTAATCCAGAAGTCCTAGCACAATTCCCATGCTTGCCTGGGGATGTCATAAAAGCACCAGCGATGCCCCAGCCTTTCCACACCTCCACAGGAATAGGGAGCTGGTGAGTTGTGATGGTTTAAATTGGTTAGGATTGTGCCCTATGTATAATAAATTAAACTATATTACTTATTATTAAATTTAAAACTATTACATATAATTTATCACATAAAACAATATGTATGAGTATTTTTAGTTTTTATTTTGTTTTGTCCCACATTTTTCTTGGTGTCTACATTTTGAGATGGCCCTTGTCCTCTTTTGCGGTTTTGATATCTGGTCACCCTGCCTGCAGTACACAGGGTTTGGTATGGTTTTTTTAGATACTCTTAATTTTTAATCTAACTTGATTCAGGATGCATTTACCTCCCAATTTTAACATGGTCTTGAGAAGCACATCACAAGCTGCTACTGGTCAATATATGCCAACTATTCCATGGCAACATTTTTTTTTCTGGTACGGTGCTCCAGTTGTCCCATCTGCAGCATAGTCATGTGAAGTAACACTGGAACAAAGTTTATGGGGTTTCATAACAGCCTACATTGAAAGGTGTTAGACTCCTCATTAGCAGAGAACGTAAACAGAGGCTGGGTTGCCATCCATTGCAGATGCTATAGTTGCAGATAACATGCAATGGCAGGGGGTTGGACTCTGGTCACTTCCAACTATGATTCCAAGACTCAATGCCTTAAAAATGATATCTTGTCAGTGAAAAATTGCCCATGTAGATTTGCAGCTATACCATCAAGATAATGCACTGGAACTTTACAACCTCTGGAACAGCAAGAATGTGTGTTTTGAATCCAGGGTTACATTCATACTTCAGGAAAGTATCACAGTCAGTATCACAAGTATCACAATCAGTTTTCTGATTATGTTTTCAGATTCAGTCACAACACTATCATTACTGATTAACAGTTATGGCTATTATTCCAAGTCTTTTGTTTTGTATTAACTTTTGCAATACGCTCATAATTTGGATTGGGGCCTCTCAGTTCCTTCACAGTGAAGTCTATATTTACATAAATCTAGTAATGACCATTCAATTGCAGAGCAAGGATGAAATGCTCTGTGCTATGGATCTTAGGGATCATTCATAGAGAGATATGTGGGGCAGCTGCAAGAAATAGGGCCTTCTCTGTAGTGATGTTTTACTGCTAGTTGTTCTTTTTAAGATGAGTATTTTAATGTTGTTTTTAGATTTATATTGATGCATTTTAATTGTTGTTGATTTGATGGATTTCGTTGATTCTGTAAGCTGCCTTGAGTCCCCCAGGGAAAAAGACAGGGAAAAAAGACAGGTTAAAAATGCACAATATCCTCCCAATGCACACTAAGCCCTCCATGTACACCTACCCCCAGCGCATAGGGCATCAGGCATCATATTGGCTGGATGTTGATCAATCAGTCTTCAATATAAAATATAGGACAGAAACATGTTTCACCCCTTTTCAGCCCCTTAGGGGTTAAATTTCTCAACATTGGTTCTTGGTGGGTGTTGATGTCACAGAAGAAACACTCTCCCTAAATTTCATGCTTCTAGGTCCAGGGGTTGGGGCGGAATGTTGATGAGTCATCAATTCTTCAATGCAAAGTATAGGGAGGAAAACACATTGCGCCCCTTTTCACCCCTTGACTGACTGACTGACTCATCAATGGCCAGCCAAAACCACTAGACCTACATGTGTGAAATTTGAGGAGGTGTTCCTGCAGAGACTGAAGGGTGCACTAAGAACCGGTTTTTGAAAATTCCCACTGGAAGGGGGTGAAAAGGGGTGCAATGCGTTTTCCTCCCTATACTTTACATTGAGAATCCCTGACTGAGGGATGCTCTGCCCCAACCTCTGGACCTAGAAATGTGAAATTTGGTGAGGGTATTCCTTCTGTGAAATCAACACCCATCAGGAACCAATGTTGAGAAATTTAACCTATAAGGGGCTGATAAGGGGTGCAACGTGCTTTTGTCTTAACACTGAAGATTGATTAACAGCCAGCAATTTTGTGCCCAGTGCCTGATGCACTAGGAAGGAGGGTGCACTGGGGGGGATTGGTGCGCATGGAGCTTGGTGCGCAAGAAAGGATATTTCGCATGGGAGATTCATGCACATGGGTGATGTTGCACATGAAAGGATGTAGCGCATGGGTGCTTGATGCACAAGGGATGATGAGCATGAGGGATGTTGCGCATGAGAGGGTTCGTGTGTATTGCGGGGATGTTCATGGGGGTTTGATGTGCATTGGCAGGGTTTATGCGCATTGGGTGGTTGATGCGTACTGGGGGTGATAAGCATGAGGGAATGTTGCACATGGTGTGCTGTTGCACATTGGGGGATTTTGCGCATGGGAGGAATGATGCGCAATGGGGATATGGTGTACAGAGGATACCGTACTCCTGCAACATGGGTACATTTCGCTAATAATAATAATAATAATAATAATAATAATAATAATAATAATAATAATAAAAATAAAAATAATTTTAAAATCACTACATTGATGAACATTTTCTATATACTGTATATAGAACTGAAAAGTCACTGACTGACTCATCAACGCCCAGTCAAAACCACCACACCTAGAAGCGTGAAATTTGGGGAGAGTATTCCTTCTGTGACGGAGGCACCCACTAAGAACCAGTTCTAAGAAATTCAAACGCTAAGGGGGCGAAATGGGTATACTGGGGCATACTTCAAAGTAGCCCAGCACAGAGTTGGAGTCTTACTTGGGAGGAAGCCTCTTTGACTATAATGGGGCTTACTTCTGAGTAGACAGACTCAGGGTTGGCGTCTTACCTGGGAGTAAGCCCCATTGACTATTATAGGGCTTACTTTTGAGTAGACAGACTCAAGGTTGGCGTCTTACCTGGGAGTAAGCCCCATTGACTATTATAGGGCTTACTTCTGAGTAGACAGACTCAAGGTTGGCGTCTTACCTGGGAGTAAGCCCCATTGACTATTATAGGGCTTACTTCTGAGTAGACAGACTCAAGGTTGGCGTCTTACCTGGGAGTAAGCCCCATTGACTATAATGGGGCTAACTTCTGAGTAGACAGACTCGGGGTTGGCGTCTTACCTGGGAGTAAGCCCCATTGACTATTATAGGGCTTACTTCTGAGTAGACAGACTCGGGGTTGGCGTCTTACCTGGGAGTAAGCCCCATTGACTATTATAGGGCTTACTTCTGAGTAGACAGACTCGGGGTTGGCGTCTTACATGGGAGTAAGCCCCACTGACGTCAACGGGACTTACTTCCGAGTAGACGTTCCCAGGCTGGCCCGTTCCTCAGGCAGCGTTCCCACCCCCTCCGGGAAGGACGGAGAGACCTTGGCCGCCCTGCCTGCCTGCCTGCCTGCCGTGCTCACCGCAGCAGCTCCACGCAGTAGCGCTCCTCCTGCCCCGTCCTCGGCCTGCTGGAGGAGGCAGCCACGGGCACCGCAGGGACCTTCCCTCCACCGCCCCTGGGACGCAGCAGCCCCCCTGGGGCGCCCGAGGACTGCAGCTGCCACCCTCGCGCCGCCCAACGCAAGCCTCGACCCAGCGCTCCCGCCGCCACCGCCGCCATGACTGGGCCACGCCCTCCGCCAGCCTCCCTCCTCTCCTCAGACAGCCCCCTCCCCCCAAGGAGTTGAAGTCCTGCCCACACTTACACAGGAGTAAGTCCTATGGACTATAAGGAGACTTACCTCTGAGTAGACTGGCATGGGATTAGGCTCCAGGGCTATCCACACTTACACAGGAGTAAGCCCCATGGACTGTGATGGGACTGACTTCTGAGTAGACTTGCATGGGATTGGGATCCAGGGCTGCAGACCTATCCACACTTACACAGGAGTAAGCCCTATGGACTATAAGGAGACTTACCTCTGAGTAGACTTGCATGGGATTAGGCTCCAGGGCTATCCACACTTACACAGGAGTAAGCCCCATGGACTGTGATGGGACTGACTTCTGAGTAGACTTGCATGGGATTGGGATCCAGGGCTGCAGACCTATCCACACTTACACAGGAGTAAGCCCTATGGACTATAAGGAGACTTACCTCTGAGTAGACTTGCATGGGATTAGGCTCCAGGGCTATCCACACTTACACAGGAGTAAGCCCCATGGACTGTGATGGGACTGACTTCTGAGTAGACTTGCATGGGATTGGGATCCAGGGCTGCAGACCTATCCACACTTACACAGGAGTAAGCCCCATGGACTGTGATGGGACTGACTTCTGAGTGCATAGGATTGGGCTCCAAGGCTTCAGTCCTATCCACACTTACACAGGAGAAAGCCCCATGGACTGTGATGGGACTGACTTCTGAGTAGACTTGCATGGGATTGGGCTCCAGGGCTGCAGTCCTATCCACACTTACACAGGAGTAAGCCCCATGGACTGTGATGGGACTGACTTCTGAGTGCATAGGATTGGGCTCCAAGGCTTCAGTCCTATCCACACTTACACAGGAGTAAGCCCCATGGACTGTGAAGGGACTGACTTCTGAGTGCATAGGATTGGGCTCCAAGGCTTCAGTCCTATCCACACTTTCACAGGAGTAAGCCCCATGGACTGTGAAGGGACTGACTTCTGAGTGCATAGGATTGGGCTCCAAGGCTTCAGTCCTATCCACACTTACACAGGAGTAAGCCCCATGGACTGTGAAGGGACTGACTTCTGAGTGCATAGGATTGGGCTCCAAGGCTTCAGTCCTATCCACACTTATACAGGAGTAAGCCCCATGGACTGTGAAGGGACTGACTTCTGAGTGCATAGGATTGGGCTCCAAGGCTTCAGTCCTATCCACACTTACACAGGAGTAAGCCCCATGGACTGTGATGGGACTGACTTCTGAGTAGACTTGCATGGGATTGGGCTCCAGGGCTGCAGTCCTATCCACACTTACACAGGAGTAAGCCCCATGGACTATAATGAGACTGACTTCTGAGTAGACATGCGTAGGATTGGGTTCCATGGTTGTAGTCCTACACAGGAGTAAGCCGATTGACTAGAGTGGGACTTCTGAGTATACATGCATTGGATTGAGCTCCTGTCCACACTTATCTGGGAGAAAGCTCCATTGTCTATAATGGGACTTCTGTTCAGAGTGTAGGATTGCTACAGTATTAACATAGCAATTGTGGCAGAGTCTCTGATTCAGCCACAGGGTACAAAACCCCCTACCATGTGTAATAGAGAAGTTGTTCTCAAAGTGGAGTTGGGACCCCCTTTGGGTGGTCACAACAGGTGGTGTCACAAAAAGCTGGCTGCTTCCCAGTGGCACACCCAGGCCATTTGGCACCCAGGGTCCACAAATTTTTTGACAACCCCATAATTATTTAATTATTTTTGAATTAATTATTCAATTATTTAATTAATCATTATCAGTACAGTGGTGCCTTGATTTAAGAACATAATTCGTTCCGGAAAAATGCTTGTAATTCAAAACGCTTGTGATACAAAGCAGATTTTCCAACAGGAAATAATGGAAACTCCAACGATAGGTTCCACAGTCCAAAAATATTTATATAAAAATATTAACTGTATATAAAAATGATTACAAAACACTGTAATATAATACAGAACTTTGTAAACTAATACAAAACACTGTAATAAAGAAAATATTGTCCTATTTTCTGTATCTTTTCTGTACCTGTACAGTTCACTACCTGCACTGTTCACTACCTGCACTATACTGTACCTTTGAAAACATTCATGGTTGGCATGTGGGAGACAAGCGAGAGGAGGGCTAACTATCCCTACAATCCAGAGTAACTAACGGAGCACATAAGAGACATTATGCGCACCTGTAGTTACTGCACCACCTAATGAAAACCTAGGGGAAATTCATATTGCAATCCAGAGTAAATTGTTCTTACACCAGAGCAAGGACTCTCCATAGATACTCTGGATTGGGCCCTTTCACTATCACTAACAGAGTCACTGCTATCCATTGGCTCAATGGAATCTTTATCTTTTGTGCATCTTTAACATTCCCATGCTGATGATGGGGAGCAGCATTGTCACATTGATAAGGCACACCTTCCACACTGCCACACACAAATCCCACATACACTCCTGGCTCAGGTTGCCCCCTAGAACCCACTGTAAGTCCCTGGCCATGGAAACCTGTTCCAAACTTCCTCAAAAGTGCTCTTCTTCCAAGACAGTGCTCTTAAATCAAGTCGAAATAATTGAGAACATTTTGCTCTTAATACAAAATGCCCTTAATTTGTCACTCTTAAATCAAGGTACCCCTGTATTATTTAATACAATTAATTCAATATTAATTAATATTTCATTTTAAAAAAAATCACTTTACTAATACACAGCAGAATCCTAACCATGTCTACTCAGAAATAAACTTTACTGTGTTCAGGGGCTCTTGCTCCCAGGAATGTATGTTCAAGATTGCTGTGTAAGGCTGCAATCCTAAAGACACTTTCCTTGGAGTAAGACCCACTGAATACAATGGGGCTTACTTTTGAGTAGACATGGTTAGGATTGTTCCCTAAGTCTCCGTTTTACTCTCTTTTGGGAGGGGGTGAGGCTGCTTTCTGAAGCACTTGTTGATCTACACTTTCACTGGATTGGGACCGTTATTGTGGTCTTGCATTCTTCAGTGCCTGACCTGAACACCAGCCAAGGCATGTTTCATTATTCACAAGTAAATGTGGCTGTGTAAGTCAGTCCCACTTTCCATAGGACTCTATGCAATGCAATTATCAGTAACTTCCTTCTGGGTTGATTTGAGAAGGCTGAGCTTATTAGATCAGGACCATTCTGTTGGTGTTGGATTCCTCTCAGTCTGGCCTTTGTCAAATCACATGTAAAGGTGTGATACAGCTCTTTTCGTAGGGCTCCATGCATTTTTATATTGGGGGGGGGGGATAACATTTGATAGGAAGGAGAAATTTCAAAGCTGTTTCTTACATTGGATTCTGTTGGAAAAAACACATCCAATGGTATATGTCATGATGGAGCTATTTAGAACGGATTTAGTGATTTTAGTGATTTAATGATTATTGTCACCCCAGTGTTTCACCACCCCTGAGGATGTTACCTGGGGCCCAGGACCCCCTAGGTCACCCCTAAGGATGCCACTGTTGCCACCATCTTGGAATATGGCACAGAGCACCACCATCTTGGAATGGAGCATTCAAGCCTACTTTTCTGGGAGTAACAGTGCAATACTAAGCATGTCTACTCAGAAGCAAGCCCCATTGTTTTCAATAATACTTACTCCCAGGAAAATGTGGTAAGGATTGCAGCCTAAGGCCTATATCCTAAAGTGAAATTAAGCCCCTGCTTTGGAGCAGTTAAGATGATTTTCCATAAAATAACACTAGAGGGTGATGTAACTGCGTGGACCAGTAACTGCTATGGATTTTGCCCTAAGTCTCATAGAACACAATGTGGCTTACTTTGGACTAGCAAGACGTCTGGCATCACAGTGATGTCACTTTGCGATTATCACAAGGACTGAAAGGGTAAAGACTGAAGCCAGGCAAGTCACAATCACAGTCTGGAAACCTCCTGTCACTGTGATTTACAAAAGAAACTCCCAAGACACTTTTAGGCTGCAACTGTATACACTTTAAAACTCAGTGGACTTTCCTCAGAGTATACATGCATAGATTGTGCTGTATTTGTAATATTCACCTTGTTCCTAAATTATGGCTTACTACTAAAAGAACACAGAACACTTTATTTCAGGCTTTCACACTCTCCTCCCCCCATCCTACTCCATGTGTGAAGGGAGGCAATTTCAAGTTTCCTTTTGCAATTTAAAGCAAAAACAAATTGCAGTTCTCAGATTTCTCTAAATATAGGAAACTGCAGCTTGTGCAACCCATAGGTAACAAGTCAGGATAACAAAATAGGATTCAACACTGAAATATAAAAGACATCTACAGCAACTTAACACCATTTCAGGGTTGAAATTCTGAATTTCTTTCTTTGTGGCATGGAACAAATATTAGTTCTTGTCCCTTTTTTAGCATTCTCAGAAAGCAATCTAGTCCAGGATCTGCCTTCTCTGTACTCAGATACCTTAAAGAAGTATACAGTAAGTGCTTAATGACAAAAACCTTTCCCTCCTCTTGCTCCCCAGTCACTGATCTTTTATTTTTTATGGTTATGCAATCTTACTGCATGTATGGACTGGAAACACAGTAAATGCACATAGTATCATGAATTAAAACAGAGCCATAACAGATACTATAACAGAAACTATCATTATCATAAAAGACTCTGGCTGCAATCCTAAACATACTTTCCTAGGAGTAGGTCCCATTGAATACAATCGGACTTACTTCTGAGTAAACAGCTTTAGGATTGCACTGTCTATCACAAACAACTGAAGTCTTACAAAACCTCAGCAAGTATAGATGCATGAAGCAGAATTTTTCTTGAAGATCTGAGTGGGTGGGCAGGCAGAATCATATGGAAGTAGAAGATGACACATTTGAACAGTTTCATATAGTCATCATGAGCCATTAACCACTGACAGCCTTTCCTCTGTGAACCCAGTTGATGCCCCATAAGGCAATATAAATTAGTGATAATCCCCAAGCAAGGTAACCAGATGCGGAACCAAAAATCCCCCCAATTCACCAAAATTCCTGTTCTCCAAGCCAAAATTCCTACCCAGTTAAAAAAATTGTATGGCACCCCAAAAATGTAGGACAAAAGTAGGACATGTTAAAAGAAAGCTAAAAACAGTCATATTGCATTCCTGTACTTAATTTTTGTACAAATCTCATTGCAATAGACCAGACACCAACCAAAACGGCACATGTTTAAGTGATCCGAGCAGGCATGCACAGACTTTGTCTTTCAGTCTCCTTTCCTTTGCCCCCTTACACAATATAAGCTCCATTGACTGTAATGCTTTTGAGTGGACACAACGGGGCTTGGAGGCTTAAAACTTAAGAAGCCAAGAGTTATCCCCACCATACCTACCCCGAGAAGGTTGCCAACTTTACACCCAGTCCCTGCTACTCTGCTTTGACAACAGCTGGATGAAGCCTAAAGGGTTCAGGCCAGGGTATATAAGGGTTATATAACAGCCTAAGAGGCCTAAAATCCCAGGAAATCACTGGAAAGGCCCCCAATTTCCCGACAGAGAGGCCTCTACCTGGATTTCCAGTTCCAGGGCCTCATTTCTGGTTCTGTCAGGGAATTTCCTGTCATCTGGCAACCCAAGCAACCTGTGGCAACCGTTTCCATAAAGAATAATGTGAATACTATCTTTTGTCTTACTTGAATTTACTACCAGTTACATTGTCTGGTAGTGAAGTCTAATGGTTATGAATGAGGCAAAAGTGCCCTAATTAGTTTCTGGCTGGTTAGTTGCCCCAAAACTGCAGGAAGAAGTGGCAGGCATAATATGGGAAGTTCTTCTGTTTGTCCCATAGAACTCCCATGTGGCAGGTTTCACTAGTGGGGACCACATGAAAACAATCAGATTTTTAAAAATCTGTCTTTTTGTAATTTATCATTCCCCCCACTATCCAGGCTGTCTGTCCAGGAGTACAATAAGTGAAGGAAATGCTGTTTTGTTTCCTCTTGCTGCCTGGGGTGACACACGAAAAACAGCAGATGGAATTAAAGAGAGCTTTTGAATGGCATTTACAATATGTACACTTCATAGAGAAATGAGATAAGAATTAGTTTGCCTGCATATGGTGCAAATGTTTTAATTATGACTGCTGTTATTGCATTTATTCTTTATCTTCCACCTGTTATAATTTATTATAAAAGGCTTATAAAAATGCTTGCAAGTGATGTAACTCCACAACCAGCAGCATGGTGGTAAATTCTAAAGTGCAAGAGCTTGTCATGATCATCATCGTAACCCCAACTCACTTTTATGTCAACTCAGAAGTAATTTTCATTGTGTTCAATGGGACTAAGGGCCGAATCCTCTTGAGCCTGCACCAGGCCAATGTTATGGTGCACAGTGTCACAAACATGCTGTAAAACATGCCTGGAACACTTACCACCGGCCAACTCTAGTGCTGGCTCATCCCAAGCCTGCATTGAGCCAGCACCAGACAGAGGAATGACAAGCACCACCTGGAGCAATAGGCTGTTAAGTCATGGAGGATGGGGAAAGAGTGGTGGGAAAGCATGGCAAAGAGAAGAAATGGGAAGAGTACTTACAGAAATTTATTTATCATACCTTTATTTATCATATGTCACACATTCTCCTTTCATTTTGCCCACAAACTCCCAACGTAGTTTTCTGCTAACGATTGCTTTAAAACTTTCCCAGCAGCATTAAAAATATTGGGGTGAGATCTGGAGCATCATCTTCTACTCAGTGAGCAACATGAATGGCCTTCCAAACTGCATAGTGTGGAAGAAAATGAGACCAGATAATATCCTCAATAAACTAAAGATGACAAAACATCATTCCAAAGAGGTAGGAGGGGGAGAAAGCATTCAAGAAAAGGGTGATTTATGGAGACACTTTGGGTACTGAAACAAATTATTGAACGCCTTGAAGAAATAAAGGGGTCTGAGTTGGAAGATTGACGACTCAAAGCCACAGGGAAATCATTCTTCCTTCACTAAAATGGCAAAGTGTGCTTTTAGTCCCACATAGCAGGTCAATATAGGTCAGTGCTTGAACTGGAAACATTAAGCCAAGCAACTCCTCCTTTGTTTCCACCCCACACTGCTTGTTCCTCCGTCATCAACAACAGACTTGAGACCAGTTTATTATGTTTTGGAATGGGAACACCCAGCCCCACAGAGTTTATTAAACTCAATGAGTTAGGATTCCTAAGGCATTTTGTAAATAAAAATCAAGATCAGATCTCTTAATTTTATTTCTTTTTGGGATTATACTTCACCTTTTCCATGTTAATGCATATGCCCCATCACCTGCCCACCAATGTACCATAATTTAATTTACACAGGCTTTCAGTTTGTTCTCCTGTGATTAGTGAAGTTTCTTTTATAGCTTCTTTTCAGGATTCCTTGGCCAGTAATAGTGCTTAAAGTTATGTTACAGATCTTTACTCTGAATCATCTTCAATATTGTGGGATTCTTTAACAGGCAATCTGATATGGAAAGGTAGGGCGCTTGAAAACTACTGCTCAGTGGAAATGAATTTTTGACCACTGATCAGTAGTACCTCTTTGGGTAATAAGCAGACGGAAGATTGAAAAGCGGAAATAATGGACTCCTGCACCAGCTTCACCTCCTTACTTCCAAACCCTCCAAAACCTTGCTGTTCTGATATCTCTGTGCTCATATCTTGACTCCATCCTTGGTCCTTCACTCCTTCAGATCCCCCACCCTCAACCGTCTAGAGATACCTTACTCCAGTGGTATTCAGGCATTTCAACTTTGGACCCCCTTTCAAACCTAAAAATCTGTCCTGGACCCTCTGTGAAACTTACCGGGGTATTCCTCCATGTCTACTCAGATCAGAAGTAAGTCCTATTGTGTTCAGTGAGACTTATTCCCAGGAAAGCCCAGTGCCAGATTCCAAGATGGAGGTTCCCATCTTCTTGTGACCTCTCTGGGCATTCTGACCCCCACTTTGAATACCACCATGCCTACTTACTCAAACAACTTCACCCTTTATTCTTTACTATCCTTTATGCCTAGAACTGCCTCCCAGCTGCCAGCCTCCACTGTGACCTTTAATTTCCCTTCCATGAAGTCCATGGCCCATATCCCCATCTCTATACTCTTCTACATCATAGCCTAGGTACATCCAGTCCAAACAAAATCATAGCATATTCTCCTTGCTTCTGTCTTCCCCCCCTTTCAGATGTTGTGTTGATTTTGGATTGCAAACTCCTCGGCCTATTGTCCATATGCCTGGGTATTCTTCCTGCCAAAATGTGGATTCTGCTTGTCTCCTTAGCTTCAGCCATTCCTTGGCTCTCTCCTCTTGAAAGTTGAATTCACAGATAGCAGCCAGCCCTGGTCTTCACAGCCTGATAGATGTTTTGTTCCAGCAACAGTGGATTGTCTGTCTGGTCCATCTGCCCCCTTCTCCCAGGGCTTTGCATGTCAAAGCCTGTCCAGATATGCATAAGAATGTAAACATATCTAAAATTATTGAGAAAGCATAAGGAAGAACAGTGACAAAGGAAATTAGCAATGCAATCCTATGCAGATCTGCTGCCAACAAAGCATGCATAAGATTGTGATCTCCCAATAAACCCTTTTCCACCCCTCCTTAGCATTTATATGTCCCTTATAGAGAGACATTCCTTTCTTGACCAGCCCAAGACCTTCAGACTCCTAATGCTCCAGGCCAAATGCTCCTTCCTTTACCCACTAATGTGCCAGATCATCTCTTCCCTCTCTCCAAAAGCACTCAGCACTCCCCTCCCCTCCTCATTCATTCATTCACCAGCTCTCTCAAAAGACTCATAAGTCAGTTTTATAATGAGATTTTTACAAACATCATTTTATGAGACATCTCATTGAACCTTGGTTTTTCCAGACATTTCCCTTTATAGTGAGGTACATAAGAAGAGCCTACACAGGATCTGGCCGAAGGCCCATCTTTGCTACCCCTGCTAACCAAGCAAGAGGCACTCTTTCAAGTGGGTGTTCCTCTTTTATTTAGCAGGGGGAGAGTAAGTGGCCCTACATACCCCAGCAGTGTCTGTTCAAGTGGCTTCTGCTGGTGTTCTTTTTTGCATTTTAGATTGTGAGCCCTTTTGGGACAGGGACCCATTAGCTATTAATTAGCTATTATTATTTTTCCATTTCTTTGTAAACCGCTTGTGAACTTGTTAGTTGAAAAACGGTATATAAATACTGTAGATAGATAGATAGATCTAGTCCATCTTCCTGCATCACACAATGGCCCACCAGAGGCCACAGGGGGCACATAAGGCACATGTATCAAGGTGCTCTGCCCTGCATTTTGAGGTTGTCCACAAGAAGTCATCCTGTCTGCAGGCACTTGCATTTTCCAAGCTGTCACAGGCAAGCGTTTGTTGCAAAAATTCACCTTCTGGGATCGAGAACTTTGGGAGAAGGTCACACTGAAGAAAGAATGAGGTTTCAGACAAGGCTATGTTAAAAGAAAAATACAAAGTTTTACTGTGTTTTCAAAACATAAATACAGATTTAACATATAATGCAGGTTTATCAGTGCCTCCCTATCTCATTTCACTGATGCCGGTGACACTGTCCTGAGTGTGTGGTTGAGCCTTCTGGCTAATGGAGTTCAAATCTCTCAAGAGTTTTCTGGTAGTACAGGTCCAACCTCATTGTACATGGATTTTTTTTAATACACGGATTTGACTTAACATGAATGGCCCTGCAAATCTGTTTAGAAAACTGCTTTTTCCATTGTAGAGAGGCAATCAACAGTTGTAAAGGGGCACACATTTGTATTGTTTTTAAATTGTTTATATTAAATACATTTTTAAACATTTATATTAAATACATTTTTTGTATCAGCAGGGAGTCCCAGTATAAAGCCCCCCCCCCCATTCCATTATGGGCAATGGAGAAGCAAGAAACATGGAAATAGGTCTTTAAGGGTGCAGTCCTGACTTAGGCCAGAGTCAGAGAACGGCCCAGCTAAGCTGGCCTGAGCAGACCATATCCTGAGCTGACATGCCAAAACCACAGGGCTAGGAGGCTTCTAGGCTGGCTTACCTGCTGCAGCACAAGGACAGCATGCTCATTGGGCTAGTGTAGTTGTGCTATATCCTGAGGTGGGCTGGTGTGCCATACCCTGAGGCTGAGAGGCAGGAGTGGTGATTAGGCTATCCCCTTAGAACTGTTTCTTTTGCTTCCATTACTCTGGCTTATCATGGGTTATGTGTCTACTCAAATTTATTCTTGCTCATGTGTGCCCTAATTCTGAGGAGCTGGGAAGGGGCATGTCTTCCCTGGAAACAGAGTCTGGATAGGACCTAACACCACTGTTCCAAGCCATGTGCTGCACGCCCTCAACACACCCCTGCTGTACTGCCTAGGCTTGCTCTGAAAGGCTGGCCCAGACCCATCTATCTCGTGCCAGCCTAAGTAGTCTTACACCAGCCCATGCCTTCTCCGGAATAGTTAGGCAGGTCTATCTTGGTTAATTAGGCCAGCCCATTGAAGATAGGATAGGAAGTGCACATACAGGCATGTGCGTGCACACGCATGCACGCGCACACACACACACACAGTCTTGCCTTATATGTCCCCTGGAGGCTGTGCACAACAGTACCCTTTGCAGATGTTACTTAATGAGTCTTCACAGGGTACCTTACTTTTGCCATCTCCTCTCAGATCCACCCATCAATTAACCCTTTCTTGCTGAACTCTATTAACACATAATACACCAGATTCTCAAATATGTTATCTGTTCTTTGCCAGCTAACTCCTCCACATATACGTGATGTCCCAGCCTCCTGTCCAGAGGCTAAGGTTTTGAAGGCCAAGTGAGCGCTCAACCTCCAGATCACACCTTCTGCCAATTTCCTCTTCCTTTCTGCCTTGTTGTCCTTTTCCAATCCAGAGAATTGAAGGAGGTGCAGTACTGGCAAGGAGGTGTACAGGGACAGGCACTCCCAATCAATCGGGCTGAGAACCAGTTATCTGAGGCAACTGGTTCAGTTGGCCTCATGAATGGGTTAGGTCTGCTTTCTAGAAAGCAGAACACAGTCCAGGTATATTTTTGCATAAATATAGTTCTTATTATGGGGAAACAGTGATAAATAAACAAGTCATAGAATGTTACCTTATCCCAATTTAGGCAACTGATCCATCTTGGTCACTACAGTACAGACTAGCAGTGATTCTCCAGGGATTGTGAAATCAGGTTCTCCTGGTTTCAGGCAGGAATTTTATCTGCCCTAATAGATATCGCCAATCCTTTTTACTTTTATTTGTGTGAATGCTACACAATTAGAAAGAATACAAAGCCAGAGTAAAGCCTTCTGCATGAAGAGACTCCAAAGAGACTCCAATTACACCTGCAATATTGGTGGTGGTGGTGTACATCCAAGTAACCCTACTGTATCTTCTAGGGTTTCTAGGACATGAGGTCTGGTCTAGAGGGTAGAGCCTCCATTTGCCTGAAGATAAGAGCTGAAGGTTGCTGGATCAAGAGTCGGATCTGAAGCAAGACCTTGAAAAAGCAGCTGCTGAAGCTGAGATTTTCCATCTGCTTTTCAGTGGAAGTGAAGAAGCTATCTCAGCTTCCCTTCGTGTGAGAACTGAAGGAGAAGTTGTCAGCCAGCATGTCAGACATCCGGAGCCTGTAGTGAAAACCAGACTGTGAACGTAACTTGAACATAGCTGGTTCTTGAAAGACAGAAGCACTCTGTTTGTAAAAATCCCTTCAGGGGTTTAGATCCATCTGCCTATTTAAACAACTTTGAATAGTCTGAGGAACAATCCAAAAGACCAGGAAAGCAGTATAGAAATGCCTGTACTATAATATTATTAAAAATATTATCCAAATGTCCCCTTACCCCAAGAAGACCTCCAGCAGCTGCAGTTCCTATTCTGGATGCGCAGAGGCTGCACTGGTAACTGTTGCATCACAGCACAGGCCAATTTAAGAATTGGGATGCCCATCATTCATTCTCCTCCATTAAGGGAAAGTGCTATGAAAAGCACGATATATATTGATGGTGCTTGATAAACAACAACAACAACATGGATACCAACAGATAACACAACATTTCTGATAACACACTTCATTGACCTTGACTGTTGAATGAACCCATGTACGTAATGAAGTTAAACCCCACCTGAATTACATTCTGCTTTTGAACTACTGCATGCAGCACTTTTCAACTACCCAGTGAGTTGTGTTAAAATTAGATGTAGCAGTAAATAGCAGCTGAAGGCTCTGAAATTAATATCGTTCACAGTGCACTTTAATTTCTTCTAGCACTGTATAGGGTAGTGATAAGAAGCATTAAGGTTCTAGGGCTGTTATGCACTCTGATGTATGAGTCTGTAGTCCTTTTTCACCATTAACAGCCTCTTTGTTCCAGGATGTTCTACCCAGAAACAAAAGACTGTAATCCAAACAGCCAAAATAGAATAGCTTAGCCTTTAGACGCCGTATAACAGTCATAAAGTCATAATTTGATGTCTGGCAATCTTAGAAGGTAATAAAACGAAACAGCACCTCGTTTATTCCAGCACAAGATATGAATGGTTGAGACTTGCATTGAAAGAGCTGCTTGTGTGTTAACAGGATGGAAACAATTGCCTGCTTCAGCAAGAAAGGTAGAAATGCAAAACTGATTAGGGGGGCCCAATCCTCTTCAACAGCCACGGCGTATATGAGGGAGCAGTGTGCAGAGCTGCCTGATCTCTGGTTTTTAGCTCACTGGTTCTGAAGGATCATTTCCAGCCCTCCATGCAAGTGTGTTTGAGGTGTTTTGCTTGTACTAATTGTGGTGAATAACTTGGCAGCTGCATTTGCATTTTAAATCTGTATTGCTCTTTCAGCTGGATGGATAAAAATTCAAAACATTTCTATCTAGATCAGCTTGTTGGATTCTATACATTCTTTGACTTATATAATGACACCACACTCATCCTCTCTTTCCTGAATTTGCATTCAGGAATAATCATATTATACTAGTTCTTTAGGTTCTATAAAATTTCTGATATATCTGGTAGGGTTGTCCTTCTTTACAACCAAGCACCCCAGCTCTTCCACCTTGACTCAAAATTATTTAGTACAGTATTTGTCTGCAAACAGCCATACATTGCATCCCTTTCAAATTTGTCAACATTTCCCTTTCCCCATGACCTTTCAGTCATTGATGGCTATCATGTCCACTCTTACACTAATTTGCAAAATTTACCCTAGGGTGATTGCAACATACACCTTTGTCCCTTAGTGATATGACCTGAACTGGAGCTGCCCAGTTTCCAGGGTTAGCCTATCCTAGGCAGTGATGTGCCCTGGGCAAACCCGGGCCTGGGCTCTGGCTGCTGCTGTATCCACCTCTGTGGGCAAGTGAAGTCCCACGTGCTGCTCAGCAGTGCTCAGAAAGCCTTCTGAGGTTCTAATGCAATCTTAAAGGGCACTTACAGTTCCCCAATGAAACTGGAAACTGAAGTAGCCTTTGAAATTTCACTAGAACTCCCAGAAGGCACACTCCCCAAAGAGAGAGCGTGTGGAAGATCTGGTCGTTCTTTAAGGCACCTAGTACTGTATATCTGTGGTTGTGCCAACCAGCTCCTGTTACTATTCTTCCAGGGGTAATTTTAAGTTACTCAGAAATTCTTGGTATTAAGCAACAGCATTCTGGTTTCAGTTCATCTGGGGTGTAGATGGCCTTACAATCAGTCTCAGCTACCTAAATCATCCCCCAGGGCCTAATAAAAACAAAACGCCCCTTCCTACCATCTCATGCATGCAATGAGATCCCACAGCAGGAGATCTGCTCACAGAAAAGGGAGCATTTCTGAGAATGCTACCCTGAAGACCCTAGACTTCAACATTCTACCTAGCAACTTAAATCTGGTTTCCAAAGTCATTGGTACCATAATCATTGCCCAGTGCTATCTATCGACTTAACTATTTAATTAATTAAGGGATTTAAACTCTGCCTTTCCCATTTCAAACCAAATGCCCAAGGTGGCTTACAAAGCATTTATACTCATAACAACCTTGTGAGGTAGACAGTTGTTCTACGGTTCGTAAAACTCTTCCAGATGGAATCCTTCACAGCATGGTCATCACATCAGACATCAGGAAACTAGATGGGACACAAAACCTGCAATTGCAGGCATGTCACCCCCCCCCCCCATTATAAAGCCTTCTCTTTATCAGTGCAATCCTAAGCATGTCTACACAAAAGTAAGTCCCATAATTGTGTTCAATAGTACTTACTCCCAGGAAAGTGTGGTTAGGATTGCAGCCTTTAAATCTCTAATGACTGAATTGTTTATTATTAGGAGCCCCCTTTCCTAGAAGCACTCAACTCTTTACACAAAATGGACATGGGTTCATTATCCACAGAATGGTTCCCTTCTAAAGGATCATTTTCTTCTGCGCAAACATGGATGAAAGAAGATGGTTGGATGGTAGAGGGAACAGGGCAAATGTTCAAGCTTCCTGGCAAGGATGGCAATATGGCTTTTCCATGCAGAATACTTTTACAGTTTACCAGTGAAATGTATACGTGTTGCAGGAATAAAATATCCCACTTATGCCATCTCCCCATTGCGCATCACTCCCATGCGCAACATCCCCTATCCGCATTGTCCTCCCACCCACATCATCTTCCATGCACATCAAACTCCCATGCACAACAAACCCCCATGAACATCAACCCCCATGCGCATCATCCCCCCATACATATCAACATCCCCGTGTGCATTGTTCCCCCATGCTCATCATCCACCAATGCACTTCATCCCCCATGTGCAACATCCCCAATGCACAATATTACCACGCATATCGTCCCCCATGCACATCAAACCCCGCATGCACAACATCCCCCATGAGCAACATCTGCCCATGCACACCGTTATTCCATGCACATCAAACCTCTCTGCACATCAAACCCCCATGTGCATCGTCCCCGCATGCGCATCATCCCCCATGTGCAACATACCTTCCAGTGCATCCTTCCAAATTGGCTGGATGTTGATCAGTCAGTCTTCAACGTAAAGTATAGGCCAGAAACACATTGCACCTTAAGGGTTAACTTTCTCAGCATCAGTTCAGTAGTCAGTCAGTGAGTCAGTCAGTGACTTTTCAATTTTATATATATAGATAATGAGTGGCCTGGGCAGAGTGATGCTATTGTGGCAGTTATGCTGTCGGCACACACGTGGGACTTTTCATATATGACAACAAATATGGAGTAATTCTCTGCGAGCAACACCATGACTGGTAAGAGATGGCTAGGTTGTTAAGGATGTGCTAGGACTGACTTGGTGTTGCCTGTTATTCAACTATTTTTGTTGTTAGTGCAATAGCTCATGACAGCACTATAGCAGTGTTGCTTTGGCATAGTGGCTGCCTGGCCTTGTAACAAGGCCATCCACATGGCCAATTTGCCCTCCTCCACCTCCTTCCCACCACAGTCCTTTACCCAAAGACAGTGCATCTCTTGAAGTTTGAGACATAAACAAACCTTCACATTTACGTGGAGAGCGGTGATATTTAAGAACATGGCAGTTTTTGCATAGGGATGTTGGGAAAAGTTCTGTGGGATTTTTTTTTCACTTGGATCATGAGTTTTTTTTCCCCTTCTTTGACCTCAGACAGCACTTTATGCCGCCTTTTTGTCATTAAAATACTCTTATGTAAGCCTAATTGACACAGCTAAAAGAGCTATTACTCACAGATGTCTGTTGCTATAGTAATTGGGGAGAAAGGCAGAATGCTCTTCACACTGAGCAAAATAAAACAAATTATCATATGTAAAGGCATTGTGTCCTATTTGTAAGGCTCCTCTTCAGAAGCCAAGCACTTGGTACATGTTGCAACAAGGATCAACTCTCATTAAAGAGTTCATATCATTTTTTACACAGGCCCAAATGATATAGAGGCAGGATGGTAGGTCACTCTGTTCCAGGGAAAGTCTTCCAATGTAGTGATCTCAACTTTTCTGTTTATGAAGTTTCAGGAAACCGGTCTTGTTCCCATGGAACTGAGATTAGTGTCAAGAAGCGCCAGATAGTAGCTACAAGGAGGTGTCATTATTTGGGGGTGATATATTACATGTTTGTCTTGCCCTTCCTCCAAAGAATTTAGCCAGCATTCATGACATAACCAGGGCTACAGATACAGAACAAAAATGCTTGCTGAAGCTGAGCACACCAGGTGACTGCTTGAATAGGAGACAACCTATGTACGCTGTCTTGAGTTCTGTTAAAGAAATGGAATGTCATAAATATCTATCTATCTACAGTATTTATATACCGCTTTTCAACCAAAAAGTTCACAAAGCAGTTTACAAGAAAAAGAAAAAGAAATTAATAGCTAATTAATAACTAATGGGTGCCTGTCCCAAAAGGGCTCACAATCTAAAATGCAAAAAGAACACCAGCAGAAGCCACTAGACCAGACATCGCTGGGGTGTGTAGGACCAGTTACTCTCCCCCTGCTAAATAAAAGAGGAACACCCACTTGAAAGAGTGTCTCTTGCCCAGTTAGCAGGGGTTAGCAAATAAACCTCCTCCTTTTAAATCCTCACAACAACCCTGTGAAGTAGTCAGGTGCAAGTACTGCAACTGGCCCAACAGACCAACCAGAAGGTTTTGTTGCTGAGAACTGGATGTGATCAGAGAACTCTGGCCATCATTGGTTTGTATTAAAATATCCAATTAATCTGACTGGATCAAGAAAGCTTTTTGAGCCCACTCCCCCTTTCCATTTCTCCAATTTAAATTCCCCCTCCCCAAAACTGTTCTTCAGACAGATAAGAAAAAAACAAATACAATGCAATTCAATGCAAGTACACTACATGTGATACTCTGTCACAGGAAGCTTCCCATACTATCTCTCTCTTTTTTTTAAACACAGACTACAATCCTAAAGACACTTTCCTGGGAGAAAGACCCACTGAACACAATGGGCTTACTTCTGAGTAGACATGGATAGGATTGTGCCCACAGCCACAGATGCTACCATTTGCAGCAGAAGACCTGCACAGGGTAGAATGTGTCTTCTTATTTCCCCACAAAAATGGCTGTTTCCAAGGGGATTGTTATTGCTCCAGGCCACAGCAAAAAAGGTGAGCACAGCCTGTTAGCAGCTAAAAATTCTCTCCTTTTCTACCACTGATCCTTCCTATTTTGCTTCTGAAACAACAAAATGAAAATAGAATACCTGGTAAAGTGTTAAAAATAGCCAGATTGATTCTTACTTTTGGGGCTAATGTTTGCCTTCCTTTTCTTTCTGAAACTGACATGTGTACTCTTAGTATTTTGAGATCAAAAGCTTTTAAGCCCAAAATACAGTAGATAAACTAAATAGCGATTGTCATTAAAATATCACTCCTTAATCTATACATATAAAACTGAAAAGTCACTGACTCACTCACTCATCAACACCCAGCCAAAACCGCAGGGTCCAGAAGCATGAAATTTGGGGAGGGTGTTCCTTCTGAGATGGAGGCACCCACTAAGAACCGGGTTTCAGAAATTCCAACCTGAAGGGGGTGAAAAAGGGCACAATACATTTTTCTCCCTTGAGAATCCCAGACTGATCATTGCCCTGTCCCAACCCGTGGACCTAGAAGCATTAAATTTGGGGGGGGTGTTCCTTCTGTGACATCAACACCCACTAAGAACCAATGTTGAGAAATTTAACCCTTAAGGGCCTGAAAAGGGGTGCAACATGTTTTTGTCCTATACTTAACATCCAGCTATTTGGTGCCTGGTGCCTGATGCACTGGGAAGGAGGGTGCACTGGGGGGATGGTGCGCATGGGGGGTTGATGTGCATGGGTGTTGAGGTGCATGGTGGGATGTTGCACGTGGTGGGATGTTGCGCATGGTGGGATGATGAGCATGAGGGATGTTGCACATAGGGGGATGATGCACATGTGCATGGGGGTTTGATGTGCAGGGGTGTTTGATGCATGTGGGGGGCAGAGTATGTGGGGGGATGGTGCACATGGGGTGGTGGTGCATATGGGGGATGATGCGCATGGGGTTGTTGTACATGGGGGGTTGTGCAGTGGTGGAATGCCGTATGGAAGGAATTTTACTCCCACAACACAGGTATGTTTTTGCTAGTAGGCTATATTTTAATAAAAATATTTCAAATAATAATGTACTAAAACAATGTTGTGTTTAATACTTTACAGAGGTGAGCACCTGGATTAAAATAATATCTATCAGCAGAATATGGCTGCAGTCCCAAACACACTTTCCTGAAAGTAAGTCCTATAGAACAGAATGGGTCTTAATTCTGAGTAGACATGCGTAGGATTGCATCCTAAGCATGTCTATATCTTTTTTCCACTTTATTCTGGGATGTTCCACATGTACACTACTTTTCAGTTATTACCCAAAAAAAGCAGGCCTCTGTCAGTCTTGGAAGAGTATGGTATCGTGCTCGGCGCTGCATATGGTGCATGCGAAGTATGAAAGCCTGGGTTGGATTGTTATGGAGGATAGGCTGTTACCCAAGCAGCAAATCCCCCTTCTCCACGCCACTGAATTAGTCCAATGGAAAGGCAGAGCCGATACAATTGGATCCAGATGCGTCGCAGAGCTGGGCTAAGGACAGGAGCTCACCCTGTCTTGTGGGGCCGACCCAGGTCTAGAACCCTGGCCTGCTGGTTAACAGGCACAGCAACTTAACCACTTGCGCCACCCACAGCCCTTTATTACTCAGGGAGCTAGAAAATGATGGCTTTGCTCTAGCCCCAGGCACAATACGTTCATGTTGAGTTTACAGGTCTTCAGACAGGACAGTGTATTTTTACCTGGTTGTACCATTAATTCTCAGTTTGCCCTGATAGTGGCATAGCATTTGTTTTCCTTGCAGATCTGGAAAGTTACATGACCTATATGTTGATCTATTATTTATTGTTCCACTGTTAATTCTTTACATCAATCCCACAGGGAGATCTTGAAATAAAAATGTATTTATATAATACTTTTCACAAGCTGTTACTTCTCTGTTAACATTATTGATTTGGATATAGCTGCAGTTGTGCTATTTGTTAAAAAGCCTGGACATTTAAATTGCTAAGCCAACCAACTAATCAACTAATTTTAAAGAGCAGGACTGAGAGTTGAGCACACCTGCTGGTGTTGGTTTTAAGGCGATTCTATGTCTGGTGTGTCACTTTACTAAGAGGTGTAAGAAAATACTAAAGATGTCTGTACCTTCTTTCAGGAATGAGCTTTTGTTCATTATACCATCATTCACTTCCCCCCAAATCCAGAGTAACTACAGGAGCACGTAAGAGACATTATGTGCACCCGTAGTTACTACACCTCCTAGTGAAAACCTATCGGAAATTCATATTGCAATCCAGAGTAAATTGTTCTTACACCGGAGCAAGATTGGTTGAAAATCACTAATCTAGTCAATGTTTTTTTTAATATGCTAGTATTATGCCACTGATGCACATCACACTTACTTAACAGAGTAATACAACCAACAAAAAGACAGACAGGCCTCAATTTTGGGACATTTATGATAAAAAGTCTGATGTGAAAATAATCTCTGGTGTAATGGTTTCTAAAATGCAAAGTTGTCTTATTGTCTCTTATTTAGGTAATCTTTCCATCAGCACACATTCCACTGAGTATTTGACACTCCTCAGATGCTGCAATCCTAAAGACACTTTCCTGGGAGTAAGACCCATTGGACACAATGGGTCTTTCTTTTGAGTAGACCTGGTTAGGATTGTGCCCTAAGTGAGCAAAAAGAGAGGATGATTCAAATCAGCATTAGCCATCTACAATAAAGTACAGGTGTGTTTTAAGAAAATTGAAGGGAGGAAAAAGCAGGTGGGATAATGCCAGCCCTGGCCAACCACAAACACAGCTGCCCGTTCCTAAACCAACAGGAATGTACATACAAACTTTAGCAGAACAAACTGTTTGTCTTCCTGACAAGCTCGCCTCTGTTAATGTTGCTTTTATGGAAATCAGGGAGCCTCTGTCCACAGCACACTGGTCATTGCAAGACAGCGGGGTGGTCATAAATATAATGGCAACAGGTGTCCAGTGGAACACATTCCACACAGCTGCTTGGATCCAGGAGAGAGGTTAATAGTTTCACAGTTAGAATGCGCTTTAATGAATTTACATAATAGTGGAGGTTGCTATGTTGTTGCTTTAATGAACAGAAACTATAATTTTAATAACTGCATAAAAGGCAGAAATCCAACAGACAATGATGGCGAAAGAGTATGAGGAAATATCTCCATTTATGGAGAAAGGCTCCATTGCTTCTTGATCTTTTGGCTAAGATCAAGTGTGCTATTGAAAATCTGCTTTTGTCCAATGCTGACAGTGGATGATGGGCTTGTGTCTTCAGCACTTCCTAAATCCACTGCTCACTCTCACCTGGATTGGACCCTAAAAGTCACCTGGGGTGAGTGTAACTGGCCCTCCTAGAACCAGAGGCTGTGACATATAACATTATCTCCAGAAGTTCCTGACCAAGAAGTAATTGTGATGATGTGATGATATCACTGCCAATTACTTCCAGGTTACAATGAATGTCCAACAGCTTTTTTTGGCCCCTTTTCTCTTGAAAAGCAAAAAGGATTCAAAATAATTCAGCAGCCAACTGCTCAGAGTGGCATACAACTAGTCTGAATGACCCTGATGAGGGTAAGAAGATCACTCAGCCTGAAACTCTCCCAAGGCAGGGACATCATTAGGGAGTGCAGGGAGTACAGCCCACATCAGGAGTTGTGCCCATGGGGATGAGGCACACTGGGGCTGTGACACCCCAAAATCAGAACTTCATGATGGTGTGGGAAAAACCCCATCATGTTATATACCATTAGCTGCATTTAAAGCAGAATCTAATGCAAAAATATCTGTTTTGAAATAGCTCCTTTCTATCAAAAGTCATGGCTGAAAAACTAAAATTTAAAAATGCATAGAACCCTATAGAAAGAGAAAGCAACCCGTATTGTGGCTTCACTTGTGTGTAGTGACATAATCTGCCATAATCAAACATGACATAATCTGCCAGAAAGGGCAGGCTGTGAGGAATACAAGGATACCAGAAGGGTCCTGATACAATGAACACAGTCCCACAAATCACCCCGGAAGGAAGTACTTCCACCAAGCTTCCCAGAAATGAACTGCATAGCAGTGTTTACTCATGAGCAAGCAAATGTGCCTTAGCTCCTAATATGAGAACTTACGCTGAACTGGGCATTGGGGAGGGCTAAAAATCTTACTGATTTTGGGGGGGACGAAAGGTTATATTCACGTGGGTTATATTACTTACCATCATTTATTTCTTTATTTTAATTTGCTTGATGATGTGACTTTCAGTGATCTCATCATTCCTGGTGGGTCCTTGGACAGACTGTCACTCTTAAAAGAGGTCCCAAGCCAACAGGTTTGAGAACAACTACTAAGATGTTAGGTCTTACTCCACTTCCTTTTTTCTAACCTATCCCCCCTTGTCCATAATTGACTATCATTACGTGCTTGTTTTGCTGATTTAACTTCATGTTTTTCTTAATGCCCTTTATGCTGCCCTTTCTTAATAAAGGTTTCTTGATCATAGGAAGGTGTTAGTAAGGTAACAAATCATGTACCATCATGTTATATACCTTTGGATGAGTAATTTACAGCAGAATGCAATGAAACAAACCACTTTGAAATATCTTTATTCTATCAAAATGAATGGCCAAAAAACCATCAAAGGTGGGGCAATGGCACATAACTACACCTATCATTTAGATTGTTGCCCTGACTATGGGGGGTGATGCGCTGGCCTCCTGCACTGAGTGAACACAATGTCCCTGCCACATGCCTCCTGGTCCCACCTTAACTACACCACTCTTGCCTATCTTCAGCTTCTGACAAACTAGTTGTGTGCATTTGACAATAACAACACAATTTTACCTGTGTCCCAAATATGTCCTGATCTCTGACATCTCAGGAGTTTTGTATCTGTTTTTTGTTTTGAATTTTTTTGTCCTGCACCAAACATTTGCGTCTCAATATATGTATATCTTATTTTAGTTGTACTTTATATTTTTAAATGCAAAAGTAAGAATAGGATTGTAAAACAGCAGTAATGTATACAACATGGCATTTGGTGTCCAGTTATAGTGAGACACAAATTTAATTATCAGTATCAATTTATATAGGGTCAATGCAATTAAAAGAGACATTTTCTGGGGTAATTTAGGGGGCTGCGTTGATTGAATCAGGACCATTCTGGTATCCTTGGAATCCTCTCAGCTTGCCCTTTCTGATGGACCATGGCACATTCATCGGCTCTTCGGTAAAGTTGTGATGTGGGGCACTTTCATTTTCCCATAGACCTTAATGCATATTTTTATTTTTTGGCAATAACATTTGGTAGGAAGGAGATATTCTAAAGTGGATTTTTGCACTGGATTCTGCTCTTCAATATGAATCCAATGGTCTATGACACAATGGGGTTTCTCCATTCCTTCATGTCATTATAATGTTGGTCTCCCCCACAGAGTGTCACACACCATGGGTGGTAACTGGGGTGGAGCACCCCCTCCACCCCCTCTAGCTACACATCTGCTGGAATGTTTGACTAGGACACATTCACCCAGGATACAAATACCCTTATACAGTACTGCATTTTCATTTCATTTGCACACATTTAGCTCTTTAAGCATTTGTAGAGTGGGAGTCCTTTTCTAAAGTTTCGAGTCAAAAAAGAGTATCTTTGTTATCTTTCCTCAAAGCAGTTGTTGAATCCAGCACACTGCCTTGGAGTATCCCAGTATCCAGTTAACTGTTACCAAAGTTGCAGAAATGGAAAGTTCATCAGCCTCTCCGTGTTATGTTCACATTACCATGTACATATGATGGCCATTTTACAATCTGATGCAGTAATGGGCCAAAACAGCTAGTGATTTAATGTTGCAGAATATATATACAGCCAAGACACCTGCTGACTGATGGGGAAAAACTCACCCTTTTCAAAACTTGTTCATGCCCACATGGAAAAATACTAAAATACATGGAGAAAACATCGCTCTGAGATCTGCTTAATTTAGTGTGTGGAAAAAGCTATCCTATTTTATAACTTCAAATCAGCAGGCCAGATAAATTGGCAGTAAAAAACCAAATATTTGGCCTCTGCAACAGTCCTAACCCATTGCCTCTGCGATGCGAGGCCTTTTTCACTTTGTGACCTAAATGAGGATGCCATCAAACTGATCTGCACTTATACTTACCAGCTCATGAACAAGGAACCTAGTCCTAGAGCACTGGATTAGGACTTGAGTCCTCTTAGCGGCACTAAGTTTTGCAGGAGCCTGAAAGCATCATGCAAGTGGCCCCTTCCATTCCCATTCAGAGCTTCTTCAGAGCCATTCAGAGGTCAGAGGGAAAAAAGTGGAGGGATTCACCTTTTGCTCCCAGAGATCAGAATGACAAAAGAGGCTGGGGTTGAACTGAAAGAGACACTGAACAGTTTGTTCATTGCTTGAATAAAATGCTGTTTGTTCAGTGCTTGAATAAAATGCTGGTGGAATCACACAGATAGGCAGTCGCGTCACCTGGGTGGTGTGGCTTGTGCAGGCCACACCAGGTGACACACCACTGGGGGGTGATGCGCCAGAAGGAGTCTGACATTCCTCTGGCACATCCGCAGCTCAGCGCACCCATTCAGAATCGTCCTCAGAAGAGTACTGCGCAGGCGCCAACTCTGATGCCTGTGCAGTCTCCTCTGAAGCCGACTGGCTTCAGAAGAGTACTGTGCAGTTGCCAATTTTGGTACCTGCACAGTCTCAGGAGGGGTGCATGCATCCCAGCAATTAAAGAGGTGATGCACTCCCCCCGCACCAGGTGACATACACTGTTGCATCGCCCCTGCAGTGAGGACATGGCCCACGCTATTCAGTCCTCCTTCACAAAACTTCCCAAATTCTGATCCATCCCATCCTGTCCTGTTTCTGAAATAATGCAATATTTTAATCAAAAACAGTTACCGGTTTTCTAAATTAGTCTGTTGTTGGTGACATGGTCACTGCTCACGATGTTGTTTTAGGTCAAGATGAACACACCTTCCTGATACTTATAATGCAATCCTAAGCATGTCTTCTCAGAAGTAAGTACCATTGTGTTCAGTAGTATTTACTCCCAGGAAAGTGTGATTAGGATTGCAACCTAATCCATATAAACATGTGAAACTGACTTTGTCCCTTTGCGCAGTTCTCTTATCTGCTTGTTATTCTTCTGTGTAGGCTCCCATTTTATTTATTTTAATGTATGCATGTATGACTCATAAAATGTCAGGCTGGAATACAGTAAAATGAAATTACAAAAATAAAAAAGTACTCAAACAATCCCAACAAACAGCAGGATAGGACAGAGCCATAACCATCAAATATGAAACCAGACAGCAAGGTTTAAAAGATCTTAAACACTCATGGCATCAAACCATGTGGGAGCACTTGCCTGCATGGAGAACTACTAAAATACATGGGGAAAACATTGCTCTGAGATATTAACAAAGATATTAACATATTTACTCAAATCTAATGCACCATCCAATCTAATGCACATCCCTATTTTTAAAGGCTTGAGATTAAAAAGATGTTTACTGGTGATTGTACTGCACAGTTGTAAAGCAGGTGCAAAATTTAATTTTACTGCATACAACAGTTATATGAGAATAGTAATATGACAATAAGTTTATGTTACAATTATTACCTAATTGCACTACTTTATACAACAATGGGTTTACGTTACATTTTTGTTACAGTATAGTAAACTGTTAAATTAAATACTAAAATACTCCCAAATCCAGAGCACTTATGATAGCACGTAAGAGACTTTACGTGCACCTGTAGTGACTGCACCACCCAGTGAAAACCTATGGAAAATTCATATTGCAATCCAGATTAACTTGTTCTTACTCTGGAACAAGGACTCCCTGTAGTTACTCTGGTTTGCACCCTATGTGTAACAAATTATACATAATAGTTTTAAATTTAATAATAAGTAACATAGGGTGCAATCCAGAGTAACTACGGGGAGTCCTTGCTCCGGTGTAAGAACAATTTACTCTGGATTGCAATATGGATTTCCTATAGGTTTTCACTAGGTGGTGCAGTAACTATGGGTGCACGTAATGTCTCTTACGTGCTCCCGTAGTTACTCTGGATTGTAGGGTTAGTGCGTAAATTAACCTCATAGAAGCAATATACAGTGGTGCCTCACATAAAGAGCTTAATTCGTTCCAGAGGCATGTTCTTTAAGTGAAACGTTCTTTAAGTGAAGCGGATTTTCCCATAGGAAATAATGGGAAATTTGGTTCCACAACCCCCAAAATGTTCATATAAAAATATTAACTGGACGTAAAAATGGTGACAAAACACTGGAATTGAATTCAAAACATGCATTCAATGTGCATGATCCTATGAAGTCTACTTAGGCTGCAATCTTAAAGATACTTTCCTGGGAGTAAGCCCCATTTAACACAATGGGACTTACTTCTGGGTAGACATGGTTAGGAGGCTGCAATCAAAGATACTTTCCTGGGAGGCATATTTGGGCTGCTGCTGGAGGTTCAAGGTCTTCAGTGGGGGCACTTGGGAGCAGTTAGAGGCAGCTGCCTCTGGCAACTGCCCCCACATTGGGGGCAGTTAGAGGTAGCAGCACTGGCCAGCAGCCCTTTTAAACTGTGGAGCGTTTAGGATAGGATCCATGCGGAGGGTCAGGATGCTCCATGTGGAGCATCAGCGCTGCATAGCACGCGTGCCCATAGCACGCTTGCTTATTAAGTGAAGCGGAACTTGTTTTATGAAGCAAGATTTCTTGGAAATTTTTGCTTGTTAAGCGAGGTGTTTGTTAAGCGAGGTACCACTGTATATGAGAGGTTTTTGGTTTTATTTTGACTTGTCTTACGTTTTATCTTGGGTGTCCTATATTTTGGGGGGCTTCATCCTCTTTTTGTGGTTATGATATACGGGGTGCAATCCTAACCATGCCTACTCTGAAGTCAGTCCCATTGTATTTTATGGGACTTGCTTTCAAGAAAGTGTGTATAGGATTGTAGCCATGGACACTCTGTGCTAATCACTCTATTGACCTTTATTTTTTAAACCGAATATAGCAGCCAAGTGAGGCGGAAGCATAACAAGAATCCAGACCTTGATAGAGGAGGGCCAGATAATTTATTGTTGTTCCATAATCCAAATGAAAATGTACCCAATAGCTTTTTTATATAGGAAAGCTGCCAATGCAAATTAAATACCCCCTCTCTATACATTATGGTGCTCAGTGGTGGGCTTCAGCAGGTTCGCACCTACTCTATAGAACCGGTTGTTAATGAGAGATAGGACATAAAGTTTTAAAATAGCCACTTAAAAGTGGCTGCCAGATGGGCATAGAACCGGTTGTTAATTTCTTTGAATCCCATCACTGGTGCAGATCCCTTCCACGGTTCATATTTATCCTCTTTAAAAAATTAATATGTAACTTGCAAGGGCCAGTAACAATAATGTCAAGTCTCCCTTGTCCCTGACTCATCTGCATTGCAAAAACTGCCAACTGCTGTATAGTAAAGGCACAAGCTGTCACAGACCACATTCAGACTACATTCCTGCAGGTGAACTGCTTATTGCTCACCTGAGAAACACCCACAGCAATTAAAGAACACTCAGACAGATTCTTCTAGATTTCCCAGTCACTTTAGGCAAAACAAAAGTGAAAGACTCGTTCAAAAAGCAATCATGACAGTGAAAAGTTGCAAAAATATATATAAGTTAGTCTTAGCTTGTGGGGGAAATCTTATTTTCCCAACAACAACATCTGGTAGGGGAGCAGAAATTACCAAAGAGATTCACTTAAGAAATAAGAAGTGTTATCATAATTATCCAACACCATGGCCACTGCAACATTTCAATACACTTTCATGGACCACAGCACACTTCATGTGATGTATGGTGTCGCCCACTTGGCTGATCTATATGCACAGTTGGGGATAAAGGAAGCACCAGCATAACAAACATCACTGCATTGTGCATAGTAATAGCCATTCCACACCCCCTTTGGCAACATGTTCCCCCATATCCATATAATTGTCTGACTTTGGTACTTTATACATACTCTAGATCCAATACTGGTGCCAGTTTGTTGAGGGCCTTGGAGCAAATTCCTTTTCTGAGCCCCCATGCTTTGGTAATGTCAATGATAATGGCCAACTGGCCAAGTTTTCTGTACTTAAAAATTGTGGCACCCCAAAGATTTTTTCCTTCAGCCGTAGTCCAAATACAATGAGTCAAAAAATGGGAGGGAGAATGAAAACTGCTTTACCAGGATTCTAAGAAATTCATCTTTCCAAAGGAGCTTAACCATAGAAAAGCCATTCAGCCTTAAAGGCTGCTAACCCAAACAAACAACTGGTATGATACAGTGGATTGTGTTTAAATATGATAAATTATGATCTGTGGTCTCTAGTCTTCCTTATAAACAGTCGCATTGAAATGTGTTAAGGTCAGCCTGCATATATTCACAGAACTATGAAGCCTGGTGAGATGGAGTCATGCATACTACACATCCGTCATTAATGTAAAAGGATTATTTTGCTAGCTGGTGGTGAGAAATAGTGTTATTAAATCTTATTCTTTGTGTTTTTTAAAAATTATAATCAAATGAGTTTATAAATACAATACATCACCTGTGGACCAGGGAAAGGCACCAGAGAGACTGAGGCAAACACCTGGTTATTTAAGTTTAGATTTTTGCTCCAGTGGCTCATAACACCATTGCAAACTATATTTTCAATATGTGAGAATTTTAAAATGTGGTTTGTTGGCTTTGCTAGGTGGGAAACCCCTGGGTCTTCACACAGAATCACCCATCTGTGCAATAAGGGCTGCAAAATCTCAGTTGCTTTTTTTGAGCACAATCCTAACCATGTCAACTTAAAAGTAAGCCCCACTGTATTCAATGGGTCTTACTCTAGGAAAGTGTCTTCAGGATTTGCAGCCTTTATTACTTTGTATTTTGTATCACAGACAAAAGTTCCTGGAAGACTCTTGAACTTTTCCAATTTCCTTTCCATCTTTGAACTGAGGTGCACAAGATAGTAAGAATGCATTTGTATAAGAGATACTGAAAAAACAGAAACAGAAGTGGACAGTGGGCCTATTTAAACCTTACTTAAACATCATGTATTAAGAAATGATTGAGGACCAGGAAGCAAGACAATGGGTGTCAATGGGCAATTTTCACAATGGAGAAACCCAAGGATCTCTCCTGGGACCAGAGTTTTTCAGCCTGTTCATAAACCAGGTTCATGGATGACACCAAACTTTTCAAAGTGGTGAGGACCAGAAGCAATAGTGAATAGCTCCAGGAGGATCTCTCCAAATTGGAAGAAGGGGAGCAAAATGGCAGATGCATTTCAATGTATGTAAACCTAAAATTATACACTTTGGGCAAAGAATCCTGACTTTATATAGGCTAATGGGCTCTGAGCTATCTGTGACAGATCAGGAGAAAGATCTAAGGGTCTGATGGTATCTACCCAATGTGCGGCAGCAGTGAAGAAGGCAAATTCCATGCTTGGAGTCATTAGAAAAGAAATTGAGAATAAAATGGCTAATATTCTAATGGCAGTGTACGAATTGTTGGAAAGGCCACATGTGAAATATTGCATCCAGTTCTGGTTGCCACATCTCAAAAAGCATATAGTGGAAATGGAAAACAGTCCAGAGGGGCTGTTCTTATGTACTTTTCTTATGCACAGAAATGTATTTTTTAAGCCTAGTCATCTATACTCCAACTTTCACACAACAAATGCCCAAGGAAGCTTACAAAGTTTTTATCATTTTTTCCTCACAATTACCTTGTGAGAACGTGAAGCTGAATGACTGACCCAAAGTCACCTAGAAAGTCACCTAGCTGAGCTGAACATGGATTTTCCAGGTCTCAGTCCAATTCCCAATCACTACACAATCCTGGTTCTCAATAATTTCTGCCTAGGAAAACAAATGCTCATATGTTGTCTGAAGTACAGCACAAGTAGTGATATGTTCACAACAATCACTTTAATGCTGATAAGTGTTTAATCATCTAGCAAAAATTAACTAGTAAAAATTTAAAAATTTACATTCTAGTTGTTAGTGTCTGGTAGGGTCTACATTAATATTGGTTTGCCTACTTATTGATTTTGAAAGCTGTACTTCAATGGGCCATTTTTCATGAATAGATCAATATCAAACAATGTATGGACTGGAAGCAGTCTAGGGCTGCAATTCCAAATCAATGGACTGTGGTGAAACATTGCTGAATATTCAATAAAGTAAACGGAATGGTCTTGTGTTCTTTCAGGCATCCTTTCCTATCTCATCAAGAGAACATCAAGCAACAATGACAGAAGTGAAGCAATGACTGCACTGAAGGACACACATGCATGCATTAAAGACCTGGCACTCCTGCCCTGCAATGTTTATTCTATCCTGTTAATATTATATGTTCCAGTCTGATATAAATTAAAAAACAGAGCTTGCCAGTCAGGCACTTGTCAGGCTGTGATGATCACTTGCCAGGCAAAAATTCTGGGTGGTCCACGCTGCCCACCTTGGGCTTCAGACACAAGGGATGTGAATCACACGGTAAGCCACAAGAGCTGGTTTTAGGGCACAATGCAGAGTGAGGGCAGTGAGGAAAGCCCTAGCTGGGCTGCCCCAACTATTCTGAATCCAGAGAAGAAAGTTATGTTGGATCCAGAGGGTCAGGAAGCCTTGGTTGCCCTAACTGCTCCAGAGCATGCTCAGTAGGCATGGGGAGCAACTCAGTGACACCTGGGGAGGGCTTGCTCCTGAGAAGACCCCTCTCAGACCACACAGAACAAGGAACACTATGGTGCCTGCCCTATAAGGAGTCCCTGATGAGACTGCCAGGACAGTCTACAGCAGGCATGTCAAACTGGCGGCCCGAGGGCTACATGCGGCCCTTTGCAGACACACCTGTGGCCCGCAAGTGATCTCCTCACCCCCAGAAGCAGCTCAGTAGTGGCGGCAGCACACTTGATTTTGAGCTGGAGAAAGAGCCCAGGAGGAAGGAGAGCTCATACACAGCAGCAGCATTTTCCCAGGACAGAAGAAAGAGCCCAGGAGAAAGGAGGGCACTTCTGAGTAGGCATGCAAAAAATTGGATTGTGGCCCTCGGGAGACTCCATTAATGCTAATGCAGCCCTCTGTATGAAATGAGTTTGACAATCCTGATCTACAGTGAATATAAAGGGCTTTTTGGAGTGGCCTTTTGAATCCCCAGATTAATGGGCTGCGGTAGTTGTGCCATATCCTGAAGTTGAGAGGCAAGGGTTGCAGCTAGGCTGGTCAAGAACTCAGATTTTTTTTGTCAACACTGCCATTCTTACTCTGCATTATCATGGACCCCTATGGGTCTACTCATTACTATACCTGCTTCTGAGGTGGTAAAACTCTGAGGAGCTGGATGAGGACATGCCCTGGAAACAGGCTCTGGATACAGAGTAACTGCTCTGCCCTAGCCTATGCAATGCTAAACGTGCTGTAAACATGCCTCTCCTAAACTGCCTACGCTGGCCCAGCTTGGGCAGCCTAGGTTCACCTGTCTTGGAGCAGCCTATGTTGCCTTAGGCTGCCCCAAGCCTTTTCCAGAATAACTAGAGTGGCCCATCTTGCAGTTGGGTCAGCCTAGTGATAGATATTTAACCCAAGTGCACTTCTGGATTGTGACCTTACACATCTAACTGGAACACAGGAACCTCACCCAATCATCTTTCACGCAGGAATCTTGCAAACATATAAAACAGAATTGTGACTAGAAAGTAATCTAAATAAAAATATGCATTTTTGAAGTGTATTTTTAAAAATTTATGTTAAAGATTCATGCCTTCACTTTTTAAACTAAGAGATACAAAGCAATTCACAACTGATTAGACATTTTCATATGAAGCTATGGACCACAAAGAAAGATTCTGAAACAATATGATGTTAAAAGCTTCTCCCAAATCTCCAGTATTATTTTCTATTATCACCTATGCCAAAGCTATACTTTGGTCCTGTTTGCCCAGGGGAAATAGTCCCCCTTTATATTAAAGTAGAATATAAACTGGCCAGGACAAAGCAAAACTGTGCCACTCCAGCCGGTTTGCAATTCCATGCATCCACCCACCTCTTCATTTGAATGCCTGGACTCTAATCCAGGAGGAGAGACCAAAGTTCATAGACAGAGCACGTGTTTTGCATGCAGATGGTTTCAGGTTCAATCTCTAGCACCTGTTTGCCTGAGAACCATTGCCGGTCAAGGTACACAGTACTGGAGTGGATGGATCAATGGCTGTCAGGCAGCTTTGTACGGATAATTAGTATTATGCATTTTTCTGTGAATCACATGGATTTCAGAAAGAACATGTGCACATCCAAATGCCAATCAATGACCAACCCAAAGCCCTTGAAGTGGCTTTGTTAATATCCCTGTGTTTATATGATATGGGAACGTTTACCCTAGCAATACTAGAATTGTTCTGGTGACCTTTTGCGTGGTTATTGATATTCCAACATCATTTATCTACCCACACACATGATGTGCCTATTCAGGGGCAGAGATGGTCACCCCATGCAACAGAGTGGCAAGGAGGGAGGATCCACCTCTCTGCCCACCAGCCTCCACTGATGTCCCTCCACTTCCCAAACCCTGGATTGGAGAAGGAAGAAGGAACATAGCAGACGTGTGGTGGACCAGACTGTGATGCTCTAGTACAGGGTCTCCAAACGCCGGCCCTGGGGCCGAATGTGGTCCTCAGCAAGCCTCAATGTAGTCTTCTGTGAGACCACTCCATCTGGCCTGCAGGCAAGCCTAGTAATGTCTCTAATACAATCTTATATGTAAATTTATTCAAATTTGACATGTAAATAATTCCCCCCCCCCCACAGAGAGATTATGTGGCCCTCCTGCCAAAATCTCCTGCCTTTGAGACCCCTCCTACCATCCTGTCTTGGAGACCCGTGCTCTAGTAGTACATTTTTCCTACACACTTCCAGTCTGTTCCCTCTTTATTTTCAAAATGAAGCATTGAGGCTGTCACGTAACCAGGTAGAAGCATTTGGCCCTTCTCCCTGGATGCCAGGAAATCTTGGACCAACCCCATACCTATTATAAAAAGTCATATGTTGAAGGAAAAGACAGCAATAAATATATCACACTTCACCTACAGGTGACTGTAAATCTTTAAAACCATTGCTGTGTTTCATTGGAATCCCCTATCAGCTTGTAACCCAGCCTTCAGTAGAAAGGAACACATGCAGTTCAACAAGAGCCAGGCAACTTTCAAATCAAATGTGTAAATTTAGGTTCCCTATTTTATACAGTACTGGAAAGAGAAGGTACAGAGTAGGCCAAAAGTAGGCTTACACTCAGTAGGTATGCACTTTACATTTAAAAAAACACATTTTTTTACATTTTATATGTATTTGTAACAATCATATTTGTTCAATACTGTTTATGTACATTTCCAAAACATAGATAAGGGATATAGAATACTGGTTTGGAATTACTGTTTGGAAAAATTATATTGTTCATAAAACCAATAGTGAAACAACTGTAAGCCTACCTTTGGCCCACTCTGTATGTTTTCAAACAATAAACCTCTGTCCTTAAGTCACTTCCATCACCAGAACCTGGTTATTATGTAGGAGACTCACTTTCACAGTTACACGTAATATAACCACATAAATCATAATGACTGGCTAAGCCACTAAGGTATTTATAGCCCAATCCTATACCTGTTTACTCAGAAGTTAGTTCAATTCAGTTCAACTGGCTTTATTCTCAAATAAAAAAAACAAGAGTTCTAAGGTACACTCTTATGACTACATGCTTCTTACCTGAGAATAAGAGCACAATCCTAACCATGTCAACTCAGAAGTAAGCCCCACTGTTTTCAATGGGTCTTACTCCCAGGAAAGTGTGTTTAGGATTGCAGGGTTTGTCTTGTTAAATCTTCCTTCTGAGTTGACAGGATTATACAAATCCTTATACAGATTTGACTTCAGATTTGAGTTTAAATGGACCATAGATGGGGCTAAGTAGTGCTACTGAAGGTAACTATTCTTTTTTAACAAAATAGTGCAAACACCTAGTGTTACTGCCAATTGAGTGAGCCATACTCACTTTAGTTGGATTTTTACATTTATTTCCATTTGTGTTATACATAGAAATGGGGTGAGCTGACCACATGCATCATGTACCCACAGGCTTTTGTTAGGGCATTTTCCCTCCTTTATTCAATCTAAAACACAGCCTGGCAAGCAGAGGTAGAAACACCCAGAGACATTTTGGAGAGACAAGAAGTCGGTTTCTCAAACCTCATGGTTCTTGGCCCAGAATGCCAAGATGGCAACCTGACTGGTCATTACTGCACTAGACTTACTAGGGCTCCTGTGGATGTCTTGAAGAAAGAAGAAAACCCCCTCTCCAGGTACTCAAGCTCTGAGAGTGGGTCAGTCTCCAGTCACTTGAAACACCACTAGAACTAAGGCAGGAACAACAGGAAATTTATCACAACCCATCAAACAAAACTGGATTTATTTACCAGAGCAACTTCAGTAGCAATATTTTCTCAGCTCAACAATGCAATCCGGAAGTTATACCGCTCAGAAAATTTGGCACTGTGGTTTATAGCTCTCCTGTGTGAACTCTTAACTCCCTACACCAAATGGCTAGGAGCTTGCCTAGCTGAGTCTTTGGGGGTTGTTTTGCTCATTCCCCCTTGTGGTTGGCGATTTCAGAGGAAATGTCAAACCACAATGCCCTTCTGCTCTATTCTATCTGACTTAAAAGGATTTGGAGGGAAACCTCCAAATCTAACAACTTCATCTAAGCAGGCTTGGATCTTCAACTTCATTTAAGCAGGCTCATGACAGATACTTTCCCATTTACTCTGACAAACAGTGCAATCCTAAGCGTGACTACTCAGAAATAATAAGTCCCATTGTCTTCAATAGTACTTACTCCCAGGAAAGTGTGGCTAGGATTGCAGCCAAACTCTGAAAACCAACCCAAGCTGCAGTCCTGGGAGAAAGCCCCATTGACTCAGATGGGCCTTAAAAATCAGAGTAGAACTGCAAAGAATTGGGCTCTCAGCCTGTTCAAACTCTTATGCCTCCTTTCATTCAAGTAATGATAGCTAAGAAGACTAACAGTGCAATCCTAAGCATGTCTACGCAGAAGTAAGTTCCACTGTGTTCAATAATATTTACTCCCAAGTGGAGTTAGGATTGCAGCGTAAAAGCACAATCCTAATTATGTCTACTCAAAAGTAAGCCCCATTGTGTTCAATGGGGTTTACTCCCAAGAAAGTGTCTTTAGGATTGCAGCCTAAGTGAAGGAGGAACTCTACCTTTGCTAGGCGGTTTCTAACCCACATATTACAAGTAGATGTACAGATGATGGAATAATGTTGGCGTTCATATTCAGGATATACTGTCACTGTTTAAACTGATTTTCTTTTTGTCTGATAAGTTATTTTCCATTTCCTTCAACCTTTCTTCTTGTGCTCATTTTGAAGAATGGAAAAAATTGATCTTGTCATTCTGGATTTACAAGGTTTGTGCCGTAAAATACAGATAGGAAAATTTGCACAGACATACTGTACTGCATATTGTAAAAAGTATATGTACATATCAGACAAAAATCCTATCTTTCAATATATGTTCCCTTACACTCTTACCCTACAATCCAGAGTAACTACAGGAGCACGTAAGAGACATTACGTGTACCCATAGTTACTGCACCATCTAATGAAAACCTATGGGAAATTCATACTGCAATCCACAGCAAATTGTTCTTACACCGGAGCAAGGACTCCCCGTAGTTACTCTGGATTGTGCCCTTACAGTATTTACCAATATAATTTTTGATGCTAGTGGAGCTGTTCTCTCTCTCTCTGGTTCCCAAACTTTTTTGTCTGGTGGCCCTGTTGACCCTATTAGGACTACAATTCTATGCAGTGTGTTTTTAAGGAGGATTCTGCGGCTTCCCTGGCTGGCTTCCATGGCTCCCTGAGGAGCTTTGGCTCACAGTTTGGGAACCGTTTAATTGGACTGAAGCAGAGCTCTTTGTAGTGACATTATCTTTTATTAATTAATGTATGTATTAAAAATATATCTCACCTTTCTTCCACAAAGACATTCAAATGGGACTTTTAAAATCTTCTCATCCATCTGTTGAACTTATGAAAAATATATTGTACAGTAAATGTGTTAGAGCCCTATCCTGTGCTTGGCACACCAGCTTAACACTAATGCTCATTGTGGCAAACATGCTGTGTAAGGCACATATGCAAGAGCCCTGAGTGCCATGCCAGTGCAAGCCTAGCGCCATGGTGAGATGCTGGTGCTCTGCCACTTGGTGGTCGCCTGCATCTCTGGGCAGAGGAGAGGTGAATAGGGGAGTGGGGGAAGGTGGGGTGGAGGATTTCAGGGAGGGTGGGGAGAGGGCAAAGAGGAGACATGATGGGGAAGAGAGCTGGGTGGGATCAGTGGAGCTCAGTTCTACTGGACCCAGATTCCTGTGTTGAACCTCATGGACCAACACAGAGGCTCTTGATTTGGTGCCAATCCAAGGGCTGTCACAAAATCAAGTAATGTACCGCCATTGTGGAGCTACTTCCCTTATCCAAGAAATGAATGCCCTCTTCTCTAGCTGCTGCTGCTGCTGCCTGATGTGGTTAGGGTACCACAGCAGCCATTTTGGCACTGCAGCATGCCTTGTGCTCCACACATCGTAAGATTGGACTGTTAGCCTTTAAAGCAGGGGTCTCCATACCCCAGTCTGGGGGCGACATGCAACCCTTGGCAAGCCTCAATGTGGCCCCTGGCAAGCCTCAATGTGGCCCCTGGCAAGTAAATACTCTATCCTTAAGCCTTGTAATCCACTCCAATACAGTTTTATATGTAAATGTATGTAAAATTATTCAAATTTGAAATGTTAATTAGTTTTGCAGCCCCAACACTGTATCAGAGAGATGATGTGGCCCTTCCAGCAAAAAGTTTGGAGACCCCTGCTTTAAAGTATCAGAAGACCATTTGTCATTTTATCTACAACAGAATAGCACGGTTACTCTGTAAATATTGTACTATCAATTTACCGGTATGTATAACTTGATAGATACAAGAAGAGTGTGGCGTCTTTGTCTTTAAATTGAACTGAAAACGAGTTGAGATAAGCAGAATTCAGGAGCAGCTTTGAAATATTATGCAAATTTGAATTATCTTTTATTACCTCCCCTTATCTGTTACTTTTGCTAATCTCAAGCAAGGAACAAGAGACACGCAGGCTGCTAAAAGCCTAACTTTTAAACATTAAAAGGCTCCCTCCCACTTACCTTAATCTCTCAGACATCAGTTTTTACCTGGGGTATAAATAGAAACACTTTCACAAAAGCAACTCCTCCTATGAAATCTAAGGTGACACATCAAAGATCTGGAGCATTCAGCCAGCAGACGCTGAACCTTTCATTTGTGAAATGTGAGCAGACCTAAACTAGCTGTTTGTTCATATGAGGGCTGACAGTTCAGTCCACATGAGGGCTGACAGTTCTGATGGACATATTACCTTCTTAGATCATACATTGCATCATCCACTTTGGCCCACTGGACAGGACCTTGTGAGGTAATTTCTGATGACTCAGTTATTGGCATCAAGGCTGGCTGATGTAATCTTGGTGAAAATGGGGTGGGTCGCTGCAATCACTTGATTAAAAATATCTGCATGCTGACATCTTAGAAAGTCCACTTTTCACAAAAGTGAAACAATATAATTGGAACTGGGCTCCTACTACTCCCCCCAATCCAGCGGGTAGGTTCCCCAAGCACACTGGAACAAGCAGATAAAGTCCAACTGCAGACAACAATAAACACTAATATCTTTGCTCCCAAATGTGCTCTTAAAGTTCCCCTATCCACCTCAATTTAAAGGGTTGATCTAATTTATTCCCAGTCTTACACTTACAACATGCACATCATGCTGAAAGCTTAAACACTGCATAAGACCAGGCTGTTCATCTATGGCAGTTGCTAGTATTAGGTAGAGTGAAGCAAATAGTCAATTATTTTGTTCATTATTTTAGCACCATGGAGGCTGCCATTCAGATTTTATAATGCACATACCAAATTACGGTATCTTAATTGGTCTGTCAGTAACATTATTATGTCAACATGGATGCATTCATTAGAAAATCTGTATGTATGTCAGTCACTGACTGACTGACATCCTTCCATCATATAGGAACCCACCAAGAACCAATTTTTAGAAATTCCAACCAGGAAGGGGTGAAATGGAGCACAACATGTTTTTGTCCCTATACTTAACATTGAAGAAACACTGACTCATCAACGCCCAGTCCTAAGACTTAGAAATTTGGGGAGAGTATTCCTTCTGTGATGTCAGCACCCACTAAGAACTGATTTTTAAAAATTTTATCCCTAAAGGGGTGAAAAGGGTGCAAGTGTTTTCATGCCTATATTTAACATTGAAGACTGACTGATCAACACCCAGCCACAGCCCCTCGACCTAGAAGCATGAAATTTGGGAAGTGTATTCATTCGGTGACGTAAGGACGCACTAAGATCTGATTTGGTGCCCAATGGTGACCAGTGCCTAATGGTGCCTGCTGCCTGATGTTGCTCACTGGTGCTCACTACCTGCTGGTGCCCAATGCTGGGTGACCAGCAGGGATGCCTAGTGCTTGGTAGGGATGCCTGGTGCCTGGTGTCCACTGCTGCCCAGTAGTGCCTTGTGCCTGGTTGTGAAGTATGGTGCCCAGTGTCTTGTTCCCTATGCCTGGTGGTGCCTGTGTCCACTGCCTGGTGGTGCCTGGTGGCTGGTAGGGATGCCCAGTGCCTGGTGGTCCATAGTGGTGCCTGCTGTCCACTCTGCAGTGGTGCCCATTGCTCAGTGGTGCCCTGTATGGATGCCTGTTACCTGATAGGGATGCCTGGTGCATACTATCCATTGGTGCCATGGTATCTGCCGTTAACTAGTGCCTAGTGGTGCCCACAGCCAGATGGTGCCTGCTGGTGCCCGATGCCTAGTGGTGCCCACTGTTGCCAGCTGGTGCCCCCTGGCCTCAGTAGGAATACCTGCCAATGCATGCTGCTACCCGCCACTGCACCCTAGAACCCTCTGGTGCCCATGCCTATCAATGTCCAATGATGCCCAGTGTCTGCACTGCCAGTGCATGGTGCCCAGGAGGTCCCACCAGTATCTGACGGTCCCACAGTATAGTTCTCAGCCCAGGGCCCACAAATATTTTTGAAATTTTACTCCTGCAACAGTGGGTATATTCTACTAGTTATTAATAATTTTATACCATTTTTACTAAAGATTTGTCTTCACAGTCAACCAGCTGCCAATGGATAAAAGTGAGTGTGGCTCATTGTCACAATAATGGTTCTTCTATAAGACTAACAATGTGCTGTGAGATTCCTGATCCCTGCATTCAGTCCACTGCACCTCCACAGCCCTCGGGGATCAAGGAGCAGTTCATGGATTTATTAGAAGCAATTTGGTTTAATTAAGTTGCTATTTCACCTCACTTGCTGCACCCACCCAACCTGTTTCTCAGGCTGATCAGAAAGCATGCACAAAGTTTCCTGACAAAAAAGCAGGAAATTCTGGCCTATACTGTTCAGTTTAAATGTTGGGTTGTTCTTTGCAGATATGGAAGTTTTCACTGTTTCTGCATGCAGTGCCAGATTTAAGTATAAGCTAAACAAGCGATATCTACGTGCCCCACTCTTTTGGTGGGCCAAAAAAATTTAAAGGAAAAAAACTGGATGTACATTTCCAAAATATAAGATAAGAAAACAAATAAAATAAAACCTACATACATATTTTGTTATGTGCAAATGGCTTTAGATACCTATTCGGTCCATAAATTACTACATAATATATATTCAACACCAAATATATTCAATATATATTCAACACCAAAAAAGCAACAATTTGTTGTTGACAAAGGACAGCTGGACATATAAAGGGACAGCTGGACATACAAACTCCCTTCAATAGCTTAGGGCCTCATCAAACCTAAATCTGGCCCTGTCTGCAAGTGCCATGTAAGTCACAGTCCATAGAATCTCAGGATAGAAAGATCCTAGAAGTCACAGTGTCCTTCCCACTCAGCCAGTGTTGAAGTAACATTGGGTAGGTAGTGGATACTAGAAGAGATGAAAGACAGGGTGGGGGATGGCATAGGATCGTCGTGGCCATGGTTGCCACTACCTCCTCCTCCCAACCTCCTCTTCTGCCTGTCTTGTCTTCAAAATTGGTTGGACAGGGAGGATCAAGTGAGCAGGAGACATTTCATCATCTCCCCCGTGGCTGGTCTTCTGACCGTAATAAAGTTTTTATCTTTATCTTATCTTTATCATCTCCCCCCAGTAACTCCCAGTTTGACCAGTGGAAGCAACAAGGAGAGCATGAGAGAAAGAGCCATTGGTAACTGTTAGGTGTTGTGCCCATTTGGTTCTCTTTCCATGAAAAAAAAAAACTTAGAATTGAGTCAACTCAATGAACTGTGAAACACACCCAATTTTCAAAAGTGGGAAAGTTAAGCGCTCAAGTGCCCCCTCTGATCCAGTAGGTAGTCTCGTTTAAAAGCTCATTTAACATTAGAAGAATCAGGGTCATACATTTTCTTTTGCACATTTGCCTTGGTCTAACATTGGGAGCATATGGATACTTCAGGGCTGCCCACCTGCCTGTCAGCAGGGTGCAGGAAAGGTTATTGCTCTGCCCTTCTGAATCAAATACAGTGGTACCTTGAGTAAAGAGCGACTTGGTAAAGAGTGTTTTGGGTAAAGAGCAAAATTTTCTCAGAAATTTTGACTTGTGTAAAGAGCACTGTCTTGAATAAAGAACACTTCTGAGGAAGTTTGGAACAGGTTTCCATTTCAAGGGAACTCACAGGTGGGATGAGGGGACTGGTTTGAGCTACAGTGGGGCCCTGGGCAAAGTTTGGAATAGGCTTCCATGGCCAGAGAACTCATGGGGGGTACAGGGGGGAGCAGCCTGAGCCAGGTTTGTATGTGGCAGCGTGGAAAGTGTGCCTTATCAATGTTCTAGTGCTCCTCCCCATCAGCAGCTTGGGAATGTTAAAGTTGCACAAAAAGACAGGTTCCATTGAGCCAATGGATAGCAGTGACTCCATTAGTGATTGTGATTATCATCCCACTCTCTGTAATCCTCACACCAGCCATGAAGGTTTTTCAAAAGTACAGTACAGTACTGTACAGTATTTTCTTTATTGCGGTGTTGTGTGTTACTGTATATTACAGTGTTTTGTACTGTGTTATATTATAGTATTTTGTAATCATTTTTATAAACAGTTAATATTTTTATATGAATATTTTTTGGGTTGTGGAACCAATCGTCTGAGTTTCCATTATTTCCTATGGGAAAATCTTCTCGTGAAGAGCTTTTCACATAACAAGCATGCCTCCGGAACAAATTAAACTTGTTACGTGAGGTGCCACTGTACAGTAATTCAAGTACTGTGATTGCTATAACTACATTTACTTGAATTAATGTATTTATCTTTTTTGATATTACAAAACTGTGTTGCGCAAGCAGTTAAGGCGCTGTGCCTGTTAACAAGCAGGCCAGGGTTCGAGACCTGGGTTGGCCACACAACAGGGTGAGCTCCTGTCCTTAGCCCAGCTCTGCGACGCCAGCTGGATCCAATCGTATTGGCTCTGCCATTGGACTAATTCAGTGGCATGGAGAGGGGGGATTTGCTGCTTGGGTTACAGCCTTTCCTCCATAACAATCTAACCCAGGCTTTCGTGCTTCACATGCAGCGTATGCAGCGCTGAGCACGATACCATAGTCTCTCAAGACTGACGAAGGCCTGCATTGTTAATGTGAACAGACCCTTCCTCCTCTGATCTTAGTGGAATAGCCTTTTGAAGTAGAGAGCTGATAATTATTTGTACAAAATATCTTCATGGGTGACTAGGAATTTAACCCTGCATTATCTCTATGACCCTAGCTCAGTCGCATGAGCACGCCTAGTCCTTCACCCATTGTCAGAATGGCTTCAGGCCTCTCTTCCTGCTTTCGAGACCTTGAAAACATAAAACGGGAAGATGGTCACCAAGCTGATGAGGAAGATCATTCACCTTTTCTGAACTCACATCATTATAGGAGTATTGCACTGCAAGTTCTTGTCTTTCCAGAGGCGCTCCATATACTCCTGTTGTACACTGTAATGTTCAGCTGCCACTGGAATATTGCCCCAAGTGCACCAAAAAGTTGTACAGAGATTTCTGTACAAATATGACTTGTCTTCAACAATGTTTTTAAAAAACAAATAAAAACATAATCTTTCAATTTGCTTGCTTGCTTGATTCTGGAAGAGGTGCTATAGCCCTACATAGTGCATTTTGAGATGTCATTATCACCATAATGTGATGGGTATGTGGGAATAGATTAGATTAGATTGGATAGGATGACAGACAGACAGACAGACAGACAGACAGATAGATAGATAGATAGATAGATAGATAGATAGATAGATAGATAGATAGATAGATAGATAGATAGATAGATGCCCCAAGTGCACCAAGAAGTTTATATTGGTGAGTTTATATTGCCCCAAGTGCACCAATAAGTTGTACAGAGATTTCTGTACAAATATGACTTCTATTCAATAATATTTAAAAAAAACAAATAAAAACATAATCTTTCACCATTGTAAACTCAAATGCCAGATTCAGGCACCTGGATGCAGGTGTCTTGTGTGATCCCTGGGGCATCTGGTGTGCCGCTATAAGATACAGGAAGCTGGACTAGATGGGCCTTTGGTCTGATCCAGCGGAGGCTCTTCTTACATTCTTATCTTCTTAATAAAAATGCAGTCTTCACATTTATGACACCTGTGCATAATTTTTTCAGAGCAACCTACAGCACATTTTTATGTGCCTATTCAGAACTAAATCTAATTGAGTTCAATGGGACTTACTCCCAGGCAAGTCTTAGGGCCCAATTCTATATGAGCTTTTCAGCACCAAACAACACAGCCCTGAAGTAAGGGAACAAACGTTACCTTAACTAGAGGAGGCCTCTGTGGTTGCTCCCCCATTGCAGGATGTGGCACATATCCCGTGGGAATGGTGATGTTAGAGCTGGAAAGATTGGTAGGATTGAGTTTACCAATCCTCAGTAAACCTTAGTGACCAACCTTAGGTTTAGGGGCCAACCCTAACAAACTTCCCAGGGCAATGCAGGTCAAGGTAAGGGAACAAATATTCCCTTATCTTGAGGAGGCCTCAATGACTGCCCCTCCCCCTCAGTGCAGGATGCAGCACATGCCCCACTGGCACCACCATGCCAGTGCTGGAAAGTTGGTTAGGATTTGGGATTTAGGATTTGCCACTAGCCTTGCCTCATGCTGGCAGTTGTTGGGTGACCATTAAAAAACACACTGGCAGCACAATCCAGAGCAACTAATCTGTCCACATAAGAGCCCTTGGGTTGCCCTATCTATCACTAGGGTGGAGCAACAGCAAGATGCTCCACCCCAGTTACTCTGGAAAAGGCTTAGGGCAGAGCAAGGCAACATAGGGTGCCCTAAGAGAGGTGGACCTGCTCTGCCCTAGCTGCTCTGCCCTAGGCAGTTCAGGAGAGGCATGTTGAGGATATGTTTAGTTTTGCTTAAGGCAGAGCAGTTACTCTGTATCCAGAGCCTGTTTCCAAGGCAGAAATGCCCTCTTCCAGCTCCTCAGAGATATACCACCTCAGGAGCAGGTACAGTAATGAGTTAGACCCATAGGAGTCCATAATAAGGCCCATAAGTCCATAAGTAAGAGTGGCAGTGTTGACCAAAAAACTGAGTTCTTGGCCATCCTAGCTGCAACTCCTGCCTCTCAACCTTAGGATATGAAACAACTACGGCTGCCCACAAACCTCAGGATACAGCAGGCCACTCCAAGAAGCCCCTTGTATTCACTGTAGAATGTATTGGCATCTCATCAGGGACTCCTTATAAGGCAGGCACCCAGTGGTGTCACCAGACTGGTGCAGCTGGTGTGGGCTGCATTGGGTGACACGCTCTGTATGGGGTGATGTGCCGGAGGAGTTTGACTGTCCTTTGGCAGGCCCCGGGCGTCAGCGCGCCCATTCAGGCCTTCTCCAAGGCGGAGCTGCAGCCCAGAAGCTGCCACTCGTCCTCGGAGCTGGCCTGAATGGCCAGCTGAGGTGCACTGCGCAGAAACACACTGAGCATGCCGAACAGCTTCAGAGGAGAATTCCTTAGAGTGGAGGAAGTCTGCGCCTCTGCACGGCCATTCGGCCTTGCTCAGGAGGCGGAGCGGCAGCCGAATTGCTTCAGGAAGAGTACTGCACAGGCACCAACTCTGATGCCTGCACAGTCTCCTCTAAAGCCAAAAGTCTTCAGAAAAGTACTGCGCAGGCGTCAGAGATGGTGCCTGCGCAGTACACTTCCTGGAGCCAGTTGGCTTCAGAAACAACTGCACAAGCGCCAACTTTGGCGACTGCGCAGTCCACGTAGGGGGTGCGCGCATCCCAGGGGTGACACACAGACTTCTGCACCGGGTGATACGCAGAGTCATGTCACCATTGTAGGCACCACAGCTGTTCCTTGTTCAGTGTCATCTGAGGGGGTGTCTCCTCAGAAGCAAGTCCTCCCCATGTGTCAATTACATAGCATACTCTGGAGCAGGGCAGCCCAGGCTTCCTGACTCTCTGGATGCAGCATAACTCTGCTCTGGATACAGAATAGTTAGGAGAGAGCAGTTAGGGCAGAGCAGGTTGAACTTGCTCTGGATTGTGCCCTAAAAGTGTCCAATTCAACTTTCTAGCACCAAAGCTAATGGGTTGTGCATTACATCCTGAGGAGGGAAGGTAGTCATAGATGCCTTCTCAAGGGAACATTTATTCCCTTAAATCTGGGCTCCACAGGCACTGAAAGGCTGGATAGTGTTAGAATTCTCAATCTAACAGTTGGTCAGGTAAACTGAGTTGGTTAGAATGTTCAAGATTTGAATATCTGCCACTTGACTGTGACAGTTGGAGAACAGTTGGAGCTCAGCTGTTCATCAGAGCAGAAGCATAATGGTTGGCTCTGAGGAGAATTAGACTGAAGGATTTAATTCAGAATTAGACTGAAGGATTTAATTCATGTGTGTGACCCGGATTGTGTTAGACTACTCTAAACTTGTAAATACAGTAAATAGTTAATCTACACCACTCTGTCTTCACCTAAACAGTCACAGGACATCAATTTAATCAACATACTGACAGATAGGATTGGGCCCTTTGACATGAAAATAAGTAGATTTGGGTGCTGGTTAGCTGTAGGATTCTGGTGTAGTAGTTGTGAAGCTGATGGGCCAAGGCCAGGATGACTATATGCCATAATCCCAAAAAAAAGGACAAGGCCCCAAAATGTAGGATACCAGAAAAATGTAAGACATGACAAAACAAAAACTAAAAACACTCATAAAGATATATATTTTTTATTTTATAGATAGATAGATAGATAGATAGATAGATAGATAGATAGATAGATAGATAGATAGATAGATAGATAGATATCGTGGCTTTAACGTGGTTAGTTACATGTAATTAGGGATCTGCAAAAGATGGTTATTTTGGTCATTTTGGGATAGTACCCCTTTGTCAGGAAAAATAACCTCACCTACATATAATTAAAATAATAATTAAAATAATACCCCTACTGATCATTTATTACATATACCGTAACTGATTAATTACAAGAAGATTGTGTGCTGCCTGCTCACAAGGTAAAGGAGGACAATGAAGTTTTACCAGGACACAAGGTTAAAAAAGAGGACGTATCTTGAAAAAGGAGGACGTCACCCATATAGTGCTAAATTATTTTTTAAAAAAGGAAGTGAGATATGAAAATAAAAAGACTTGGCTGCCAACCCACTGGGGGATGCTGGTGTTAGAAGTTGTGGGGCTGATGGGTGCCTCCTGGTGTTTTCCACCTCTGGGGTTACTGTGAATAGTAACGAAGAGAGAAGCCAGATCTTTGCGTGCCTCCTCTAGTACTTTTCCACTTTGCTCTCCTCCTCCCTGGTTCTTTTTCATTCCCTCCATCATCATCATCATCATCATCATCACGCTCTCCTCCTCCTCTCCTCTCCCTCCTTTTGTTGCCCAGGCTTGGAGGCTTGAGCCTTTCCTTGCTGGGAGGCTGAGGAGCGCATCACGTGCGTTAGTGACAGCCTGTCCCGGCGCGGCCCCGAGCACGGCTGGGCTCACATTGGTGCTGCTGTGCTGGAGGCTGGAGGAGGAGAGCGGAGCGGGGCAGGGGAAGGAGGGAGCAGCACCCGTGATCAGCTGTTCGCAGGCTCCACAGCAACAAAGACTCCCAGCGCTGCAGAGCCTGCGCTACTCACTCACTCAAGGCACCCGCTGGCTCTCCGCATCTACCTCACTCCTGCCCTGCAGACGGTGAGTGCAGTGCTCTGCCTGGGCATGTTCTGCTTGCTGCTCAGCTCAGCTCAGCTGTGTACTTAAGGTTTACTACTAGGAGTAAGTCCCATTCTGGGGCTTACTCCTAGGTAAGTATGGGTAAGATTTTTTTGTTTTACAGCCTGGCAGTGCATGTTTTGCTTGTTGGTTTGCTGTATACTTAGTGCTTACCACTAGGAGTAAGTCCCATTCTAGTCACTGGGGCTTACTCCTAGGTGAGTGTAGGTAGGTTTTTTTTGTTTTACAGCCTGGCAATGCATGTTCTGTTTGCTGGTATGCTGCATACTTAAGAGTCTACTACTAGGTGTAAGGCTACAATCCTATGCATGTCTACTCTGAAGTAAACCCCAGTGAGTTCAATGGGGCTTACTCCGGGGAAAGTGGTCTTAGGGTTGCAGCCTTAGTCCCAATGTAATCATTGGGGTTTACTGCTAGGTAAGTGGGGGTAAGATTTTTTTTACAGCCTTTTTTCTGCTTGCTGGTGTGCTGTGTAGTTTGTGCTTACCACCATGAGTAATTCCCATTGTAATTACTGGGGCTTACTCTTAGGTAAATGGTTTACCTAAGATTTCACAATCTTAGGATTTTTTTAACAACCTGGCATTGTATGTCTACTTGGAAGTAGACTTGGAAATCCTGCTTATTGTAATTGGAAATCCTACTTGGAAATCTTGTAGCTTTCACTTCTAGGAAAGAGTGTGTATGGGCTTGCTCCCAGGTTAAGTGTGGGTTGGATTGCAAGCCTTAGTGCCCAATCCTATGCATGTCTACTCAGAAGCAAATCCCATTATAGTTAATGAGGCTTACTCTCAGGTAAGTATGGCTCTCAGAATTAAGTCCCACTGTGTTTAGTAGGATTTACTCCCAGGAGAGTGTGTACCCCTGAGTCTTGCAGCTGCAAATCCTATACTATACTTCCAGGAGTGTGTGTTTGCAGCCTGGATCTTAAACTACAACTATACAACTAGTGTGTATAAGATTGTACCCTATCTTGGGGTAGGGTGTGCATTGTAAAAAGTTGGATGGGATGCCATGGGATATTCTCTCTTCCAACAACTTGTAACTCTTTTTCCAGCCAGGCTTTGGGCAGGAGAAACAAGTAGAGCTTCTTCTGAGACTCCCTTGTCTGTCTACAGACAGGGAGAGAGCCCTCTTGACTATCTTTGCAAAACTGGATACAGTGTAGAAGGAAAAGGGAAACTTTTCTGGAGCATGTATAGGGTGGTTTACAGCTAGAGTTTCAAAAAAAATATAGGTTTACAGCTAGAGTAAAAACAAAGCCACTTAAGACCACAATCCCATCCATACTTCCCTGGGAGTAAGCCCCATTGATCATAATGAGACTTGCTTCTTTGTTGGCATGCATAGGATTGGTCTCTAAGAGTAATTTATGTAAGATCCCACTACAAGTTTTGTCTGATGGCGATGGACGGAGGGAATATTCTGGTCACACTACTACAGGGAAGCCACTTGTGGCGTAGTTCTGTTAGCAGTTGCATGGCCCTGATCCTGGCCAGGTTTTCTAGTGAGTGAATCCACTGAATTCCTTGGGTCTTACTGCCAATCAGTCACATTGTGATCTGAGGCTCTGATGCTTGAAATAAAAGTTAAGTAAAAGTGTAGTAAGTTCCCTTACTCTGAAGTGGCTCCACTGAGCTCAGAGCAGCTGCATTAGAATTGGCTGTGAAGGTTGTTACTGAGAATGCTGGAATTAACTCAAGTGTGTTCACCAGCTTTAGAGCTTCCACTCTAAAGTCCTATTGTGTTTAGTAGGGTTAAGTGTGAACAGGATTGCAGTCCCGGAGCCCAATCCTATGCATGTCTATTCAAAGGTGAGTCTCATTGTGTTTCATAGAATTTACTCCCAGGAAAATGTGAATAGGATTGCAGCCTCACAGCCCAATCCTATGCATACTTCTACTCAGAAGTCCCGCTGTTTCCTGGGGTTTATTCCCAAGAAAATGCGTACAGGAAGGATTGCAGCCTTAGCACCTCTAAAAAAAATGGCAGGATGTTAAAATGGATGGAACACAATCCTAAAACTCTTGCACTAGCAAGCAACTCCCATTGATTTCAAGGGCAGGGGACAAAGTAGTCTTGTGTACATGAGTGTTTTTAGCTTTCTCTTGCTACTTTTTTGGGGGGGATTGCCCTCTTTTTTTTGGAGTTAAGACATATGGTCACTCTGGGTATCCTCTGGCCAAAGGTCCTGCAGGAACAAAGAGGAGGGTGGTCCCTCCATCAAGCCTCCCCAGGAGAAGGAGGCTCTGCTCTGCATTGGAGCCAGGGAGAGGCTCTTAGAAGAACCTGCCCATTTGTTTTGCTTCTGTCCCCAACAACATCCTCTCTCAGCCAGGGTTTCTGAGTTCCTAGTTTGACCCCCCTTTTGTCTCTGCCCCTTGGAGGAGGGAACTTGAGCAGAGGAGGAGTTGAAAGGGTCTGATCCGCCCAGGAGGGCTGGATGGTGTCTGGTTGCCTCTTGCTTTGCATACCCTGTTTTGTTGACAGAACTTGACTTCCTCCTCCTCCTCCTGCTTCCCAGGCAGATCCTCCACACATTTTTTTCTCCTTGAGCAGCATCCAGGTGTAAGTAACCAGGCGGTGCCCCCAAGGGAGGGATCACCCCAGATCAAAATAAACCACAGGCTGTGACTCATTGCCCTCCTTCAGAGCAGGGACAAGCCAGGTCATGGCAGTCAGAGGGATCCCTCACTCCTGCAGGTGTCCTGTTTGAGGGCTAGCAAGTTTATAAAAGGAATGAAATGAATGAGCTAGACCTGTCTGTTCTCATCAAATTGTACAGTGTGGTAAGTAACAACAAACACATATTCTCCAAACACTGCTAGTGTATTTTTCTGATTTTTTAAAAAATTTATTGTTAAATTTAAAAATAATACAAGGAACACCTAAAATTTTCACATAATTTTGTGGAACCCAGTCCTTGTTGTGTCTATTCCAGTGGTTCCCTATCTTTTTAGCACCAAGACCCACTTTTTAAAACAACACTCCTTTGGGACCCACTAGGTTTACTAGGCTTTTTTGAAATAAATATTTCAAAGTCATAATCAGAAAAAAGATAATCAAAGTTTATATTTACATGCTTGCAAACTGCAGCTCTTTTTGCAGCTCTTTTTGCAGCATAATTAACAACAGTATCTGATTTTTTCAGTGTCCTCAGGCGTGGAGGCAGTTTCTAATTTTTCCATTGCCCTTTGCCAACCCACCAAAAATCCGGTTGTGACCCACCAGTCGGTCTTAATGGTCCATTCAAAAGTAAGTCCTGCTAGAGGCCAGTCCTGTGCAAGTTTGCATAGTATTGGACCAGAATTGTATCCATGCTTACTCAATAGCAGATCTAGTCAACTTCAGAGGAACATACTCCTGAGTAAATGTGCATATGATTGCAGCCAGTCCCTGTCTTGTGGCAAATGGTACAGGCTTGAGGCAAAGTTTAACAAACTAATTGTAGCAGGAACATTATGTCCACTTCATTGTACACTTGGATTAGTCATCAGCAGCAACAAGGAGGGATATACACAGGGTGACTCTATCTCATATGTGCAAAATAGGATAAGGTGCTCCCAGAATGTAGGACACCCAAGTGAAGTGTAGGACATGACAAAATAAAAGCTAAAAACACTCATATATATTGTTTTCATGAAGTTAATTTAACCCTTCAATGCCCATTTAAAAATAGCCTATTTGCATAAATTATAAATGTGGGCCCAATGGACCCAATTGGTCATATAAGGGTTAAACACTGTTACTTGCTAGTAAAACTATTATTTATAACTTATTACATGTAGTTTATTAATTACAAGAAGGCTACATGCTGCCCGCTCAAAGGAGAAGGAGGATAGGGAAGATTTTTTTTCTAGCACACACAGCTAAAATAAGGACATGTTCTGGGGAAAAAAGAGGACATATGGTCACCCTGGCTGTACCTCATCCTTCTTTGAATCTGTCTACAACAATTTTTCCATGTTGTCAACAACATAGAAGCCACACTGCCAGTATTGGAGAATCCAGACTGTTTGGGAAGTACAGTAGCAGATCTAAAGCTCCTCCCTGGACTTCTTTACCAGAAGCAGGGTAAACCTGGTGAGTGGAGTAGTATTTTCTTTTCTGGTGTAATCTGGATTGATGGACTCTCATGAGTACCATGCAACCTGGCTGTATAAGATAGGAAGGAGATCTAAGGCTGCTGCATTCCTTTACACTTACCAAGGTTTGAACTTCATTGTTGCTCTTAGGAATTGCATACACAGTGTTTCTTGGAAATATTAGCATCTTGCATTTTTCATCTTGTTTATGAAAGGCTGATAACCAGATCAACTGTATTGATCAGTACAGTAATTGTTTAACCCACAAGACAGAGTGAGCTCCTGTCCTTAGCCCAGCTCTATGACACAGCTGGAACCAATCGTATTGGCTCTGCCATTCCATTGGACTAATTCAGTGGCGTGGAGAGAGTGATTTGCTGCTTGGATAACAGCCTATCCTCCATAACAATCCAACCCAGGCTTTCGTGCTTCGCATGGAGTGTATGCAGCGCCAAGCACGATACCATAGTCTTTCAAGACTGACGGAGGCCTGCTTTAATTACAAGAAGGCTGCGTGCTGCGTGCTCACAAGGAAAAGGAGGACAATGTTTTTTTAGGACACAAAAAAGAGGGCATGTCCTGGAAAGAGGACATGTGGTCACCCTACACAGAGCAGAATAAGAAATTAAATGTGTTTCTCTGCTGTTAGTACCAGTAATCACTTACTGTATATTATGAAGCAGGGACTGCACTTTGTCCAGAGAGTCTTTATTAACTGCCTAGCAAATTATATAGATCTGATAGTCTCCGAGGGAGCACCAGTGGAGAGGACTCTTGGAGCCCCACAGAAGGTTGCACAGTTCCCTGGGTTGGGTCCTAAGGTGGTAGGTGGCTTCTAACCTTGATCTGTTTGAAAGGGGGAAGAGTAACTATTCTTTCACAAGTATTTTACACAAATGTCTCAATGGTCTTAGGCAACTGTTCCTGGCGGTCTTAGGCAACTGTTCCTGGTGTATTTGTTTTGCTTCATAAAGGCAAGTTCATATTGTTTTCTGTAAAGTCTGACTCACACTGGCTGCAACCATTTAATCTTATGCAATCCCTAAGCATTCCCAAAAGTTTCCAAGGGACTTTTGTGATGGCTTTGGACAGAGTCAGGTTGTGGTTGGAAACCTTAATGTTGCATTTGCTACTCAAGACCAAAGGAACTTCATTGTCTTGATGTTCACTTCATTTTTTTAAAAGTGCCTTGCTTGCTATGGCAGTGGGTTCATGCTTCTTTCTACAGCTCACATAACTTAGCTTTATTGAGGCTTGGACTATATAGATGCTCATTGCTAGCCCATCCATAAGGGCTCATGGCAAAGGCCATGGAGCAAAATGGCAAGCTGGTAAGGATGTCCTCCATACCACCACCCTCAGCCCACTGCAAACCACCTTCCTGCTTGTTCTTTTCAGAATTAGATTCAAATACGTCAGCCTTTGCTAGTTTTGCAACCTCTAGGCCAGGCTACTGTAATGAATTGTACATGGAACTGCCCTTCAAGACTGTGACAACAAGAAAAACATTCTTGAATGATTCCAGCTATTTCTGCTACATTTTGTGCCTCTGCCCTTTCTATAACATTTAGAAATGTGAGATTTGAGAAGATTTTAAGTGCCCAAGGAGCAGATTTGCCTTTGTATTAAAAAATCCCATGAGGAAAACCAAAGCTTGAAACACACTGAAATCATTCATTGTGTAAAGATTCCTCTGCACCATTTCTACCTTTTGTTGTTGCTTTCTCAGTTATCTATTGGAACCACCCCCTGTTATTTCATGACTCATTTTGAAGACTTCCTGGAAATCTCATCTGCCAGTTGAAATGTTGATTGCCTATTGCATCAGTTGCTGAGCATTTATACAGACTTCATATTGACTTAGGGATGCAAGTCAGGGTGCTGTTTTTGGCCTAGTAGAGGCAGGCTATGGCAATATGTATGTAATATTCCTCCAACTAAGACATTTCTTTAGCAAAGCAACAATGGAAGAAAGTGCATCATCTGATAGCTGTTCACTCTGATCCATCAGGGCTTCTCCTGTAGGCAGTGTTCTGTAACAGGGATGATTGGGAAATATTGGGTGGGACTGTCACTCTCCAATCAAGCACAAGTTGCAGGGAAGAAGGTGATCACACCTCCTTAAACTTGTGATCACAGCTGGCCTTAAACTTCCCATGAACTGAGAGCTTGGAAAAAACCAGTATAATGAATGTTTTCTTGAACAAAGTGTACTGTGCCATGGAGGGTCAGAATAACCGTTGCAAAACATGGATGTGCCATAAGAAATTAATGAAACGGTTCTTGCAACTCCAAAGCACCCTATTTTACAATAAACCATTTCTTGTGCGTATCATTGCATTTGTGTGTCTGGTTTTTAGACAGTTCTAGAAGCCTTCTTGGCTTCGACACACAGTACATTGTGTTTTTTGAGTTGTGAGATGTTCTTAAAGCAGGATCATCTGTGTAAGCTAAAGGCCAAACTATGTACTGGATTAAAGCTGCAGCATTTGAATGCTAGTTTTTTTTTCCCTTTTATAAATAGCCTCTGTGGGATGCACTTCTTTGGATTGCAGCCGTGGGAAGTTGATGTCCAACCCTTTCTCTCTACACAGTGATCCGATCCAAACCCCACAATGCTCTTCTTGGAATATTGGCAATGGGAAAGGATGCAAAAATTGTGACTGCAAATTTGGCTACTATTTGATTCAAGAGATTGGTAATTTGGGGGAAGATCTGGGGAATGAAAGAATCTGCTTTTTAAAATTAAACTTGCACTTTTGAGCCCTCTGGTGGTAGCTGTGAGATTTCCAATTTGTTTTGTGGGAGAGCTGTGTTAGTCTGTAGCAGAAAATATTTCAGCATACAACTTTGTGGACCATAGTCCACTTCATGCAAAAGGGGGAGATTTAAGTCCCTTTTCCTTTCCAAAGCACTCTTCCCATCCAGCTGGAAACAATATATGCCTTTTGGGGGGGGGGGTGGACTGCACCAGTGGGAGGAGGAGGCATCAAGATAGGATTGGAGTGCTGATTGGGACCTTTTTAAAGTTTTTGTGGGTGCACTTTTTGGGTCATCATTGGCACATGCGTATTTTACATTGTCCTTTTAATCGGAACTCCTGCTAAACTTAATAATACGTAAAGGTGAGTGAAGATGGTGATAGCAAAATAAAAACCCGCAATGCTGCTTTATGCACTTCTCATTTTTGTAAAACAAACAAAAAATGTGAAAAAGGCTTTTTTTATTTTGATATACCAGTATTTTTTAAATGGGGTGATACATGGACAATGACAGGCTTTATCCGCTGGTACTATACCACCTATATCTTCTCAGCATACTTGTAAAGCTATTATAATTTATCATTAAAATGTCTCCACTTTCTGCTACCTTTTGCAAAACATCCAAAATCCATGAAAAACAAGAGGTTTGAGGTTTCCACTTACCTCAAACAATACCACATTGCCTTGATATATAACCAGAGATCTTTGCAGTGAAAATAATGCTGCAATCCTGAAGATACTTTCCTGGGAGTAAGACCAAATGAACACAATGGAGCTTACTTTTGAGTAGACATAGTTGGAACCGCACTGTAAGGGTGATAGGGGTTTTTTGCCAGTTTAGAAAAAGTTCTGGGCATCCACAAAGAAATTCTGTGTCCATTAATAAACCAAGCATATTCTTGTTGACTAACCTTAATTTTATTGCCTTGTAGTGTGGAATTATTTTGTATTGTGAAGTCATTTGTATAGGCATTTAGACTTTCTTTTTTTCCTCTCCTTGTCTTTGCAGGTTATTGTAGCAACTGTTTACAAATCATGACTTCCCATGTTCTGTGCCTAAGCTGATAAAGTCTCTACGCACTTTAATCTTCTACCTGTATCTTTGGCTAGTACATTGGGAGCTTGTACCTTGGATACGAAGGAGTACCAGCCAGAAACTTGTTGATTGCCTTCATCATGTTCCAGAGACTCAATAATATGTTTGTGGGTGAGATCAACAACATACCCAGCCCAGAACCAGAGTTCAGTGAAAAAGAGGAGGAGGAGGAATGGATTCTGGTGGACTTCATAGGTAAAGTGCCTCAATATAGTTTTGTCAGTGGGAAGCAATAGGGTATCTTTATGTAGAGATGTGTCTGATACACAGAATACTGCTAATCGTGACTTTGATGGGGAAAAGAATAAAACAGCTTGTTTTATGTTGTGGCAAGAGAGCAATTTCTTTAAAGTAATGTTTTTGGGCCATTCTAGTCTCATAGTACTTTGTACATCAATTCCCTCATCATAAACACCTGTAAATGACTGGCTGTTTCTCTTCTACCACACCTTTGTTATAATCAACACTACCTGATTATAAACCCTACATTCTGAGGAGGATTTATAGACTAGGTACTTAGGTTGAAAATCTTGATCCTGTGGTGGAAGAGCAGGTGTGCCTGCTCCTCTCCTCACTATGGAAAATCTTTAGTAGCCCAGGTAAACATCAGAACAGGTGTTATGCAATTCTTTGGCTAATCTTTAGCCCACCTATCACATTGTTGGCCTTGTATAAGCAATTTTAGTAAATAGTAGTAATTATGTATGGTAGTGATACTATTTATATGAGAGTGATCTTTCACCATCTTTAAATTATTTTATTCGCTGTGATCTTGATCATTGGCTGCTTCAATGTTTCTATCAAATAACTATCTGTCTTTATGGTCATCATAACTCCCCAATAGATTCTTGCACTAGCTTTTCAATGGTTGAAGACGAGGAGGAAGATGTTATACCTGAAGCATCGTCTGTTGATCATCCACCTGTCTTCTCTTGTCTACCTACTTCCTTGGAATGTCTGGCTGATGCCAGTGAGTCTTGCTTTATCCAGTTTGACTCCTGCCCCATGGAAGAGAGCTGGTTTATTACACCACCTCCATGTTTCACAGCAGGTGGATTGACCACTATCAAAGTGGAGACCAGTCCTTTGGAGAACCTTTTGATTGAACACCCCAGCATGTCTGTATACGCAGTCCATAATACCCACCACAGTCTCAACAACACCAACTATGGTGAGCAGGAAGAAGAAGATGAAGAGGAGGAGGAAGAGGAAGAGGAACCTCATGATGCAAGCAATTCCAGGTAAGTTTTGTTGTATAGTCAAAAGATAACTTCACATGGGGATGAAATGCTTCTTGGCTAGAATCCTATATAGTGGCACCTTGTAAGACGAATGCCCTGTAAGACGAACGTGCGTTGTAAAACAAATGCCCATTGGCTGGGCTCCTCTCCTCCTGCATGCAGTACCTACATCTGGCCAGCAGAGGGACACACGGGCAACAGCATCCTCTGAGTCTCCCCAGCAAGCATGTCTGAGCTTCCTCACCCAGTCTCCTGCAATTTCCCCGTCTCCTCAAGCCAGCCAGCTGAACCCCTACAGCAGCCACCATCAGGTAGGAGGGAAACCCCCCTGGACCCCTCCTCAAAAGAAACCCCTTCCCCCAAGGAAGCCCCCCTGCCTACACCCCACTACAACTACTCTCTTCCCCCCCCCCACCACCTTCCCTGCCTGGACCTCACTCCACCCCACTTTCCTGTGAGTAAGACCCAGCTGATACAATGGGACTTAATTCTGAGTAGACAGCATAGGATCTTGCCACCTTTGCATCATGCAGAAGCCTTTGGTGCTGCTCCTGCATCCTACACACGTTCCTATGAGTAAGCCCCCCTGCCTAGACCCCACCACAACTACCTCTCTTCCCCCCACCAACACCTTCCCTGCCTGGACCTCACTCCACCCCACTTTCCTGTGAGTAAGCCCCAGTGCATACAATAGGACTTAATTCTGAGTAGACAGCATAGGATCTTGCATCTTTTGCATCAAGGCAGAAGCTTTTGTTGCTGCTCCTGCTGTAAACTGCCTATCTGCTTGCATAGTTAGATGTCACACATAGAGAGAAAGGTGCTCCAAAAGACACATGACTCTTTTAGTTAAAATTACTCATCCTTGGCCATGAAGGATTTTTCTCTTCAGTTTTACTGTACAGTATATTACAGTGTTTTATTACAGTAATTGTGTTCTGTAATATACAGTATTATAGTGTTTTGAATTTGATGACAATGTTTTGTCATTTTTACATACAGTTAATATTTTTATATGAATATTTTTGGATCGTTGAACCAGTTGTCTGAATTTCCTTTATTCCCTATAAATAAATAAATGCAGTTTTAAAAAACATATACAGTATACCAAGTCAGTTTTGGGGCTTATGTGCATTGAAGGTACCCTCAATCAGCCTATTGAAACCTTCGGATCCTTAGGCTGCAATCCTAAACACATTTTTCTGGGAGTAAGATCCATTGAACACAGTGGGGCTTCTGAGTAGAGGCAAAAGGGTTAGGCATGTCATCCTACCCATGTTTCCTACTTCCTCAAGAAATCTCTGTTCAGGAGAAACTGCCTAGAAGGCCAGCAGTCAACACCCCTGCCATCTTTTTCCAAATCTCTACCACTGTGCCTGTTTCTCCCAACCTTTGCTCACTTACCCTACAATCCAGAGTAACTACGGGAGCACGTAAGAGACTTTACGTGCACCCGTAGTTACTGCACCACCTAGTGAAAACCTATGTGAAATTCATATTGCAATCCAGAGCAAATTGTTCTTACACCGGAGCAAGGACTCCCCGTAGTTACTCAGGAATGCGCCCTTACCTGCCACATGGGTTGGGTCTTATGAGCCTTCATGTCCTATTAGGCTATCTGACTTCTGTTCCAAGGATGGCCATACACACTGTGGCTACCGCAGCGTCCAAGGAGATCAATAACCTTTATCCACCATTACCAGACTTTGAAACCCATCTTGATTACTTGTATGCAACTAATCAGTGGCCACCCCATAACTTTGGTACCTTTGCTTTGAATTCTAGACTGGAATCCCAAAGTGAAAGGGGCCAACACATTCGTTGTTATATTGCAGCACTTTCTTCTCACTCAACCTTGCTGGAACAGACCAAGAGCTTTCGTCCTGCCCAGTGGATAAAAGAACACAACAAAAGACAATATCTGAACAGAAACTGCCTCCGTCGCCAAAACCTTGCCAGAGATTGCTACTCTCGGCAACTCAAGAACAACGGATTATTTGTTCACCAGCCTTGCCAGCGTCAGTATAATTACTGAGGGCCTTTTTCACAGTTTATGTTGTTGTTGTTGTTGTTGTTAAAAAATAATATTGGTTAACAGTTGCTTTTGGTTTTTTTCCTCCGTGTGTAGATAATGAAGGTGAGATAAATCATAGACTGATCACTTATTTTTTACACAATCACTACGTGTTACATTAGTTAGTAAACCAAGTTGATGTAACGGTGTATCACAGAATGCCTTTAAAATATTTTATCCGTGGCTCAAACATATCAGTACAGTAGCATTTGTGTGATTGTTTTTTGTGTGAGGGTGTATGCCTTTTTAGAAACTTTTTATGATGTATGGATGGGTTTGTTTTTATACTGGTATTTTAAATCAAGACAAAGCAGGCAACTTGGAGTCACTTTGTAGTCCAAATGCAGTTACAGAATTTCTCAGGGTCAGCTATACACTTGCAATGATCTGTGTATACTGTATGTCCTCTAGCATTCTAATATAGCCATTAAAATGTGATTGACTGGACTTTGAACTCCTTAATAGGAGTAAATTCTGTATGATGGTTGGGGAGGGAGAATTAGAGTTAGTTGACTTGCTCCTTTCCCATCATCTTGTGTTAAGCAACATGTTTCAATGCAATTTACTGTTTAATTGTAAAAAAAGAAATAACACACAAAAGCGTGAAGCATCCTTGTAGGTGGGGCTAGTGTAGTATGTCAAATTTATTAGAGCTAAAGAAAGTAAAAGAAATTTTCCATGTTTTGTAACTTATGTGTGAATGCTGACAACCATATAGACAGTTGTTAAAAATGACCCACGCAACAGTCTCTAACCACAAAGGGAACCATTAGTATAAAGACTGGGTATTAACAAGGACAGGATAAGTAAGGCTTCTTTCCCCACATGATTAAAAATGGACATTCTTTGAAAGCAATTATTGTTTCTATGTATGTTTTTTAAAGTTTAAAATAAAACTAAAACTTTTGGATGCAAAGCACAGAATATTTTTGTGCTCTTCAGTTCTGGTAAGAGAATCCAAGTATATAAATCCTCACGTGAGCTTGTAACTCGGTTAGATAAGAAAACATTAAGATGGACATGCCATATGACCTTAATCCCCTGAAGTTGTACTGTTGTGTAGACTTTTATCAGTCTGTATTAAAAAAAAATCCTTGAGGAAAGGAAAGTTTTGGCCTACACTAGACTTTATCTGGTGGCCTACTGTTACAGATCTTAAATGACTTACAAAACGTATTTGCAATCTCAGAAGTTAATGAAAGTTATAGTAGTAAAGTTGAAATAACAAGAACTAAAAATGCCTGCTTTAAAGAGTTCTCAAGTCTTGTTTATGGTCTAACTTTGCAAAGGAAGGTTCCACGGAGAACTGAAAAGCAATTTCAAAGTCTAAGGGGCAGCAAGGTGTGGCTTCTTTGCCTTCATCTTTCTCTTCATAGATTTCCTTTTCAGGAATCTGAAATGAAGGTCACCTTCTCTTCTTATTACTGGATAAAGTCCTAGTGATGGAAGCATATTTAAAAATAAACACAGGCTTGTTGCACATCAATGTGCTTCTCAGTTCTTAATATTGGAAATATTGTCTTGTAGAAGGAATTATTGTGTATACAACATTACAACTGTCTTTCTTTTAATTATCTTGCATATTTATGTTACTAGCTGTATTATATGCCTGGAAGTCTTGGACTATTAGATTTATGGCTTTTCAAATGGGGTGTGTGTGCTGTGGATAGGTGTGATATTTTATAGTTTGTTTTTTTAAAAATGTATTAATTTGTAAAAGTGGAGGCCTTGTGCTGTATTGAACAGTGATTTGTTAGTTTTGCTGATTGTTAACTTTTTCACCTGTATTGTCAACAAAACTGTGCCTTTTTCAGTGACTTGTACACAGCAGCCTTGAACTTGAAGACTTTAAAAGGGACACTTCTTTTGGGATAAATACTGTACATAAATCAATGCATTTTCAATGGCAGCTTCTTTGGGGAGCAGTTTTTCTTTTTTACTTGTAACAGTACCTTAGATGTTCAAGGTTTTGTCACCTGGCTCCAAAAGAGGACACCGCTTGCTGTGACATCTCATGCTCATGCTCTGGTAGCTACAGCAGCTCTCCGAATGAGGACAATGCAGAAGACATGCCTTATGATGTTGGCTGTAGTATGCAATGCAATCTCTTGCAAAAGGCTACTGCAGAACATCACAGCCATGTGCCAATGTAGCTGTTTCTGTAGACCATTCGCATAGCTGAGTAGTCTACAGATGTTCAGCATTCTGTCTCATTTCCTTTATCCTATTGTATCTCTTTGTCCTGGTAGCAATCATATGCTCTTGAACTGAACCACTTCAGTCTGAATGAAAGAAAAGTTATAATTTAGCCACCTCATGAGTGTGCTAGTTTTCTGTATGCAAGAAATGTTACTACATTATCTGCATAAAGTGTGTCTTTGATTAACCAGCAGTGCTGGCTGTGTAGACTGCAAAGGAGAACACAAAATAATATGCGTACCCACATCTGTGGAACTTTTTTCCTTTAGAATCTCACCTAAGGCAAACCTCAGTGTTTTTCCGGAAATCTTATAAGACTGTTTTACATGATTTGGATTTTGGTTGTTCACAGGTTCAGATTTTAGAACCTGAGATTTCAGCATATAAAATTTCTACCTGGTTATACCTGGACACAAGATAGTTTTAACCTGTTGCTTACTCCAGGAATGTAAGCAGGCTAGAGACTTAAATTAGCCTACTTCTAAGCCATGACTGGTATTATCTAGTGTAGTATTAAGTGGCACTACTGTATTAGAGCAACCTTTGTAAGCTCTTAGAGCATGTGGCATGTTGTGATGAGTTGTCACAGTGGAGAGGATTGTCATCACGCATCATTCTTTGTAGTGCCATGCAGGTCATGCTCTGATGGTCTCCAAATAAATGCCAGATAAATCTAGCACCTTATCAGCTTTTTAAATAATCTATTAGCTTATAGATCACCTAACAGTTCCTCTGTTTCATGGTGCGGCTTAATCTCTGGAGAAACTGAATCAATCAATAAAAAGGCCTGTTAAAGAGACTTTTTTGGGAATCTGATTGTTTTATACTTCAGTTAATAAAATTGTACACTCTGAATGCAATTCTGTTAAACAAACCCTTGGACTTCTTAGTGTAAAGCATTTCATATATATATATTCAGTATTTGGTATTGTTTGCTTTGTTTCTATTTTAGAAGTATATAAGTAAAACACAATGCACATAACAGAAAGATACAAACATAAATTGGTCAGCAGTATAGTTTCCTATATGTCTCGGGGTGAATCCTAACCAATTTTCCAGCTCCAAGGTAAGGACAATGCAACTGTGAGGTAAGGGTGCAAATATTCCCTTACCTTGAGGAGGTCTCTGGGACGGTCCCCCAAGGCTTTCTGCACATGCTCCACTGGCACAGTTTTAGGATTGTGCCCTTATAGCCTAGTCTTATCTTTTCCCCTTTTCACTGATGCACAGATGAAAGCTGCTAAGAAATGGGAGTCATTCTTTCAAGATTGAAGCAGAAGAGCGTTATACCGGTATATAATTAAAAAAAACTAGAATATTTTTAGCAGTATCCTGTCAATATGGTTGGCTTTGCCAAATACCCAGAAACAATTTGTGGGGGATACATTTAAGGAGAATTAGTCTATCATGCTGGAAGAAGATTGTCATTCCAGACTCCTGTGCTGCACATGTGAAGAATACATAGAATTTCCTGTAATCAGGGTGATCAGATACAATAGAGTGCCTGTATTGAAGAACGATATAGGCAGGGAAGGGTTTCCAACATGGAAGGGTTTTTACAGTTTCATATGTTAACATTCATCTCTTATAGTTGAATAGGATTCGGTACAAACCTACATATATCTCCTTAAAAGTCAAGTTATACTGAATTCAATGAGATGGATTCCTACATGCATATAAGGTTGCTAATGGGATTTAATTTTTAAAATATTTTTATTCAAATAATTTTAAAAAGTAAAAATTATTTTACTTTTTACAAAAGTAAAAATTTACAAAAAATTTTAAAAAGTAAAAATGAAAAATGTTCATATGTTCCAACAGCAAATCCACAGGTTCAATAACAAATTTTTTAACATATCCAACTATTCAGTGACAGCTATGTTTTTTTCAACCGTCAGTCTTGGAAGAGTATGGTATCGTGCTCAGCGCTGCATATGCTGCATGCGAAGCATGAAAGCCTGGGTTAGACTGTTATGGAGAAGCAGCAAATCCCTCCCTCTCCACGCCACTGAATTAGTCCAATGGAAAGGCAGAGCCAATACGATTGGATCCAGCTGCTGGCGTCGCAGAGCTGGGCTAAGGACAGGAGCTCACCCTGTCTTGTGGGGCCGACCTGGGTCTCAAACCCTGGCCTGCTGGTTAACAGGAACAGCGTCTTAGCCACTTGCTCCACCCACAGCCCATGTATGTTTTTCAACATACTCTTACAATTATCTATATTTGTCTATATGAAATCTCTAAATACCACTTCCATTTAGCTTATTTGTAACAACATCCATGACAACTAACATCTATATTTTTTAGTTCTGTATAATTTCAAATGCATCTACTATACTTTCAAATTCAGTTAAGATCAAATTCACATGCCTAGGATTGGGCTCTAAAAACTCAGACTTCAAACATACTGGTCTTGTATTGAGTGGGACTTGCTTCTCAAATGAAGGTGCTGGAGAGCATTAATTGGGGTGGTAATGTCTTTGGGTGCAGCACCCAAAGAAGAAATGTCCCTCTTGCATTGGTGCAGTTTTTACAGGGTGACCATATATGATAAACGCAAAAGAGGACAAGGCTGCCCAAAATATAGGCTATTCAAGATAACTGTAGAACCTGACAAAATAAAAGCTAAAAATACACACATATTTATATACCACTTTTTAACTAAAAAGTTCACAAAGCTGTTTACAAAGAAAATAAAAAAAAAATGGCTAATGGATCCCTGTCCCAAAAAGGCTCACAATCTAAAATGTTATATGTTGCTTACAGGGGATTAATTTTATATTACTTATTAAACATATTACTATTCATTCGGTACATCCTTCCATGCTACATAGCATATCTGTGATCTCCAGCTATTTTGATTTCTTCAACCATATTCAATATATGGGCACAATCCTATACATGTCTAATCAGAAGTAAACCCCATTGTATTCAATGGGGCTTTCTCCCAGGAAAATGTGCACAGGATTGCCTCTTATTATTCAATTTAAAACTACTACATAATAATTTATAAATTAGATGATTGAGATTTAAGTATGATTACCATACTTGGAATTTGATTTTGGCTAATGGCTACATAAATGCTAACATAAACAAATAAATTAATTGCTCATAAACAAACAAATACATTACAATATGGCCACATGTTGTCCTGCTCCCAAGGAGGACAAAGAATTTTTTTCTAGGACATGTCCTAGAAAAAGAGGACAGATGGTTCCCTTGTGTTTCCAAGCCAAGCCAGCCTCCCTGCTGCTGTCAAGAGCTGTGTTTACATTCTGCAGACAGCTCCACGTTGCCCAGTCTGCCTCTCTCCTCATTGGCTGGGGAGCGTTCTGATCCCGCCCAGGGGGTGGATCCCTATGTGTCAACCTGCCTGTGCCTTGCCTAGGAAGTGGAGCAGCAGCAGGGAAGGGGACTGGGGGTTCTATAGCGCGTGCCCTCCCCGGGCAAGGGCAGCTCCTGGGAATCAGAGGCGCGCGCTGCAGCAGGGAAACCCTGGGCAGGGAATGAATGAATGAATGAATGAATGAATGTATGTATGTTCAGTTGAGTTTCTTCCCTCACTGGAGATGTGGCTTCCTCTGAGATTTTTTTGGGGGATGGGGGAATTCCCCCCCAGTACTTCCAGTATACATGCAGGTCATCTTTTCCAGTCCCATTCTGGTGGTGTTTGTATGGCATCAACAATGCACTGGATATGGGTTCTAGTCTAAAGGGTCCAGTACTATCTAATCTTCCAGCACTGATGCAGCCCCTAAGTCAGGCATCCCATCTTTCCTAAGCCCAAGGAGACTTTTTGATCCCCTCCAACCCCAAAATGCAGAGCTCCCCCCCCCCTCTTGGCACAGCTGCAGCAGCATTAGCAAGCTGGCTGGGATGGGGTCAGGGCTTCTGGTGAATGCATTTGGGAGGGAAAGTGGCTGAGCAACCCTCTGTAGTGCAATGCAAAGAGAAAGGGGGGTTTGCATCTGGAGGGGGGTCCTTGCCTTGCATTGGGCACACACGCACCCACCCACCAGCAGGATCACCAGATAGCATGACCAGAAGCCCAGTTTTTTCCAGGGCATGTCCTCTTTTTTAGCCATGTATCCTGGAGAAAAAAAACCAAAAACTTCATTGTCCACCTTTTCCTTGTGAGAAGGCAACATGTAGAATTAATAAATTAGATGTAGTAAATCAGAGGCAATGGTTTTAAATGCAGTCATCATCATCATCATCATCATCATCATCATTTAGGGATTCCTAGGATAGGAACTAAATTACAATAGAGCCAATTCCAGTCAGCTGTGATACACAACATAATAATAATAGTCCAGCTAAAGAACTGTCTGCTGTGACATGTGATTGAGACTGAAATGATGATAATGATGATGATGATAATAATAATAATAATAATAATAATAATAATAATAATAATAATAATAATAGTACATCATCATCATAAAGAAATAACCACTTTTTTGGACTGCAATGCAATCAACATTTTTGAAAGCAATACATGAGTGTTTTAGCTTTTATTTTGCCATGTCCTACATTTTCATGAGAGTCCTCCATTTTTCTTGGATGTCCTCCATTTTGCCCTCCATGTCCTCTTTTCTGCTCCTGACAGCTTGCACCCCAGCCCCCTGTGCTACCCCAGCAGTGGGTTTTGTGGGGCTCATTTCCCCCCTTACCTCCCTTTCATGCTGTGCAAAAGGGACCCCCAACTGGCAAGAGGGTGCATTTGGGGTGCCCACTGCCATACCCTGCAATGGGTCCCAGAAAGGCGGGCTTATGGGGTGCTGATGTGGGCGGGCGGGAGGCTGTGCAGCCCGGGAAGGGCTGAGCTGGGGAGCTGAACTGGCGCATGCGTAGCCCTGGCCCTATATAAAGCCTTGGCGCCGGCGCCAGCTGAGAGCAGTGCCAGGCTGTGGGGGAAACTGAGGTACAGTGAGTTGGGGGGTGGCTGCTGCTCACTTATGGGGCAGTACTGTGTGGTGTTGCTCCTGTAGCCTGGGGGGATGGCTTCAGGAGGGGCTGTTGTGCACCCAGGGGTTGGGATGGGTGCTGTTGGGGTGGCACCAGGGGGTGATCCCCAAGTCTGGAGGGGGTTATGGGGTGGGGGTGCTAATGTTGTGAGGGGTGCTGCCCCTATAATCTGGGGAGACGCTTTCAAGAGGGTGTATTATCTACACGTGTGGATGGGTGAGGGGATGGATGGTTGTGGGGGGGCCACCAGGGGATCAACCCCAAACTGTGAGGGGGGCTTATAGGGTGGGGGTTGTTGCCTTTGTAACTTGTGGGGGTGGCTTCAAGGTGTATTGTGTATACATATATGTGTATGTGGGGGGTGTGGGGGTGCCACCAGGCTGTCACCCCACATTTTGAGGGGGGCTTATGGGGTGGGGTTGTTGCCCCCAACCTTTTGGGGGGAATTGCTTCAGGAGGGTGTACTGTACCTAAATATGTGTGGGTGGTACTGTGGGGTGACGTCAAGGAGTCACCCCCAAGATCTGAGGGGTTGGTGTTTATGGGGTGGGGGCTATGGGACTTATGGGGTGCTTATGGGGTCAGTGGCGGGCTGTGGGTGCCCCATCGCCTTTTGGCTCTCTGGAGAAGGCAGTGAGGAGGAAGAAGGCGGGATGCCCGCCCTCCAAGTTTTGGAGGGAGATTGAGGCGGGCAGTGGGGAAATAGTGGGGATCCCCACCCCATCCACTTGTGGGGGGCTCCTGGGGGGGTGTCATGGCAGGGGCTGAGGGGATGTCTTGTCTCCCAAGGGTGGGGATCCCCCTGGTCTCCTTTTCCCTCCTCCCCAAGTAGGAGGGTGACCTGGGCGCCCTGAGGGGAGAAGTCTGTGGGGTTGCCTTCCCCCTTGCCTGGGTGTGTGGGAGATATGATCTCCCAGCCCTGATCTGTGGGGTGTCCCCCCCCAGATCTGATCCTTGGGGCCTCAGTGAGACTTTTTGGAGGGAGAGAGCCTGGCTGCAAAGGAGGGTATGATGTGGGGAAAAGCCCGCCCTGCAGCTTCTACTTCCCTTCCTATGGGGTGGGGGGGGAGTTTGTAGGGAAAAGTGGGGGGCTGGAGAAAAAAAAGCTCCCCCCTTTTCTCTTATGGCGGGGACATCTGGAAGGCGGGAGAGGAGGAAGAAGGCAGACTGGCTAGGAAGTGCCCTCCATCCATCTATCCAGCAGTCTCCCCACTTTAGAGACTGGGGAGCAGCATGTGGGGGGTGTCTGGATTTCCCCTTCTTTGGAGGCAACTTTCTTCATGCAAGGGGGGGATGGAAGTGCCCCCCACTCTCCCCTTTGCTTCCTCCTCTCAATGCCCCCCTATACACCCTCAAATCAATCAAAATGTGTTGGAAATGGGTGCTCTTTTGGGGGGGGCTGAGTGATTTTTTTGGGGAATGGCTATTAAGTGTGTTTGGACTTTACCTCCTTCCTTCATGGAAGGGGGTGCAACTGCCCCACTCTCTCATCCCACTCAGCCCCCCCTTCTTTGCACCCATACCAAAGATCTATCAAATTTGCACCCATGTATAAAAAGTGGAAAATAGGTGCTCTTTAGGTGGGATGTGTTTTTTTGGAGGGGGGGCTAAATGTCTTAGTCTCCTTGCAAGGAGGGGGTTTGGAAATCTCATTCACCTTTGCCTCTTTGCACCCATATCAAAGTTCTCTGCACCCATATATCCCAAGTGGGAAATGGGTGCTCTTTGGGGAGGGGGTTTGATTGGGGGGGTGCTTCAAACTTTTCTTCCTGCTCTGAATCTCTCCAGATCTCTCCTATTTCTCCTCTTTTTTGGGGGAGGGGGGTTCAAACATTTTGCAGGGAAACCCCCTTCCAATACCCCCCCCCCCCAGCAGCTGGAGAGAGGTTGGCGGCAATTGGGAAGGAGGACATCAGGACCAGCCTGCTGTTGCCGCCTCCACTTACCCGCGTTCTGTAAATTGGCGCGGGGCTGAAGGCGCATAGCTGGATCTATAGGGGGGGGACCCACTTGGCTTGTTGGGGGGGAGGTCCAACAAAGCTCCTGGCAGAAAGGGGGGCACATTGAAAGAAGTCTGTACCTTTGATGGCTTCTTACAAATTTTGCAATTAATCTCTTGCAAAGAGATTCATTGCAACTATGTTCTTGGGTGGGGGTCTTGGAATCAAACTTGTACCCATGGCTGGTGCCCATCTAATATTCAATATAACTTTATATGCTTTATATGTATCCTATTTTATATGTATCCTACTAATTCTGCTAGAGGCCATTTCTTGGTAAATGCATAGTACAGAAACCACTACTACAGCCCAATCCTATACATGTTTTACTCAGAAATCCCATTAAAGTTTGTGGATGGTTACTCCTAGGTAAATGTGGATGGGATTGGGCTCTAAAAAACTTGAGCAGAGCCAGTATGGGGATGTATGATTAAAACACCGTTTTTTAAGAAAGGATGCTTGGAATAAGTCATTAAAATGCTGAACAAAATTGCTGTAGAAATAGGTTGGGGAAGCAACTGATGACATATTAGATTGCAGACTGAACCTGAGCTGGGAAGGATGCACCCAGCATAGTGAACATGTGCAAGGATAATGAACATGTGCAAGTATCTCTGACTGTTGTTTTGTGGGCTGCCAAGAGGCATGTATAGTATGTAAAGTTGAATCTAGTGTAGATTATTGGGAAGAGTTGAAAGCCCCTAGCTGTTCAGAACTTTTCAGGGGGCCATGACATGATTTAAGGTGGACAATTTGTCCACCTTCCTCCTTTTTTAAGCACAGATTTGTTGAGATACAATAGGTGTCTGACTGCAACACACTTGCAGCCTCCTGGTTGCAATGTGCCCTTGCAAAATTCCCATTTGGATGTGCCCTATGTTTCTGTGTTTTATGTTTTTGGATTATTTGCAACAGTAACAGAAAGAATATGACACACACTTAGGCTGCAATCCTAAAGACACTTTCCTGGGAGTAAGACCCAAAGGACACAATGGAGCTTACTTTTGAGTAGACATGGTTAGGATTGTGTTCTAAATGTTAAATAATTCTTTGTGTATACCATGGACTTACGGTTTTATTTCATTCGCAGGCAAATATCTGGAATATTAATAAGATGTCAAGACGCAGGTAATGTTACTATTTATCATAAGCTATGACATAATATTAATGCTTTGGTGAAGTTTATTGTTTGATACAGAATAGCAGTAACTGATAACCCTTATATAATTTGCTGTCAAGCATATATGTAGCAATTCAGTCTGTTGCTGTCTTGACGTGAAATGTTTTCACTTTCCTACAGTAGTCGTTTGCAAGCTAAAGTGCACCAGCCTTGTCAGGATACATCTCCACAAAAATTGCATATTTCTGAGTGCCTTCAGAACAGAAAACGAAAAGCAATGCAGGTGAGATTTAAGTAGACTCAAGTTGGCTGATGGATAGCAGCTAAGAACATGAGCCGGGGTAGTACTGGGTGTACTCACAAATGTACTGGGTGCATTTCAATGAACTGTCACCACATAAATGTACAAATAGTTTAAAAAATAACTTCGCCTCCACCGCCTCCACTGTACATTTGTAATATAAGAACAACAACTGCATACAAACAGTATGTCAGAACAACAACTAGTATGTTGTTGTTCATACAACAACTAGTATGTATCAACAACAACTAGAACATACAAACAGTATGTCAGAACAACAACTGACATACTGGTCAGGTTGATCACCTAATGGGGTTTCCCTTTACCCATGAATGGAAGAGACCTTGTTGCTCATAAAGGCAGTAGTGCATGTTTGCAGAAACTTATGTTTAGTATTTTATTTTGTAGAGCTGTTGGCCATCCACATCCACAACATAAGAAACTTATGTTTAGTATTTTATTTTGTAGAGCTGTTGGCCATCCACAATATCTGGCGGTATCTCCCCTTGCATCATAATAGAAACACCTCACAAAGAAACCTCAACCACTTTGCAAGATTACTAACAAGTCTGTGATGGTAGTCATCCCTTCAACCCCTGAAATTACTACATAATCAATACTTTTGATTAATGGAAGGTTTCTCTTATAAACTATGGCAGATATTACCACTACTATGACTGGTGCCGAATTGTATAGAAGTTGTCACAACTTAATCAGTTACTTCCAAAAATAAATACTTTGGAAAGTTGTTGGGAGCTGGAGAAATGAGTGGAGCAACTTGTTCTTTTGCAATTGTTGATATGTTTTTTCCTTTCCAAAGGATATCAAGAAAAAAGAAGAGAACACAAGACATCAGTATGAAATCAAGGTATGCCAGTTTGGAATATCTTTGCAATGCTGCATAGCTTAAATCCAAGCGCTGTTCAGATGTGTACATATTGACACTGAAGTGTCCCTGCACCTGACTTTGGGAAAGCTGCATTTTTTTACTGTACTGATTTTTTGTAAAAGCAGGGGAATGTAACATGATAAAACATCAAGAATATGTTATTAATATTGTGAGTATATGGAAATGCAATAGGCTCCTTGCAGTCTTGCATTGTCTGATAGCTGACCTACTATGTAGTTCGTTGACAGTTGCGTTGTTCTTAAGCCTATGTATGAAATGGGCTGTAATCTACAAAACCTAAAACCAGTGGTTTCCAACCTTACCGGGGTCATGAGGCCCCAACAGCTTCAGCACAGGTAGGCGATGCCATCTTGGATCTTGTGAGATCCACATTGCTGGCTTGCAGGAGTACAGTTAAAAGGGACCACGAGGAACATCCCATGGAACCCCTGTAGCTGGTAAGTTTATGTACTACAGTAGTTTATGTACTACAACTTTTGAGTTGCCAGCTATCATCTTGATAAACTACTTCTGAAATGGCCAGTAATAATTGGATCCAGGGTCAGGTTGATCACCTAATGGCGTTTCTCTTTACCCATGAATGGAAGAGACCTTGTTGCTCATAAAGGCAGTAGTGCATGTTTGCAGAAACTTATGTTTAGTATTTTATTTTGTAGAGCTGTTGGCCATCCACATCCACAACATAAGAAACTTATGTTTAGTATTTTATTTTGTAGAGCTGTTGGCCATCCACAATATCTGGCGGTATCTCCCCTTGCATCATAATAGAAACACCTCACAAAGAAACCTCAACCACTGACTTCTCCAGGTTCAAAAAATACAGATTCAGAAACCTCTTCATAAATCCATCACCATTACCTGAACTTAGGTAAGAGAACTATAAGGAAGAGAAGTTGTCTGTGCTTTAATTGCAGGGGGAATATAATTCTAATGTCCATGTACCATATTATTTGTTATGGCTAGGATTTTATTTAGTTTAATGACTCTTAAAATGCTAAGGATGAATGCAGGGAATAATAATTGAATGTCTTGGTTTTGCTCCTTGACCTATATAGATTGGAGTAAAGAACTCTTAATAAGAAATCCATATTGTACAATATAACTAGCAGCCAATAGGAAATAAGTCTGATAAATGTTGCACGTAGGACATTACATATAGGCTTATGAAATCTGCTATTTCAGGAAAAAGGATAAGGGACTAGATGGGGCTTGCAGAAGTTCAGGCTTTAGGACTTTCACCTTCTGAGCAGTGCTGGAATGTACCAGCTGAAAGGGCAGCCTACATATTTGTAGGCCTACAACTAATTGGGCTCCCCCATATTTTAAAAATATTTGCATATGTTTTCCTTCTGTCACTTGTAGCTAATGAGTTTCTGAGCACAATCCTATCCACGCCTACTCAAATGTATGCCTCATTATGTTCAATGGGTCTGACTCGCAGGAAAGTGTGCTTATGATTGAAATTCTAATCTCCACTTCAGCCAGCCTAAGACCCAGCATAAATCTTGTGCAAACCTGAGGGTGTCACAAAAGTGCCATAAGACACTTCTGTACCACTTCTGGAGGAGAGGGGGTTAGGCCAATGCACAGGCATATGCTGTCCTCCCCAAACCATCACAGAAAGATAGGCCCGGTGAGTTAGGCTGGCCTAAATTTCTTAGGATTGTGCCCTAAGTGAGGAAAAAAATATTTATTTTTGGTTACGACTGGTAACAAGCATAATGAATGCCATGTAGCAAAATACCACTTCCATTTTCTTAATCTTGTTTAATGAATCCTATCATGAAATAAACAGGTCCTCTTAAACTTTTTCAGTCTGGCAACTCAAAATATCTTCATTTAGTGAATTCTTTCTAGTTTTTTTCTGAATTGAACCATGATAACATACTGAGTTAACCTTTGTGTGTATAGTTTTCTAAACATAATTGTACCTTGTATCTAGTTGGGGAAGTTCTAAAGATGTCTGGAGCAACATTCTGAAGAAAGAAAACAAATATTCTCACTGTAAACATTTTACATCTTTACACTTGAATCTGCAACCACATATGAGGTCTATCCTATTGGACTGGCTTCTAGAGGTGAGTCTTGAAGCATAAAGTGCAATATGTGTTATAGAAGACTGTATACTGAAATAGCAGATCCTCTCGAAAACCAAACTGATGTCTCAATTAATTTTAACCACCATGTGGATTTTATAGCTGCATTTTCAATGACGGCCCTTGTTTTAAAATAAAGGTTGACTTTGATATTCCTTAATTAATTGGGTTGCCAGAAGGAGAAAAGTAATCAGGTTAACATCTAAAGCCCATTTCCTTGGAACAGTGTCACCGACCAAAGGAGTTTACTTTCAAGTAGACAATGTTTAGGAGTGTGTCATTCTCCAGTATTTATTAGGGTAACCCTGTGAAAGTTCATATTTATATTGGATAGCTATTCATAGGATCAGTATACTTGTATTTTTAGGATTGCTTGGACTTTTCTACTGCCAAAGTAAAGGCAGTGCAATTCTCTCACCTAAATGTGATTGCATACAGTAAGTCATTATATTCAGGTTTTTTTAATATTATCTCCAGAGAAAGTGACCATGGATTTGAACATGGGTTCATTCTGTTGCAGGTTTGTGAAGTATACACGCTACATAGAGAAACATTCTATTTGGCACAAGACTTTTTTGATCGATTCATGTTAACTCAAAAGAACATAAACAAAACAATGCTTCAGCTCATAGGAATTACAACTTTATTCATTGCCTCCAAGCTAGAGGTAAGTAGCTATATGTGGTCACAGCTTTGTCCAAAGCTCACCAGTACCCCAGTTCATACATAGTTCATTGCACTGGTCTTATCAGTATGGGGTCTAAAATTAACTGACCTCTCCAACCCATGACAGTGGGATATTGATTAGATTGTATGCTAGTGTTCTAAACAATGTAATCCTAACATTGTCTTTTCCTTTCTTTAAGGAGATATATGCTCCTAAACTACAAGAGTTTGCTTATGTTACTGATGGTGCTTGCAGTGAAGATGACATTATAAGGATGGAACTCATTGTATTAAAGGTAATCACTGTAAATGAAAATGCTAGCCATTGAAGCCAGCAAGCTCTGTGTGTTTCCGAAGAGCTCTTGCACTATTCTAGTTGGGAACTAATAAAACAAATGCTGCCAGAAAAACTCAAAATCCCAAATAGTGAAGGGATATGTTCTTTATGAAGAGAGGATTATTTTAAACTAGTATTCAAGGGAAGAGAGTGTTGTGAGTGCTGCGTTAACTGGTACTCTTAGAGCACAATCCAGAGTAAGAGCAGGGAGGAGAGCCCTAGCTGAGCTGCCCCAACTATTCTGTATCCACAGCAGAAAGTTATGCTGCATCCAGAAAGTCAGGAAGCCTGGGCTGCCCTCGCTGCTCCAGAGCATGCTCAGTAGGCACCAAGTCAGTGACACCTGGGGAGGGCTTGCTGCTGAGGAGACCCACTCAGATCACACTGAACAAGGAACAGCTGTTCCTTATAAGAAAGCCCAGAAGGTCCTGACAACCAGTTATAGTTGCAGTTCCTCTAGTGTAGGGTGGAGGTTTGGAGTGGCCTGCTGTATCCCCAGGTTAGTGGGCTGCTGTAGTTGTTCCATATCCTGAGGTTGAGATGCAGGGGTTGCAGCTAGGCTGGCCAAGAACTCAGATTTTTGGTCAATACAGCCATTCTTACTCAGGCCTTATCATGGACCCCTATGGGTCTACTCATTACTGTACCTGCTCCTGAGGGTATATCTCTGAGGAGCTGGAAGAGGGAATTGTGAGATGTGGCTTATAAGCATAGTTTTACTAGGTGACTATTCTTTTCAGAACAGGGTTGATTCCACTAAAGATTCCACCAAATCCAGAGTAACTATGGAAGCATGTAAGAGACTTTATGTGCACCCGTAGTTACCTCCCCACCTACTGAAAACCTATGGGAAATTCATATTGGAATCCAGAGTAAGTTGTTCTTACACTGGAGCAAGGACTCTCGATAGTTACTCTGGATTTTGCCCTGAGAGGGTTTATTCCAAAATGTGTTCATTGAATGAGGGGCTTCCATATGATTAAGGGCACCAATCAAGGCCCTTATTTTGTACATAGAAAAAAGTGAAGGGATTTTTGAACCTACAGCGTTAAGGTTGCATGTGGAGACTCATGATATGAATGACTCACCATCAGAGAAGGGGGGACTTGGACTTTCTTTACACAGAAAACAAGCTTAACTGAGTGAAAACTAAGCAAAAATCCTTTTCTCCAAAGAATTGGAGAATGGGTCAAAATGGTTGTCTCTCCTTACCTTCTATCTTAAAAATAAACTTTCACTCATTTGAGGCTGTGTAACTTTGGCCTGATTCTGAAGTACCTGAGTATAATGTTGTATAGACTGAGTATAATGTTGTACAGACCTGAAGACCTGAGTATAATGTTGTACAATGGCTGAACTACTGCATGTGTCTACATTGAAAATTTTTTGTTAAACCTACAGGCTCTAAAATGGGAGCTGTGCCCAGTAACGATAGTCTCTTGGCTGAATCTTTATCTCCAAGTGGATGCTTTGAAAGATGATCCAAAAGTGCTGCTACCTCAATATTCTCAGGAAAAGTTTATCCAAATAGCCCAGGTGAGTTTCTGTTTTGCCACTGGCACTGACATCTGTCTGCATACTAGGAGTGTGACACAGCAGTGAACCATGTGCTGGAAACGTTGCACTCTTGATCAGAGTTGCATGTTGGTTTAGGGAAAGCAGAGCTGTCACCATTTGGCTCATAGCACAGTGTCAAGCATATATTTTATTTAAGGTATAGTTCACCACCTCTTCAAGATGCTTGCAAATAGGGGCCCAATTTGAAGTCGGTCCTTGAAATATCCTAGTATTATGCAGTGTTGAACTTTAAAAGTTTGTTATTAACATTTTGAATAGGGCTTGGATTGAAATGGGCAACCAGTATAGCTGTCAGAATAGCATGGTAGAAATGGATCACTGAGTGCTCGGTGACCAGCTGGGCTGCTGCAGTCAGCAAAAACGAGCCCCAAATGGCAGTGGGCCATCCAGGGAGAGTTGTGGATCCAGGATTCCCAGGCTGAGAACCTGCTATCCTATCTAAAGCAAGTTGTAGATCTTTGGACCAGGAGGACCTCTGCCTTGTCAGAATTTAAACTCTTACTTAGACCTCTTCTAGGCTCCAACCAGGCAGTGCCCCTGCATTGCATCCACCACCCTTGGAAGGTGGTGGAAAAGAGAGAGCTAGGTGTTGTCTGCATATTGGTGACTCCTAATTCCCAGGTAACCCCTTCTAATTGCTACATATTAAAGAGCATGCGGGACAGAAAAGATGTCTGGCACCACTCAAGTCAGCCACCATGGTGCTGATCAGAAATGCCTCAGCTTCACCATCTGGGTCTGAACTGATGAGGTGTTGTAGAAGTGTTATGGAAAAGCTCAAACTGTATTGACTTATAGGGGTTCTTTTCCTATTTGGTGTTCATGTTGGCTTGCTTGGAAGAGTTTTCTAATAAAGTGCTTGTCTTCCCCTCTCCAGCTTTTGGATCTCTGTATTCTAGATGTCAATTCCTTGGATTTCCAGTATAGGACATTGGCAGCTGCTGCACTCTGGCATTATACCTCAGTAGGAGTAGTTAAAAGAGTTTCAGGTATGATGGATTGCCTTCCTGATCTGTTTTTCAAGTGTCTTTGCTCTTACAGTGGATTATAAAAGGCTGCAACTGCACTTAAGCCTCTAGAGTATCTAACTAGCTAGGAATGGCAAGAGTTGAGCAGACAAGTAGCTGGTAGCACAAATCCACTATTGTGCTCCCATCTTCAGTAAGCCCCAGATGCAGTAGAAAATTTAATCCCTAGTTTTTTCTCTGTCCCATCTTTCCCTACCATGTGCTACCAATACTCAATTTTGGGCAGTAATTAACTCTTAAGGGTACTAAATTCACACAATAAATTAGTCCTACTTTGAGGTCACTGACCTTGTTTGGCTTCTTTCCTAAGCATCCTGTATTTGACCTGGTTCTCCTACTTTGCAAGTTGGTCTTCTGGTAGAACCAGCTTTGTTTATAAATTAACTCTGACCAGGAAAAATGTTACATAGCACTGGAAAGTCTTCCTGAAGTGGAACATCTTCAGCATGAGCTTTAGAGGAAAAAAAATCTAAATCTAGAAATAAAAAATGGTGATGAAACTGTCTTAAGATCTACTGATATTCAACTCTTGAGTTTAAAGTGGTTTCCACTCTTGTCCAGTAAAACACACCATGTTTGTGCATCTTGACTAGCAATATTGGGAACTATTTATTGGGAACTCTTCTACCACTTTTCAATATAATGGTTCTCAAAGCAGTTCATGATAGCTAGATTTATAAATGAAGGCTATTGTCCTCCTAATAACAGGTTTGAAGTATGATGTGCTATTCACGGTATAGAACTATGGTGGTACATGGCTTCTGGTTCTTTGCTACTGAGATGTGGCAATACCAGAAGGCATGTGGTGCCTAACTTAAATGGTGCTGCAGGGGTTAATAGGCTAATATGGGCCAATCACTTGAAAGTACTCAAAAGTAATTACAGTATGTGGTTTGATTCTGATTTTAATGGGGTGTGTACACCTATTCTACAGGAAGACCGCTTTGGTGTAGCCTAGGAGTAAATGGGCTATTCTAGATAGTGCACAGTGCCATCTTGTGGAACAACTGCTGCCAGTAAAAACCACCTCATGACAAGCAATAAGCCATTCAACTAACTAGTTTTCTTTTTCCTTGTAGGCTTAGATTGGGACAGTATTTCAGAATGTGTGGAATGGATGGAACCATTTGTCAAAGTAGCCAAAAAATCCCCAGTGAAATTGAAGAATTTTAAGAAGATTGCATTAGAAGATCGACATAATATACAAACCCACACAAACTACCTGGACATGTTGGTAAGACTTTTTAAATGCTTTCTAGTCGAGAGGGGAGTGGTCTTCAAACCAGTTAATAAACACTTTCATACACAGAGGGAGGAAGTGTGTGTAGGCTGTCTGGTCTTGGAATACCCTCCAGAGCAAAGTGGGGGGTCATCACAAGAAGGTGGGATTCACTGTCTTGGAATCTGGTGCTAGGCTTTCCTGGGATCAGGTTTCCTTGAACACAATGAGATCTACTTCTGAGTAGAAATGGAAGAGATCTTGCATGGGTGAAAACTTTGACAGGGAGTCCCAGACAGATTTTTTTTTTAAGTTTCAAAGGGAGTTCCAGGCTGAAATGTCCAAGTAGCACTGCTCCAAAAGATTTCAAGAGTCTGGATGGAAGGGACTTGCTGTTAGCCATTTCTAGCTGGGTTGGGGTTCCTCTTTTACCCTTAGATGCCCATCCGGGTCCAGAGTCTGGAAATTCAAATTTATGCAAATTAGGCTATTTTTAGATGGGCATCTAAGGGTTTATACAGAAGAGTATAGGGTTGGGGTTCCTCTTTTATACAGAAGATTTAGATTGTGAATGCCTCAGGGTGGAGACTTGTCTTCTCTGTTGTAAAATACCATGCCCACTGTTTGCATGTGAATGCAGCACTCTATGGGTGATATTACACAATCCCATCAATACTAAAAATCAGTATTCATGTTTCCACAAAACTGACAATGCATTAACTGGTTAAGTAGTTCCCCACCCCACTTCTGGCTTGTCTGACCTGGCTCATGAGCCCTCCTACCTGGAGCTTGAACAAAGGATTTAGATTTTATAGCTTGGTGGATCATAGATTAAGAAAACTAAGCATGGCATGAGGATGGAAGCTAAAATCTTCTTGAATACAGGCTGATCTTTATCATATCTAAGTTGCCTTCTGCTGCTTCCTTTGGAAAATTGCTTAATAGTATGTAATTTAATCTGGAAGGGGGAAAATTGTTCTGTACTATGCCAACAAGTTATTTTGGCTGAAGCTATATATTTTTTTCAAAAGTCTAAGGAAATTATACCAGGGTTGTCAAATATTTGGGCCATAGTCCAAATGCAGCCCTTAGAGGGAATTGATCTGGCCCATTGATCTGGCCCCATTATTTTAAATACAACAAGGTCTGCATATTTTCTCTTATCTCTGCCATCTTATCTCTGACCATCATCTCCTTTCTTAACTGTTGGCTTTTGGCCCTCAACAGGGCACCATGAATACTAATTGATGAACCCCTGATCTAGACCTTCTGCTACTCAGCACAAATGCATTTCTCAGCAGCACATACTAAGCTGCAGCATTCTTGAAAGCAGGGCTCAATGGGAGAACAATTTTTTAATTTTGTATGTTTTCTTGACTAGGATGAAGTTAACTATGAAGTAACTGTTGCAATACCTGGTCAGCTGTCACCAGTGTCTACAGGAGGAATCATTACTCCCCCCAAGAGTTCTGAAAAACAGTGAAATGTTTGCCAAGTTCAAAAACTATCTTAAGACTTCTGCATAACTGAAACTTTTAATACTTGACAAGCAACCAGGAAGACTATCAAATATAACTGAAGGAAGCTTCAATTGCAATACTGCTCCCCCTTTACAGGAAAGACAAGCAGTTAAACTCCTAACAATGAATTTTTTTTACCACTTACTGGTTTTAAGTAACATTACAGATCTGACTGCAGTGGAGGCTTGGTGACTTAATCCTTGCATGCCAGATGGCAATTTTAAGGAGAACAAGATAAAACATTCTGTCCTGGGGTGAACATAATCTGCACAGGATGAAGCCACACATTCAGCAGTGAATGAGATTTTGGCCTGAAGACCTATGCATCTCCATTGTGAAATTAGTAAGAAATCAACAAGAATTCTTATACACTTGGCTAGTGTAATTCATGTAATGGGGAAGAGTTAGCTTGCTATAGCTTTAAAAGCTTAAGTGAGGGAACAGGAGCTTATTTATTTAAGTGTCCAACTTCTAGATGAGAAAGGTAGTAAGTGGTTACTCAAGTAATTTAACTGGAATAAGCACCTTCATCTTATGCAGCTATCCTGATAGTCACTGTCTACCTCTCCTCAGGAGGTGCTATGCTGTCTTTGACACAATAACAAGGTGTTGCAAAGCAAGGGGAAAAATAAGCAGACTGGAGTATGAATGAATGTTGTAGGGGTGACAGTTTTCATGTTAGGGACAGCAGTGCTCTGCCCAAGATAGTTTACTGTTGCTCTACATTCCAGGCTGCATCTTTTGACATGCATTACAGATATTTGAATACTGCTGTATAGCTTTGTAAAAAGGATGGATTAACTTTCTTTTAAAAAAGGAAAATACCACAATATGTTTATAATTTGTATTATATAAAAAGTCTGAGTTAAAATGTTGCACAGTCTCCTCATTAATAGGACTCTAAAAGTAAAGTTTTGCCATTGCTTGAAGAAACTTCTTTTTCCGTCTTTGAGCAGCAAGCTGTAATACTTCTTCTGGATTACTAGCATTCAACTCAGTCCGACCAATAGCCTTAATCTAAATATGCAAACAACACAGGAAGTCCATTTCAATAAGCATGTTGAAATTCCCATTAAAATGGAGGAAAAAGTCTGGAAAAATTGGTAACTTACTGCTATTTGTCTTTTGTCTGTCTCTCCTTGCTTATGATGAAGATCTGCAATAACTTTAAGGAAATTTAGACAAACGATGCTTAGTGAGGGGCAGCCTTCTCTTATGCTCACCAGCAAAGGGTAGGAGGTGGCTGTCACACATCTTGGCATAAGTAGATTTTATTAGGTTACTCCCAAATCCAGGCAGCTTGAAAACATGGTTAAGACTCAGGGTGCAATCCTAACCAACTTGCCAGCACTGACATAATGCAACTCTGAGGTAAGGGAACAAATATTGCCTTACCTCCAGGAGGCCACTGACTACCCCCCACCTGGAGGATGCAACATGTGTTGCACTGCCACAGCTATGCCAGTGCTAGAAAATTGGTTAGGATTGCACCCTCAGTCCTTGCAAACTCAGTCCATCACCTAGCTGGATTGATCCTGGGGAAGCCAGCTCATACCAGCCTCCCTTATTCACAAGGAGGTACAATGTGCTTATGGGACATTTGTGATAGTCCTGGGCCAGCACAAGGGACTTTTATCATCTGAAGACAAAGCTGAGATTGTGCCCTTAAAGGCACCAGTATGTAGTTTCTACAGGTCTGTATTCAAATTATGCCTATTTCTGCAAGATGCCCTCTCCCTCCCATCTTCTACTATTTTAGCAGATGTCTTGCGGCTTAGAAGGGAAAATAGAACTTTACATCATTAAGAAGAACATTTCTTATACTTGTTTGTCTGCAATACAATATTAAGATCCTTTATCATACAAATGTCTCTAGTGGCTGCTCTGGTGGTGATCCATTAGTCTTGAAAGACTATGGTATTTTGCTTGACACTGCATGCAAAGCACAAAGGCCTGGGTAGATTGATATGGAGGATAGGCTGTTACCCAAGCAGCAAATCCCCCCTCTCCACGCCTGAAATAATCCAATGGAATGGCTGTGCCTGTTAGCCAGCAGACCAGGGTTCGAGACCCGGGTCCCCACAAGTCGAGGATTTCCTGCTAGACAGATGGTTGGACTCTGAGCCACTGGGTCCCTTCTAACTCCATGATTCTATGAAATGTTTGGCTACATTCTAATTTTTATAGAAGTAGTGAGCAGTTTGAGACCAGAGTACTGCAAGACGGAGTGAGCGCCTGTCCTTAGCTCAGTTCCTACCAATCATAGTTTGAATTCATGGCAGGTGCAACCAATCCAAAAGTTTTTATAAAAGGATACATGTCAAGTATTCCAAGATGGTAATATCCCAGATATAGTCATAATAAGAGTCCATAGCATCATGGCTGAAAAAGAATAAAAAATGATATAGCCTTCAACAAGTCCAGGGCTAGGCAAGTGAGAAGAATAGATGACTGCTATAGTGGGAAGGTGGGATGTTATCAGTGATTAAAAAACGATGCTTTTTGCATTTCTCATTTTTGTAAAAAAAATTCTGAAAAATAAAACCAAAACAGCAAACTATTTTTTAAAATACCTGGTGGCAGCCAATCCATGCTGCTACTGTCTAAAGGCCAGGAGTAGAAAATGGCATTATGAGAATGCGTTCAGTTTTGCAAGGTAGTAAGCAGAGAACTGCCATAATAAGAACAGATAAAGAACAGGGAGATGGGTGACCTCCAAAAAGCAAACCTCCAAAATCTGGGACAAAGACCTCCAAAATCAAACTATCAAGCTGAACTTGCATGTAGGACCCAGAACCCTGACTCCTATTCAAAGTGGACAGCCCTGAGCCCTAAACAAAGGCAGCCACAGTACCAGTACAACCTGCTTTCTGGTTCCTATTTTGTTGTGGTCCTCTGCTTTAGTTAACATTACACAATAAATGAAAATTAAAAATCCTGTTTACCTGTTTTGCTCCTGAAGTGCTTTAAATGCAGTTTTATAATCTACTTCTCGAAGGAACTGGCATAAAATTGCCACCTAGAGAAAGAAAAAGACTTTGTACTACACAACTATGCCACTTGTTATCACTTCAAGTCAATAGTACAATTTTCCCCTACACTGTTGGGGAAGGTAATATAAAGTTGCTTTTAAAAAAAACAATTCTGACCAATTTGACTGCCTTTTCAGATATGCATGTGCAGCACAGACCTCAATTGTACGGAAAAAAAAATCATACCTGTGTATGGCAGTTTAGTAGAGAACAACATTTTATCATCCGTTTTATCACCTAGAGAAAGAAATATAAATATATATATTTACAACATAATCCAATTACACAAATGCCCACATAATACTATGGCACAAGTCACACATTCTAAATTGTGCTAGTTTGTTATCTAGAGAAATATCTAAGTTCACTAGTGGCAAATCCAATCACCACTGTACTGGACTTCTGGTATGTCTAGGAAGTCAGGTTGGAGTTGAGTCATCCGATCAGCTACTATTTCAGGTATTGTAATAAATTAAAAAGGCAAAGTACATACAAATAAGCATTCAGTGTTTAAGTATTAAATATCTTGTACTAATCTACATTGTGTGGCGCTTGTGCTAGATCCTGTATACATACAGCCACCTTCTGCAGGACTCAGAAGTATCACAGCTTGAAGCAGTCAAAGACAGTATTTGCAAAATAACACCACCAAAACATGGAATTGGGCTTATAAAACAAAATAACACTGCCATGGGCCTATTAATATGGCTGCAGTGTGTCTGTGGATTGCCCCAAGTGCTTCTTGCTATTTCTAAGCCCAACTCCACATGCTGCTCTGGCTTTCTGCTAACTGGCAGTAGAATTTTTTGAACATGCTCAAAAGCTGCCAAGGAAAATGCATGGAACTCTATGGGAAGTGAAACTGAGCTACATGTTCATGTTTACTCATGAATATGAAAACATTTAATGGTTCCTTGGTGCATTTTTATTTTCCTGCACTTCAAAATCAGTTGTTTCCAGTCCACAGCAATTCAATGGTATGTTCAATTCTGTTGCTTCAGGTTGCTATTTCATCAATGTTTCAACATAGCAATGTCTTAATTTGGCGGATGGTGGTGGCTCACCACAATGTCAGTGGTTAAGGACACTACCTATCTACCTGAAGCATAGTAAGTCGGCAGGTCAGCAGTCCAAGACTCAAATGCCATAAGGTGGAACGAGCTCCTATCACTTTTCCCAGCAACCGAGCAATTCAAAAGCATGCAAATCCAAGCAGATAAATAGGTTACAACCTGTTGACTGGCAGGCTGGTTTCCCCCAATGTCACATCCAAACATGGATTGGACAACTGATCCAGAATAGCAGGCCCTGCCACAGTGTAGAAATAATACTAGGAAAGAAGAATGTGTTTGGCATTCTGTGTTTGGCAGCACTGTGTTCATTGTAGTTGTTAATGTAAGAAGCATGCAAATCTTAAACAGCTCCTGTAAGTTTAATTCAAGTAGTTTAGTTGTGTTCTTAAGCATGGGTGGATGGGCGGAAGAGAGTGTGCTTGAGAGAGAAATGTTTACTGCCTGTGGCTATGCTAATTGGTGGCTACAATCGTTAAAACATATATACTACCTACATCACAGTGCTAACACTCAATAAAGATGCCTTAAAACTGATTAAAATATTAATTTGGAATTAAAAACACATCATACCGCTATAACACTGCTTTCAGCACCTACACCGTCATCCATGAAAAAATAAAACCATTTTCGACTGCCTCTAATCATAGCTTTTTCCCTGTTGGTCTACAATAATGTTTCACAATGGCTCATGCCTTTCACTCGGCCAAGAATAGGTAAGTCTTCCCCACAATTTGTAAAAAGTTGGGAGTAAGGACTGGGCAGTGGGTGGCGCAAGTGGTTAAGGCACAGTGCCTGTTAACCAGCAGGCCAGGGTGCGAGACCCGGGTCCCCACAAGACAGGGTGAGCTCCTATCCTTAGCCCAGCTCTGCAACACCTGCTGGAACCAATTGTATCAGCTCTGCCATTCCACTGGACTATTTCAGTGGCAAGGAGAGGGGGGATTTTCTGCTTGGGTAACAGCCTATCCTCCGTATCAATCTATCCAGGCCTTCGTGCTTCGCATGCAGCTTCGAGCACGATACCATAGTCTTTCAAGACTGATGGATGCCAAGTTTTATTAAGGAGTAAGGACTATCTATTGCTCAAGTCAATCAGGAATGAAGTCACTCGATCACAATTGAAAATAAGACAAATTAGCAACACAACTCACCTGATCTGTGTATACATCGGGTGGTACCATCTTAGTAAAAAAATCAGAGCACACAGCTCCAGCCTGAAGGTAGTAGTGAAGGGCAGCAGAGTACTGATTTGTTGCTGCATTGTGAGGAGAAAAGGCAGTTAATGCTAAACTTTCCCTGTTTACTAAGTATGATGTCTAATCCACTGTTGAACAGGAGAAGAATTTGTTGGAGGTATGTCTGAAAACTGTCTATCAACAGTATTTATAAACGGCTTTTCAACAAAAAAAGTTCACAAAGCAGTTTACAAAGGAAACCTAAAGTGGTTTACAAAGCGGTTTTCAAAGAAAACTAACACTAGTTAGACTTCAAAATATCCTTGAGAAAAAATCTTGAAAGTGGGTGATGCTTTTGTCCCTGGCCTTAACTGCTCCCATTTCAGCATAACTCTAGCTTTCAACAAGCAACCTACAAAAGGATAGAAACAGCCCTATTATATGCATCACCCCCAATGCGCATCACCTCCCCATGCGCAGCATCTTCCCCATGCGCAGCAGGCACCAAACACCAAATTGGCTGGATGTTGGTCAGTCTTCCATGTTAAGTATAGGACAATAACATGTCGCACCCCTTTTCAGCCCCTTATGGGTTAAATTTCTCCACATTTGTTCTTGGTGGGTGTTCATGTGACAGAAGGAACACCCTCCCCGAATTTCATGCTTCTAGGTCCAGGGGTTGGGGCAGAGCATCCCTCAGTCTGATTCTTCAAAGCAAAGTGTAGGGAGGAAAATGCGTTGCGCCCCTTTTCACCCCTTCTGATTGGAATTTCTGAAAAGCGGTTCTTAGTGACTCTCTCTGTCACAGAAGGAACATCCAACTCAAATTTCACATTTCTAGGCCGACCAGTTTTGGCTGGCATTGATGATTCAGTGAGTGACTCAGTCAGTGAGTCAGTGACTTTTCTCTTTTATATATATATAGATGTAGTTATAGATGAATGGGGCACTGTTAGTCAACTTATGATTCCAAACATTTTTTCTACAGCAGTCTCAGAAACCGCACTGTACCAATTAATTACAGTTTCCTTTATCCTTCTTAAAATTTTGAAAACAGCCAGCAACACAAAGGTTATTAGAAAAGGGTCATACTTACCAAAATAAATATCTGCCTGAATTAACAACCAGAAGTGATTGTTGGAGTTTATACTCAGTGCATAACTGACCAGCTCTTTGATAGTAACTGCTACAGCTTCAAAATCCACTGCCTGCAAGCTAAGAGAGAATTTTTAGAACATTAATATATTTTAAAATAGTGGTGAAAGTATAAATTCTTAGAAGTGATCAGCAGGAGGCAAGCTTCATTCATAAAGTACTTCATTTCTGCGTGCTGCCATCATGGTGAAGAAAGGAAGACTGCAATCTGCAGAACATCTGCCTATATTTGTCTAGACAAGCCTTCTTCTCATTGAGAATAGTCAAGCAGAACTCCTGCAGTTCCTCATCAATATCAGCATTATGGCACACTCTCTCTCCCCAGTTGTTATATACTACACCAGTGGGTCTTCAACCTGTGGATTGCAACTCCAATAGAGTCACAGCAACCATTCAAAGCCTGTGTAAGAGGAGGCTTGGATCCAACCAATTATAAAAAACTTGGACTTAGACTTAAAGTCAAATTAAGCCCTTTGCTCCAGAGCAGCTAAGGTGACTTTACATAACACTAGAGGGTAATGTAATTGCGTGGACCTGTAACTGCTCTGGATTTTGCCCTTAGTCTTTGATATAATCTTGCGCTGCCTCTTCTTGCTGTTTTGCCTGAAGCTCTTAAGGGCAGCCCTGCTCAGGCTGCTTCCTCACAGCGTTGTTGTAAAGACACAGGAGGTGGAGAAAATGCAAAGGAAATAAAAAGTGGGAGGTCTGGGTCTGGAAGGGGGATGAAATAGGTTCTGAGTCCCCATGTCATTCTATTTATGGGGATCGTGGCACACAGAAGGTTGGGAACCACTGTGCTACACAAACATTCTGACATATAGCAGAATGAGATTCTGTTCCAGGTGTTATGATGGAGCCAAATCTAGCCAATTTGTATCCATGTTGTCACCACTGTCTAGTCCTATCAAACTGGTGGATTAATCTCTTCCCTAAAGATGTGGAAGCATCCTACAGTTCCAGCAGCACTTTATCACAACTGCTCCACGCCAATAAGTTCTAAACATCTGAAAACAAACTGGCAAATCTAAGGTGCACATTTGATTGCTGTTGTGTATATGCAATGCTGGGCAGAAATGGCTAATTTGGGTTATCCTGCAGCCATACACAGTCAACACAAAATGGTTTCAGAGAAAATCTTTTTGATTTGATGAACACTATTAGATTTGTCATGTCCAACAGAATGCAAAACAGAGATGCTTTTGCAACACAGTTAAAAACAACTGATGCAAAGACAGTTATGACATGAGGGGTTCAGGCTCAGGTAGGCTACACAAATTTGGAGAAAAATACATCAGATTTATGAAACAAGAACAATTCATAATTTTCTTACTTGGGAATAGATGAGGGCCAAATAGCAATATACTCAGCTGTGATATCATTCACAATGTCTTCCTAAAACAGGAAAATATGAACTGAATCAAAGACAATGTACGTAACAAATTCACTTTGATATGACAAAAAAGGTATTGTACTAACCCGAACGTTATGAAGCTTGACAAATAAGGATAATATTGTTGTCAAAACCAAAGGTTCCTACAAGAAAAGTGTAAAGAACACAACTTCATAGTAAAATGTTTCTTTTCTCAGAAAAATCACATTTTTCTAGGCAACCTCTCACCATGTATATGCAAACCTTAAATGTTTCTATATTCATAAACCTTTAGCTGAAACCTTTAGCTGAAAACAGTTTGCAGAAATTCACATTCTTATTATCACTCTCTGAGTTAAAGTTCTTTTCAAAAGAAATACTTAAGTTTCACATTTTTCAAGACTATATAATTCAAAAGCTACTGGGACTACAATCACAAAAAATGGAATGGTACCTTAAAGGCTAAAAAGTTTTTTGTAGCACAAGCTTCTGTGGACTAGTCCACTTCAGTGGAATTTTTATAGCCTGCACCCACAAAAGTTGATGTTACAATAAATGAATCAACCTTTCTGGTTTTGTTTTTTAATTTAACGGATACATCTTTAAAGTTACACAGAAGGAACTGCTATTTTTGCTGTTATAGAGGAACAAAAATCCTATGGAAACTGTGTACTTGATTTAAAAATGGCTTGCTTTGTATGCCACCTTAATGGTATAAAAACACAAACTTATCACCTTAAAGAATAAAAAATTATAGTATAGCTTGTGAAAATATCTTAAACCGCAATCCTAAACAAGCTCACTCAACAGGACTTCCTCCCAACATCACTGGCCTGTCAACAGTCCTGTTATCTAGAGGGCATTTTGTTTCTTTTATTGGAAATTCCATTTCCTGAACAGCTGATCTATATTATTGGCAGTATGCAAGCATTTGTCGGAATAGATGCACACACTATTTTTAAAATAGAATGGCAGCAGATAGGTGCTCACATGCATGATTTAACTCTTCTCTCCATGTTCTCCATGAAAACTAGGGCAAAACAAACGGCCACAGCAAACAGCTGAAAGGACATTTTCATTGACAGGGGAACACAGATTTTAATCACCCTTCTAGTATAGTGGTCCTAATCCTATCCAGCTACTGTCCAACTATTCAATGAGACCCAAAAATAGCTTTCTGTCACATGTAGTATGGCTTTTGAGATTCTATGATCTCTATGATATTCTATGATCTCTATGAGATTCTATGATCGTACAAAAGTATGGCTTTTATGATTCTCAAAAGCAAACTTTTCCAAAATAATGACAAAACAGGAGTAAAAATAAAATATTTCAGAATCATTTTGGAAACAAAACACATTATTGGTCTTTGCACAGCAATGCAACAGCCATCCTACTGAGTTTACCTAGCTCTCTGGGTTGTGACTAACTTGATGATTAGAACCTCTATTCTGACAGTTGGCAAAGTGTAGCAGAGTTAACTATGTAATACCTTCCTTGCATATCTGTGACATGTTCACAACTCTTTGAAAAGACAGAGAATTGTTTTACTAACACAGACTATTTTTTTAATGTTCTATTCCATGTCAAAATGGACTTACCCGCAGCTTCTTGATAAAAGAGAGCAATTCACTCCTAAAAAGAAGATATTTATTTAAGGTATTAATTCAGAGCGAATTGTGTAAGCTTTATGCTAACTATAGGAAGCTTAAAGTTCAAGATTCAAAACAAAGCTTAATGGAGATCAGCAAAAAAATTAAAGATAGCAGCAGCTGCAAACTCTCCAAGTGAGCAGAAGAGATAGACTGCTTCCTTCCTAGTCTTTCTTTACTACTTCCTCATCATTCAGATGAAGAACTGAATGTTAACTTATCAACAAATTGTTCTTGTTAACTTATCAACAAACTGAGAAAATAGCTTATCTCTACTTGAGAACCACTGGACTAGCCCTCTGTAAAGTCATATAGGTGTTTGTGCTTATGCAGGAATGTTACAGCTTACTGTCTATCTATACCATTTGTTGCGCATAAATGGTCACCTTTCTATTTTTTAAGATGTCATCCTTTTATCCTATTATAATTAAATTAACCAAGCTTCAGACATAGCATTGTTGCACTTGAAGGGAGCAATCCTAAGAAATTTAGGCCAGCCTTACTTACCTGGCATATATTCCTGTGGTGCTGTAGGGAGGTCAGCATATGCCTGTGTAGTGGCCCAACCTCCCCAGGATGGGGGCAGAAATGCCTTATGGCACTTTTGTTACGCCCCCAGGTCAGGAAAGGACTTATGGTAGTGCTAATGCCTAAGTGGAGATCAGAATTGCAGCCTATGTTTAATCCTTGTTTATTTTAGCTCTGTTTTTGTCATATAAAAACATTTGGAGCAATTTACCTGTACATGATGCCCAATGTGGATTCTCTCATCTTTATTAAACTCACTCTGCCGTCATTCCCTCGTTTGTGTTGGTTGGAAACACTGCAGATTTGTACGACCACCTCCCAGAGATCTTTAGCTGCTCGTCTACTTTCTTTTGGTCCAGGTAGATCTTTACATGTGGCAGCCAAAAGCTGTCCTAACTAAACAAACCACCAAAAATAAGGAATACAATTTTTAAAGGTTTTCAAAGCAAAATGCTGTGCTCACCCTTTACCCAGATACGGCTGTTTAGAACTAGAAAACCAAACTAAATCTACAACTAAATCCAAAGAGCTATTCCAGGTTTTCCCAAGGACTTGTGTGCACACCGGATTTGCTTTTTAAACTTCTTTCTGAAAGCCAAAGGATTCACATGCTAAACACCAGCCATACTTGTTTTCAAGCTATCATAGCTTCAAGTGGTTATTGTGTAAAACAGGGAGTTTCTGGTCTTCAAAATAAGTTCTTCCCACCCCCACCCTTCAGCATGCAGAGCTAAAGATTCTCCTAATTTTGGCCCATCTAACCACAACTAGATATATTTTTTCTAAGATTTATTCAGTTATAGACCATTTTTCAAAAACAGAGATGCAGGTCAGTAATACCTATAAGACCCATAATACAATACCTATAATACAATAAGGTCATAAACAAAATTGGGAATTGACCTAATTTGGAACTGACCTAATTTCATTTTTTAAAAATTCATGCCATACAAATGCTGAATATATACAACAGGAAATATTGTCAGGGATTTTTACAAGTCACATGGAAGTATTTTATGAAGCATGATGAGTTGTAATCAAAATGTTTAAACTCATAGACTCATGTTCATAGACTTCAAGACAGAGACAACATTAAATGTAATTCATCCCCAAATCTTAAAAAAAATGCAATTCTAAACTGTGCCTTACCTTCACATATGGGTTGGTCTGAATGAGAGGGAGAGGAACTTGCATGGTTAAGTATTCATTCTCCCGATAATTTAACAGAAATGCGACACATTCTTCTGCTACAACTTGCCGAAGAGGAATATCTAAGAGGTATTTGAAAAAAAGAGATATTTTAGACACAATAATAGTGGTCTTATGATTTAGGATCCTAGATGGACCTTTTAACATCCACAGTTATGAAAGTGATTTCTATCACATAATAATTTTAGTAATTTTAGTTCAGGAAATGTAAGCAAACTACAGAGATTATCTGTTACCCTTCTGAGATGACAGAGGGGATATCATGCCAGTGATGAAGGTGATACAGATGACCATCCTGCACAATTCCTGATTTCCATGTGAGGTAAATTAGAAGTACTGTTGCTTCTGCAACAGTTACATTGCATAGAATTCATGCCATGTTATTTAGCTAAACATTCTTACCAGGCACCCTCATTTCCAAGTATCCTCGGACTCGGCTGATCAAGTCAGAGGGAGGACGTTCTCCTGAAACTCCTGGTCCTGATTCATGGGTATAAATGTCCAGAAGTAGCATCTCATTTAACATGACTTGGCGCAGCTTTGGAGAAAACTCTGTCACAAGCTCAAGACAAGCAGCAAAGAGCTGTTTTGCATGAACAAAATCCTGAAATAAAACATACCATACTCAGAGATAACAGCCAGTAAAAGGAGATTTACTAACATTTGCAAGCCTGAATTCCCAACAAGCAGTTGGGTTGGTGTGGTAGAACAATCAGAATATTACAGTATCCTCAAAGACTACACAATTCATTCTGGACTTCACTTGATGGTCTTTGAGACTGTTGCCCACATCTCCAAAATGGACATATGCTCATCAAACTGACCTGAGAAAACCAAAACCATTGAAGCCTCCCCCATGTTAATTGCACACATTTCCCACTTTCTATCTTTTGTCTAAAAAGATACTAGCAACTCTTAAAGCAAAAGGAAAACAAAAAAGAGTGTTGTAATACTGCAACAATCAGCACCATCACTTTCTCCCACTGTACATAAAACTTGGGCAATACTTTATCAGCTACGTATACAGCTCAGATATGCTACTCAAGTCACTCACTGTAGACTATCAGGGAGATTTAAGATATAAATCAATCTCAAGGAGACATCTCTGAGAAATAGGAACAAGAAAAAGAGTAAAAATATCTCTGTTCAAGAAGATCAATCTACCCTGCAGCATTTGGTCCTAAACATTATTCTATAGTATTGTTCAGAACATTATAGCTATAACTTTTTTATATACTAAGACATTAAGTAAATAAGCTATTTTTCTTATTAATTGCATAATACAAATAAATAAGCTTTGCATTAGATAAACAAGAGTTGCCTCACCTTAACTATACTGCAATGTAGCCCCTTTGCCATCAGGATATAAACCAAATCCCTTGTCAAATTGTCTTTAATTCCTAGAATAACACTGCCATAAACATTTGGTACTTCCCACTAAAAAAAGACAAAAAACGTAATTCAGTAATTGTGATCATTTCCCTTTTAATAGAATTTTGAAGCTCCCTGGAGCGCTGCAGAGTCACAGGTTCCCAAAACCTCTGGAGAGCCTTAGCAACTCCCAGGTAAGTTTTAAAAATCCTTTTCTCCCTCGAAGCAGCACAATAGTTCCTATCTTGTTACTTCTGATTTTCAGGCTAGTACCCTTAAAGAGGAATGGTCCTTTGCTAGCAATCCCAGTGGGACATGACCCACCAATATGGGAACTACTGCCCTAGAGTGTTTACCAAAGTAAAAGAGATTTCTTACATGAGGAGCAAAAGCACCCACAAGAATCATTTCAGCCCAGTATTTTGGGAAGGAAAGAGGAAGAATAGCAAACACCTCTCGTGGCTTCTCTCACCCATGGATATGGAGATGGTGGAAGAGTCCAGTTCTCAACTGTGCTCTTAGCAAGTCACCAGCAATAATCATCTTTCCTAGCATTCAAAGGGAAAAGGTGTACACAGAGATGTTTGCTTTTTGACACTTTCAGTTACACAACTGTCTCCAATACAAGCTCAAACTTTACAAGGTAACACAAGTTTGGGATTTTCTTTAAGTTGCATTGAAAGTGTAAACATACTATGTTAGTTCTTTAAGAAGCATACATTTAAACATATGAATAAGGAACAATTTAGTGGAAAATAAGGCACCTTGTTAGAAACTGTCCAGAACTGGCGTTCTGATGTCATTCCATGTAATTCAATTAAAATCTGGCGAATTCTCCAGGGATCCACAGATAATATAAGCTGATACTCCAGCTGACCAATATTCACACTTGCTGAAGCTAGAAGAAAAATGGTCACAATTGCCATAAAGCAGTTTCCATAAAGGCTCTTAACTAAAAGCAAATAGATATTTTGGGAAAAAAATGGGTCAAGCAAAGATGTTTTTATTTTGGCCAAATTAAAAAAAACTCTGGTAATATTACTCATTAAAATAAAACTCACTTCAGGAGGAAGAACCATGCAGGGAGAATACCTAGTGAGTTCCAGAATCTAATTAAATAAACTTAGGGCACAATCCAGAGTAACTATGGGGAGTCCTTGCTCCGGAGTAAGAACAAGTTACTCTGGATTGCAATATGAATTTCCCATAGGTTTTCACTAGGTGGTGCAGTAACTATGGGTGCACATAATGTCTCTTACGTGCTCCCATAGTTACTCTGGATTGTACCCTTAGAGAAGTTCATTAGAAAAGCACAGTGTCAATATCCTACTGTCTCAAGTGTTGCCTCCTTCTTCCTCTGACCTCTCCAACTGAAATGCTCACAAGTAAAAATGGTCCATCTTAGCTGCAGCTTGCAAAGGACAAGACCCAAACTATTTCCCCATCTGCACATCCAAGAGAAATGGACTGATCATGAGCTGGCCATGCTGGCTGCTCTTTAGAAAACTAATATGAAGATTAATACTCTGCCACACTGGGCATCTCATAAGGTCAGCAGAGCAGGATGCATATGGGTTTCTTTTCTGCAAATAAAGCTTAAGCCCTTTGCAGTATAAATTGCTTTCTGGTTTTTTGTTGTTGAAAATTGTGTATCCTAATTTAAAAACAAAAAAACTAATAATGGGCCAGTTGGTCCAGGGAAGAAAGAACCATGATCTAAAATGGTAGTGAGTCCCAGTTCTTAGCAGAAACACTCACCTAGTTACTTATTTACCATTGCTATTTACCAATTTACCAATTTACCAATGCTATTTACCATTCAAATGCTTGCTAGAAAGGCAGCTGCAATTCATACCATACTGAACAGTAATCTTCGATTCAGATATATGGATTCTCAACACAGGGCTGCATCTTTGGCTATTCGCTTAGTAACCATTAACAAAAAATCCCACGGAATATGCTGCAGCCACACACAGTATCCCACAAGCCAATTATTTCTTCACCCAAGGCATACTTATTACAGAACACTCTTTTTCTTCTTCAAAAATTAACTTTTTGAATATTTTAAGCATATTGGGAGAAAATAACCTGGGATATCATAAAATGAAGTTATGGGCTTAGTGCCTAAATTGATTCGAGGTGACCTCTTTCTCATTTGGTCAATCAGCAGCTTTCGTTCATCATCTTTCAGTAATGCTATGAAGAGCTCATGGGAGGAAATCATGAAGACTAATTGGAGATCTTCCAAACCCAAACACAGGATCCTGAATAAAATTGAAAGGAAGTCAACCATTAAGCCAAGTGTAAAGAAAAACTGTTTCGTTTTATATGTATGTGTGTCATGACGTTTGGGAAATTTATTTAACAATTACAAAAAAACTAATTGTTTTTTGTGCTGGCTACTGCACTTAACAACAGACTACACTAACATATTATATTTACTTGATCCACTGGTCTCTTGTACCACAAACTGTACAGAAATGAGCAAGCCTCATCCTTTGGCCTACGTAATCCTATACATGTTTACTCATAACTATAGTCAATGAGGCTTAGGGCACAATCCAGAGTAACTACGGGGAGTCCTTGCTCCAGTGTAAGAACAATTTGCTGTGGATTGCAGTATGAATTTCCCATAAGTTTTCATTAGATGGTGCAGTAACTACAGGTACATGTAATGTCTCTTACGTGCTCCCGTAGTTACTCTGGATTGTAGGGCCATTCTCTTGTGCATATTGGACAGCAGCCAAAGTAGACTATGGTGACAAAACAGTTTTCTATAGATTGGGATTAACTATGGACTGTTAAGAGGACAGGGCCTGAACAGTCACCACCTTCTTTCCAAACAAATGCAAGAGAAAAGGGTGAAACTGGCTGGTAATGGAGAAAAGCTCTGACTTTTCTATAAGTTTATAAAACAATTCAGGGGTATTTAATGTTTACACACACCCACCCTCCCTCCAGGCTATCTTTTCCTTAGTACCACAAACTTGTTAAAACACTACCACATAAAGTAGAAAGTGACACTACTCTCATGTAGAGCAGTCTAATATGCCATACCTCATAAAATAGGCCATTTTCCTTTTAGAAGATTCAGAAGCACTTTCTACACAAATTGATTTTGAACAGACCTAGGAAATTAAATAATCCAGCATTAGCTGAAACAAACCTGAATTTTCCAACAATCAACACATACATTTAGGCTAGTGAAACCTTATATTATTTTTGTAAGTTGTTTTACTAGCACCAGAATGTCTCCTTTGAAAGAATAATTTTATATAGCCTCTCTAAAAGATATGCTACAAGAATAAAAGATGCTGGAAAAGAGTAAGCTGTACAGCACTGCCTTCTTTCCTCCAGCATTGGGAGCTTACAAGTATTGCCACACTTCAAGAGATCACAGCAGCCAAATGCATAGCCCAAATGAAGTTGCAGCTTTACATTAATACCTTGTTTGCAAGGTATGTATGTTCTGAAGTAATTATGTATGTTCTGAAATAATTAATAGGCATGCCCAATGACTGACATTTCTGACTAATATGTATGCACAAAACCAATAAAGAAGCCTGCTGGTAGAATCCTTGAACCAGTCAGCAATTTCATAAATGCAGAGAAATAGGCAGCAAACATTTTATAATAGTACCATTTGATTCATGTGCTAATTTGTTAAGCTGAATAAGTAGCAGGAAATATAAGTAGGAAATATATTAATAGTGCTATCCTACACATTCAGAATTAAGTCTTGCTATGTTCAATAGATCTTACTGCAGGGAAGTATGCATAGTATTGGAGTATGAACACCTAAACAGCTTTTATGTAGTTATGCCTAAAATCGGGGACAATCCCTTACCTCAAGGAGAAAGTCTATTTTTTCCTTGGTGGGTCTAAGAAATAGCTGGTTAAATTGGACACCAACTGGTCGACCCCGCATTACATCACAAACACTGTTGCATGCAGCCACTTTGAAACATATTTCATCCAGGGCTTCATCCCTATATAAAGAGTTTTAAAATGCATTGATAACCATAGAAAAGGTTCTTAAAGACCAATATTTCAGAGTACTAGTAGATGCCACAGTTCCCACCACATTTCTGAAAATCTCAGTTAATGTATTTTTAAAAGTGTACCAGATAACCTTCAGTTCTGGACATATAAGCAAAAAAAGAACATTACCTGCTGCAGTTGTTGAGTGCTTCTAGAAGCCCAGGCTAATCATTCTCAACCAGTATAAATTGCATGACTCTAAATTGTGTCAACCCATATCATGTTCCACTCACTTGCAACCCTCTTCAGACAATCATGTAAACCATCGTTTATATTATTTGTGAAGGAGCCATAGAAATAATCTAATGTAACCAAATGAACCAAAGTGGATGACTGTTCAGCCCAAAGGAAGTGATTGAAAATTTCCACTTTTGCTTTTAATTAAGGCTACGATCCAGAGTAACCACGGAACCTTTTACACCGATGTAGTTACAGTGCCACCTAAGGGAAATGCTTACAGCAATCCAGAATAAGTGCCTCTTGCGTCTTCCTGTAGTTACTCTGGATTGTAGGGTTAATCAGAGTATCTTGAGTTTGGCCATAAAGGGAACTGTAGTCCATTCAAAGCAAAAGTGGAAGCTCTTGGCCTCCTCTCTGAGAGAAGAGGGAAGTATGTGGTTGGCCTTGGCTCATTTGGATTCAGTCAGGACAGATCATAAATTATTTCTTCAGCACTTTTAAAGAATGCATTATAGGTCAATGCACAGACTTTGAAGCCACTGCATTACATTTATTGCATTGAAATATTGATGACACAAGGATATATTATAGTCAAATTTTGTTCTATCAAATAACACTGTCAGGTTTGCACTTAACTAGAATCAGCTCTCAGGCAAGAAGTACTTTTTCCTTTCTCCATCCTTCCACTAATCATGTCCAAGTTGCTGCCACAACCTGCCCAACATTCATATTCACTCTCGTGCTCTATAGGAAATCCAACCCCATACTGACTATATGTCTGTCTGTAGCCATATCAAGGTCACAATGAGCATTCTACCTCTGTTGTCTGCACTTGTCATTATTCCTCAAGGAACCAACAGAACAAGACTGGCTTCTTAAACATGCTTTTGAAATATATAAACATATAATTCCAAGGCAACTGGGACAGAAGGCAAATTCTCGGAAGACAGCTCTGAGAAAATGCAACATTTTCAGTTGATATGTGTCTTGGCAACTATTCTACTAATAAACCATTCATTCCTGCTTGAAAAGTGAAAGCAAACAGTTTAAAAATTAAATGCACTGAGCACTGCAATATCAGGCAACATAATCAAGAACTTCTTAATTGTGCATCTCCTTTCACTGTGGCACTTAAATATCTTGTTAGACAACATTATCAAGCCCTAAGCTGTTACTTGCCCCCTGAAGTATGGAACAAAAAGCAGAAGGCAAGACTCCTCAGAAATCCAAACCCTGATTGGCTTTAATTATTTTGCAACTGCTGCTTCTGCAAGGATCTCACACAAATTGTATCTTACCCCAACTGAGCTTTCTGAAAAAGTTCCCTTAGCACTGATTGCCTGAACTGAACAGGTAAACTGGGTGTTCGGTTATCTTCAAGGAAAATCTTCACTAGCTCCTAGAATACAAACACAGGAAAGAGTACCATTATTAAAGACAATACAGTACTAATATCTGTCACTTATGGTGGTACAATAGCTGTCACTTGTGGAGGTACAACATGCATCAGTAAAAAACCATCCCCCTCACTGCCCTTTTGGCGCCTCTCTCCTCTATGGGTCTCTTCAACTACTTTTCGAAGCCTCTTATTAAATATTGTCCCATAGACAGTCAGAAATGACAGTTGAAACGCAAATGAAAGGATGGCACTTTCCCTCACCCTCTTCCCCATCCTCCTCCCACCCAGAACACCATCTCCTTGTCTCCATCCACAACTCTCTACCACCCTTTCAGCTTTCTACCACCCTTCGGTCTAGATGACCTCCAAGTCAGTACAGCTCAGTCTTCCCTGTGGGGCTAGCCTAACCCTGGTTGATGCTGGGCTAGCTCTGGCTCAGCATTAAGCGTCACTTTTGCACCAGTATGCACCAATGCATTTTGCGCCAGTATGTGCCAGGTGCAGGGAGAATTGCACAGGCACAGCCTGGCAGCTGAGCTATGCTTGCGCAGTTCTCCCTGGCTGCAAGGTGAGCTAGGCAAACACAGGCCGGCTTGCCTTGCAACCAGGGCAAACTGAGCAGATGCAGCCCAGCTGCGTTGATGCGCATGCACAGTTCCAGATGGAACAAAGCATGCGCATCCTCCCGGGCTATTGAAAATTTTTCCCATGGAACCGGGCCATGGTCCTCAAAACATTGAGGACCACTGGTTTACCTGATACTTTCCAGTTCTTAAACAGCTGTGTATTTGACTGTAAGGAGTTGATGGTTGCGATGTACTGTTGGAAGGTGCAAGAACCCCACAAGCTTGACAGTAACCAGCTAACCTCTTTTCATCAATGGTGCAGTGAAGTGATGAACCAATCTATAAGATGAGAAGATACAATTTAATACTGTATCAATGTAAAACCATTGCACTGACTTTAAATAGCTCACTTTTCAGGACAGGCAGTCCTGTTTTCACTAGTGCAGCGCACCCATACCACTGGAGTGTGTTGCATCTTGGGGAAGGGTAGGGGTCTTGAACTGCAAAGCCCTCCTCAAGGTTAGGGAACATTTGTTATCTTGCCTTGGAGTAGGCAGCTATGTTAGTTAAACCTGTGCAAGCTATTTTGCTGGTGCAAGTCTGAGTGAACACAGGTCAGGGTTATTCACTACTGCCTATAAAGCCCTGTTCCTGGTCTTGATCCCTGCCCCAGTCTCCTCCCTTCCACATTCTGCCCACATGCCCACTGATTACATGTGCTGGGGCCTATTGGGAGGCCAGTGGCAAGTGGATTCAGTGGCTATGCCATTGCTATATGGTCTTTTAGGCTGGCATATTTTCAAAGACCATATTTGGCACCTTTGATTCAAGTGCAACTTATTCCCTAAATGAGTTCCTAGTGACAATAGGAACTACAGTGATAACTATACATAGAATCATTCTACATAAATATATTTAGGTTCACTTTCCTTGAATTTAAGACAAACCATATACTTCTTATATTTGTGAAGCCAGTGACTAAATACTGGTAATAGAATATTTGTGTTATTCTATTCATTCACGGTACAAAAAATTGTTTAGCAACAAATTAACAATTCACTTTGTGTTTGTGGCACCATTCAGATAGGTGCTATTCCAACAGGAATTTTGAAAAATATAGCTGGGCACACACAAATAACCCTACCATCACAACAGTGAATTGATTTTTAAATTGCAGACTATTTAAAGACACATACATTAGGATACAAAGTGTTTGATTATACCAATTCAAATTTTACACAAATTACAGTGAAAACACCAACCTTTGCAATTAGCTCCTTTGTTCTGAAAAACTTATCTCTGGCTTTTTCATACAGAGCAGAGTTTGTGCAACCTTGCTGAAAGTAAATGGCCCCTAAATCGTAACAGACCTGAAAGAAACAAAATTCCCATTGGATAACATTATGATATCTTTTCAAAAATGTGAAAATGCTGTAGTATAGACTGTAAGGATTAGAGTACTCAGAATATGCCTCCACAACTAAATAATAAAACCTTCCTATATGGGCCACTATACACTCTATCTTTAAGGTGCTAGTAAAGGAAAGGTGCTAGTAACCTACAAAAACCCATGACAAATACACAAATCAACCCCACAAACCCAAATAAGAACTAGTCAAACATTTCTCCCTCCCTCTCAGTCACCCCAAATAAGGCAATAGAACAGGTAATCTCAGTCTCGCAGTTGAGGTAAATACTGCAGCAACTGGGAGAACCACTCCCATTTCTTTTATACCAGCAGATGCTTCCCTCTTCAGCTAACTCCCCTCTTCAGCTAGCTGTTACTATACCACTAACATTCTTCACATTGACTTACAGCCAATCTCTAACCAATTTCCAGAGTTGATGCAGATGTGTCAATGGGATACACACTGCATCCTGGGGGAGGGCAGTCACTGAGGCATCCTCAATGCAAAGAAATATTTCTTTCCTTAGGTTAAAATAGGGCTATTAAGAGATGAAAATTCTCAGACTACATTCCTGTTCAAAGAAACAATTTCTCTGTATCACCACCAATTTGCAAATATTTCTGTTTCACTTATTTATTTTGGGGAAGCAACAATTGGGAAGGAAACAAACAATCTGTGAGAATACCGATACAAAACAAAAAAGTTAAGTACAAAATTTCAGAGTGAAGTTTAAAGGTACCATGAATTCAACAACAAAACCACAAATTTTTTAACCAGTAAAGTTTTTTAGTGACTACATTTTCAATGGCATACTTGACACTGCATTTCCTCAGCACTTATGTTGAATCCAGCTGTAGAGCTTTCCGTTTTTCCATTCACCATCCCAGGTTCCATGGCTAACAAATCTAATGTCCTTATTGTGTGAACATAAAGATCTTTGTTTAATTTGAGTGCCTCTTCTAACACCAAGATGGAATCTTCAGCCTGTTCTTTTAGCTGTTAACAACCCAAAAAGAACCAGTTATTCACTTCAAACTCACTTTTAAAATATTTATTCACCAAAATATACACCACTTTTTCCCAGGTAACAAAATAGGAGAAGTTTTCCTTTCACTTCAGCACTAACTAGTGACTACCTTCCTATATTCAAACAGAGTTCCAAAAGAAAAACACCACGCTAACTTCCTTTTCTGTGCAAACAAATATGAACCTCAAGCAATATATCAAGATTCAGAAACTAGATGAAGAAAGAAAACCATGACCAATGACCACCAATAATTTTCTTCTGTAATCTTCTAGGATTAAAACCTGTAACCCCCAGAGACATCTGACTCATCAAAAATAAGAAATTTGTTGGCAGGGTGGATGAAACAGAATGGTTTAGCTTGGAGTCACAAGCCAAAACAAAATATGGCCACATTCAGGATGCAAAAGAAGACAGAAAGTAAACGATTCAGAAAGACCAGTTCCAAACTAAGAAAACTAATGCACGTATTTCTGGTTCAAAATACAGTGATAAATTGTTTTTATTTATTTATTTTAAAGATTTGTATCCCGACTTTCTTGGGCAAATTAGCTCAAGGCGGTTTTACTATGTATAAAAGATTTCTAGCCAAATTTGAAAAAGAAAAAAACCTGAAAACTAAAATGCAGCTTTGTTTAGAATCTCAGAAACGACTTTGAGCCAGTTTTTTCATAGAAAATAATCTGTTAATATATCAAGCCCACTAATTCAGCCTCCACTGTCCAATGCAGTGGGTTCCCAAACTTTTAGGGAGATTTAGGGTGAAATCCAGAGTAACTATGGGGAGTCCTTGCTCCGGTGTAAGAACAATTTACTCTGGATTGCAATATGAATTTCCCATAGGTTTTCACTAGGTAGTGCAGTAACTATGGGTGCATATTTTACCTATAATCCAGAGTAACTACGGGAGCACGTAAGAGATATTATGTGTACCCATAGTTACTGCACCATCTAATGAAAACCTATGGGAAATTCATACTGCAATCCACAGCAAATTGTTCTTACACCAGAGCAAGAACTCCCCGTAGTTACTCTGGATTGTGCCCAAGGTCTCTTACGTGTTCACGTAGTTACTCCGGATTTGGCTGTTACTCTCTAAGTAAGAATTTGCGGGTATGTGGGGGGGTTGAGGGTAGTGACACAATCTTTAGGATCGCATCACTAAGGGGGAGGAAGAGGGTTGCTTTCACCAACATTCATTTATGTAGGGCTTTAAGCAAACTCCTGGTTGCTTGTATCCTTTCACAGCCCTCCTCAGTGCTCCCTGAACTTTGTACCTTTACAAATGAATGTTCCAAATGAATATTCTTTAGCTATTGTTACAAAGCTCTGCATTCCCTGTTTAAATATATCTACCCACCCATATCCACATCTAGCTAAAAAAGGCACTTACCACTTTCAAAATATTGTCTGTCACTTCCTTTTCTTGCTGTATCTGATTCATTCTAGATTTAAAAAAAAAGCAATTCTCAGTTTGTCAGTCAGTGTCCAATACTGGTAAAATATTCTGGGTGTCTAAAAACTAGAAACATTGTTCCTTTACAGTTAAAATATGGTTCATATAATCTTTCAAATCTAAGTACATAATTTAACTGGTCCCATTTCAGAAATTTATAATTGATTAGTTTTCAGTTTCTCGGGTATTTAGCAGTTTTCTCTGAAGATAATTTTGCAAGAAGAACAAGGTCAATTTCTTTAATCCATTTAAGCATAATCCTTGAGTACAGGGTTGGGCAAACATTTTGGCAGGAGGGCCACATCATCATCTCTGAAACTGTGTTGGGAGCCAAGAAAAAATTTAAATTTTGAATTTACACAAGTGAATACCATTAAAGATGGAATCTATATAAATGAATTAATTTTACTGAGCTTATTTGCTCAGTAAAATAATGCATATGAGAGCTAAAATGCCAGCATGTGCCATCTTTGGCACAGTAAAAACATACAGACCAAGCTAAAAACACATGGAGACATAAGTTGGTTAAAGGCAACTAGAGAGGAGTTAAAAATAATGCCAAGGGAAAAACAGAAGACACATGGAAACATGAACTGATGCACTTGTGGCAAATATGGGTGCTGTGACTGGCAGTTGGGGAACAGTAGTCTCTGACAGGTTAGAGGCTTGTTGGAGACTAGTTCCTCCCTGGGGGTTCCTGAGGGCTACAAATGGTCCCTGGGTCAGTGTTTCTTCATGCCTGCTTCACTACTACACAAATTTTGAAAATTTGCCACACATCAGATTTGCAGTTGACAGAATAACACACAACATCTAAATGTCGAACCGTCAGTATGAATGATTTGTCATTTAAAAACCATCAAATCCTCATTGAAATCTGCTTCATGAAGTAAGATTTCTTAACTTTTCTTCATGCAGTTATCCACACAGGTCTGGAACAACTGCAAAAACTTACACATTTAATTGAGGTGGACCAGGTTTCAGTAGTCTGACAGGAAAACTACTTTTAACTATTGTTCTTATAGCCCTGTTAAAAGAAAATAAAAGGATTAGCATGGAAACCATTGGATCTTAGACATTTAAACCACTGGATCTTGGACAAAGTTGTTACCCCACTGTGCCTATAAAAAAATGTTTGTGTGTGACACAAAAGGTGTCCCTCACCAATCATCTAAAAGCCCTGAACAGTTTCTTTGCTTCTAAAATTTGCCAACTTATCTAGCAGCATTTCCATGCCTTGAATCTGCATGATAAGCAGAAAAGTCAGAAAATACATTTATTTGTCATTATTCATATTTAAAGTATCTATATTCTGCTTTTAAGTAAAGTTCAAAAAGTGGTTAGTGCAGATACATGTTGAATTATTAAAGGCTCATAAGTTGTCTCCTCGAAATAGGAAAAAATATAGTATCAGCACAACCCAGAGAATGTTTATTCAGATGTTGCTCCCATTGTGTTCTATGGGGATACAGAACTCCTAAGCAAATTAATATTTGTTCATACAATTTGGATACAGTTATTTTAAAATCCCAGAAGAAGTTAAAATAAAACAAATACTGAAATTGCTGTACTCAAGACACATTCTGGGATCTTGCATCCCAATATGTATTCATTTGCTAGAAAATTGTACAATTTTTAAAGACACTATCCAGGGAGTAAGACCTATTGAACACAAAGGGGCTTACTTTTGAGTAGACATTGTTAGGATTCTGCTCTAAGTATAACAACAAATTGCCGTAAGTATTATAGCATGAATTACGGATTAATGTCACATTAAATGTGTATTAGAGTAATTATTGTATAATAGTTTTAAGTATAGGTACATTAATGTCACATTAAATGTGATATTTTCTCTCTGTATTTGTGCAATACAATGACAAACACAATTAACATCTTACCATCTGTTGTAAAGCAGTATAGCCATTGCAGTGGTTGGTGGCAAACTTGCAAGGTCCATATCAACATGTTTAGTTCCAGGAGGAACTTTACTAATGCAAAGTAGTTCATTCAGGAGCATGTTCAGTACAGGAACTGATAAACTAAAATTTAAAAAAAGGATTACACAATGTCACATGGACAATAAAAAATCTAGCAAGTTTGGAATTAGTCAGAACTTGGTTTTGCCACAGAAGAGTCTCAAGTAAATATCATCTTCCAAACAAAGTCTATTGATATATACTGTGGTTATATCCCATGATAGCCCCAAGGAAACAAAAGCAAAGTTCCCACACAAAGATCAGGTCCAGATGTACAATGCTTCAAGACGGTAGTTGCTTCATGATAAGTAATCAGTAATATACTACTACAGACCTTTACAGTAACTTGGATTCTGTGAAGTAGCCAGAAGAACTGACCATTAAAAACAATAGTGGAGCCACTAGAAATGACCCAGTGATAAATACCATGTATATTAATTATATCTTAACGTTAGCTGAGTTACAGATACCTTTTCTCCAGTACATCCAAATCCCACTTTAAATGTGCAGCAACTTTCAGCGCAAGTAATTTTAAAATGCGGTTTCTTTTGTTGTCAGGTGGAGGCTGAACCTGATTCTGCTCATTCACTAAAGGTTTAGAAGCCTGCTCCAAAAACTGAACAATCAGCTGAACAGGTGATGGATCTATTGGACAAAAAAATCAACAAAGAACAAACACGCACTTTAAAAATTTCATTTTCAAATTAGGAAGAAGCGCCACACAAAACAAGTTTTTGATATAGTACTGCTACAATTTATCTTGAAATAAATCTTAGCAAATGGCTATGGCTGCAATCCTAAAGACACTTTCCTGGGTGTAAGTCCTATTGAACACAATGGAGCTTACTTTTGAGTAGACATGGTTAGGATCGTGCTCTTAGTTTAACATTGATTAAAGTTGCAAGCCTGTGCATTTGGACCATTTTACACACTATGCAGCAGCAAGGGCAAACTCAAGTTTGCCACTGAGATTACACTTTACCTACATACACATTTTCAATTTCTCGTGTAGCATACAAACACTTCACATTTTTAGATGCACACAGTGTACATTTGGATATACAAACTTAAAAAAATTATGATAGATGTAGGTTGCTTAAATACCACTGGCTTCAATAAGATTAATCAGATGCAGTGGATAGTAGCAACTTAATCTCATCATGCTAACCAGAAGTATCATATAACTACAGCAAATTTCAACAAACTGAGTTTAAAAACTCATACAGTCAAGATATTTTAATTTCTAGCGCATGGCCCTCCAAACCCCCACTTTTAGACTGGATCCAGGTTTCAGAAAAAGCCCTCCCCAAACTATGAGAAAAACTTACCATTTTGCCATCACCCCAAATTTCTTTGAATAACATGCTACATCAGCGTTTCTCAAAGTGGGCGTTGGGACCCCTTTGGGGGTCGCCTAGAGCTTTCCTGGGGGTCACCTAAAGACCCCTGGTGCAGGGAGCCAGGTCAGGCTTGCCAGATCTCCGGCTGTAGCTGCGCGCGCACTGGGGCTGACTGACAGCCTCAGGGCCCAATCCTATGCATGCCTACTCTGAAATAAATCCCATTGTGTTCCATGTGTGCATAGAACACACATTTCATTTGTAACAATGAAAATACATCCTGCATATCGGATATTTACATTACGATTCATAACAGTAGCAAAATTACAGTTATAAAGTAGCAACAAAAATAATTTTATGGTTAGGGGTCCCCACAACATGAGGAACTTATAAAGGGGTCACGGCGTTTGGAAGATTGAGAACCACTGTGCTACACTGATGCTCTCACAGTCACATTTCTTGCCCAGCATCTCAGAAGGTTGTATAACAGGATGTCTGGACCCACACAACTCTCCACAGCGTCCCTGTAATACCTTCTGCTTCAAAGAAATGCAGCACAATGGTGGAATGGAACACTCTGCTGGAGATGGTGAGGACTTTTCTCATACACAGCAGTCTCCTGTTTGGAAACTGCTACTCAAGGGCAGTTGTAACGACAAAGAACATAGTTCAAAAAATGACATACTAACCAGGAGACACTTTTTTCAGGTGTTTCTCAAGCAGAGATTCCTCTAGCAGAAACTCAAACCAGGAAGTCTGAGGGGGTGTGCATGGTCGGCTGGAGGTGGCAGCCTCCCGGTCAGCAGCTTCCACACTCATTGTCTTCTCCAAAGATCTTTTTGCTTCTCTAAGCAATCAGAGTAGCAGCATCAAGATCACCAGATGCCCTGATGAAAAACAACATGTCTTGTTCTAGAACTTGTCTAAAACATAGAACACATGACACTGCAAAATATCTGATGCTCACTAAGATTCACATCACAACGACAGCAAACTAGTCATATTTGGAAATTCTAGTTTAGCCAATCCCTTGATGCACGTTGGCCTTTATTATGGCATATGCTTCCATGAGATAGACTCCACTTTGACCAGGGGTGTAGCCAGGGCATGTTGCGCCCCATGGCACATGTGACACATGATGCCTCATGATATTGTAATGTTACATGTAACCATAGCCCCGAGCCATGCCTGTGCAGTTCACAGACAGCTGGGGTTCCTCAGCTTCCTGTGAAGGGCACAGGCACAGCTTCTGTGGAGCCACGCCTGTGCACTCCAGCTGCCTGCAACCTGCTCCCTGGTACCATCCTGTTGGTGCCTGTTGGCAGCCTACTGCCCAGTGCTAATGCCTAGCTGTGCCCAGAGCCCAAAAATATTATTGAAATTTTACTCACACAATGATGGGTAAATTCTGCTAGTTATCATACAGTCATTGATGTACGACTTAAATTATATCACTTCTATTAAATTGTGCACCTAATTGCAGCTGTGTATTACCATCGCCAGTAAATGTTTTTTAAATGTCAAGCCTTTTAAAATGGGTGGGTGTCAGATTTGAATAATGAGCACGTCTGTACACTGGCCTAAACCTCCCCCAGAAGTGGTGCAGAAGCATTTTTTTACAGCACTTTTGTGACACCTACAGGTCAGCATAGGACCTATGCCCAGACTCAGGCTGGCCTAACTGGAGATTAGGATTGCAGACTAAAAGTGTATTAGACTTCCTGGGAAAATAAGAACTTCCTTGAACTTAAAAGCGGTAAGATATAAACACAAGTGATTATTGAGGTTAACAAAAGTAAATGGTGAGCTCTGCCACACAGTGCACCTTCTCATATGTACTTATTATATAGTCCTCCAGTGGTGCAAGTGTGGAACAGACACTGTGCCTGTTAACCAGCAGGCCAGGGTTTGAGACCTGGGGATTTCCTGCTACAGGCAGGGGGTTGGACTAGATATGTCCACTGTGTCCCTTCCAACTTTGTGATTCTATGAGAACATGCCTTGTTATCCATGGAGGTTCTATCCTAAAATTCCCTCAATTGATAAAAAAGAACCAGTAGCTAAATAATTTACTAGATTTGTTGTTCCTCTCCTGTTGCCCCACAATGCACTGGCATTAATCAGTGGTTCCCAACCTTTTTTTTTAATGGCAACCCATTTTCATAAACTGTAACCCTCAAATTAGCAAAACGTTTGTAATATAGTTGCTGTTACTTCAAATTTCTATGTTTTCAAATTCTGGTTCATATCTGATAACACACCAACTGATGACCAAAAAAAATAGCAGTTGCTCAAGCTTTCACAGTCAACTTTCTGCCTTTTGCCCTGCTTTGCCAGCCCCAGAAGGCATTCTAAATAAAATTCCCAAAATTATTCCCAAAATTATTCAATTCTTTTTCCAGTACATTTACGTATCCTGGCAAGGACCCTAGGAGCTACATGTAGTCTATGCTGGGCACCACTATGCTTCATTCAGTCACTTCATGGGATGAATAATGGAATCTAATGGAATTAAGTTAAAATTATTTAGCAGAACAAAGATAGGATTTTGGTGCGACTTTCCTTGTTACAGGGCAACTAACGAAGGACCCTGGTATCAGTGCTGAGTCAAATCTGTGGATCCCTAATCAATAGATATTGAGGTCTTACCTGTATATCATTTCTCAACAGGAAGTGTTGACAAAACAGATTATTCAGTACAAAGATGGGCAAGCATTCTGCCAGGATGGCCAAATCATTTCTCTGACACTGTATTGTGGGCCTGAAAAAATAATTTCAAAATTCAGTTCAAAAATTGAATACATATTCATAAATGAATACATTAGAGACAGAAGAAATGAAAAGCAATATAAAAATACTGTTGATTGATTGCTTGGATTTTGCAGAAGTCCATGTATTTAATTGAAATAAATAAACTGAGCTTATTTACAATAAACATGAGAACTATAATGCAGGCACGTAGAACTACATAAGAAGTATGAAATGTTTGCCACACACCTCTTGTACAGGTATAATGTAAGGACCAAACCAGAAATACATGAAGACAAGTTGTTCAGAGGTAGTTGGGGACCAAAGTTAGGGCCAGAACAAGCTCCATCGCTCTACGACGCACCAGACTGGGGTTTGAATTAGGTGATCCCAAGAGCCAAAAATGACTCTCACGCCAACCCATGATTTAGTAAACTGTCCCTAAATGGTTCACAATCCAAAGGAATACAAAAGAAGCACCGGTGAGCAAACACTGTGAGGGATGCTACACTGAAAGGGAGTGACAGAGACAATTATACTCTCCTATGAAATATAAAAGGAGCAACACTTTTAACAGTGTGCAAGGTTTACCACTTTTCCCCCTTTCCACACACAACAATCCAACATCCCACAATGCATGTATCTCTAAAACCTATACCATAATACAATGGCTGGTGGCACTATTGCTCCAGGTTGCAACAGCTGGTTGGAGAGTCTGTCAAGAAAGGGTGCTAGGGCACCTGTTCCCACCCATCATCAAGCTGGAGCACTGGGGTGGACTGTCTCAAGAAGGCAGGGGCACTGGGGGTGACCCCCCACCCTCAGGCAGGGGCACTGGGGGGTGACCCCCCACCCTCAGGCAGGGGCACTGGGGGTGACCCCCCCACCCAGTCAGGCAGGGGCACTGGGGGTGACCCCCCCACCCAGTCAGGCAGGGGCACAGGGGCTGGCCCCCCACCCTCAGGCAGGAACACTGGGGGTGACCCCCCACCCTCAGGAAGGAACACTGGGGGTGACCCCCCACCCTCAGGCAGGGGCACTGGGGCTGGCCCCCCACCCAGTCAAGCAAGGACACTGGGGGTGACCCCCCACCCAGTCAGGCAAGGACACTGGGGCTGGCCCCCCACCCTCAGGCAGGGACACTGGGGGTGACCCCCCACCCTCAGGCAGGGGCACTGGGGGTGACCCCCCACCCTCAGGCAGGGGCACTGGGGGTGACCCCCCACCCAGTCAGGCAGGGGCACAGGGGCTGGCCCCCCACACAGTCAGGCAGGGGCACAGGGGCTGGTCCCCCACCCTCAGGCAGGGACACTGGGGTGACCCCCCCACCCAGTCAGGCAGGGACACAGGGGCTGGCCCCCCACCCTCAGGCAGGGACACAGGGGCTGGCTCCCCACCCAGTCAGGCAGGGGCACAGGGGCTGGCCCCCCACCCTCAGGCAGGGGCACAGGGGCTGGCTCCCCACCCTCAGGCAGGGACACTGGGGGTGACCTCCCACCCAGTCAGGCAGGGACACTGGGGCTGGCCCCCCACCCTCAGGCAGGGGCACAGGGGCTGGCCCCCCACCCTCAGGCAGGGACACGGGGGGTGACCCCCCACCCAGTCAGGCAGGGACACTGGGGGTGACCCCCCACCCAGTCAGGCAGGGACACTGGGGCTAGCCCCCCACCCTCAGGCAGGGGCACTGGGGCTGGCCCCCCTACCAGTAGGAAGAATTAGGGTGGCCCCCTCCGGCCAGGACCTCTTCTCCCCACGTCTTCCTCCCTGTCCCACCCAGCCCTCAGAGCCCCCTCCTACGAGGACGCGTACCCCAGCCAGCCAGACTCCTCGTCCCCTTGCCCGGGTGCTGCAGACCGTCCACAGCCTCCCTCTGGCCCCGCCTCCTCCCCAAAATGGCCGCCACCAATCCGGCCTCCCATGCTCCTGCCCTGACAAGGGGAGGGGAGCCGCAGGAAAGCTCTAGCCCCGCCTCCTCTCCCGCATGCTGACCAATCAAGAGGCTGAGCAGGAGGAGCTGATCGCTGATTGGAGGCATCGCCCCCTCGCGGCTGCCTCGGCCACGGCGATGCACAGCCCTGAGAAGGCCACTCTGGGCCAGGCTGCCCCGGAGACAGCATCTCCCGTCAGGGCTTCTCACTGCAGCCTCACAGGCAGGGAGTCCACCGGTACAGCAGAGCTCAGGTGGTCTTCCTGGCTTTGCAGGACATGCACGTCCCTAACAAGTTCAAGCATCAGGCTGCAGTCCTGTCAACACTTACCTGGGAGTAAGCCCCATAGAACCCAATGAGGCTTACTTCTGAGAAGACATGCATAGGGTTGGACCCTCAGACCACAATCCCGTCCACCCTTTCCTGAGAGTAAGCCCCATAGACCCCAATGGGACTTTCCTCTGAGTAGACATGGATAGGGTTGGACCCTCAGGCCACAATCCCGTCCACCCTTTCCTGAGAGTAAGCCCCATAGAAGCCTATGGGACTTACTCCTGAGTAGACATACATAGGGTTGGACTCTCAGGCTACAGTCCCGCCCACCCTTTCCTGAGAGTAAGCCCCATAGAACCCAAGGGGACTTACTTTTGAGTCAAGATGACCATATGTCCTCTTTTCCCAGGCTATGCTCTTTTTTAGTTTTGTGCCCTGGAAAAAAATCTTCCTCCTTTTCCTTGTAAACAGCCTTCTTGCAATTATAGTGTTATCCTGGTTTATGAGTGACTTTGATTACGAGTGTTTTGGAAGACAAGCAAAAATTTCTAAGCAATTCTGACTTGGTTAACAAACAATGTCTTGGAACATTTTAGCTGAAAGAAACTGATTAACTATTTTTGTGTGACAGGAGATAATTAGTTACCATGATAATAAGGCAGATAATGAGCTTCTGCAGAAGTTGAACTGCAAAAGGCCATCAGCAATGCCAAAAGCTGACATTCTGAGAAAGGGGCTCAGTTCTTCCAAAAGCTGGCTTCTAAACAAAGCTCTCTCTCTCACTCTCTCACTCACACACACACACACACACCTCTGACATTTTTTTAATTATTTTGTATTATTTTGCTTAATTGCAATATTGTAATCATTTTTATATGAATTTTTTGGGTTGTCTTGAGTGTCCATTATTACTGATGGGAAAACCTGCTTTGGATTACAAGTGTTTTGGATTACAAGCATGCTTCCGGAATGAACCATGCTCGTAAACCAAGGCACCACTGTCACACAGTCTATGTGATAAATGATGTTCAATAGTTTTAAGTGTAATAATAATTAATCAGGGTGTTTTGAGTTGTCCTTTTGTCACATCATTTTTCTTGAGTGTCCTCCATTTTGTCCTGTCTTTGGCTTCTGGCATCTGATCACCTGCCTGAGACAGAGGTTGCTCCACTTCTTTGTCCCTGTGGGGCAGGGATGGGAAGCCTGGGGGGGCAGTAGTTCCCTCCCTTCCAAGGCTCCTGCAGACTCTGCAGGAGGCCAGCCCACAACCCCACCCACTTCACCTGCATTGAGCCACACACAACCCTCCATCCTCTCCTGATCTGTCCTTTGCCTGTACCGGTGGGCGTGGCCTCCTTTCTCCAATAGGCTATCAGCATGCAAATGAGGGAGTTACCTGTCAGGGTGGGCGTGGCCCCATCCTCCAATAGGCTCCAAGCATGCAAATGAGGTAGCTACCTGCAGGCATCCCTGCTGTTATCCTGCATCCCCGTCTGGAGCATCCCAAGGGACCACTGGCAGGGCAGGCAGGGCAGGCTCTCATGGCACCAGGCACAGAAGGGGCTTCTTCTTTCCAGCCCCCCAACTTCTGATCTGGAGGGATCACCAGCCAGCTCAGCTGGTTGACCTGTTGGGCTACTGCTTGAACTTGAAGCCTAGATCTGCCTGCCCAGCATACCCAGTCTCCCACTCTAGGTGCAGTCCTAAGCATGTCTACTCAGAGGTTACTCCCTTTCTGTTATATGAGATTTACTTTCAGGAAAGTGTGTTTAAGTTTGCAACCTCAGACTCTTCCAGGAGGATGGACTCTGCCCTATCTAAGTGCATCCCATCCCTGCAAGTGTCCTTCCTCCATGGTGAGTTTTGGGGGACCATGTACCAAGGCATCCTAACAGGATAGCAGCCTATGGACACAATCCTATCCATGTCTACTCAGAAGTAAGCCCCAGTGTGTTCAATGTGTCTTATGCAGCAGGCTATAGAAAAACCAGTATATGAGCAAAGCTTGATATTGTTAATCAATAATATAACTTGTGGCTCTTAGGCCTAATTCTATAGTGTTTAAATTAATCATAGCAATCTATATGAGCTTTTATTTTGTCATGTTCTACATTTTTGGGGGACCTTGACCTCTTTTTTTCGTTATGGCACATGGTCACCCTGGTATTAGCCCAAATGTTCAGCAAAGGAAAAGAGGTTATCTCCTTCCCCTTCCACTGCAGAAATGAACTAAACCTCTAACTTTCCACAACTTACTAGAAACACTCAAGCGCTATCCACAGCCAATTTCTGTATACTTTATCCAAAGCGTCATAGTCCTGTATACTTTATCCAAAGCAGTATTGCTGAGGATAAACAGGCACAGAAAAAAAGGTTGCTCTCTTCCCTTTCTTTTGCACCAAGAGAAAAAGAGAACTCTGTATTGTTTCTACCTGCTGAAGATGTATGTATACCTGCTCTTGAATGTATATGAGATTAAAAGAAGCTGAATCTCATTCTGTTTTGCCTATAAAATATGTGTGCTTCTGTCTAATCTATTCATATATTTGCATGTTTCTTGCACTCCATGACACACCATACCCATCAGCTCTTGCCACAATGGCTTCAATTCCACAGGGGAGGGGCCACCTACATGACACTCTGCAGAGCGTGCCTTAGAGCACAATCGTAACCATGTCTACTCAAAAGTAAGCCCCACTGTGTTCAATGGGCCTTACTCCCAGAAAAATGTCTCCAGGATTGCAGCCTTACTTACAGTGCCTCTGACCCAGCATCATTTTTGTATAGAATTGCTACCCCTAAACAACATCAAATCAGGATGCACTATGACACAAGATTGAAAACATATCAATCGTCTGTTATATGGAGTCCCTATTTGGATTAACGCAATATCTAAGAGCATGGACCAGCTGGCTGCCACTTTTTATAGGCGTATCCTTGGGGTCCCAAATTATATAAAACTATCTACTTTGTCTATTGAGTTAGGTATGCATCTCCCTTCTACATTGGCATGGAAATCTACTTTCAAATTCTGGTTACGACTTTTTTTTAAATCTGGCCTTGATTCCTTTCTTGAACTTCTGTTAAAAGACTCATTTGAGTCTACATGGTTTAAACAGTGCATTACTAAATTATCCTCTATCAGCATTTCTCTGGATTCCCTTGTTAACTGCGATTTTACTCAGGCTTTAGTTTTAATCCAAGAGAAACTTTGGGAGTCAGAATATAAATATCTGATTTCCAATCTAAACCAAGTATGTTCTCCCTCCTGCCTTAGTATTTTCCCGTCGCTTGATAGTGGTCTTTCTTATTTCCACTTGCTAGTGGACCCTAAGGAGAGGAGATCTTTTATGCTTGCGCGATTAAACTTTTTTCTATCGGAGGTGTTACGAGGCCGTTACTCCAGTATCCCATTAGACCAACGTATCTGTAAGCACTGTGGTGATGAGCCTGATACTGTTACTCATATTCTATGTGTGTGCCCTAGTTTTAGAAACATTCGTAATTCTCTTTTGGGTCACATAATTTCTAATTATTCCGGCCCCCCTCAGTATTTGACAGGGTACCTTCTACATGGCTTTTCTGACCACATCACTAGTTTAGTAGAAGAGTTTTTATCCAAGGTGATTGTTGTAATGGACCCTAAATTAATCCCTGGGTAAGGACGTTGGGTACAGACCTTGTTATGTTCTTTGGTTTTTTATCTGTATCTACAGTTGTTGTCTACTTGTGTGTAGGTTTGTAATGCCAATAAAGGTTTGAATTGAATGAAAAACATATCAAATATACATATGGGTGTAAACATTTATATCTGTATTTTCAAGCAGATCTATAAGCACAAAGCCTAGCATTATAATTAGGGGGAAACTATACAAAATCACATTTAATAAAAAAACTTGATAAATGTTGCTGTACAGGTTTCAACTGCATTTTCCTCTTCATACATGGAAAAATTAGCTAAGGTTTAATTAAAAATCCTGAGTGAAAGTTGGAAATCCCATAAAGTACGAAATATTTATTGAAGCTCAAATACAAAAAGAGAGAAGCAATTAAACAAGAATACAAATTTATTTTACAGTTATCTATACAAAACATTTGGTGCAAGAGGACTGGATAATAAAAAAGGCAGAAATGCAAATATTTGCTCTTAGCGAATATTACTAGAATGTCACACACTGACAGTGCCATATCTATTCAGAAGTAAGTCCCAATGTCTTCAACAGGGCTTACTTCCACAAAAGTATGTATAGGACTGCAGTCTGAGGTAACTGATAGCACAAGCCTGTGCATGTCTATGCAGAAGTAAATCCCAATGGATTCAGTTGGACCTACTCCTAAGAAAGTGTAAATAGGATTGCAGCTTGAAGCTATTTTAATGCTACTAAATTACTTCATTTCAAATGATATATAGGAAAATTCGCACTAAAATTCTTCTATTTATACAACAGATAGAAAAACAATGCATTTTTATCAAGGAATTGAAAAAACATCATACCACTGTTCTCAAATAAACAGCATTAATAAATTGGTATTAAGACATCAAAATTTCAAAAGTGTATTTTCCTAAGAGTAGGATCCATTTCACAGCAGGGGCTCCTATCTCCATGCATTATAACTGATTGCTTGGAAGTTCATAAAGCTCTTTTAGCTTTACAAACTTTGGTCCCCATTCTTTGAAGTTATCATAAGTTAGATCTTCCTCTATGCTGGAGGTCTCTAAAGAGCTCAGGCTTCCAGCCAAAGAGCACTGATCCTCAAGGCAATAGAAATGCATAGTGTCTGCTGGATGATTCTGCAAATCATTGTCTGCATCTTGTATCATTTGAGAGACATAGTGCTTGAAGTCTGGGACACTGGCAACCAAAAAAAGAGATTCTCTTTGGCATGCGTGATTCTGGAGTGGGTTTCTTTGAGGTCCAGAATGTGATTTGAGGTGTGGAGCAGCAGCTGCTGAGCAGAGGTGGGGAATACTTTGTTGCGGTTTCTTTAATGCATCTACATTATACGCAGTCTGAGGAAAAGATGTAAAGAAAAAAAATTAAAGGGGAAAAAAGCCTATCTCTAATAGCTTGTATTGCACTTTTCAGTTGTAAAATGCTTCATCAGTTGTGCTTACCTTCACCATGCTGGTCACTATTTTGCAGATAGTGTGTCTCTCTTATACACAGAGAGTGTAACTTGTCCAAGACCAGGGAACAGATGGAAACCTTAAATCTGAGTATCAAGTTAACAGGTATACATATATTGTGCATCTTGACCTGATCAGGACTTCAGTTCAATCAGTGGCATAGCTAATGATCATGTAACCTAGTGCAAAACTCAAAAAGTTGCCCTGGAAGTGATATCACAACCAGAAGTGACCCAGGCTTTTTAAAAAATAAAATTGGGGGAAATCCTGCCTCCTTCTCCCCAACATACCACCCATTTGCCCTGCTGCCTTCTCCCCCTCCCCGTTAGTGACTTTGGGCACAATCCTAAGCATGTCTACTCTGAAGTAAGTCTCATTGTCTTCTATGGTACTTACTCTCAGGAAAGTGTGTATAGGATTGCAGCCATAGCATCTACCGGTATCTGCTATTTAGGGTCAAAGAAGATTTTGTAGCTCTCACCCCAAATAAAAAAATCAAATTTAATGAACTAAATATATAAAAAATGTGCCCCTTATTGGTTAGAAACACTTTGCTCAGGCAGAGATGGATGGTTATTATCTCCCTGCCAAATATAAGAAGAGCACCAATTAGAAGTGCCTCTTTACCCAGTTAGCATGGGTAACTGTATTATAGGTATATTGAACTAGGAGCTGACTCATTAACACCTTATTAGTTCCATTCTGTATCATAATTATATCTCATTGGCTCTCAGAGCAATGAGTCTCTTGGGTCAGTTTTGAGTTAAAGAAAATCCACATTTTGTTCCATAGGCAGTTGTGTTTTCATTTTCTGATCAATGGGCTATAACTTTTGATGGAATACAGTTATTCCAATGCAGTTTGTTTCATTGCATTCTCCTTTAAATTACCTTTCCAATTATACATAACACAATGGTATTATTCTTAATACATCCTATTTTTTCACCATTTTCACCATTTCACAATTTCACTAGTGTCAAGTTCAACATGTTGCCCCCTTTAGCTTGTTATCCAGTGCAACTGCTGCCCACTGCACCAGGGGCGTCACTAGGGTGGTGCGGGGTGACACAGGGTGACACGGCCGGGGGGGGGAGGGTGACAAGCAGTAGGAGACTCAAAAATTGCAATGTCATGATGGTGTGTCAAACCTCATCATGTCATATACTATTGGATTTATATTGAAGAGCAGAATCCAATGCAAAAGTCCGATTTGAAATAGCACCTTCCTATCAAAAGTTATGGCTAAAAAACACAAAATCCATAGAACTCTATGGAAAGTGAAAGTGAACCATATTGCATCTTTACTCATGAGTTGGCAAACATGCCATAGTCCATAGGAAAGGGCAGGCTGAGAGGAATCCAAGGAAACCAGAATTGTCCTGATCCAATGAACAAATCACAAATCACCCCAGAATGAGGTCCCTGATGACAGGGACATTGAAATACATCAAAAATGAAATGCATTTGTTTACTAGCAAGTTACACTCTCTGTTTACTAGAGAGTAAGCAACCATGCCTTAGCTGATGTGGAAGGTCACTCCAGGGGAGTGCAAGGCTTCCAAAATGGTCCTGATCAGGGATGCCACTTGGTTGTAGAAAGGTGACACCCGTAGTGACCGAAATGGCTAACATCATGGTTTGTAGAAATAATCCCATCAAGTTACACATTGGCGCCTCATGTAACAAATGCCTCACGTAAAGTATGTTTTACATAACAAACAAAATTTTTTCTAGGATTCTGCTTCATGCAGCAAACTGTGCTTCACGTAACTAACACATTCGTTGGCAGTTGGGGCAGATGTGCTGGCTGGCAGCCCTTTTAAAAAGCATCAGGGCTACCTAGCGAAAAAGCATCAGTACCTGCCCATAGCGAAAGCAACACTTCTGCGCTGTTCCTCCTGTGACCGGGCGTCTGCTGGGCAGAGGGAGAGAAGAGCAGTGGAGAAGAGGGAAGCAGCTCAGGGCTAGCCAGAAGGGAAAAGGTGAGAGAGAGGCTCAGGATGGAGAGAAGGAGAAAGTGGGGAGACACTTGGAAAGTGTCTTGGATTGCAGCCTCCTAACCATGTCTACCCAGAAGTAAGCCCCTTTGTGTTAAATGGGTCTTACTTCCAGGAAAGTGTCTTTAGGATTGCAGCCTATGCGCACTGAATGTATGTTTTGAATTCAATTCCAATGTTTTGTCATCACTTTCACATCCAGTTAATATTTTTATATGAATATTTTTTGGGTTGTGGAACCAATCATCTGAGTTTCTATTATTTCCTATGGGAAAATCTGCTTCATGTAAAGAACATTTCACGTAACAAACATGCCTCTGGAACGAATTAAATTTGTTACATGAAGCGCCACTGTATACCATTGGATGTGTAATTTGCAGAATGCAATGAAACAAAACACTTTAAAACCAGTGAAGATGGGGGAATGGCAAATGACCACAACCACCATTCAGGTATTGTCCCACCCACTGCATGGGGATGACGCGCTGAACTCCACACCGGGTGACACAAATCCTAGTGACTACCCTGTCAGATTCTAGATAATAAGAATGTAAGAAATAACACAATCAAAATGCATAAAGCCAGCATTTAAGTATTCTACAGATACATCACACACAAGACAGAAGAGGTAGATACCTTTTCTACTCAGTGTTGATTTAGCCTCAGCTGAAAGTACTGTATTCATTTTTATCTCTTCATTTTTATGTGGCGACCAAAATAAATTGCAAATACTCCAGACCCGTCTTCTGGATTTTGGGGGCCCCTCGGACAAGACCACCTTGGCCCCCTTAACCTGGAAGAAGCAGGTCATGGAAACTGAGAATTCTCTCATGCCACTTCTGGCCTTCTTGGCCACTCCACGCAACATGAGAATGGTGATGTGATTGGAGTGGATAGGTCCTTCATTCCTCTTGGGGAATCCCTGAAATACTTTCCTAACTTCCCCCTACTATTCCAGCCATGGAGTATTCAAAGGGAATCAATAGGAAGAAAAAGGCGAAAAACGTGACATGAGGAATATCTATAGGAAATGACAACATTTGGCCATGGTGACCCATGCCCTAGTGACATCAAGGCCATGCCTTGATTACTATGACGCGCTCTGCGTGGGGCTGCCTCTGAAGACAGTCCGGAAGCTTCAACTAGTCTAGAATGCGGGCGGCCCGTGTGGTTGCTGGGGCTCATCAGTTCGACTCTGTCAGGCCACTGCTTTAGCTACTACACTGGTTGCCCATTTGTTTCCAGGCTGAATTCAAAGTGCTGGAGCTGACCTTTAAAGCGCTAAATGGCTCGGGTCCAGGGTACCTGAGGGACCGCCTTCTTTTGTACAATCCAACCAGTCACCTAAGGTCATCTGAGGGGGCCCTACTGACTGTGCCGCCACTTAGAGATGTGAGAGGTGTGGCGGCCAGAGATAGGGCCTTCTCGGTGGTGGCACCCTGGCTTTGGAGCTCCCTCCTCTTAGAACTGAGGAAAGCTCCCTCATTGCAGAGCTTCAGGCGGAACCTTAAAACCTTTTATTTCAAAGGGGCTTTTTAATGGGGCAGAGGTTTGGTGGGGCTGTTGTTTTATTGTTTTTAACGTATTTTTTTTAGCCTATATGTTTTTATTGTACTGAACTATTTATGTTTTTAATTATGTTTTATGTCTGCCGCCTTGAGTCGGGCTAAATAGCCTGAGAAAGGCGGGATATAAATTTTTAAAATAAATAAATAAAATAAATAAATTTACATAAAAAAACAGTTTGGTTGAGTAGCTGTGATCCAGGATCTGTGGCTTTAAACCATTTTATTGAGCAATTGTGGGAAGGTGTCAGGGTTAAAAATCAAGGGGACCATATAGGGCCTTATTTTGGAGGGAACATTCCACTCTTTACCACTTTTAAAGAGGCTTGAACAATTACTCCTAGCTCCTGTGCCTCCCATCTCTGACTTTGGTTTCTCAGATGTGTCAAATTCACACAGTCATACTTAGCTTACAATTACACATGTTTTATAGTACATGAATGCTTTGTAAATTCCCACACAGAAATGCAAAACAAGGGATTATTACTTGATGGATTGTAGTATTGCATTAGGAAAACCGCATACAACTTTGGGCTGTGAGTTTGATGTGTTACATCACCATAAATTAGTTGTCTCAAATTGTTTCATTTTCCCCCTGACAATTAAGTTCAGAACTTTTTGGGTTTCACTTCTGTGATGCAAGTTTCATCTCTTTGATGCAGGTTTGAATCTGTGTTATTTTTTTGTGTTGAAATATTATAACATCATCATACTAGATCATGCAAAACCATACCAGGTCATGTTCCCTTCCTCCCTCATCATTATAATTGAAGATATTTTCTCTAACATCTTCCCAACTTTCATGTTCTTCAGGAATGTGGTAAATTCCTCCTCTTCGAAACCTTGTTCTCCCCCACTGACTCCACACAGTATAGGAGACTAATAAACCTGGGAGGGGAAGAGAGACAAATATGTTACCAGTGGCCTCTATATACAACATATAGATGAATTATTTCCAAAATATTTAAAAAACATGAGAAAATAAGCCAGCATTTTAATATTTCTATGGCAAAAATGCAACGGTTAATTTAAGGGTCCAAATAAAAAGGTACACTCTTCAGGAAGGTAATGAACCATCTATATCTTATAATCAAGCTTCATTAAAAGAGTATTTTACTTACCTACAGGAATCCACTAGGACATTTAAATAGAAGGCATTTTGGCCAGTCTCTGGCCTTTCATCAATCCTGAGTAAATAAAATACCCACAGTGAGTAAACCACTGTTTTAATGAAGGTTAAAGTGGTAATATAATTATCTGAGTCATTACTCTTCTGAGATATGTACACTGTTTTGGGGGTGGCCTTACTTTGCAAAATAGCTTTACTTCAAGAGGGAAAATATTTAAACTCAAGGTATTTTTTTGTATAGTAGTTTTCAAAGTCCAAGGCACAACATTAATCTCCAGACAGTTCTAGATTGAGTGGAATTCCCTTACTAGCAAAGTGTGGGGGAGTGATAGAGGCCTTTTCATTTACTAAGCACCATCTAACACAACAGACCAGTGCTATTCAAATTGGAGGGTCATGATTCCTCCTGCTCATGAAAAAGTCCTCCACTCTCTTTACCCTTAGGATCCCAACCGGATCAATTTGACCTGATTGGGAGTTTGTGTTGTGTTTTTACTGAATTTATTGTTATTACTTGACAAGACTTTCTGTGTTTTTTACTGCTAATGAAACAGTTACAAATCCAGAAGCAGAAAAGTTTTTGAATTTACAGTTTTTCTGTAAATTCCAATTTATACATATTATCCCAGGACGGGTCTATTAGACCCATTTTACCTTTTACTGCCTTTTATTGACAGGGCAATAAAACCCCATGCTGAGACCATCCTTTTGTTTGTTGTTGTGGGGAATCTTCAGGGCAATAAAACACATGCTGAGAACCTCTAAATCTTTTTGTTTGATGTGGGAAACCTGTCCTGCCATTGGATTGAATAAGCAAAATGGATCTAATTGACCCATCCTGGGATGATATGTATAAATTGGAATTTACAGAAAAACTGAAGTTTTTGAAATTCAAAAACTTTTCTGCTTCTGGATTTGTAACTGTTTCATTAGCAGTAAAAAACACAGAAAGTCTTGTCAAGTAATAATAATAAATTCCAGTAAAAACTTCCAGCCGGGTCTAATTGACCTGTCCTGGGATATATAAATTGGAATTTACAGAAAAACTGAAGTTTTTGAAATTCAAAAACTTTTCTGCTTCTGGATTTGTAACTGTTTCATTAGCAGTAAAAAACACAGAAAGTCTTGTCAAGTAATAATAATAAATTCCAGTAAAAACTTCCAGCCGGGTCTAATTGACCTGTCCTGGGATATATAAATTGGAATTTACAGAAAAACTTCCAGCCGGGTCAAATTGACCCATCCTGGGATGATATGTTAGAAAAACAAATGGGATCCTAAGGGTTTAATGGGTGGTGGAAGTGGAAAAGCTGTAACACAATCCCCAGGATCTGCCCCTGCAGGAGAAGGAGGGTCTATTTTCAAACCCGACAGAGGTGCTATCAGGGCCTGAGGGGTGTCACTGGGGAGACCTGCATAGCAGTGCTTGTGGCTTGAAAATAGGGAAAGTAGAGATCAAAACAAAACTGGAAGTACGAGAATGGAGAGGAGGCAGGAAGGGGCACTGTGGGGCTAATAGTGAACGGGCTCAGGAGTGGGAGGCCAGATCCAAGCTTGTCTTCTGGGCAGCTGGGAGCAGCCTCTCCTACCTCCAAAGGTGGCCTAAATCTGAGTAGATCTATAGGGGCTGCAGCAGCACTACTGTGGGGAAGGAGATAAATCTCCCCTCCCTAGGCTAGCATTGCAACAGTCCCAACACCTGCACTGGATTCAGACTACCTAATCCAGCTCAAGTTCGGATTGCATTATGACTTCCTCACTGTACCTGCATTGATACAATATATTTGTTAAAAATAACTGGAAATAGTGCATGGACTAGGGTTGCCATATGTCCCAGAAAACCTGGGCTGTCCTGGTTTTCGGGGATTGCATTCACATACTGACATGTTTGACATGGGTTCTATCCTGGTTTTGTGGAAGAGAATGATGGCAACCCTAGCATGGACCTAAAGACAGTGTCTATTAAATGTCTGTATTTATACAGCATGACATGCAATACTGAAGTTAACATAAGAGAGGCCAACTTTTCCTACCTAAAAAGACGAGGAGGCACATGCTGATAGCTAGGATGGAACCAGAACTGAGTCCCATTGGTCTTCCTGCTTTCATGGGGCTAACTTCACACCATTTTCCTTTATAACCTTCAGGGCACTGGCAGACATATTTATCTCGGGACTGGGCCACACAAGTCCCTCCATTCCGACAGTTCCTGTGTCCACAGGGTGATGATGTACACTGCTTAAGGCCCGTAAGATTGTCTGTCACTTCCACCTTTCCAGCTGGACATCTGAATAAAGAAACCCACAGTTTGTTGTATTTGTTACCCATTTGTGTAGCAAGTTACTCAGTATTTTTAAATGTTCAAAAATTGAGAGAAAATTGAAATGCCTTCCCAATGTAAAAAAAGAATCCTTCCAAAGATTCGCCAAAAGAATAAGTACAGCATGAAAAACAATGAAGATCAGGGAAAGATACCCTGGTCTGGGTAATAGTCTTTTAAGAGTTTGGGTTCACAGCCTATACTGTACCAAGAAGACACAGCAACTGTTGGTGTCTTTGACAATAATCTTAAAGTCTCCAGATGGAAAGACCCCCAGAGCAGCTGCCAATCAGTGCCAGGGATGGACCAATAGTCTGGCTTTATATAAAGTAGCTTCATATATTCTTCTCATAAAATACAGTACAATGTACCCCTGAATCTTCTGGGGATCTGTTCCATGGACCAACCAATGGATACAGAAACCCTGGATATGGGGGACATATTTATTAATAGTGCCACCCCCACATGCACATTAATATTCTTTAAGGATTACTGTGTTTCTTGCTTTAAACAAATAGCTATAAGCATTCAAGCTAGTAGCATAATTAGCAGTCTGCTGGCAGCTTGAATGCCTAACAAAATTAAATCTAACACTAAACAGGAAGAAGTTAAATTTTGCAGATATAGGGGCCCACTTGTATATCTTTTCTCTATTAAAAGTGAGAACTCAAGGACATACCTGCACTCGTATTTCCTCCACAGATCTACACACTGGAAAGGACTGTAACAGGGCTGACTGTTGCAAGAACTTGAGTGGCAACCTATATTGATGCCTTGCTGCTCCACAATTAAATTGGATTCAGTACTTTTACCATCCAAAAGAAGAGGCTGGCCATTTAGCCAGACATCTTGCATGCAACCTAAAGAAGAAAGGGATATATATTAACCTCATGACAAATTATGTATCTCATTTTGATCAAAGCTTACTGGTTTTGTCCATTCAGGAGGCAGTGAACACCTACCATACTTGTGGAATATCACAACTACATTATACTAGTGCAGATCACTGACAGAACTCTAATGAAACTGTTGGTGTTTGTGCAATTATATGAAAAATGGCCATTCTTGCTAGATATGGAACTGTGCAAAGCTGATCCAAGATATAAAAGAGGGTGAAGAAAAAGTTGCAATGAGAGAACTACCTACACCATCCTTTTTCATTGCTATAGATCTGGTGCAGTATTAGATACCTAATAATCAAGAATTACAATAATTATAAACTGTTACAGCTCTATTCAAGTCACATTGTGTGGAAGGAACAAGTTTAAAAGTACTTCTCCTGTGTAAAGGTCCTACATAATTGAAAGCATCTTTGGATAAAATGGATCTCAGATGGCACTGTATAAGACTACTGGAAAAGACTACTATCTGATACTTCAGAGAAACATGTCAGCCCTGGGTATAAACCATCCTGTGCCTGATGGACAAATTGTTTGCCTTGGGAGAAAGCAGCTTGCCTTCTTCTATCCCATTATGCTTATAGGATGTTAATTCTTCAGGAGACGTAACAATGCCAATTTCCAGCTGGACACTGTTGAAATTACACATTATTAGTGACTCTACATAGCATACCTTTTTTTCTTTTTAGGAGTGATTTAATCACATCACATACCTTGGAAATCATTCTCTGGACTGTTTGCAAGATGGTTTCCCAGCACAATACTTGCCAAATCCATTTCAAACCATCCTTCTGCTCCCAGAATGGCCGACACCTCATGATCTCCTCCACCATCATTAATACGCAAAGAAAATTCATTGTGATACCGGTCTAGGGATAATACGACCCACTGGCCAATATCTATGTGCACTGTGCTTATCTGAAGTGTGTGATCTTTGTCTTCCGAGCTGAAACGCACACCAAAACGTCCTCCAATTATCTGTATACAGGCAGAAAATTATGGATTTTATATACTATTTTATAAGAGAAACAATACACATTTAGTTGGTAATTTTTATACTGCTGAAAGTATTCTGCACTGAATAGCATTAAGAAAGGAAAATTTATAGTTTTTGTTGACTTTGCTCTGACATTTTCTTGTTCTGAGCTTTTTTTTTGTTAATTTTAATTCATTTACAGTGCAATCCTAAGTATGTCTACTCAGAAGTAAGTCCCATCATGTTCAATAGGACTTACTCCCAGGAAAGTGTGGTGAGGATTGCAGCCTTATTGTACTTTGTTTTGTTGAATTGCCGTTAGGTGTCTTGAACATTTGAAAACCGTTAGGTGTCTTGAACATTGAAAAGCACAATATAATTCTTTATATAAACAAAAATGCATTTAAATTACAAAACAAATATATGCAAATTATTGTACAGTATGATGCATCACCACAAAGGACAACAGCTCAGCAGTTATTTACCTCCATTCTAATATAGCCACTTCCATCTGTGGATGCCATGCTGAGAAGGGTGCTAGAAGACATTCTTGTGCGCACTACAAGTTGGACACGAGTGATGTAAGCATTAAAAACAGTTTTTAGCTTATAGTGAATCCAACTGTCTTTTCCAAAGGTCCATTCTGGAAGAGCTAAATGTGAAAGAATACCCAAGTCATAATGTATAACGATTGAGGCGCTGGTGTGAGGAATACTGCTATCTATATTATGCAGAAGTCTAGATTTGCTTCAGGACAAATCAATATTCTAAAACGAACGGCCCTTTGAGTAATGGAATCAGAAGACATTGTGCCAAGGTAAGCAAAATATATAGATACCCATGTATAGTTTCCAACGAAAAAATTCAGATCAAGATGACAGGACACGGGGTGGGAGGAAAATTTCAATATTTATTTAAGTAATTTATTTATTTGAATGATATTTATTTGAACAATACTGAATGCAATCCTTATTGGAAAAGAAACACAGCCTTCTCCTTCAAACTGACATTAAAACCACTTTGTATTTACTATCCTATTTCTTCAAAACCTTTCTTGGGATTAAGCCTTTCCACTAAGCTAACAGTACCTTTGTCACATCGTGATCCAGTGTAGCCAGTAAAACAGTCACACTTGAAAGAGCTCCAGTCGCCAGTGCATTTTCCATGAGTGCCACAGGAAGGGACTCCAGCTTTCTGACACAGCCCATCAGTCAAAGCACAGCCTGGTGCACTGTTTAAAGATTCTGCAGGGTGCTCCAAATTATATACCTTTGGAAAAATATAAGTAAAAAGAAATAGGACAAGGAACTGCAGTAAGATTTCAAACCCGAAGAAGAATGTACAACTTCTTACCTGGCTATCAATGACAACGTTGCGTATGCAGCCAATAAATCCTCTGAAGTGCTTTTGTGATGTATGGAATGGCATGGCCTTCTTAACACCACCCAGCTGGAGAGGTTGGTGTACATTGAGAAATCTACCAGTGACAAGACAGTAAGAAGCAAGAAACAAAATGGTTAAGACATAATCAGAGACAGTTGGCACCAGTGATGGGCTTCAAAAAATTTAAGAACTGGTTCTCTGCCCATCTGGCAGCCACTTTTAAATGGCTATTTTTAAACTTTATATGTCCTATCTCTTGTTAAGAACCGGTTCCATAGAGTAGGTGCGAACCTGCTAGAGCCCACCACTGGTTGGCACATACCTTGCACTTTTCTTCCCATTCCACTTTCATTTTCTCATTCACTTCTATCTCACTTTTCTAGCACCATGGAAGTTGAGGTGGAATTCTTGGGGTTTCTTTCTGTACAGGCACCCAAACAGGTGCTTACCCATAATTAGACTCACTTAGCTTTAGCATGGTGTTTGCCTCATTTCAGATCAGGAGGACGTGCTGAATTCTGCAAGAGAATTCAAGCCAGTAGGCTCTTCATAGTAAGGAAATATTTTTCCCCTTGTCCAACATCTCACTGCCCTTCTGGATCTAGATCTTGGACTTGAGTGCTGCCACTAATACAACTTCCTTCCCAGCCTCAATCTGTCCTCCTTTAATTTTCAGTCCTGCCAATTAAAATTAGTCCTCACCAATTAACTGAAACCTGAATTGGTGCCTGAATTATGCTTGGTGCCCTAGTTTTTACCTCTTATTTCCTGGAGTTTCAGAAGAAACTTTACAAACAGACTGGTCCACCTTTGATGCTTCCTCCATTTCCCCATTGTCATTTTTAATGGAGATATTTATACAGTGGTCCAGGATCAGCTGAACTTTCTAAAGAGAAAAATATATTTATGTTGTTGATTGTGATAGTGTTTTAAAAAAACAGATAAATTGTAATTTATGCAACAGCACTAGGAATTTTAATTAAAATAAATACTTTTTAATTCTCAAACTCTTTCTAGAAGTAGAAAATAGGGATATTTCTTTTTACTGTTCAGCTAAGGGAATTCCATCACTTTCTTTTAGATTGGACACAATCCTCTCTCTGAACCCTGCATAGGTACAAATCAGTCTGAAAGCAGTTTTCTATATAAGAAATTAGCAAAAAGTGTACTCACATTGTGGGAGTAAAATTCCCCCGTAAAGCATTCCCTCACTGCGCATCAATCCCCCATGCACATCAACCCCCATGCGCATCAACCCCTATGTGCAACATCCCCCTATGCACATCAACTCCCCAGGCACATCAACCCCCCAGGCGCATCAATCCCCATATGCAACATCACAAATGCGCATCATCTTCCCATGCTCATCAACCCCAATCGCCACATCCCCGCATGTGCATCAAACCCCCATGCACAGTATCCTCCACAATGCAACCTCTTCCTTCAAACAACACCCCCCACCCCAGTGCTCCAGGCACCTAGCATCAAATTGGCTGGATGTTAGTCAATCCTCTATGTTAAGTATAGGACAAAAACACATTGCACCCCTTTTCAGCCCCTTAAGGGTTAAATTTCTCCACATCGGTTCTTGGTGGGTGTTCATGTGACAGAAGGAACTCCATCCCCGAATTTCACGCTTCTAGGTCTAAGGATTGGGGCAGAGCATCCCTCAGTCACCGATTCTTCAATGCAAAGTATAGGGAGGAAAATGCGTTGCGCCCCCATTTCATCCCCTTCTGGTTCTTAGTGCACCCCTCAGGTCACAGAAGGAACACCACCCCAAATTTCCTGCTTCTAGGCCGGCGGTTTCAGCTGGGTGTTGATGAGTGAGTGAATCAGTGAGAAAGTGAGTCAGTCAGTCAGTGACTTTTCTCTTAGACAGTCAGACAGACAGACAGGATCTGCCAGAAAAAATGAACTCCACTCCAGCACCATCATCCTGATCCAATTTTGGCAAAAGTGGTTGCTTTTAACACACATTTAATTAAAGAGACGGAGCACTAATCTTCAACATCCCACCTAGTTTTGTCCTAACCTAGCAAACAGACAGTCCAGAGACCATATCTCTAACTTCTTTGAAAAGCAGAACAATTCTCATATACAGGTGTCAAGGCAGCTCATTCATCTTCAGACTCTAAACATTTGCACATTTCTTACATTAAAAAACAACAATTTGCTTTTAGAAACAATATCAAACTCAAACATTATGTTGCTAAACCCACACCTACTTGGACAGCCATAACTGGATACAATTTTCTATGTGCACTATAAAATTTGGCTATTTGCACAGTGAAAATACAGGGAAACACATGGATGAAAGACTATACTGTGTGATATATGTGAATTAAAACCAGTGTAATAAATCCCAGGGTGCAATCCTAATCAACTTTCCAGCACTGGCACAGAGGCCTCCTCAAGATAAGGTCATGTTTGTTCCCAGACCTCAAAGTTGCATGGTCATTACCCCACTGTCCTTACATCTTCTCAGGAGCTGGAAAATAGGTTAGGATTGCATCGGAATTACGGTAATTAGAACATAAGAAGTCCATCTACCCCCTGCCTTCAACATGTAAAAAGATAGGCATGCATACCAGTAAGTCCAAAGCTGTATTTAACTTGGTCCTTCAGGATGGCTGTTTTGTCTCTTCTTTCTTTTTTAAAGTGTTAGGTGCACATTTGTTTAATTAAATGTTTATCTTTTTTAAAAGCCACTTCAATTTTAAAATGTGCAAAATAGTTTTAGGAACAGAGGGAGATAGAAGGTTCCTTACATCAGTTCCTTACATCAGTTCCTTACATTAGCAATATATGCAGCCAGTTTCTGCTATTATACCACTCTGTTATGAGGAAAACAATACTTGGAGCAGTTTTTAGGATTACATTTGACACTTGCCTTTCCATCATTCATTATTTTTATGTTATGCCAGCGACGGTCTGCCACATTGACTTTCTCTGACAGTCGCAGGAACAGTACTCCTGAGCCATGGCTTAATGTTAGTGATGGAACACCATCTGAGAGCTCTGTTTAATAAAACAAAAGAAAAAGGGGGAAACATATTGGATGGCTTTCTTCGCTGACTGAACGAGACTATAAAACAGATTCAGGTTGCCTGACCTAACAAAAGGCTGCTTCCCTTTTAAAAATTTTGAAGTACTTATGTATACCTTTCATTTAAGTGTTCATTTGTTAAAAAAGTAAAAACAGTACAAAACATTTGCAGAATTGCTATAGGAAAGGGAAAGAGTTAATGACATTGTAAGATCCATCCAATCAGCACTATACTATTTCTTGAACAACTCAACAGCTTCATAACTATTGTTAACATCCAAATATGAATACTGGGACCCTTGGTTTCTGTGGAGGATCAAATCCACAATGCCTTACAGATACAGTCCTAACCATGTCTACTCAGAAGTCCTATTGTGTTCAATTGGTCTTACTCCCAGGAAAGTGTGTGTGTGAATAATAAAATCTGTGGCTGGAGCTTCTTAGGATCTCCTGGTGGCAACGAAAAGATACTTACAGTTGCACTCATAAGGTTCTTGAGGCCCCTTCAGCCGCCAGATCAGCACCAGGTAGATAATTCATTCAAGCCACTTTTAAAGCTTATATTCCAGCCACACTGTTTTCAGTCAACTAGTTTCCACAGTCTTAATTAAGAGATATTACAATACTATCTTAGGGTGCAATCTTAACCTAGGCCAGCACAATTCATTGATCTTCCCATTCCCCTGGTGATGTAGGGAGGCAAGCAGAAGTCTGTGCACTGGCCTAACTCTCACCCAGGAGTCGTGCAAAAGTGTCTTACAGCACTTTTATGACACCCTCAGGTCAGCACAGGACTTATGCTGGGGCTTAGGCCAGCCTATCTGGAGATTAGGATTGCAGCCTTAGTAAATATGAAGCAAACATGCAAATTAATATCTTCACCCAGAAAATAAACATAGTGCATAGAACGCAGACGAGGTCACTGAATTGGGAGAAATGAGTAACAGACATTAAGAGAAGATGAACACTACTCTAGGGCAATACATGGCTTGACAATTCAGGGATCATTATAAGGTTCACTAGCAGGGCCTCCTTCAGCAGGTACAATGATGAATGATGAATAAATGGTTTTGGTTTTGGTTGCTGATTAGGTAAGTGGCATCCCCCCTGAAAGATATCACATAGCTTGTGCAAAAACTCAGACAGCTGCTCAGTCTGCATCTCTTTTTCACTGTGCTTTGTTTCAGATAAAGTACATTAAGCATACATTCAATGTAAGAATTTTCAGAAGCGAAAGATCTGGGGTTTCATACATGCAACAGAAAAACAAGTGTAAAAGATTTAACCTAGTGCAATAAAATCCTCCGCTTCCCCAGGCTTCACACGTGCTACTGGCCCGTTGTAAAGCAGAAGGCCATTGGCCACTTCAGTAATGAAATCCAAAGAGATACGGCTCTGAAAGCAAGGTTTGATGGCTGGGAACCAAGCATACCCACGTCCTCTGAAGGTGTGCTGTGTCTGCTGACATTCTGGCCCATGAAAAGCCACAGGGCACTGGCAACTGTAGAAATAAACTGAAGCATTATATCTGATCTGTGCTTGTACCACAGCAGAACCCAAACACAGCTACCCATCCCTGTTCCCTCCATATCACATCCCTGCTACAATCATGTCCTTTGCTGTATTTTAGATCCATTACCAAACATGCAAATTTTTGGTAATTTATGGTGGCAATCCATAAGTGCACTTGGGCTGCCCTATATATCACTGAGGTGGCACAAATGCAAGATAGGGCAGCCCAGTTATGCTAGAGAAGGTTTGGGGCAGCCCAAGGCAACACAGGCAGCCTCAAGACGGGTGGACCTGCGCTGCCCTAGGTGGCCCAGCCTAGGCAGTTCAGGAGAGGCATGTTGAGGGCATGCTTAGCACTGTCTAGGGCAGAGCAGTTACTCTGTATCCAGAGACTGTTTCCAGGGCAGAAATTTCCTCTTCCAGCTCCTCAGAGTTATACCACCTCAGGAGCAGGTATAACAATGAGTAGACCCATAGGGATCCATGATAAGGCAGAGTAAGAATGGCAATGTTGACAAAATATCTGAATTCTTGGCCAGCCTAGCTGCAACCCCTGCCTCTCAACTTCAGGATATGGCACAACTACGGCAACCCACTAACCCGTGGATACAGCAGGCCACTCCAAGCAAACCCATTACATCCACCCTTCACTGAGAGGTACTGCTGTATTGCATTCTCACGCTGCAGCTGTTACTGGTCATCAGGAACTTCTGGGCTTCCATATAAGACAGGCACCACAGCTGTTTCTTGTTCAGTGTAATCTGAGAGGGTCTCCTCAGGAGCAAGGCCTCCCCAGGTGTCACTGACTCTGACTTGGTGCTTACTTCGAATGCTCTGGAGCAGCTAGGGCAGCCCAGGCTTCCTGACTCTCTGGATCCAGCATAACTTTCTGCTCTGGAGTCAGAATATTTGGAGTAGCCCAGATAGGCACGCCTCACTGCCTGAACTCTGGATTGTGCCCTATGACTATTTTTAGTTTTTCTAGAGCATAATTGATGATGATAATAAGGAACCATCACCACAAGCAAATAAAAAACTTGTACCATGAAGATGCTTACAGAAATAACAAACAACATATTGAAGAGATATGGAGAAAATAACATCTAACACTGCAGGGAAAAATAATTTACTTTGGCAGCCACTACAGGGTAAAATAATTTAATTTAATGCATTCACTGCAATTCATGTTTAACTGCACAATTCACAGAATTAAAGGTCTAGAAGTTTGGACAAAGTGTCATCCATATTTCTGTGCACAGGCAAGTCTTTCAAATTGTACTAGCTCCCTGTGTAACAGACAGAGGTGGGCCCTGCCTGGCCCAAGATCCGGTTCGCCGGAAGTGGGAGGGGCCAGGGCGGGGCAGGGGGCGGGGTGGGGCGAGGGGTGGGCAATGTTGGCGCCTGCGCAGTGCCTGCCCTGAAGCGGGCGCCCGCTTCAGAGTAAGTACCGCACAAGCGTCAACATTGGCGCTTACGCGGTGCTTGCTGCCCTGAAGCGGGCGCCTGCTTCAGAGGAGGCAGCACGCAAGCGTCAACATTGGCTCTTGCACGGTGCCTGTTGCCCTGAAGCGGGCAGGCTGCTTCAGAGCAGGCACCGCGCAAGTGCCAACATTGGCGCTTGTGCGGTGGGCGCCAAAACATGGCGACCAGCCCGAACCGGTCCGCTATGTTTTCGCGTTTCCCCGAGAAATGGGAAGATCCGGTTTGGGCGAGTAGGCCCGAACCGGCATCTGCTCACCCCTGGTTACAGATCTCCAAGTTATGGATGGCTGCGTTAGGGCACAGAGGTCTGCTTTTGGTGCTGCTTTGTGTAGGTGCAACAGCATGGGATTGGCAAGACTTAAGTAGGTCCTAAAACCTAATCACTACTTAGGTAGGAGACAAAGATTTCACACAGATTTCACTGGAAATAGTGCAGACATGCTGGCCTGTCTGTTTCTGTGCAAATTAGAACTAAGCTGCTCAAGTTGTAAAGCATGGTACATGCATGTTTTTAAAGCAAATCAATATATAAATAAAGAACCAGTTTACTTACCTATACCCCAGCTCTGTGTCTATGCAGGTACCACCATTAAAACAGGGGTTAATCTGATAAGATGAACAGGAGTGATGCTTCCTCTCCCGAGCTTCACAGATGCACTGGGCACTGCTCCACACTGTCACAGCAGCCAGCAAAACACTTCCAGAAGAGATTATCGTGGGATGAGGACTGAACTCATGTTTGCTGATGCATCCAGTGCTGTGAGAACAGTTTGTATCTAAACATTCATCTATGCCAACTTGAGTTATACTGATGTTCAAGATGGTTTCCAGCTGTAGACAAGATGTAGTTTAAGACTGCGTTCATTTTTTCACTTGAAAATAGCCAAAAGTGAAGTTGCTAGTGTACCTTTAGCATGCTAGACATGCAATTCAAAAACAAATTGTTCAGAAAATGGTGTCTAATACAAAAGTATATGAGATCTTTATCACAGAGATACAGTGAATAGAGCAGCATCATGCTGTCCCCATCTATATAAATAAAACAAATGCAACCCTACTATGCTAGAAAAAACAACTTTCTAGAGCTAGTGCTGGATGCTGAAAAAATAAGTAGCCTAACTGTTTTTCTCCCATTCTAATTGTTTTAACAAAAGGAACTAAACACAAGCCACAATCTAGTAATACTTTGACTAGGATGAAGGCTGGTCTAGTGATAAGACAAGTCAGGCTGCCTGAGGTTGGAGAGGATGGTAGACAGCAACATGTACCCATCAGCCATCTCCTTGATTGCCTTAAATAGTCCCCATTTCTCATCACCAGCAACATCACACAAAATCTTAGATGTCCTTCAAAATACTCCCACAACCACAATGCAAATAGTATAACTGACAACAGGTTTAGTTGCTAGGATAACAACACAATCCAGAGTAAGTACAGGAGTTCTTACATCAAAGTAAGAAAAATTTACTCTGGATTGCTCTATGAATTTCCCATAGGATTCCACTATGTGGCGCCGTAACTACGTCAACGTAAATGTTTCTTACATCGACATAAGAGCTCCCGAAGTTACTCTGGACTGAGCTGTAATTTCCCCAGAAAGTCAATTTAATTCTGAAGAGCAGTAGGAAACTACAAAGAATGGGCCCTTGGGATCTATAGGGAATCCATTCCAGGACCCAACCGCAGATACTGAATTTTGCAATCTACAGGGAGAGGCCTCTGCCAGCATCTGGAAGTGCCTTTCAGATGCCTCTGGGAGGCCTTTTGAGGTGGGGGGGGGGGACCATGCATGAAATGCATTTCTGGTCACATCCAGGAGGTCTCTGATGTCCTCCAGTTGCAGGCTGGTATTAGCAGTTAGTCAAACCCATGGATAAGGAGGGCCCACTGTATCAAAGTAGGTTACTGGGGAAATGTGCTCTTGATTTTGCTGTGTAGTCATTCACACAAAAGTCACATCTGAAGATATGCATTAGAACAAAGTGTGCAACAGAGACAACAAGGATTCTATCAAACATCTTCAGCAGATACTCAAAAAATTGCCTATAATAGCTATTTTGTTTAGAAAGTGTGGTATAAAATATGCATACCCGTGTTTTGGATACAGCAACATTGCCATTAAGTTTTTCTGCTTTGTAATAGGGTGATCCATGAACTGCAAACCACACATCAATTCCTCTTATTTCACCTGGACTGTTGAAGACACTGAAGATATGGATATTTTCAAGTTGGGCTGGTATGACTTCTGAAAACAGCTTCTTCATTTGGTTGTACTTACTTTCATTCTCAGGTGGCTGGTGTACAAATTCTTCTGCAGTGATATCTGTAAAAATAATGCAAGCTTTTGTATCTTTGAACCTAGGAAAACTACATCAACTTAAGTTCATAATGGTTCTAGGTCATGAACAGATTCTACAATTACAATAAAATCATAACTTCTTTGAAACTTTTCTGTTGATTTCCTCTGTGAGGCAGTTTAATTTGTTCTGCGCATTTCCTGCCATACTGATTAAGGGCAGAATTTTCCATTGACCATTTAGTCAAAGGTATTTCATCTAGAAATCACACTCTATGGATCCTGTTATATATATATATATATAACTGCAGTGTTTATATATATATATATATATATATATATAAACTGCAGTTATATAAACAGGAGCTGTGGGTGACGCAAGTGGTTAAGACACTGTGCCTCTTAACTAGCAGGCCAGGATTTGAGACTTGGGTCGGCCCCACAAGACAGGGTGAGCTCCTGTCCTTAGCCCAGCTCTGCGACGCCAGCTGGATCCAATCGTATTGGCTCTGCTTTTCCACTGGACTAATTCAGTGGTGTGGAGTGGGGGGATTTGCTGCTTGGGTAACAGCCTATCCTCCATAACAATTTAACTCAGGCTTTCATGCTTCGCATGCAGCATATGCAGCACCGAGCATGATACCATAGTCTTTCAAGACTGACGGAGGTCTTTCAAGACTGCTTTTTTATATAAACTGCAGATACTGTACATCATAAGGGACAGACAACTCAGATAGTGGATTACACTAGTGGGACATTGATAAACCACAACACACTTTTACCTCTTATCCTGATAGACCCTGCATTGTGAGCAGCTTCTTCTCCGATTTCCTTTACAACCACCTTTACAGTGGAGACCACATCAGGCCAGATGCCATCTGTAACTTTCACTCTAATATCGTAGGTTCCAAAAGGAGTTCCTTCCTTTATACTTAGTAAACCAGAGTTATGATTAAGCATAAAATTCCTGCAAAGAAAAAAAAATGAATGGTATAGTTCAATAAATCTGTTATTTATTTATTTTGATTAAATTTAAATTTAATTTAAGGGATTTATGGCCTTCCTTTCCCATGGAGCTCAAATGCTCAAGGTGGTTTACGAAGCTTTAGTTTCTTCCCTCCTGCTGTCTTCACAACAACCCGATGAGGTAAGTGAGGCTGAGAATGAGTGACTGGTCCAAGGTCACCTGGAAAACTTTATGGCCAAGGAGAAATTTGAGCCTGGATCTTCCACTGGATCTTCACTACACCATCCAGAGTTATCTGTGCATACCGCTTTACTGTTTTTTCCACTTCTATGCTGGCATATTGCATTCAGTGTGCATTAATTCCTAGCTGTTCACTTCCCTCACTAGATGCAAATCTCATGCCTATATGCTCACCTGTCAAGCTCGATCCAAAATAAACATGTACCAGCCAAGGCCTTCAAAAGATCAAAAGACTCATAGATCCAGTATAGTACTGTAATTCATAGCTTTGGGTGCCAGAATTGATCTAGTGATTTATTGATTTGTACGCTTCAAGAAGGCAAATCTCAGCTAGTCATTCCAAAAATTTTGAATTTATAGTGCTTATCATAAAAGCTACCTTTCGATTGATATAATTCATTATAAAACCACCCCTTTCAGCTATTTGAAAGTAAAACAAGTTTTACTTTCACAATTTCTTTTTTGGTCACCTGAAATGTAGAGACTAGGTTACAAAAACAGCACTGCCTTTGGTATTTCAACATTTAGTTTTTGGCTGGATTAGGAAACACCCCATAAATACTGTAGATAGGTAAGAAATGGAATGCAATGCAAAATTGTGAATTGGAATACACTTGTGAAAATGTGCAATAAAGATTCCTAACTGGTACAGATGCAGGGCAAGGAACAGAAAGAAGTAATATGTCAAATGTTACACTGTAATCGTTTTAAGAACAATTATCTATTTTATAGGCTTACATCATTAATAGAGACATCTTCAAAAATCAAATGACAAGTCACCTGGGTGCTTTCCCTTCAAAGTGATAAGTCTTGTGATCCCAATCATCATTATCTGGAGCATGTACCCGGCCCAGTACAGTTGTGGGAAGAATACCTAAAAGAACATCTGAAGCTCAGTAACATGTTTCACATATAGAAAGTCACAAATCCTATCCCTGACATTGCCAGACAGAGTTGGAAAAGACCCCTTTTCTGAAACTCTGGAGAGCTGCTAGTAGTCAATACAGATAATACAATAATAGATAGAGAAAAGGTCCAACTCCATAGATGGCAGCTCTCTGCATTAAATAATTTTATTAGGGGCTATGTCTGGTCAATCCCTTTTTATCATCATTCCTCAAATGAGTCAACATGGGCAAGAAATTCATGTATGCCAAATCTGTGGGTAAAGAGGCCCCACATATTATCTGAATGGCTTCCCGCATGAATAACAGGGAGACAGTTGTAAAAAAGATACTCTCTAAGACACCATATTAGGGAACAAAGATTATCAATTTGGGAACAATCAGTTCAAGACCACTTCATTGTGATGGGTTTTACATCATGATTGGCTTACCATTGTAACTGTAGACGAGGCATTCCATGAAGCCAGCAGCATGAGGATGATCATTCTGATCTCCAATACTAATGGTTAAAGTGTTAGTGGAGCTCATGGGTGGGTTCCCACTGTCAGCAATCAGGATTTTCAGGTAAAACTCCTTGTGTACTTCCCTGTCAAAGGTATGCAATGCAGTCAGCATCGCACTCCCATTGTTAAAGTCCTGCAAATTAAAGTAAGTCACAGCACCAAAGTCACTCAGTAAGTGGAAGGAGAAAGGTGCCCCATTTGATGGGCTATCTCTGTCTTTAGCATACAACAACATTGAGGTATCATTCATCTGGACAGTTTGAGGAGAAGGAGTGTTTTCCCAAACTATCGGGTCATAATGAGCATCAAACTCTGGCCCATTATCATTGACATCTTGAAGTGCCACAATTACAGTAGCGCTGCCACTCAGCGCAGGATGCCCCATATCCACAGCAATGACCACAAGCTGGTATTGTGTCACAGCCTCATAATCCAGTGATCCTGCTACTGTGATCCAGCCATCACTAGCCACAGAAAACTGCCAGCTTGGGTCTGACTTGTTTAGGAGACGGTAGGAGAACCTTCCGTTCAGCCCAGAATCTAAATCCACAGCAATAACCTGGACAACTTTAGTACCAACAGGTACATCTTCTGCCAGACCTGCTACTTCGTAGAACTGGGGAAAAAACATGGGGGCATGATCATTGCAGTCCTCCACATATATGACACAGTGAGCTATAGAAAAGAAATTCATGTCCTCCACTTTCAATGTCAAATTAAACACTCTCTCATGAGGCTTCTCAAAATCTATCCATTTCCTCAGTCGAATCACACCACGCTTCTCTGCTTTGATGGTCTCAATGAAGAACTTGCGATCCTCATCTCCATCCAGGATGCTGAATGTCACCACAGCATTCCCTCCTTCATCTCTGTCGGTAGCAGATACCTCAGCAACCACCGTGTTAAGGCTTGAGCTCTCAGACACAAAAGCTGTATACATCTTTTGTGTAAAGGTCGGTGCATGGTCATTGATGTCAGTCACCAAAATAGTGGCAGTCCCCGTTCCAGTAAGACCTCCTCCATCCTTTGCTTCAACCACCACCAGATACTTGTCTTGCTTCTCTCTGTCTAAGGTTCCCAACATGGTGTAAATTGTACCAGTAAGTGGACTGATGGCAAACAAGTTGAGGTTAATTTCATTTTGGACATTCTGAACAATGCTGTAAGTTAACACAGCATTCTTCCCAGCTCTGGGGTCATCAAGGTCTACTGCTGACATCTCCATTACAGCTGAGTCAGCTGGAGAATTTTCAGAAATCTGCCCCATAAAGCAACCATCTGAGATACACAGGAAAAGAGGTGGATTGTCATTCACATCTATCACTTCTATGATTACGTCTGCAAAGCCAGTGAGGCCCTCACCATCTTCATCCGTAGCAAGAACAAGGAAGTGCCACACAGATCGCTGCTCTCGGTCTAGCTTTTCATTTGCAATAATCTCTCCTGTGAACTCATTGATGCTGAACTCACTTTGGGCACCTTGTCCATGCAAGGAGTAGCGAAGGGCACTCTGCTCACCTTCCTGATCAGGATCAGTAGCAGAAATCTGAAAACAAGTTTAAAAAATGACTTGGAAATGTAAAAACAAAATACACCCCATATTCATTTACTGCAAAGCAGCAATCATATTTAAGCAACCTAGTAGATGCAAATAAATTATAGTATGCTGCAAAGTAAGGATTCATAGCAGCTAACAATTCACACATAATTTGAATTAGGAGATGGCAGAGGGAGGGGGGAAAGATCCTGAGAATGAAACCTCTCTGCTTCCCCACACAACCAATTTGGAAGAGACAATGGGGCCAGAAACCCAGAGGTAGTTACATTGTCAGCTCCACCAAGATGATCCTGCACAGCATAGCTGAGGCAGGGAAGTTGCACCTGCATTCTTCTCTCCCCATTTTACTTGGATAATGCATAACAGGATAGGTCAGTGATATTGTACTCATTTCATTACTGAAAAGTGGGATATACTTGTAACACTAATTAAACAAATTGCAGTGGTTTACCTGTATAACTAAAGTGGGCCGATCAGAAAGCTCTTCCAAGATACTACTGTGGTATTCGTTCTCAGAGAACTCAGGAACTTCATCATTTTTATTGATTACATTGATGATAACTAGAGTTTGATTCTCCCATTTTCCATCAGAGGCCACCAACTGGAACTTGTAATGCTGCTCTTGTTCATAGTCTAGACTCTGAGCAATCAAAATAGTTCCTGTTTCTGGTTCCACATCAAAGTCTCCTCGCCCATTTCCTGAAGTAATCTGATATCTTAGCTTGGCATTGGATCCTGAAGAGGAAACAAGTAGTTAACATCAGATGAAGCCAGGGAGACAACGTGATAAGTACTGAAGGTGCCTTAATATGCCCTGTAAGCATACTACACTTACAGATTACCCTACATTGGAGCCATTCCAGACAAAGATAGCAGTGTGATAGCAGCATACAGCCTTTTTCAAGGGTATTCCTCTTTTCCAAATTCCCCTATCATTGGGTTGAGGGTAGGTCTGGAGGAGTGCATAACAGGCTAGTCTTTTACTCCATGATAAATTAAAAAACAAATTAGATGCTATCAAATCAGACAGGAGTGTGAATGAGTCTGACAAAGAATCATAGGACTGGAAGAAACCTACTCTAGTTCAACCCACTGCATACAGTGGGAAGCTCTCCTAGAGCAGGGGTTTCCAAACCCTGGCCCGGGGGCCAGATGCAGTTCTTGGCAAGCCTCAATATGCCCCCAAGCAAGACCCCTCTATCCAGCCCTTGGGCAAGCCTGGTAATCCACTCCAATACATTCTTATATGTGAATTTATGTAAATCTATTCAAATTTGAAATGTAAATTAGTTTTCCGACCCCCTCACAGTGTCAGATAGATGATGGGGGCCTCCTGCCAAAAACTTTGGAGGCCCCTTTCCTAGAGCATCTTCAACATCTCCAAATGTGTGTGTTCAGCCTTTCCTTGAAGATGCCCAGTGAGGGAGAGTCCACCACTTCCCACGGCAGTCTCTTCCACTGCTGAACTGCACTTACCACTAGGAACTTTTCCTGATACTCACTCAGAATCTCTTTTTTTTTTTTTTGCAGTTTGTACCTACTGGATCTAGTTCTACTTTCTTAAAGTGTGGTGCCCAGAATTGGACGCAGTACAGGTGAGGTCTAACCAACATAGAGTAAAGCAGAACCATGACTTCTTGTGATTTGGAAATTCTACTAATGCAGATAAAATTGCATTCACCTTCTTTCCAGCTATTTTACAGTTAACTCATGTTCATCTTGTGATCCATTGCAACCCTAAGATCCTTCTCACCATGTTGTGCTGTCAAGCCAGGTATCTCCCATTTTGTATCTTCATCTTTGGTTATTTTTGCCTATAAGTGCAGAACCTTGCAGTTCACCCTGTTGAACTTCATCTTATTTATTTCAGCCCAGTGTTCTATTTTGTCTGGGTTTTCCTGAAGTCTTCTACTGTATTCTGTTGTGTTTGCCACTCCTCCCAGCTAAGTGTCATCTACAAATTGGACAAACACTCTTTGGGTACAGCTGTCCAATCAGTTGCAAATCCATCGTTCCAGAAACTGTAAACATAGCCCAAGTCGGAATAAACTAATTTTGTGTAGCATCCTGGACCTGTAGGCAATTTTTTAATCTTTACCCATCTCTCATATGATATAAAACTATTGACACATCAATGATTTTATTGGTGTTTTCCACCAATAAAGCTATTTTCCATCAATAGTGGAAACAGTTCCCCTCTCCATGGTGAATAACTTCTGCTGTCTTAAATGTATCATTTCAGAATCAGATTCTTCAGTCAAGATTATGTAAAACAGTAAAGAAAATGCATATTCAATACCTTCATCTTTATCAACTGCAGTTGCTGTCAGAACAGCACATCCAATGTCCTTGTCTTCATCTATGTCTATTTCATACACCAAATGTGAGAAAACAGGAGCATTGTCATTTATATCACTAATAAAAATCCTCACATAAGCTGTATCTGAGGGGAAAAAAACAAATCATTATCTTCTAGAGATTTAAGAAATTCCAACCTCACCAGAGTTTCAATTTCTGAACACTGTTTCACAACACAAGGCTTCTGTGACACATAGGGTTAATATCAGATAATATCACTGCTACTGGGGCTGTGGGTGGCGCAAGTGGTTAAGACACGGTGCCTGTTAACCAGTAGGCCAGGGTTCGAGACCCAGATCCCCACAAGACAGGGTGAGCTCCTGTCCTTAGCCCAGCTCTGCAACACAGCTGGAACCAATTGTATTGGCTCTGCTATTCCATTGGACTATTTCAGTGGCATGGAAAGGGGGGATTTGCTGCTTGGATAACAGCCTATCCTCCATATCAATCTACCCAGGCCTTTGTGCTTAGCATATATCATCTAGCACAATATTATATTCTTTCGAGACTGATTGATGCCAATACAAATCACTGCTACAAATGTTTGATCATAAAATTCAAGCCAATGCTCTTCTCTGATAAATTACATAAAAGATTCTGCCATTTCTATGCAGCAATTTTAACTGAACTGGTTGGTGCATCTTAGCTCTTCAGCTTCAGACCCTAGTTACAAAACCTACTGAGGTTACCTGTGTTAGGATGCCCATGTAGACCAGGTCTAGCTGATTCAGAAGAATCCTGAGACTGAACTTCAATCAGATATGATTCTCTCTTCTCTCTATCAAAAGATGCCCGGGTGGAAATGATGCCCAGTTTGGGATCAATGGTAAAGTACTGACAATCTTCACTAGAGTCCTTCAGCATTAAATAGTGGACCTGCAGTACAGGAATATTCAAAGGGAAGCTTTATAATGGTGATCTACACAAGTTATCTTCATGACAAACAGAAGATAAAATGGAGAAATAAAGGCAGAAAGACAATTTTGTCCTTGCTTGTACAACAACATGAATTCATACTTCAGAATTCAGTTTCCATCTTCCTCCAGATTCTTCCTGCTCATGTTACCGTCTATGTTATTCAAAACCTCAAGAAGGTTTTGATATTTTATGCCTTGGCCTCTCAGGTATATGTACTGGAAGGTCCTAAGGGCCTTAACATAGGCTCCTATTCAGAACCAACAGGAAGTTAAGAACCATTAACTAGTCTACCTGTTTATTAGCTTAAAAACACTGGCTGGCTAACTGCTCCTCACTACTAACCTGCTATAATATATAATAAGAATTTATTTCTAAAAAATGTGGCTCTAAAGTGCTAACTGTTAGAAACATAGGCCCTACAATCCAGAGTAACTACAGGAGCACGTAAGAGACATTACATGTACCCATAGTTACTGCACTACCTAGTGAAAACCTATGGGAAATTCATATTGCAATCCAGAGCAAATTGTTCTTACACCGGAGCAAAGACTCCACATAGTTACTCTGGATTGCGCCCTTAGGGTCCCAAATGTAAGCTGTACATCATGAATAAGTTAAAGTAACTTATTACTAGAGTAACTTATTACTAAAGTAACCATTAAGGTAACATCATTATGGTAAATATCATTAAGGTAACACATCATTAAGGTAAGTCGTAAATCATGGATAGAAGTAATTCATTCTATTGTGACACTTGTAACATATTGTAGACCCCATGCAAAAAATGGCAGTCTGTCAAGTTCCAAGATAATATTAGTTAATTATCTTCACTCCTATTGGAACATAAGACTATTAACAAACTTCTTCCCAGCAGCGAGATAATATACAAGCTACATTTCTTCAGTAGCCTCTTGAACAAAAAACTTGAGCTGAGCAAACAATAATATTATACCTGAGAGGAAACTGAAAAGCAGCAGCAAGTGGTTGTGACTTCTTATCTCATTTATAAGGACAAAACAACAACAATAATAAAGCAAACCTCTCCATGGAGTCCAGAGTCTGAATCAGTAGCTGAAACTTGTACAACAGAAGTACCAATATCTACTCCTTCAGGTACAGAAACTTCGTAAGCAGAGGATGTGAAGAATGGGACATTATCATTGACATCTGCAGAACAATAAGCATATTTAGCAACTCAACTTTGATTTAATATTTCAGTGTTTTACTTACCAATAACTTATCGTAATGTACTTATCATCATGATTTACTTGTCATAAATCAATGGGAGGAACACATACCTGTTGCAGTCAGTTCATTTTACTCTTTTGACTGTCCAAGAGGCAACCATTGAAAATGTGCCAAAAGGCACACTGCAGTGGCCAAGAGAATGGAGGTGTCACTGACAGGGTGGTGAGTACCAGTAGGTGGTATGCCTCCATGCCATTCAGATGACTGCCACAAGCCATCAGTGGTAAGATCCTCCATGAGTGGTAGGGAGGTATTCCAGGAAAGAAGGAGGGAAAGGTGAAACTGAGTGGGAGGAATGTGGGTAGACAGGCAGGCAATTCAGAACTGGGAAACGGGGGAACGGACGCAGAGGCTGCCTCTGGATTCTACCCTCCCTTCATGTACCTCCAAACTTACAGAGGTTTCTGTGGGAGTTTGTGCTTAAGATTACCTCAATAAGTTTATCAATAAAACAGTTTGGTAGATTTAAAAAAAATACAGAAAAGAATCATTTTTAAAACCAGCAATTTCAACAACTCCGTCATATAAGTCCAATAAGGAACTGTTCCTTGCAAAAAAAATATAACTACTAACCTGATATATTCACATAAACTGTTGTGAAAGATGCTAAAGGAATCATGGCAACATTTTGGGCCTTTACATTCAGTGTGAAAAATTTGGTTGTCTCAAAATCAAGTGGTTCGGCAACCAGAAGTGAAGCAGACCCATCTGCTCTGTTTGGTTTGAGGTAGAAACGAACAGGCATGTTAGTCTCTGGAACCTGACCTTCCTCCAGGCTATATGTGACCCTTGGATCATCCAGAGGTGATGTGGCTTTGATAGTCTAAAAATAAACAGACAGAATTGCAAAAAGTAGGAAGGTACAATTTTGCACTACATGAACCAGCAGGGGGGAAGTACCAAAAGAACCATGTTGTGTTGTTGATTCGGTCGTGTCCAACACTGTACAGATAAGAGCTCTCCCTGCTACCCTGTTGAGAATGGCTTCTTTCAGTTGTTGAATGTTCACCTCCATATCGGTTTTGAGTCAGTGCATTCATCATCTACTCTACCCCTTCTTTCTGTTCCACTAATAATTCCTTTCATCACAACTTCTCTAATGAATCTGCACAAATGACACGGCCAAAGTAAATTAGACTACTGTCCCAAAAGAAACAGAAAGCCAAGCAACAGGAGCTGATTTTGTGAAGTAATATATTGCCTTCCTTGAGAACAAAAACACATTCTTCTACTTTACCTCAGCAGCTCATTTGGCTAGTTGGGCAGTGGGGCCTTTCATAAGCCCATTAGGTAACGGTATCCCTCGCAGGTTGCTTTGCGAGCTATGACTAACGAAAGGGTGCTGTGCTCATCTCCTTTTCAGGGCCAAAGAACCAATGTTGTCTGAAGATGCCAGCATGACACACGGAACATTGTAACCTTCATACCAAAGTGGTGCCTATTTATATACTTGCACTTCCATGCTTTTGGACAGCTAGGTTGGCAGGATCCAGGCAAGAGAAGGAGCTCACACCATCTTGCGGTACTTGGGACTCAAACCACTGACCTGCCGACCTTCAGGTCAACAAGTACAGTGTTTTAACCACTGAGCTCCTGTAGCCCTATAGTGGAGCTGTTAACTAATACCATATTTATTTTTCCCTGCCAACTGAGTAGAAAGGCACTCAATTTTTTAAAGTAATGCCCTCTTATATTATTAAGGGGAGAGTAAATGTTCCTATTGTTCCTAAGCTTGGCATCTTTTCCAGTGAATATTACTGGAGTCTCTTCTGCATCTCTTTGTCAGCTCTTTGGGGACAGGGAATCATTGATTTTGTTTTGTAAATCGCTCTGTGAACTTTTTTGAAAAGTGGTATATAAGTATAGTATTCTCAACAACAACAACAACAACATCATCATCAGCAGGCTGTTTTCTGCTGTTGCATTTTAATGGAGGATTTTATTCAGTTTTAATTTCTCGATAATATATTGATGTTTTAAACCATGTCCTTTTACAGTCTTTTTTTTTAGTTTACGGCATTATTATAATATTAAATTCCTTCTTCTGTAGGGTACTTTGTGTATTCTTTTAGTACTAATTTAAAAAGCCGTAGAAGTGAATTGCTTCACACACCGAGTCATATCATACATGAAAAACATAATGTACAAACTGGAGTTATATAATACACTGATTTACACCCTGCACTAAAAAAGTGGAAGATATTACAAATTATTACAGCTACAGATTTTAGGATTTGGAGGTCACACATTTTCTGTTCAAATGATATATTTTGTTTAGTCTGGTAACAGAAAAGAATACAACTGCAACACATGCAATAATATCCATATTTTAACATATCTGGAAATGTGGGTATATGGAAAGAGCTGAGGATAGACAGGAATAATTAAACGAAAAACAATTATGACATTTTTTAAAAAACCATACCAGGATCTTGGTGTCATGAACAGTATTCTCTGGAATTGTGACCCGGTATACACTATTTTCCCACTGCGGTGCCTGATTAAGTATGTTAGTAATGGTGACCGTAAGTTCCACAGAGCTGCTCCGGTTTCCACCATCTGTGGCTATGATGTAGTTATTTATTTGGACTGTCTGCAAAACAATTTAGAAAAGACATTCAAGCCACAAATTGAGCATTCATTTGCTAGAACAGACTTTAGATACTGCTGGCGTTCTAGCTGCAGAAAGGTGACTTGCTATGAGGCAGAAGGTACCTTGGAGATGACATGATTCACATACACCCAGCCTGTGCCAGGGTTGATTTTGAAGTATTCAGGCTCCTGAAGCAACATGGAGTATGTGATGACTGCATTTACCCCTTGATCATCATCATGAGCCACAGCTCGGAGGAAACTTGTACCCACAGGGGTGTCTTCACGAAGGAAGTCTTTGAAAAGATAAGCACACAGTTTCTGAACACAATCTTGCCTGGCATTAAGCAATATGAGTTATAGCACTGTCTTGTGGCCTGAAACGAATCTAATGGCAATATTATGCACCTTTTGTTGGACCCAATATGTACCAACCTTAATCTAGATTTTTTATCTTCTTGGTTTAAGCTCATCTGCTCTTCACAGGTTTAATTAAGCCAAGTGTAATTTGACATCAGTGCCCAGTATCGTATTCCACATGCCTACATCAGCATTCACAGACAAGATGTAACATGGCTACTACTCATGAACAATATTTTATAATATTATAATAATATTTTATGACCACTCACATTGATAGCGGCTGCTCTCAAACTTTGGATCATTGTCATTCATGTCTGCAATGAAGACCGTGATTTGACACACCCCAATCAGTGGCTCCTGGGCTTGGTCTGTAGCTGTCACAGAAAGTGTATATGCTCTCTGCTTCTCTCGGTCAAAACTCCGAGCTGTAGTGATAACTCCTAAGGGGAATCAATACTATAAAGGAGACAGCAGGGCCATCTTTGGAATCAGTTACACTTTTTACAAGCTGCAAAGACTGAACATTTCTCTTTTGCAAACTTTTGGTTACACAAAACAGCTTTCTTTTGTCTTAAAATTTATTTTCTTTCACAGTTTAATGTAGCATGGAACAAAACTAACCATATTCATGGATCAGGTCTGGCCCCCGCACATGCACCCCCTCCAGAGGCATGTGAGCTCCTGCTCCTTTTGCCTTCTGAGAGCTCTCCAGGCCTCCTAATGCCATATAAGGCATTTAATAGTTATTTCTGGTTTCACAAATTGGAAATCACATGATTACAGCGGCAGAGATCAATCTGATCCCAGAAGAGGCTGTAGACTGATGTCCATGACCTCTGATGAGCTCAGAAGCCAGTCCAGAGGGAAGAGAAGCTGAGCTTCCCGCATCACCAGAAGGTCCAGACCTCAGCAGTAATCATATACTCATATTGTTGTTTTCAGTTATCTGCCAGGAGAATTCCACACAGAACACCCATAGATAAAACTCCAATGTGTTTAGGGAGAACTGTCCTTCAGAATAAAGGTCAGAAAAAGTTACAAGAAAATACAGAAATCACAAAAAAACATTTACTCAAAATAACTTGCAGTAATCAGACTAAAATGCATCAAGAACCATGAAATTTATTAAAGGAAATTGGACACACTCAAGTAAATTTATTCAGTTTTTAAGAACAAGACTTCCCTCTTGTTAATACCAGAGTGTATTTCCATAACACAGATGCAGGTAATGGTAGCCTGATAACCAGTTTTAAATGATAAGCAACTTCCATAGGGAAGATTTTGATAATTTCCATTAACAGATTCTGCTCCAATATATATACTGAAAGTCAACTACATGGATCAAGTATGGCTCTTCTGACCTGAACTGGGATCAATACTGAACCATGGTGAGGCTCCATCTCTGTGCATAAGACCATATTTCACTTCTCCATTCATGCCAAGGTCTGCATCGTGGGCTTCCACCTGCAGGACAAAAGTCCCTGGTGGTTGGTTTTCTAGAACCCAGGTGTTGTCACTGTAGTAAGCACACTGAAATACAAGTAATTAGCAGATTACTTGAGTAACTATTTAATTTACTTATCAAGTAAGGTTCAAAGAGATTTACTCTCTTCCTTGCTGGGCAGTGATGTGATCCTTAGATTTATCCCCCTGCAGAAGAAAGGGGGTGGTATTCTACCTTCACAGGGGTCTTATCAGATTGTGACTGGCTCTTTCACAATCCCCACAGCTCTGTGGGGATTGTGGAGCCCTGGGAAGGTCTACAGATTGCTTGGCAGACCTCCCCACAGCTTTAAAAATGGGAAATCTCCACTGGGATTTCAAGCCTCAGCTTAAATTGACTTTTATCCCCTTCCCCACAATAAGGAAAGTAGCCATGCAATGGGGCTACATGATTCTGCAGCAGCTCAGGAGTCAGTGAAGAATTAGAAACATGTTAGACCACAAGGCGCAACATGAACTTCAACATCCAATAGTTCTGAACTCCACCAGACCTGCCTCCCATCCCTCTCTGAACTATGCCTCCTCCCCACCCTCCAGGATCTCCTCCAAGTGATTTCATGTAAATGTTAAAAATCATGGGGATAGGATTACCTCTCTGAAAACAGGCTTGTTGTTGTTTATGTCATTAATTCCAACAATGACTTCTGAAAAGCTGCTGAGGCATCTTGGTCCCCCAGAGGAATTGTCATCTACAGCAGATATATTTAAAACGTATTGGGGACCCTTCAGCTTTGGCAAAGGATTTCTGCGAAGTCTGAGAATACCTGGATTAGGAATGGAAAAAGTAAAGGATAAAAGAAAGGAGAAGATCATACTGGTCTATTACAATGTATGGAGATGAGAGAAGAATGCTGGCACACCTTCATAGAGCAGATAATTTACATTGAATCTACAAATTGTTATAATGCTTCTTTTTTGAAGAGACAGAATCTGCAGATCAAGCATGGCACCTTAAGTGTGAGGTGTTTGATGACACACCAGAATATTGGACACACCAGAATATTTCCGCCCAAGCTGATTTCTGAGAATCCACAAAATAGACATGATGAAAATCAAAGTGTCCTTGGAGAAAGTTTATTTTTTGTTTTCCACACTGCAATGGGCTTCTGTCCATCTATTTAGATTGTTTTATTTATTAGATAATATCTTTAGATAATATCTTTCTATTCTAAGCAGCACCCAAATAGCAGGCCTCCGTCAGTCTTGAAAGACTATGGTATCGTGCTCAGCACTGCATACGCTGCATGCGAAGCACGAAAGCCTGGGTTAGATTGTTATGGAGGATAGGCTGTTACCCAAGCAGCAAATCCTCCCTCTCCACACCACTGAATTAGTCCAATGGAAAGGCAGAGCTGATACGACTGGATCCAGCTGGTGTCGCAGAGCTGGGCTAAGGACAGGAGCTCACCCTGTCTTGTGGGGCCGACCTGGGTCTTGAACCCTGGCCTGCTGGTTAACAGGCACAGCGTATTAGCCACTTGTGCCACCCACACCGACCCAAATAATCCATAATAATAAACAATCATAAAAATAGCCATAAGACAATATAATCATAAAAGTAGCAATTAATAAAAAGAGAGACAACAAACAAGTACTGTATAAGCAGCAGGCTGTTAAAAGCTTTGCTGAAACATCTGGTTCTTCAACCAGCTGTGAAACACAAATAAACAAGAGCACTCTGGGTGCATTATGCAAGAATGTAAAGTATCTCTTCACATATTCCTTCCAACCAAATTTCAGAAGATGATTGGTGAGAATGCATCCTGCCAACCTATCCCAATGGTTCTGTATTCCAGTGTTGAGCCATGTGTCATGGGAGGTGACAACCTGAACAAACCCAAAGTAAAAATTTGGGAACCCTGGACAGAATACCTTTCAAAACATGATACCAAATACCAGTAGGTTTCTCCATTCTGTATTTTAGGAGGATAGAAGTTATCAAGAAAGTTATAAAGGTTATAAAGAAAGTTATAAATTCCTAGCATGCTAATTTAGTGCATGAACAGTCTAAAAAGTATTCTTGTAAAACCAAATGAATGAGATATACAAAAGTCTGCACAATATCATACATGTAATATGTGAGATACTGGAAGATAAAATGACATCTGTTCCTACCTTTATGGAGATCTAATTCAAAATTCCCTTCTTCATTACCACCAGTAATTAAATATAAGACATTATCTCCATCAGGATCTTTTGCATGGACAGTGGCCACTAATGTTCCAGGTCCGGCATCTTCCAGGAGGAAAGTTCTATAACTGAAGCAAAGAATCGTGCTCTTGTTGCTAAATCGTTTAGCAATTTTTTATATAGAAAGATGTGTTTAATTCCATCCATTTGACAACAGTCCCTTAACATCAGTCCTTTGTCACTTAACTGCTCTTACAGAGCAAATCTTCTCATTGCTACACAGATGTACTGTAAGTCCTATTGAGTTCAATGGAACTTATTCCCAGGCAGGTGTATATATAGGATTGCAGCCTTACTAAGTAAAGAGTGAATACTGGCTTCTATTATAGACTAGTGAAAACGTACCCCATCGTGGGAGTAAAATTCCTCCTGTACACCATCTGCCTTGCGCATCGTCCCCTCATGCACAATAACTCTGTACAACATCCCCCCATCTGCACCATTCACCCATGCGCACCATCCTCCCATGCATAAAACTCACCATGCACAATACCTCCCATGCTCATCAACCCCTCATGCGCACCGTCCCCTCATGTGCACTATATGCAACAACCCATGCGCATCTTCCCCCATGCGCATCATTCCACCATGCACACATGTGCACCCTCCCTCCTAGTGAATCAGCTGAATATTGGTCAGTCTTCAATGTTAACCATAGGACAAAAACACATTGCACCCCTTTTCAGTCCCTTGAAAGTTAAATTTCTCAACATCAGTTCTTGGTGGGTGTTGATGTCACATAAGGAACACCCTCCCCGAATTTCCCACTTCTAGATCTGGGGGTTGGGACAGAACATCCCTCAGTCAGGGATTCTTCAATGTAAAGGAGGAAAATGTGTCAAGCTCCTTTTCACTCCCTTCCAGTTGGAATTTCAGAAAACTGATTCTTAGTGGGTGCCTCCATCATGGAAGGAATACCCTCCCCAAATTTCACGCTTCTAGGCCCAGCACAGAGAGAGAGAGAGAGAGAGAGAGAGAGAGAGAGAGAGAGAGAGAGAGAGAGAGAGCGCTTATGATGCTAGGACAAGTCTAATCAGCATATAGGAATTAGTATCAACTATTAAGTGGAGACAAATGCAAAGGTTGAACTTTTGCTTACACAGGCTTGGAAAAAACTGGGACTTCGTCGTTCACGTTTGACATGCGAATGCGCACAGATGCAGTCCCTGTCCGAGGAGGATATCCTTTATCTACAGCAATGACCACAAACTCATACATGTGGTTTGATTGCTCAAAGTTCAGTTGCTGGTTGGAAGTGATGACACCTTCGGGCGTGATGGAAAATTCTTCACTTTGAATGAAATAGACAATCTCAGAGTTGGAGCCAGAGTCACAGTCTCTTGCAAGAACTGAAGCCAGGAGCATTTGGGGGGAAAAACCATAACAAGCTAGGTTTCAATACTGTCTACAACTCTAGTCAACTCTGATTAAATTTCATCATTAATAAATGAATACAAACAATTTCTGCAACAATATTACAAACACAAGCCCAAGGTAATACCCAAGAATTAAATGTTTTGATAAAACATTTACAGAGAAGTGAAGCCAGATGGTAAGTCATCTCATTGTTTCCAGTTTAAACCTATGTACTTCCAGATTCTGGAAAAAACATTCTGCAAGTTTAGAGCAATTACCTACGTCTTCTGTAAGTCTTTTAGAAACCCCATAACTCCCCTCTTCTGTAAATCTTTTTAAAATGTTTCAGGTTTTAAAAAATACAATAAAGGTTAAACAAAACAAATCATTAACATAACTTTTTTAAATAGGTGGGCAGTAAATTATGGGGAAAGGAGTAAAGCATGGGGAAAAGGGAAGATGAATTGTTCAACCCCCAGAAACAGAAAAAGGTGATATTTAATACAGCATCCTTACTTCTAATTCTCATTTGAATGTTGTCAAAGCATTGAAGGACCATAATGAAGAAAGGAACAGCCCTACATATACAGACACAACTGGGAACCAACTGCTATGCCTTCACTGAGTTCTGCTAAACTGGCACTGTATTGGAGTGGCTTGCCCAACCGTGGGATAGAGAGATTTTGCTCTAGACTCAGAGCACAATCCTGACCATGTCTACTCAACAGTAAGTCCCATTGTGTTCAATGGGTCTAACTCCCAGGAAAGTGTTTTTAGGATTGCAGCCTTAATCTTAAGAAAAAGATCTCGTCTTGCTTACTGTTCTGAGCTGTTTTTAATACCAAAGGGAGATGCTTCACAACATCTCTACAGCAGGCCTGAAAACACTGATCAGAAAGCCTTTAATCTCAAGAGTAAACACTCTGTTGAAATGTCCAGTGCAATTAAGCAGGTGTTGCTCAGCAAACAGTGAGTATTCATTTAAGGTATTGCGGGAAACGGGCCAAGAATGAGCCCTGTTCCCTGTGTAATGACAGAAAAACGACAAAACAAACTATAATGATTACCGTCAAAGCTTAACAGTTGAAGCTGGAAAGAGTAATAAACTTCCAGAATGAAATCTTGTGATTTGCATTTATTACAGAAATATTTGCTTTACACCACTGCAAAGCAACTAATAACAACATTCATTTTGCCGGGAGATATGCCATTCAAGACAATGATTCTAAACCAGAAGTTTTTTTAATGATGTTTTATGAGGGAAACAACACTAATGGAATTTTAGATTCAAAATCGCATAACACAGAATCATGAACAGGAACATACTTTGGTTTTGTTTACAATTCAACAAGCTATGGTTTGTCAATTTGTCTAAAACCACAGCTTCTCCATGTGGCAATACACAACAACAGGCAGATAATAGTTTTACCTTGCAGTAAAGATGTTCCTACAGGGACTGATTCAAGAACATTATCCTGACTATAAATAGATTGCTGGAATTCTGGAGAGCAATCATTTTCATCTGTGATATGAATGATGACCTGCATGGAACAGGAGCAAAAAATACAGGAAAGAAAAATACTAACAAGAGAAAGTGAACAAAGGACGCTGAATGCATGCTGCTTTTTGCAAAATAAATGTATGGGCAGTGCTTGAAGATCACATATGTTCTTTTGCATAGAATGTGATGAAGACTAGTATCTGTAGGCTCCTTTTTTAAAATTAACACCAATTAACGTCCTGTACATTTATCTACAGGGCAGTTGTTCTAAATAACGTGCAACACTTTATGTCATTCAACAATTACTAGCACTGCAACTATTTTAACAAGTACTTTAGGTTCCAAGTAGAGATTTTAAAATAAATATTTTAAAATAAAATTTTAAATAAAATTTATATTAAATAAAATTTATTTTAAACATTTTAAAATAAAATGTGTCAAACTAGATAACAGCAATAGTTATCTTGCAGAGACCTGATCCAATTCAAAGAGCACTGCTAGGAGGCGCAGTATTTAATTTTTACTTCTGTGCCATTTTACTGCTGAAGATGCCCTTTGAAGTTGCTGTAAGTTCCCAAATATATCATTTGTTTTGTTTAGGTTTTTTTGGCTGATGGGGGAATATTGGGCCAAGACTATGTCAGGGATGAAATGTTAAAGTCAACTCAGCTTTTTAGCAAAAAATAAAAAAATCAAACAAGGACCAAATAATAACAGCATGCTCCTAAGAGTGCCTCATCAGAATATGCACTTTGGACATCATAAACTAATAACTTGCATCATAAACTAATAACATCATAAACTAATAACATCATAAACTAATAATTAATAATTTTTAAACTAGTACAGGGGAACATTCACTTTACACCAAAACTTCTGGATATGTCACTGGTGGACTGATTTTAAAGCAGCCTCCATGCAATATGTACAGTGCACTATACGTACAGTGCTTTATATGCAGAAAAGCCTATGTCCCTACTCCATATTGTCAGCAATAGGACCAGGGTGACCATATGACCAGAAAATCCCGGATTTGTTCAGATTTTTAGCCTCCTGTCTGGGTGTCCTACATTTTGGCATCATTGTCCTACATTTTGGCTTCATTTTGAAACTTCGTGATAGTGCACAGTACCCCATCATGCCATATGTCATTGGATTTGTATTGAAGAGCAAAATCCAATGCAATAATCAGTTTTGAAATTTCTCCTTCCTACCAAAAGTTATGGTCAAAAAACCGAAAAACAAAAACAAAAAAATACATCTTTTGGCAATTTTTTTCAGCCGGTAGGAATTCTGGCCTAGGATTAGGAATTTTGGCCTTGGGGTTCAGGAATTTTGGGTTTGGCATCTGGTCACCCTGAATAGGACATTATGCACAGATAAGAAAAAATCTTCACTCTACCTCAGTCACACTGCTGAGCAAGCTCTCTGCTTCCAAGGCTTTTACTAAAAAATGGTAGAGGCGATGTTCGCTCTCGTAGTCCACGGGATGAGTCAAGCTTAACTCTCCAGTCTCTTGGTCCAGCCTAAATAGGCCACTGGGATTCATTAGCAGAGTGTAACAGAGAGAGTGGCTCTGGAAAGAAACTGCTTCAATAACCGCCACTCTAGAAAAAAGAGATTAACCACAAGCCAATTTGTTTCTTTTGGTAGGAACAAGAGAAGTTATATGTCCCAAAATACTGGTACTAGTCATGGAATGTTCTTGGAAATTTTTTGATTCACCTACCTTACCCCAACCTCATTTTACTTTTAGAACTAGGGTTGAATTAATTCATGAAATGAGGTTTTAGCTCATACATCAGACAGATAAAGGCAATGGTGGGATTCAAATAAATTAACAACAGGTTCTATGTCCTAATAACCTAAATTAACAACAGGTTCTATGCCTCCTTTAGTAACGGTTCTCAGAAGCAGGCGCTTATTAGCAAAAGGTTCTATAGAACCTGTGAGAACCTCCTGAAGCTTACCACTCAATAAAGGTATTTTGGACATCAAGTTCTTGCAGACAGAAATGATGCAGAAAAACATTGTGCTCCATCAGGAGGCAGACCTACATTTGGCAGGCACCAAATGAAGCATCCAAGCAGTTGTTAAGGAGTGCAACACACTGACTCTAGCAACAAGTTGTAAAGATATAACAATACCTTGAAAATAAGCTGATCACATTTCCTGAAAGTTCCAACTATCCACTGCTTAACAAAACTGTTTTATGGGAGGTATTACAACATTTTGATTTTGCTGTGCAAACTTTTTGGGTCTTCTTAGTATGCTTTGATATCTATACAGTATATTAGGAGTGCAGAATGTTTTTTTTAAAACTCACATTTCACCTTCTGGGATATTTTCTGGAACAAACACATCGTAGGTCATGTTTGTGAACTGAGGAGGCCTGGAACCAGCCAAGATGGAAACAAACGCGTAGGGGCTTTTGTTGCCATATTCATCAATGGCCAGCACAGTGATCACATACTCCTGCTTCAAAGTTAAAGGCAAGCCGGTTGTCAGCACGACACCTGTGTCCATATCGATATCAAATCGTTCTTCACCACCTATGGAATGAAGTTGAAAAATCATGAAAGGATTCTTACTATCAGGTTCACCATCGAATTGATGTCCCATGACCATAGAATTATAGAACCATAGAGTTGGAAGGGACCTAGTAGGTCATCTAGTCCAACCCCCTGCCTGTAGCAGGAAATCCTGCTACAACTTGTTGTTCCTATCATTCCATCCACGAGAAGCACAGAACAGGGTGACCATATAGAATGGAGGACAGACTGCCCATACCTTTAACCATTGCAAAGAAGAGGGAATTTAAGCAGGGTCAGCTCAGCATGGAAGGGTTTAAAAAACAGCACCTGCCTAAATTCCCTCTTCTGTGCAATAGTTAAGGGTACAGACATTCTGTCCTCCTTTCTGTTTGGTCACCTTGGCACAGAATTGTGCTGCCCTTTAAATGGGAAAAATTTTAACTTGTTCCAAGGTCATTACAAATTCACCCAGAAGTCACTCTCAATGTGTTATAGCATAAAGAAAATGTTTTGTGACATGATAAATTAAAATAGATAACAAATAATAACCTCACACAAGGTCAATAAAATGTTAAATGTTCTACCTGACTCAGCAAAGTGATGGTATTAATCAGGAGAAGAATGAGAAGAAGGAGAATGCGTTAGCGGTGGTGAGAGTAACTTTTGAATGCTGCTGACACAGCACGAAAATAGGTTAAAAGGGACTATGTAATGCATGTGGTTTAAAAGTGGTATGAAACAACATGGGCAGTGAATCTCACATAGCCACATATAATTGAGAATCTTGGTATGGATAAAGAAGCATGGTATTAATATCTGCAATGCATATACATGAAAGTTTGTATAGCAAAAATATGGATAGCCGGGAAAGGGTATCCCTAAATTATAACATAAACCTATAGACCAGTGAAAGGAGATGCTTATCTCTAGAACTTACCGGTATTTAGCTTGTGCTACATGCATAAAATGCATCATAGTCCTACTACTGACGTTTCACAGACTTTGGGGAAAAAAGTGCACAACTTTTGGGCAAGCACAAGTGGCTTCATGCTCAAAGTGGTAGCATTCCTTAAAACCATCAAAAGAATGCAAACTCCAGCTTACCTGCAATTAGGGCATATGATATCCCAATACTGGTGTTGTCACTGTGACAGTACTGGGCAACAAGCTGGTAGACTGATGTGCCTGCTCGGGCATCAGGGTCAACACGTGCCAAGTAAGGATATGGGTACATTTCCCAAGATATGGGCTCCTCATTCACAGCAACAATCACTACATGGCACAAATACCAGTCGTTCTCTGTAAAGTACACAAAACACTACATTAAAAAAACTACAGCAACAAAAGTAGGCTGGTGGTTATGGAATCAGTTTTAAGTTGTTTTAAGCCAAGAACATATGCTTCCTAAATTTCACTTGTGAGGTCTAACTAGATGTAACTAAAAGCAAATCTGTTTTAGAATATACAGCAGAGGGGAAGCAATTCTAGAAAACAAAAGAATAACGAGGAAGGGGCTTCTCAGTCTATCCACATTTTCCTCTTGAATCTTCTTTCCTGCAGCCTTCTCAGCTGTTTTTCTCCTGAGAATCTCTGAGACCAGAAGATCTCATAACAAGAAAAGGACAGGCCAAGGAAATCTCTAGGCCAACATCCTATTTCCCATAGTGGCCCAGTCCACAAGCAGGATGAAACACTTCTCTCTTGGCTTTGCAGTACTGCAATTGGCATTCAGAAACATAGTGCCACTGAACCAGAACACAGTGTTATAGCTACTGGGAGCACTGGGCAGTACACCTCGGGTACCATCTTTAGAGAGCTGACACCACCAGTGACCAAAATCGTGAAAATTACCAAGTTTCCCCTGCTTCTAACACTGTGAGGAAGAAAATTTATTTATCCACACAGTCCACACCATGGATAATTTCAACCACAACTCCCCTTTTTGCCAAGGAAAAAAACTCAAAGTAGCTTTTACTTGCAAGGACTTCCAACTTATTTATCTACTTGCATTTGCATGCTTTTGTACTGCTAGGATGGCAGGAGCTGGGCTAAGGAGTTCACTCTGTCTTGCAAGTACTCAGGTCTCAAACCACTGACCGGCCAATCTTCAGACTGATAGACACTGCACCTTTAACCATTAATTATAACATCAGCAGTTTAATTTTTAGTCCCTTTCCTAACAACCTTTAGGACAGAAATGGCCTTCTTGGCATTTGCCCCCACAGCCCATCAATATTTTTATTGAGCTACCCAACTCATCCCTAGGATCTCTTTCCTGGTTCATCACAAACTGCTCAGTGGCTACTGTATTCCACACTGGAATTCGTTTTTGCAGCAAGAGGAGTTATTTTCACAATAACAAATGGGGGAAAGGCTCAATAACTCCTTCCTACTCAACACTTTTCCACTTACCCATTCCTTGTTTATACCCTTTGATACAGTGTTTCTCAAAGTGGGGGTCGGGACCCCTTTGGGGGTCACCTGGAGCTTTCCTGGGGGTCACCTAAAGACCCCTGGTGCAGGGAGCCAGGTGGGAAGACCTGGCAGAAACGCTGGAGCCGCTGCGGCTGGAAAAAGCCGCTGAGAAGCAGTTCAGAAGGAGTTTCTGAGCTAATGTGAGACCAATGTGGAGCCTTGGGGACGGGGAGGTGCCCAACACACTCACCACAGATGGCAGCGTCCTCCTTCCCCCCCCCCCCGCCCCCGCAGATCCTCAGTGCCTCTGCGGGCTGAGAGTGTTAAGCATGCTGAGGTATGAGCATGGTGTGAGCGTGGTGCCAGAGCTCTGGCGGATGGGCTATCTGGTGGGTACCCAGCTTGTGCACCCACCGTTGTGCCCTGCTTGTTGTGCTCTACTCAAAAGTAAACCCCATCAATGTTGTTGTTGTTCATGATAAGTAAATGGGACTTACTCCCAGGTAAGTGCTAGGACTGCAGCCTTAGAGCCCAGTTCTATGCATGTCTATTTGGAAGTCAGTCCCATGATTGTGAACCAGGCTACTCCCAGGAAACAGTGGCTGGCTCTGCTGCCTGAGAGCCCAATCCTATGGAGGTCTCCTCAGAAGCCAGTCCCATTATAGTGAATGGGGCTACTCCCAGGGAACTGTGGCTGGCTCTGCTGCCCGAGATTCCAATCCTATGGAGCTCTCCTCAGAAGTCAGTCCCATGATAGTGAATGGGGCTTACTCCCAGGGAAGTGCTAGGATTGCAGCCTTAGAGCCCAATTATATGCATATGTACTCAGAAGTCATTCCCACTGAGTTCAGTGAGGTTAACTCCCAGGAAAGTATGCATAGCACTGCAGCAGTAGCAACGAAAATCATTTTATGGTTGGGGGTCCCCACAACATGAGGAACTTATAAGGGGGTCACGGCATTAGGAAGATTGAGAACCACTGCTTTGATACCATTTCAACTCAGATACTGAAATTACCATTAATTACTTATATAACTACACCCTTTAATTACATATATCGGTATGACTTGGTTATCCATTAATTACGTATATAACTACAGCTACATATCTAGTTAGCTACTGAAAAAAAATGGTACTGTAATTGGAAGCTCTGATATGGGCACTTTTTGGCCAAAGGGCCGCATCAAATATTTGCCACAGTGTTGAGGGCAAGGAAAAAATTTTAAATATAAAATTTAAATGAATACATTAGAGATTGAACTTAGATTAATGAATAAATGGGCTCAAATTTTTGCAAGCACCACACACAGCACAGAAATAAAGCACACATTTAATGAACATCTATTCCGCCACCCCACCATTATGGTTTCAACTGTGTTTGGACAATTGGATCAGGGGACCAGAGAGGGCAAGTTAGAGTCATATTTGGCCCCTGGGCCAAGGTTTGGGGTCCCCTGCTATGAGAGGAAGATAGGTACTATATGAATGTCCCGAACTTTGTCCGGAATCTCAAGTCCAAAGTACTTGTGTAAGTGAATTTGTTTTTGTTCCCTGTCAGAAACCACTCACTGAGATCACCCCATTAATTACACATAGGTCACTGCATAGCCAGAGGATTAGAGCTCTCAGAATCAGTACTAGTGGGATTGTGTTTGTACTTGAGCTTTTACAAACCAGTCTGCTCCAAAAACCTAATCAAGAAAATACAAATAATAACACATCTGGGATTGTGATCAGTTTTACTCTTCACACTATAAAAAATATACCGGTAAGTTGTTGGAAGTAGAATTTTGTTTTGGGCACCAAAAGAAGGACATTTGCCACCATTTTCTACAGGAGTGGTTCTCAAGCATTTCAGCCCAGGACACTCTTCTGAGAATGACAACCTGTCGATGACCACCCACCGAAAGTAATGTCAAGGCTGGAACAGGAAGCAACATCACTGTGATACCAGAGCTCCTCAACGTCTACTTGTGTCCCATTGTATTCAACGAGACTCACTCCCAGGAAAGCAGCCTGAGTGACCCATTCCAAAATGGTGGCATGTAGTGCTAGATCCCAAGATGGCAGTGCCCCAACTTTTAGCTACTCCTCTGAAATAAAGTTTCTACCCCCCAAGAGACTCCCCGACTCCCACTCCTATTCTATAGGATTTTTGGTATACCAAATGTTTTACAAACTTTTTCTAGATAATGCTATAAAAATCCTGTAAGACAAACCATTTATAGTCTCAGTGTGGAGGAAAAATTAAGAGAAGAGATAATAATAATTCATCTTTATTCTTACCAACTTCCCTCTATTCAGATGTACAGGTGTCCTTTATTAGCCACTAGGGTTCCGTTCTGGAACTCCCATGGATAAAAAAAATCAGTATAAAGTATAAAGTCAGTATACTGACTTTAAAAATCAGTATACTGTATAAAGAAAACAATGGGAAAATAGGTTTAAAGTCCCACTTCCAGGGTTCTTACTTCTCTAATTGAATAAAGTAGTGCCTCAATATCTGCAGGGGTTTGATTCTGGGACTGAAAAATGGAATGGTTGCTTGCATGACTACCTCTCTACAACAACATAAAAGCAGTTTTTAAAACTTATTTGGAGTGGCCATTTGTGTTGAGTCAAATCCATGTATTAAAAAATGCGTGTATAACAAGGTTGGACCTGTAGAAGTTCTTCTCTAGCAGAACATATGTGTTATGTTCATGCAGGATGCATGTTGCACAAGGGTGGTACATCCAAGGGAGAAGAAACTTCCCTGCACCTGGCTTTGCTGGCATGTAGTCCTCAAAAAAGATCAGACATGCAAATGTACTAACCGCCAACAATGAATCAATACTGTCGTGTTTTATTTGGTTCCATTGACACAAATGGCTTGAAGTCACAGTCAAGCCATCTGTCAATACTAATCAGTCACTAGAGACAGCAATCTGACAAATACAAACACAGCAGGGTCTTTAAACAAAATTGTACCAGAGACAAAAGCCCATATCGTCTGGTTAATACACCCAGTGTTCTGAAATGTCCATTTTACATTTATATATGCCTAAACAGAAGTTTATACAGGCCTATAGTCTTGTTCACTGTGAAGTGCACATAGGCTGTGAACATTGACATTACACCTCATTTTCCAAATTTTCACAGGGAATAACATTTGTTGGTCCTCAATAGTTGCAGAAGAAAGAATTTCTTCCTTTCACGGAGATCAAAAGGTGTGTTTATTTAACTGAGCAATTTTTAAGCTTTACAATCTCATGGCACACAGACGATATAAAAGTATATTGTATAAAAGTATAAAAATTGGCAAGGTATAGCATCAATTTTTTGAGGATACATATATTTTATCATTTTATAACGGGTACTGTATTAAGATTTTATTTAAAGTTCAATGAACTAAAATTTAAGGGGGTTAAAATGATGTTTTCAGTCAAAATTCACAGAGGGCAATGTAAAGGACTGTTAGAGTATAGATGATAAGAATAAGGCCTATATCCTAAAGTGAAATTAAGCCCCTTGCTCCAGAGCAGTTAAGATGACTTTCCATAAGATAACATTAGAGGGTGACGTAACTGCGTGGACCTATAACTGCTATGGATTTTGTCTTAAGAGACAATTCACACTGTTAACATTTGAAGAAGGGACACATTTCAGCTTCATGTACACATGTACTTGGAAGCCTTGGCCAATTAGTTTTCCATAGCAAAACCCTTGTGGGAACATATAACACCAGTGATGACCGGGATGAGGATCTTGAACACAAGATCTGGCAACAAATCAAGGGGTGCTTGTGCTACCATTTTAAGGCAGTACAGTTCATGTGCCCCACCAGCAGATTTCCCTCTCAGAAAGTCATCACCACCATTTCAAGGTAGAGACCAATTCACAAGGCCGTGCATCCCACCATGGGTGAGATGCCACCCATATGTGGCATTTTATAGCCACTCATCTATAAAATATGGCAGGTCAAGACAGCTTAATTAAAACTCAAGACATCACATTGCTGATAAAGATCTGTCTAGTTAAAGCTATAGTTCTTCCTATAGTAATGTATGGTTGTGACCGCTGGATCATAAAGAAGGCTGACCACTGAAGAATAGATGCCTTTGAATTATTGTGCTGGAGAAGACTCTTGGGAGTCCCTTGGACTGCAAGGAGATCAAATCAGTCCACCCTCCATGAAGTCAACCCTGACTGTTCACTGGAAGGACAGATACTGAAGCTGACGCTCAAATATTTTGGAGGATTCCTTAGAAAAGACCCTGATGCTGGGAAAAACTGAAGGCAAAAGGAAAAGGGGACAGCAGAGGATGAGGTGGTTAGATAGTGTCAGCGAGGCAATGAACATGAATTTGGATAAACTTCAAAAGATAGAGGAGGACAGGGTGGTGCTACAGTCCCATGGGGTCAGAAGTCAGACACGAATGAATAACTAAACAACAAATTGTGACACAGTTGTAAGGGCTGTGCCAAGGCAGAGAAGAAGACCGAACCAGAAAGAGGGATGATTTACACATTCCTCCTAATTATACATATATAATATAAAACATATTCCTCCTAATTTCTAGAAATATTTAGGACTTGTCCTCTTTTTTTGGTTATGGCATATAGTCACCCTGGGTGAGAATCATGTCTGCTCTGAGCCACTTACATGTGCACTGTTGATGAAAACAGGCCTTGCAAAGGGGTTTTCAATTTAAAAAGAAGTATCGGTAATATACAGTAGTGCTGAAATTAAATACAGGAAAGCAATACGAGTGTTTTTTAATATGTCCTACTTTTTATTGGGTGTCCTACATTTTAAAAAAGCCAGGAATTTTGCTTGAAAGTCAGGAATTTGGGGGAACCTTGTACTCTTTTTGGGGTTCGGGCTTCCTGGTTTCATCTTACATTTTAGACAGTGGCGCTAGAAGAAACACAACCATGACCTTGTCCTACATGTTCACTGAAATGATCTCTACCCAGAGGGCTTTATCTTGTCGATACATTTGTTGGGCACAAGAGGACATAAATCACAGCTCTGTTAAGAGGATGACTATAAAGATCATCAAAGAAAACAATGCACTGGTTGTAGCATCTGTTTTACTTGTTACAAACAGCGTCACTTTTCATTGCCATTCATATAGTTTAGCTACTTGTTAGGTTAGCTCTAACACATCTGCAAAAAAAGTCTGGCCTCTAGATCTGAAATGGAATTTACACCAAATCCTATCCAATTTTCCAGTGATGGTGCAGCTGTGCCAATGCGCCAATGGTGTTAGCTGTGCCAATACTACGGTAGGGGCAGTAAGAGAACTTTTGTTCCCTTACGTTGGGCTGCTGCATTGCAACTGCATTGGCACTGGAAAGTTGGATAGGATTGGGCCCTTTACTATTTGGGTAAATACTAACCTCAACAAACCTATCCTGGAATCCTAAATATGTAAGTGTACCTGTAATTCACACCTCTAAAAAACAGAACAGTATTTTGTTCTGGGACGCTTTGCTAATACAAAAAATGTATTAAATAAAAGCAGTTTAAAAAATAAATGTGTCCCTTTACAATGGTTTAAAAACAGCTTTTCTTACTGTTACAGAGATGCAGTCAGAAAGGAGAAAAACAAAGGACCCTGTGACTTTGCCTGGCTAAGCTGAAGAATGGAATGATTTGCTTGCATGACTGTCTCTACAATAGAAAGAAAAGCTGTTTTTAAAATTGTGATTTGTAGTAGCCATTTACACTGAGTCAAATCCTTGTACTGTATTAAAAAATTCCATGTATAATCCATATAATAAGGTTGGACCCTCTACAAGCACTGATCAAAAGAGAAACATTTGATTGAACAGGTGATATTATCATTGCACTTTAAAATATCCCAGTCCAAAAATGAAGATCTTGTATAAAAGGAAATGGATTATTTCAAACAAACAACAACAACAAACAAACAACAGTTCTTGGAACAGATTCTTTAGCCTACAAATTGCTGAGCAGCGCTAATGGAAAGCACAGCTTGAGGTGCATTTCAACACTTCTCAAGTTTGCACCATTACACAGTAGCAGGATGCTGTTAAAGTTTATTTATTTATTGAAAAAATACTCATTGTACTTCTTTTTCTTGTGAGCAGGTAGCCTGTAGCTATCTTGTAATTAATAAATTATGGCTGCAATTATGGCACTTTCCTGGGAGTAAGGCCCATTGAACACAATGGGGCTTACTTTTGAGTAGACATGCTTAGGATTGTGCTCTAAATGTAATAAATTAAATATAATGGTTCTAAATTTAATAATAAATAATACAGTGTTTGAATTAACCACTTGAATGGAATATACAGGTATATGAATGTTTTTCCACTTTTATTCTGTCATGTCCTACATTTTTCTTGAGTGTCTTACAATTTGAGGGGCATTGTCCTATTTTTTGGTTATAACACATGGTCACCTTGGGTATGACATATGGTCACCCTGCATGTCCTTCTGAATGGCTAACTGCCTGTCCACTTGTAGGGATGTGGGGAGGAGGGAGGGAGGAAGTGCAAGCAGGCAGCATGGAGATTTTTTGGAATTATTATTAAATGTAATAAATTATAAGTAATACTTTTAAATTTAATACTAATAGTGTTAACATTATCCACATGAAAAGAACATACCATAGATGAGTGTTTTTAGCTTTTATTTTGGCATGTCCTACATTTTGCTTGGGTATCCTACAATTTGGGGTTTGTCCTTGCCCTGTTTTGTGGTTATGATATCTGGTCACTCTGAATACACAAGACTAAAAAAGAGGACATGACCTGGAAAAAGAGGACATGTAGTCACTCTGGTCACACCAAAAAAGAGGACAGCCCCCCCCCCCAAAATGTAGAACACCAAAGAAAAATGTAGGACATGATAAAACAAAAGCAAAAAACTCCTTTTATATATAGTTTCATATGGTTAATTTAAAACCCTATATTATTTATTATTAAATTTAAAAGGATTATATATAATTATTGCATTTAATTTATTAATTTCAAGAAAGCTATATGCTGCATTCTCACAAAGAAATGGAAGACAATGAAGATTTTTTTTCCCAGGACACACAGCTCAAAAAGAGGACATGTCCTGGCCCAGTATGACCATAAGACAGAACCAAAAAAGAGGATATGGACCCCCAAAATGCAGGAGATCCAAGAAAACTGTAAGACATGACAAATAAAAGCTAAAACACTCATATATATTGCTTTCATGCACTTAACTCAAACACTGTATTACTTACTGTATTTACTCAAACCTAATGCTTGCCTTTTTCAGCCAAATTCAGTCTCCAAAATCAAGGTATGCATTAGATTTGATTGTTAATTGGAGGAGAGTAAATATGGTATTTTGATTATATGTGGAGGGTGCACATTAGATCTGACGTCACATTAGATTGGAGTAAATGTGGTATATTGCTTTCATGTGCTTAACTCAAACACTATGAGCACAATCCTAACCATGTCTACTCAAAAGTAAGCCCCCGTTGTGTTCTATGGGACTTACTCCCAGAAAAGGGTCTTTAGGATTGCAGCCTATATTAGAATCATAGAATCCTAGAGTTGGAAGGGACCCAGGAGGTCATCTAGTCCAACCCCCCTGGCTGTAGTAGGAAACAGTATAGTAGTATTACAGGGTATACTACAGGGTATACTATTTTAATATACCCTGTAGTATTATTTACTAATATTAAAAACATATTATTATTATTATTATTATTATTATTATTATTATTATTATTATTAAATTGAAAACTTATTAAATTATTATTAAATTAAAAACAAATTATTAAGCTATTACTATTATTAAATTAAAGAAATGTTGTAATGTTGTAATCAATCAATGTTGCAATCAAGCCTAAAGACCCTTTCCTGAGAGTAAGACCCATTGAAGACAAAGGGGCTTACTTTTGAGTAGACCTGGCTAGGACTGTGCTCCCAACAGGAGGCTGAGGAAGAGGCCCGTGCTGTCGGGAGAGGCAGCCGTCGAGGGTCCTTACCGTGGCCGTCCATGCGGTGCACCTTGACGGCCACCTGCGTGCGTCCTCCGCGGTCGAGGGTGCGCCTGAGGAAGAGCCTTCCGGAGCCCCTGTCCAGTTCCAGGGGGAAGGGCCCCGGTGCCGTCGGGGGCAGCATCTGGAACCAGCTCCCTCCGGAGTCTTGGAAGCGGGAGTCCGGGACAGTGAAGACGGGCTCTCCGGGGGGCGCCCCGACGGGGATGCGGACGGTGTAGACGGGCTGGACGGAGCGGGCTGAGCGGCGCTGGGGAGCGTCCAGGGGGGGAGCCGGAGCCCGGCTCCGTCGGACGGCCAGTTCCAGGAGCCTGGTAGGGCTGCGGAGGGGCCGGGGCAGCCCGTGGTCCTGGACGGCCACCCAGAGGCGGAGGCGGCGCAGCCCCAGCAGGGAGCCCACGGCCAGCACCTGCCCGCTGCGGGGCACCACGAAGAGGCGCCTCCCGCCCTGCTCCGCCCAGCCCCAGGCGCGGAAGGTGAGCCTGGCGTTGGCTCCCTCGTCGGCATCCAGGGCTCGCAGCCGCGCCACCTCGGAGCCCAGCGGGGCCAGCTCCGACACCTCCAGGGGGGCGCCGGGGCCGGGGGGGAAGCGGGGCCGGTGGTCGTTGCGGTCCAGCACCCGCAGGCGGAGCAGGGCCGGCCGCGCCCTCGGGGGGCCCCGCAGAGAGAGGCTGTACCGCGGCCGAGACTCCCGGTCCAGCGGCGCAGCGGTGAGCAGCAGCAACAGTCCCGACCGCACCCGCGGGGAGAACAGCGCGGCCCCCTCGCCCTCCAGCACCCACACCCCCGACGGCGCCCCCGGCAGCAGCCTCCGCAGCGGCACCCGCAGCCCCCGCACACGCGTCCCCCGAGGGCTGTTCTCGGGCACCTCCCCGAAGAAGCTCCGGGGAAGCCCCGTCGGGGACACGCACAGGCAGCGCCCCAGCAGCAGCCACAGCCACGCAGCTCCGGCCCCCAGCATCGTCCTCGCTCGCTCGCTCGCTGCAGCACCCGCAGAAGCAACACTGCCGCCCGTCCCGTCGGAGAAGCAGCGCCGGCAACAACACAGCTCCACGTGGAGGGAGGGAGCGAGCGAGGCATGGACCACCTGCCAGCCAATGGAAGGAGCAGCGCCGCCCAACAGCTGTCACTGCCCTCCGACTCCCCCTCGGAAGAAAGGAGGTGCCCCAGGCTGCAGTCCTAAAGACACTTTCCTGGGAGTAAGACCCACTGAACACAATGGGGCTTACTTCTGAGTAGACACGAATTGTGCTCCATGTCTCCTCTTTCTAGTCTTGTGTCCTGAAAAAAAAATCTTCATTGACAAGCTGACCTGTTCCTTCTACTTAATAAATTATATGTAATAGTTTTAAATAATAATGGGTAATACTAATGGGTAATATAATGGGTAATAATAATGGGTAATAAAGAGCACAATCCTAACCGCGTCTACTCAAAAGTAAGCCCCATTATGTTCAAGTCATGCTGTTCTTTATAACCTGTTCCTTCTAATTAATAAATTATGGCTAATTTCCTTCTAATAAATTATGGCTAATGTTCCTTCTAATTAATAAATTATGGCAATCCTAAATATACTTTCCTGTGAGTAAGACCCACTGAACATAATGGAGCTTACTTATGAGTAGACATGGTTAGGATTGTGCTGTATATGCAATAGTTTTAAATTTAATGATAAGTAATATAGAGCACAATCCTAACCACTGCCTACTCAAAAGTTAAGTGCGATTGCGTTCAATGGTGACTAACCAAAAAAAGAAGACAAGGCCCTCAAAAATGTTGGACACCCACAAAAAATGTAGGACATGACAAAATAAAAGTTAAGAACCTCTATATTGCTTCGTACATACAAAAGTTAAAAACCATCACACTGTATTAATTATTATTAAATTTAAAACTATTACATCTGATTTATTAATTACAAGAAGGCTATATGTTTCCTGCTTACAAGGAAAAGGACAAGATTTTTTTCCAGGACATGTCCTGGAAAAAGAGGACATATGGTCACTCTGGAAACTCTTACTCCCAGGAAAGTGTCTTTAGGAATGCAGCCACAGTCTTTAAATTAACCAGAAGAAAGCAATATATATGAGTGATTTGTCATATCCTACATTTTTCTTGGCTGTCCTACATTTTCAGAATGCCTTGTCCTCTTTTTCAGTTATGACATCTGGTCACCCAGACCCAGTGTGCAGCACTGCACTCCATACAGTCAGTGTGCACGTCCCGGATCAGACCAGAGGGGCCAGGATCCTTCTAGTCAATCACTGACTCTTCTCACCAGGGATCAGGGCAGACTTTCCAGGGGAATCTGTCACTTTGCAAGTATATTTTTCCTACTGTTGAAATGATGGTTGAGTTTTTGGGCACCATAACCACATTCCAGCACCAAGAAAACAGCAATGCACCTCCCAGGTAAGAAAACCAACCTTGCCTGACCTTGAGGAGTCTTACTTCATTGTCTCCCAAAAGGAGGATGGAGCACATGCCCCAAATGGCACAGCTACGGCAGTACCGGAAACTTGGTTAGGACTGCATCCTCAGTTACACATACACACACATTTTCTCCACCACATTCCTACTCCACCACCGTTAAAACAGGATTCTGAAAATAAACAGCCCAGACTTTTCCTTGATCTACATTTCCAAAATATTCAAATTGTGCATTGAAATCCAAATACAACAAAAAAGGGCCCAAACCTTATAATAATTGTTCTGCCTCAATTTAATAGATTAAATTAAATTAACTGTCAGTTTTTCAGACAGTTTATTTTCCAACCACTCACTTTTTCAATACATTTCAGAGTTACCTGGAAGTCATTTACAGTATTCAACTCATGCGCCGCTCTTTCTGTCTACTGGTCTACTCGAAATGCTAAAAAAGGCATTTAAAGTGTGCTAATTGAAAGGCACTGGAAGCAGTATTTGTAAACTTAAAAAAAGGCCGATTTCTGTTTTTGAAACTGAAAACGACTGTTTTCCACTTTTCAACACTGCTCTGGTTACTAAGTTGTCAGATGAGTAGCCCCCAAATCCAGAGTAACTACGGGAGCATGTAAGAGACTTTACATGCACCTGTAGTTGCTGCACCATCTAGTGAAAACCTATGGGAAATTCATATTGAAATCCAAAGTAAGTTGTTCTCACACCGGAGCAAGGACTCCCCGTAGTTACTCTGGATTTTGCCCTAGGAGAGGGAACACCTGCTCATTGATACCTGTACTGTTAAGGTTCTTTCTTCCAAGGAATTTTCATATTTTTCAGTACAAACAAGGAGTCTTCCTACACTTTTAAAACATACAGATGTCTTCTTTGGTTATGTTTAAGTTACAGTAAATCTCAGGCGGCAATCCTATAAACACAGTCTTGGAAGCGAGCCCATTTAGCACAATGGGTCATACTTCTGACATACTTTGTGCATAGGATTGTGCTCTGAGTTTTTAAAACACCACAAGACTATTTATAAAGATGCAGATTTATTGTGATAGAAACATGAGTAAATAAAACCCATGTTCTTTACCTTATTTTATACAAGATGTGATTCAAAAATATTCCAAAGAAATCATTGTATTACTTTTATAGCCAACACAAAAACAATATGTTTGGATTATATGTAAACTGAGTGACAGGAAATATTGATTTTGTTTGGTTAAATTTGTAGATGACAAAATGTCATTAACCTTGTGCCAGAGGGAGGATTAATCATAGGAGGCCTATTGATCTATAGGATTCAACAACAATTTGCTAATCTAAACAGTCTCGGATACATGTCAGACAACATAGAGGAGGCATTGTAAGATTACGACTTTTAGATATAGAAAGGATAACTTGCACACATACCCAGTATATCTACTTGCATGTACATGTTAAGTTTTTTCTGCATAGAATAACTGTAGATGTTCATTATCTCTTAATTTAAAAACAAAACTGGAAATGTGAGTCAATATGTCTTATCCCCCCTCCCAGATTTCAGAGTCTTATAGGGGTCTCCTCAGTTCTGTGCCAGCTAAAGTTGCTGGTACACATCCAAGTAGACCATAAGGCTGCTGGGATCCAACCAGGAATAAGGACATCAAGTTAGGAGACCCTGTTGGCTGCTTCCTTGGCACAGTAGGATACGATGGCAGCCATTGTGGTTTAGTTTGAAAACACTATTGTCCAGGTTGAGGAGCATCCGTTCTTCACCATCATGTGTAAGGAAACTGACGCTCACTGGGTTTCTGTTCAAGGGACATCAAAAACCTAGCACTGATCGAACTCTCCCCAATGCATTTCTTCCTGGAGATAACAAAGTTTTAATCCTTTGGTCCTGTGCTACAACCACATTTGTGTTTTTTTTTTCCTTTCCGTCGTTCCTGGATGATAGAAGGGCCAATCTGTGCACCAGAATTGTTTTGTAATGTAGCTGTGAGTCCTGGAACATATGAAATCTATATACAGTATATAAAAATGAAAAGTCACTCACTGACTGACTCATCAACACCCTGTCAAAACCGCAGGGCCTAGAAGCGTGAAATTTGGAGCAGGTGTTCCTTCCGTGATGGAGGGAGTCACTAAAAACCATTTTTTGTAATTTCCAACCAGAAGGGGGTGAAATGGGGCACAACGCGTTTTCCTCCCTATACTTTACATTGAGGAGTCGATGACGGGGGGATGTTCTGCCCCAACCTGCAGACCTAGAAGCATGAAATTCAGGGAAGGCGTTCCTTCTGCCACATGAACACCCACCAAGAATCCATGTGGAGAAATTTAACCCTTAAGGGGCTGAAAAGGGGTGCAACGTGTTTTTGTCCTATACTTAACATGGAAGACTGACCAGCATCCAGCCAATTTGGTGCTCTGTGCCTGGTGCACCATGGGGGATGTTGTTCGGAGGGAGGGGATGCACTAGGGAGCATGCTGCACGAGGGGGAGTTGCAGATGGGGGGACTGTTGCGCATGAGGGGGTGTTGCAGATGGGGAGATGATGTGCATGGGGAGATGATGGACATGGGGGTGATGCACACTGGGGAGGTGATGCACATAGGGGTGATGCACATGGCAGACTGATGCACATGGGGGATGATGCACATGGGGATGTAAATGGGGGGATTTTGCACATAGGGGCTGATGCGCATGGGGGATGTTGCACATCAGGGACTGATGCGCTTGGGGGGATTTTGCACATGGGGCTGATGTACATGGGGAGATGTGCGTGGGGGTTGATGCACATGGGGGACTGATGCGCATGGGGTGGATGAACATGGGGGATGTTCCACATGGGGGTTGATGTATGTAGGGGATTGATGCGCAGCAGGGGAATGACGTACAGGGGAATTTTACTCCCGCAAAGCGGGTACAGTTTCGCTAGTAATTCAGTAAAAGTTGTCCACACTAAGGCAATGTCTAGATGTCCTTAAACCAACTGCCTTTGAGGAACTCAGAAAAGTTCAACACAATATGGCCAGACCGGTCAAATTCACCTTAATGAACATATCAGAAGGTTTAGATTGTTCCTAGCACAATTCAAAATGCCGATTTTCATTAACATAGCTGGAGCAGGAGCAAAACAGTAACTGCAAGGCACCACAATGTGGCATGTAAACAGTCCTTCCCATGCGTCATGGGAGCAATTCCTGGAAGTGATGGCACAGTGCAGGAGATGCAGTTTAGTTTGGCGAGTGTCTGTGTGTTGTAACACCTGCAGTACTTACTGTTCCCCCTACTAATACTATTGCTGATTTTAATATATTGGGCCCATAATAGTATGAGTCCAGGGCATCTGCTGTCTCCTGGATGAACTTGTATATTCACCCAAAGCATAATGCATATTCTTCATTCCAGCAAGGCAAAATCCCACCCATTCATACAAAAATATCTCAAACTGAATGAGGTTTCTGTTTTTCTTTAATAAAAATTTACAAGGCACATTGTCCAACTGGAGTACAACAAATTTGACAGCAAGAGTTGGAATGTTTCATTTTAAAAATAAACTACAGTTATTTTTCTTTCATTAAAACCATAGTATACTGTAGATCTAATCTATGATTAATACTTGCTTAGGGCAATGCTTACAAGATGTCTAAATCTTATTACATCTCTGAAATCTTCAAGGAGTGGTAGGAAAATGCTGTGATGTGTACAGTTGTGAGAGTGGGGAAAAACCAGACCATTCACCTTTTTTTAAGGCTGTTTAACAATCTAGCTAACACCCAACCTGAGATTTGCTGTTTCTACACTATTGTTTCCTGGGGGGAGGAATAGTATAATGATTTTTAAAATTATTGCTCTCAAGCAGGGACCTACAACTACTTCCTCCTCATCTGCTCGCATTGCTTTCTATAAAGCCTTAAATTCAAATATTGTTATAATGTTTGGAAGCTTAACTTGAAATCTGTCAGATTTCAATTCTCATTGTGCAAAATCTTGCAGTCAGTTTCACTGCTTATGTAAGGAGAAAACATAGGCTCGAATCCAGAGTAACTATGGGACCTTTTACACCAATGAAGTTATGGTGCCACCTATGGGAAATGCATAGAGCAATCCAGAGTAAGTGCCTCTTATGTCTTCCCGTCATTACTGTGGATTGTAGGGTTATACACTTTATTACAGCTCAGAAGGTAAGTTTTATCTTCACTGTGTGGATTGGCCTTGTGTTGTAACTGGTAAACACATATTTCTAAGTCCTCTAGACATTCAGGACAGCTCAAAAGGGAGCCCTTTTCAGGAGCTGAACTAAGAGCTGAGAGCAGCTATTTAGACTCAAGCAACCTAGGCAGTTCAACCAGCCCAGGATCAAGCTATTTGAAATGAAGTTCGTGAGTATTAGAGCTGCTTTGGGTGAAGTGGTACAAAAACCACTAAGGGCATTCTAATTAGGGTGTAGACACTTTAATATTGACGCTTCTCTTCAACCTGTGAGTTTGAAAGAGATGTAGAGACCTATGTAAGTCAAAGGAGATACATAATGGTAATATCTATTACAGACCGGATCTTGGACAGCTTTTTAAGAAGGCAAAAGCAGCAACATTTCTATCAGTAAAATACTGAAAATTTCCCTTGCAGATTCAAGTTTAAGTGCATTTTTTGAAATTTATTACAGAAACAAAAATCAATGCAGAAGCATAAATGCACTTGAACAGAAACACAGAATGTCTATGATCATTGTATTCAAAACAAAAATACACGCACATGAACAGATGTTCCCCAAATGAATGCATCTCAAGGCTACACTTGGGTAAGAAGGCTATTTTATATCAAGTCATCCAGCTCTACAAAATACCTAAAGAACTACCAACCAATTACAACCCCATAAGGATTTAAAATTTAATGACTGGATTTTAAAGGATTTACCAATGGCATGCAGTTCTTCAACCTCAATTTAACATATACATTAGAGGACTAATCAGACATTACTGACAAAGAAGTATTTTCAAAATCCATGCTGGTTTGACTTGCAAGCTCAGGAATGATTATTAGCCTGTCAATAAATACCACATATAAAGCATGTGATCAAACATACATATACTAAGTGCACAATCCAGAGTAACAACAAGAGCTCTTACGAGACATTTACGTCGATGTAGTTGCCACCTAGTGGAAACCTATGGGAAATTCATAGAGCAATCCAGAGTAAATTTTTCTTACTTTGACGTAAGAGCTCCTGCAGTTATTGGATTGTACAGTAAGGCTGCAATCCTGAGACTAATTCCCACCAAGTTGGACTTACTTCTGAGTAAGTAACCCAATGCATAGGTCTGTGATTAGTTCTCTTTGTTTTGCAGGATCATTAATGTTTATATTAATGAAGTCAACAAAATAATATCAGTTATGGTCTTTGGACAGAATGCTTTCCAGCAGCTACATAAAGAATGTATTCACAGCCCACAATTTAAAAAAATGAAGAAAACCCCCACAAACCCTGCTGTTTCAGGATTGTAGGAGCAAGCTCCAAGGCAAAGGCAAAAAGAGAAGCAATATTTAACAGAAGGTAAGTAACAAGATGCAGTGAGTAACACTACTATAAAAAAACAGAACAGGTAACTGAAGATGGAGCACAGAAATATTTGTTTAACTGAACAAAATACAACATGCAGTTTTCAGTCTGGTGTTCAAACTTTGCAGTCTGGTGTTTTAGACTGCATAAATCTGTAAGATTATAACTAAGCTAACCTGATAAACCAATTAGTCAAAGGCTACAATCCAGAGTAACTATGGGACCTTTTACACCAACGTACTTACAGTGCCACCTATGGGAAATGCATAGAGCAAACCAGAGAAGTGCCTCTTACATCTTCCCGTAGTTACTCTGGTTTGTAGGGAAAGTTACCGGTAAATAGGCAGTCCCATGAACTGGCTGAAATCTTGCAAAGTGGTGGCCTAATACCTACTTGATTTTCAGTCTTTTCTTGTTTAGGGATCAAAATGTTAACTGTAATAAACAAACAGGTCTTCTTAAAAAGACAGGTGTCAAGACATACCATGAATCCACAATGTGATCGAGATGTTTTTTCAATGAAAATTATAAATAAGCTAAAACTCTTATTTTAGATACTGTATCAATAAAAAGACATTCAGCTATGGGCACTGCCATCTCAGATACAAAATTTTTCCCCTGTCAAATAAAGGTTACAGTTGTACTTCATTAAAAATTTGATGAGAGATCTGTCTACAGCTTGAACAGAAAGCAGATTACAATCAAGAGCTGTGATTAACCTTTAGAATACCATCTAAAAATAGCCCAGTTTGCATAAATTACAGGCAGGTGGATGGGTGGAATCCACCTGCCTGGGATTCTAAGGGTGTATTACTGTCAGGAAAAAGACAACTTGCATATACTCCTCTCCCCCATTTTGTTAAGCTTCAGCAACCTTCTGAAACTCAGCTAAGCTACTTTCAGAAATGTTCCTGAAAAGTTTAGTGGGAACCCAGTGTTGCTGCAAATCAGAAAAAAATATCAGCCCTAGAAATAGATGCATAGTTTCTAGATTGTATCCAGCATGCTTGCAGGTCTTTTATCTTCTTTTGCATTCACCAGAATAAAATCAATCCAGCTGACAATAAAGATAACAGAAAATTGATGCACCTGAAAAGAAGGACATTAGATCTGAACAGCTAGAGAGAGGTATTTTCAAACATGGAAGACTTGTTGGATCTTGTAACACTGATCAGTATTTTCATGGTCCTGAACTTATTTCTCCCACGTGCCGTAGTAAGCCTGCAGTACTCCAGTTGAGTAAAGTAGTTAATGTGCAGAGTGCACGTTTGTGTGTATGTGTATGCGTGCATGTGCATGCACATATACATATGCGATATAAAATAGCATTTCATAAAATAATTTCAACCCATTTAAAAATTCTGCACACAAAGTCAATCTGCAAAAAGGAAAAGTCTCCAGAAGCTTTCAGGACTGGAATGATATCACAGTGTTGACTTTATATACAAAGTAAGACTTATTCCAGTATACTCGAGTGAAGTAGTTCACATATGGAGAATAGTTCATTTTGATCTCCTGACAAAATCGGCCGTACTTTGAGTAGCCATGGCTGTCACTTTCTTCATAATATACCTGTAAAAAAGAAAGCCAGCAAAAAAAATTGTATATAACTTTGAGGCAACAAATAATGTAACTCCAAAGTCCTTAATTACTTACATTTTTAATCTAATAATAGAGAAATCAGTAATAGAAACCAGAAACCAGTAAAGTTCTGGAAGAAAAAATATTCTTAATGCAAAAATTTCTACAAATAAGAATATTGTAGTTCATTAACAGTTTGGTAAAACCATCATGTTCGAGAAAATTATCTGCAAACCATGACAATATCAAGTACGTAACTGAATTTTTCCTGATCTGGAAGTTGAACAGTAATTGAACATATTTACCAATGCTGCTGCAACTACAGCATGAATTGTATTTTATTCCAATCTAAATAAGACACAAATGGACAATCATAAGAGATGTGTATAAAAAAAAATTGTGGCCACATTTGTAGTGCAATTCTGACGTGCTGGAACAGGCAGGCTGACATGCCTATGCTGGATTCAGTGCAAGTTAGAGAGGCTGCTGCCGCACTGCCCTGGGAAAGGGAGACTCCTTCATTCCCCCAGGATAAGCCAGCAGCAGCCTCTATGGGTCTATTAAGACTCTGGAAGTGGTGGAAGTCTGAGCAGAGAGCCGTGGCACTCCTTCCTGCCTAGAAACCAGAGTGGGTATCCTACATAAAGTCAAATCCTGGCTCTGCTTTCCAGTCTCCTCCCTCCTGCCCTCCGCACTGCACCAGAACACCCCCTCCCTCCTCCTTTCCACCCTCCCAGCCTCTTCTGCCAAGCTTTGGTGTAATGGTCTTATTCCCCTGTGGCACAAAGTGCTTTACAGCACTTTTCTGACACCCTTGAGTCGATGCAAGGGACTTGTGTTGACCCAAACAGGGCTTTGGATCATGCCCTTGGTCTAACTTACCCTGTGTCTTTTTTTTAAAGCAAGCCCTCTTGGTACGGGAAAAAAATTCATTTATTGGCATGGATGGAAGTAATAATTAAATGTGGCACACGGATTGAATCCAAAGCAAAGAAAGTTTTCCAAAACAAGAATAAGTGTTCAGGAAAATAATGATACTGCCCAACCCTAAGCTATGCTGATCCAGTTGAGTTGCATGGCCTTTGCTATAGCTTTGGAGCAAGGTCTCCTCAAAGTGGATATTTTTCCACTTATCCCAAGTAATATCCCAGCCTGCCCAATAGATCTAAACTAGCTATTTAGCTGGCTCAAGTCCATACCATTCAGTGTAGCCATTCAGGCTCACGAAGGAGGACAGGATACGGCAGGAATCTACTTCACCAATCCTACCTGGACCTAATCTGCCCACAGTGTTCAACCCTTCCCTACTCAGAAATGCCAGCTCTCCACACATTTACTAGGGATAAGCCATATTGAATACAGTAGCATTTATGAGTAATTATATATAGGATCAGGCTGACTTCAGTACATTAAATGGTGCTATAGAAGTAGCAAAGCCACCAATCTTGTTTTATTCCCTTTTTAAAAGCAATATAATCTTGTTCATAGTGGATATTTGGTAAAAGCCTATTTTTACTTACATGGCCATTGGCAATGTCCAGTAAGTCTTTGACCCGGCAGCCTCTTACAGGCCCCACCTCATTGCAAATTGAATCCTCAATAATCAAGTAGTTGGCTTTGTATGATGAAAGTACTTTATAGATATCCTCTGCTGATCTTTTGGAATAGATCTGAAAAATCTGGAGATGTAAAACACATACAATCACAATTAAAAATACAGTCTGAATCCATGGCAGGCTCACTTGGATTAAAGTTAAGTTTTTAATAAAATATTTTATACACACATGCTCTGGCTCAGTGAAAATAGGGTGAAAACAGTAAGTTAGGAGTACTTAAATCTTGATAAAATCATTGCAACACATCCAGGCATCCTTAACACACCTGCACAGGTCCCACTGATTTCAGCAAAGCTCACTTTCAGTTAGGTTTGCAAGGAAGAGTAAAACAGTCTTAATATTTCAGCACCAGCTGCTATCAATGGGAATTTCATCTCAGTTGACATACATAGAAGTGAACTGGGTTCTTTGCAGAGAGACCGAGGATGCACAATCCTATTCATGTTTATGCAGGAGCACATTCAACTGTGTTCAAAGAATGTTATTCCCATTTATGTGTACCTAGGATACACTTAGGGCACAATCCAGAAGTGCACTTGGGTTACCCTATCTCTCATTGGGCTGACCCAACTGCAAGATGCTCCACCCTAGTTACTCTGGAAAAGGGTTGGGGCAGAGTAAGGCAACGTAGGCTGCCCCAAGACAAGTGGACCTGGGCTGCTCTAGCTAGAGCAGCCTAGGCAGTTCAGGAGAGACATGTTGAGGGCATGTTTAGCATTGCTTGGGCAGAGCAGTTACTCTGTATCCTTCATCCAGCTCCTCAGAGTTATACTACCTCAGGAGCAGGTATAGTAATGAGTAAACCCAAAGGGGTCCATGATAAGGCCCGAGTAAGAATGGCAGTGTTGACCAAAAATCTGAGTGTTTGGCCAGCCTATCTGCAACCCCTGCCCCTCAACCTCATGATATGGAACAACTAAGGCAGCCACTAACCTGGGGATACACTCCAAGCATCCATACAGAGGTATTTCTGTACAGGAGACTCATGCTGCAGCTGTTACTGGTTTCAGGAACTTCTGGGTTTCCTTATAAGGGAGGCACCACAGCTGTTCCTTGTTCAGTGTGAACTGAGGGGGGTCTACTCAGAAGCAACCCCTCCCCAGGTGTCACTGACTTTATGTCTACTTAGCATTCTCTGTAGCAGCGAGGGCAGTTCAGGCTTCCTGACTCTATGGATCCAGCATAACTCTCTGCTCTGGATACAGAATAGTTGGAGCAGCCCAGCTAGGGCTCTCCTCACTGCCATTACTTTGGATTGTGCCCTTAATCATATCTGGATTGTACCTGAAGTGTTGCTTGAGTCTGAGTTTATGTTTCTTCAGCCTACAGGACATTTTTTCCTCATTTTTCTCTCTGCACAAACAGGAACAACAGCAACCTCCTCATGATAAATATTGCACAATATTCTGGCTGTCAGAAATGTATAAATTATCCACTCACATTTTCGTTTCTCTTCTGCAAGTCCTCATCATTGTATAAGGGCAGATTTGTCACCATCCAGCCAGTACACAATTTGATCACACCCATTAGCTGTGGGCTTCCAGCAAATACAGCAGCAATAGGAGCCTGTCTTCTGCAAAAAATAAAAATATGCCCTCTCATGTATCCCACACCATCACATTACCTACATCATGATTAATGCTGGTTTATAAAGCCCCAAAGGAGTGGCAATGCTAAAACTTAATATTTTTAACCTGCGATAAACCTGGTGCATTGGTGAATTATGTGTCACATTCAACTGAAGTCAGTTTAAATTTGTATTTGGGTAAAATTGATAGTTCGTAGATCACAATGTTTATTGTTCTTTTATAGATGGTAGTCACACACAAGAGAATGATAAGTTGGAATGTTGGAAAAATGTTCTACATAATCTGAAACCTCCGGAAGCAAGATCTGTGTCTGGTAAGTGCCTGGATGGGGGACTACCTGGGAACTTTCTGCCCTAAGTGCCATCACCTTAAGCTCCATCATGAAAATGGGATATAAACTTAACAAAATAAGGTGCCTCTTTATTAGGCAGATTTTTTAATACAAGTACAGTGGCGCCTGACGTAAAGTATGTTTCACGTAACAAACAAAAATTTCTCTAGGATTCTGCTTCACATAACAAACTGTGCTTCACGTAAAGAACACATTTGTTGGCAGTTGGGGCAAATGCGCTGGCCGGCAGCCTGTTTAAAAAGAGTCAGGGCTGCCTAGCACACCTGCCCATAGTGAAAGCAACACTTCCATGCTGTTCCTCCTGTGGCCGGATGTCCGCAGGGCAGAGGGAGAGAAGAGCACTGGAGAAGAGGGAAGCAGCTCAAGGCTAGCCAGAAGAGAGCAGGGGAGAGAGAGGCTCAGGATGAAGAGAAGGAGAAAGTGGGGAGACACTTTGAAGATGTCTTGGATTGCAGCCTCCTAACCATGTCTACCCAGAAGTAAGCCCCATTGTGTTCAGTGGGTCTTAATCCCAGGAAAGTGTCTTTAGGACTGCAGCCTAAGTAGACTTCATAAGATCATGCACATTGAATGCATGTTTTGAATTCAATCCCAGTGTTCTGTCATCTTTTTTACATCCAGTTAATATTTTTATATGAATATTTTTTGGGTTTTGGAACCAATCATCTGAGTTTCCATTATTTCCTATGGGAAAATCTGCTTCATGTAAAGAATGTTTCACATAACAAACATGCCTACTGAACGAATTAAATTTGTTACGTGAGGCATCACTGTACTAATATTGCAAAAGGCAAGTGCTCTTTTAGAGGAGACATTCTCATTTCCATCCACTATGTGATAAAATGCTTCTTCTGAGCAAGGCTTTATTCAACACATTCAACATCATCTATAAAAGAACAATAAGCATTGTGATCTACGAACTATCAATTTCACCCAAATACAAATTTAAACTGATTAATCGACATATAATTAATCCATATTATGTATTGACTTGAGTTCTAATAGCAAACCCAAAAGGAGAATAGGACGTGCCAACCCCTTAACGAAACAGACACCAAACAGACTGGATAACACATAAGCAACAACGTGTAATAAGCAACTATGTACATTGTGAATTAAGGCTAAGATAACATAAATATTCTGCAGCATGAGGAAACATAAGCATATACAAAATGGTTCACTTACTTTATCCAGGTCATGAGTCCTACTGTGTCAGGATCATAAAATTCCTGCAGTTCTGAAAGTTCTGCCATTAGCCTAGGAAAAAACTGAAAGGAAGCACCAAGGCTATGAACTGTGGGAAGACAAATTAAGAACTTTAAATCGTGCAGGAAAGAGCATTGAAGACACCTTTCTACTTTTACCATCAAGCCAATACCATACATGTTCAGGATTTCTTAGACTGGCTTGTATCAAAGTGAACTGAATCACAGAACAGTTTATTCTTTTCTGATTATGTGCTGTGATCCAACATGAGGCGGTTTGCAACCTAATGTTCCATGTTCTGCCACAAGGCACTTTTGCCATCCTATTAAACCACTTCTGGGCTGTAGTGTGCCCGCAATCCACTCCATTGATTTCCACAGGTCTCAGAATCCTTCACAGAAGCATCTGGAAGCTACTTCATTTGTGGTCACTACTTCTAGGACCCATAGAGGGAAATGGCGAAGCGGCCATGTAGGTTCCCAAAAATGCTTTGTAGCAAAACCTTGCGCATCAGGTTGCAACCTACTGTGGACGACTAGGTGAATATCAATGGGAGTAAGCTGGTTAATAATAATATTAAATTATATATATTTATAATATTAAATGATATATAATTGTATTATATACAATTTAATATATAAATATATAATATATGAAGGAAATATACAGAATCAACTAAAATATTCCCACTAAAATTCCTACCAGTTTATTGTTTTGTAAACAAGTGTTTTGTTGAAACTCTTCATGGTGTATTTGTATTTGAAACCTGCAGTGCCATCTAGTGACCAAACCATGTTACTACCACTATTTCAATGTAGATTTTAAGCTTTGGGGCTTTGTCCAGAAATCTATAACAGCCATAAATAAAAGGCAGACAGGCATCCTTCCTCATTGAGTCACCTTCTTCCATTTACCTTAACTAGCTAGTTAATAACTGTTACCAGTTTATGCATGACAGCAAATGTTAGCAGATTGTTTTCTTACCTCCTTCCATAGGCTGAAGCCTATGATAGTGGGAACCGCCATGCTCAGAATGAGAGCCTGAAACATACAGAATAAAAGATGAGTTTCTCTTTATTTATAACCTGGAGGCTTTCATATCTATGCAAAATACTTCTTAAGACTTGATGACAGACTGCAATATGTAGAATGTAACTTTAACTCTGTTCAAGTAAATATATGTTAGTTACAGTACCAGAAACAAATATTTTCCTCAGCGGGACTATGTATGCATACAACATTTTCTCCAGTGTTGGCACAATCCTGTCAACATGCCTCACTTATAAGATTTTCTTTGAAGAAGTTTCCCACAAATCTCTTACAGTGCTATACCCTATCCCGAACAGAGCAAGCTACAGATGAAAGGATTGCAGTCTCCATCAATTTCACTTTCAGAAGCAAAAGCAAACATGGAAATTTGCATATGAAGTTTTTGGCAGCTGCACACTGCAATACTTTAGAAGGGAAAATACTTTACATCACCCACTCTCACAATAAACATGACATTGTGGAAGAGTGAAAAAGGAAAAGGTGCACGTTTTTCTGGTATTAACCAGTTCCCACCCCCACTCCCATTTTCTCCCCTTACAGTATTGGAGCAGTGAAGCCAATTCATTACTGTATCCCCAAAGCAAGATCATGACTTGCTATGTCCCCCAACTGAATATAGTTTTGCATTTATTTGTTTCTATCCTTTGATGTTTCTTTTTCTTGTTTTCTTGTACAAGTTTTAATGTTGTCACTCACCAGTAAGACGGGATGCACAGCTTTCAGTCGGAGCCACTTGAAAAGTGTCATCCAGAGCTCAGGTGAGCAGACCCCAAATGCAGCAAGCATGCACACATAAGGAGTCCACAGGTACTTCATCCTAGAAAGCCATGACATGAAGCCAAAAGATGACACTGCATATGTCACTATAGACAAATGATAAAACCAACTCACTTCATAGTCCTATCTTCTGCTTAAGCCTAAAGTTCTCAAAATATTAAGGAGCCATCAAAGACTTGACAGAACTTGAAAGAATAAAGTACCAGAGTCTCCTGAATGAAAATAAACTAAAACCAACTACTCATATTTACTTGAATCTAATATCCAATTGTGTATAACACATAACATGATTTTAAAAGGCTTGAGATAAAAACATGTTTCGTGGGTATTGTAATGCATGGCTGCAAAGCAGGTGCAAAATTTAATTTTACTTTATTTACTATGTGACTCATAATAAACCCATTATCATATTATGTGACTCATAATAAACCCATTGTCATTAAACCCATTGTCATATTGGTCACATGAGTCATATATGTCACGTGACCAATATGACAATGGGTTTAAGTTACAATTTTTACCTAATTGGACTACTTTATACAACATTGGGTTTATACTACTTTTTATGACAATAAACTATTAAACTAAGTACTGTCCTATGCTTATAATACAAATATTGTATTTACTTGAATCTAATGTGCCATCCCTATTGTGTGCCCCAATTTTGGAGACTAAATTTGGCTGAAAAGGGTAAGTGTTAAATCTGAATAAATATGGGACTGCTATTACAGCTATTTGAAGCTAGTACCTTCTTGAAATAATTAGTAACCAGTCTTGAAATAATTTCCCTCTTCTCCTCTAAGAGAAGCAAACAAAGGCTGCATGTACATATCAGGGCTCAAGTCTTTCCCGCATTCAGGAACACTGTTGCCCTGAATTGGTGCATAAACATATCATTAAGTGTACAAATCAATCATTCACACCTACCCCTCCATCATCATTGCAAGCAACCCCAATGAAATTGTGTGAAATACATGATAAACTACTTCTGGCTTTTCGCCAATCCTTCCACACCCAAGTGTAATTGTGTCGTTTGTTGGTTCACCACGCTGGCATCTGAAGAACAAAGAACAGTCATTTGCCCTGTTTATTAAGTCCACTGATACCTAAAACAGCCCATATAAAGATCACTGCTCCCTGTTCCCAAAATTCCCTAACACTTTTTCAGATGTCATCACTGCTATAAGTTTGCAAGGTTATATGCCAGCTTTGTCACAAATACATGTATGTATCAAAGTAGTGGGGTCTGCTATAATGCTCCCCTCCTCTCCTACTCCACATATATAATGTCTCCAGATCCAAAGTATTTTTCTTTTGAATAAGAGTTTTGACACAGTCATTCCCTGCTTGTCAAATATGAGATACAAAGCTGACAATTTCAATATCCTACAGCTTTACCACCACTCTCTGGTGTATGGTGGAGCAGTGGGTCAACACCTCACTGATCACATACAACGTAATTAGTTGCAAAAACTGCATGCATATATAAAGATATATATGTAAAGACAAGCAACTCCCCAAATTAATAATTATTTCTGCATGTTTAGTGGTACAATGAATCAAAGAGATTCTATATTCATATACACTGATGTGTGCCCATATGCATAATCACAAATTACATTTTTTGTGCAGGAGAGGGGGAATACAGCTCAGGAATCCCTTTCACGGCAACCAGCATTTCCTAGGGAAGGTTAATCAGCAGTGAACAGAAACTGCATATAGAGAACTGGATCTTCCACAAGTGAACTTTCACAAAACAACTCTTCAAAAAGGTGCCATCCCCCCATGCGCAACTTCCCCCCATGCACAACTTCCCCCCATGCACAACTTTCTTACATGCGCACCTTCCCCCCATGTGCACCTTCCCCCCATGCGCACCTTCCCCCCATGCGCACCTTTCCAACATGCATACCATCCCCCCATGCGCAACTTCCCCCCATGCACAACTTCCCCCCATGCGCAACTTTCCTACATGCGCAACTTCCCTACATGCGCAACTTCCCTACATGCGCATCTTCCCCCATGTGCAGCATCTTTTCCAGTGCAACCTCTTCCTCCTAACAACATCCTCCCAGTGCACCAGGGTCTGAGCACCAAATTGGCTGGAAGTTGGTCAGTCTCCCATGTTAAGTATAGGACAGAGACACGTTTCCCCCTTTTCAGCCCCTGAAGGGTTAAATTTCTCCAGATGGTTCTTGGTGGGTGTTCAGGTGACAGAAGGAACTCCCAGAATTCCATGCTTCAGGCCCAGCAGTTGGGGCGGAATGTTGATGAGTCAGCAATTCTCAATGCAAAGTATAGGGAGGAAAACGCGTTGCGCCCCTTTTCACCCCCTTCCGGTTGGAATTTCCGAAAACCGGTTCTTAGTGCACCCCTCCCTCACGGAAGGAACACCCACCCCAAATTTCACGCTTCTAGGCCCAGCGGTTTTGGCAGGGCGGTGATGAGTCAGTCAGTCAGTGACTTTTCTCTTTCATATATATAGATGTTTAAATGTCAGCTTACCGAATTCTCCTAAAGATGGTCTGACCAACAGAGAAAAGGCAAATAATTAGCACTAAGATGTAGAAAGGCAACAGCGAGGACTGAGTGAGCCGCAGGAAAAAGTCTTGGGATGGTGTTTGAAAAGATTCTTGACAAAGGAGCCAGTTCATTGTGAAGTTCCTATAAATGCCATAAATGAGAAACAAATGATCAAAAAGTTCAGGAGATTGCCCCATTAGATAGAGCTTATGCTATCTGCTGCATCTTCTTTAAATATATAAGATGTATCTTTTTAAAAAATAATGACCAATTATATTTGCACAGTTGCAAAAACAATAGCCTTGAAACAAAAAAATTGCTTTAAAAAAATTAAGGCTGCAATCTTAAAGACACTTTCCTAAGAGTAAGACCCACTAAACACAACGGGGCTTTCTTTTGAGTAGACATGGTTATGACTGTTCTCGTAGAAAAATATTTGAGTCTTGGGGGGCAATCCTAAGAAATTTAGGCTGGGCTATCTTTCTGTGATGATGTAGGGAGGTCAGCATATGGCTGTGCATTGGCCTAACCACCAAGGCCACCACCCTAGAGTGGGGCACAACTGCACTTTTGTGACACCCCCATGTCAGCCCAGGACTTATGCTGGGGCTTAGGCCAGCCAAAGTGGAGTTTAGGATTGCAGCTTTAGATAAAGACTCAGTGATGGGTTGGCACCCTTGTACTGATGCAGGAGTATTGCACAAATTTGTGCCACCCTAGGAGTCGGGTGAACCTGAGTAAGGACAAGCACTGGCTCACAGAGGCAGAATATATTGTTTCAGAGAATGAATCCAGCATAATTTCTGAATCCTAGCCCCACTACTGCTTCCCCACATCATCTGCAAGCCCTGGACCACCCTCTTCCAGCTTCCTCTTTGTCTTCCTCAGATCCTGTGCTGGCCTGGAAATGCCAGACTAAATATCCTTTTGCACATCCCCTCAGAGTTGCAAGATGGAATGGCTAGGTCAGTGCACCTCTGTGTGCCAACTTAACTGCAAAGAGAGTGGTGTAGAAGTGTCTTATAATCAGGATTTTGCCTGACCCTAGCTCTGTGTGGTCCTTAATAATCATGACTTGCTACTGCATATGAATGTGCCACATACTTTGCACTTTTAAAACTCTGGACTTACTTAGTTGAATTTAAACCCAATTTTACTTCAAGAACTTTCATTAAATGCTCATTTTCTTTATGGGGAATGAATGTCTGAAAAAAACAACAAACAGGAAATTGCCTTAAGCACAACTTTTCGACAGACTTTCAGATTCATTGTTTTCAATCAATCATTGTGAAAATTGCATCAGACAAACATCTGTCGCACTTTCTACCAGAGAAAATGTTGGTTTTTATCCTTGCCCTTTTATCTTATTTTGGCTGCAATCCTAATCACACTTTCCTGAGAGTAAGTACTATTGAACACAATGGTTAGGACTGCACTGTTTATCTTATTTTCAACATAAAAGGTTGTGATATTATTGTGTAGGATTATTATGGACAAAATCCCAACAATTGAGGTTAAACTCAATGTTGCTTCTCTTGCCTTTACTCCCACACCTCATTCTTCAAAGTACAGTTCAGCTTTCAACACTTGTGACAACGTTTTAAAACCGCTAGTGAGTTTTTAAAGGTTACAGAATTGTAATTTATGCTTTCCTTTTGCAAAGACACTGTTTTTCTGAAATACCTTGTATCTTCAGAAGTTTAGCCTATCTATCTCATTAGAGAGAATATCAAATGAAAACTGTAGGGATTTTTGATAAGCCAAAGAAAACATTGTGTTCCATTAAGTTAAATGCTTTGAAAAAATGAACCTTACCTTCACAATAAGATTCAGAGTTACTGTCATTGTGCATATCAAGTAAAAGTGAATGACTTTGAGCATCCTTGAAAAAAATGTCCCTTTTTTGAGATTCATCTGCCAAGAGAGAAATGTTTGATAGTCTATTCAGCTTCAAAGGAAAATGCACATACAGACAGAGAAGTATCCCATAATTGAGTATTTCAAATATTACCTGAAGGCATTTTGCAAGCAATGCAGCAGCCACAAGGCTTAACAATGGAGATACTAATAAAGCTGGATTCTCAAATTGTAAAACATATCCCAGGAAGAGAGAAAATAGGTAGATCTTATATACTTCATGTATCTGTAGAAGAGGGAAATAAGGATCAGATTTTTGAATAACAGTGGCAAGAAACAATACTGTATCTATATCTTTATGTGCTTTTGTTCTCCTTAAAATTATTCTAGTATTTTCTAAAACTTATTTCAAAATGTTAGGCTTCTATCCTGCCATATAATACAGTACAAGATAACTTTTTTAAAAAAAAGCTAAATGAATATAGACATTTTATCAAATGAACCATGTCTTGATTTACTGTTCTTTTGCAATGTAAATTGCTTTGTGAACTCCTGTTGAAAAGCAATATATCCTTCATCAACTTTATCAAGATCATGAACTGGATTAAAATATTGATACAACCCTTGCCTTCCAAAGCCTTTCCATTCACATTGCCTTAGCTTAATTTTTCAGATACGGATAAAAGCTTTTCCACAAAAAGCCATTTCTCTTCACCAGCCAAACTACCTGAACCCTTTTATCTGATAACTAGCGAAAGGCATACCCGCGTTGCGGGAGTACAATTCCCCCGTATGCCTTCCCCCCATATGCATCAACCCACCATGGATAACTTTCCCCCAGGCGTAACAACCCCCCATGCGCAACTTCCCCCATACACATCAACCCCCATGCGCAACTTCACCCATGCGCATCAACCCCGCATGCACAAGTTACCCCATGCACAACTTCCACCCATGCGCAACTTCCCCCCATGCACATCAACCCCCCATGCACATCAACCCCCCATGCGCAACTTTCCCCCATGCGCATCATCCCCCCATGCGCATCATCCCCCATGTGCAACTTTCCCCATACACAATTTTTCCCATGCGCAACTTCCCCAGGCGCAACTTCCCCCCAGGCGCAACTTTCCTCCATGCACAACTTCCTCCCATGCACAACTTTCCTCCATGCGCATCATCCCCCCATGTGCAACTTCCTCCCATGCGCAACTTCCTCCCATGCGCAACTTTCCCCATACATAATTTCTCCCATGCGCAACTTTCCCCACGCGCAACTTTCCTCCATGCGCAACTTCCCCCATGCGCAACTTCCCCCATGCGCAACTTTCCTCCCATATGCAACTTCCCCCGTGCGCAACTTCCCCCGTGCGCAACTTCCCCCGTGCGCAACTTCCCCCGTGCGCAACTTTCCATCTGCGCAACTTTCCATCTGCGCAACCTCCCCTCATGCGCAACCTCCCCTCATGCACAGCATCCTCGCCAGCGCAACCTCTTCCTCCGAACAACATCCCCCAGTGCACCAGGGTCTGAGCACCAAATTGGCTGGATGTTGTTCAGTCTCCCATGTTAAGTATAGGACAAAAACCCGTTTCCCCCTTTTCAGCCCCTGAAGGGTTAAATTTCTCCAAATGGTTCTTGGTGGGAGTTCAGGTGACAGAAGGAACTCCCAGAATTCCATGCTTCAGGCCCAGCAGTTGGGGCAGAATGTTGATGAGTCAGCAATTCTCAATGCAAAGTATAGGGAGGAAAACGTGTTGTGCCCCTTTTCACCCCCTTCCCGTTGGAATTTCCGAAAACTGGTTCTTAGTGCACCCCTCCATCACGGAAGGAACACTCACCCCAAATTTCATGCTTCTAGGCCCACCGGTTTTGGCAGGGCAGTGATGAGTCAGTCAGTGAGTCAGTGAGTCAGTGAGTGAGTGAGTGAGTGAGTGAGTGACTTTTCTCTTTTATATATATAGATGAAGGTAAAGATGTCCCCCACAGGTTGCCCTGACTCTAGGTAGCAGTGCTCATCTCCTGTTCTAGAGTCACAGAACCAGCACTGTCCAAAGTTCTAATTTTTGCCTCCATCATCTATGGGGTCCTAAAGTTGGGAACCTCTACTCTAGGGCAGCATTTGTGCATCATAAAGGGAAAAGCATACAGGTAAGTCCTCCCTCCCAGCCATGTGGAAGATCTTTAAACCCTGGCCAAAATTTTGGTATTAGACATGTAAGGATCAGACCATATGAAATTACTCTATCCGACAAAAAAACTTTTTAAGCTGGAAACATTTGTTCCTTTTTAGCAATAAGCTGAAATAATTTTTACCTCAGTTTACCTCAGAGTTAACAGATGAATCAAATTTTGAGAAGGGAATGAGGGAAAAACAAAGAGCACTGAAACTAACAATATGAAGTTCTAACAGAAATTCTAAAAGAATAATAGAATAATAACACTAACAACAGAAGTTCTAAAAGTCAAAATACCTTTTCTGTCTGTGCAAGAGTAAAGTAGTCCAACAGGAGGAGACATACAGCCTGGATAAAGAGTAGATAGTGACTGTATTCCCACATAATCATAAAAGTATATGTTGAAGCACTCACCAACAAGTAGCAAAATCTCTGCAGGAGAGAAGAGGGGGAAAATAGAAAGAAAAGTTATCCAACCATACCATATCCAACCAGCTGACCATGTTTTCACTGATTAAGTGTGCAGCTGAGGGTGGGGAGATATAAAATGAAGAAAGGAAGAAAAGGGAGGGAGAGAGCAAGGACGCATGGTGGAAGGAGATAATATGAACAAGGGATGGACCAGGAGAAAGGAGGATACTGAGTGGAAATGGGGGAAAGATATGGCAAAGGAAGGAGAAGTGGAGGAAGAAAGATCAGAGGGAAGACAAAGGTTGGAGGAAGAGGAGACTGGAAACGAAGTGACAGTGGGAAGGGAAAATAGAAGAAAGGGTAGAAAAGAGGAACCAGAAAGGTCTTAGGACAGGGACACCTAAAGCTATTGGGGCTGAAAAAAAGAATTTGCATAAATGAATATATTATAGATGGGACTTTATGAATGAATGGATTCAAATAAACTTTGAATAAACTTAACTTTCTAACACAGAGATATTCAGACCATTTCATAGGCGCTTTCATACACAAATAGGAGATATATGTAGCCTCTCCAGCCCTCAGAGTATCCTCTGGAAATTTGGGGAGCAGAGCTCTCTCATCTCTGGAGGATTACGTACTTGCCTGAGGGCTGGATCCTGCCAAGGGCCACATCCAGCGCCTGGGTCAGGGTTTGGATTCCCCTGCCTGAGGTGTTCATCCTTAGGAGCCAGCTGCTTATCTCGTGTAACTAATTAGAGCCCTAATTTGGGCTCTAAACCCTTGGAGAAGGTTAGCTAGGCAATATTCTAACTTCATAAACTTTCAACTCCCACACACCCGGAGAACCTCCCTTTAAAAGAGTTAATGATACAGCCTTCCTGCATGGCATGAGGATGGGTTGTCACTGAAGAGTGAAAGGGTGGAACTGGAGGAGCTGGTGAAGAAACTAAAAGTAAACCTCTAAACATACAGTAGAGCACCAGAAGCACATTCTCTGCCTTCTCTAAACCCCACCATGTCTTATGATGCAGACCTGCCTCCTTTAGAAAAGCAAGGGGAAGGCACAGATGTGGCAGCTACTCATATCATTTGGGAAGCAGCAATCACTCAAGGAATACTTGTTTATGAATTGAAATAATATTGTCTTTCCATGAAATGCTCAAGCCCCCAGTGCGCACACCAAAAAGAAGAACCTCATGTACTCCACACCAAAAAGAAGAACGTAATGTACTCCAAGAATGGATGAAGACATTTATCCTGAATTTTAAATACTTTCATTATACCTCAGCAGAAGAGTTTATGTTGTGCTTTAAATAGCCTGTAAGGGCTGCAACTTGACAAGCAAAATATGGGAGAGCCCAGTTTTCTCTTGAAGGGATAGAGTAGTCTATTCTTGTTGTATCTGCCCTGAAAAATATACAGAAAATGTACAGTTAGACAATATGGGGAGAAAGACTATACTTAAAGAACATATGGTAATCATTAAGTAATGCAGCTTTTGACTATTATTCTTAACAGAACCTACATATCTATTTTTGTTTTAAATGAATGAGATGTTTTTTGGAGTGATAGACTTGCAGCAATTTTCAATTATAGTACCATAAAGCAGAAGGTAATAAAGGAATGTGATTTCCTACCTAGTAATGTGGTGTACCTTATCAGTTTTTTTAAAAAAAAGAACAGGCTGTGTGCCTCAACAATTGTAGCACCTTCTCAACATGTTGACAATTGCTAATTGTCAATTTGGGCTACAACAAAAAGCACATTTATCTGGAAGTAAATTAACAATGAAATCAACAGGACTGATTTCTGAGTAAACATGCTTTAAGTGTTCTGTGAGGTTAGACAAGAAGTTCTACTGATAGCAGAGAAGACACTCTTTGAGCAACATTCAGGGCACAGTCCTAACTAATTTTCCAGCACTGGCATAGCTGTGCCAATGGGGCATTTGTTACAACCTGAAATGGGGGGGGGACAGTCACCAAGGCATCCTCAAGATAAAGCAATGTTTGTTCCCTTACCTCCCAGTTGCATTGCCCTTATACCCGTGCTGGAAAGTTGGTTAGGACAGAGCCCTGAAGGTCTAGATTTATAATGCAAATGAAAATTGGTTTGACTAGATTTCTAGATACTTTCCTAACACTGAATACACAAGTGCAAACACGACCAATAAGGTTGCAGCATGTCATACATTTTGCCCCATTCATACTTAGAATCATAGAATCATAGTGTTGGAAGGGACCTAGTAGGTCATCTAGTCCAACCCCCTGCCTGCAGCAGGAAATCCCTCTAGAGCATCCCCGACAGGTGCTCATCGAGCCTCTGCTTAAAGATCCCTAGTGAGGGAGAGTCCACCACCTCCCTTGGCAAACTGTTCCACTGCCGAACCGCCTGAACCGCCAGGAATTTTTTTTGGATATCCAACCGGAATCTCCTCTCTTGCAGTTTATACCCATTGGTTCTAGTTCTGCTTTCAGAAGCAGCTATGAACAAATGAGCCCCTTCCTCCTATGACAGCCCTTCAGGTATCTGAAGAGGGCAATCATGTCTCCTCTCAGCCTCCTCTTCTCCAGGCTGAATATCCCAAGTTCCCCCAACCTTTCCTTGTAGGGCTTCCCTTCCATCCCACTGATCATTCTTGTCGCTCTCCTCTGGACTTGCTCCAGTTTGGCTGCATCTTTCTTAAAGTGAGGTGCCCAGAACTGAACACAGTACTCAAGGTGAGGTCTGACCAATGCTGAACTTTGTGTTCTAACAATTCCACAGTATGCATGCTGTATGCTACTTCTTCAGCGTTTGTACCATGTGAGATGGTGATGGATGCAACATGGGGATATCTGGTCGGCCTGTCACAGGGGCCTGTTGCCAGGACATTGCCTTTCCCACTGAAGTGATCCTTACTTATCTACTTGCATTTGCATGCTTTCGAACTGCTAGGTTGGCAGGAGCTGGGCTAATGATGGGGGCTCACCCTATCTGGCAGTGCTCAGGTCTTCAACTGCTGGCCTGCTGAGCGGGATACCAGTTAAGCAGTGTTCTAACTCCAGCTTTCTAACTGCTGAGCCATGGCAGCCACTCAGTATGCATGCTATGGAAACTATGGAAATTATATACATCCGTTAATAGAAACTGTCACAAATTTTTTCCCTCCCTCAGACCATGGCAGGAAAAGGAGGAAGGAAATAAACTCTTTAAGAACACACTTGCCCTTTCAGTTCAAGTCAAGAACAGCTAACCAGTAAAGTACTTTACATTTTAAATTGCAATTTACCTGTTAATAATGAACCAGGCAACTGTCAGCATTCCTGCCAGCCACGTCCCACTCATAAGCCAGCTTGTTACAAACAACGCAGTCACATAAATTCCTTGTAGTCCAAATACTATACCAATGTAAAAGTATACTGGCTCAATAACTTCCTGAAAATCAGTGGAGAGAGTTTTCGTACGAAGCATTAGAAATCAAATATCCAACAACTCCACAATGGTAAGAAAAGCAAAATGCGGTTAGAACAATACAAGAGGGAGGGGAGAAGCATAGTTATGAGGTTCCCAAAGACTAATGCTTTATATTTTTTAAAAGAGAGGGAGGGAGGGAAAACATTTCCCAGGAGGGAAAACATATGGAGGAGACTATCAATCTTTCAGAATCTCACTTGTAGGAATTATTCTAACCATTTAGCTGTTTGACAGCCCAATCCTATGCATGTATACTCATAAGTCAGTCCCAATGTGTTAACTATCAATGGGGCTAACTCCCAGAAAAATGTAGGTAAGATTGCAGCCTAGAATACTGATTTTTCTTAGAAGATCAAAATACTCCTAAGTCAATTTTCAGTTAGGAGAATAATATTTAGCTTGCCACATGCTTCAGTCTCATACTATTTTTCCCTCCCCTCCTTCTTCCATTCCTAGAGGGCCTCCTCCTCCTCACTCTGCCACCTTTGTCCTCTTCTTGCTTTTGCTTCTCTTCCCGTCTGTGGCTTCCTTTGGCAGCCCTCCTCACTAGCCCATCTCCTCTCCCTCTGGCAACTAGCCACTGTTCCCCCACTTTGTTCCTTTGCACTGCTTGCCTGTCTCTCCACGCTTTCTGAAACTTTACATCCCCTGCTCTATTTGTTCCTCTCCTACATCCTTCTTACTTCAATCTCCTGAAGTCTCTCATAAATTCCAGGTCCTTTTCCCCATATGGGAAGGTTGGCTCTGGCCTTGCCTACCATCCTTTGAAACCCTGGAATGATGTCATCACCACTCAGCTAAGGGCTGCTGAGTGCCATTTCCCAGCACAACTTGTGTTGTCCTGATGGGATAGTGTAGCCTCATAGCTTGCCACATTGCCTAAAGGCCAAACTGATACAACCCAGACTGCAAAGGAGCTATTCTTGAAACATAAAACTCCTCCACTGCCTCCAGGTGCATGGTTAGTGCTCTGAGCCTGCAATCCCAACTACCACCATCCCTTCATTAGACCAGCATATGTCCTGGCACAAGTTCTGCACAGGGTATTGCAATAAGTAACAGAAAGGCACTTCTGCGGGGTTTAGGCCAGTGCACAGGCATGCACCAGCCTCCCCTCACCACCACAGGAATGGGGACACAGGTGATGGCATAAATTGGCTAGGATTGTGCCCTGAACCACAAAAGCTATCTGCTTTTGAAGACTTTGAGCACAATCCTTACCATATCTACACAAAAGTAAGCCCCACTATGTTCAATGGGTCTAACTCCCAGGAAAGTGTATTTAGGATTGCAGCCTTTGACTTATTTCCCAATACTATCAAAAGCAAAAAGAGCACATACTTCACTGCCGGATGCTTGATATAATACACTGGCAATCAACTCTGGATACAAAGTCATTTGTCGCACTGCGTTCATGGTCTTCAGTGACAGAGTTCGGTTGTCATGAGTCAGCTGATAAATACCTGCGGTAAGGGAGGAAAAATTATTCATTATTGTTTTATTATTATGCAACATCTCACAGCTGAAATGGTAATGTTTTCAATATCTTTAACACTAAGAAACTATTTTTAATACATGAAATTTGATCATAGGTTGAAATTTAGAAACCATAATTTCAGTAACTTTGTAATAGATAACATGCTATCATATGAATATATCATGTGATGCTCAATGCTATCATATTATTAATAAACTAATAAAAAGTGAAAATAGACTAATTTACTACTTAAGATATTTTATTTGCATGTTGTAGGCACAGAGGGGAAAAGGAAAACATGACACATGCTCAATTTGCCCAAAAATGAAAGCTGTCAAAGGAACTGGCCTCAAATCTCTGAGTCACCAGAGATTTTCATATTTGAATTAAACTTTCAATTTAATAAGCTCCATGTCAGAAGAACAAACTTTAGTCACACTGAACTAAAAAGCCTGTCTGGTGACAAGGTCAGTACAGTCTGGAAAAAAATGTTTTCTCCTTTCCCTCTCCGTACAAAAAGGTCATCAAAACAAAAAGTTACCAGCTAGGATCTTGGTAGGTGTGCACATACATTCTCTCTTTCTCTCTATTTGTCTTACCTCTTTTAAAGGAAGGTGCCTTTAACAATTCTTTGTAAAATGAATAGTAAATTGCACTATCTCCTTGAAATGTGATTTCGCGTTCAAGCTCCTAGATGTAAAAACAAATTAAGCATTATTTCTCTTTTAAGCTCATTTTTCTGTATAAGAGTACATCCACTGTATTTTTAGAATGGTTACACTTGTTAAAAAACATGGGGAAATTGGGGTATGAGTTTTCTTTCAGAAATAACCTGCTGGACAGCACAGCTGCAGCTGCCTATGAATTGTTACAACTGGGACAATAAAGGCATTGTTCATTACCAAATTGTAGGAATGATTTGTGATTCTATATGATCTAAAGAGATGCCTTATGTTCTCTCAAAACATAGATCCAATTAATTCCAAATGACAGCAACTCTAAAAATTCCAGGTAGAAATCCTTCCTAGTCCTTGCTACTTGAAATCTTCTTAAGAGCAAAAGCCAGTAAGTTACAATAGTTCTACATATCTGGCATCTGAACAGTGTCACAGCCTTTTGTGGTTTCCTTGGTTAATTCAACAAACCAAGTATCTGCTGCAAGATCAGTATAGATCTGAGGATTCATGGAAGAGCTTAATATTTCTCAGAAAGGAATGAGCCCAAGTTAACTGAACAGGTCTGGGCCTGGTCAGTGCTTCTTTAAGCACCATATAAAAAAGGAGGATATAAAACTTAAATAAGAATTGTGGCGTGTAAGGGGGACTGTGAGGGAGGGAAGTTGAAGTTTCAGAGTCAGACAAACAAAAAGGACATTCTGCAACCAGAAAGGTAGTAAATAAGGGTTGGGGAAATACAAGCAAGCATGGTGGAATGGCCACTGAAATACAATGGTTTCTTCCAACCTGGCACAGGTAATTCATTGTATTCTTACAACCATTTGAAAGGAACCAATGCATTTCAATGGCCATTCCCTATCATTCATTTTTGAATGCCCATTAAGTTAGAAATCTGATTTTCAGAATCGATTGCTCCATCCTGGAACTTGGAGCTAAACCAGACATGATAAGCCAGCCCTATTTGTTTATTCACATTTCTGTCCCTTTCCTAAGCTGGAATAAGGTAGCAAAAAGGAAAAAAATATCTTTTATATTTTTAAGCATCATTCTACTTCCTTACCGGCCTGCCAGAGAACCAGAATTTGTGCTCATGGTACGTTGAAAGGTACATGGCATACATCATTCCACTTACGACTGCTGCAAGACAGCCAAAGAACAGCTTTGCAAAACGTGGAATTACAGAATCTGCAAAGGAATATTACAAAATAAGACAAAGCCATTTCGAACCATAAGGTCAAACTGCTCAAGTTCAGACTAATTGTATACTTATCTAGTATCCGAATACCAACCAGATCTAGTGACCTGTCAGAAATTCTTTAAAAGGATGCTGTATACTAGTCTTCAGTTTCCAATCATCTAATGTTTAAGAATATATTTTATGACACATCCAGAAGTAGTTTCAAATTTTTAAGAGAATACACTCCACTTGATATCTTGCAATGGAACCTATAAGCCTCATCCATCAATTAGCACTTTCCTAAAGTGGTGGGCTGGACACCTTTATAAGGAAAGGATGCACATCTGAGTCTCTTCCATCTGGAAAGAGGCACGTGAGGGGACACATGATTGAGAGACATACAAAATTATGAAGGCATTGATAGAATGGAGAGAGATATTTTCTTCTCCTACTCACACAACACCAGAACGAGGAGACATCCACTAAAATTGAATATTAGGGAAGCAGACAAAAGAAAAATATCTATTTAACCAGTAATCAGTTTGTGGAAATCTTGCCACAAAATGTAATGATGGAATCTGGCCTAGATGCCTTCAAATGGGGATTGGAACAGATTTCAGGAGGAAAACTCTACCACAGGGTACAAGAGTTGTGGGTTGTCCTCACAGAAAGAGGACAAGACCTCCCAAAATGCAGAAAAATATAGAACATGACAAAATAAAAGCTAAGAACTCATATATATATAGTTTTCATGTGGTTAATTTTAACACTAAGAGCACAATCCATTTCTACACAAACCATTTCTACTCAAAAGTAAGCCCACTGTGTTCAACGGTTCTTAGTCCCAGGAAAGTGTCTTTAGGATTGCAATGCAAATCACTTATTAAATTTAAAATATTACATATACAGAGTGAACCAAAAGTAGGTGGAATAGGGTTTGTGTTCATTACTGTCCACCTACTTTTGGTTCATCCTGTATATTATAAGAAAGCTACTTGCTGCCAACTCACAAGGAAAAAGAGGACAATGAAGATTTTTTTTTTTTCCAGAACAGAAGGATTAAAAAAGAGGACGAGTCCTGGAAAAGCAGGACATATGGTCAGCCTGTTTTACAACAATCTTATAAAGCAAGTAAATTCAATATATTATTGGGTATGCTGTTATTCCCAATTGCAACTGGGAAGGCATGGCAAAGATCCAGTGGTTTCCCAAGTGAATGGCAATGGTAACATTTGAACTAAGATGAACATTTGAAAAATCCTAACCAATTTAGGCCAGTATATCTCACCTGGCATATCTTCCCATGGTGGTGTGGGGAAGTCACTGCATGTCTGTGCACTGGCATAACCCAACCCCTCCCCCCCCACCCCCCCGAGAAGAAGGTCAGAAATGCCTTACGGCATTTTTGTGACATCCCCAGGTCAGCACAGGACATATGCTGGGAATAATGCTGACCTAATGGGGGTTAGGATTGTAGCTTCAGTCCTTCATAGCAAGATCCTATTAACATAAACCCCACTGAGTTAAACAGTCTTTGCTCCCAAGTAAGTGTGTATAGGATTGCAGTCTCAGCCATTGTGCTGTAGCAGTTGTTTTTGGTTTGCTTCTATTTGCCACCAACCTAGTGCCATCATTTTAAGAATCTACCTACCTACCTACAGTATTTATATGCCGCTTTTCAACTAAAAGGTTCACAAAGTGGTTTACAAGAAAATGGAAAAATAATAATAGCTAATTAATAGCTAATGGGTCCCTGTCCCAAAAGGGCTCACAATCTAAAATGCAAAAAAGAACACTGGCAGAAGCCACTTGAACAGACATTCCTGGGGTGTGTAGGGCTACATTTTAACAACACTGGTAGGTATTTCTGCACAGCATGACAATAATCCAGAAATTTTCATTCTTTTTTCTTTTTAAAAAATTGAATGATTTTGTACATTAGTTGTTTGAGTACACTCAGATCAATAAATAAATTCAAGTCCTCTCTGACTTAGACCACTAAGAGGCCAAGAATACATTACATGCAAGTATGTGCAATGAAACCCCTGCAAGCTAGAATTTGTTTTCAGTGAAAAACAGTCTTGGGAGGCTGTCTTTTGAGTGATGAAGTGGTGAAAGAGGTTGCTTAACCATTTCCTTCCTAGCTGCTATTCTGCTCAAATTGTCTGCAAGTTCCTTTTTGCCTGCAGGGATCTAAATTATCCTAGAGTTATTTAGAGAAAAAGCACAACAGGTAAACTGTTATTTCCAGTTATTTCCTGTTTCTCATATAAATGGGCTCTTAATATTGCTGCAAGCCAAAGAAATCATAGAATCATAGAATCATAGAGTTGGAAGGGACCTAGTAGGTCATCTAGTCCAACCCCCTGCCTGCAGCAGGAATTCCCCCTAGAGCATCTCCAACAGGTGCTCATCGAGCCTCTGCTTGAAGATCCCCAGTGAGGGAGAGTCCACCACCTCCCTTGGCAATTTGTTCCACTGCCGAACCACCCTCACCGTCAGGAATTTTTTCCGGATTTCCAGCCGGAATCTCCTTTCTTGCAGTTTGTACCCATTGGTTCTAGTTCTGCTTTCAGAAGCAGCTATGAACAAATTGGCCCCTTCCTCCATATGGCAGCCCTTCAGGTATCTGAAGAGGGCAATCATGTCTCCCCTCAGCCTCCTCTTCTCCAGGCTGAACATCCCAAGTTCCCCCAACCTTTCCTCGTAGAGCTTCCCTTCCATCCCACTGATCATTCTTGTCGCTCTCCTCTGGACTTGCTCCAGTTTGGCTGCATCTTTCTTAAAGTGAGGTGTCCAGAACTGAACACAGTACTCAAGGTGAGGTCTCACCAATGCAGAATAAAGAGGAACTATAACTTCTCGTGACTTGGAAGCTACAGTCCTCTTAATGCAACCTAAAATGGCATTTGCCTTCTTTGCCTCAGCTTCAATTTAACTGTGCTGAAATGTGTACTCGCCAGGGTAACCAATATGAAAGAAAATGGAAAATCAACATGAACAGCAGTCAACAGCCAGCTCATGTTGAGCCAGACAGCAAGACCTAACTAGGCACAACATTAATCAACACAACAATACATGTTGTTTGGCCATGTATTTTTTAAAAAATATAAATATAAACTTCAGGAATCCCCACAGCTCTCCCAAGCCGAGGCAGCAACAGGATCAGAAGAGATGTTTATATCTTTGCCCACCATAGTCCCATTTCAGATCAGGAAGCCCTAAAATTTCCATTTACATGTTTTTTTAAAAAAAGGAAAACAAACAAAATGTTGAGATTCAAATATCCAATTTAACAATGTATTGCCTGCTCCAAAATGTATCTTTTCCAGAGTAAGGATCCAGAGTAAGGATATTCACATATTCCAAACAAAGGAATTATGAACTAATTTGTAACACAAACATGCACAAATTTTACAGTTTTTTTGTTAACAAAAGAAAGGAAAAATGATATGTTTTAAAAAATGATATAACTTACATCTTGGATATTTTTTTGAGGGTTTGCTCTCTTCATGGTTTTCTTTTGGAGCTGTTTCTTCACCTTCTGTACAGTTTGGCTTCTTTCTTTGCCTCAGATCTGTAGCATCTGATAACATACCCAGAAATTAGTTTATTGTCTTGGAATTCTGGATGGGAGCAGATTAGTATGTAAACATTACTGATATAAGGACTTCAACACCCAATGACTGAGTACACATACAATATTTGGGATTTTATTACCTTGGATTTTATTACCTGAGAAATGATAATTAACTCAGAACAGTATTGTTTTCTGGGGAGAAAAGGTGCCAGTACACGCCATGAAGACTCCTAGGTATGTCTATTCAGGAGTATTGTGGTGGGCAAAAAGGTGCTGGTACTGGTACCCCCAGAAAAAGCCCTGCCTCAGGGAGCAGAGGCAGTCTTTGACTGGTGAAAGACCCTTGCGCCAACCCAGGAATGTCGCAAACATGCCATAAAGCATGTTTGTGACTCATTATGAGAAAGCTATACGCTGATGCAAGGATACACATAGTACTTCCTGTGCTGGATCCAGTATAGCAGAGGACCTGTTTTCACCAGCTAGCCAGGGGATGGGAGGGCAGGATTGATCAGAGGCAGTGAGAGGACTCTTTGGGGGACAGATAAGGAGTCCAGGAATTGGATCAGGCCCAGTAATGGGGTTGGCTATGGCAACTTAGGCTGCAATCCTAACCTCCTCCATTTAGGCTGGCATAAGCCCTCTGCTGACCTGGGGATGTCACAAAAGTGCTGTAAGTTACTTCTGTCCCACCCCTAGGGGGGTTAGATTAGTGACCAGGAATAGGCCGACATCCCCACACCACCACAGGAAGATATACCAGGTGAGTTAGGCTGGCCTAAATTGGTTATGACAGCAAGAGTAGAAAGGTTTACTTTTTCCCGTATAGACAAGTCTTAAATTCCCTGTTGATGGCTTTTTAAAATCTCCAATAAAAATATAGCAGCCACCAAAAATAAAAAAAATAAAGCAGCCACCAAAATGATAAACATGTTGATTTTCCAGTCTGTTAGAACTGCTAACATTTAAAAGTACATTCCACTCCTCTGCTACTGCTTCAGCAATAAGGAAGATTTTATTTTTCACTCCTTTTAGCAAGGTTCCAACAAGGAAATCAAGTTACAATGCAAAGTCAAGTAAGTTCAGTACTAAAAATAGATTCAATTGGACTACAAACATTTCATAGGACCGTAGAAATGAAATGGAGAAAAAATGAAAAATATGTATTAGCCAACAGCTGAATGGAATGGCCAAGTCCAGAGGCGGAACAGCTTTGAATATCAAAGGACAAACAACAAAGGAAGGTCACTGCCCTCATGACCTTCTTGTGAGTTTTGTTGGTGAACACCTGTAGAAACAAAATCCAACCAGACTCATCTTGTGCAATAGTTTTCACAAGGTCCGGAACCCTACAAACCCATTGACATAAGAATAGTCTTTCTGCTCATCCAGGGATACCAATTTAGATAATCTCAGTCACTATGGTCTCACATGTATGTTCACACACATCCAGGTTCCTGGGATGTTGCAAGATATGCATAGGGTTCTGCAAGATGAAGGCTGAAATCCTAACCCCCACTTAGGCTAGCCTAATCCCTGGCATAAGCCCCATAAGACATTTCTGAGCTACTCCTGGGTCAGCACACAAACTTTTGCTTGCCTCCCTAAATCAGCATGGGAATGGGAAGGCTGATGAGTTAGGCTGGTCTCAGTTAGGGTTGCACCCTAAGAGAAACAGCTTGAATTCCGAGTTAGCCTAGATGCTTAGAATATCTACATTGCATTAAACTGTTCCAAGAAAGTAAACATATTCACAAAAACTAGTCAGACCTTACTGAAGCCAGAAACATGGTGACAATAACATTACTGTGAGGCTGTACCACATTCAGAGCACTCCTGGTATGTTTGAGGCCTCTGGAAAAATATGAAGATCTAATCATAGGTTATACATTGTTTCCATCCAGAAGTATTTTTGATACAAGAAAAAGTAACATAACATAAATGAATACATTATAGGAAGAACTTATATGAATGAATGAATTTTTTTGAGCTTGTTTATAACACACATGAGAACTACAGTACAGGCATGTAGAACTACATGAGAACTATGAACTGTTGGCTATATACCTCTTGTACAATGAAAACATGCAGACAAACTAGAAACACATGGATACATGTTGTCTGGAGGCAATGTGGGGAGGACTAAAATAATGCCAAGGGAAAAGAAGAAAACTCATGGAGACATGAACTGATGCACTTGGGACAATTATGGTTCCAACAGACTCTGATGGGGCAAAGGCTAATGGAGACTGGGGCCAAATTGGGAGTCCCCAGCTGCAAATGGCTAACAGGTGAGGGTTTGACCACCCTGGTCCAAGTCCACAAAACATTAAACTAACTGAAGGAATAAGGATGCAATTCTAACCTAAGCTGGCACAACATGGGTCTTCCCGTGGTGACGTAGGGAGGCAAGCGGAAGTCTGTGCACTGGCCAAAGCCTCCACCAGAAGTGGCGCAGAAGTGCCTTACAGCACTTTTGTGACAGCCCAGGATTTATGCCAGGGCTTATGCTGGCCTAACTGGAGATTAGAATTACAGCCCAAGATAACTAACAGCTTTCATGGAACAGAATATGAAATAACAGAAAAATCTGGTCAAGATGTGTTAAAATAAGAATAGTTACTATTCTATATTAGCTTATAAACCTAACTTTATTTGGCATACAGCCTATCAGGGTAGGGCTATCACATGCCTTGATAACTTCCAGGTGCAACTTCAATACCATGCTCAACATGGAAAAATCTCTGAGCAAAAATTTCCATTTCAAGTAGATACATGTAGAAAAATGCATTAAACCCACAGATAAAATTAACCCCAACTAATCACACACGCAAACATTTTGCACATACAATTTTCACATAGATTTCACATTCATACAGCACTTTCTGAATAGAAAAACAAAAATAATGAAGCAGCCCTTAGAAAAACCAAATAACCATTTTATCCCTTGTAAAAATGAAATGCTTGGTTTCATTTCTCTGAAGAGTTTGCTCGAGATCAGTTTCTAGAGAGAAAGACAGGTTGGTCTTTTGCAACAAAAGTAATAGTCTATGACACCTTAAAGACTACTAATAAATTTATGGCAACATAAGCTTTCATGGGCTGCTGTAGACTACATTCACCAGATTCATGAATTTTAAAAAAGGACTTGTATAAGAACATAACAAGCAAAAGGAAGCATTTAAAAAATATTTTCTGTTTTGGAATCTTGTCGCCCAATTTTATAAATAATCTCTTTTTTCCCCTTTTGCTTTGTAACTACCAGTATGTTAGAAAGTATTCAAGAACATAAGAGTCCTGCTAGATCTGGCTCTTAAGCGGATCAGGTTCTTCTAGTCCAGCTTTCTGTATCTTCTTGTATCTCACTTCCCAAGTAGCACGCAAAATTATAAGGTACCTGCACTGTGGAGCCCTCCCTTGCACCTGGCATTCCAAGGTAGTTTACAGGTTGCCTAAAATTGGCCTTCTTGTCTCCTGGTACCTTTAGTACCCTGCAAGAACCAAAAAACAAGCCCCAGTGGATCAGGCCAAAAGCCCATATCCTGCATCTCACAGAGGTTCACCAAAAATCTAGGGAGCACACAAGACAACAAAAAACATGCATCCTGGTTCCATCACCAAATCCTGCGGCAAGCAGTTCCACAGACTAGACACATAGAAATAGCCCTGGTGGATCAGGCCAAAGGCCCAACTAGTTCAGATTCCTGCACCTCACAGTGGTCCATCAGACTCCACAGGGAGCATGCAAGACAACTTTGCCCATCCTAGCCTTCAGAAGAACCTGGCCTACTGTTCTTCATGTAACCTACTTTCACAACAAGGAGGTTGCACAAACCCACCATGGCTTGTAAGCTGTGATGAACGTTTCCTTCGGAAATCTGTCCAGTCTCTTTTCAAAGACATTTAGGCCAGACACCATGCTATGGCAAGGAGTTCCACAGACCAATGACACAATGGGTTTTTTAAAAACTTCCTTTTTTCTGTTCTAACTCTCCCGACACTCAATTTTAGTGGACGTCCCCTAATTTTGGTGTTGTGTGAAAGGGAAAAGAGAAACCTTCCATGTGTTCTATCCATCTTCTGCATAATGTCTTCCCCATCTTCTGCATAATGTGGCAAGGAGTTCCACTGACTCTCAATGTTAGTTGTGCTTGTGGTGTTGTATGTGGGGTTGTGTGGAAAAGCCCACTGTTTGGTGAGAGGCAGGGCTCCTTTTCCTGAACCCCCCCTCACAAAGCCCTATCCTTCCCTCAGCACCCATGGGTGCAGCAACCCCAACCCCCTAGCACCCATGAGTGCAGTAGACCTACCCCCTAGCACCCATGGGTGCAATAGCCCCTCCCCCACGTCCCAGCACCCATGGATGCTGCAGCCCCACCCCCACGCCCCAGCACCCATGGGTGCAGCAGCCCCTCTCCAAAGAACCCATGGGTGCAGCAGCACCACCCCCTATGCCCCAGTACCCATGGGTGCAGCAGCCCCTCCCCAAAGCACCCATGGGTGCAGCAGCATCACCCCCTATGCCCCAGCACCCATGTGTGCAGCAGCCCCTCTCCAAAGCACCCATGGGTGCAGCAGCACCACCCCCTATGCCCCAGCACCCATGGGTGCAGCAGCCCCTCCCCAAAGCACCCATGGGTGCAGCAGCATCACCCCCTATGCCCCAGCACCCATGGGTGCAGCAGCCCCTCTCCAAAGCACCCATGGGTGCAGCAGCACCACCCCCTATGCCCCAGCACCCATGGGTGCAGCAGCCCCTCCCCAAAGCACCCAAGGGTGCAGCAGAACCACCCCACGCCCCAGCACCCATGGGTGCAGCAGCCCCTCCCCAAAGCACCCATGGGAGAAAGATCAGAGTAGACTCTAGGCAGCAGCAACCCCAGCCCTCTCACCTTCCTCCATATCGTCCTCTCTGCTGTCCTTTTCTTAGGGCGCTGCTTCAGCGCTGGGCTCTCCCCGCCTCCCGCCTCCCTCCTCAGCCCCCTCCAGGCACCCAGGAGGCCCCTCGCCTCGCCTTCACTTCTCCAGGCCCCGACCAGGCACCATCCCCCTCAGCGCTGCCTGCGCGGAACCTCCTACTCCGGGCTCAGGGGCGACCGAGCACCTCCGGCGGAGCACTGAACCAGCCCAGGCCCGGCCCTTCCTCCGCCGCTCCGCCCTCGCCCAGCCGCCGAGTCTGCCCTGTCAGAGCCCCGCCAGGCGGGAACGAGGCTGCCACGCACGGGAGTAAGTCTCCGGCAAGCAGGAGGGGCCTTGGCAGGGGGCAGGAACAGGGCCTGGAATGAGGGGGGGGCATGGTCTAGGTGGGGGCAGGGCCTGGACTTGGGGGGCTTGAGCAGGACTGGACTGGGGGGTTTACCTGGTGGGGCTTGAGTTGGCCCCACCTGGACTGGCCTGGAGTTGGGGGGTTTGAGCAGGGCCTATACTGGGAGGGCAGGAGCAGGGCCTGGCCAGGTGGGGGGCTTGAGTAGGGCCTGGCCTGGGGATAAATGGGACCTCCTGGAGTAAAAAGGGACCAGGAGCTGGGAATTTCCTGGATCTCAGTTATTCTGTGTGAAGATCCGCATTCACGTTTGCTGTGTTGCCTACATGGTTTTGTATATCGTAATTTGTAGAAATTATGATGCAGTGGAGAAAAAAGCAGCACAAAAGATACCTTGTACCCCCTGATTTAGGCTGCAATTTTAACCACACTTACCTGGGAGGAAGCCCTATTCACTATAGGTACTTAATTGTAATACTGAGGCTGCAGTCCTAACCCCAGTTAGTCCCGCGTAAGTCCCAGCACAAGTCCTGTGCTGGCCTGTGGGTGTCACAAAAGGGCCGTAAGGCAGTGATCCTCAACCCTGTGAGTACCGCAGCCTGGCACGGTGGGGAAAAATTTCCCATGGCTCAGGCAGGATGCGCAGGTGCAGTTTGCCCTGGCCCCACGACCTGGCCCCACGACCTGGCCAGGGCAAACTGTGCTGGCACATCTTGACACAGGACTGCACCTGCACAGTTCTCCCCAGTTGCGAGGCAAGCAGGGCAGGCACAGCCTGGTTCCCTCACAGCCGGGGAGACCTGCGAAGGCGCAGTCTGGCTGCTAGGCTGCATCTGCACAGTTCATCCCACAGATAGCGTGAACTCTGCAGGTGCGGCTCGGCAGCTGGGTGCAGCAGCAGCACTTGCGCAGTCAGCCCCAGCTTGAGGCGACAGGGCCGGGCCAGGGTTGAGTGCCCCCAAGGCTCCTGCCTTCAGTCCGGGGCCCAGTGCCGGCATAGCAAGGCACTGCGGACCAGCACTGGGCCTCGGACCAGCACTGGGCCTCAGACCAGGGTTTGATGACCCCTGCCATAAGGCACTTCTGTGCCATTCCTGGGGAGGTTAGGCTAGTCCATATGCTGGCCTCCCCATGCCATCATGGGAGCAGGGAGCAGGTGAGTTGTGCCAGCCTAAATTGGTTAAGATTGCACACTGACTATACTTCTTAGGCTGCAATCCTAACCATACATTCCTGGGAGTAACACCCATTGAACACAATGGAGCTTACTTCTGAGTAGACATGGTTAGGATTGTGCTCTTTTTGTATATATGTATAGGACTGGGCTCTTTGAGTTGAGGTTTAGCTTCCCCCCATATTTAGGTATTTATTAAATGGCACATGAGTATCTGATAAAAATTGTAGGTAGTTGTCAGGTTGCTGGTGCAAGGAAAGGCACCAGGATGCAGGTGTCATGCTTCCTTCTGGGCACCATGAGGCATCTGGTGTGACACGAGATGCAGAAAGCTGGACTAGATGGGCCTTTGGCCTGATCCAGTGGGTCTCTTCTGATGTTCTTATGTTCTTATAACAGGAGCAGGGATCACAGGCGGCCCCCTTCTCAAGCCCAGGCAGGGCGACTGAGCCATTTCAAAAGGGAGCAGATGAGAGAAGGAAAGGACAGAAGGGTGAGGTGTGCTAGCATCTGAGAATCTGAACCCAACACCAGAGGTAGAGATTGATGTGAACCCCTAACCTAAGGATATATTTGAGGCCCATCTTGGCTTTGTCAAGCATACACCAGTGACTGTTTTTACCCACAGCTCAAATCCAGCAGCTTGAGGTTGGACTTTAGGTTCCCCCATACGGCAGGAAGACGTTGCAGCAGACAAGGCAGACACAACACAGGTTATCATTAGCATTGTTATATAACCATAACAAATCAATTCCTTTCAGACTCATATCAAAACCTATCAGTGAGCAGCGAGTGACAATTAAGTGACAGGCTTTATAGTGGCAAATGATGATCTCTTTCAATTGTACAACTAGCCAAAATGAGTAAAAACAAACCTCACTAACGAGCTTTGAAAAGGAGGAAAGACCCAATGATGAGACAGCTGAAGAATCTGAGACTACCAACAAAAAGAAAGGTGCATTTAAAAGAAAACATCAAGAGATCTACTTAAATTACAGGTTCATTGCAACAGGTGATTCACATGATCCAAGCCCGCTGTGCATAAAATGTGACAACCAGCTCTCCAACAAAGCCATGAGACCTCCAAAAGAGCTTCACCATATCAAGACCTAGCACCGTAAGTTGAAAGACCAGCCTTTGGAGTTTTTCAAAAGAAAAAATTGTGAACATGAAGAACAGAAGCAATTATTGAAGGCTGTCACCGCATCAAATGTGTCTGCACTGAGAGCATCATTTTTAGTGGCAGATCACATGCTAAACCTAAGGAGCTCTCCACTATTAGTGAAGAGTTGGTCCTCCCTGCTGCTAAGGACGTTTGCCAGGAACTTTTTGGAGAGGCTGCAGTTCAAAAATTGGCGCATGTTTCTTTTTCAGCTAGCACCATAGCTAGACAAATTGATGAAATAGCAGAAGATATTGAGGCACAGTTGTTAGAGAGGTAGTGAGTCACCATGGTATGCAATCCAGGTTGATGAGTCGACCAGTGTTGACAACAAGGCAACAATGCTTGTTTTTGTGCAATATATTTTTCAGGAGGATGTGCATGAGGATATATTATGTGCACTTTTGTTGCCAGCCAACAGAACTGTTCAAGTCTTTGAATGATTACATATCAGGAAAACTAAAGTGGTCATTTGGTGTTAGTATATGTACAGACGGAGCAGCTGCAATGACTGGACAGCTTTCTGATTTCACTACTCATCAAGGAAGTTGCTCTCAAGTGTGAGTCTATACACTATGTCATCCACAGAGAAATGCTAGCTGGCCAAAAAGTGTCCCCTGAACTTAATAACGTTTTGCAGGATGCGATTTTAAAGTTATAATCTACATTAAAGTACATGCCCTTGACTCATGTCTGTTACTCAGCTCTGTGAGGAGATGGACACAGAGCAGACAAGTCTTCTCTTATCCTCAGAAGTGAGATGACTTACTAAAGGTAATCACTGGCCAGAGTTTCTGAGTTACAAGAGTCGCTCCAGAGATTTAGAAAAACAATCACAACTGGTAGCACATTTCAGTGACACAGAATGGATCACAAAACATGCTTACTTGTGTGACATATTCAACCTGTTCAATGAACTCAATCTGTCATTTCAGGGAAGACTTTGTTCAGGTTGGCAGATAAAATGGCTGCAATCAAAGCTAAACTGCAATGAGTGAACTTTGGGATTTTTGACATGTTTCAAACATTATCAGAGATTTTGAAAGGGACTAAGGCAGGGCCTTCTTTCTCCCACTTGATACATGATCACCTATCTCAGCTTTCAGTATTCAAGTATTACTTCCCAACCACAAAAGACCCCCAAATTGGGAATGAATGGATCCGTAACCCATTTGTGAATAAGCCAGGTGAATCAACTTTGTCCATGCTAGAAGAGCTCAATTGCTTGAGATTGCAAATGACGGTGACCTTAAGTGTATGTTTGAGACAACTTCAAATCTGTACATTCTGGATTAAAGCCAAGGTGGAATACCCTGAGATTGCCACAAAAGCACTGAAAAACCTGCTTCCATTTCCCACATCCTCTCTTTGTGAAGTAGGGCTTTCTACAGTGACAGCAGGTAAAACAAGATTACAGAGTAGACTGGACATTAGCAACACACTTCGAGTGTCACTGTCTCCCATCACCCCCAGATGGGACCGTTTGCAGGAAAATAAACTCAGGGCTCTCACTGATTCTGCATTATGGTGAGCTGTATAATTATTTCATTATATATTACAATATAATAGTTATAGAAATTAAGTGCACAATGTAGTGTTGGAATCATCCCAAAATATCCCCCCACCGCCACCACAAAAAACAACTGCTATCACAAAACCAGTCTTAGGTTTCAAAAAAGGGGAAAGACCCCTGCTAAATAGATTGGCCTGTTGACTTGGCTTTAGGAAACAGGTTGCATGAGCAAACAGAGTGTATCTCAAAGTTCTCTGGTGATGAGATTATTATTTTTTTAATTTATATCCTGCCTTTCTTCCTTAAAAAAGGAAGCTCAAGGCAGCTAGGAAACCCAAAGGAACTTTTTAACAGAAACAGGTAGCTAAATGGCTTTGGGCACAATCCAGAAGTGCACTTGGGTTACCCTCTCTATCACTGGGCTGACCCAACTGCAAGATGGGCCATCCTAGTTACTCTGAAAATGGCTTGGGGCAAGACAGGTGGACATGGGCTGCTCTAGCTGCCCCAAGACAGGTGGACATGGGCTGCCCTAGCTGGGGCAGCCTAGACAGTTCAGGAGAGGCATGTTGAAGGCATGCTTAGCATTTCCTAGAGCAGAGCACTGTGCCTGTTAACCAGCAGGCCAGGGTTTGAGACCCAGGTCCTACAAGATGAGGTGAGCTCCCATCCTTAGCCCAGGCCCTGCCAACCTAGAAGTTTGAAAGAATGGAAATGTAAGCTGGGACAGGGACCCATTAGCTATTAATTTTTTCATTTTCTTCTAAACCGCTTTGTGAACTTTTCAGTTGAAAAGCGGTATATAAATACTGTAGATAGATAGGTAAATAGGTACCACTATGGTGAGATGGTAACAGCGTTCTATGCACATGCAGGCTGCATGCAATGACAACGTTTCTCTATGGCTCTAGAAACAGGGATGAGCACTGCACCCTACAGTTGATTATGAATAGCAGTGTAACCTGCAGGGGACACCTTTACCTTTATCACTCCTTAAAATGCAGGTTAACTCCAAAATATCGCTATGTTCACTGGGGTTTCTAAGAGAAAGTGCATAGGATAACCGCCTTGGAGCCTTATGCATGGTTGTGCAGAAGAAAACTGAAGTGTAATGCTGTGTATATTTACTCTGAAGTAAGTTCCTGTGAGTTCAGTAAGACTTACCCCCATGTAACTGTGTGTAGGACTGTTCAATGAGACTTACTCCCATGTAACTGTGTGTGCCTTGCTATCTGTAATCTGGAGTAAGGTTCAGTGATCTCCATGTGGTTTACTCCCAATCAAAACTACTTACGTTTGCAGGTTCCACTGAACTCAGCGAGACTTACTTTAGTGTTGGCATGCATAAAACTCAGATCTCCCAAGATGGATGCAGTCTATGGGGATGATACCATTACAATGTTTGCTTAGTGCATATCTTTGTAAATTCTTTTTAATGATATATTTTGAGATTAGAATAACTTCATTTATTTTCTTCTGTTTAAATTATAAATTACTAGCGAAAACGTACTTGCATCGCAGGAGTAAAATTTCCTCTGTACGCCATTCCCCCCCTGGGCAAAATCCCCCCATGCACAACAACCCCCATGTGCATCATCCCCCCATGTGCAACAACCCCCGTACAACATCCCCCATGCACTCCACCACCCCATGTGCATCATTCCCCCTTGTGCAACAGCCCCCCATGCACACTGTCCCCCATGCACAACAATCCCCATGCACATCACTCTCTGTACAACATCCCCCAATGCACACCATCCCCCATGCACACCATCCCCCATGTGCATCATTCCCCCTTGTGCAACACACACACCCATGCACAACATCCCCCCATGCGCAACATCCCCCACGTGCAACACACATACCCATGCACATCAACCCCCATACAACATCCCTCCATGCACATCGTCCCCCCATGTGCATCAAACCCCTCATGCGCAACATCCCCCAGTGCACCCTCCTTCCCATGTATCAGGCACCAAACTGCTGGCTAGTAATCAATCTTCAATATTAAGTATAAGACAAAAAATTTTCAGCCCCTTAAGGGTTAAATTTCTCAACATCGGTTCTTGCTGGGTGTTGATGTCACAGAATGAACACCCTCCCCAAATTTCATGCTTTTCGGCCCAGTGCTTTTGGCTGGGTGTTGATGAGTCAATTAGTCAGTCAGTGAGTCAGTCATTGGCTTCAGTTGTATATACATAGATTAAATTTGATATACTATGATGTTTATTTTGATTTTTTTGTGGCAGATACCACAAGAACATTCAAGAGTGCCTGTATGCTTCACCGTGCTATGCACATAAATCTCTTTGATGCAGAAACTTGTCAGCCACGGCTTACATATGCACCAGTCTCTGCCCATTGGACCATACAACCAGTTGGCACCGGAAGCTCTCCAGAACATTCAGCGAGCACATATAAAGCTCTTCTGAGTGGGCAGGCCAGTAAATCATCACCACAGGAGAGTAACTTTCAGTGTGGTTCAGCATGGCTGTGTACACACTTTGTTAGTATTGTGACTGTGTGTACAACCCTGCTCTGCATACTTAGTTTGGACAGAATGAAGAGGTTTTCAGTACTGAGTTCAAGTTCATCTGAGCAAAGTGAAGTCCCAGATTCTTCTGATGAAATTGAGTACGGGAAACGAAAAACCAAGTACAGAAGGTATGACGACAGATACCTAGATCATGGTTTCATGTGTTTAGAGGTTAATAATGAGGAGTATCCTCAGTGCGTAATCTGTTTAAAAGTTTTACCTGCAGAATCAATGCTTCTAAGTAAACTGAAGGATCATCTTGAAAGTCTTCATCCACATGTGATTGGAAAGCCAAGGGAATTTTTTATAAGGAAACTTAAAGAAGCTGAACTACAGATGTCCACTTTCTCCAAACAATTTAAAGTGGATAACGCCCTGCTGTCTTCTTATAAAGTAGCCTATCGTGTCGCACAGAGTAAACAACCCCACACAATTGCAGAAGAGCTGATTTTGCCTGCTGCTGTTGAGATGGTAACTATCATGCTTGGCGAAGAAGCAGGTAATCAATTGCTCAAAGTGCCTCTTTCTAATGACGCTATCAGCCAGAGGATAAATGATATGGCTGAAGACATTAATGACCAGCTTATTTATAATTTAAAAGGCAAGGAGTTTGCACTCCAGTTGAATGAGGCAACAGACAACCAAGAAGACATCCATCTTATTTGTTACGTCAGGTTTGTCAGCGAAAAAAAAATTGTTGAGGATTTGCTTTTCTGTAAAGAAATGAAAGATGGGGCTACAAGTGAAAATGTGTTTGAGGTTATGGATAATTTTATGGTGCAGAACCAGATTGCCTGGGAACAATGTGTTGGAGTTTGTACTGATGGGAGTGGCTCAATGGCAGGATGCTACCAAGGACTTCGAGATCGCATACGGTCCAAAGCACCTAATGCTGTTTGGACACATTGTATGATACACAGAGAAGCACTGGCAGCAGAGACCCTCAGTGGAGAACTGCATGACATTTTGAAAATTGTCATCAAAGTGGTAAATTTTATCAAAACAAGTCCCATGAAAAAGAGATTTTTTGCTAAGCTGTGTGATGACATCGGTGCTGAACAGTCATGCCTCTTGTTCTACAGCAGTTCTCAATGGCTGTCTCTTGGTAACTCTCTGCTTAGACTGTATGAGCTGAGGAATGAAATATATTCCTATCTACGTGATGAAGAACATTGTTTCGCTGACAACTTTATTGACACAGACTTTCTAATAAAACTTGCTTTTCTTTCTGATCTTTTTGAAAAATTGGATACACTGAACAAGTCCTTGCAAGGCCGTAATACTAACATCTTTCAGCTTTTAAACAAAGTTTCAGAATTGAAAAAGAAAGTGATCCTTTGGAAAAAGAGTGTGAGCAGAGGTGACTATAGAAGTTTCCCTTCATTGGACCAGTTTCTGCAAGCAAATGGAGTGGCATTAAAGAAGGAACTGAGGACAGTTTTTGTTCTGTACTTTTCACAACTGCATCTTCACCTGGAAAAATTTTTCCCAGAGGATGAAATTGAGTCAATAAAATGGGTAAAAGACCCCTTTGCAACTGATATACCTCCCAATTTCAGCAATGAAGAAGCAGAACAGCTCATTGATGTGTCAACTGACTCAACATTGAAAGTAAGGTTTAGGTCTCAGTCACTGCCTGAGTTTTGGTGCCAAACTGAAAATCAATACCCAGTGATAAGTAAGAGAGCACTGCGTGTTTTGATCCTCTTTGCTAATACTTACCTCTTTGAAGCTGGTTTTTCAGCAGTTGCCGCGTTAAAGTCAAAATATGGGGCAAATATTAACATTGAAAAAGAAATGCGTGTTGCAATCTCAAAAATAACACCAAGATTTGATAAATTAAGTAAGGAAAAAACAAGCACACCTGTCTCACTAGGATTTTGGAACTAAATTTATTTTTTTCCAATTTTTTTTGCCAACTCAGCTTTTTCCTGTTAACTTAAAAATTGTTTTCTGTTTTCTATGGAAGCTTTTTAAACTTTTGTTGAGTGGTTAATATGTAGTTTAAAAGACAATTCAGCCTATGAAAAACTTTTTTTTTTGTAAATACTGTGTTTGTTAACCAATTCAATGAAATAAAAATGACAGTGGCACCATGACTAGCAGTGAAAGATGTTTTAATATTCTTAGGAGAGTCCATGTGTAGGGCCCATTCCCACATATTATTGAGCCAGTATGATAATATAGGCTGTCAGGCAGAAGCAAGTTTAAGATCTGTTAAGATCTTGTTGAACTGTCAGTATAATTAAATATTGGAGGCAGCTTTTGGCTGCAATCCTAAACACACTTTTCTAAAAGTAAGTCTCATAGAACAGAATGGAACTTACTTTTGAGAAGACATGCTTAGGATTGCAACCTTTGGTCCATATCCTAAAGTCAAATTAAGCCCTTTGCGATGGAGCAGTTAAAGTGACTTTCCATAAGATAACACTTGAGGGTGACGTAACTGCATGGACCCATAACTGCTGTGGATTTTGCCCTTTGTTACATGCTAAACAAAATATTTCATCAACATGTTAATACCAGAGCCCACAGCAATTAAAATCTCACCACAATTGATTTAATTACACTGTACATATGCAGGGTTTCAATAACAGAAATATATTATTTTACAACAGCATTTAGTTTTGTTTGCTCACTTGTGTGTTTCCTACACAATAATACTGGTGAGTAATTCACATCTGAACATTCATGTATCTTATCCAAGCATGATGATATATTTACATGCAAGATTTTGAATAGTTTTCTATGGTCTACTTTCCAAGTTGGAAATGCATAACATATGAAGCTGCTCATAGGGGCTTAAATAATCAATAGCTTTCTTCTCACTTCAATAAACATTGTCACTGAACTCAATGGATTTTCTGACGTGCATAGAATGGGTCTGGTAGCATACCAAGAATTTCATGTTTATTGAAGTGATCGCATACGGTCCAAAGCACCTAATGCTGTTTGGACACAACAAAGAGCACAATCCTAACCATATCTACTCGAAACACCCATTGTGTTCAGTGGGTCTTACTTCCAGGGAAAAGTCTTTAGGATTGCAGCCAAAATTTCCAAGGGAGATATGGTAAGAAGGAAATGCCAGAGATAATATTTCAGCCACAAAGCAGCCATGTGATCAGGAACCAAACAGGCAAGTTAAGCAAGAAAAGTTGGTAAATATTTGTTATTTGAAAAGCAATTATGGAGGACATATGAATGAACACCATATGACCTATGTACACCATTCTGAGCAGTTTGGAAGAAAGGTAGTATAAATGACATATGGTGAGAAGATTTTTTCTCCTTTCATCATTCTACTATGGGAATAATCCAGATTGACAGATTTAGGATAAACAAAAGGAAAAGTACAGGTTAGTTAAAGTTAAAGTCCTTAGTTAAAGTTGTTTTAAGTCATTATAAAGTTTTTGACAAAAATCTGTTCCTTGCTGGGCCCACTGTCTAGAGTTTGCATGCTCTCTCCATTACTTCGAGGGTTTTCTCCAGCCCAGAAAGCTCACTGTTAAATGTTAGATAATGTCTTTATTTAGAAGTTTGGTGATGTTTTTGTGACCAGAAATTTGCTTGATTATATATATCAACTAGCTGAATTAACCTCTTGTTGTGGGAGTAAAATTTAAAGAACATTTGTGGGCAGTGGGTAGCGGTGGGCAGTGGGCACCAGCAAATACTTGGCGCCTCTATCGAGCACCAGTGGGCAGCAGGAACTGGACACCACTAGGCACCAGGCATCCCTGCCAGGTACCCTGCCAGGCATTGGGATCCACTAGATGGCAGTGGACATCACCAATGGGCATCACCAGGCAGTGGGCATTGAGTTCTTAGAGGGCTCTTAGAAGGAATATGCTCCCCAAATGTCATGCTTCAAGGTCCAGGGGTTCGGGCAGGGCATTGATGAGTTGGTGAATCAGTCTTAAGGGTTAAATACAGGGGACAAAAACACAATGTACCGCTTTCCCCGCTTCCCCCACAAGGGTTGAATTTCTAAAAATCAGTTCTTTAGTCAGTTCTTTAAAATCAGTGTTTAAGGGTGCATCCTAACCTAGGCTGGCACAACTCATTGGGCTGCCTGTTCCCATGGTAATGTAGGGAGGCAAGCACATGTCTCTGCTCTGGCCTAACCTTCCCCCAGCAGTGGTGCAGAAGTGTCTTCAGCACTTTTGTGTCATCTCCAGGTCAGCACAGGATTTATGTAGAGACATAGGCCAGCCTAAGAGGAGGTTAGGATTGCAGCCTGAGTCATGGAAGGAATACCCTTCCCAAATTTCATGCTTCTAGGTCCACGGGTTTGGACTGGGCGTTGATGAGTCAGTGAGCCAGTCAGTGACTCTTTGATTTTATACAGTATATATAGATAGATTGGCCAATGGTAAAATTGGTTGGTATGCATATGTATTCAGATCTACCAATGTACAGGTAGAGTCTCTTTATATGTAGAGTTCTGCTTCCAGATCCCTAATCCCTTGCAGATACTGAAAATCACAGATAATGGAATTAATGTTTCCAGAGCCTGAATACAGTTAGAACTTTTGGGAGTTTTGGATACATCGTGCATCACTAAGGAGGTCTGCAGGGGGAGACAATCCAAGGGTTCAGCTTTTGCAGTGGGGCAACTCTGCAGATAGTGGGGTTTACTCCATAAGAGTTCATATAGCATTGTTGCCTCTTGTTCAGGAATTAACTTCTTGAAAAACTTTTTTCACTCCATGCATAATTCTATAAATTTCTTTCTGGAAGGCCCCATTGTAACCTTAGGGAAGGTGCTCCTGCTTACTGGTCGTTTTGGAGTGCCTGTTTCTTTACCTTTGCCCTGTGATATCCTTTTTGAAATGTGGCAACCAGAACTATGCACAGCATTGCCAGTGAGGCCACACTATAGATTCTTCTTCCAACGGCCAGTTCCCAAAAAAGAAACTGGTTTGTATGTACGTCTGAAGGACACTATAAAAGTTAATGACTGTGATATTTAGAATGCTTATTCTGTTCTCAATTTACAATGTAAGCAATTTTCTTACATGAGTCACTTTCAAGAGAACCATTTTTAGGAAGGGCAAAAAGTGGTGTTCCATATAACAGTGTAGATTTTGGGGAGGTCATGGTTGTCTCACTTCTTTTTATTGATTTTTTTATGGTGTTATGCACTGATTTGAGTGCAGAAAAGGCAGTTAATAAATATAAGTCTTAACTCAGGAAAATGTCAATGTAACAAATTGTTTTGAAATGTACAGCTTATGTGCAACTGGATCTTCAATATATTTAAGAAAAGGCCTTTATTAGTTTATGTATTTACCTGTTCCAACAAAAAATGTCTCAGAAAGTGTTTACTATTCAAAATAAATAGAAAATAATTTCCTGCTTTAACAGAGCTCATAGTCTAAAAATCATGTTCAGAATCCTGCCCCTGAAATAAATTATCCTTGGCAATATTTTATGTAACTCTTGCTTGTGGCATTTCATTTCATTGCATATAACTTTTGTTTAGTCTCCTGTTTAAATAAGAGAAAGGAAGGCTGGGCAGCCGTGAATTTTAACTACTTCCACATGATGCCGACTCCAGTCCAATTCACACTTATAAGGGAAGAGGTCCCAGTGAAGTCAGTGGAGTTTACATCTCCGTAAACATTGTTAGGTTTTCATGTTTCATTGCATGTTTAAAATCTTCATGTGCATAAGCTAAATGAATTCCCCTGTACTGAAAATATTGTTTTAATTAATTTCGGCAAAAATGTATGGATTTGGGGAGACATGATTAAGACATACAAAATTATGCAAAAGATAATTATAGAGTGGATAGAAAGAAGCTCTTTTCCTTCTCACAACACCAGAACTATGGGACATCCACTAAAGTTAGGACAGACAAAATATTTTTACTGTGTCATTAGTCTGTGGGTGGTGCAAGTGGTTAAGACACTGTGCCTGTTAACCAGAAGACCTGGGTCTCCACAAGACATGGTGAGCTCCTGTCCTTAGCCCAGCTCTGCAACGCAGCCGGAACCAATCATATCGGCTCTACCATTCCATTGGACTGTTTCAGTGGCGTGGAGTGGGGGGATTTGCTGCTTGGGTAACAGCCTATCCTCCATATTAATCTACCCAGGCCTTCATGCTTCGCATGCAGCGTCGAGCACGATACCATAGTCTTTCAAGACTGATGGATGCAATTCAGAGTCTGTGGAATTCCTTGCCACAAGATGTCACAATGACATCTAGGCTTGATGCCTTTAAGAGGGGACTGGACAAATTTCTGGTGGAAAACTCCATCATGAGTTACAAGCCAGGATGTAGGGCTCAAGTTTTTTTCTGTGCTATCTAAGTATTTGGTGGACCACTGTGAGATACAGGAAGCTGAACTAGATGGGCCTTTGGCCTGATACAGTGGGGTTCTTCTAATTTTGTTTAAACCTTTAATTCCTGTTGAGCTGCATACCTTTTCCTGCATCAACAACACCTCCAAAAATGTATTGTGTAATTTAATGTATATAAATGTACTCAGTAACGCTGGCCATGAGTGTTAAATGTAACCAGGTACATTATTATATTTATGCCTACATGCATAATCAGAAAACATAGTTCTGCAGAGACACTTTCACTGGGTGCATAGAGAAGCATTGTACTGTTAATTTTCATAATAAATAACATTGCTTCTGCTGTTTCATCAGAACCTGACAATGCCAAAGGCTGCTAAGAGTTCTTGTGCTTCTAGAGTGCGCTGTTGCTTTTCCTCTGCTATCACCTTTGGCTGCATTATCCTAAAAACAGTGTGTGTGAGAAAGAAGGCAGATAACATCATTCCTAACAAATCTATTAAGCTCTCTGACTCCTGATAACATACGTCAACTTTGATTATGTAATTCCTTCTTTTTTAAATGATCTGAATGTCTCATGAAACATGTACGGTATAGTTAAGCATACTTTTTATATATAGCAGGGATATCCATATTTTTTGGCAGGAAGGGCACATCATCTCTCTAAAACTGATTTGGGACCCAGGAAAAAAAAGAATTTACATTTCAAATTTGAATAAATTTACATTAATATAAATATATTCAAGACAGAACTTGAATGAATGAATGAATGAATGATTACCAGTTCGTCAGCACTTTCTAACACATAGGGAGTGGACAATCTTTCAGTTAATACATAAACGCTATCACACAGTGAGAAAGGTGAGTGCAGCTTCCCCAGCCCTCAAAACACCCTCTGAAGGGCTAGTCTGAGAACCAGGATGATTTATTTATTAAAGGATTTTTTTAACCCCGCCTTTCTCCACCATGCAGACCTCATGTAGTGATTAGGGAGATCAACAACCAAGGGGAAAAATAAATAATTAAAAGTGTTATCCTAATTTGCTCTGGAACATGCAGGCCAATATGTCTGTTCTGTACCCAGCACAACTTTGGGGCTGCTGTGGACTACCCTAGAGCAAGGGGAAGCTTTTTCCCTTACCTTGGGTAGCAGCCCCAGTGGGTCTGTTCCAGATCTGTACCACTGAACTGGCCAACTGGAATCTGCATCAACTTGCCTTTTTCCTGTGCATGTAGTTGGATCTTCCAGCTTATCTTTTTCCAGGGCCCGTGGCATTGCTAGGAGGATGGCGCAAGGGACTTGCACCAGCCCAAGTGGATGCTTAGGAGCTTCTGGCAGAGTAATATAGAAGGGCCTGGATATCTTTAAATATGCTGGACTCAACATGTGTGGCCATCAGAGCTGTAAAGGTGTCGTCCCGTCCCCCCCACAGATTGCCCTAGGGACTGACTCTAGGGAGAGGTGCTCATCCCCATTTCTTAAGCCATAGAGTCAGCACTGTCTGAAGATGACTTCATGATTATGTGGCCTGGCCACATAACTGCCAGAGGCCATGCTCTCTTTCTCCCTCTGCCCTCCCCCCCCCCATTTGCTGTGATTCCTACATAGGATTACATAACATCCCATGTGTAGCCAGTGACTTACAGATCCTTTAAAAATGCAAACTCCGAAGTCCAAACATTACTTAGAAATTGCTGTGGATCCACTAGGGTTTCCAAAATTTCCTAATAGATGTAGACACCTTGTTTATAGACATCTTTGGAAATCTCCATCGTAACTTCCAGGCAGCAAATATAGGTCAAGGAAGACATCAAGAAAGAAGGGGTGTGCCTGTGAGAATACTGTAGGCAGGGATGATATATGTTATTTCCATACATTCTGAATCACGGTTGTCAAAGGATCTTATTGTTTTGACGTCAGATAGCATTTGAGATGGAGATGATGGTTACTCATCCTGGCTCCTCTGTGCTGCAAGGTAACTGCTCCTAAAAGAAGCTGAGGCTGAAAATTGGGAGGAATAACTAGCACAAAGGACTGCCCTTAGTAAACATGCTGTGAACTGGGTTACAACAAGGCAAAGACACCCTGTTGCATAAACGCTTTCACTTGGGAAATCTCCAGTGTGAGGTGCATTCTTTACCTGTCGTGTGTGGACTTGCCAGCTGGATGATGCACAATATTTTTCTTCCTGCTTCATGAATGGGTTGCTTGCTACCGTCAATTGTTAGTAGTTCCAGTAATAATACACAGAGAAGAGCAATTATTAGTTGCACTGTGCAACAGAAAATAATATGGTTGGAAAAGGCTGAAGAGCTAGAGTGATAAAGAGGTTGATCTACAAATAAAGCAGTGTTTGCCAAAGGGGCCGGCAAATGTCGGCCTAAAATAATTAATTTCTTGGCGGTTAAACTTAAATTTCAGTATTTGACTTCTGTGTCTCCTTGAACAAGATACTTTTAATATACAGGTGTGTTTCCTGTCCTCCCACTGTATCTGTTGATCCCATAACTGGATCCAGTTATCTGTGATTCTCCAAGGAGCACAATCCCCATGTCCATTAATGTCATTTTTGTGCTTACTGGAGGCACTAAGCAAAAATGTGTCTTCCTTCTGCAGAATGTTCTCAGCATGCAACTTTATGGCACGTTCTGCAGGCAGGCAGCCTGAATGCTTAAAGAAACTAATCAAACAGTAAGAGGAAGCAGGAAGTTAACTGCTTCCAGTTAACATTCAATCAATCTCTTAAAGCTTTTAAGTTGTTTGTGTACTTACCAGACTTTGGGTGCATTCCTAACCTAGGCTGGCACAATTCATCGGTCTTTCCATTCCCGTGATGATGTAGGGAGGCAAGTGCATGTCTGTGTATTGGCCTAACTCTTCCCCAGGACTGGCGCAAAAGTGTCTTACCATGGGAAATTTGTCATACCTCCCAGGTCAGCACAGGACTTATGCCAGAGCTTAGGCTGGCCTAACTGGAGGGTAGGATTGCAGCCTTACATCAGTTGGAGGCGTTTCACTGGGACATCAGTTGTAGGATTGTACCAGTTTCACTGGGACAATATCTGAAGTGCTTTTCTTAGTTCAAGGATTTTTAAAGTACTCAGTTTTTAAGTCCAAGGCAGTAATATTTAGTAAAAATATTTAGCAATATTTAGTAAAATTTAGCAATATTTAGTAATAATATTAATTTTAATTTTTGATTAGGAAAAGGTTTTAAAATGCCTGTTACAATGTGTGGATTCGATAAAACTAGGTTAGCCTAATGTGGGACCCAGTTGGGAAATTGGTCCAAGTGGCTTAAAATTGTCCCTGTTCTCAGTTGAGGCACACAGACTCCCTTCCTAAGGAGGGCCATCTTTATCCATCCCCTCTAATCTTTTATAGGTTGGTGTAGACCACCTTTTTTAGATAGGACTTCAGTTTTAATTAATTTGTATCCCTTGAATGATTGTGGCTATGCCTGACTCTACTGTTCTGTTCTTTTAATTACCGGTACATTTCAGTGTTTTTTTAATATTATGTTGCTATAAGAGTGTTGCTGAATTATGACCTATGAAAATATGATTTATTTTACTAGCCAGACAATCTGAGTCAGTGTACATCAGGGCAGGCCCAACCTCAACCCAAGGGTTGGATCTAGGGTTCAGCCAAATCTTTCTCTCCTGTAATTGCACTTTGAGTGCCAGAGTACCACATCTCACCCTGTCTCCAATTTAGGACAACAGGATGTTCCAGCCAGTCACATCTCTGCAAAAATCTGGGTACAATGTCATTCATTACAATTGCCATTGGTGCCATTGACTGGAGTGACATATCATCCCAATAGAGGGGTGATGCACAGGAAATGCATTCCCAGTAGGCACTTTGACCAGTGCTGGTGAGACAATAGACAAAACTAGGTGTGATTCTCCAGTGTTGCAGATAATAGATTGTTCCCATTCCTAACTGCAAATGTCCAGGACTGTACTTGGGACTTGGTGCATGCAAGCATATACTTGATCATTGAGTTGTGGCCTCTCCAATTCACAAATATGTGATTGTGTACAATCCACAGGAATAGAAATAGTGTTTTAACATTTGTATTCCATGTACAGAAAAGAAAAACAAACAATTCCATGTGCATAAATACCCTTTTTTTCTTCTTCCTAAAATATGAAATAGTCCAGATGTGATGTTTCTTCAAGACATGACTATGGAAAAATCTTGTACTGTGGCGCTTCACATAACAAATTTAATTCGTTCCAGAGGTATGTTTGTTACATGAAACGTTCTTTACCTGAAGCAGATTTTCCCATAGGAAATAATGGAAACTCAGACGATTGGTTCCACAACCCAAAAAATATTCATATAAAAATATTAACTGGATGGAAAAAATGATGACAAAACACTGGAATTGCCTTTAAAACACATTCAATGTGCATGATCCTATGAAGTCTACTTAGGGCGCAATCCAGAATAACTATGGGGAGTCCTTGCTCCGGTGTAAGAACAATTTGCTCTGGACTGCAATATGAATTTCCCATAGATTTTCACTAGATGGTGCAGTAACTACGGATGCATGTAATGTCTCTTACGTGCTCCCGTAGTTACTATGGATTGTAGGGTATGGCTGCAATCCTAAAGACACTTTACAGGGAGTAAACCCCATTTAACACAATGGGGCTTACTTTTGGGCAGACATGGTTAGGAGGCTGCAATCAAAGACACTTTCCTGGGAGTAAGACCCATTTAACACAATGGGGCTTATTTCTGGGTAGACATGGTAAGAAGGCTGCAATCAAATACACTTTCTTCTGTAATCCAAGTCACTTTCCAAGTGTCTCCCTACTTTCTCCTTCTCTTCATCCTGAGCTTCTCTCTCCCCTGCTTCCTTCTGCCTGGCCCTGAGCTGCTTCCCTCTTCTCCACTGCTCTTCTCTCCCTCTGCCCAGTGGACACCCAGCCACAGGAGGAACAGCATGGAAGTGTTGCTTTCGCTATGGCAGGCGCACTAGGCAGCCCTGACGCTTTTTAAAAGGGCTGCTAGCCAGCACATCTGCCGCAACTGCCAACGAGTTTATTTGTTACATGAAGCACAGTTTGTTATGTGAAGCAGAATCCTAGAGAAATTTTTGTTTGTTACGTGGAACATACTTTACGTGAGGTGTTTGTTATGTGAGGCGCCACTGTATTTTGTTAGGACATGATTTCCCCCACAAAGGATTATGAATATGGGTTATTCATGAGTACGGCCACCAGTTTTTGAGTGGTGTACCCAGATAATTGCAAGCGTGTTGAAGGACAATCATTCCTGTGGCATCCTTGGAAATCCGTCATAATAACATAAGCAAGTCAACCATGAATAGTTTTTATACAGATTATTTCAGCTACATGAACATTTATTAACATGCCACATTCATTATGAAAATCCCAAATATTTACATTGTTGCTAGGATGGAAAGACATTGAGAGCAAGGCTTTATGATAATATTCAGTTGCCTTTACATCTTTTTTCTGAATACATCAAAATCAGAAAATAAGTTTAAACATGTTCTCAGCCATCCAAAGTTTATATAACTTCATGTTTGCACTTGAAAAGATGGGTACTGCCCTGCAGTAAAACCTGTGAAAACACTATGTTGAGAACCATGTTGAAAACCACTATGGGTGCAATCCTAACCACATTTTCCTGGGAGTAAGTACTATTGAACACAATGGGACTAACTTCTGAGTAGACATGCTTAGGATTGCACTGTATGTCAGATAGTGGATATTTTAGTTCTGTTGTAGGTGATGTTTACACATTGGTCAGCTTCCATGTTAAAACCCATTTTGGTACGTATAAGTAGAAGGCTCCTAAAGTTTACTGCTTTGACTTACGGTGTCTTCAATTTGCCTTAATGCCCAGAAGCATTCCTTGCCTTGAACATTAACTCCTCTTGGGAGTAAACCATCAGAGTGCTCTCAACGCATGGATTCAGTGGCACCTCCTTTAAAAACTGTACATTTCTACTCTTTGACATTTAGTGCTTTGTCTATACCCATCCTCTCAAACAAACTGCACCTATATTCGCTTGAATAAATCTGCACAATTTGACCATTTGTTCAAGATCTCACTGTAAACAAGAACCTTTTCCTTACTGGCATGTTCAGTTTTAATATATGCTATATTGTGTGTTAAAGGTGTGCTCTAGTTCCTGGAAATCTATAGCTTCTTTCTGGATCACAAGGGAGTAAACATTCTGCCACTTCCCTGGTCTGAAGCAAATCTTGTCCAGAGCTGAAATCACATTGTGCTCCCTCTCTCATCCCTCTGAGATCCTGGTAATCCCTATCTCTGTGTTGACATGTTAGCACATAGCTTTAGCTTCCAGGCAGTGTTTATCTGTCTAGCAGGCAGGAATACTGGTACCTGGGAAGAGAAATATTTTGGGAAAATGATTCTAGGAGAGCTATAAATACCTTTTCCCAGCACTGCACCAATCAAATTTGCAGTACAATCCTATGCAGATCTACTCAGAAGCAAATCCCATTGTGTTCAGTGAGACTTATACCCAGGGAGTTGTGCGTAGTATTGCATTCTTAGAGACCCCTGTGTTTGTTTTAAAGAAAAATGTTAGAATATCCAATTGATCCATTGCCACCATCACAAATGATTTTACTTTCAGTCAAAGCAGTGAAGGTGTGGGTCTGGCTCTAGCAATTATTTGGTATGACAGAAGAACAGGGTGACCAGATGCCGAATTCCCAGCCGCTAAGTTCCCCAAAATTCCTGTCCTTCAAGCCAAAATTCCTACCTGGTTAAAAAAAATATAGGACACCCCCAAAAAATGCAGAACAAATGTAGGATATGTTAACATAAAGCTAAAAATACTCGTATTGCACTCCTGTGCTTAATTTTTGCACAAATCTCATTGCGATAGACCAGACACCAACCAAAAAGGCACATGTTTAAGTGATCCAAGCAGCCAGCCTTTCTTTCTCTTTGTCCCCTTACACAATATAAGCTTCATTGACTTACACAATATAAGCTTCACTCAAAAGTATTAGAGTGGGCTTGGAGGCTTAAAACTTACTCTGAGAAGGTTGCCACCTTTACACCCAGCCCCGCTCCTCTGCTTTGACAATATCTGGATGAAAGGCCCCAAACCTGAACAACTCAAACCCTTGTAGTGAATTACATGCTTTTTTGTGCCTTACCTTATGTTTTGCTTCCATTGCATTGCTAATATTGATCTACTGCCACAGTACTATGTGCTATATGTACTATATGAAATGAGGGGCACGGAAGAAATGAGTGGAGAAGGCCAGGATCAAATAGAGATTGGAATAACCCAGGAACTGGAAAACATTTCTTAAGCCAGCACAAAGTAAGTGGTGCATTCAGACAATCAATCAATCAATCAATCAATCAATCAATCAATCAATCAATTCTGAATGTATCTGCCTCTCTTCTAAAGCAGAGGTCTCCAACTTCTCAGTTCAGGGGCCATATTGTATATTTTACAAATTTTCTCAGGCTGAAATTAATTAGAGGAGTGTTCCAAAATTCTCTCTCTTTAACTTAGAAGAGGGACACATAGAATGGCTGCCTTATGTTCATGGCATAGGCATAACAATGTGATGTAGTGATTGGCACAGTTTTCAATGCAACTTGAGGAGGATTTTTGGCTGCTGAAGGTCTCCTTAGGGTATGAATTTTGTTTTTGGGGAGGAGTATATTTCATGACACTGAAACAGGCAGGGCCAGTGTACTTGTCTGATACAAAAGGTAGTTGCAGTTTCAGCTTTGTTCCCTTACCCCAGATAAGCCCTAGCTTATCTGGGTCATCTTGGACCTACTCATGTGGAGCCCATGTGGAACCACAAGGGGGACTGGGTTTGAAGTGAGGATTTGGAAGGCATGGCTTTGAGAGACCTTCCTGATCTCAAGCCCTCTCCACCCTGCCTGTTGCCTCCCTGTTCCAGCCAACCTGTCATGGAGATGACCAGGAATTTTGCTCAGTTTAATGGATCCATCGAAAGGGTTAATGTCTTTTAAGCTCTGCTGGGTGATGGTTTGGCTGTTGCAAATCATTCCTGGTTAGAAGCTTTTGCCTACAGAAGTAGTTGGGTTTGTGGTCCGAGTAAGAAGAGTTGGATGAGAGTGTCAGCTTTACTTTGATCAACTGCGTAAAGGTCAACGAATAGATGCTCACACATAATAAGGCAAAAGAACTGAGAACAACCCAGGTGCCTTTGGAAAAAACCCCATTTCTCTCCCTCCTCCAGCCCCTTCTAAATCCTATCCAGACTTCCCAGCATCTGGTCTCCATTGCCATGCAAAGCTCATGCCACTCATCATGTCCATCAGCACATGTGCTGCAGCATGATGCACCTGGGAAAGCCTAGAAGCCTGTTGTCCTGCTGGAATGTGTGTTGTGGTTTATTTATTTATTTAGCATAAGGCAATACATGATTTAGAGATAAAATCAGATATTAACATCTAGATTCCCCATTAAGGACAGAGTGGTCCATATTGAAAACGTCAGACATTGGGCCAGTGTCTTGAAGGACACTCAAACACAATGTGATGGATATTTTGTCAAGGAGCAACACAGTCGCACTGAGGGGTAGATGCAAGACCCCTCTTAAACAGTGAATCCTGGCAGACACCATGGTGGGCCTGGATTCTGTTCAGTTTACCAATGCTGGCAAAGTAGGTCAAAACCTGGCACCTTTTGTGTAGGGTCCTCTATGTAGCTGCCTGTATCTGGGCATTCAGCACCCCATTTAGTTTTCCATTACATGTTGATGTTATTAAAATTGTTGGATAGCTGTTGTGCGAGTGCCAGAGAGGGCTTCCAGGATTGTGGTGGCACAACAGAATTCAATAGGATTGGACTATAAGGTTGATTGTAAAAGAACATCAAAAGGTTCTTCTCAGTGTTATCTGAGTGTTACCATCTTCTATCTTAATTGGTGTGGTTATGTGTAGTTCCTAGACAGTGCTGTGAAAGTGGGCTTCTATGTGCTGCACTGATAGAAAGGAAATTGGAATGGTTTTTTTTGGGGGGGGGGGCAGAAGGGTTAGTGGTTCTCTTATTCCCTTCCCCATGACTACTGAGAAGGGAGGAGGGATTGACAGAGGGAAGTTGCAAGAGAAAAGAGAGGTCACAGCATGGTGATGTCTTCCTTCTTGAAGACAGCCTGCCAAGCCTCACTGCGCAGTTCTGTGCAGTACGTTGGAGACCAGAGAATGAAGCATAAAGAAGGGCTTTGGCTCACTCCTGGAGTCACAAAGACAGATAGACTGGCCTGTAATATTCTATTTTATTCTGGAGGACTGCTTACATGTTGATCAGGGTATGGCAAGATGGGTGGCAGATCAGGTGGCACCACCATGTTACCCCCATGGTTCACTGTATCATACTGATTGATGCTGAAACCAGCCTGGCATGGTTTCATGACTGAGATGCAAATGCCCAGCACCTTGAAAATATATAAGAACGTAACAAGAGCCTCCACTGGATCAGGTCATCTAGTCCAGCTTCCTATATCTCACAGCAACCCACCAGATGCCTCAGGGAGCACATATGACACCTGCATCCAGGTGCCCCTCACCCCGCATCTGACATTTTCAGGTTATCCACATCTACACATTCCCCGCTTGAGAGGAGAAAAACAAACAAAAAAATTCTGAACCAAATGTGGCCGCTTTGCACCACGCCTACGCAAATTGTACTTATTTTTATTTGCATTTTCCAACTGTGATCCTCCTGCTTTCTCCAGCCTCCTATCATTTTTTCAGTTGGAGGCAGTCCAGAATGTCTCTCAGCTGCTCTGTCTCCATGTTCCTTAGCATATTTGACTACTTCCAGTTTAAAAGAAATTTTATATGCTAGTTTTCTTTGCTTTGACATCCTTGTATGTAGCACGAGGAGGTACCAGTAGTATTTTTCTGAAGAAAATACAGTAATGAAAGAACTGTCAGTAACTACCGTAATGTGTCCTCAGTAATGTGTCCCCCCTCAGACACATCATTCCACACATGCATTCTCAATACACATACACAACACACACCTTCACATACATGGACTCAAATCATAGAATCATAGAGTTGGAAGGGACCTAGTAGGTCATCTAGTCCAACCCCCTGCCTGCACACACATCTTCACATACATGCTCATATACACACATGCACTCATACACAAACCCTCTTACACACACACACTCAGGTACACTTTCTCATGTGGTACATTTACACACATACACAAGTGCACTCACATACATACACTTTTGATGGGCTAGGGTGAGTGGGGTGCAGATGAGTGGGGAGGGACTCCAGGGTGAAAGAGCACAGGGATTGAGAAAAGAATAGAACCCCTGGTGGCTTCTCTGAATGAAACACCACTTACGGTACTTCTGAGTAGACATGGAAAGGATTGTGTCCAAAGGCTGAAAAACAAGCCACTGTCTCTTGTCCTTCAGACCCCTTGATCTCTGGGGCTTGCCAGTCTCTGCCCTCTTTGTGTTACTCCAAGGGTACTGGGAAGAGCTGGGCAAGGGATGTGCCACCAGCAAGGGATGTACCACCAGTTCAGGCTCCATTCCTCCAGCTCAGTAATGTATCTCCCAAGACTCCCCACACACACACACCCAGACACACCTGTGGAGGCTCTTTCCCCCTCCTTTCTGGGGGTCCAGGCTGGTCCACCATCCCACCCGAGGGGAGATGCTTCCTCCAGGCTCTTAGGCACCTCTCTTTGGGGAGGGAGGGAATCTGCCTGCTCAGAAGTAAGTGCCATTGTCTTCCATTGTCTTTGGAGAGTTGCAGCCTGAAGATCACCAGGCTGCTTCTTAAAACTTTTATGACACGATCCTGAAGGGTTGATTAAAGGAGGGAGGTCCAAGATCAGGCAGTTTTAACTTTTAAAAGTTACCTGCAGGGTCCGCTTGGCTGCTGGAGGAGGGAGGATTGTGCTGGCTCTGCAGCTGCTGGGCTTGGCAAGGTGGTGGGCTTGGCACGGAGGAAGCAGGATTGGGACCAGTGATGCTCCCAATCACTTGGAGGGGAGAAGCATCACACCAGGCAGGATTCCTTTGCCTGCTGGTGCAAGGATGCTGAAGCCAGGAGGAGAAAGGAGGAGGGGGAAGACGCTTTCCCAGCTCTAAGCAGCCCAGAAGTTCCTCCTTCCAGAGTGCACACAATCCTGGGGGTACAATTGGGGACCCCCAAGAGGTGAGGATCACTTTAAGAAACGCACCAACATTTCTCCTCACTTTTTTGGGGGGAAAAAGTGCGTCTTTCCAAGCGGGAATTACGGTAAACAAAGTTAGGATTCTTTGCCCCAATCTGCATAACTTTACATGTACTTAAATAAAACAGAAGAACAATAAGCAGAGAGCAGAGAGCTTTCTCATTTAGTTGGAAACCTATACAGTATTACCTTGGATAAAGAACGACTTGGGTAAAGAACAAAATTTTCTCAGAAATTTTGACTTGCGTAAAGAACACTGTCTTGGGTAAAGAACACTTCTGAGGATGTTTAGAACAGGCTTCCACGGCAAGGAAAACCACAGGGGGGGACGAAGGGGTGAGGTGGGGGGACAAGGGGACTAGCTTGAGCTACAGTGGGGCCCTGGGCAAAGTTTTGAATAGGCTTCCATGGCCAGGGAACTCGTGTAGGGTCCGGGGGGGGGAAACAGCCTGAACCAGGATTGTATGTGGGATCTGTGTGTGGCAGCGTGGAAAGTGTGCCTTATCAATGTTTTAGTGCTGCTCCCCATCAGCAACTTGGGAATGTTACAGTTGCACAAAAAGACAAAGATTCCTTTGAACCAATGGATAGCAGTGACTCCATTAGTGATAGTGAAAGAGCACAATCTTAACCATGACTACTCAGATGTAAGCCCCATTGTGTCTAATAAGTCTTTTTTCCAGGACAGTGTCTTTAGGATTGCAGCCTAAAGCCATAGAATCATGCACACTGAATGCATGTTTTGAATTCAATTCGTGTTTTGTCATCATTTTTACAAATCATTGTTACATCATTTTTACAGTAAATATTTTTAAATGAATATTGTTTTGGGTTCTGGAACCAGTTGTCTGAGTTTCCAGTATTTGCTATGGGAAAATCTGCTTCACGTATATAACGTTTCACGTAACAAACATGCCTCTGGAACGAATTAAATTTGTTATGTGAGGCTCCACTGTACAAGGAATGCCCAGTCCCTGAAGACTTCAAAATACTGACAGGGCAATTTTGAACAACTTTATTTTTTGAAGAAGAAAAGCAAGCAATTACTTTACATTTCAAACACTCCAGAAATACAGTATTAGCAATTTTTCAAACACCAATCATTTGAGGACAGAATGCGCTTACACTTTGTTACCTGACTGAACAAAAGACACATACATACATATGATTATAACACCCCTAAAATGCATAAGAGTTCTTGAGTTTATTCTCTGGTGGTGTACAAGACGTCCACTGATCTTGAAGCTCCTTTCACATTTCTGGCACTTTTAAGGTTTCTTGCCAGTATGGGTTTTGTGATGAAATATAAGGTGGTTATTGTCACTGAAGCTCTTTCCAAACATCTAGCAATTGTAGGGTTTCACCTCAAGAGAGTTTCTGAGATGACCACACTAATCAAAGCTCTTTCCACACTTCTACCATTTATAGGGTTTCTCTGGTTTGTGTTTTCTAGAATTTCATAAGATGACCAATCTGACGCAATCTTGACACTGATAGGATTTCTCCCGTGTGAGTTCTCTCATGTACCTTAAGGTCACCACTTGGATTGAAGTTCTTTCCACACTTCTGGCACTGATAAGGTTTCTCCCCTGTGTGGGTTCTCTGGTGGATCATAAGATGACCACTCCATCTGATGCTCTTTCCACATTCCTGACACTGATAGGGTTTCTCCCCTGTGTGGGTTCTCTGGTGGATAATAAGATGACCACTCCATCTGAAAATCTTTCCACATTCCTGGCACTGATAGGGTTTCTCCCCTGTGTGGGTTCTCTGGTGGATCATAAGAGTACCACTCCCGCTAAAGCTCTTTCCACATTCCTGGCACTGATAGGGTTTCTCCCCTGTGTGGGTTCTCTGGTGGATCATAAGAGTACCACTCTCACTAAAGCTCTTTCCACATTCCTGGCACTGATAGGGTTTCTCCCCTGTGTGGGTTCTCTGGTGGATCATAAGAGTACCACTCTCGCTAAAGCTCTTTCCACATTCCCGGCACTGATAGGGTTTCTCCCCTGTGTGGGTTCTCTGGTGGATCATAAGAGTACCATTCTTGCTGAAGCTCTTTCCCCATTCCTGGCATTGATAGGACTTCTCCCCTGTGTGAGTTCTCTCATGTACCTTAAGGTCACTACTCCATCTGAAACTCTTTCCACATTCCTGGCACTGATAGGGTTTCTCCCCTGTGTGGGTTCTCTGGTGGATCATAAGATGACCACTCTCTCTAAAGTTCTTTCCACATTCCTGGCACTGATAGGGTTTCTCCCCTGTGTGGGTTCTCTGGTGGATCATAAGAGTACCACTCTCTCTAAAGCTCTTTCCACATTCCTGGCACTGATAGGGTTTCTCCCCTGTGTGGGTTCTCTGGTGGATCTTAAGATGACCACTCTCTCTAAAGTTCTTTCCACATTCCTGGCACTGATAGGGTTTCTCCCCTGTGTGGGTTCTCTGGTGGATCATAAGAGTACCACTCTCTCTAAAGCTCTTTCCACATTCCTGGCACTGATAGGGTTTCTCCCCTGTGTGGGTTCTCTGGTGGATCTTAAGATGACCACTCTCTCTAAAGTTCTTTCCATATTCCTGGCACTGATAGGGTTTCTCCCCTGTATGGGTTCTCTCATGTACCTTAAGGTCACCAGTTTGACTGAAGCTCTTTCCACACTCCTGGCACTGATAGGGTTTCTCCCCTGTGTGGGTTCACTGGTGGATCATAAGAGTACCATTCTTGCTGAAGCTCTCTCCACATTCCTGGCACTGATAGGGATTCTCCCCTGTGTGGGTTCTCTGGTGGATCATAAGATTACCATTCTTGCTGAATGACCATTGAATGAATGACCATTCTTGCTCTTTCCACATTCCTGGCACTGATAGGGTTTCTCCCCTGTGTGGGTTCTCTGGTGGATCATAAGAGTACCACTCTCGCTAAAGCTCTTGCCACATTCCTGGCACTGACAGGGTTTCTCCCCTGTGTGGGTTCTCTGGTGGGTCATAAGATGACCACTCTCTCTAAAGTTCTTTCCACATTCCTGGCACTGATAGGGTTTCTCCCCTGTGTGAGTTCTCTCATGTACCTTAAGGTCACTACTCCATCTGAAACTCTTTCCACATTCCTGGCACTGATAGGGTTTCTCCCCTGTGTGGGTTCTCTGGTGGATCATAAGAGTACCACTCTCGCTAAAGCTCTTTCCACATTCCCGGCACTGGTAGGGTTTCTCCCCTGTGTGGGTTCTCTGGTGGATCATAAGAGTACCATTCTTGCTGAAGCTCTTTCCCCATTCCTGGCATTGATAGGGCTTCTCCCCTGTGTGAGTTCTCTCATGTACCTTAAGGTCACTACTCCATCTGAAACTCTTTCCACATTCCTGGCACTGATAGGGTTTCTCCCCTGTGTGGGTTCTCTGGTGGATCATAAGATGACCACTCCATCTGAAGCTCTTTCCACATTCCTGACACTGATAGGGTTTCTCCCCTGTGCTGGTTCTGTGGTGGATCATAAGATGACCACTCTCTTTAAAGTTCTTTCCACATTCCTGGCACTGAGAGGGTTTTTCCCGTTTGGGTTCTCTGGTGGATCATAAGGTGACCACTCTCTCTAAAGTTCTTTCCACATTCCTGACACTGACAGGGTTTCTCCCCTGTGTGGGTTCTCTGGTGGATCATAAGAATATTACTCCATCTGAAGCTCTTTCCACATTCCTGACACTGATAGAGTTTCTCCCCTGTGTGGGTTCTCTGGTGGTCTTTAAGTACCCAAATATGTCTGAAAGTCCTTCTGCACTTTTGGAACTTATGGAGCTTCTCCCTTATGTGTGCTCTTCGTAGTGAAGATTGAGTCTGCTTTTTCTGTCTTCCAATCCGATTCCACACAGACACTGTAAAAATAACATAGGAAATATATTAGATACAAGAGAGTAACTAACTTTTTGAAAAATCTCATAAAGCATTTTTTTACTAGGACCATGGCCCAGGAAAAATAAAACACAGGTGTGGGTGGGGTTTAAAATGTTTTCCAGAAATTAACATATTGTACTTTTTCAGTTAAAATAATACTATGGCTACAACTCTTAACACCATCACCTGTATTGCCTTCCTTATACATTTTTAAGTATTTAAAATTAACCGAAATGTCAACCGACAATTTGGAATAAAAAACATGTGTAACACTGTTTTATGCCTTTCTAATCACCAGTGTGCAAAAAAAGGAATCCATTTTCAAACATCCCCAGCAATATGTTTTGCTCTTTAGAGACAAAGAAATCTCTGAAAAATAAAGGCTATGACTAGAGGAGAGGATGAAAAGATACCTCCTCTCCAGTAACTCAGTTAAATTTCTGTTTGTTAGTTCCAGATCTAGCACATCAATATCTCTTTATGCACTGCTACAGACCATTACTGTTCTATACAAAAACACGTGTTTACAGCAGAAATTCCATTTTGTATCCTGGGACCCTTTACAGTGGCCAGTAGCAATGATGCAGAAGGAAGAGGGAGGTGAAGGTGCAGCTATCAACATTTTACTGTAAAAATATTGTTACCAAATAAGAGGAAGGGAATCAAAAAAATTAAAGACAATTCAATATTTCTTAGCTGTCTCTGGTCAGGCCTTAAACATCAGAGATTGCTGTCTGCATAGGAGAAGACAGAGATGAGTAAAACTTTGTTCCTACAAGATCCTGTTAATATACATGCTACTGAAAACATGCATTGTGACCAGTGGTGAGTCTGGTCTGGCCCAATAACCGGATCGCCAGAAGTCAGGGTCAGGGCCAGGGTCAGGGTCAGGGAGGGGCAGGAGCAGGGCCGGGGGCGGGGAGGGTCAAGGGCGGGGCAGGGGGCACACCACCCACCCCAGCGTGTTGCGGGTGTGGGTGGGCGGGGCGAGGGCGGGCCCCAACCCAGGTGCACTGCGCATGCGCTAAGATTGGAGCACACGCAGTACCTCTCCAGAGGTTGGCTAACCAGCTTTGGGAGAGGTACTGCGCGTGCATCTGTTGGCACATGCGCAGTTAAGGGTTCCCCAGGCTGGCGAACAGGTGCGCCCGGTTCCAGCTCCCCCCTTAGCTAGCGGATCGCTAGCGGGGGTGCCAAGTTACAATCAATTCGGGAGATCCGAATTAGAGCCCACCGGTTAGAGCCCACCACTGACTGTGAGGATTGAAAAAAGCAGATATACAGTACCTCACTGGTACTTTTTTTGGTCACATGGTTATATAGTGCTGGAACACAGGCATCCACTGTCAGTGCATTAGTCACCAATCTGGCTGTGGGTGGTGCAAGTGGCTAAGACGCTGTGCCTGTTAATCAGCAGGCCAGGGTTCGAGACCCGGGTTGGCCCCACAGGTCAGGGTGAGCTCCTGTCCTTAGCTCAGCTCTGTGACACCAGCTGGATCCAATCGTATTGGCTCTGCCTTTCCATTGGACTAATTCAGTGGTGTGGAGAGGGGGGATTTGCTGCTTGGGTAACAGCCTATCCTCCATAATAATCCAACCCAGGCTTTCGTGCTTCGCATTCAGCGTATGCAGCACCGAGCACGATACCATAGTCTTCCAAGACTGACAAAGGCCTGCTTTTTTTTGTTCACACACATTCTTTGGAAACATGTACAGAGCATATATGTATACAACAAAAGAGGGTTGCCATAAATCCCATAAAATGGAGACAGTCCCTTTTTGGGGGGATTGCATTCACATACTGGCAAGTTTGACAGAGGAAACTGTCCCGGTTTGATGGAAGAAAATTTTGGCAACCCTGCTTGTGTGCATGTCTTTGGTTCTGATCCAAACATGTACAATCACCATAAGAATATATGGAGTAGGACATCATTAGGATGCCACCTACTTGCTGGGCCTCTGGGTTTTCCCCATTTTCCCAGGCTGTTGGTGCCTGGGCTAATAGTCTTCCCCTGTGGCCTTGGATGCACTTTGAGCAGCAAGGCTGATTAAAATGAACCTCCTTCCTGTTCATTTGCACTGGACAATGTCCTTGGGTTAGTAGTCCTTAGGGAGCTATGCTGACAGAGTCCTCAGTCTTCTGTTCTGCCACCCCCACCTCTTTGCTGGATCTAACTGGCCCCTGATAGTGGAGTCTGCCTTACAGAATCCACTCTACTAAGGCCCCAGTATAAGGAGACCAGAAGTATAAGGAGCCCTTGGTTTATTCCCTGCATGTTCCACATGAGGAAATTCTTTTAATAACCCAGATTGTGCTACCCTTTTCATCAAGACACGTATGTCTGGGCTGGCCAGAAAGGAAGCATGTAGGCCATCCAATGTCATAGAATCTACACACAGGTCACGTAGCCTGGTCACCACCTCCTATAGTGGAGAAGAGATTCCTACCAGGGACATCAATCAACTAAGAGCCAAATGATCCTCCTCACCTACGAATATCACATTTTTATAATTCTCCATCATGATTGCTTCATGCAGCTGCCTTTGATATGGAGTCAGGAGCGCCCACTCTTCACGGCTCAAATGCAGGGCTACGTCTGCAAACGTGATCGGGCTCTGAAAGAAAATGGAGAAACGTCCTGTTAAACATCCGCCTCGGCCAAGACTTCACTCCAAAGGGAGAAGGAAACAGTCCAGACTGAGGTGAAAAAAGTTGAGAATGTCTCAGGAGGAGGCCCAAGATGTCCCCACAAACCTCCTTCACCTGCTCCAGATGAGTGGCTGCCATTTTGGTTCCTCCAAAGGTTTCCCTCACTTTCGCTTCTGAATCTTCTGCCTGTCAGGGAGAGAATGGAGAACACATGAGTTTCTTTTAAGCTTCTACTCCTGATTTATGTTCATCATGCCTGACTTTTTCTCCACAAGTTGAGGTGATGGATCCAGAGGAGACAGAGGTTCATGGGGAAGCCATTGATGGCTCTTACTCCTGAGTTCTTTAAGTGGACTAATGTGCAGGCAGAGGCAGTCCTGGCTGGGACTGGGAGAGGAGCTTTCACTGACTGGGAGGATTCCAGGAACACCTCTGGTATTTGGCTCAAGAGGAGAGAATCCCCCTAAAGGGGCTGCATGAGGTCCTGATCAGCCCAAGACAGGCCTCAGGAGGCAGAAGAAGTCCAGCAAGCCTTTCATTTTTGGCTCTCCCCAGTACAGCCTTTGTGGCCCCAGAGCCTTGACTCCCATCTAGCTCTGCTACTGCTGAGGGGGGCACAAGACCAAATCCACAAAGGAGGCCATAACCTGAGGCTTCCAGTCCAATCCAGGCCTCACTACAGGGGCAGAAGGAGTCCAGAAGACCCTACCCACCAGGCCTTCCCTGGTGCAGCCTGGGCAGCCCCAGAGCCTTGACCCCCCCCCCAGCTATGCTACTGCTGAGGGAGGCAGAGGAACAAGAGGCCCAAGGGGGGCCTGAACCAAACGCCTGAGGCTTCCCTCCAACCAGCCTCACTTCAAGGGGCAGAAGGAGAGTCCAGCAGCCCTTCTTCTCCCCACAGCTTCCCCAGAGCAGCCCCAGAGCCTCAGCTCCGTCTCAGCCACTCTCTCCACAGCCAGAACCTGCCTCCCTCCCTGGCTGGGCCTCTTCCACACACCTCTCCAGGCCTCCCTCCCTCTGGCTCAGGCTTCCTGCCTCCTCCTCCTCCCCTGCCACGCTCAGAGGCCCTGATCCCAGCAGGGCTGGAGGCAGCATTTCCCAATGTTTGTCCCACACTTTACCACTTTGCTGGGTCGACCACCGGAGTAACTGGTGATGATATTGTCACCTGTTATTTCAACTACTACTGGCGACACACACCATTAAGATACTACTCGGGGCAGATGAGAAGGCTTTTTCAAGCACATGCTGGATCTCTGCCCGCCGATCCAAGTCTCATACAGTGCTTGCCATGTTGCATTGCTGGTCTCTCTGCCAGGTGGCAGGAGTCTGGGAGTTGCCTTAGCCGAGGTGAAATAGATAGGACAGGTCAGTGATACCAACTGTGCATGTGCAGAAGAGACATTCTGAATAATAGAAGTCTCTCAATCCTGAGGTAATTTTACCTCAGAATCTGAATTATCTCAGTGCTAGTCAGTTACCACAGAGAGGTAGCGAGTTGAGAACTTGCTGTAGCTGTACATGTTTTCTACATGCTCTGACTAGAGATTTGTGGAATTTGTCATTCGGACTGGACTTATGTCTCTGCATATATGATTCTAAACTGACTGTTGTGTAAAATATATACGGTTTGTAAACAGAGTTTCTTCGTGACAGAATCTCTTGGGCGCTGCCTCATTTTTCTCCTTCACACACACTGCCACAGCCATTAGAAGCTCTAAAAGACTTCTTCACCATAGTTCTGCTGTAGCGCACTCTGACAGCTATTAATCATGGATCCATAAAGGCAGCAAGAACTCCTGAGGGGCATTTGGAAAATAGCCAAATTGGAAGTGGTCACCAGTTGACCAGTCAGAAGTTTAAGTTTACAATCCTCTTGGACCATTTGGCACACTTAAACCTCAGCAGCTCTGTCACCTTTGAGCGACTGGCATGCATTACTGTGACTGACACATATCTTCTCATTGTGCAGCTCATTGGCAGGAAGGCTCACACAGTCAGGGCTGGCCCAAGACCTCATGACATCCGAACAGTATATACCATGTGCTGCCTTCCTCTGGTGATATGCCAGCCTCTGCTTCCCACCACGCTTTTTAGTTCAGCACTCTCTTCCCCTCCACAATTTCTTCTTCCTCTTGGTTCCACTTCTTCCTTTCCCAATATAGGGAATGGAAAGAGAAGGGGGAGCAATAGAGTCAAGTAGAGATGGGCAACCCTTTCCAACCTACTGCCTGAGGAGACCAACTGACCTCATCAAAGGTCCAGCCCTGCATTCAATGTTACAGTTTTCTCACAAACTCTACTGGCTTAAGTTTCATCTTACAAACAGCAATTCGCCTTCATTCGTTCGCTTATTTATTTATTTATTTGTTTGTTTGTTTAAGGGATTTGTACTCCACCTTCTCTCTGTCAATGTAGATGCCCAAATCAACTTACAAAGCTTTATTTCCTTCCCTCCTGCTGTCCTCACAACAACCCTGTAAGGTAGGCAAGGTTGAGAGTGAGTGACTGGCCCAAGGTCACCTTCATAGCCAAGGAGGTATTTGAATCTGGATCATTTCAGATCACAATCCAGCTCCCCTGACCAGGTTCTGCAGACCATCCAGGTTCTCCAGGATTTGCAAACAGGATTTACTTCACTTCTAAGTAAAGACTACTGACTTTAGTTTGTGTTTTATAATTCTGTCTTCATTTTATGTTTACTTTCTATTTTTTATCCTCTCTGGGCGCAATCCAGAGTAACTATGGGGAGTCCTTGCTCCGGTGTAAGAACAATTTGCTCTGGATTCCAATATGAATTTCCCATAGATTTTCACCACGTGGTGCAGTAACTACGGGTACATGTAATGTCTCTTACGTGCTCCCATAGTTACTCTGGATTGTAGGGTCTGTCTCTCTATTACTTCAGTCTTTCTTGTTAGACCTTTTAATGAGCCATCCTACCACCTGGCAAATTACATTCCCCTCCCTTTCATAGATAGCCCACGTATGGGACACCTCTACTCAGAAACTCTGCTTCAGACAGCTACATGGAGTTACTCAGTAGAAACATATGTTGGTGGAAACAAGCATCCTTTGGGGCCCACGGGAGAATTAATCTGTATTGGGGAGGCATGGATTATGGTCCTACTGGTAGCAAACTTCAAATCATATCAACTTGATATCACCTGGTACATAAAAAATTGATCAAATTATATGAGGCATATATCTAGGTGTGTATGTGTGTGTACATACACTATATATATATCTATACACACTAGCAAAAACATACCCGCACTGCGAGAGTAAAATGCCCCCCGTGTGTCATCCCTCCACTGCACACCGTCCTCCTATGAACATCGTCCCCCCATGCACACCATCCCCCCATGCATGCTGTCCCCCTATGCGCACCGTCGCCCCATACGCATCATCCCCCATATGTAACACCATCACCCCCTGTTCATCCTCCCTCCCAGTGCAACAGCTGGATTTTCATCAGTCAGTCTTCAAACAGTCTTGTTCAAATATTAAGTATAGGACAAAATAGGTTGCATACCTGTTCAGCCCCTTAAGGGTTATATTTCTCGACATAGGTTCTTGGTGGGTGTTCATGTCACAGAAGGAACACTCACCCCAAATTTCATGCTTCTAGGTCCAGGGGTTGGGGCAGAGCGCCCCTCACTCAGGGATTTTTCAGTGGAAAGTATTGGGAGGAAAATGCGTTGTGCCCCTTTTCACCTCCTTCTGGTGGGAATTTCTGAAAACCAGTTCTTAGTGGGTGCCTCCATCACGGAAGGAACAACCTCCCCAAATTTCACACTTCTTTTTAGATACCTCAACCAAATTCCCTGCAATGGACATCTTATCAGTAATAATTATGTAAAATATGTTGCTAAAGGGTTTACTAATATACAGCCCACATGAAATATTTGGAATAACTCTAGAATGAGGCATCATGTAGCTTCAGAATTTTAACAGACTGTCCAAATTGTAAATTATAAGATAAAACATTCTCCAATTTATTTTAAAATTTAAGATTATGGTATATATTTAATTTTGTTTAAATGGTCCTTGCTGTGATATTTTAAAATGACTGTTATATCCTGGATCAGAATTCTCCAAAGCTTTTGACTAAAGGTCCACATCAAATATCTGGCACAGTACTGAGAGCCCAATAAAATATTTTAAATATTAAATTTAAATACATTAGGGATAGATTAATGAATAAATGGGCTCAAATTTCCACGATTTCTGCAAGCACAGCATAGAAATACAGTATAGCACATGCTATATAGGGGACTCATCACAGCTCCAGTTGTGTTTGTTCAACTGGATCCAAGGCTTTAAGGGGGACCAGAGGCTGGCCACAGGCCAGTTAGACCCAGGATTTGGAGACCCCGTTCTAGATAAAAAACTGAATGTAGTCTTGGGATGCAATCCTATAGACACTTTCCTGAGAGTAAGACCCATTGAACACAATGTGGTTTACTTTTGAGTAGACATGGTTAGGCTTCTGCTCTTGGTTACAATGCAAACATTTCTTTGTTTTGATCTCATCCTTCATGGTTCCTCATGGTCTCTCTTCTCACCTTTGTAGCTTATCCTGTGAGGTAGGTTGGAATAAATTCAGGATCACAAAGCAAACTTCTAAAGTATGATTTGAAACCAGGTCTTCCAAGCTCTGTTTTAGCATTCTAGCTGCTATATCACACTGGCTCTCATTTTGGAGAGAGATTCGGAACTGATAACCTTTGACCCAAATCCAGTCCTCTTCTCAGGGGTCTCCAAATCCCATCCTGGGGGCCAGATGCGACTCTCAGGCGAGCCTCAATGTGGGCCCCTTCAAGACCTCTAGCCGGCCCTTGGGCAAGCCTTGTAATTCACTCCAATACAATCTTATATGTAAATTTATTCAAATTTGAAATGTAAATTAGTTTTCTGGCCCCCAACACAGTGTCAGAGAGATGATGGGGCCCTCCTGCTAAAACGTTTGGAGACCCCTGCCCAGCTCTAAGTCATTGTTTCTCAGACTATGGTCAGAACAAACTAGGTGGGTCATGAGCTCATTTCAGGTGGGTTCCCATTCGTTTCAATACAGACTGATTCAAAATGAATGGGACAAAAAGGCAAGCAATCTTAAATGGCTGTAATGGATTTAATTTTAAAATAAAAATATAGCGTGGAAGCACAACTATAAGTTTTATCTGCAAACAAGAAGTCTGCTATTATCAAAAATAATAATTAATAAGCCTTGTTAGATTTTTTCCCTTCAGGCCTTCTGTGACAGCAGTCACAGAAATGTTTTCTTTTTGTCCCATTCATTTTGAATCAGTTCAAGAATCAAGGCACACCTGCAGACCACCTGTGACAAACCAGTATGCCATGGTACAGTGGTTGAAAATCACTAATTTAAAGGGACTACATGAATGAAGGAACTCATTTATTCATGTGGTGCCTATAAATCATACTGGATGTCTTGAATGTCCTGATGTTCCACATTAGAAGAAACTGTGCATGTGTCATGATAAGGAGGCACATTATGATACACATAATGATACACATTATACTCACTTTTAGTGGGGGGAAAAAGAGGATCAGTGCATGCTGCATCTGTGGCAAGCTAAAAGGAGAAGGTGGCAGCCACAGACCTAAGGTGAAGAGCATCTTCAAATCCACTACCTCTCACCCACCCTCTGCACAGTCTGCTTTTCCTGAAACGGGCTATGCCAGTGTCTTCAGGGGATGATTTCTGTAAGCCTGGCTCCCATTAAGAGCCCACAACTCATCTTGAAAGCACCAAAAGATCAAGGTTTAAACACGTAGAATTCAGTGTAATATGGTTTGGGCAATCTGATTTTTTTATCCAGTTCCATTTCACTCAGCAAAGTAGTATTTGCATAATGGAGTATTAATTTATCCTTGGCCTTGTTCTTCAAAGTTTGCATAGTGTATTTTGAGGTCATGTGAAGATAGTAATAAAATTACTCACTTTGCTTTCACAAAATTGCTACTCTTGGACAGGCAGTGCAAGATTTATTGGGACAATGTTTACAAAACATCATTCCAGGAAGCATGCCAAATAGCAAATACTCAACATTGTCTTTAGACAGATTAGGAGAACGTTTTTCATTCTCAAAGGCATTTTGAATTTATTTTCCTGCTTGCTAATTTAGTTTATACTAGTTTTCATTCACACTGTATGTATTTCTTTGTTATGTTGTTAATTGCTGTTTTATTCTTCATATATGAAGTGTACATTATATGAAGAATAAATTTCATATAGTATGGTAGTTCTATTTGATCCACAGAATTTGATATGGTTGTCTTGAAAACCTGTGTTGGAGGCAGGATAAAAAGATCCTGAAAGAAATCCTTACAAAATAAAAGGTATTTCAGAGTCTGTTTTCTGTACTGGGTGTAAGGACACTCATAACCCTGTCTTATCCGCTGCACCAACTGCCGGTTACATCATGCCAAAAAGGCTAGTACTACATCCAACTGTGTTGCCAGGATCTACTCAGGGGAATCCCCAAGCCCTCTAATGAGGCTTCTCAAGTGTGCTTTGACTATTTTGCCAGCACAAATTTGAAAGCCTCTATGGTTGCAATCCTAAAGACACTTTCCTGGGAGTAAAACCCATTGAAAATAATGGACCTTACTTTTGAGTAGACATGGTTAGGATTGTGCTCTATGTTGGGCTTTCCTGCCCAATGTGAAGGATAAGATACAGCAGAGCAGGGCTCCACCTGTCCTACACCCCACATTCATCCCTAGAATGTTTTTTCCCTGCCCCCAAAGACCTTACTGCCACCAGGACCTCTTCCCTTGCTCTGGGAGACATCCATCTGATCACTGATGGGCTTCAAAAAATTTAAGAACCGGTTCTCTGCCCATTTAAACCGGTTCTCTGGCAGCCACTTTTAAATGGCTATTTTTAAACTTTATATGTCCTATCTCTTGTTAACAACCGGTTCTGTAGAGTAGGTGCGAACCTGCTGGAGCCCACCACTGCATCTGATGCTGAGACCTGTTATAGCACTCTGTGGACAGAGGTGACATAAACATATGGCAGCTGAGGGTGGCGTACATGGTTCTTCTCCCCCATTTCATCTTCAACAACCATATAAGGTAATTTACAATAAAGAGAGAGCAAGAGAAAGAGCCAGAGAGAGCACCATAGCATAGCCAAAGCATGTATTAATCTGGATGTCTTCCCAGTCCTCATACAGCATTCTATCCACTACGCAAGATGCTATTCCATTTTATTCCTGAGCTTCTAATGAACTTTTAAACTTCTAAATATTCAGAAACTAAAAGCAATTCATTCAAAGTAACATTGGTGGCCAACTGAAATTTGATCCTATCAGGAAGAATCCTTAAAATACTTTTAAGATCCTTAAAAAGAAAATGTCAACCTTAAATCAATCACATTAAAATATGCAAATCTGTCAGTGATCCACAATTTCAAGCTCTCTAGGAATAATTATCTCTCTTACAATTTCATGCTTTTTAGGAATAAATAAATTTCTCATCTCATGAGAAATTGGCACATAATGTAGTGTGAAGTGGTTTTATTTCTTATGATACCATCTATCAATATACGTGAATTTACCCGAATCTAATGCACTATCAAATTAAATCTTTTTCAGCCAAATTTAGTCTCCAAAATTGAGGTGCACATTAGATCTGATGGCACATTAGATTAGTGGAAATACAGTTTTTTATTATATAGCTATATTAGTATAGCTCAGTATTTAGTTTAACAGTTTATTGTAATAAAAATGTTAAATAAACCCATTATTTTACAAAATAGTGTAATTAGGTAAAAATTATAATATAAACCCATGGTATTATTATTATTATTGTCAGATAACTCATTGTTTAATGCAGTAAAATTAAATTTTGCACCTGTTTTGCAGCTGCACATTTTAATCGCAAGTAAATATTTTTTTAAATCTCAAGCCTTTTCAAATCAGGGTACGCACTAGATTCAGTGGTGCATTAGATTTGGGTAAATATGTTGTTTAACCCAAGTAAAGCCCCAGACACCCCTAGGTGGGGTTCTTCAGCTATGCTGCTGTTTCAAATCCAGGAAGCCCCATATAGGGCTTCTTAGGGCTTCTGGAAAGGGGGTTTGGATACAGTGTGTACCTCAACTGCCTATCCCTATCGTTCAATCCTCCTTTGCCCAGGAATATCCCAACACCCTCTTGCCATCCTCTTACAGCCCCTATGATCCTGATGCAAACTTATCAATGCTAGCCAGAACTGGGAGAGGATGTGGTGCAGCTGGTCTAGCACAGGCCTTCACAAAGGGCCAGCTGGCTCCTGAGTAGTCACAGGCAGGCCTTATGGCATGTCTGTGACACTTTGAGCTACTGCACAAATGGCTGCCCCTGCTCAAGAAGAAGTTAGGATTATGCTGACAGATGTTTACTAATTCAAAACAGATCTCATAATGTCAGATATTTCCCCCAAATCACTTTTGATGAAAAGAGGCAAGATTCCATAGTAGTCAGTGGAATTACATGAACGCCTGGAAAATAGAAACTGTATTATGGTGCATTATTTCCAGGAATGGAGTTAGTAAATCTTGACATAGAAATCTTGATCCAGCCAGCTCTGCATTATTAGGGGAATAACAACAACAACACCTGAAAGCTTTTGGATTTGAAAGTTCACAGCTTCTTGATATGTTCCATATATTTATCCAGATCTCAGTTTAGCCATATCTCTAATTACCACTAGGATATCTTTAGAAATGTCTTGCGAAAACCTATGGCAATAGGAGTATCTCTATGGATGCAATCTTAACCATACCTTCCTGGACTAGATTCCATTGACTATAATGAGACTTACTTCTGAGTAGACAGGCATAGGATTGTGCCATACTAAGAACAATAGGTTCCTTCAGGTGTTATCTTTAATTACATTTTTCTTTTTTTACAGTGATGTAGCACATTTTCATCCAGGTGGATTCTAAATCACTCTACAAACTTTATATATAAACACCAAAGTGCAGCCATCTCTGGAATGGAACTCAGAGTCCAGCTGGCATATCCTGACCCTTACAAATAAGGGAAGGAGATATTTTTGTCCAAGGACATCAGGACAAACCCCTCTTATTACAGAAAGTGCATTACCATTTTATAGTATAGTTTTTTTACCATGAAAAAATGTGGTCAATGACATATGATATTCTTACTGTTCTACATGTTAAAAATAGTCTAAGTTTGTAAATAGAAAGTTTCTAAAGCAGTCTATATAAATTTATTTCAGTCAATGTTACAAAATAATTTAAAACTTATTAACATTCATAGGTTATAAAGTATAACATTAACGTTGATATTATGAGTTGTAGGTGTTTAGGGAAGACTCCATCCCTCCAATATGAATGTTGCCCAATAAAGGGCAGTCATCTTGCCAGGAAGTATATATCAGCTCTCAGACACTGTATCACAGGCGGGGGGGGGGGGGGGGGGAATGCTGGAAAATTGGATGGGATTGGGACCAAAGCTTTCCCTGGTTCAAATTTCACCACTGCCAAGAATTCACCAGGTGGCTGTAACAAGCTACTCCCTCTCATTTCCCCAGCAGCAGTATAGGAATAATAATACATTACAGAGGTGATGAAATGCTTCACACAGTATCTGCTATTCAAATGTTAATTATGATTGAAGGTGACCTATAGACATACACAGAAAATATTTTATATAAAGGTATACTCTCTTGGCACATGGAAAACCCATTTGATCTATCCTAGGTAATTGCTTTCTTTCACAACTTTCAATCATTTTAATACCTCAGGCGCCAATCTTATCCTCACTTTCCTTGGAGTAAGCCCCATTGACTCTAATGGGAACTACTTCTAAGTAGACCTCCATAGGATAGACCTCAAATCCTTTTACTCAGAACTCAGTGTTTCACACATGCACACTAATAGCACAGCAAAGACCAAAACAGTCATATGATTTCTATTTGGTTTGCTACATATTCAACAGATTTGTAAGAAGGCATTGAAAACACATGAAGGAGGAAAAGCTCATAATGAGTTTCATATGCTCTGTAAGTTCTCAGAGCTGGAAATTATTATGAGGAACTTATTTTTACTTTTTGGCTCCATGGCCTTGCTATGAATTCTTCAAAAAGGCTGTAAATAAATACAGTGGTGCCTTGGGTAAAGAACGACTTGGGTAAAGGACGTTTTGGGTAAGGAACAAAATTTTATCAGAAATTTTGACTTGCGTAAAGAACACTGTCTTGGGTAAAGAACACTTCTGAGGATGTTAGGAACAGGCTTCCATGGCAAGGGAACCTACAGGGGGGACTAGCTTGAGCTACAATGGGGCCCTGAGCAAAGTTTGGAATAGGCTGCCATGGCCAGGGTACTCATGTGGGGTCTGTAGGAGGGGGAGCAGCCTGAGCCAGGTTTGTATGTGAGATCTGTGTGTGGCAGCATGGAAGGTGTGTCTTATCAATGTTCTAATGCTGCTCCTCGTCAGCAGCTTGGGAATGTTAAAATTGCACAAAAGGACAAAGATTCCTTTGAGCCAATGGATAGCAGTGACTCCATTAGTGATAGTGAAAGAGCACAATCTTAACCATGACTACTCAGATGTAAGCCCCATTGTGTCTAATAGGTCTTACTCCCAGGAAAGTGTCTTTAGGAGTGCAGCCTTAGAGCACAATCCTAGCCATGTCTACTCAAAAGTAAGCCCCATTGTGTTCAATGGGTCTTACTCCCAGGAAAGTGTCTTTAGGATTGCAGCCTAAGTAGACTTCATAGAATCATGCACATTGAATGCATGTTTTGAATTCAATTGCAGTGTTTTGTCATCATTTTTACATCCAGTTAATATTTTTATATGAATATTTTTTGGTTTCTGGAACCAGTTGTCTGAGTTTCCATTATTTGCTATGGGAAAATCCGCTTCACGTAAAAAATGTTTCATGTAACAAACATGCCTCCGGAAAAAATTAAATTTGTTACATGAGACGCCACTGTATTTTAAAACCTGCTGTAATATGGAAATATGTCCCTTATGAAAACATGTCCCTTATGAATTCAGAATAAATTTCTCCTAAAGTTTTCATTCAAAAGTTTCTTTTCAAGCCCAATCCTATGCATGTCTACTCAGAAGTAAGTTCCAGTATAGTCAATGGGGCTTACTTCCTTGGAAGTGTGGATAGGATTGTAGCCTGTGTGTCTAATAAATTATCTTTTAGATTAATTAATAAAGGCCTCCCCAGTCAAAATTGGATGAATGATTAATCCTGACATAGGGTTGCTATATACTGTCCTGATTTTGGGATACTGTGTTCACATACTGGCATGTTTGAAAGGGGTCTTTCCCAGTTTTGTGCAAGAGAATTATGGCAACCCTATATTGACATTTTAAATATTTGTACTTTACAAACCTGTAATTCTAAGGACTGGGAGTTGTTTTAGTAGAAAAACAGATTTTATATAGTAATATATAGAAATAAGTTTTAAGAGAAAAAATGTGAATAAATATTAATAATAAGCTGTTAATAGCCCTGCACATAAATTTGTCCTTTAATCTAAATTATAGTTCATGAGATTCAAAAGTTACGCAAACTGTGGTTTAAATGTCAACACAAACTGAGAAAAGATGTACAGCTTCCCTGTATGGACTATTTTAAACTTCTTTAAAAACTTGGTTTCCCTTTACATGATGAATCATTTCCTACAGAAGTAGATATGTGCTAATTTATTTCAAGAATCCTGGACTCAATAACAGGAAAATGCTTGCAAAGGTTTAGCTTAACACTGAAGGGCTTAAAAAGCAGCACCTGCCTACATTCCCTCTTCTCTGCAATGCTTAAAGGTAGAGTCACTCTATTCTCCATTCTATATGGTCATCCTGCATCGAACTGAACTGTAGCAGCCCACCTTTCATGCAGCCACAGAGGGCCTTGTACTGTCAGAACGTAAATTCCAGCAGAAGGCCCAGATTATAGGATGTTCATCAAATATGATTAAAGTGGAAGAAAAGTGCACTCATTGCTCCTTTGCATGCCTGTGTATTTGCTCATACGGGACAGAAAGTAGCTAGTGGGTCAACCATGTGGATGATGGAAGGCGTTTAATTAAGCTAAGCATCTATTAATTCAGCGTTGGGTTAATCTAGAACACATAAGTTCATGTTGGGCAATATAGTAAAATGTTTACATTCTCATATAATAACTAGAGCCAATTTACTGTGTGCACATTTCCTCTTCTGTCTATGATATAACAAGTCCTCCGACTTAATTTTGTTTACATCTGGATTCGCCTATAGCCGGTTGTTTATATCAGCCTGGATAATAACATTGGCAAAGCTGACTCATTGTTTCTGCTGATGGTGTAAAAGTAATCAGTACTTCTTTTTTAACACTCTGTGTACCAAGCAGAGCCATCTGTCCTGTACCAAAATTGTTTAGGGGTATATACCTTGCTTTATTTCAGAATTCAACTGTTCATTAAAATTCAGGCGTTTATGATGACAATAATGAGGTCACAGTGGTGGACATCGGGACAGGGAAAAACTGATTTTTTACATGGTCAAATTTCTCCCTCCCACCCTCCATTCTTAAGTTTATTTATAGATCAAACTGACCTACATTTGATACTGTAGTCCCAGTTTCTTAGCTGTGCTAGCCATAGCGTTAGTGTGATGAACAGCATGGCAGTTTAAAAGATGAGTGTTTGAAATGTCACAGAACATAGAAGAAGTTTGGCCCAGCCTGGAAATGTCTGGGATCAATTTTTTCCTAACATCTGAGTTCAGTACAAAATGAAAACAAGATGGTGGAGAAGTTGGATAATGTTAATTTTTAGAAACAGAGAGACCAGAGACTGACTACATGCACACAGTATCAACTAATCTGCGTCAAAAATATGGGGCTAGTTACTAACTGGTGCTAGAAAAGCACATTGTATGTTAATTGCTAACCTTCTGTATGTTGTAACTTCACACATGTTCCAAAACTGAGCACAATAATTGGAAACAAATTCTTGATCTGCAACTAGTTCAATCCTGACTTGTGTCAGTTCCTCATAGCTTAATACAATATTTCATTTTTTTCCTTTACGGTAAATGGAACCATGTGCTCAACTCCTGTTACATGATAGTTTTATCCACAATTTTCCTGTTTAATTTTGTTTAATTCACAAAGGTTTCCCGTCAGCCTCAGAGCACAGGTCAAAGGTCTTCCCATTACACAAAGCAGCAAGCTGTGTAGTCCATGGTGTTTTTGACATCACTGCCGAGACTTCAGAGCCAATGGCACCTACAGGATTAATGAAAACCTCTGGATCGCCAGATCTCTTCTGAATCACCAGGATCACTGAATGGATCACCAGACATAATAAAAAGCTGATCTACCTTCTTGCAGAAAGAGGGCCCAACACATCCTTTGGAATGCGTTTAGTAGTTTTTATAAATCCGTAGCTGCTGCTACTTGTCTCTGGTTATCATTTACAATTGAGGGTGGTTCAGTGTGGTAGAACAGACTTGGAAAAATTGTGCTTTAACATGGTCTGTCTTAAATATGCTTGTTTAAAGTATGCAGCTTCAGCTACTGACTGGGCAACTGTTGACACTTATTCAGGCACATACCAGCCCATAAATAATACCTGAAAGTCAACATGAGCTGCCTTCTTAGGTACCTTGAGCTGTATTTGAAGGCCTATTTTCCCCTCCTGTTTATTTATGTCCCTATGATCTAGGTGCCTAACATCAGATATGTACGACTGGAAACATCTTTATGCATCCTTCACTAGCTGAGCTCAATGTTGTGCTATGCAGAGTGTTCTTGAATGGTTCTCTGACCACTGTGTAAATTACTCCTGAGAGCTAGGCTGCCACTTGAGAACATACAGATATATTTATGCTTTAAAAATATTTTAAGGCCCCTTTCCCCATTTACAAAAGTTTTCAAAATAGCCTGCAATTTAGAATATGTAAAAATAAAACTAAAAAAATAGGATTGGGCCCTCCATCAATACCAGCTGAATTAGATCCTTTTTCAGATTGGGGCTGTGGATTGGCATGATAGCAACAATGCTAGAAAGTTGGAGTGGACCAGTCCCTTAGTAAGCTTAATAAAAGGTCCCTTAGTAAAGTTTTTCATTAATCACAAAATTAGTAGGATTTGCAATATTTTTTCAAGCTACGTACATTATTTTCCTGAGCTAGGTAAAGCAAATACATAAGTGGAATTGAGTCCCTTATGTTGTCCCTATATCTGAATTTTATTATTGTGGATGAAGCCAAAGCTCATGATAGAAACAGCAGATACCACATGACACATTAAGTGTACTACAGAACTGGCTATTTTGAGGAAGCAAGGAAAATTTCCTTAAAGAGCATATGAAGGAGCTTCCTGGGGAATGTAACTGTTGTAAACAAGATATGCCAGATGCTTCCTCAAAATTGCCACACATCAAGAGGAAACTATGCAATTCCTTCTCAAAATTGCATAATCCTTTGTAACTTGTTGGCCTCTCTGCACCACATTGTAGAGTCTGACAAAAAGTCCTTTGCCATTCAAGAGACTGGGTTTTGTGTTTGTTTTAAAGACTCTCACCTCTTTATTATTGTTCCAAGGCTGAGAAGATAGCTGTTGAGATAAATCAAAAGGCCCACTGGATCAGACTGTGTTTAATGAACAATGCACAATAATAATATTTTCCTGGATGATACAGGGATTAATTTAGCTCTTTTTGGTGGATTCAAGTATGACAAATCTGGATATACAGGAAATCTGAAATCAGAAAGTATGCTGTGTCATCCACCCTTCCAGTCTTACCTGAATGCTAATGTTTAGGGATGTTCTGGGCAAAGCAAGTCTGTCTCAACAATCTTAACGAATTCTAAGTGAGGATTCAGGGTCCGTCACTGTGCCAGCATACAAATTAATTGCAACTTGGTGTAAGGTAGAGCTGTCATCTGATGATTACTTTAACTCTCACTAGGATTGCTATTCGGCATATAATGCGCTGAATATTTCCAACAGTGTATCTGTAGTGTGGTAAACAAACAATGGCTTTCCTGTACACTCACTTGCAATACGATCTGTTCAACCCACATGTTTAGATGGTCTACATAGCCTGTGTGTTTGAAATAAATTTCATTCTGAAATCATCACGGGGTAATATTGTCAATGAAAGAAAGTCTTATGGATGATGTAAAAGCAATATATATAATAAATTAACCAGTGCTGATTCATAAAAACCAATTCCAATAGATCAACTAAGAATTCTTACACATGATGACAGCCCTCATAAATAAAAAATGCTGGCTGCAATCCCATCCACACTTTCCTGAAAGTAAGCTCCATTGATTATAATGGGACTTACTTCTAAGTAGACAGGTATAGAATTGGCTCGCTGTTGGTGGTCTCTTCTTTCCTCCTTTCCTCTATTGTTAAAGTGGAGAAAAATGGCTCTTTCTGCTCATGGTATGATTGTCCATTGGAACAGAAGGCTTCTAGCTAGCTAGTAAAATAAAAATTGTCACATGAGTTGGGATAGAAGGTTTGGTTCTATTTCAAAATGATGTACATAGGTCACGTAGAAAAAAAGTGTTACATAATTCAAGGGAAGGCTTTATGAGCAGGAAGAAAAGCATGTAAGGAAGTGAGTAAGGCTAATAACTAACAGTCAAAAATCTACTTTGATTTGTGAAATCAAATCCTGGTAGCCATTATTATTGTATCTCTCTTGAGTTATGAACTTTGGCACGGCTTGCATGAGAGGCAGTATGTGAAGGCTATGCTCCTGTGCTAATTATGAAGTAGAGTTGCCATATATCCCGAAAACAGGGACAATCCCGATTTGGGAGGATTGTATTCACAGAGGGTCCTGTCGCAATTTTGTGGAAGAGAATTATGGCAACCCTATTATGAAGGAGTAAGTCCTACTGAACATAGTGGCTTACTTCTGAGCAAACAACAGTATATCTGATGTTTTAACAGTAAATCATGGTCAGAAACCTGCTCTGGTGCATACAAGCTTGTGTACAGGTTGTGTGTGTGTGAGGGGGGGAAGAGTGTTTGATTGAGAGGTTCAAGATTCGGATCAAGGCTGCTAGAAGGGATATTGGATCGGCAAGGGGCACTTATTTATGGCAACTTTTTGATGGCAATATCAATATGCTATGCTCCCTTTCCATTCTTGCCATACCATCTTGGGTCCACTTGGATGTGCTGTTAGAATAGTGATGGTCCTAAGACCTTACTCAGAGCTAAATGTCTGATCGAGGACTTGGGCTTCCAAGTCCAATTTATCCATCTAATACTCTGTAATGTAGGCCCCATCCTCAGGGTGACCGGATGCCTGAACCTAAAAAGGAGGACAACGTCTTGGATTCCTCTCTGCCTGGCCTTTTTGGTGGACAGTGGCACACTTGCCTACTCACAAGTAAAGCCATGATATTGGGCACTTTTCTTATGGAGCTCAATGCATATTTTTTATTTTTAGTTTTTTTACCATAACGTTTGATAGGAAGAACATATTTTCAAAACCAATTTTTGCATTGGATTCTGCTCTTCAATAAAATCAAACGACATATGACATGATGTGGTATTGCACACCATTGCAAAGTTCCAAAATGAAGCCAGAATGGAGGACAATGAAGCCAAAGTGGAGGACGCTCGGACAGAAGGCTAAAAAAGAAGACAAATCCAGAAAAATCCGGTCATATGGTCACCTGCCTATCTATTCGACTTTCTAGTGTTGATCCAGCAATGCCAAGGGGTTGATCAGATACATCAGCTTTAGAAAATAGGATAGGCTTAGCCCCCAAGAAGGCCATTCTTTTCCATAGTTCCTTTGCTTAAAACAGTGTGGTTCTCCATGTTTATGGAAAGTATGAGGAAGGGGAAAATTCTGGCAAAGGAATTCCATGAAAAGTACAAATAGTGAAGGAGGGGGAAGAAAAACCCTTAAGGAAGCTTATTAGCTTGGCAGACCATCATAATATGATCCATTCGGGCCTGGATCATCTTACAATAAGCAGAGAAACGTTATGGGCAAAAGGCAATTCCTTTCCTGCTGACATAAGGGTTGATGAATGCTCTCTGGCCTGGTTTTGCATACTGTATATGTCCTTGCTAATTTAAGCAGCATAAATAACTGTAAGGACATTAATACATTTAATGGGAACAACTATAAATTGCTTTGGTGCTTTCAAATGAGGAAACTGGATCTGAGTGCTTGACATTGTGGGATTGATGGAGGATCAGTGGATAATGCGAGGAACTGGACCTTAACAGGAATTTTTTTTTAACTGCCAAGCTTTCTGCTTCATATATAGAGCAGTAATTTAACAGACACAGTGACTGGTGAAACTATCATCTATAGTACTCCAGTAAGAAGGAACTGATTTCCATGTATACTGCATCATGTTGCTATATTTTACTAATCATCTGCAATGGGGATAATGAATCATGCTACTATGAATTAAATCTTTGTTGATGATAAGTTGCAACAGATGGAACGCTGCACAATTAATTTTAAACTATTTATACCCAGTTCAATATACTGTTATATGAAAACTGATTGAGAAGATTGGTATGGTTTAGGAAAAGATAGTGACATTTTATCCATAACACAACTTAAAACATACATTTTAAATTTAAACTTATTTAGTTCCACTGAAACCAACAGAATGAAGATTGCAATCCTCTGCAAACTTCCTTGGAAATGAACCCTATTGAACTTGATGGGATTTACCTATGAGTAAGTTTGCATAGCATTATGCTTGAATCAAATTAATTCAACATTATCAAAACCAATCACTGTGGCTCAAAAGAGTGGTGGGTTGTTTTGTACTAAGAGGAGTGGGCATAATCAAATGTAAATTAGATTATAAATTGGCAGGGACTGTTCTCTGTGCTTCAAATGGAAATTAAATACATAGGTAATTCTTTCTGAATAGATAAAAGAATAGATAGAATCTATTCTTTCTGAATAGATATTGAACACAATCCTAACCATGTCTACTCAAAAGTAAACCCTATTATGTTCAATGGGTCTTACAGGAAAGTGTCTTTGGGATTGTAGCCAACATCTATCTATTAGATAGATTTTCTAGAAAAATAGATAGATAATTCTATCACATTGGAACGGCTGTAAAGGGCACCTACTGTCGTCTAATTCTCTGCTGTAAGAGAGCACCAACAATCTGTTATCTTCTGCCTCTCTCCCTACATCCCGTCCCCACACCTTCATCAAGCACCACAATTTAGATCAGGCCACAGTATTGTATGGTGACAGGACTTTTAGAAGCCAAATAACTGGCTGGTTAATAATTCATATTAATATATAAAAATAAACCTCCTCCATTTGCTTTCTGGCCCTTATTAGCACAGCTGGTAGAAGAAGGGCACAATATTGGGAAGCATAGCAAGTTCTCATGGCATAGACTGGATCCCTCACACACCTGACCTCAAAAGTCCCCAGGGTTCCCTCCTCTTATGAAAGGACACAGAAACAGAAAGATCCCTACGGGTGTAGTTAAAGCTTTGTCAACTTTAATCAAGGTGATTCAGTGTCAAGGAAGATAATTAGGGTTTTTTGACGCCAGAGATTTAAATTCATACCTTGTGTGCACAAAGTGGATCCCAAGAAATGGTATGAGAAGCATGTGATGCAGTTGTTTGATGCTCACTGAAGCTAAGTAAGGTTGCAATCCTAAAGACACTTTCTTGGGAGTAAGACCCATTGGACACAATGGGGCTAATGTCTGAGTAGACATGGTTAGGATTGTGCTCTAAGGGTGAAATCCAGAGTAACTACGGGGAGTCCTTGCTCCGACATAAGAACAATTTACTATGGATTGCAAAATGAATTTCCCATAGGTTTTCACAAGGTGATGCTGTAACTATGTCGACGTAAATGTCTCTTACGTGCTCCTGTAGTTACTCTGGATTGTAGGGTAAGTCTGGGTCTGATCAATGCCTTGCTAGAAGATCACCTGGATACCCCACCTACTTTTCTTTGAGTTATATTATGGAAGAAGAGCAGGATATAAATACACTATAATAAATAAAAAATATGTCCACCACTGTGTTATGATCCCCCACAAGCACTATTTTAAACTATGCAGTCAGGGGCCCTGGTGGGTTGTATCCCTTGCTAAATGTTCTGAACTAACTTTTCAATGGTAGTGGGAAAAGTTATTTTGTCTGCATTGTGCTGGGAGGGTGGATCTGACTGACATATTGTAGGAGGTGAGCTGAATTAATAGTAGTCACCTAGCCACCAAACAGTACTTATTTTAGTTCTCTTACATATACGTGTAATTATGCTGATAATTCAAGGGACAAAACTGAGTCAAATCCTACTATGTAATACCATGAGTCTTAAATGCCGCACAGAAAAACCTGTTACAATTACAAAAGACTGTGTATGATTCACTGATTTTGCTAAATTTGTACGAGATGACTGCTTTTTTCAGCATCCCCTTTTGTACAATTATATAACGCTCTCCTGATTTCACCTGAAGTCAGTCTTTCATAACACTGGCCTCCTTTGATAAGCATCAGTTTCATACAGTGATATATAGTTCAGGTGACACAAACCAGTTGACAATTAATTCAGCCTTTTCTCCCCCTGAGATGCAGGCATTCTTCTTAAATACCAAGAGGCAGAGGTGGGTCTGTCTGCAAAAAATGCAGTGAAACCTGCTGCCATTTGAGGTAGCCAGATTGAGCTAAGACTGGAAAAGCAGACTCAGCCAGCCAAAGACATGATTGAGATATACCGGTATATAAAATTATGCATGAAACAAATGGATAGAGACTTTTTTTTCTTTTAGCAGACTGAAACTTGGGAAGCATCCAATAGAATTTATCAGCAAGGAGTTCAGTGCAATCAGCAGACTCTTCTACCATAAGAATTATTTTCAGATACCTGAAAGCGCATTAGATGAATGCAGAAATGAAGGTTCTTGATGCTGGCCCAACCCTGATCTTGGCACATTCAGCCAATGACTAAAAAAGACCAATTGTGCAGGTACTGCTGTACATGTTACGTGCTCCACATAACTGTGAACACAAATCACCCTGATAGAGGGGAATAATACTCACCCTGCTGTGACACATAGAAGTCTCAGACATTTGGGTCAATATACATAAGTCAGGAAGGGGTCAATAACAAGATCCTACTTTCCACTCTATGCATTCATTCTGCTTCTAAAAGAGAAGACCTAAAAAAGATAACAGGCACAATCCTAACCAACTTTCCAGAACTGGCATAGCCATGCCAGTGGGTATGGGCGGCAGCCTGGTTTTGGGGGAGGGCACTCTTAGAGGTCTCCTCAAGGTAAGGAAATGTTTATTCCCTTATCTCTGATGTATTGGCCTTACATTGTTGCTGGAAAGTTGGTCAGGTCAGAATTGCACCTTAAGATGTGGTGCTGGCCACGATAGAAAAGGCTATCAGTGGCAATGGGTCCCATACGTCTATTCCCATAAGAATATGGTTCCCATACGTCCCAAAAAACAGAGACAGTTGCAATTTTGGGGGATTCATGTGTTCATATACTGGCAAGTGTGACAAAGGGTCCTGTCCCAATTTTGTGGAAGATAATTATGGAAATCCTACATAAGAACCGAATGGAAACTCTACCTTCAGAGCAGAATGCCACTCAGTTCCAGTTACTGAGGACAACAGTAACTGGCTCAGTTAAACTCCTGCCTGTGTGCACTGTTGTGTTGTTCAGATCTAGCAGGGCTTTTCTGAAGTTAGTCATGCCATTAATGAAGAAGCTACCATTCAAAATATTTTATCTTGAATGTCAGGATAAACTCTACACCTGTATACCACCCCATTCTCTTTTCATCATCTGCCGCCTATTAAGCCAGAATTATTTTTCTTAAAATACATAAAATAAAATGCCAGAATATGAGCCAGTGTTTGAAGGCAGAAATTCACCCTGATTATTCCTCAAGATTAAAGAAGTTAGTGAGGGGAACTAGGATGCTGATTTGCATCATAAAAGAAACCCAAGTAGCTCTGGCCCCAGGTGATCCTTGCTGATTGGTATGTTGAGATCCTGCCTATATGAGTGAGGAAAGAACCAAGTATCTGAGTGGGGAAAAAATGCCCTGAGGACATTATCGAAATGAATACCCACTGTGGAATTTCAAACATCAGTCACCTCTTTCTGTGATTGGAGGCTTGTGACATAATCAAAATATCAATTGCATGCAGGTTCTTCTTGGGCTGATTGACCTCTTTTCTTCTGAATTCCTTCCCAACCCCATATAAGATCCTGTACACTGCTTCAATTCAGGCAATCCCAAATGTAGAGCACAATCTTAACTATGTCTACTCAAAAGTAAGCCCCATGGTGATCAATGGATCTTACTCCCAGGCAAGTGTCTGCAGCCGCAGACATCATATTTAATCATGTCATTTACCTTCATTGTTTACCTAGTTTTCGGCTACATGAGGGCCCTTGTGTCTTTGAAGGTGGCAGGAGCTGCCTGCAAAGAAAGCTGTCTCCTCTTTCATCTTCCTCTCAATTTAATTAGTGCAGCCCAGAAAGGTGACAAGAACAATTTAAGTTATTTCATGGGAGTGACAGAGCTTAGGAAAAAATATGAATGAATGGAGACCCAGAGCCCTCCCCACCTTTGAATGGATATAGTCATTAAGATTTCATGTCTGAAATGCACAGGGTGATCATATGTCATAACTGCAAAAGAGGACAATGCCCCCAAAGTGTGGGACATCCAAGAAAAATGTGGGACATGCAAAAAAAACTAAAAATCACTCATATACAGGATGATTGAAAAGTAACTCCCTATATTGTAATTTGTAAAAATTTTTCAATCACCCTGTATATTGTGTTAATGTGGTTAATTTAAGCACTTTATTACTTACTAGCGAAAGGTGTACCCGCGTCGCGGGAGTAAAATTCCCCCGTATGCCATCCCCCCATATGCATCAACCCCCCATGGATAACTTTCCCCCAGGCGTAACAACCCCCCATGCGCAACTTCCCCCATACACATCAACCCCCCATGCGCAACTTCACCCATGCGCATCAACCCAGCATGCACAAGTTACCCCATGCGCAACTTCCCCCCATGCACATCAACCCCCATGCACAACTTCCCCATACGCATCAACCCCCATGCGCAACTTCTCCCATATGCATCAAACCCCATGCGCAACTTCCCCATGCGCAACTTCCCCATGCGCAATTTCCCATGCACAACTTCCCCCCGTGAGCAACTTCTCCCCATGCCCAACTGCTCCCCATGCGCAACTTCCCCCCCTGCACAACTTCCCCCATGTGCAACTTTCCTCCCATGCACAACTTTCCCCATACGCAATTTTCCCCATGCGCAACTTTCCCCCAGGTGCAACTTCACCCCATGCGCAACTTCCTCCCATGCGCAACTTCCTCCTATGCACAACTTTCCCCATGCGCAAATTTCCCCCATGTACAACTTTCCTCCATGTGCATCATCCCCCATGCGCAACTTCCCATATGCGCAATTTTCCTCTCATGCGCAACTTTCCTCCCATGCGCAACTTCCCTCCATGCGCAACTTTCCCGTGCGCAGCTTCCCCCATGCGCAACTTCCCTCCATGCACAACTTTCCCATGCGCAACTTTCCCCGTGCGCAACTTTCCTCCATGTGCATCATCCCCCATGTGCAACTTCCCCCATGCGCAACTTTTCTCCATGCGCAACTTCCTCCCATGTGCAACTTTCCCCCATGTGCAACTTCCCCCATGCGCAACTTCCCCCCATGCGCAACTTCCCTCCATGCGCAACTTTCCTCCATGCGCAACTTTCCCCGTGTGCAACTTTCCTCCATGTGTATCATCCCCCCATGTGCAACTTTCCCCAGTGTGCAACTTTCCCCCGTGCACAACTTTCCCCATGCGCAACTTCCCCATGCCCAATTTCCCCTCATGCGCAGCATCCTTGCCAGTGCAACCTCTTCCTCCGAACAACATCCCCCAGTGCACCAGGGTCTGAGCACCAAATTGGCTGGATGTGGTTCAGTCTCCCATGTTAAGTATAGGACAGAAACACTTGCCCCCTTTTCAGCCCCTGAAGGGTTAAATTTCTCCAGATGGTTCTTGGTGGGTGTTCAGGTGACAGAAGGAACTCCCAGAATTCCATGCTTCAGGCCCAGCAGTTGGGGCAGAATGTTGCTGAGTCAGCAATTCTCAATGCAAAGTATAGGGAGGAAAACGCATTGCGCCCCTTTTCACCCCCTTCCCGTTGGAATTTCCGAAAACCGGTTCTTAGTGCACCCCTCAGTCACGGAAGGAACACCCACCCCAAATTTCACACTTATAGGCCCACCGGTTTTGGCAGGGCGGTGATGAGTGAGTGAGTGAGTGAGTCAGTCAGTCAGTAAGTGACTTTTCTCTTTTATATATATAGATTAAATTTTAAACTACTGTATTACATATAAAGGCTACATGTTTACAAGAAGGCTAAATTTCAGAGCTGAAATTTAGCAGGTGATCATTTCCTGGGAAAATCATCAGCTATTGACTTGGGCTACAATCCGGAGTAACTACGGGACTTTTTGCACCAACGTAATTACGGTGCCACCTATGGGAAACTGATGGGAAATGCATAGAGCAGTCCAGAGTAAGTGCCTCTTACTTCTTCCTGTAGTTACTCTGGATTGTAGGGTTATTATCAGAAAAGTGTATATAGGATGATAGCCATATTAAAGGCATAGAAATGCTTGCAGAAAGATGGCAACCCTACGAGTAATAGTAGTTCTTGTATTGTTCAGGATTGTACATAGAATCAGCTTGAAATATAAAGGAATGAAGTTTCACTGAGACTTGAGCACCCTCAGTACAAAGAAAGAGATTGTGAGGCATCATTATGAACTTGTTTACCAACAGTTGTACTTATGGGTTTATTATAAGTAGGCTTGCTTCACAATTGTCAGGGAAAATATTTGAGAATCACTTCCTCATTTACTGAAGCAATAATTCTAATTATGAAGCAAGAAAAGGAAAAAAAATACTGAAAAAGTTTTAGCACCTGAAACTTGTGAAAATGTTTTTAGTTAGAATTGTGTTCAAAATTAAAGGTTTTATGCCCAGTTTTCCACTTAGTAATATTCAGTAGCTGAAAGCTATGGTCTGAGATCAAGTGGGATTAGGAAGAGTGTAATCCTGACTTTAGGCCAGAAAGAATGGCTCAGCTAAACTTGCCTAAACAGGCCATATCCTGACACTTACTCCCAAATCCAGACTATGGGAGCACGTAAGAGACTTTACGTGCACCCGTAGTTACTGCACCGCCTAGTGAAAACCTATGGGAAATTCATATTGGAATCCAGAGTAAGTTGTTCTTACACCAGAGCAAGGACTCTTCGTAGTTACTCTGGATTTTGCCCTTAGGCCAAATCCACAAGGTAAGAGGCCTCTAAGGCTGGACTGACTGCTGCTAAGTGGCACCAGTGGAGGGCTTGTCCCTGAGAAGACCCCCTTCAGATCATATTGAACAAGGAACAGCTGTGGTGCCTGCCATATAAGATGGCCCAGGAGTCCCTGGCAACCAGTAACAGCTGCAGCATAATACTGCAGTACCTGTGGGAGTTGTGCCAGATCCTGAAGTTGAGAGGAGTAGTGCTTAGGCCAGCTGAAGACTTAGAACATTTTCCTTTGCTTCCATTTTTACTCTGGTTGATCATGGGCTCCAATGGGTCTACTCAGATTTACGCTTGCTCCTGACCTGGCCTCAGTCAGAGGGGCTGGAAGGGGGCATGTCTGCTCTGGAAACAGGCTGTGGATATGGCCTAACTGCACTGTTCTTGGCCATGTCGCACATGCCCTCAGTACATCCCTGCTGAGCTGCATTGGCTAGCACTGCTCAGTTGGTGTGGTCTATCTGTATTGGGCCAGCCTAAGGGGACTTATTCCAGGCCAGGTCATTTCTGGTGCAGCTAGGCCAGCCTATCTGGCATTAGGTTGGCTCAAGTGCCCTTAACTGGGGAGAACCATGTCCATACCCTCTACCGATCACTGAAGTTCATCCTTCAGCCAAGACTACCTTATTGGGAGATGAAGCATCCATGGTTCATGAGCTTCTTGAAGGATGAGTGGAATAAAATTTTTTGTAAAAGAAATACATTATTATACTGCAGACAGTCTTAACCATCTTTCTGGCAGAAAAGTGCTTTGCTTCCATTTTTACTCTGGCTTATCATGGCTTTTTTACTTTTTTTACTTTTTTTTACATTTTTCCTCTGGCTTTGACCTTTCTGGCAGAAAAGTGCTTATAATAAACTGTATATGTACCTAGTCCTTGGAATGGAGTGTGCCATTTGGGACATCTGCATTCATATACTGCTCAGATATGATTTCAGTAGGTGACCTTGGGCAAAACACTAGAGCCATTGGACTTGAATCAAGGTGCCTGTTTACATGTATGCTTTTTGTGTATGTGAATGGCTGTAATTGCCTCATTTATTTTAAAAGTTATCCCAGGGTTGGATTCTTGAAAATGGAGAACACATATTATGGCTTGTTGCTGTATATGTCTTGAACATAACATGCAAATACCTGTAAACACATACAGACAACAATCTGTGTACATTGTATGCAGATTGCACAAGTATGTAATATAACATGTGAATTGCCTATGAACTTAACAGCAAACTCCAAACCAAATTCCCAATAGCAGTGCAGCGAGGCCAATGTAAATCACTTTGGGCACAATCCTAAGAAATTTAGGCTGCCTTAACTCACCTGGCCTAGCTTTCCGTGATGGTGTGGGGAGGTTGGCGTATGCCTGTGCATTGGCCTACCCTCCCAGGAATGGGGCAGGATGCCTTATTGAACATTTGTGACACCCCTAAGTCAGCACAGGACTTATGCTGGGGCTTAGGCCAGCCTATGGGTGGCGCATGTGGTTAAGTCACTGTGCCTGTTAACCAGCAGGCCAGAGTTCGAGACCCAGGTCGGCCCCACAAGACAGGGTGAGCTCCTGTCCTTAGCCCAGCTCTGCGAGGCCAGCTGGATCCAATCGTATTGGCTCTGCCTTTCCATTGGTCTGTTTCAGTGGCGTGGAGAGGGGGGATTTGCTGCTTGGGTAACAGCCTATCCTCCATATTAATCTACCCAGGCCTTCGTGCTTCGCATGCAGCGTATGCAGTGCCGAGCATGATACCATAGTCTTTCAAGACTGACGGAGGCCTGCTTTTTTTTTTTAGGCCAGCCTAAATGGAAATTAGGATTGCAGGAATTTTGGCTCCAGGAGGTCTTGTTGAAGTAAGGTGACCTTTGCCTTTTTATCCCCAGTAAAGCTCCAGCAGCCTCTGTGGGGCTATTCAGATCCATGCCAGCTCTATTGCTGGCACAAATTCAGGCCACCCCATGTTAGGCTATCAGGCTTGGGAAGAGGCATAGGATACGGTAACCATTCCTCCCTACTCCTGGGCCTGATCCGCCAGCTCAGTGAAGCACCTACCTGTTCTAGTGGGCACTGGCCTCTGACATTAAGAAGTCAGTGCAGGCCTTTCCACTAAGATGCAATGCATCTTATGGCTCATTTGTGACATTACCATAAACTTGTCCTGTCAGCGGAGGCCAGCATAGGATTTGGCTTCCTATATCCAGAACCAGATGAACTACACCATAGGATATGAAGAAGCTTGCCCTTCTGAACTTGGAGACTCCACCTATTGTCTTTGAGAATTCCTAAAAACTGAGAGATGCCCAAGGGCTGGAGATAAACAAATGCTTTCTTTTAAAAAACGGAAATGGAAGATCTGGGAAAACTCACACCAGTCAGCCTGACATCAACACCAGGGAAAGTCCTGGAACAGATTAATAAGCAGAATGTCTTTAAGCACTTAGAAAATAATAGGGTGATTTCTAGGAGCCAGTATGGGTTTGTCAAGAACAAGTCATACCAGACTAATCTCATTCCCTTCCTTGATAAAGTAATTGGTCTGGTGGAACTTGGGATTGGTGTAGCATATGCTTATATTTCAGCAGTGTAGACATTGCTGTAGACACAGGGCCAGATTTAGGTTTGATGAGGTCCTAAGCTATTGAAGGTAATGGGGGCCCTTTATATGTCCAGATTGTAGCTTTTTTGTGTTGAATATATGCTATATGGTAATTTATGAACTTAATTTATGGACCTACACAACTCAAAACACTATTGCTGTATTTGTTTTATTTTTTTATCTTATATTTTGGAAATGTACATCCAGGTTTTTCTTCCTATAAATTTTTTGGGGGGCCCCAAGAGAGTGGGACCCTAAGCTATAGTTTGTTTAGCTTAGACATAAATCCAGCACTGTGTAGACATATGCTTTCATCTGACAGAATTTACAATGATGTCCTTGTGGATAAATTGGTAAAATGTGGGCTGGATAGTACTGTTGCTAGAATGGTTCAAATCTATTTGAATAACAATTTCCTGTGAGTTATTAATTGATTCCAACTAAGAGAGAAGTATCAAGGGGAGTGCTAAGGGTGACGGTCTTGGGTTTCATGCTTTTCTTCATTTTTATAACCTTAGGATCTGGATGGGGGCACAGAAAGAAAGTTTATTACATTTGCAGATGGCAGAAAGCTGGGGAACAGCTAACACCCTTGAAAACGTAATTGGGATGCAAAATGACAGAATCTTGACAATTTCTATCATTTGAACCTATCAATAAGAGACAAATGTAAAATCCTACAAGTAGGAACAAAAAATCAGGGGAATAAAATGGGGAAATCCTGGCTTGGCAGCAGCAAGTTTTAAAAAAAGATCTACATCTCTTAAGAGGAACACAAGCTCAATAGGAGCAAGCAAGTGAGGCAGCTGCAAAAATGCACTTCTGGGCTATATTATATATATATTATATTGGCATCCATCAGTCTCGAAAGACTATGGTATCATGCTCAACGCTGTATGCGAAGCATGAAGGCCTGGATAGATTGATATATTAGCAGATGGATATATTCCAGAACATAATAGAACTTCTTGCGAGTTTAGTTTCCCTATAGTTTCACTCTATAGTGTTCAGACCTCATTTGTTTCCAATATGTGCATAGTCTCTGTTAACTCCATTTTCGTTTCTAAGCTGACATTCCAAGGACCCAGCCAGGACTGGAATGGGACAGATATGGCCATCATAGGAAAGGTCATGCTAATCAAGCACCATTAACTGGAGAAGGGCCATGAATTTGCAAGAGCCATGAATTCTTTGCTAATTTCCTCAGGGTCTTGGAGATTTGGTCACCCCATCAGGACATGGTTTTGTTTGCAAACACAACTCTTATGCATAATAAAGTTCCAGGAACAGCCTTTTCAGATTCTTGCTTTGGAAGCCTTTCCCAAGCATCAAGGCATCACACACCCAGCCATAATGCCCTTTGTCCCTCAGGAATCTCTCAGATCTGTTGCAAATACTTGCAAATCAAGTATTTGTGCCTGCCTGGAAGGGCACCCCTTAACTCAGTCAAGCTCAGAAAACAGATAACAAACAGCATGTTATCTGGAGAGGGACAAAGGTCATGGCTACCCACTCTTTGGCATTTGTTATGCTATGAAGGTGGCCACTATTTGGGAAGACACCCTCCATTTTGTGGTGTTTCCTTCCCCACTGAAAATGTCCATGTAGTCCGGCTTGCTCCACTCAGAAGACCTCTTGCTTTCATAACTGAGCTCACCTGTGGAGCATCTAATTTTCTTTGACCACCAAGGAACGTCTTTTAAGCTGTGTTTTATTTTGACCCAGAACTTGAAAATCTGCAGCCCTGTCTCTCTGCACAAGAAAACACAATATAAAAATATAAGCCGGTTTAGGCTGCATCCTAAACACACTTTCCTGGGAATAAGACCCACTGAAAACAATAGGGCTAATTTCTAAGTAGACATGGCTCCCGATTGTGTCCTAAAGGTACTTTATGGGTAAATCTCTTGGTGGGGCAGAGGTTCAGAGGAGAGCTTTGCATGAAGAGCCCTATTTATATATAAAGCCCTATGAAGAGCCTGATTTATATATAAAGCAAGACACCAGCATATAAAATACTGAAGCAAAAACGTACAGCAGTGTCTTTATATATATTAAAGTGTCTTTATATATATTGTCTTTATATATATTATATTATAAATGTCTTTATATATTATACTAGCGAAAAACGTACCCGCGTTGCGGGTGTAACATTTTCCCCTATGCCATCCCCTCATGGCACAGAAACACCCCATGTGCCACTTCCCCCATGCGCATCATCCCCCCATGCGCATCATCCCTCCATGCGCATCATCCCCCCATGTTAACGTCCCCTCATGCACAACTTTCCCCCATGCGCATCATCCGCTGATGTGCAACTTTACCCCATGTGCAACTTCCCCCATGTGCAACTTTTCCCCATGCGCAACTTTTCCCATTGCACAACTTTTCCCCATGCTCAACTTTCCCCCACGCGCAACTTTCCCTCATGCGCATCAACCCCATGAACATCAACCCCCATGCACAACTTTTCTCCACGCGCAACTTTCCCTCATGCGCAACTTTCCCCCTGCGCAACTTCCCCCATGCGCAACTTCCACCCATGCGCAACTTCCCCCATGCGCATCATCCCCTCATGCACAACTTTCCCCATGCGCGTCATCCGCCAATGCGCAACTTCCCCCCATGCGCAACTTCCCCCCATGTGCATCATCCTCCCATGCGCAACTTTCCCCATGTGCAACTTCCCCCTGCGCAACTTTTCCCCGTGCACATCATCCCCATGCTCAACTTTCCCCCATGCACATCATCCCCCATGTGCAACTTTCCCCCATGCGCATCTTTCCCCCATGAGCAACTTCCCCCATGCGCAATTTCCCCTCATGCGCATCATCCGCCGATGCACAACTTTCCCCATGCGCAACTTCCCCTCATGTGCATCATCCGCCGATGCGCAACTTTCCCCATGCGCAACTTCCCCCCATGCGCAACTTTTCCCCATGTGGAACTTTCCCCCACGTGCAACTTTCCCTCATGCGCATCAACTCCCATGTGCATCAACCCCCATGCACAACTTTTCCCCATGCGCAACTTCCCCCATGCGCAACTTCCACCCATGCGCAACTTCCCCATGCGCATCATCCCCTCATGTGCAACTTTCCCCATGCGCAACTTTCCCCCATGCGCAGCTTCTCCATGCGCATCGACCCCCATGCACAACTTTCCCCATGCGCAACTTCCCCATGCGCATCGACCCCCATGCACAACTTTCCCCCATGCGCAACTTCCCCATGTGCATCGACCCCCATGCACAACTTTCCCCATGCGCAACTTTCCCCCATGCACAACTTTCCCCATGCGCAACTTTCTTTTAAAGTTCATCCCCCATACGCATCATTCCCCCATACGCATCATCCTCACATGCGCAACTTTCCCCATGCGCAACTTCCCCCATGCGCAACTTCCCCCCATGCTCAACTTCTCCCCATGCGCAGCATTCTCACCAGTGCAACCTCTTCCTCCTAACGACATCCCCCCAGTGCACCAGGCACTGAGCACCATATTGGCTGGATGTTATTCAGTATCCCATGTAAAGTATAGGACAGAAACACGTTGCCCCCTTTTCAGCCCCTGAAGGGTTAAATTTCTCCAGATGGTTCTTGGTGGGAGTTCAGGTGACAGAAGGAACTCCCAGAATTCCATGCTTCAGGCCCAGCAGTTGGGGCAAAATGTTGATGAGTCAGCAATTCTCCAATGCAAAGTATAGGGAGGAAAACACGTTGCGCCCCTTTTCACCCCCTTCTGGTTGGAATTTCGGAAAACCAGTTCTTAGTGCACCCCTCAGTCACGGAAGGAACACCCACCCCAAATTTCACACTTCTAGGCCCAGCGGTTTTGGCAGAGCGGTGATGAGTCAGTGAGTGAGTCAGTGAGTGAGTCAGTGACTTTTCTCTTTTAAATATATAGATTATATATTATATTATATATATATTGTCTTTATATATATTAAAGCAGTGTCTTTATATATATATATATATATATATATATATATATATATATATATCTTTATATATCTTTATATATATATATATATATATATATCTTTATTTATATATATATATATATATATATATATATCTTTATATATCTTTATATATATATATATATCTTTATATATATATATATATATATATATATATATATATATATATATATATATATATATATATATATATATAAAGTCACTTTATATTTATAAAGACACTGCTGTACGTTTTTGCTTCAGCATTTTATATGCTGGTGTCTTGCTTTCTTTTTCCATTCTCAGATTGCACTGCAATATCAAAGAATAACAAGGCTGGAAAAAGAACTGAAGATTGCCTGTATTTTAACAAAGAAAGAACACAGAAAAGCATAGTCTCTCCACACAATAATCTGCTCCAATAATCTGCTCATGATCCCAAGTATTTGCAATTTTATGGACTGAGAACTATACGCTACCAGCTCCTACCTGAGAATTTCTGATGGAATGGAATATTGATTAGAGATCATAAATATAGCCATAGAGAGAGAGATACAGAGAAATGATTCCTATAAAGCAGTAAGAGCATTTTAATAAATATTTATGTGAATATTCTTACATATTGATGTGCAGATAAAACAATAGCAACATTTGCACAGATCTGAAATATGTTCTATGTGCCTAAATATTAGCACTGTAATGATTTTATTTTTCCATCATACATTCCTTGGATCTGCTGTATCTTTTTTTGAAAAATCCTTCTGTTTTGTTCTTGTATTTGTAACTTGAGCAGATGTTCTGATTTTCCTGCAGTCAACTGGCAAAGATTCAGTTGTAGTAAAAAGAGAAACTGTGATCTAGCTATCTTCTGTGCATCATGTGTAAATTCATAAATCTTTAGTGTCTTTTTCTACCATAAAAACCCAAGTGCTTAAGGCTTTCCTTGCACGTCCCAACACCTTGAGCATGTGGCCAACCCTTTTCTGCATCTATTCATAAATAAATATTTCCAGTATATTAATTTTAAGAACCAGGAATCAGTCTATATCTTGTGGTTATCTTCAAATATTGAAATTAGGAAATGTAAAGTTACATTGTAAAGTGCAATGCTAACCATGTTTTCCTAGGAGTAAACCCAGTTGATTATAATGGGACATTTCTGAGAATACATGCCTGAGATTGGGCTCAGGAGTTGTAATACAGTACAACTGTGGTTCCCAAGTGTAACTCAAGGGAAGTTGCTAGAACTTTTACAGGTACTAAAAAAATGGAATAATGGCAGAAAAAAGGCAAGTCTGTATTAGGATGCCTTGTGGGGCTGACAAGGCAGGAAGGAAGGCAGACTAGTTGACTGCAAGAGTTCCACCATTTGGTAGTTTTTGTTCATCACTCCATGTATAAATAGATATAGATACAGATTTTTAATGCTTTTTTTTAGATCTTTGTCAGAAAGAATCCACAACTGAAACGAACTTGTCTGAGTTGATATTTTTGCTCTTTCTGATAATGCAGACTGTGCATTCCCAAAGGAAAAATGATAAATCAATGCACTGTTGGATGGGAAGGCAGTTTGTGCATATAGAAGGGAAGAAATATCATCAGTGAATAGAAAGCTACAAATGATCTGGCAATAGGAATATAAATAAAGATGGAAGCCTACAAAAGATGGCCATAAAGGGAATTACAAATATGTCGGGGCACTCTTAAAGGCATGCTAAACAAAATATCTAGGAAGACAAATGTAAACATTTCCCCTTCCGTTTACAGTACTGAACATTAAAACATTTGAAGACTAGAGTCCAAGTTTATGTAAACAGATTGTTTCATCACACTTTCCACAACTATGGGACACTCCAAAGGGTTATGAAAAACAGAGCACAATTCTATGTCTACTCAAAAGTAAGCCTCATTGTGTTCAATGGGTCTTACTCCCAGGAAAGTGTCTTTAGGATTGCAGCCATAGTCTTTTATTATTTTCTCCTTACACCATTCATGGGGGCACCATGGAATAATTCCCAGATTTTTTCAGAATGAACTATCAGATACAGCCAAGTCAGCACTTGGGAGTGACTCACAGATCATATTTGGTGCTCTTCCAGTAACTATATTGGTATGAACTGTACTCTTTAGAAGAAGAGAGAAGAGGGAGCCCTAAATGGCTATTATTAAAGGTGTTTGAAAATGGTGTTATTTATTTTACTTTCTTCCAGTTTGTCTTGGATTGCAGCAGAAGACTTATACCCTGCCTTCCCACATCATGCAAATGCCCAAGGGGTCTTACAAAACTTTTGTTCATCCCCTCCAGCTGTTCTCACAACAGCCCTGTGAGGTAGGTGAGGCTGAGAGTGAGAGTATCCCAAGGTATCAGTCCAGCACTCTAAAAACTACACAGGATGATCTTGTCCCAGGACATGTCCTCTTTTTTACCCTGTGTCCTAGAAAAAAACTTCATTGTCCTCCTTTTCCTTGTGAGCAGGCACTGCACAGCCTTTTTGTTTCTAATAAGTATATAAAATTACATAATGTTTTTAAATTTAATAATAAGTAATGTGAACTTTACATTAACCACATGAAAGCAATATGTGTGTGTGTGTGTGTGTGTGTGTGTGTTTAGCTTTTATTTTGTCAAGTCCTATATTTTTATTGGCTGTGCAACATTTTGGGGGTCTGTGTCCTCTTTTGCTGTCATGACATATGGTCACCCTGCCATTCCACAAATCCTGGCTACTACTTTACTGGGAGAAAGCTCCACTGACTATAATGAGATTTACTTCTGAGTAGGCAGGATTGACTACTATGGACATAGTATTGGCATCTGTTTTGACTCTTGTGTCTAATACTATATCTAAGTAGATACAGGATTGTGCTATGCATCCTATGTCTACTCAGAAGTAAATCCCATTATAGTCAATGGAGTTTACTCCCAGAAATTAATTAATTGCATACAATACATGGACTTATGTTAATGTAAAAAGTGAAAAAGTGACTGGGATTGCAGTGTTAGGCTGCAGTCCTAAAGACACTTTCCTGGGAGTAAGATCCATCAAACACAATGGGGCTTACTTTTGAATAGACATTGTTAGGGTTGTGGTCTTTGTTTCCCATGCTATTCACGTTGTCTTGGGAAGAAGCCTAAATGAACTATATTTACTTCTGAGTAGACATGCATAGCGTAATTCTGTTTGTCCACCCAGAAGAAAGTCCATTGACTATAATGGGTCTTTCTTCTGAGTAGACAGGAATGGGATTCTGCTAAGCATGTCTACTCAGAAGTAAATATCAAGTTTAATTTTACTCCTGAGAAAAATGTGAATGAAAAATTTACTCCTGAGAAAAATGTGAATGGGATTGCAGTTAGGTTCCCATGCTATTCACACTTTCTTGAAAGTAAGCCCTATTGACTATAATATTTACTTCTGAGTAGACTTGCGTAGCATGATCCTGTGCTTGTCTACTCAGAAGTCAGTCCCATTATAGTCAATGGAGTTTACTGTCAGGGTGAAAAAAACATGAATGGGTTTGCAGCCTTAGATACTAATGCCATTCCCACTTTCCTGGGAGTAAGCCCCATTGACTACAGTGAGGCTTAGTTCCAAGTAGACCTTCAGCCTGGGGGTGGGCTGTTCCCTGCTGACACCAACCATGCTGTGTGTGTGTTTGTGTTGCCATGTTGAGCAGTGACGTCACTGCTTCCACTATGAACACTCAGCCCCGCCCCTTTCAAGTCCCAGAGGCCACGCCCACACTTGCCGTTGACAAATCGGGCGAGTCCACTCTGGGACACACGAGATGGGGGGGATGGGAAGAAACTACTTGAACCCCTCCAAGCGAAGGCCTGCTCGTACCAACCCGCTTTCTTTGCAAACGTCGCCCGTTGGGGTTACACCTCTCCGGGTTGGGTCGTCCCCCTCCGGGGCGGTGGTGTGGGCGGTGGTTGTCGACTAGAGTGTGCCGTTCGCTGCCTCCTCTGTGTTGGGCGCGAATGGTTTGTCCCGGCCGCCTACGTCACCCATTGTTTACAAACCAACCGCAGCAGCAACAACAACGCCGTTTGAGAAGGGAGCGAGCCGGCGGTGGGTGCAGCACCGCCTGGGAAGGCAGGAAAGCAGGAGGGAGGGAGCCCGCAGTGGTGAACCCAGAGGCGGCCATGCCGTGCAGGCGGCCGGGGGCTGAGCGGTTCCTTCTGCTGGAGGGTGGAGGTGGAGGCGGCGGGGAGGTGGACGCCTTGGTAGCCCGGCTCGGAGAAGTGCTGCAGCTGAGCGCCCACCCTCGCCCGGCTAAGCACCGGGGCCGCGACCGGGTGGCTCCCTATTCGTCCCCGCAGCCTGGGCTGGGCTTGCTGGCTTCGCTCCACCCGGCTCCGGCCGCTCCGCGGTCTTCCCTTCTCCTGCTCCAGCCGCCCGCCTCCGGCAGCCCTCGGGTGGCCAAGCAGCTCTGCGGACGGGGCTGGTTGAGAAGCGCGGCCCGAGCAGGAGGCAGGAGGAAGAGGCAGCAGCAGCTCCTGAGGGACGACGAGGAGGACGAGGACGACGACGACCCGCACCGGCTCCTCCAGCAGCTCATCCTCTCCGGGAACCTCATCAAGGAAGCCGTCAGGAGGCTGCAGCTGGCCACCTCCACAGCACCCACCGCCCCCGCAGAGGCCTCCACCACGGACTCCCCAGGCTCGGCCTCCTCCATCGGCAGCTGCCACAGCAGCCTCGGGGAAGGGGACACCGCTGCTGCTGCCGCCGCTGCTCCTCCAGGGCTGGCCGCCAACGTCTCCCCCTTACAGCCCCTGCCCTGACTGGGCCCACAGGTGCTGCCAGCTGGCCCCACACAACACACCGGCACCCTCTCCTCCTCTTCCTCAGAAGCCATGTAGGGAGTATGACCCAGAGGCTTGGGTTACTCCCCCTTCCACAGACCTTCCACCACCCTCTCCCCTTGGGAGGCCATGTGGGGAGCATGTACCAGTGACTGTGGAGGTCCTACTTCTTCCCCACACCACCAACGCTGCCAGCATCCTCTCCCCCTTGTGAGGCTATGTGGGGAGCATGTCTGAGAGACTGGAGGTCCTGTTTCTTCCACACACCAACACCGGCATCCTCTCTCCGTCTTTTCCCTCTGAAGCCATGTGGGGGGCACATCTGAGAGACTGGAGGTCCTACAACAACACCGGCATCCTTACCCCCTTTTGTGGCCATGTGGGGAGCATGTCGAGAGACTGGAGGTCCTTCTTTCCCACACCACCACAGGCATTTTTTCCCCTGTGAAGCCATGTGGGGGGCACATCTGAGAGACTGGACTGTCATACTTCCCCACAGCAACACCACCATCCTCTCCCTCTTCTTTGGGAGCATATCCAAGAGACTGCAATTCCTATTGCTTCCCCACATCCCCACTGCATTTCTCCCTCATTTTCTCCCCCATGTGGGGAGCATGTCTGAGAGACTGCAGTTCCTTCCTCTTCCCACCACAACACAGACACTGCAGATCCTCAAGAGAGGGATTATCTGTCCAGGCCTCGCTGGATGCCGTATACTTGAATTGGATTCTGGTGTTCTTGGCCATCAAGTTCACCCATTGCTGCTTGTGGTCACCACAGCCTGGGGTTCTTCTGCTCTCCTGTCAAGAAATCATGGTGCTAGGCAGCCCCCCCTTTGGCTGCCCTTCGGTTTCCAGTCTCCAATCCAGTCTGCATCCTTTCCAGTCCAGATGACCCAAATCTGCCTGCTGCGCCAGGATTTGTGCTTGTCGCCTGTCTGGACACTCAAAGCTCCACCTTCCATAATCTGCTGTTTGTGGGGGGATGGAGGATTCAGCAAGGGACCATCTCATGCTTGGCATTGTCTCGCATGTCAAATCATTCTCCAGCACACCTTTGGTGTGTTATGGTTGATGGGGGGGAATAGAGAGAAAAGCTAGAGTTGGGGAATGTTAGTATTTGAAAGCATGCAAGATGTTATGAATGGAGGGCAGCAGCAGGGTGGACACTACACAACGTCATGCCAATAGATGTGGTTTTGGAGAGCTTTTTTGTTTTTGCCAAGGTCACCCCTTTGCTTCCCCCATTCAGTTGATGTTTGTTCTGTTGTGTTCCCCAGGCGGTTGGAGATTGTAATTCTATCCCAGCTTGTTTTGACTGGGCTGTGGGCGAACCCAGTGTTTTGTAACTGCTGGGAGTCTCCTGAGGACGCGCACATTGCCCGATCCAAGTTGTGCATTTTTTCCTCTCTTCCCCCCTCCCTGCCACCCTCATTTCCAAAAGCTCCTCCTCTCCACACAAGCAGCATTCTCAGAAACATGGTCATTTTAGAGCAGTCTTTCTAAGAAATCTTTTTTTCTCTTTCTCCTCCCCCCAGCCAACTCTCTGGGCTCTCTCCCAACCTAGGGGTATCAGGTTTGCCTCTTTACCCCTTCTCTAATTCCCACACTGCCAGCCATTTCCCTTGTGACTCAATCCTCCTACACAGAAGAAAGGGGGAAAAAATTCCATGTTTTTTTTTCTTCTTCTGATTGTCTCACTGGAGCCATTTGCAATAAGTCTAAATTATGCTTCTGGAGACTGGTGTTTTCTTTCCCCCTTCCTCTGTTGGTGCATTCATGATTATTTTTATGCTGGTCTTCGTTTTATGGCTGTATGAAGCAGTTTAAAAATGTGAATATTAAAGCTGGTAAGCAGCTGTATTAACTGAAATGTAAGGAGAGACTGAGGATGAAAAGGCATGTTCACAGAAGGTAGCTAAAAACAAGCTTTTTTAAAAAAAATGGAAAGCAAAAAAGATACACACAAAACCTCAATGGCTCAATCAGCAGAAGTGGCTGTTGATAAAAATATATATATATACACTTCGTAACGGAGTGTTGGAGTTGTGTTCCTGGTTTTCAGGGTTTGTCTTTAATATGTCTGTATTGAATAAATGTGGTAGACTTTTATACAAAAAATTGGGGTCTTTTGTCTTCTTGATACTCCTACACAGTGGTACACAATCAATGCTTTTTCTGCAGCATCTCTATAAAGGATTTTTCTTTTTTGCATACCAGAATTTTGTAGTCTGATGCAGACTGAGCTGGTTATTAATTCTCTGAATGCCTCTCACTCTCTTTGTTCACCAGCAACATTCTTCAAGGCGCAAGAACCCCTGGTGTGCATGTTTGTGGAGTGGCAATTAGATCTGCAAGTTATAATACTATAGCCAAAAATGTAGAATCATGGGATGCATGTTGTGGGAGCCTGTTACTTCCTCCCTTGCATATTTTTGGGTTGGTGTAGGTCATCTTGCAGCAAGTCTTAACTAGATTAAGAGAGGATAATTTTGGATGCAGTTTTGATCCACAGACATCAGTAGGAGGCTACCCACTGATGACTGTGAGAGGACCAGATTAAATGAAATGTCCTTACCACACTGACAATGGACCTAGGATCACTAGGTGTACAATTACAGCATACCTGACTACCAGTTCATCTTTTGCTTTGATGGTCCAGTTTTAATCTGTCAGTTATTCCTAAATTATAAGCAGGATGGTTAACATTAGAGATGTCTCTCTGCGTTCCTTCTCAAGTGTTTATTTTTCAATCAAGGGCCAGCAATTTGAGAGTGCCAAAATAAATGGAGAATAATTTCCTTATGATGCTTGAATTGCCAGTAAAATTATTGTAGATTTGAATGTACAATGAACAGCGATTCAGATGTCACTTTCAAAAGTACTCTTACCCTACAATCCAGAGTAAGTACGGGAGCACGTAAGAGACATTAAGGGTGCAATCCAGAGTAACTATGGGGAGTCTTTGCTCTGGATTGCAATATCCCATAGGTTTTCACTAGGTGGTGCCATAACTACGGGTACATGTAATGTCACGTAATGTACTCTGGATTGTAGGGATAGTCTACCCGTAGTTACTGCAGCACCTAGTGAAAACCTATGGGAAATTCATATTGCAATCCAGAGCAAATTGTTCTTACACCGGAGCAAGGAGTCCCCTTAGTTACTTTTGATTGCACCCATAATCACTGTTTAAAAAGTAAACATGCCTTTTGGATCATTGTTTTATTAAAATATATCTTGCCATTTTCCTCTGAAAGAAGACATTCAAGGCAGCTTAACAATTCATCAAGCAATTGAAATGCATTCATAACACCACAACAAGATTTGTCATAACATAACAAATGATAAAAGGCAGATCAAAGTAGGATGTTCACAAATTTGGGGGGACACCTGCATAGAAATGGTTGGCATCTACTTAGAGTGGAATTGCACATTTGTGGCATCACCATATAAAATCTGCCCTGTTTGGTTATATTTCAGATTCTTTCTTCCTTGCCTTTGAATGACAAGTTATGGAGAAAAAGACCATAAGTAAAACAGAAGAAATAGGCTGCAGTCCTGTACATACTTTTTTGAGAGTTGGCCCCACTGAACACATAGACTTGCAGCGGATTGTGCAATAATCTGAAGTTGGTCATCTTAACAATGAATTCAAAATATTTGATATTTTGCATATTCAAAATATTTGAAAATATGCTTAAAGAGACAATATGAGGTTGTTTTTAAAATGGCTGAAGAAAAGTTAAATTGCACCACTAGGCAAAGTAAAATTGAAATATGACGGTTTCTGCTTCGGTGTTTGGCTAATGGTTCTTTCGGCCTGCAGTTAGAAATACAATGGTGGTGTAACAAAAGAATCAGTTGCAGTGACTTAACAGGGCCAGGCTAGATATGATAGCAGCATATCCATCTGTTTAACTACAGTATGGATCTTCTCCGTTCCCACTGAAGCTGGAATAAGAGAAGAGTCTTACTTTTAACAGCAAAAGCGGGTGTCTAAGGGGTGCAAAACCAGTTCTGATTTGTTGCTCATCTTTCTACAGTTTTTCTCCTAGGTATATAGCATTTGGTATTGAAGCTTAGGCTGCAATCCTAAAGACACTTTCTTGGGAGTAAGATCCATTGAACATAATGGGACTTACATTTGAGTAGACATGGTTAGGATTTGGGGTGAGAGGCATCTTGATGGGACAGGAAAGCAAGGAGAAGATCTGAATTTCTTGCACATTCTGAATATGAATATCTTTTTCTGTTAAAAATTGGCTTCCTATTTAATACTCCTCTTTATATGTAATTGGTATTACGCCAGCTGGATCCAATCGTATTGGCTCTGCCTTTCCATTGGACTAATTCAGTGGCGTGGAGAGGGGGGATTTGCTGTGTGGGTAACAGCCTATCCTCCATAACAATCCAACCCAGGCTTTCGTGCTTCGCATGCAGCGTATGCAGCGCAGAGCACGATACCATAGTCTTTCAAGATTGACGGAGGCCTGCTATTTTTTTATTTTACTTCTTAAACCCATGAGTTTGCTGTGAGCACATCTAGCATAACTCCTTATGTCATTTACTGTACATAATATAGATCTCTGAACTTGTACCTTGTGATAAGTAAACATGGGTTTCTTACATATGCTTTAGGGAAATTGATCTTAAAATAGAATTTTGTTACCTCATACCCTAAGTGTTTACTATGCATTATTTGGGGTGAGTGTGTAAGAAGGTACTGCAAAACTGAACAAGCATTCAAGGTATGATCAATGTTTTATTCAAAATCTTGTTTGTACTTTGCCTAAGAACATGAAAGCAAAAGTTATTCAAGGATTATTATGTAAGCCATGTGAGGTAAAGGTAAACCAAATAGAAAGGTTAGTAGTTTCAAAAACAAACTTATGCAACATTGTTTTACAGTGTAACTGAACTTTAGACAATCTAATTTTAACTCATTCATTTACTCTCTTAAGTGATCTGTGTGTTTGTTAATGGATCCCTTACCCATCTTGCATGTCTCTTATTATAACAACATTCATCGATAAGGAAATATACAGTACTGTATTTGGGAGACACACAACCAAAATGTTTTAATCAAAACATGAGTAACATTGAAATACTGTTTTGTATTTGAACTCCTTCAAAGATACAAAAGAATAGATTTCTTTTTAAAGGCAAAAAAAATCATTTTATAATCACACACATTTATACATAAGGAGATTCCTTTTTTTATACTTTTGCATTTAATATATGGCAAATATAGAGATTTAGGCTGCAATCCTAAAGACACTTTCCTGGGAATAGGACCTATTGAACACAATGAGGCTTACTTTTGAGTAGACATGGTTAGGATTAGACTGACATTGTCAGTCTTTAAAAACAATCTCCAGATTACTCACATTTGCATAAATAGTCTTCCTGACAATAACGTAAGTATACAAAATATATTTTATATTAAATACAATGAACTTTTTTGTGAACTTTTTTAGTTGAAAAGCGGTATATAAATACTGTAGTTGAATAGATGACCAGGGCCATGTGAACCTTGGAAATTCTTCCCCTCACTGTGTTTTGGACAAAATTGCGGATCCAATCATACAAGTGGAAAGCTCTCTATAAATCTCAAGCCAGCGGTGGCCATCATGATGTCATTAACTGTGGCTGTTTACTCTTGAGTGCTACTTTAGAAGAACAAAGAGCAATTCATGAGCTTTTGTTTGTAGGCCAGCGTAACCACACTCACATGGACTTTGTTTTTATCACTCAGAGTGCACCGTTTTAGAGAGACAAATTATATAAGCCTCTATGCTACCTGGAATATATAGAATCGAAATGGAAGTCATGAACAGAGTTGGCCATGAGCTGGTGCAATGACAGAGGCATCATCCAATCTACTAGTACCTCAGTTTGGGGAGGTAAATTGCCCAGTCCTAGAGAATCTTGGTCTTTATATTCAATATCATTGAATTTATGTCATAATTATAGGTTGATGCTATAATTTCAGTTTACGTATTTTAAAAGTGTGTCTTAATTAGACAAGCCCAGTATGAGCAAGAGATTCCTGGGCCGATGGAGGAGTGCATTTTGAGGCCTCGCCTGCCTCCTTCAGCATCGGGAACCATTCTGTAATGGATTGTTATGGCAGCCTGAGGGAGAGTTCTCCAGTCAGAGTCATTCTCCTCATTTTGCTGCATGTAGCATAACCTGTAGGAACTTGAGGGAGGCAGAAGATCAAGGGTATCTTTCATCTCACAGCAGTTGTACAAATGCAGAGCATTGGAAGTAACGGTTCCTCACAGTTCCTTAGCTGGGGATTCCTAAATGTCCCATATACTACTCCACTGTAGAAATTCACTTCTGTAGCAGGAAATAAACTATCACTATTGGGGGATATCATTAAATTAGCCAGGGGTGGGAGACACAAGAGACTCATCACACATATAGGACATTTCTCATCACAATGCAGTACATTTCAGTGCGAAGAATGCTGAGGAAAGGGCAAGGGATTTTACATGATTTTACAAACAGGAGTCAACACAGACAAACAGTTGGTTGCTCAAGCTACCTAGTAATTAGCAATGTTGTGGCTGAACAGGTATAGCCACTTCCTCGCCCTTCTTGTTATAGATAATATAGACTAAAGTGCTTGTACAGCACAGCAATGGACAGCATTTATGAATAAAGAACTGTGATTATGCATCAAGTAATCTTTTCTCAATTGGGTGTCCTGATTTTGAAGTGAAAGTATAGTATTTACAAGACATTTTAAAGTGCTGCTTATGTTATCTTAAGAATCCACACTGCAGCCCTATAAGGTAGCCTGGTATGATTATCCCCTATATTCTGAGTCGAGGGCAAAACTGAAAAATAGGGATTGCCTAAAGGTGCAATCATGTAACAAATTCAACTCTCTTGTAAAGTTTTACGTAGCTCTACATTTATGATGGCTGTGCACGGGATGAAGTAGTAAAAAAACATGCACTGTTTTGGATTTTGAATGCTCCTCAGTGTAAAAAAAATCTCCAGACATAAAAGGCAAATTCCCTGCAAATAGAAAACAAGCACAGGAGTAAAGGACGAGACTATAATGATCTCCCAGATCTGTTCATTTTCTACTTTCAGGACAATGTGGAAATAGCCTAAAGTGGTAAAGTCTTTTCTGTGACATGAAGAAGATAATCAAGAATAAAACAATATTATAATGCCCCTTTCAGTGTATGGTGTTGTGCAATACCATGTGCTGTTTTGGAACCTGCATCTTTGAGGATACTCTAGAAAAGGAGCAAAAAAAAGGGTTAAGGGTGTGCCCAGGCACACAATCTTACTCCTGTAATGCAGGTTCATTTCATTAGTCCTCCATAAATTTGTCTGAAAGCTATCTTTAGATTTGCTGTGAACTTCTCAACAAGTCTATTGTGCTGCTTAATGAGACTGAACATTTTTAAGGCTATAAATTTATTACAAAAAATTGTCAAATTTTATTAACCCAGCATATCATTGATTTTAGGTGGGTGCAATAGGAGTGGACCCCTTCTAGTTTGCTAACTTAAAAAAATAAAACAGCAGTCTAAATTTCCGATATTCCGTAGATAAGGCTTTTTACTGACAAAATGAAGAAATCTGCCAGAAGAGCAAGCAGGCCTCTCTAACTGCATCAGGACATCTGTTCCAGAGACAATAAGAAGAGGAAAAAGTTGTCTTACAAAGATACCGGTATACAATACTGTACTTGCTATGGTTCTTTCATTAAAATATCTGAAGTCAGGGTGTAACCCCTGGATTATGTATGGCTAGGTACAGAAATTGAGTAACTGATTAGATAAAAGTCTGTGGATGAATGTTTTGAATACATGGCTGGGTAAGAACTTGTGATATGTTCTTGTGATAAGAACTTGTGATATGAAACAGAGACATGCATCATAAAATGAAGCCTTTTTCGCAATGTTTGAAAACCTTCGTCTGGCTTTTTGTACGGAAGTTTTTGTTACTACAAGTGAAGGTTAAATTTGTCTATATTTGTCTGTATTAGTTGATGAGGGTGGCTGTGGGTGGCGCAAGCGGTTATTATTAGGGTTGTGAGTGGCGCAAGTGGTTAAGACGCTGTGCCTGTTAACCAGCAGGCCAGGGTTCGAACCCGGATCGGTCCCACAAGACAGGGTGAGCTCCTGTCCTTAGCCCAGCTCTGTGACGCCAGCTGGATCCAATCATATTGGCTCTGCCTTTCCATTGGACTAATTCAGTGGTGTGGAGAGGGGGGATGTGCTGCTTGGGTAACAGCCTATCCTCCATAACAATCCAACCCAGGCTCTCATGCTTCGCATGCAGCGTATGCAGCACAGAGCACGATACCATAGTCTTTCAAGACTGACGGAGGCCTGCTTATTTAGCTGGTGACAGACAGTGGACCAGTTGAAAGGATGAAATGGAGCATGGTTGCTAGACACTGGAGGGGCCCCACACCTCTGTCTTCCCCACAGATAGTAAAAATAATATCCTGGAGGAGCACTTTTCAGCCTTCAGTGTTCCCACATGCCATTTCAAGTGTAATAATCTGGAAAAGCTTTACTACTTGATATTTCTGTTTCTACTGTCTGTTGGTCTCTAAGATACCAAATTCCCTAAGATACCTTTTTGTTTTTTGAGTAAAGAAATGCTAACTCGTGTTTGTTTATTGTAATGAGAAAAGTACCAGTGGACATTGAGAGGAGCCAGGATAATGATTTATTTTGCAAATCACCCACTATATACAATCATGTACTGTGCATGCCTCTATAGAAGTGTTAATTTTCCCATTGGTTTTTTCCCCCCAGTGGTTGCTTAGATTTTAAGAAACATTTGTGAGCTGATAGGAAGGACAAGCACAAACATAACCACAGAAGCTGTTTCAATATGGAAGTCGGTCCAGTGTTAGGCTGCAGTCATATTCTAAAGTAAGGCGCAATATGCATGCCCTGTAAGCATGAATGTATAGGATTACAGTCTTAGGCCTAGCCTAAATGCTGTTCATGCTAACCTGGGATATCCCGATTTACTGTAATGGGCCTTTTCTCTGAGTAGACATGCATGGGATTGGGCTGTGGCAGTGCAGCCTTATACATAATTACCTGGGAGTAGGCCATATTGAATACAGTGAGATTTACTTCTGAGTAGACATATTAAGGATTTATATTAAGGATGAGTTAATTTATTCCAGTTCCCAAAAGCAAACTGTGAAGTTTACAGCTATTGAAAGCAAAAATTAGTAATTTTTTTGTCTTGTTTTTCACTAATGAAAGGTTATATAACTTCTTCATCACTGAAGTTGTTATAATCTGCTTGCAATGGTCTGAATCCAACTGTTGAACTGAGTCTGAGACTAGAATCAGATTTAATTATTATTGCATCAATGAAACTAACTGATAGAAAGTGTTATTGTTACTGATATACAGTACTTGGAAAAGGTGAGTGGAAAAAGTCTTGTCATCAAGGATTTATGCCAGGGTCTGTTTACAATGCCTGGGCTAAGTGCTGTTACTTTCAATGCTGACAGCAATTCTGAGCATATATTAAGTGCTATCTTCTATTTATCATCATAGGCATCTTATTCTCATCTGGGACTAGGGCCATTGCCACACATTGGCACACATGGATATCAGCCTATTCTTCTTGGAAATTAGATAAAGGTAAAGGCAGTGGAGAGATTCAACTAAATTAACAACAGATTCTATGTCCCATTAATAACCAGTTCTCAGAACGAGGCTCTCATTAGCAAAGGGTTCTATAGAACCTGTGAGACCCCCTGAAACCCACCACTGGGTAAAGGTATCCCCCACAGCTTGTACTGCTAGTTGTGACTGACTCAAGGGTGTGGCGCTCATCCCCATCTTGAAGCCTTTAGAGTCAACGTTGTCCAAAAACACTTCCGTGATCAAGTGGCTGGCATGCCTGTATGTCCACACACATGGAACACTGTTACCTTCTCACCAAGGTGGTACCTATTTATCTACTTTCCATCCTTTCAAACTGCTAGGTTGGCAGGAGCTGGACTAAGGACAGGAGCTCACCCCGTTTTGCAGTACTCAGGTTTCAAACTGCTGACCTGCCTATCAGATGGGCAGACATAACACCTTATATTCTCCTGCATATTCCTTCCCTGTTCTGGCTATGGAAATGGAGGTGGGATCAGATGTTGGCCACTGGCCCAAGTCCATCAAAGCACCCACCTAGCCTGGCTGATCCTCAAATCCTCAATACTGGTGTTAGTGCACCATCAGCAAGCAAGTGGGGGCACCATGGGCTTGGGGTGCAAAATCTGCCACTGAAGCTCTTTCATTGCCGAAAAGAACCTCAAGTTGAAAGGCAGTATGCCTTGAATATCAGATTCTAGGAGTAATCAGTAGGAGAATGCTGTTCCCCTCATGCTGTAATCTTCCCAGAGAGGCAAGTGGTGGAACAGCTGGAAATAGAATTCTAGACTAGGTTAGTGTTGCCATAATTCTCTTCCACAAAACTAGAACAGGCTCCCTTCCCAACTTACCAGTATGCAAACTCAATCCTCAAAAATGGCAATTTCTCTTCTACTAAGCTACCACACAAACGCTAATCTCCCTTCTGTCCAACTCCAACCCTGCAAAAAAGAAAGCATAATATGCATTTTTATCTTGCTTCTTGTTCAGTCCGTTGCATCTGGATCCAACTTAAAGAGATGTGACATCTACAAAGAGGTTCATCAGCCATTCACCAGCTACCCAGTGCCTGCATTACAGCCTGACCCTGTCATCAATCCTCTTCCGTCTCGCCACACTTCAGGCACCCATATGGTATGTCTTCATAAAGGCTGGTAAAGATGATTGGTGTGAAAATGTTCCACACTGTGATCTTTACTGGAGACAGTTTCAATTCCTTAGATTTTTAACTATTATCTTGAGATCCCCATTAAAAATAAATAAAAAATAAAGATCCTTCCCCCTCTGCAATTTGTTTGCAGAGCAGTAGAAAAAGCAAACTGATTTGCAGTAGAGGTGGAGAGAAATGCAACAAAACAACAAAGAAAGGAACCAGCAAGTTATATGTTCAAAGCAGAAAAGAACAATCTGAAAAATTTAAAACTAGCAACAGAATTGTTGCTACTGTTCAATTTCTATTTGAATAGAATATGTTCAACCTGTACTGGGGAAGCTGAACACATACACATCCCCATCTACTGTTGTTGTGCAAATCTAGCCCACAACCTGTCACTTTTCTGATATAATCCTTATTTATTTTTATGGAAAGATTTCTGCCCTCAAGATGGTGGCTCTATCCATTCTGCTGCCATGAAAGGAGCTGTAACTAGTAGCATCTTGCTGGTGATCATAATATGCGTTCTGGGATTTCATTGCCAATACATCATGATCAGGCTGACTCTTGCCTTTCTTAGGATGGATGATAGCATGGTGCATTATTTCAGTGCATATACATTTAATGTGCACAGCAAAGGTGTAGGTTTTTTCCCCAAAGCAATATGTTACCAAATGTGTCTATTTTTCCATGCGTTCAACGAAAACCAAGTGCCATTTGATGTAAAAGCTCTCATGCTGTTTTACAAATTATTCCTTCCAAAATCTAAATGCATTGATTTCTTTGCTTTGCATGGTGCTAGCAGCAAGGCTGCTGAAAACGTGTATTGTTGAAGGGTGAAACAAAAGCAAGCAGCATTTTTGCATCAGCCTCCTTAAATCCTAGCTGTTAGGGTTATGCTTTCATTTTGTATGAATTACATGGAAAAGGGATGGCTGCAATGCTGGAGGTCTGAAGGAATGTCAGGTTTACTTTTGATTAGTTTTGTGTGACAATTGCAGCAAAAAAGCCAGAGGCTGACGTGACATACTGACAGCCGAACACTCATGCTACAGTAGTCTTATTCTAATACACTCTTCTTCCTGGAACAGCTACATCCTTCTTAATTTCACCATTAGCTTCTTGATCAGATCATGTCTGAGAATTATTTGGTCAATAAACCTCAGTTTGCAGTGAGGTACCTGTACTCTGTGTACTAATATGTGTGGGCCGCAGCAGGGGTGACAGTGATTTAGATCTGGAACAATGTAGGGTTACACACTTTGTCCTATCGAGCTACTGCTCTGATCAAAATTCAAGCTCCCTGGAAACTACTGTTGGAAAAAAAGATGGAAAATCTGATCATGGAGTCCATGCTTTATAACTGTTTAGTCCCCACTCCCTACTGTAACTACGTTTGAGTACATGTAACTGAAACATTGAAATATGTTCTCCATACCTCTCCCTGTGTCAATATCTAGGGGCAAAGACTTTTCACTCTAAGCAAAGCACCGCATCCATTCATGGGGTTGTATAAACACACACAAAATTATCAGACAGCTGGGATGTATTTTGCATTGGTTTTCTTATTGGTATTTCTCCTCACCAGTTACTTACTGGCGTTCCTCCTCCTTGTTGCCCCCTTATGTTGGTATGTAGATGCTAAATTCCTTCGGGGTAAAATCTTGTCTTTTTTGTTTTTACTCATGTCACTCAGCAAACACAGTCATGTGCGGGGATCGTGTTCTACTACAAACAATCCTGCTGGTGCTACAACTCTGAATCCTTGCTTACTTCTTGCTTGCACTCAGCATGTGCTACCACAGCATTAGATCTCCTGCACTGTTTTTAAAGAGGCACATCTGGTGATACTAAAAATAGGGGCTTGTCAGCAGCTTGGTAATTTTAGGCTCAACGAGAAGCTGTCCCCATAGCAACCATACAGTTGTTGAATCATTTATTATTTGAAGGAGAAAACCATAATAGTGCTGACAATTTTCAACTCCAGAGCATTTTAAGGGTACTTCATTTTTCTGAATTCCCCCTTTCAGATCATTAATATTTATCAGACGGCACCAGCTCTCAAGCTTCCTACTTGCTTTCATGCTACGTTCCCACCATTTGATGTGTGGCGCGACTGGATCTGAGCGTGGCATTTTAAACGGGGAGAGGAACAGACACAACAGGAGGAGCGCAAGGACTGCCAATTTTGGTTGCCCAAATTTTGGTTGCACAGTTTGATTAAACTCGGTCTCCCCCACAGTCAGATTGTTTTTAGCCCATGGGCAGGGTGACTGTATGTCATAACCAGAAAGGAGAACAAGGGCTCCCTGAAATGGAGGACACCCAAGAAAAATGTAGGACATGACAAAATAAAAGCTAAAAGCAGTTATATATAATGCTTTCATAGACTCATAGAGTTGGACGGGACCCAGTGGATCATCCAGTCCAACCCCCTGCCTGCAGCAGGAAATCCTCATCCTGTGGGAACCTATTGTTAATAAATTAACAATAGGTTCTATGTCCTAATAACTTAAATTAACGACAGAGTCTATGTTCCATTAGTAACCGGTTCTTAGAACCAGGCGATCATTAGCAAAGGTTTCTATAGAACCTGTGAGAACTCCTGAAGCCCACCACTGGACCTGGGTCTCAAACCCTGGCCTGCTGGTTAACAGGCACAGTGTCTTAACCACTTGTGCCATTTTCATGTGATTGATTTAAACACTACATTACTTATTAGTAAATTTAAAACTATTACATATGATTTATTACATATAATTTATTAATTAAGAAATCTATCTGCTGGCTGTTCACAAGGAAATGGAGGACAACAAATATTTTTTTCCCAGGACACAAATGCTAAAAAGAGGAAAGGAGAACTTCTGCTTCCAAATGCTCTAAGATCCCTTATTCTGGGTGCGCCATCTTCAGATGTTAGGTGGCGTACAGAGGTACAGCTTTCTTAGTGGTGGTACTCTGATTGTGGAATGCCCTGGCCAGAGACACTTCTTGGCTTGCCACCTACTTTGTTCACTTTTAGATTCCAAGTGAAGGGGTTTTATTTCCCTCTTGAACTTTTCCTGGATAATATTTTAATGCCACTCTTGCTGTTTTATTACTGTTTTTTTATGGTTGCCAATTGTTTTATGGTTGCTTCTTTATTGCTGCTTTAGAGCTTTTGTTACGTGATTTAACAGATTGGTTTAATCATTGATGTTAGCTGTTTTGGAGGTGTATTTTGATGCAAACGCATGAAACCAATCTTTTGAAAGAAATAAAGTCAGAGAAAAATGGGCATCCTATCTGAGTCAGGTCAGTCTTTGATTATTTTAAAAGAGCTTGTGCAAGAGACCTTTCCATTACCTCCTGTGAAATGTCACCATTGCTTCTTTCTTCCAAAAACATTTATGCAGTGAAGTGCAAGAGTATATAAGGCATTCCCACAAAAATATGAATGGCATTGTCAGGAATTCCAAGGAGATTGGGATCAATACAAAGCACCAGGGATAGTGCACATATCTTTTACTCTATTATTATTATATTACTACTCTATTACTACTAGCAGTGGTGGGCACCAGCAGGTTCACACCTACTCTATAGAACCGGTTCTTAAGAGATAGTACATATAAAGTTTAAAAATAGCCATTTAAAAGTGGCTGCCAGATGGACAGAGAACCGGTTCTTAATTTCTTTGAAGCCCATCACTGACTACTAGCTATTACTACTACAGTGTGTTTTTTGTGAACAAAGACAATCATATACAAAAGGTAGCAAGGAAATAGTATTATGATTTATCCCACCACAGCCAGATGCAGAGCTCTATGCTTGCATGGCGGCAGGACATTTAGACTGCAATCCTAACCACACTTTCCTGGGAGTAAGTCCTATTGAACACAATGGGACTTACTTCTGAGGAGACATGCTTAGGATTGCTCTGTTATTTAAGGGATTAAGGCTGCAATCTTAAAAGACACTTTCCTGGGAGTAAGAACCACTGAGTACAATGGGGATTACTTCTGAGTAAGACATGATTAGGACTGCAGCCTTAGAGCCTTTCCCATGCCAAAGAGATGTACGAATCTTTTATCTTTGTATCCTCACAACAACCCTGTGAGGTAGGTGAGGCTAAGGGTGAGTGGCCCCAGGTCACTTAGGAGGAGAGATCTGAATCTGATTCTTCCAGGTTCAAACTTCCTAACCTCTACAGTCTACACCATTCTGTCTCTACCATGCTCAGGGCTCTTGCATATATGCAGTTGCTGCCTACTACATCAGACCAAGGGTGCTTCCTGCAATGACCTAACTACATCAGACCTAACTTAGTGCTTCCTGCAATGACAATGGCTCTCCAATGTTTCAGTAAGGCTGTATCTCGGGTTATGAGGAATTTTTAAAATTGCCATAAATAGCAATCTGCAGGAGGTATATGATCTGAAGACTGAGCTGTCACCTGAAAAAACTAAACAGGAGCAGTTGCTTGAAAGGGAGACTTAAGACCACTGATGTGTCTGTGCAGACTGGCAAAAATATATAACATCCTTGAGAAGCTGGTCTAATGTTTGGTTTGCAGCTGCTTGTGAGAGCTTTGAAAGCACAGGAGTCAGCAGCTGGGATGCTGCTATGAAGATCTGGAGAAATAAATGTTTTGTGAGATGGAAAAAATACATGTAAAAATCTCATTGAAAAAGGATTATATTCAGCTTGCCTAGAATATGTAAACCACCTTGAGTCTGTTGAGAAAGATAGTACATGAATATTGAAATAAATAATCTTTCTACAGGCAAGGTTTGTCCCTATCAGTTCGCCACTATCCCTTCCTTGTGTGCTCAAAATATTTCATGGAGAAAATGCTGATGGAGTCCAAGGAATCTCTTTCATTGCTGGTTTTGGTACCATGGACTTGGCAGAACGGGGCCTTGGGTTTAAAAAAAACTTGCAGTGGACCTATTGATGCCCATCTGCATGCTGATGATGTTACCACCGTCACCACTATTTGAGGGTTCTGCAGTCAGCCTAGCAGATGGGACCTCTGATGGATATTCGTCTTCAGATAGGGCCTGATCTGGTCATCCTGATATAACTCCTGTATCAGTTAACTTGTTTCGGGGCAGGTGCTTGGTCTATTGAGGATCTTCCATTTCTGTATTTCTATCCCATTTCTGTGACCTCAAGTACATCAACAGTGAGCGGTATTTGTTGAAGCAAAAAGCAACATGCTTATTCAGTGATGACAAAGAGCAAAATTTGAATATGGTTAATTAAAATCTGGACTATCTGGGGCTGTTCCTTTTCTCCTTTCAGATGGAGACATACTGGCCTCCTTTACTGCTATGGATGGACACTTTACAACAAGCTACAGTGACCTCAGAATAACCTAAGACAGTGGACAAAAGACAGAGGTTAACACTCATTCAGTTAAAACCACAGAGGCTGATGGATTAGGATAACAATTTTGAATTAACAACATTAAGAAATAAAAAACCTTTGAATAAAGCTCAAAGTGCGTGATTAAGCTACAACAAAAACCAAAATATTGTTAGTGGTGGTCATTTATACTGTAATTGATTATTTCTAATTTTGCTCTGATCTGTTGGGCTGAAGAGATTGCTCAGCCTAACATCTGTATGTGAAGGTGGGAAGATGATGTTTTAAGCTGCAGTCTGATTCAGACAGTGCTGAGAAGCATGTTTGCTGCAGGAAAAGGTTTGTGTGTGATGAAATCTGGCCCATTACAAACTCTCTGTATATTTATTCACATTGTTATAAAAATGGGACTGAGGTGGGGGGGAACAGTTGTTTTTATTGTTTTTAACAAATATTTTTAATCTGCATGTTTTTATTCAATCTAATTATATTTTAATTATATTTTAATGGTGTTTTAATCTGTATTTATGATCTATTTTAATGTTTTATTCCCTGATGTCAGACGCCTTGAGCTCCCCCTTGTAGGGGAGGAAAGGCGGGATATTAAATAAATAAACAAATAAACAAATAAACAAATAAACAAATAAATAAATAAAGGGCTTGCTCAACAGCACTCTGGGGGAATTGAGGAAAAATGGGTGGAACCGACTTGGGCCACTATGTGCAGACCCTTCAATTACTTTTCCATGGCTAACAAGTGCTTGACGGTCAAGTGATTAGGCCTGGAGGAAATTCATGCAGGAGATTATGCTTTTTGATGGCTGATAGAAACATCAATGTGGAATATAGGTTGTGCAGCTATAGAAATGGTATGATCAATGTCTTGGATGCCAATCAGGGTTGGCCCAAGTCCTCCTTGCACCTGAGACATCGTTCTAAATGCTGTTCTAGACTTTTCTATACTGAAGAGCCCCAAATACTGTAACATTTCTTTGTATGGGAGGTGCCCAAACCCAGTAATCATTTTGGTTGCTCTCTTCTGCACCTTTCAACTTACACTACTGTATTTATTTGAAAACAACGCTCACCTTTTTCAGCTGAATTTATTCTCCAAAATCAGGGTGTACATTAGATTTTATGTTTAATTAGATTTGAGTAAATATGGTATTTTGATTATAAGTATAAAGTGCACATTAGAATTGATGACACATTAGATTCGAGTAAATATGGGTGTATCTTTTTGGTGATGTGGTGACCAGAACTGGCTATATACTCCAGATGTGGCTGTACCATTGATTTATACAATTACATTATAATATTAGACATTTTATTCTCAATATCTTTTCTAATAATCCCAGGAATTGAATTAGCCTTCTTTTTCCACAGCACATTGGGTTGACACTTTCATCATGTTATCCACTGTCACCCCAGCATCTGATCTGTCTCAGAACCCATTAGCCAATAATATCTACTATATAGATACTATAAGCCTATAGTATCCATAATTATTTACTCTCATGATTGACTGCATACATTGGGAGTAAAATTGATAAAGAAAAAATAACTGGTCCATGATGAACATAAGAAGCAACTTATGGTAACTGCTTGATTTCCTGCTCCCTCTCCTGGACTAGCTGGGTAAAGCAGTGCTTGCTATGCTACTTGGAGAAAATTCATTGGCATCCTTCAGTCTTGAAAGACTAGGGTATCGTGCTTAGAAGTAGCAATTTGAGAGTGGCAATCCCTTCCACACCAAGGGTAGATACAGTCAGTCCCCTGCCCAGCCCCCAGATTTTGCTGTTTCCGGGACTGCCTCTTTGTCTCAGCCTGCTGAATGAGTGTCTCTTCGAACTGAAGAAGGCCATGCTGCGTCTTTTGCCTCCACGCTGAACGATCAGAGGTCAGGGTTTCCCAGTTGTTGTCCATTCCCAAGGCCTTTAGATTCCTCTTGCAGATGTCCTTGTATCGCAGCCGTGGTCTCTCTCTAGGGCGCTTTCCCTGTGCTAATTCTCCATACAGGAGGTCTTTTGGAATAAAAAGTACTTATGAAAAAAAGAAAATTGAATTGAATTCAAAACATGCATTCATTGTGCATGATCCTATGAAGTCTACCTAAAGACACTTTCCTGGCAGTAAGCCCCATTTAACACAATAGGGCTTACTTCTGGGAAGACACGATTAGGAGGCTGCAATCCAAGACACCTTCAAAGTGTCTCCCCACTTTCTCCTTCTCTCCATCCTGAGCCTCTCTCTCCCCTGCTCCCTTCTGGCTACCCCTGAGCTGCTTCCCTCCTCTCCACTGCTCTTCTCTCCCTCTGCCCAGCGGACACCCGGCCACAGGAGGAACAGCGCAGAAGTGTTGGCATGGCCCTATTGCATTTTAAAAGAGCTGCTGGCCAGTGCGTCTGCTCCAGCTGTCAACAAGTGTGTTTGTTATGTGAAGAACAATTAGTTAGGTGAAGCAGAATCCTAGAGAAATTTTTGTTTGTTACATGGAACATACTTTATGTGAAGCGTTTGTAACATGAGGCGCGACTGTATTTTTTAATCAGATGTCCTTCTCCTCCAGGACACATCCTCTTTTTATTCATGTATCCTGGAAAAAAATCTTCATTGTCCTCCTTTTCCTTGTGAGCAGGAAGCCTATAGCCTGATTGGAATTAATAAATTATATGTAATAAATTGTATATGTAATAATTTTAAATTTAAGAGTCAGTAATATAGTGTTTAAATTTAGCACATGAAAGCAATATACACGAGCTTTTATTCTGTTATGTTCCTCACTTTTCTTGGGTGTCCTACATTTTGAGGGGGGGCTGCTCTCAGAAAGAAGGGCAGGCTTGGGGAGGGGGAGTGCAGCAAACCTCTCCATCACTCTGCAAGGGCCTCCTGCTGCAGGTGCAGCCTGAGCCCGGACAAGTGACTAAGCCTGAACTAAAAGTACAATCCAGAAGTAACTATTGGAAAATGTAAGAGGCACTTATTCTGGATTGCTTTACTCATTTCCCATAGGTGGCATTGTAACTATGTTGGTGTAAAAGGTCCTGTAGTTACTCTGGATTGTAGCCTCAGTCTGCCTTCTCCCAGGAGCATGGGGTGTGTGTGTGTGTGAGTGCATGGGTTGTGTGTATGTATGCATGTGTATGTGTGTTTGAGTGCATGGATTGTGTGCATATTCATGTGTGTGAGTGCATGGGTTGAATATGTGTGTTGTGGGTGTGTGAATGAGATGAAAGGTGTATGAATGTGTGTGTTGAGTGCATGTGGAGGTTGGGTGCAGTGGGATTGGAGAGAGTCTGGAGGCTTGGGGAAGGTTGGGGGTAAGAGAGGACCTGTGGGGTTGGGGACAGTGGAGTGGGACAGAGCATGGGGACTTGGGGGCAGAGAGATAGATATGTCCTCTTTTTCCAGGACAGGTCCTCTTTTAGTCTTGTGTCCTGGATTGGGAGTAGCAAGTTTGACAAGGGGGCAGATTTCAAATATTGAAAAGGGATCCTGGGCTGAAATGACTGAAGACCACTACAATAGATAATCTTGAAACCTAAATCAGCTTCATGTCTGCCTAGCTGCATGCGCCTCCTTTTATACTCAAACCAGCCAGGTAACTTGAGTTGGTTCTGCAGATGACTGTGCAGAATCTGCTTCCCTTTGTTTTACTTCAGATACTCATACCTTTTCCTAGATGAAAAAACTCTGTTGTGTAGCCACTTGCAGCGTATTTTAAACTCCGAGTCCCACCGCTATTTGCTAATGAGATGAAATAGCACCATTAAACCACCTGCTTGATGAAAGGCAAACAACTTCTAAACATCTTGCTGCATGAGCTTTGAAGAAAGGAAAAAGATCTAATGTGGTTGGAGCTTTTGAAGTGGTTTTTTTTGTACTTAGAGTTTGCTGGGCTGAACAAAGCAATGTAGAAATATGTGAAGCTCTCATGTTTTGATTGCTGCTGTTTCCCATCTCAAAACTTATTTGTGTGCCTGTCTTCCAGTGTCTAAAAAGAATAAGATTTTCTCCTGTCTCCACACTATCCTTATGCTATGCTAGCATACATCAAACAGCAATACAAGTGTTTTGCTTAACAAGCGCCTGCCCATAGCAAAAGCAATACCGCCACGCTGTTCCTCCTGTGGCCGGGCCTCTGCTGGGCAGAGGGAAAGAACAGCAGTGGGGAAGAGGGAAGCAGCTCAGGGCTAGCCAGAAGGGAGCAGTGGAAAGAGGCGCTAAGGATGGAGAGAAGGAGAAAGTGGGGAGACACTTTGAAGGTGTCTTGGATTGCAGCCTCCTAACCATGTCTACCCAGAAGTAAGCCCCATTACATTAGGATTGCAGCTTAAGTAGACTTCATAGGATCATGCACATTGAATGCATGTTTTGAATTCAATTCCAGTGTTTTGTCATCATTTTTACATATAGTTAATATTTTTATATGAATTTTTTTGGGGTTGTGGAACCAATAGTCTGGATTTCCATTATTTCATATGGGAAAATCCGCTTCACGTAAAGAGCATTTCACATAACAAGCATGCTTCTGGAACTAATTAAACTTGTTATGTGAGGCACCACAATAATTCAGTATTGTTAAGGGGAAGTGCTTGATAGTATTGGTAAGCCAGTGTCCCCAATACCCAGCCTTCTATTGCTCTTCTTATAAGCTGCAAGAGAATCCAAACCAAGTAGACTCATAAATGGATTTAAAACAGTTTTAATACTTGTGGAGGATGTGAATGCAACACAAGTCAAAAAGCAGAACATCCACATAGTGGATTGGTACATGATCCATGTAGAACAGCTCAGAACAATTCCACAACAGTGATACAGCCCCGTGTTTATTTTTATGTCCACTTACAGTTTGGTAACAACTGATCTCAGTAGTGGGGCCAGGCACTTTTACTTAAAAATGAGGATTCCTGGATACAATACCCCAAATGTCTCAAAAGGGTCCCCCCAAACCATTCATTGTAATTTCTTCTTCCATAGACACCACCACTGTGAGCAAGTATTGTTATCCCTGGAATTTCTCATTTTTAGAATTTAATATCTCTATACTTCTTAGTATAAGAAGCTCTGTGTTACAAAAATTGTGGAAGAATTGAAGGATTTGTGCACCATGACATTTAGATTTCCATGAGACAGTAACTTAAATATACAGTAGAGTCATACATGCAATATACAAATTTAGAGCATCACTTTATATATAGATAATATACTTTACAAAACATTACAATATATTTCTTTTAAAGTATTTCATTTTGCATTCTTAACAGCTTCTACAGTGTCAAGTAAGCCTGGCTATAATCTGAAGACACTTTTAAAGGCATACCAGTATATACACACACACACTGAACACAAAAGCAAACTTTAATAAAAAGTCAAAAAGGCACAATTCAAGGTCTTAGGAATCCTTTTGGTATATTTTATTTTTTAAAAACCAAAATGATTTGTGTGCACAAATAAAAATAAAAGGTTGGTCCGTCTTGGCACGTTTCAACAACAGGACCACCTTGTGTTGAATCAATTCATTTTGTGATGGGAAGATAATTTAACACTTTGAAATCAGAAAAATATCAATCCTTGTGGCAACTCTGTGGCAAATTTGGCAACTGTGCTCTCAATAGTGAGTGTATTACACCTTTAATGGCAAGTTTGCATGGAAGGTTCACCCTCTGGCTAAGTGTGCATGTGTGTTATTCTTTAAAACTATTAAACACAGGCAGGTATTCAAGGCAATTATTACATTCTTGTGCTAGACAGTTTCAGCCACTCTATAGTAGACTTCACTGGAAATTGCTCCATTTGGCTGGCTGAAGTTGTGCAGGAAGTAAGGCTGAACCTAAAAGAAATATAGGGACAAAATATGAACATAGGATAGATAAGCACTGAGATTTGCTTAACTTTGTTGAATGAATTGACTCACTTGCAATCTTAGTCTCTGTATTTAATTTACTAGATAAAAGTGAATTAAATGTGACAATGATTAGTCTGTAGAAATCGTGGTCATGAGCCAGCCCTTAGCACAAAAAGGCAAGATACAGAGAATAAAAATCTGGCAACTAAAGGGCAGTTGAAGTGCAAGAAGGATAGGCTAACCAGCTTAGTTTTAAGAGGGTGGAAGAATAAAACAGAAGATTTTGGGGAATAATTTGAATGACCGGTAGTATGAGGAGAAGGATCTAGTCCCCGAATGAAAATTTCTTAGGTCAAATGCATACTTCACACACCTGAGAAGACACTAAGAGAATCCATTGATATTTACCTTTGTTCAAGTCTAGCTGCTTGGACCTTTAAAGACAAACCCATTCTTTGGACACTGACTTGGCCGACTCATCTGCGTGTATAGATCCATTCTCTGTTGCATACTATAACACGACAATGAATGTATGGTCAACAAAGGGAGCCGCTATTGACACAAAGCATAACCCATTACATCATTCCAAGTCTATTTCACAAACATGAAATAGTCCTTTTAAAGTATGACTTGTTTGGAACAGTGCAGTACTGTTCTCTTTGTGTACTCTGCTGTTGTAAAAATACTGATTACCACCCCTCTTTGGCCTTCCACCAGGAAGAGCTAGTATTTCTAAATTAAGTTTCTATAGAATGGTTGCAATAAGAACAAATGAGATTCAACTAAGATTGCTCTGCAGTGGTCAATTTTGCAGTCTGTGGGCATGAATATATATCCCCAAGTATATAGCTTATCTTGATGAGCAAAGATAGTTTGATGGATAGTGCTTCCTGAGCTTGCAGCTGTGATATACTTGCCACTACTTGGAGACTGAAGCCCATCCTTGACAAAGGCCATGATCCTCACGTAACTGGAACTGGCATCTTTATTAAAGATCTCGGGTTGTGTTGGCCTTCAAGACTGTCCCCCTTAGGAAGAATTCCTTCTTCATACACCCACCTCTCATATGTTCTTTTCAGGTTGTCCTCCAGACCAGGTACATGTTCATGGACTGCTGCAGAGCTAGCTTATAGTTAACTACCACTGTGACCTATTTATTAATATAAGGACTTCTATCACAATATTTGTGAGTAACAAGAATTCATTCTTCTCCATTTCACCACATTTCTAGTACAATAATGTCAATCAACCTGAGAGAAGACATGGAAGACTTGCCTCTAGTGATGGCTCTTCAGCATAGCTTAGGGCCATGGACACACAAAAGGTTGGCTCCCTTTCCCCCAGAAAAAACCCTACAGACCAATGTTTTACTGACATTGTCTCCAATCAGCAACTCACAGCGTAGGCCATCGTTTTACACTGTTTCCTGTATAATAACCATTCACAACAAGTACTTCCTGCAAGAAGTGTTTCCTTGCTTTTTGATACCTGGGATAGTATGCTGCATAGTTCATAAAGAGCTGAGGGGTGGCTGGATAATAAGCCGTGGAAGGCTGCAGAGTTCGTGGACTGAGGAGGACAGAGGGTTGATAAAGGGCTGCTTCTGTTGGGATGACTGCTGTAGGAGCTGGAAATGTGTATGAAGGTGGAGACATGCCTAATAAGAAGAATGAAGAAATACAGATGAAGAATCTTTACATTCCTATGTGTTATATTTGGACAAAAGTAACAATTTTTTTCAAAAATTGTATTTTCATCCCATCCCTAATCAGGATTATGCAGCAGCTAGTTTTGGCTTCACATTTCAAAGAAAAGCTTCTTCAATTGACACACATATGGTACAAAAGAAGTCATATTGGGGGTGCAATCCTAACCAATTTAGGCCAGTGCAATTCGCCTGTCTCCCCACTCCCATGTTGACGAGCTTGACGAGCACCTGTCGGAGATGCTCTAGGAGGACTAGATGACCTACTAGATCCCTTCCAACTCTAGAATTCAATGATTCTATCTACTCCTACCGCTCAACCTCAGGAAACCGCACAACTACAACAGCCTATCATAGGATATGGTGCAATTTCCACAGCCCAGTGAGCATGCTGCCTTTCTGCCCTCTTCAGCAATTAGGCCAGCCTAGTGGACTCCTCGCCCTGTGGATTTGCCCCAAGTGTCAGCTCAGGATATGGTCTACCTTAGTCTACTTAGTAACTTAGCTGGGCCTTTCTCTCTGGCCTAAGTTAGGATTGCACCCTAAGTGCAAGTTAGTTTTATTTTTCTTGATATTTTGTATTTTCTTTATTACAGTATTATCATCATTTTTATAGGAATTTTTTTGGGTTGTGGAACAAATCATCTGAGTTTCCATTATTTCGTGTGGGAAAATGCGCTCTGATATACAAGCATTTTGGATTTCAAGCATGCTTCCAGAACAATTTATGCCCGTAAACTAAGGGCCCTAAAAACTGTGCAGATAGTGTCTCAGAAACTAGCAGAAGGACAAACAGGATCTTATTACCAGAAGCAGAAGCCTTCCACCACAGTTATTATTCTGACCCCCACTCAACTTAATTCCAAATACTAATGTTCAGTTTTCAATATCATCATTCAAAACTTTAAATCAATCCAAGAAGATATTGGAAGTCTAGTACTTTTTGACTGGTGATTTTCAACTTTTTTAATTTTATGGCACACTGACAGGGTGATAAAAATTATTAAGCAACACCATCAGTTTGACAATTGACAAGGCATGCTGTTCTGCTGAAGGAGGACTTACATCTCCAATGGCCCTCTGATCTAAAATATTTCTATATCTAAAATCCAAATAAATATCTAAAATCCAATCTATCTTAAGCCTAGAGAGAGATTTATAGTGGCTATATCCACACACACAATTCTCAGATCCTGATATTTACTGTATTCTTCTAAGTAATTACACCATCCAGGCTACCTAGATACATCCCTACTCAAGAGATATAGTTCTCTAATTATTCAGCATTGAATTTGGCTAGATGGGGTAAGTCAACTCACACTTGTCCCTCTGTACCCATAACATATTTTTTACCTTATATTGTCAATCATGCAACTAAAAGCTAACTGCAACATTCTTAAGGACTAGGCCACTTATAAACTCTGTGTGTAGACACACACAACATGCGCTGTATATTTAAATCAGACACTTCTCCATTGCAAGTTAAGCTACAAAAAAAAACACAACATAATCCCAGAAAATGTGTGTCAGCAGAGAAGCAAAGTAGAGATGCCAACTCCTCTTCAGACCACAGTAGTCCACAACCAAAAGAAGAAAACAAATTAAAAAATAGGCCACTACCGATTTCAAGTAGGAGAGTTTTGTGTCCCAGACCCCACACATTGAATCTTTCCAAAAGAGAGATACAAGAGTTGAGAATAGAAGCTCCAACACCTACCAGCATATAGCGTAGAGCAGCGACAAGACCCAAGCAAAACTTACATGGTAACTTACATGGTGGTGGGGATAAGCCATTTCGATTTAAAGTGCCCCCCATTAATACAAAGTTCATCTCCTCAGCAGAACACTGAAAGACTTCAACATATCTGTCCTTCATGGTTTTCTTATGACACTTCTGAGCCGCCATAAATGCTCGGTCTGAAGATTTCATTTGGATAAAAGCGTCTCCAGAAGGCCGTCCCTGGGGACAAAAGCAGCAGGGGAGGGAAGATGAGGTGGGTCACCATTACATAAGCACTGGATCCAGTTACATCAATGAACAATGATGGTTTGATTATGGAATGAAAGAACCACCCTTGATTTTAGGAAATATGGAAGGAACCCGGATGCAGAATTCTGCCATGAACTCAGCCATCCCCACACTGTGGGTTTGGAATACCCGGCAGGTTATGACCCACCAAGATTTGGCCTATGATACTGACGGTAGATTAGGCCATGTTCATCAAGATTAAACAAGCTACGTCTTGGGGCGTCTCTGCTGCCTCATCACTATTATAAATACATTTTTATGAATCAGGCAGCAGCCCCAAGGATCCCTAAAAAAGTTTTGGAACCACTACCTTAACTTATTAGGATGCCTTCAGTGAGCCATGGAATTAGATCTCTTATTATGGAGACAAAGGTTAACTTACCAAATTAATATAGGATTACCAATTAGTACATGTGAAATGCTTAAAACACTTAAGCTGATTAGAAAAGCTATGCATTTATAAACAAAAGCTATGCATAAGACAAAGAATGGTTTTTGAACACTGGCAAGTTAGGTTGATTCTTCTTCGCTTACCTGGTGATTCAGTACCATGTGAACACCATGAGTTCGGATATCTGCTGAAAACTCCCCCAGAAACCCCAATATGTCCTCTATAGTGGCAGCATAGGGCAGCCCACGCAGTCGTATGCAGTCCCTGACATTGGTAGGAGCCATAAATTGCTGAGGTAGTACAGGAAGAATAGATGGTGTTGGGAGAGGAATGAGAGGAGCAGAGGAATACCTGTTTAGCACCTGCAAAGGAATGACAGCCTTATGATTTTATACATAAAAATACAGGTTGCTCCCTTATTTCATTAACACATTCAGATTCTTATTTAACTCAGTGTTTCTTGAAATGTGGGTCAGGACCCACTAGGGGGGTTGTGAACCAATTTCAGGTGGGTCCCCATTCATTTCTCTATAAAAAAAGAAAATCAAAGTCACCGACTGACTCATTCATCACTGACTCAACACCCAAATTCAGAGACCTAGAAGCATGAAATTTGGGGGGTATATTCCTTCTGTGATGTAGGGACTCACAAGAACCAATTCTGTGCTCAATGGTGCTCATTGCCTGGTGTTGCCTGGCGCTCAGTGCCTGGCATGGATGCCTGGTGGTGTCTGGTGTCTGGCAGGAGTGTCAGTGCTGCCTGGTGCCCAGTGCCACCCAGTTTTTTGTAGTACTGTGTGGTGCCTGGTGGTGCCCAGTGCCTGATGCCCATGGTGCCTGGGGCCCAATGCCCGGCAGGATCATGACATCCCTTCTGGTGGGAGCTGGAAGCCTTCCCTAACAGGATTTAGACAGAGAAGATTATCTGTTGTTCTTTGGTCAAATTCTTTTTGGTGGTTAAGAACTTCCTGTATATAAACCAGAAGGAGCTGATGGTGTCCAAACATCCCTTGTATTAGCCAAGTGGGCAGTTAGTCTGTAGCTACACCAATACAACTGTGGGCAAAGGGTGGGAATGGTCCTTATAACAAGAGTTATTTCAGTCTAGAAAGGGAGAACTCAAGGGAGAACATGATTAAGATATAAAATTATATACGGGTTGAATATAGGGAAGTTCTTTTCCTTGTCATAGAATACCAGAATCAGGGATAGCCACTAAAATTGAAAAGGAATTGGGACAGATTCATGGTGGAAGATCAATCACAGGTTACAAACCATGATAGGTATATGGAAGATCTGGGTTTAAGAAGCAGACCATCTTGAATCTGAGATACAAATATGTGGTAACTGATGTAGATCTCTTGTCTTGTGTGCTCTCGGAGGCATCTTGTGGGCCACTGCAAGACAGGAAGCTGGACTAGATGAGCCCTTGGCCTGATCTAGCAGACAGGGCATCAGCCAGAGAGTGAGATCCACCTCAGGCTTCCTTTCAGCACACAGTATAAAGAGGAAAGAGGATTTGAGCTTTGAGAATGCCCTAGTCCCTCTTCCTCTATACCATCTTTTAAACTACAAAGCATAATGGCCTTCATTTAATACTGGCACATCCAAATGGCCAACTGGAGCAGTAACTTTGGGCAGCAGTCAGGCTGGAGATGCCTACTTCTGTCAATGTGCCTGGAGGAAGATGACCACATTTTGGCAATCCTCTTCCTCTCTGGACTGCAATTAAAAACAAGGGACAAAACAGAAGAGTGGAGAAAAGACTAGCAATGGGCTAGAACTGGAGGATCAGATGCAAGTACACCTCCAGGCAAAAGAGGCAGCAGTAGGTGGTTTCGGGTTGGCCCTGCCCTTAGATCCAGGGAAACTGGTCTCAGAGGAACTCTCCTGAATATGCCCTTCACCTCCATTTGAACAATTGGCAATGTCCTCACCAACGTCTATTAGAAGTGAACTAATGCTGAAATAGCAATAGGAAGGTATAGGAATAGTAACAGGAACAATGAAATTATAGTACTATATACAGGTTGAGTCTTGGCATTTGCACGAGTTCTGTTCACCATGAAAGAAGATTTTTTGCAAACTGAAGCAATTAAAAATTAGGCAGCCCTTTAAAAATAGCCTGTGTTATCATGTTAAGCAATCATCAACTTCCTTCCTGGGGCTTAGGGTTTTCTTTCAGCTGGAATGCAGACCTCTCACTTCCCCCTGGAGTGCAGAATATAAACTGATAATCACTTCCCCATGATTTTGCTTTCTGTCCTGCATTCCAGACAGTGAAAGGGAAGGGTCTGCCTCCCAGATAAAGTGAAACTCTTTCAAGCCCAGGAGAGGGATCTGATTGATCGTTTCCTGCAGTATTACCATTTTTTAAGCAGGCTGTTTTTAAACCTAAAGGGACATTTAATTTAATGGGCCAACCTCATTTACATTGAGATAAAAACCACAGGTGAAAAATCCATTGACAACTGAAAAATCCAATAATATACCTGCACTGCATATTTGCTTGGTATTCACTGATTTGCAGTTCCCTCAAATTGCTTCATAATGCACCAAGTCACAAAAGTTAAACAGAAATGCTTGATTTTGAGAAACACTTGCCACAGATACCTGGATATCTACCAGGTATTGACAATCTCACAGGTATGTCTAGGGCAGGTTTTGCAGAAAAATAATGGAATTTTCTATAACCTTGGATAAATTGGGGATTTATCTTAGGGAGGTGTCGGACTATAAGCTTTGCCTGATTTTAATCAAAGCTAGATCCTGAAAAATAACATACTGGAAATTTTACCTAAGAACTGTATAGTAAAATATGCATTTTTATTCATTTTTAAACTCTAGTATAGGAATCTAGAGCATTGCTTCAAATGTCAGATGCAAACTGCACAGGAGGGGAACATTTAAGGGTGCAATAGTTTCTTAAAAAGCAACAATACCCTTAAACAATTTTTGATAAAAGCTGCAATATTAGGCAAAGTGGCACAAACATGCCCTGATCCAGTGAAGTTCTTGCCTCCAGACAGCCATTTGCACCGCCAAGAGCTATGCATGGTATTATTCTGATGCAATGGCATACCTGGGTCATTTGGCACCCCATAGATCAAAATTATTTAATTAATTATTATCAGTATTAATTAGTACAATTAAATACTAATTAATATTTTCATATTTTAAAAGACAGCTTACCTATTAAGCCTCTGTTTTATTCTTTTTAGGGAAGGGGTGAGGCTGCCTTCTAGAACACTTGTTGAGCTCTACTTCATTCTTGTGGCCTTGCATTCCTATGTCTGACCTGAACATTGAGCCAAAGTACGTTTGCTTACTCTTGAGTAAACGCAGCAGTGTAGCTCAATTCTGCTTTCCATAAAGCTCTATTCAAATAAGGACTTCTTTCTGGGTTGATTGGGGGGGGGGGCTGCATTCATTGGATCAGGACCATTCTAGGGGCACTGGATTCCTCTCAGTCTGCCCTTTCCAACAGACTAAGGCACGTTTGCCTACTCATGATTAAAGGCATGATTCAGCTCACTTTCAATAGGGATCCATACTTTTTTTGGCTATAACCTTTGATAGGAACGAGATATTTCACAGCTGTTTTTTGCATTGGATTCTGCTGAAAAATACACATTCAGTAGTCTATCCTTTATAGGGTATTTCAAAGGATTTTAGTGATTTTAGCAATTTTTGTGATTTGGGTCACCCCCAAGTTGTCACCTCACTGAGAGTGGTACCTGGGGCCCAGAGTCCCCTCAGCTTGTACTAGAGATGCCACTGACCTGATGAATGGTGCACAGGCACAGAAGATTTATGAATAAATGAAGCACATGCACAACTAACTGCTTATGTACTCAAGTAGCTGAAATTGTAAGCATTGTATACCGGTAGGTGAAAAATGAGGCTATGAAATTCAGATCCTCCCACAGCAAAACAAGATTTACACAGTATACTGCTCTGTGCTGGAAAATAATCAAGAGGACTAGTGCCTCCAAGCTGCAACTTGGCAGCTCCTAAGAGCCCCATAGCTAATAGGCACTGCTAACCAATCAAGATTAGACCCAACGGCTGCTGGCTGGCCAAACCTCTCATCTCATCAATAGGTTTGCGACATATATTGGTTTCTTTGTGCCATCTACCATGCCCCAAAATACCTCCCACTGCTGTTGCAACTTGTAGCTCTAAAGAAATCTGCATTTTTCACAGACCCTTTTTCATAGGGCAGGGCCTTCGAAAGGGCATCATACCAAGGACCTCCTCAAACCAAAAAAAGCAGGCCTTCGTCAGTCTTGAAAGACTATGGTATCGTGCTCTGTTCTGCATATGCTGCATGCGAAGCATGAAAGCCTGGGTTGGATTGTTATGGAGGATAGGCTGTTACCCAAGCAGCACATCCCTACTCTCCACGCCACTGAATTAGTCCAATGGAAAGGCAGAGCCAATACGATTGGATCCAGCTGGCGTCGCAGAGCTGGGCTAAGGACAGGAGCTCACCCTGTCTTGTGGGGCCAACCTGGGTCTTGAACCCTGGCCTGCTGGTTAACAGGCACGGCATCTTAACTGCTTGCGCCACCCACAGCCCATCTCCTCAAACCTTAAAAAATCTCCTCAAACCAGTATTCACCTTATTGATAAAAGGCATGTCAGCTGTGCAAGCTATACATGCATGGTGCTAGCAAAAGTAGCCCAGCCCAGGAGGAACCCAAGGCTGTTTTAGAATCATGCCAGCAAGCTTTTTGAAATCAAGCTTAATAAACCTGTTAAGCTACCAACATCTGTCAAGCCTGAAATCAGTAATCAAGAGTCAGCAGACAACACGTGGCTCAGCCTTGCATGTGCCTTCCAAGACTTCTAGATACTACCTCACCTATTTACAAGCCTATCCCTTTGCAGTCACGTGGGCTAGAAACCCGTTTTCAAGGAAAAGCGGGTTTTTTCCTCTTCAGTTGTGCACCCAATTTACAAAACAGATGATCTCTCACACACACTGAAGTATTTCACAGATTGAGGAGACTACACCAACAATTTTGTTGAGACAACCAAGAATAGCCACAAACTCGATTGAAAAAGAGTATAAAGGTGGTATACTGTACTTATTCTTACACACACAGCCGAAAGGCAATTTCATACATTTAATAATTTTGGGCATGCAAGACAGTTTGTTATTTCTTTAGGCAAAAAAAGTATGCAAATAAAGTATTATAGTTGCTTTGATTTTTTTAAATTTAAAAGAGGGACACAGCACACACGTAATAAAGTGAGCATGTATTCATAGGTGCACACGCAAGGCTCTCAAGATGCAGCCGCCCTTCCCTCAGATCTATAATTCCAAAGAGGAAATGAAACTCAATTGTTACTTCATTCATGATCACAACCAAGGTGCTTGGTAGACCCAAGATTGCATAGCTGCAACAACTTTCATTCATCTTCTCCCCACCTTAACATCTCAAGCTGTGACATCAGTGAACATGGTTCTCACCTGCTGGACTTCAGCGGCTGTGCTCCTGAAGAGTTCTATGTACCTTTTACCCAACAAGTCCTTGTGCTTTTTTAACGCATTTTGTGCATATTCTTCACAGGCAAACAATACAAAGGCATCCCCTGTGGGCCTATTGTCAGGATACGTAACAAAAAGGATTCCTTCTTTGCCACCCGTCACAGGACAGTGCTGACCAAAAAATGCTAAGACTTCTTCTGTCGTTGCGTTGAATGGGAGTCCCCGCATCCGGACAATCACTTGGTTCTCTTTGGACAGAAACTGAGCTACTTCATTGGAAGTACCTTGAAAGAGAACCAAAAATAGAGATAAGGGTTACTGAGCAAGCCATCAACACTTTTCTTGTGAGGGCTTTTTCCATTTTTGAAACTTCTTTCTGTGCAAGAATGAAATACTGTACAGCCACGGAGGGCACACCCATACAAGCCAAACAGTGCAAGACTTTTACTTAAGAGGTCCACCCTCACCTTAGGCAGTGCGTAGGCTTTATTTAGAGTTCAGAGCAGACACTCAGCTAATAGGACCAGACTCTTGAAATCAAAGCCTGACCTGGCACTAAATCCTCAATCTACTTTTCCTGTCACCTTTAAGAATCATCCTAAACACTTTTATGTTATTAGCCAATATTTTCATTTGATCTAGGAAAGCCATTTAGTTCACCAACGCATAAAAAATTATCCCATTTTGTGTTTAAAAAGCCAACTTTTTCTATTATAAAAAGGCAAGGATTTTTTGAAAAGGGTGAAATAGCTGACAGAGCACATTGAGGGCGTTTATTCCTGGCATATCAAAAGTGCAATATGTAATTCCAATTCAGAATACGGAAGTTTACAAGGTATTGCAACACTGTTCATGTGTCAGAACATCCCCTCTGAATCACAGTGTTGCATAAACCCTGCCTAAATGATTCTATAGGAGCACATGGAAGAAGAGAAAGCAATGCTTTAGTGCTTAAATTCAGCTTCTGTATCTTTTGACTATTTGCTTGGCCCTTTTATTATCCTCACACAACTTGCTTCTCCACCTCTCCAATTCCAGTGGTAGCAATTTGGGATGCACTGATATTCCGGCACGGCAATCAGTTTCGGCAAAGTTCAGTTCAACACTGTTATTTTCAGAATTACTGTACTAAAAACTATTGGTTCTCACTGCATTTAAATTTGTTACTGTTCATTATGTCAAGTCCATTTTTAAGGCCGTTAAATACAGCAGGATTGCAACCACTCCTGTCCTGAGCATTTTTTTTACTAGAAATAAGAGGTATGTTTACAATATATTATTTGTGACTCCAAGTCCAGTACCTAGTTGTACAAAATCCCATTCCTTGTACACTTTGAAAATACATGGCTAGTTTAACGCACATCAGTCTAGTATGTATGTACACTGGTAAAAAGAAAAATAACATACTCATTATAACTTTTAGAATATGCTACCTCTACATGGAGAAAAGGTGTGTGAGCTGATCTGTCACTAGTCTTACTCCAGAGGACAAGGGGACAGGCCTCCATGATAAAGCAAATGCTTTGTTATATAGAAATTTTAATTTTCAAGCTCTGGCACTTGTGGCTTAAGGATTCCATGCAGCATGGCTGGGTAATATTCTTACAAAAGACGTTCAAAACCCATTATCATAGGACAGAGCTATTTAATTTGCTGCATTCTTATCCCACCCTTCCTCCAAGGAGCTCATGGTGGTATATAGGTCCCTTCCTTTTATAACCATGTGAGGCTGGTTAGGCAGAGAAAGACTGACTGAGACTTGCCCAAGGTCACCTAAGGAACTTAATGGCTGGGCAGAGATTTATCCAACACTGTCTGGATAATGCAAAGAGCTGACATGGAATAAGGCAGTTTCATTTGAGCACCAGTCTAATTTTTAAATAAAGATTCTGCCACTAGATAGAAGCTACTTGTAGTGTGAACTTGAAATTACTATAACAGAAAGATCACCTCCAGCAATTTTCAGGAAATCGTCACCTGTTGCTTTGTATACCTAGGAAGAAGAAGAAAGGAAAATTGGTACAGTTGGGAGACATTTTCCACCATTTCTGTTAAATACAGATTGTGGCACTTAAGCAACTTACCTCAATGTACCTGTTCCCCATGTGATGCTTGTGCCTTTGCAGTGCTAGATCGCGGTGCTCTTCACTCACAAACCTCACAAGAGCTTCCCCATTCCTTCTGCCTTGGGCATTCAGACAAAGTGCAGCCCCTCCTCTAAACAGAAAATGGAAGCTTGGAAACTGAAACCATAAAAGCATGTTTCCCCCCAACCCCTGCCACAGCCTGCGTCCAAAACACCAAAGGACACTTCTGAGCATTCACACCCACCTTGCTAAAAAGACAATAAATGGTTTACAATAAGAGGAGATATTAAACAATACAGCAGTTGACTACCAATGTGTTCACACGGCCCCTTCAATAAGTTACTGCTCTTCTTTCTATCTTGGCTACTCGGGGTGGTGGACGGATTTGAACATTCCATGCAGACACAGAATTAGCCTTCATTGGCTTGCAATCATGGGGGAGAAACTGACCAGCTGAGTCCTAGTGATGTACCCATGAAATTGGATAACCCACAGTGATTAATTGCGTGTGGTAGATATTGTTGTTGCCCATTCATTTGCATCCAAGTTAGCCCAAATGGCTTCAAAGTGAAAAACATATCCAAGATCCAATGCAGCATATTTCTTATTTGACTGGTACTTTTACTCACCCTAGAAGGCATTTGCCACCTTCCCTTCTGTAACCCCTTGCTTTTGCCACCCCAAAATATGCTTCTGGGAATTGAGGACACTCTGGATGTAACAGGAAAGTATGCAACATAGCCAGGAAATCAACCAATCCTTTCCTGTTTCAGGAAGGTGTTTCCTTACTTTAGAAGTGCTTTTATTTGCATATGAAATTAAGGCTCCAACTCTTTTCTGTTCACAAGCAATTTTTGCAGGGTGGACAACATAGCCACTTTTCCTGCATGAAAAAGTTTGTAAATAACTAGTTCTGCATTCTCATAAGAAAGGCCTTGCTGGATCAGGCCAAAGGCCCATCTAAGGGCGCAATCCAGAGTAACTACGGGGAGTCCTTGCTCCAGAGTAAGATCAAGTTCCTATGGATTGCAATATGAATTTCCCATAGGTGTTCACTAGGTGGTGCAGTAACTATGGGTGCACGTAATGTCTCTTACGTGCTCCTGTAGTTACTCTGGATTGTAGCCTAAACCAGCTTCCTCAGGTAGCACACAAGACAACAAGAGACTGACATCTTGGTGTCCTCCCTTTATCTGGCATTCCGAAGTAGCCTACATCTATTTACATAAAAGCCTCAACTTGTCACCTTGTGTGTCAGCACCTTCTGAGGGAGTCTATTCTCCTCTGCCTCTGGCGCAGATAAGAGGCCAGGCTGAGGGGAGGCAAGAGGCAATTGGGAAAGGGTCAAGCAGTCTCTACATTATCTTCCCTAAGAACAGTAGTTCACTCTTATGCACTATACCCTAAATAATTAAAGAACGTTGTTATATTGTCCTGCTGCCAAGTGACATCTGTGGGCTTTTACTCATCGAAAGTAATTAGGTTGCACAAACCCATCATGGCTTGAAACCTGTGATTGATCTTTCCTGCATAAATTTGTCTAATCTCCTCTTAAAGAGATTAGCTTAGATGCCTTTAAACTAGGGCCTAGGCTATGCTTTGGATCTAGCCTAGATTCTTTCACCATCAGCAAAAAAACAAGTTATCAATTAAGTTGTACATTCTCCCCTTGTAGTTTCTCCCATCATTTTTTGCCAGCCTATATCTTTATTTTGGAATCATCTGCTATCATGTTTCTCCCAAATTCAATTTGGGAAAAAATATGGATTTCTTCAACAATTTGCCATCTTGTGTGTTGGTCTCCAGGGCTGACAGAAGATGTGCCAAATCCTGCCCTCCCATTTTTTGGCCATTGTTCCACTCCCTGGATTGGACAACGAGGAAGAATTGGACCAGAGAGGATGTGTAGGAGAGAGGAAAGTGTAAGTGTGTTAAAGAAGCTCAACCCAAACATAGGTAGAGCAGTGGAGGTGAGTGGGTGGATACTGGATGTCCACCGCCAGTATGCAGCCAGTCAGCTTGGCCCTGTGTTGTAAGGACACATCACTCATCCCAATATATTCTTCCCATGATCTGGAACTGTACTCTTCTTGCAATATTGTGTACAGCTGTTTGCGATTCCCCTCCCAGTGATAGCAAATTGGAGCCCATTCAACACCCATCCAGTGGAAACAGGCAACACCTGAGAGGATAAACATCTCCTCCCCAAATGTAGCTTCTTTCCCCACTGCTGAACTATTCATAGAACATTAAAATGTGTACACAACCCTAAGGGTGTTTACTCCATCAAAACCATTAAGACCTACTTTGGCTAAAACAATTAAGATTAGATGTGTTGGTAGAATATTTCAAACTACTGAACCAATCTCAAATTATGAACCAAGCTTTCTCTGCCAAATGCACTCTTCCCATGATGGGCCCCAACTATTTTTTTTTGGTTGTCATCAGTGAACGGAAATAGACGTTTCCAAATGGACAACACACACGTCATTTTAAGCGTACTAACTTGGCAATGTTTAAGCCTTTGAAGAACCTAGCAATGTCCTGGTCCGATGACTGCCATGGTAAACCTCTTGCTCGGATTATGGTGTTATCATCAACAAGTTCCATCTTGCTGCTGCGGGTCAAGCATAAAGATCCATTTAACTTTCCGGTCATTCTGAACAACTAAATTCCACTCCCATATGCCCTTTTTCATAGTCACAGACTTATATCCAACAAATGTTTTTTTTCTTCAGACTTGTTGCTGAGAAGACTGCAAACTGTCTACAGTTTCTAAATTATGGATTTGTCTTCCATCTGTAATCTTAAATTGCATCTGTAATCTTAAATTGATTAAGCAATTTTTACCATTCCTCATCAGCTTCTTGCATTTTCTTCTAATGCAAGTTTCTCCTTCTCTACATCCTTAGTTTTTTTTAGTCTCTACATCCTTTAGTTCTCCTTCTCTGCATCCTTAGAGAAGTTTCTCCCTTCTCTACATCCTTAGTTTTTTCTCTTCATTTTCCACCACATCTATCCTTTTTCTCTTTCAAACTAAGTTTTTCAATTTAACTAAAATAGTTTCTAGCCTTCCCCATTTTTTTCTAAGGCACACCTTTTCAATCATTAATTTGCTCTTCCTCAAAACATGAATTTCTGCAGAGGAACAATGTGGCAATATTGTTTTAGATTACATAATAAATTGAAACATTGCTATACTGAAGATATTTTGAACAGGTCATGTATTCATTGCCTATTCTCACCTGCCATCATCTATTCTCACTTGCTGTGTGCATGGGGCCTAAATATATATATAGCAACATCTTCTCCCTTTATAATTCTAGACAAAAATTACTTGTATGCATCTCTTGATTACTCTCTTTTAGCTTTATTGCCATATACAACCATGTGCAGTTACTATTCATAACATCCATCCCCCCTATGTATTATGTATCCTGTTTTCTCTATTACCCATTTTAGATTACCAGCAATGGGTCAGGGGGCACAGACAATATTTTTGCCTGTAAGCTGTAAATTTAGTTTATGCACTCACACCAACATATTAATAAATTGAGAATCACTCATGCCAGCAAAGCCACTTTATAGGTCTAAAATAATTATAAAATAGTCAAAATAAGAATAGTTAAATAAAAATAGTCAAAAGACAAATAGAACAAAATAATCATAGCAATTCTGAAGCAATTCTATTTGTTCTCTGACAAATAGAACAAAGTAGTCATCATAGCAATTCAGGGGCCAGGCATACCTCCCTTCATATACCATCCTACAATTAGGGTGCTATAGCCTTACCCAGGGTTTTTCTGAGGGTACTCACTGGTATTCAGTACCACACCTTTTTCCACCTGCCCTCCCCTCAGCAGCAAATAAATAATTTGTCATATGGGGATGCCCTGTGGTGAGTATTGGCACCTTTTTCCCCTGAAAAAAGCACTGGCCTTATCCTTCTGAACATTTCCCACGCTCAAGACACTGAAGACCTTAGTAGAGGGAGACGATCACAGGTAGATTCACTTGAGGAAGGAGTCTGATACACTCTTGCTTCAAAAGTGTACATAGCACTGTGTAAGTAATTCTCATAATTTGAATGAATGCAACAATGTTTGGACTCACATGCCCAATGACTGATCCAATTTAATTTTTAGACCCTGACCACTCAAGATACCACAGCATCTGTTAGGTGTTCTATAGTGAGAGGTATTCTTATTTACTACAAACAACCTTTAGTTCACAACCATACTAGTCCATCTGGACACAAAAACCTGCACAGCCTTTAAGTCTTGTATTTCCTATTTGAATCGTCTGCACTGAACCCTGGTGGTGTCAGTGGTCCTGTTCACTTATCCTGGCCACAGTTTCCCCAGAGCTAGGCACCAGTTTCCTTTGGTATTTATTGGAACATCCTGCAAAAATATAGTCACGAGAACTAGATTTGGGCAAGCCTCACCCAACAGCCACATGAGTATTACCAGCTTTAATACTTAAAAGCAGGTATTCATGTGAACCCCAAACCACACCCCTTTATAAAGGGACCAAATACTCACCAGGTACCACTTTCAAATTTGTAGTTCACCCTTTCTGGATCTGAAAACTTATGACCTATTAAGAACACAGCATAAAATTAATTTCCACATTAATACATCTAGATAACAAGGTAACCTACCCATTACCCAGAGAAAATACCAGGTACCTATCTATACTTTTAAATACTCCTGTTCAGATACCAAACATCACTGCCTTGGCATTTTCCCACCCCACTATATGATGCAAAAAACTCTTCTTGGCCATCCATTCATAACACATACTTTTTTTGGAAGGTCCACTAGCAGCTTTCTAAGTTTACTTCAAAATAATATAACTTGTTCAATTATGTCTAGTATTTAGATAGACAGAAATTGGGGGACATGTATAGCTTTTTTAATCCCTAAATTTTTGCATTAAGACAGAATGGAAGCAAAACTGAAAGAAATAGATTTGATTCAGTTCTCAAATGTGGTGCCAGCCCTCCATTGTGTGGCATTTGCCCTGATGCCTTACTGAGTTAAGGATTGGCCTGGCTAGGTTGGTCCTTGGTTAATGCCCAACTGGCCAATGTCTAATCTCACCCTTTTTACTTACTGTATGGTTCAGAAATTAGTGTTAGAATGACATTGCCCATATCTTCTACTTCAGATGCTCCAAAATGTTGGGTTGTGTTATTCTGTTCGAGACACAGATCTGAGCAATGATGTTAAGTCAAAAAGTTTTAAAGCAATGTTTTACAGATTTATACAAGTTCTTATTTCCACACCCGAACCATTGAGAGCTAGATGCAAGTAGTATTGGTCCTGGGGCTGTGTTAAAAAGAATTCACTAACTTTGAATTCAGAGGTGGGCTCTGAATAGAGTTTATAAATCTGAATATGAGTTTTTACCATAATTTTTATAACAATTCTGGATACAGTATTATGCTTTTAAAACACACATAGCCAAAACAACTTTATGCTGACAATATATAATGTACATATCTGCATGAACAAAACTTTTACACACAGTATCTAAATGCACATTTTCATAAGGATGTGTCCCACTACAGTGTATTTCTTCACGTTAATCATTGCTCTGTGTTTTAAGAGCATTTATGTTGAGCATTATGCTAGTTTTCATTATTTTCCAGATTGTCTGTCCCCTCCCTTTTTTGCTATATTCATTTTTGCTCCTTGGACTGAAAACCATGTTCTAGCTTTAACATAATTTTTCAAATGGTTTAATAGTATACTGTAATCCATCACCTATAATTTTGCCTTTAATTTCACCTTTAATTTTTTAGTCACTTTATAATCTTGCTTGCCAGGAATCTTCAGTGCAATCAGAGACAATTACATGGGAATACACCTCAATAGAAAGATATTGAATTGCAGCATGTCGCAAAAGAAAGCCACTTCCTCAGCCTGGTATTTCTAATAATTCCTAGACAGAGACACACACTAAGATTCTTACAGGTAAACTTGGGTAGATTATGGGTTTTCTGTAATTTGTTGAATGTGCCATTTGTTTTTGTTGAATTTGTTGAATAATTTGAATTTGTTGAATATGGGTTTTCTGAATTTGTCCAATGTGCCAATGAAGTTAGAGACTACACTCTTAAAAGAACTGTGCACTGCCTGGTCCATTTCAGATGACCAACTGGCCACAGGAAGTATTATGAATGTGACCTAAACTTGTGTACTCCCTACTTGTCTCGATGACTTTGTATTTTCTGCAAACAATTGCCCAAAAAAATTATTAGAACCAGCACAAAGAATGAGAAGTATTACATGACTGCATTACTGGGACAACTGAACTATTCTAAAATGCTGGTCAAGATCTTTCCCAGAAAGACTGTGGATATGGAAGTGTCAGTGGTATACAAATGAGGGAACAGAGGTCTGCAGGTCCCAGGTTGCAGGGGGTGGAAAGAGCCTATTTTTAAAATCTTGATATTTTTGAATACCACTATATTATGTTATCATTTGGTGCATAGCTTCATGCAGATTGCCAACGAAACAAATGAAACTTAAATATTTCTATTTTATCAAATGTTATAGTCCCCGAACCAGAGAAGGTAAACAAAGTGGTAACAAAAAGTGGACTAAACTGGAAACCCTGTAAAAAGAGTGTGCACGGTAGAAAAAGTGGATTACATTGGAATTACCACTAATAACTTGTTGAAAGTTTTTATAGAAAACAAAATGCATTCTTCATAAGTGCATATATGTTTCGCCTTTCTTCTATCTTCTACATATACAAAACTGAAATGTCTCATCAACGCCCAACCAAAACCACCAGACCTAAAAGCATGAGATTTGGGGAGGATGATCTTTCCATGATTGAGACACCCATTAAGAACCGGTTTTTGGAAATTCAAACCGGAAAGTGGTGAAAAGGGGTACAAGGAGTTTTCCTCCCTAGACTTTACGTTGAAGAATCCCTGACTGATGGACACTTTGCCCCAAATCCTTAGACCTGGAAGCATGAATTTTAGGGAACATATTCCTTCTGTGATGGGAGAACACACCAAGAACTGATTTTTAGAAATTTAACCTCTAAGAGGCTGAAAAGAGGTGCAACGCTTTTTTGGCCTATACTGTACTTAAAATTGAAGACTGATCAACACCTAGCCCCAAATCCTGCTCTTGGTAAGGATGCCCACAGGGGTGGGGGCATGCATTGCTGCACAATGGGGGGGGGGGGTTGATGCAAAATGGGGGTATTTTACTCCTGCAACAGGGGTACATTTATTTAGTTTATATATAAATTTATATTGCAATATATATTGCAGGTGATTTAACACTTATTAAATTTTAAATTTATTTTAAAATTTATTTATTTCATGCCTATTATTAAGTTTAAAACTACCGTAATACTTATAATTTATGAATTACAAGGACACATGCTACCTGCTCATAAGGGAAAGGAGGATAATGAATTTTTTTTTCCCACAACACAATGCTAAAAAGACCATAGGTCCTGGAAAAAGAGGTCATATGCTATACTAGCTAGCTCTGTGCACTGTCCAGGAGCATTTTTTAATACAATGTAAAATTATACAAAGGTATTTTATGGTAAGGAACGCATGCTACTGTAGTTAAATCTCTCAGAACATTTACTTTACAAGGCAGCTTCCTAATAGTGTTGTATAATCTCGTATATGGTTACCAAATATTTAAAAAGTCTGCTTTCTCAGCCTGCATCCTAAGATGGTACAATCCTTGAGTCATGTCTTTTTTTACACTTAAAAAGGCATCTTGGATAAATCTATATATATAAAAGAGAAAAGTCACTGACTGACTGACTCATCACCGCCCTGCCAAATGGTGGGCCTAGAAGCATGAAATTTGGGGTGGGTGTTCCTTCCGTGACCGAGGGGAACACTAAGAACTGGATTTCGGAAATTCCAACCGGAAGGGGGTGAAAAGGGGCGCAACACGTTTTCCTCCCTATACTTTGCATTGAAAATTGATGACTCATCAACATTCCGCCCCAACTGCTGGGCCTGAAGCATGGAATTCTGGGAGGGATCCTTCTGTCACCTGAACACCCACCAAGAACCATCTGGAGAAATTTAACCCTTGAGGGGCTGAAAAGGGGGCAACGTGTTTTTGTCCTATACTTAACATGGGAAACTGAATAACGTCCAGTCAATTTGGCGCTCACTGCTTGGTGCACTGTGGGGGATATTGTTCGGAGGAAGAGGTTGCACTGGCAAGGAAGTTCCCCCCCATTGCGCACGGGGGAAGGCGTATGGGAAAATTTTACTCCCGTAACACGGGTACGCTTTTCGCTAGTGATATATAAACACAGAGATCCCCACATTAACCTAAATGAACCATACAGGTGTAACAACTCCAAGAACGCTCACTATTGGCTATGCAATGAATTCTATTTGTTTGATCTCTGCAGAAGAGGAGAATGAGCCTTTTTAAGACACATGATTTATGAATAGCCATGCAAGCTCAAGTCCTTCCACCCTTCAGGCAGTTGCTACTATGAACTGCCAGAGCAGGATTTGCAAGCAAGAACTACAGTGAAATTAGAGGCGATGCAGACAAGTGTATTTACAAAGTACCTAGAGCACACAACTGCCAAATTCCTACTTCATTTGTAAATTGCAAAAGAGCACGCTACCTTGACGTGGTGGTCCAAGTCAAAACAATATCAGAAGTGAAGAGCTAGAGGCAAATCATGAACATCCCACTCTGTAGCATTTTCCCACTAATCCTTTGTAACATGGATATGATGCACTTAGGTAAGCAAGAATGATGGTAGAGCTACAATGCAGCCAGAAATGTTGTGCTTCAGCACAACCTGCTAACATGATCCTAGGCTGCAACAGGGCCATTACTGCCAAGGCTTAGCAAGTAATTGTAAGCTATTATTTAAGCATTAGCTACACCCCACCTGAAATTCTTTATTCAGTTCTACATACCAGAATTGAAGAGGTTATGAAAGGATTCAGAGAACACACCCAAAAGGACTGTGGCTGAGATCTTACAGTATAGCAGGATTTTTCGGTAAACCACAATCAGCAATACGTTAACAGTTGGGCCTTATGGCTAGAGAGCTCCAAACAGAAAATTGACATGGGGTGCAAATTAAGCACAAAACACAGAATTACTATTAAAGTGTGAAAATAACTAAAAAGTATGACACCAACTCTATATCAAAACAGCAGCCAGAAAACAAGGAATGATTTAAAAAATGTTATGATAGGTAGATGCAATTTTTTTCTATTTTACTACCTGCTGTCGTGGACTTTAGTGCCCACTAGCTTAAGGGAAAATAATATTGCTAGTCCTTAATATATCACAAGAACGTTTCATTTTGCTGCAATAAGAGTTAACATGTACTCTTTCATAATTATATTCTCCATCATGATGGAAGTCTGCCTCCAACACAGTATCATTAAACTACACTCATGCAATTTGAAATTAAATATGAATGATTGGCTTCTGAAACACACATACCCCATCTCCCGTAACAGCCATCTCTAAAATCATCACAAGTGCTTGTCTTCTATCTCTGATCTGGTATCCATCGAGCAGGTATAATGCTACATGAAACATTCCCTTTAAAATTCACTTTCACAACTTGGGAACTTAATCTACAAATACAGAATTTATCTTATTCCCTAATGCCAAGTTGCTGAAGGCAACTGAGGAAATATTGGATTGTGTCCGCCTCCTCCAGCACCCACACCTGCTCCAAATGGCACACTGGGCACACTTGAAGGTCACTGAAGGTTCTGCAGCCAATGCCCAACCTCAATGCCATCTTTTCTATTTCCAACTCTGGGGATCAGCAGTTTCTATATGAAAAGGGAATTTCTTTGACATTCCCTTCATTTTGGCATAAGGGTACGTCAAGAAAAGAATGTTAAACCTGTGGAAACCAAGGGATGCTCCACGGGCTTTCTGTACTATATTGGTATGATGGGGCCAGATAAAAGGACCCAAATTGCACTGGTCAATGAGTTTACTCTCTATTTTCAAAGTCTAATCACACACAAGTAGTATTAAAGCATAAGACCCATCCTGCCATTCCATACCCTCTAATACAGGCCTGCCATATACTTCAAAGCCATTTCTGTCCAACATAAACATGGATCAAATGTGTACACTTGTGAGACGGGCAGAAATGGATTGATAAGGAAAAACAAATTCAGTTTTTAACCTAGCTGTTGTATGGGGTTACACCATGCATCAGTGATTTTCAACCAGTGTGTCATGGCACACTGGTGTGCCGTGGATCGTCCTCAAGTGTGATGCAGGAATTTGTGATGATTCATTAGCAGTTGAATGCAGTGAATTAATGAATGCAGTGTGATGCATTCATTAATAGGAAAATTGGTGGATTTGAACATTCTGGTGCCTTGTCAGTGGTAAAAAACAATTGATGATGTGCTTTGATAATTTTAGTGATTTGTTAAGTGTGCTGTGAGATGAAAAAGGTTGAAAATCACTGCTATACACCATCAAAAGCCTGTATTTGACACTTAAAACTTAAATGCACTTTTTGCTGCCTAGATCAAAGCAGATGAAGATCTCGTTTTTAACAATATGCAACTTGTTTCGCCCTTCAGAATTTTTTAATTTTCTTTTTTTAAAAAAAGGATACGCTTTGCCATGGCTTCAGCATCCAACTTGTCAATTTCTGGTGAGCCAGGGCAACATTTCTTGAACTCTTTCCGCAGATCAAAAAAGGAGTAGAAACATTCAGGCAGTAAGATATTCTGTAAAGGGGAAAAGGAATCACCTGCATTTTTTTCAGTTATCACACTTAAAATCCAGATCCTCAGATGGAAACGTGTGCAATTACCATGGCAGCAAACTGTTTTACAAGCTGCTTCAGAAGTGTTACTGACAACACACACTATGAATGGAAAGCTCACAACTTCTTGGTTTTGATCTCCTTCAACCATCCACCCCACTTCCATCCACAAAAGGGCACTGAAAACCAAATCAAGGCCGATTGTATATCGATGCCCACAGCCTACCCCGGGGGCCCAATGTGACTTGCATGAACCTCCATGAGGTCCATAGCAACTCCCTCCATCTGACCTGTGGACAAGCCCTATAATCTCCAGAGATAAGTTCTGCTCCATTCATCTCCAGAAGGTATTCTGAAGGCCAGGGAGGTTGCATGTACCTCTCTCTGTGTGCGAAAATACTATGAAGTTCACCAGATCTGTGATGGAAAGTGCTTATGAACCAATCTGAATTCATTCCTAAAATCAATCTCTAATATATTTATTTATTTACATTTACTCAAATTTAGATGATAAATTTTTTCCCCAATCTGAAACAGTCTCAGAAAGATGTGGTCCTCCTGCTGAAAATTTGGACACCCCTGTTATAGAAGACAATTTAACAGGCATACTAGTTCTGTGTTTATAGCAGCTCTGTCTCTCTGAAATACAAGAGGAGGACAAAAAGCAACATTTTTTTGGAAGTGGACCCATCAACCTTAACTTCCTGGTACATACTGTAGCATTAGGTACAGCATTTCTATTTTAATTTCTAAGCAGCAATCTTTATGATAAATTTCTTTTTATCTAAACACAGCATTCAGCCTTGGCAATCCACACACAGACAGCAATGGTAGACCTGAAACTCACTCTAGTATTGTCAACTAGTCCGAAAGAGTTGTCAACTAGTGCAAAAAAGTTGTAAACTAGTCCAAAAGAGTAGATGCTTTATAATAGGCACTGAGCAGAGATGCACACATGTCAATCAGCGTGTGTGCTGATGCAACAGCCCACATAATCCATGAGAAACAATATGTGGGCATCCCTATAGCTTTCCAAAAGAACGATCAGCATTTAAATTCATTTCAAGAATGAATGTTTCAAGGTTTAACTAGCAGTATTTAGCTTTGGAAGTTGTGGACACCTCACAGGTAGCACTGGATCTTTTTTTAGGGTTGTCCACCTGAGATGAGTGCCATTCATACGTATTGCTGTGGGTGAGGGGAATAAATTAAAATGAAGCAATATTCTTTTGTGGCAGATTGATTTTTTGTTTTGCTGTACTTGGAGAGGCATCTTCAAGCAGCTTTAAAAGTTTGGAATGTTATGTCTTTTCAGGAAAAGATTGATTTGTCAAAGGCAGAACAGTAAAGGTTGACATGAAAATGGCATCATGTGGCTAGCATAACAATATGTTATTTAATCTTGGTCAGAGGAAAACACACAGTGACATCAATGTGGTGGCAGGTTCATAAAGGCTACCGTTAAAAAAAAAACCAGTGTGCCGTCTTGAGGTTTGTGAGGAAGATCAACTTATTCACAGCAGTCGGAACATACACTAGGCAACCATACTGAACTTCAAAACTAGGATTTGATCCAGGTATTTGCTACTATATATGATGGGATTTGAAAATAAAGAAGAACTGGGAGACAATAAGAGAATGGTGGTGGCGGTGAAAAGTAACATTAAAAAAATTAAAAAGAAGCCTCTCAGAGCTTGATTCTGTCTTGCATAAAGCAATGTAAGGCTTTGACCCGATGAACTTGGTTCAAAATTTAGCAGTGTCATTCTGTTCACATACATGATACAAGTACATGGAAATTGCAAGTTTAAAAAATGGATTATCACATTTCATTGCTGAAATGTCCATGGAGCAGACTGAGAAAGAATATTCTTTTGAGTGTCAGGAAGAATAATCTGACTGAAGACGTACCATTTTCCCTCCTTTTTCAACCTGTTTTTCTAAACACTCAATCACCAACAAAATGCAAAAGCTGCACTTAAGGAAAACATACAAACTCCATGTAATCATGCAATGGTTTGAAACTGTGAATGAAATACAGCAAATATTTGGTAAGCAGCCATCGTCTGGATCTTATGCAACAATTTTCAGTAACAGTCATGTTTGATGTACCGTTCAAATTTGAATAAGTTTTCATAAATGAGTATTTTAGTGGCAGAACTTGTGAAAGAATTCAAAAGAAAAAAACTTTTTAACATAGAGAGAGGGTGACCTTCAAACCAGTTAAAAAGCACTTTTCATACATAAAGGGGCTTCCCAGCCCTCAAAATACTCTGTGGTTGGAGCTCCCCTTGCCTCTGGAGGATTATAGGGCTTGGCTGAGAGCTGGATGGAGGTTCACTGAGGGACACATCTGGCCACAGAAGCAGGGTTTAGAGTCCCCTGAAACAGGGTCTTCTCAGAGAGGTAACTACTGTATGGAATGCCCTACCCCTTGTTTTACAAACTGCTTCTGTCTTAGAAACTTTCTGGTGCTTATTATGGGCATAGCAATTATTAACGGAATTTATATACTGCTTTTCAACAAAAAAGTTCAAAGTGGTTTACAGAGAAAAATTCAACTAACTAATGGCTCCCTGTCCCAAAAGGACTCAATCTACAAGGATGCAAAGGAACATCAGCAGAAGCCACTAGAGAAGACATGGATGGTGTGAGGTGAATCAGTTGCTCTTGCTCTTCTAAATAAAAGGAGCACCCACTTGAAATAATGTTCTTAAGCCAGATAGCAGTAAAAATGTAACTTCTGGTTTCTGGCTGAAAACAGCCATTCTGAGGCCTGCCGGGTCATATGCAGGGCTCAGAAGCAACTTTGGAGAGAAGGTGAGCACAGCTTTTCAAGTTGGACATTTTACATTGGCAGCATTGTGGAGGCTGTGGATATGGGAACCACATAGCAGTCCCCTATATGGGAACACAATATGTATGTGGGAGTCCCTTGTATTGGACTGAAGAATGTAAATCTATCACTTGCAGATAGCAAGACAGAGATATCTTGCAAACAACAGTTTTGAGTGTTGGAAATGCATTTAAAATAAGAGCTTGTTGTGCTCAAAGTTCAAAGTTTCTGCTGGACTGTTATTCTACTGAATTCAGGGTTACCAGAAGACGATATATTTGCATTATATACTCAACATAACAACTATAGATATATTAATGAAGTGTTCAATTGAAGCCATTTTCTAGGAAATCACACATCTGATTGAAGCCTTAGGGCGCAATCCAGAGTAACTACGGGGAGTCCTTGCTCCGGTGTAAGAACAATTTGCTCTGGATTGCAATATGAAGTTCCCATAGGTTTTTACTAGGTGGTGCAGTAACTACGGGTACAAGTAACGTCTCTTACGTGCTCCCATAGTTACTCTGGATTGTAGGGCTAGTCTGTAACTTAAGCATAGAAACAATTGTTTTTCTAATTACAAGTAATACTAATACAAGTGCCACTGAACCCAATTTAAATTGTTGTGATTAAACACAAAATAAATTCAAATTTTCTAAACAAGCAGCAATGAACATTTAAGGGAAAAGATATACCATGTCAGAAAATTTGGTAATTGAAGAAGAATTCAGAGAATCCTGGCTCACTTACCTTTTTGGAAGCTTCAGGATGTAGAACTTGCCTGATATGAAGCTGCCCATCAGTACAAAGGCAGAATGATGTGCCTACACCAATATTTAGTTCATTGCTCACAGACTGGTTAAACTAAAAATTCAGGAGGAAAAAGGAAAAATTCACTTAGAACATGAATGCGCATTTTACAATATATTATTAAAACACTCTTATGATACTTGGAGTATTTACGGTAGTTTGATCCTTTCTCCCAACCACATAAGTCACCAAAAGAGCTTATGAAATAAAAGTATAGCAAATTGGCAAGCTCAGGTCCATGAAACAACTGTTTTTGCTTACCATGTTACTGCAACTTTACTTTGTTGCTGTACACATGGTCACTACGCTGAACTAGCAATGCCTGAAAAGTTGGATATACTGTACTTAGAGAGATACCATATACCTCTGGCACACACAGGTCTGTTGTAGGATTACAGTGAAGTACCTTGTGCAATACATTTTAAGATCAGACTCCATTTCTACAATAGAGGCAGGAATTTTTGTAGGATCTGGTCTGCAAAGCTGTATGCAGTCAACTAATTTCAGAATTCTCAAGCCAAACTGTGTTTAAAGATGTTCTTCATACAACACCTTGTCAACAAAAGAGCATAAGCACACACTTCCTCTAACACAGACCAAGAATTTGATTCTGCAATCACATATTGCTTTATGCTACAAAGATCTGTCCTAGACTCCACTTTTTGTGATAATTCTCTGCAGAATGAATCTCTTGAAAGCATCACATTCAGAACAATACACCCATTGTTAGGTGCAATGGCTTATCAATGTGTTTTGAGTTACTATTTAACTTATATATTCCAGACAAACACAGAAATGGAGTGATGTATGCCTGACATATCTTCCTTCCCAGAAAAATATATGATTGCCATTTTTAGTATCTTACACAAATAACTGCAAACAGCTCAAACATCAACATTGTGTTATTTTCCTTGTTAAGTCGTGTCCAACTCTTCACGACCCCATGGACCACAGCACACCATGTCCCCTATCTTTCAGTATCTCCTAAAGTTTGTCTAAATTGTATTCTCCAGTGACACTAACCATCTCACCACCATCTCCTACTCTTTTTGCCTTCAATGTTTCCTAACATCAGCATCTTTTCTAAGGAGTTTTCCCTTCTCATGAAATGGCAGAAATACCTGAGCTCTAGCTTTAGTAACTGTCCTTACAATGAACAGTCAGGGTTGATTTCCTGGAAAATAGTCTGATCTGATGCTTAATAAGGCTGAAGGAAAATCAAGTTGATTTCTTCACATTCATAGCATCTTTGGGGCACCACTAGATGATGCATATGAGATTCCGCCTATATGGCTGCTGTCCTATGAACACCACCTCACTTTACTTAGTGAGAGTTGTTGAAAGTGAAGAGCATGATTTGGGTGCATATTGTTGCTATCTTTCACAACAGTCCCTGTTTGGTGTGAGCAGCCAGCTGAATTTTAACCTTCCTCCAAGGAAAAGCAGTCTGGAGGCACAGCGCCTTCTCTTCCTTAAGCACATGGAATAGGTCCTGGAATAGGAAGAAGTCTCTCCTGCTCGGGCTGAGTGACTCAGCTCTCCTCCCACAACAAACCCAACCCACCCCTGGAGAGTAATGGAGTGTCTTTCACATTTTGTTCCTTACACACCATAATTCCCACGAGAGTTTCCATCCACCCCAGACAGGCGTGCCACTCCTCTGACAAGGTGGCACTTGGTAAGGTAGGGATTTGGACCCTTACCTGTCTCAAAGCTTGCTCCAGCTGTGGTGCAAGCATCAAGTTGTCCTCTGAGATTTTGGTTTCCTCTTTGCACTCATCAGTCAGCTCCAAGTGATCTGGTCCAATGAACACCTGATGAAGATTTCCCACCTTCAGGAATTAAAGAGAAAAAGGAGAAAAAAAAATTTGGTTGCAGTTGCTTTTGCTGATTAAACCAATCATCCAGAATGATAGAAAGCAGGACTTAAATTTTAGGCCAGCAAGGTGCAGAACTTACATAGACCCAGCTACCACACCAAGAAAAAAAAAATAACTTTTACAGCCCAATCCTATTCACGACTACTCAGAAGTAAATCCCACTGAATTCAATAGGGTTTTTTCATGAAAGTGTGCTTAGGACTGCAACTTCAAAAATTTTACTCAGTCCACAGTGCAACACCCACTAACCTGACAATACATCCCACTAAAACACAATGGGGTTTACCTTTTAGTAGAACACCTCCAAAACATGGTGCTGGGCTGTTGTAGTGCAGCTCTGAGCACATTTACTCAGAAGAAACCCCTCTTTAAATTCAGTATCTATCTATGGTATATGGTAGAGGATCTAAACCCATCCCAAACTTAAGCACAAATCATAGCTTTCCAATGACGGAGACACAGAACTTAGATCTCCATAGTTGGCTCTTCTCTGGCATAGGAGAAATTCAGGTTCAAACCCCAGACTTATCCCCAACACCACCATATATGCAGCAAGCACATTTGGCTATTAAGAGTTTTTTAGGGGTTCTTGATTTTAATTTCTTTTGGGGCTTCAAGGTCATTAACTCTAGTTTATTGGGAAAGAAGAAGAGAGGGGACTAGTGAAAACTTATGCCCTTGGTCCACCACCACACCACCACCAGTAGCAAGTAAGTACCTTCTTATGGGCCAGATCCACCACCCTCCACAGCAACTGGATCAACTCTCGCTCATCAGATCCCAGGTTGGCCCCATTGGCACCAGCGGTGGTCCCAAAGAGGATGACCAGGTAGTCTGGAGAGGTGGTCATGACGAAGATGGGAATGAAGAGGAGTCCCAAGCAGGGAGTGGAAGTTGACACGACCTTCACCCAGAACTTTGCCCTGTGCAGGGAAGAAGAGACCCCCCCAAATGCCACCCCCTCCCCAACCTAGACCCAGTCCTCCCTAGATCAGCTCTCAAGAAGGAGGCTCATGCCCAGTGTGGCCTTTTCTGGTGCCTTGACTGGCATGGGAGCCAATTCCAGAGCACAGCAGGGCTACACCCCTGGGAGGCACGCAATGGCTGCAGCCTGTTTGGGGATGTGGCTCTACCTGCCCAGCCCGCCTCCCCACGTGGTGCAGGTAAGAGACACCTGGGGGCGCCCGCCCATTGGCTCCCTCTTCCAATAGGGACGTGGCACCAGCAGGGAGGAGGGCAGGGGGTGGGATGGGGCAGAAAAAGCAAGCAGGGGGCACACCTGGGTGGCATCTGGAGACCCACTGGGCACCATCTGGGTCTGATCCTGGCCACTTTGAACTCTTGATCTTGGCTCAGGTTCTCTCTGCAAACTTTTTTCTTAAGAGTTTTGACATCAATCCCAGGCTGCAATCCTAAAGACACTTTCCTGGGAGTAAGACCCATTGAACACAATGGGGCTTACATTGGAGTAGACAAGATTAGGATTGTGCTCCTATTCTGGTTCCTGCGCGCTTTCCAGGATGCGATCCTCTGCACATTTTACTGAGAGTAAGCCCCACTGAACACTTGCATAGGATTGTGCTGGAAGCGTCACTGAACGCAATGATACTTACTTCTGAGTAGACACGCATAGCATTGTGATGGACTTTCATTGAACACAATGAGGCTTACTTCTGAGTAGACAATAGGATTGTGCTTGAAGTTCATTGAACACAATGAGTCTTCTGAGTAAACAAGAGGGTGTTGGAAGTTCCATTCCCCAGTGGTGTAGCTGGGGGGGGGGCACAAAGTATTTTGCAGAGGGCCTCACCAAGCTATTGCAACCGTTTTGGTCCCCTATTCCAGAATAGGAGACAAGGAGCAGGGTGACCATATGTCCTCTTTTTCCAGGACATGTCCTCTTTTTTAGCCATATGTTCTGGGGGAAAAACTTAAATTTAATAACAACAGTGTTTAAATTAACCACATTATCCATGAGTGTTTTTAACTTTTATTTTATAATATCCTACATTTTTCTGGCATGTCTTACATTTTGGGGGTTCATTCTCCTCTTTTTTGGTTATGACACATGGTCACCATGACAGGGAGGGGGTGCTTGCTGTGAGCCTGAACCTATGGCATGTTTACTCACAAGTAGTATCCACCATGCTCTGTGGTGCAGTACTTGCTCTCTGTGTGGCTCATTCAGGCTGCAATCGTAGCCATTGCAATGTCCTGGGAATTACTTCTGAGTAGGCTTAGAGCACAATCCTAACCATGTCTACTCAAAAGTAAGCCGCATTGTGTTCAATGGGTCTTACTCTCAGGAAAGTGTCTTTAGGATTGCAGCCATAGTGTCCGCTTCTTAGGCAGACAGTCCCGAACTGGAGAGTTAATTTATCGGAGGAAATAAAATCTGACCTCCATGGGCAGATTATTTGAATGCATGGGTATATTACATAATTCACTATACAGGTCCAACAATAATATACACAGATTTTTTTAATTCATGGATCTGACTCAACAAAAATGTCCATTGCAAATCACAATTTTAAAAAACTGCTTTTCTACTATTGTAGAGAAACAGTCATGCAAGCAATTGTTCCATTCTTCAGCTCAGCTAGACAAAGAGCACAATCCTAAACATGTCTACTCAAAAATAAGCCCCACTGTGTTCAATGGGTCTTACTCCCAGGAAAGTGTCTTTAGGATTGCAGCAAAAGGCAGGTGACCCTTTGCATTGCTGATTGCCTCTCTACAACAGTAAGAAAAGCTTTTTTAAAAACAGTTGCAAATGGACACTTTTTAATTTTTTAACAGCTTTTAAAAACATTTTTGTTTTAGCAAGGAGGCCAAGAATCAAGCTGCTGCAGATATTGACGCACAATTTTATTCCAATAGGAGCAATGTTAGAGCAAGAAACCTGGAATTAGGGCTGCAATCCTAACCACACTTTCCTGGGAGTAAGTACTATTGAACACAGTGGGACTTACTTCTGAGTATACATCCTTAGGATTGCACAGTGAGTCTATTTTTCCACTATTTTTTAATCCACTGATTTTTCTTTTAATCCACATGACGGGAGGTTAAATTACCCAGCCTATTGGGTAACGAGGAACACCTGTGTTTTGTTTTCCTCCTCTCTTCCAAGATGCACAACAACCCTGTGAGGTTGGTTAGGTTGAGAGGAAGTAGCCAGGGTCACTCTGTAAATGTTGTGGCTCAATGGACATTTGAACCTGGGTCTTTCTAGCCTGATGCTGAAAAGTGTACAACACAACATAAAGAATGATCACAGAAGGTTAACTGTGTTTGTAGAAAGCCAGAAAAAAGCCTGTTGGCATTTCAGAGACTGGTAACATCTCAGTACAAGTGGTGCTTGCTCCGATCAAAGCCCCACTGATTTCATCAGCTCTGTTTACAGTTTCAATCTTTCCTGGTAGTGATCTTCATTGAACATAATGTGAGACTGATGGGTAGACATGTAGAGGATTAGTGCTGCTGCCCGAAGAAGTTAAACATTTTCTTCAAAAGTGCAGTGTGATCTTCAGCATATTTACACAAACATCCCATTTATTACAATGGATTTTCTGGAGAAAAAAATAGGCTGCTGTCTGCATACATCCTTTAGAACTCAATACATGAAGCATATCAGGAGGAAGCAGGGAGAAGATTGCAACAGTAGGCAAGACTCCTGTCACTGTAGCAGCAATTGTGAAAGATCTATTACAAATTCAATGCCTTGTGAGTTGCAGGGATGGTTACTTACCAGAGGGATAGTTGGTACATGTATGTGAGCCATTTGGAAGTCTAGTGGTGCAGGGTGATCCTAGGCTCTTCAACATACACTTATCTGAGAGTAGGTCCTATTGAAATTGAATGCATAAAGACATACAGTACTCCTGAGTAGACATACATACATTTGTAAAGCATGTCTGGTTGTAATTTAGTCCCACTGAGAGCCCACATGTTTCAGAAGCAAGTCCCACTATAGTCAATTAGGCTTACTCCCAATTTTATGTATGTTTACTCAGAAGCAAGTCCCATTATATGGATGGGGCTTACTCCCAGGTAATGAGTGGCTGGGATTACAGTCTGAAAGCCCAATCCTATGCATGTTTACCAGTGGTGGGCACCAGCAGGTTTGCACCTACTCTATAGAGCCGGTTCTTAACAAGAGATAGTACATATAAAGTTTAAAAATAGCCATTTAAAAGTGGCTGCCAGATGGGCAGAGAACTGGTTCTTAATTTCTTTGAAGCCCATCACTGATGTTTACTCAGCAGAAAGTCCCACTATAGTCAGTGAGGCTTACTCGGATTACAGTGACTAGGATTACAGCCTGAAAGTCCAACCCTACACATGTCTTCTCAGAAGCAAGTCCCATTATAGTTAGTGGGACATGGGGTACAGTCCTAACCATGTCCACTCAAAAATAAGTCCCATTGTGTTCAGTGGGTCTTACTTACTCCCAGGAAAGTGTCTTTAGGATTGCAGCCTTACTCCCAGTCAAGGAGTAGCTAAAATTACAGCCTGAGCCCAATCTTGTGCGTGTCTACTCAGAAGCAAGTCCCATTATAATGGGGCTTACTCCCAGGTAAGCATGGCTAGGAATGCAGCCTGAATGAACTGCAGAGGGAGCAAGTACTATACCACAGAGCTTGATAGATGTAACCTTTGAGTAAACATGCATAGGATCAGATGTAGCCCTAGGTACTATACGTTTCAAGTCCTATAACATAAATTTAATGGGCATATGAATGGGCTTTCCTATGCACATCTTATCTGCAAGTCCCATAACCCCACTCAGTAGGATCCAGCAACAAAGCTGTTGTAACCCTGGATAATCTAGGTGTAAACTCCCATTGAGCACACAGCAGTTGACTCCTGAGTAAACACACAGAGGATCAGAAGGCAAAGGAGTGCCAAGGTGAAGGCTGGGTGGGGAAGATTCTCCCCTGATGCTAGGAAGGGAGTTTCTCTGGGTGTGTGGTAGAGACTTATGGCCAGGAGCTCAGTGGATGTCTATGGAAGAGGGCTGGATCCTGTTATCAGGGAGAGATTTCCAATGGTTGGAAAAGGCAGGGTGACCATATGTCACCATATTCATACAACCTGAATTTCACTATATATTTGTGTACAATGACAATAAACTATCTTCAACAAAGTATTGTACAGTGACAATAAGTACCTTTCATAAAGTATCACAAGAGGACAAAGGCCCCCAAAATGTAGATCCAAGAAAAATGTAGGACATGACAAAATTAAAGCTAAAAAACTCCTCATATATACTGTATTGCTTTCATGTGGTGATTTGAAACACTATAATATTTAAGTTTATTATAAATATAATTTATGAATTTCAAGACGGTTCCATGCTGCCTACTTATATGGAAAAGGAGGACAATTAAGATTTTTTTTCCAGGGCACACTGAAAAGGTACTTAAAAAAGAGGATATACGATCGTCCTGGAAGAAGGAGATGCACTTTAAGGCTCTGGGAAAATTCACTTTGGGCACAATCCTATACACGTCTACTTAGATATAAGGTCACTGCAGTGAGTGGGGCTTCCTTCTGGGAAAGTGTGGCTAGAATTGCAGCCCTCCCCGCCTTGCACCAGCTGTTGCACGAGGTGCACAGAAGGAGCAGTTGCAGCCGCAAGGAAGGAGCGCCCAGGCAGGCAGGCAGGCAGCAGCCAGTCCGGTCGGGCCGGGCGATCAGGTTTTGGGGGAGAGAATCCGGCACAGCCAAAACTGGGAGTTGGCTGGTTTAAGGCTGCAACCCTATTGTATAAACACCTGGGAGCCAGGCTGCAACCCTAGCCACACTTTCCTGGGAGTAAGTCCCATTGACTATAATGGGCTTGCTTATGAGTAGACATGCATAAGATTGAGCTTTAGGGTTGCAATTCTAGCCACACTTTCCTGGGAGTAAGTCCCATTGACTATAATGAGGTTACTTATGCGGAGACATGCATAGCATGGGGCTCTAGGGCTGCAATCCTAGCCACACTGTCCTGGGAGTAAGTCCCAGTGACTATAATGAGACTTGCTTATGAGTAGACATGCACAAGATTGAGCTCTAGGGCTGCAGTCCTACCCTCACTATCCTGGCAGTAAGCAAAATTTACTATATAGGGCTTACTTCTGAGTAGACATGCATAGGATAGGGCTCAAAGGCTGCAATCCTAGCCACACTTTCCTGGCAGTAAGTTCCATTGACTATAATGGAGTTACTTATGAGTAGACACGCATTGGACTGGGCTCTAGGGCTGCACTTTCCTAAAAGCAAAATCCAATGGACCATAATGGGGCTAACTCCAATTGACCATAATGAGATTCATATGATTGGGCTCTCAGGCTGCGATCCTAGCCACGCTTTCCTATAATGGCTTACTTCTGAGTTGACATGCAGTCCTAGCAACACTATCCTGGGAGTATGTCCCACTGACTATAATAGGACTTATGATTAGACAAGCCTAGATTTGGGCTTTGCAATCCTAGCCACGCTTACATGGGAGGGAGTCACATTGACTATAAGGGGCTTACTTATGAGTAGACATGCATGGGGTTGGGCTCTAAGGCTATAGTCTTATCCTCACTATCCTGGCAGTAAGCCCAATTTACTATTTACTAGGCTGAAGTTGAATTCAGTGGCGTGGAGAGGGGGGATTTGCTGCTTGGGTAACAACCTATCCTCTATATCAATCTAACCCAGGCTTTCGTGCTTTGCATGCAGCGTGTGCAGCGCCGAGCACGATACCATAGTCTCTCAAGACTGAAGGAGGCCTGCGCTGAAGCCTATGCTTGGGCTCTGCAATCCTAGCCACCCTTAAGTGGGAGTAGTCGCATTGACTACTTCCGAGCAGACATGCAGAAGACAGGCGTGCACAGGATTGCACTGCAGGCATCTGAACCTGCCCCTTTTGGCAAAGAAACAGCCTGGCAGCGCCAACAACAGGCTCTCCAGGTTGGCCTCCAGCCCTTCTCAGCTGCTGCTGTCACAATCCTTGGGTCACAAGCAAGCCACAGTCCCAATCCGGTGGCCTGAGAAGCTCCCACTCTTGCTTAGTGCTGCTGGGAGACCAAGGACTGATCAACCCAAGGCTTCTTCAGCCACATTTATCCCAGTCCAATACCAGGTAGACACATCCCACTGATTTATGTTGTGCAATTTTTAATATTTTTTGGGGTGGGGGGAAGAGGAGGCAAAAGCTATCAATGAACAGGGTAACCATAAAGTATGTATGAGAACAAGGTCCTCCCAAAATGTAGGTTGCTCAAGAAAGACATGACAATAAAAAAGCTCAAAACTCTCATATATAATGCTTTCATGTGATTAATTTAAACTCTATATTGCTTATTAGTAAATGTAAAACTATTATATATAATTTATTACAGTATTTAGGAATTACAAAAAGGCTACATATTGCCTGCTCACAAGGAAATGGAAGACAACAAAGATTTTTTTCCAGGCTAAAATCCAGGTTATTTCCTGGAAAAATAGGACATGTGTTCACCCTATCAATGCTTATCTTGTTTGCCAGCAGCAGTTCCCAAACTATGAGTTATGGATTCCTGGAGAGCCCAAAACCCAGCCAGGTGAGCAACTGAATCCTTCTGTCACCCTATTCAATGTATAGCATTGTAGTGTAGCCAATGGGTCAAGTAGGTCAAAGCAGCCATCACTTAAAGACAGCAAGACCATATTTTTCCCAGGACATGTCCTCTTTTTTAGCCTCATGTTCTGGTAAAAAAATCTTCCTTGTCCTCCTTTTCCTTGTGAGCGGGCAGCATGGAGCCTTCTTGTAATTGATAAGTAATGGCTGCAATCCTAAACACACTTTCCTGGAATAAAGATCCATTGAACACAATGGGCTTACTTTTGTGTAGATATAGTTAGGATTGTGCTCTATATGTCATAAATTATATGTAATTTAATATTAAGTATAATGTAGTTTTTAAATTAACCACATAAAAGCAAAATATATGAGCGTGTTTACAAGCTGTAACTGAAGTATATTATTAAAGTACCGTATATTTAGTAACACAACCAGTAAAAATTAGCAAACAGTAAATAAAAAGGTAAAATCTTTAATCACAGATAATACCTGTAAAATAAAAGAACAGTGGAGCAACATATGCTTTACACAGTTTCCTTACCATCTTCTAACCAAAACATCAAAAGAAGTATTACAATCTCTGACAACTCTTTTTATCAGTTGCTCTTCTAATTAATTTGTCAATTGTGGTGCAATCCTAACCAATTTAGGCTGGCCTAACTCACTTGGCATATCATTCTGTGGTGGTGTGGGGAGGTTGGCTTATGCCTGTGTATGACCTAGCCCCTTCAGGAGTGGGGCTGAAGTGCCTTTTGGCACTTTTGTGATACCCCCAGGTCAGGAGACTTGTGCTAGGGCTTATGCCAGTCTAACTGGAGGTTAGGATTACAGCCTAATTCTCTAATGTCCATTAATTACAAAACATACTTTACGCACCTGTTTTAAAATCAATGATGCTTTTTAATATATACAGTACTTAAACCATGTCTAAGCCTTGCCCTCATTTTCTTTCTCCCCTGCCGCCCTCTATATTTAGGGTTATCAGATACACTGGGGGGATATAATGCCTGCTCTATACTTTTAATCATTGTATAAAAGAGGGAATGCTGACAGGTGCAGCTGTTTAAACCCAGATGTTGAGCTGTATCTGTCAAAATACTCTCTTCTTTGCAATAGTTAAAAGTATAGGGCAATAACTCTGTCCCCTTTTGTATATAGTCACCCTAAGTGGGGGGGGGAATAGGGCTTAGCGCTATTTATCTATATCTATATAATTGAAAAGTTACTGACTGACTGACTGATCAACGCCCAGCCAAAACCACATTTTGGCTAGAAGTGTGGAATTTGGGGAGAGTGTTCCTTCTATGACAGAGGGACCTGCTAAGAACTGGTTTTTGGAAATTCCAACCAGAAGGGGGTGAAATAGGGTACAACACATTCTCCACCCTATACTTTGCATTGAAGAATCATGACTGATGGATGTTCTGCCCCAACCCCTGAACTAAGAAGTGTGAAATTTGGGGAGGGTGTTCCTTCTATGACATCAACACCCACCAAGTACTGATGTTGAGAAATTTAACTCTTAAGGGGCTGAAAAGGGGTGCAACATGTTTTTGTCCTATACTTAACATGGAAGACTGACCAACATCCAGCCAATTTGGTGCTCAGTGCCTGGTGCTCTGGGGCAGATGTTGTTCTGATGGAGGGGTTGCGCTGGGGGGATAATGTGCATGGGGAAGTGATGCGCATAAGGGGGATGATGTGCGTAGGGGGGATGATGCACATGGGGGGGATGAACATGTGGGATATTGTGCATGGGGGTGGATGCATATGAGGGGTTGATGTGCAGTGGAGGGATGGTGTATGGGGAAATTTTACTCCCACAATGCGGGTACGTTTTTGCTAGTAAATCATATTTAAAAGTTTCACTGATTACAAAGTGGGAGTAAAGTATTATTGAAATGAAATCTGTGAGACTTGCAGCCCATGCCTTGCCATGTTTATTCAGAAATCCCATTCTGCATGCGGGTTATTATTACAGTTACCAAATACATATTTGTGTGCATTTTGGTGCTACAAAAATGTAGCACCAGGGTGACCAAATGTCCTAACTGCAGAAAGAGGGCAAAGCCCCCCAAAACGTACGACATATCTGAAAATGTAGGAGAAGGCAAAAGAAAAGACACTCATACATTGATTTCATGTGGTTAAACACTTCAGGGTACAATCCTAACCAATTTAGGCCAGTCTAACTCATGTGGCCTAACTTTCCGTGGTGGTGTGGGAAGGTTGGTGAAGTGACCAGAAGTGACACCAGCTGGTCAGCACAGAACTTACACTGGGGCTCAAACTGACCTAAGGGCAGGTTAGGATTGCAGCTTTAATTACTTATTATTAAATTTAGAATTACTTTATCTTAAAATAATATAGTACTGTATAATAAAAGTATGTTAAAACATCATTATTACACTTAAAAGTACAGTATAGATCAGGGTGACCATATGTCACAACTTAAATAGGAAGACAACGCCGTCAAAAATGTAGGATACCCCCCAAAAATGTAGCACCTGTGAATATAAAAGCCAAAAACACTCATATATATTGCCTTCATGTGGTCAATTTAACTCTATATTGCTTATTACTAAATTTCAAACTATATGGAATTTATTATATATATTATGAATTATAACAAGTCTACATGCTGCCTGCTCACAAGGTAATGGAGAACAAGGGAGATTTTTCCAGACACAAGACTAAAATCCAGGACATGTTGTGGAAAAGGGGAACATACAGTCACCCTGGTATAGATGTAAATATATTTATGCTGGTTAGAAACTGTAATAAAATTGAACTGAACTAACGGCTCCCTGTCCCAAAAGGGCTCAAAAAAGGCTAAAAAGATGCAAAAAGAACACCAGCAGAAGCCACTACAAAAAACATTGTTGTTTTCCACTTTAAAGGAAGACATTTAAGGCTTTCCTGGGAGAAAGAACACAATGGGGCTTACTTTTGAGTAGACAGGGTTATGATTGTGCTCTAAGTTTTTTCCAGGACATGAGGCTGAAATGTCATTGAAAAAGAGGATTTCTGGCTCCCTGTGCCTGCCCTCTATCTTGAACCACTGCTTAGAACCACAGGCTGTCCAGGTATCCCTGTGTCGCTTCCATCATGGATTGGAGTTCACAACAAGCGAACACCTTCAACACATGTTCAAATGCTGATGAAGTTGCCTTTTTTGCAGTTTTTTTAATCCTTCCATGTTAAGGTGCACCTGCCAGAGTAACTAGGGGGAGTCCTTCCCCTTAAGATGTAAGAACAATTTACTCAGGATTGCAATATGAATTTCCCATAGGTTTTCACTAGGTGGTGCCGCAACTACATCGACGTAAATGTCTCTTTTGCGCTCCTGTAGTTACTCTGGATTGTAGAGCTAGGCTGGCGCAATCTCCCATTCTCATGGTGATGTAGGGAGGCTAGTGCATGTTTATGCACTGGCCTAACCTGCCCCCAGGAATGGCACAGAAGTTTTCTTTTGTGCCAGGGCTAAGGCGGCCTAACTGGAGGTTTGGATTGCAGACTTCATTTCAATAATGCTTTACGTCCACTTTTTATCAGTGAAGCTTTGTAATGGACTTCTAAATAGGGTGATCCTAACCACGCTTTGCTGGGAGTAAATACTATTGAATACAATGGGACTTACTTCTGAGTAGACATGCTTAAGATTGCACTGTAAATGTCATAACTGCAGAAGTGGACAAAACGTAGGACATGTAGAAAATGTGGAACATGACAAAATAAATCCTAAAAACACTTGCTTTCATGTGGTTAATGTAAACGCTAATGTAATCTGAACCTAGGCCGGTACAACTCATTGGTCTTCCTGGTCCCATGTTGATGTAGGGAGGGAAGCCCACCATGTCTGTGCAGTAGTCTGAGAGAGCACAAGCCTAACCCTGTCTACTCAAAAGCAATCCCCATGGTGTTCAATGGGGCTTACTCCCAGGAAAGTGTCTTTAGGATTGCAACTTAAACCTCCCATAGGAAAGGCACAGAAGTGCCTTATGGCACTTTTGTGACAACCCCAGGTCAACACAGAACTATTGCAGGGCTTGGGCTGGCCTGACTGGAGATTAGGATTGCAGCCTAAGTAACATTTTTATTATTAAATTTAAGACTATTAGATAATTTATTACATATAATTTATTAATTACAAGAAAACTGTGTGCTTCCTGCTTGCAAGGAAAAGGAGGACAAGGAAGGTTTTTTTCCAGGACACAAAGCCACCCTTGTTATAAGACCTGTTTTCTCTCCCACTCCTAAGATGACTAGATGCAAAAGGGGGCAGAGTGCCTGCCCTAGACCTGTGACCCACTGAAGGAAGGTGTGCAGGTGCAGCTTCAAGCAGTGGTACTCAGTGGTTAATTTTTCTTTATTTTTCTTGGTTGCTCCATATTTTGTCCTCTCATAGCAGATGGTCCCAAAGTGTGGGGTGGGGGCACAGACAGTGGCCCCTAGAGGATGGCACTGAAGAGGGGGCATCTCCACATGGGGGGGGGTCTGAGAAGCTGCCCCTGCCCACATTCCCTCTCACAGTGGGTCAAGGGGAGGCCCTCTGTCTGTCTGACCCCCCGTCTCCAGGGGAGCCCCCCATGCCAGGGGAGCTGGACAGTGCCTACCCCAAGCCTTGAAGCAGGGCCTAGGGCCTTGCTACCTCTCCAAGGGAGGGTCTCGAGGGCTGCCCCCCCCCCCAAGGGAGGGTCCCAGGGGCTGCCCCACCACCCCAGGCCCTGCTCCAGGGAGTGGGTCAGGCACTCCCCCACCCCTGGGCTCCTTCAGGCCAGGCCTCCCTGGCTGACTCCAGCAAGGCCTCCCCCTCCACAGCCCTCCCTTCCGGGGGCTGATGCTTCCGCCGACACAAGATGGCGGCCGACACCGCCACCGAGCTCCTGTTCCTGGACACTTTCAAGCATCAGACCGCGGAGGTGAGGAGGGCTCCGGGCTCCTCTTTCTCCTCTGGGCGGCCCGGAGGGGCCCGTGGAGGCGGGCAGGCCTCGCTGCTTCCCCGGACGAGGCTGCACCCTTGGGGCTCCCTCCCTCCCTCCAAAGGGGTCCTCCGACCGCTTCGCCTCCTCTCTCCTGCAGGGGGGAGTTCGAATTGGGGCCCAATCCCACGCATGTCTACTCAGAAGTAAGTCCCATTGCAGTCGATGGGGCTTACTCTCAAGTAGATGTAGACAGGATAGCAGCCTGACAGCCCAATCCCATACATGTCTACTCAGAAGTAAAACCCATTCGAGTTAATGGGGCTTACTCCCAGGTAGGTGAGGACAGGATTGCAGCCTGACAGCCCAAATCCATGCATGTCTACTCAGAAGTAAGTCCTACTGGAGTCAATGGGGCTTTCTCCAAGGTTGGTGTGGGCAGGATTTCACCCTGACAGCTCAATCCTGTGGATGCCTCCAGTAGGCCCTTCTCAGTGGTAAGTGTAGTCAATGGGGCTTACTCCTGTGTAGGATTGCAGCCTGACAGCCAAATCCCACTCATGTCTATTCAGACGTAAGACCCATTGCAGTCGATGGGGCTTACTCCCAGGTAGGTGGGGACAGGATTGCAGACCAATCCTGTGTATTCCTACTCAGAAGTAAGGCCCACTGCAATCAATGGGGCTTACTCCCAAGTAGTTTTGGACAGAATTCCAACCAGACAACCCAATTCCATGCATGTCTACTCAGAAGTAAGTCCCATTGGCATCAATGGGGCTTACTCCATGGTTGATGTGACAGAATTTCACCCTGACAGCTCAATCCTATGCATGCTTACTCAGAAGTAAGTCCCATTGCTGTTGATAGCGTTTACTCCCAGATAGTGTGGACAGAATTGCAACTTGACAGCCCAATACTATGCACATCTACTCAGAAGTAAGTCCCATTGCAGTCAATCTAGTTTTTATTCCCAGGAAGGTGTGGGCAGGATTGCAGCCTTGAGAGCCCAATCCCATGCATGTCTACTCAGAAGTAAGTCCCATTGGAGTTGATGGGGCTTACTCCAAGGTTGATGTGTCAAGATTGTACCTTGACAGGTATGCATGCTATTCTATGCATGCCTGCAGTAATTCTATGCATGCCTACAGCAGGCCCTACTGAGTAGTAAATGCAGTCGATAGGGTTTGCTCCCAGGTAGGTGTGGACAGGATTGCAGCCTGACAGCCCAATCCCATGCATGTCTACTCAGAAGTAAGGCCCACTGCAGTCAATGGGGCTCATTCCCAGTTAGGTGTGGACAGGGTTGCAGTCTGCTTAGCAACAGAGTGAGGTCTTGGCAGACAGAAGATCCTAGTCTCTGAGAGTACCCTCCTATGCATGCCTACTCAAGAGTATGGGAGATATTCTAGTCTATGGACTAGAACACTCATAGTCTATGGGCCTACTTTGGTGAATGTCTCTGTATGCATAATCTATGGGGCTTACTCCCAGGTTAGTGTGAATAAGATTACTTTCTTAGTGAGTCCTTAGTTAAAGGGTCTGGTGCCTCATAATTGATGTTAGCAATTTCTCTCCTCCTTGAGTCATTGCTATGCATTAGTTGTTAGTTAAACATATCAAATAACATAAGAAGAACCCTGGTAGTCCATTTCCAAAATCCAGAGGTTGTGCATACCCATTGTGGCTTGTAAACTATGATGGACATTTGTCCAGAAATCTTTCAAATTCCCGGTGACATCACTAAAGTCACTATCACTACATCACGCTGGGTAAAGAAATCCTTTTTTCCTTTTCTAAGTCCTAATTTTCCCAACGCTCAATTGCATTGGATGTTCCCTGGTTCTGGTATTCCATGGGAAGGAAAAGAACTTTCCACTATCCATTCCCTGCATAATTTTGTATGACTCAATCACGTCCACCCTCCCGCAGGGTCCTTTTCCTAGACTGAAAAGTCCCAAATGCTGTAACCTATCCTCATAAGGGAGGGATCCCAATCCAGTAATCATTTTGGTTGCTCTTCATTTTTCCACAAGAACATGTACCTGTGCTAGATTGCTATCATCTGGTGGACTGGAACCCACATTATAATTCATAATTATGTGTTGAATTAGTGGGAAAATCCTTGCTTCCTTTTCCCATCTGGATAATAAATCCAATATCAGGTTATATAAGTTTCTTTCAGTATGTAGCCCTATTGATCTGTGGAACTATTTGCATGAGAAGACATGTGGGATATCAACGTGAAAGAAATGGTGATAGCGTGGCTGACAACTGGGTGTCAATGTTGAGGTGAAAAATACTAATGAAGCCATTAAATTCTGGTACTAATTACTGTCTGGGTAGCCTAAGATGTTACATTGTCTATAACCCTATATGTTAGTGTAAGTGTGTGGTATTTTCCAATTATGGTTTGCTCTTTTGTGTGGGTTAAAAGCAGTATTTTTCAAACTGTGGGTCAGGACCCACTGGGTTGCAGACTAACTTCAGGTGGGTCCTTATACTTTTCAGCATATACTTTATTTTAATTTTGTATATTAGACTTGATGCTACTGCATCAAGTACATTGCACTGGAAGATCTGCATGTTACAGATCTGTATTTTTAACAGGCTACTATGTATATACCATACTTTTAAGAATGATAATCAATTGGGCTTACTCCTGGGTAAGTGTCAATAGGATTGCAGCCTAGAATATTGAGTACTGTATATTTATATAAGCAGATTAGTAACTCATTGGGAAGGTTAGGATGGTTTTTTAAAATTAATTTGTTTTTGTTATATGGGGAGGTGTTAAAAATTTTCCTGCTTGATGATGTCACTTCTGCAATGATGGAACTTCCAGTTCAATGACATAATTTTTGGTGGGTCTTGATAGATTGGCAAAAAGTGGCAAAATATATTTAAAGACCCACTTCCAAGTTTCTTGGAATGGAATAAGCCAGTGCCGCAATATCTGCAGAAATTTGATTCTGGGACTCCCTGTTGATACACTAAACCTGCTGATACAAAAAACATTGCATAAAAGCAATTTAAAAATTAAAAAGTGCTTCCATTTACAAGGTTTACAAACAGCTTTTCTTATTACTGTAGAGAAGAATTCAAGAATTAGAAATGCAGAGGACCTCATTTCCCTAGCTTTCTTGAAGAAAGGAATGTTTTCTTACATGGTTGCCTGTCTACAATAGTAGAAAAGCAGATTTTAAAACTGATTTGCAGTGGTCATGCATTGTTGAGTTAAGTCTGTGTATTTAAAAAACCATGTATAACATGGTTGGACATGTATGAGGACAATTTCTGGGCTTTGCAAAATATTATTTTTTCTTAGGAAGTCTTCACAGTACTTTTGCAGCAAAATTAAGATATGTGTTAATCTTCCTGAGTTGTTTCCTTTTTTTAAGCAAAGTACCAATGTAGATGTGGTACGCTTTCCATGTGTCGTCTACATCAATGAAGTGCGGGTCATCCCTCCAGGAGTAAGAGCTCATTCTAATTTGCCAGAAAATCGGGCTTACGGGTAAGTTCTAAAAGAAACTATCCACTATTGCTTATTATACAGCTTATTTAAATTGCTGACTGAGAGTTCTTTGTCAGGTGGTGAGCTTACAATTGGCAAGGTCTTGTGTGGGCTAGTAAAATTCCTAAAATTAAAGGATTACTCATTAAGATCTGGCATGTTTCCTTGATGTAAGTGCTACCAGAAATGAAAGATTTATGGAAGAAAAACAAAAAGAATTTTATAAATTTTATTTTTTTAATTGACTCTTGAATCAACTTGAACAGAAATAAATATTAATAATTGCATTTGGGTTCCATGATGGTGTGTATTTATGTGTTTAAAGTGCTATTATGAGGTACGTATCAAAATTTAACCATTTTAATTTAACAGTTTAAAAAATGTAGCGGTACTGTTATGATTTTAAGGTTGACCTCACTTTTTTATCTTCTTGCAGATTGTTAACTATATGATAATCAGTATTTCAGGCCTTGACTGTCTTGTTTATCAGGCTTCTATAAAATTGTGTTCCTTTCGGCTCTTTTCCCAGGGAAACATCCCCACACACATTTCAGTTAGACCTGTTCTTCAACAATGTCAGCAAGCCAAGTGCCCCTGTATTTGACAGACTGGGAAGGTAAGCACTTATAAAATTACTTCATAAACACTGGGTTTTGATAACTCTAAAGCTGTAGAGTGTGCATCCGACAGAGAATTGACGAGCTAGTTCCTCCCTGGATTTTCTATTTGAAAGGACTGTGTGTCAAGAAGTAAACTTTCTGCTTCAACCCATAGATTCCATTATTTCCTCTCTGCCACAAACTGAGGCTAACCCTACAATCCAGAGTAACTGTGGGAGCACATAAGAGACACCTGGAGTGACGGCACCACCTAATGAAAACCTATGGGAAATTCATATTGCAATCCAGAGTAAATTGTACTTACACTGGAGCAAGGACTCCCTGTAGTTACTCTGGATTGCACTCAAAATCCAACAGTCCTGTTATTGCATTCAAGGTGTTGAATATAAGCTAAGCGTTGTTTTTTGTAGGTTGCAACATATGCAACAGAATGAGTGCACTACAGTAGGCTATTTACATGGCTGGATTTCCACACCCCTCCCAAGTCACAATATTTTCAGGAAAGACTAGAACAACTTTAATTAGATCCTCTGAGAAATACAAAGAAATAATCAATAACTTTATTTTTCTAGAGATATACAAGATTGTATGGGATTGTGTTTTAGTTCTCTAACGGATTTCAGATTGGTGAATGAAATGTATGCTATAGGGTAGAGCAGATGCATGGCATGCAGAAGGTCTTGGATTCAGTCACTATCATCTCCAGGTAAAATTGGGAACAACCTTTCTGAAACTCTGGAAAGGGCTCTACACTTGCTGCAAATGAACCAGTGGTCTAACTCAGTAGAAGGCAGATGTAATTCTGCAGAGGTAATATTAGGGCTGAACTTTATCTACAGCTGAAAGATATGGAAAGAGGCTGTGTCCTTATGCAGCTCTTCCCATCCAGTCAGACTATCCCAGTGGTCTTAACAACAGTTAAACTGGCAGTGGCACTGATTGTGGTTAATTCTAAAGGTTTCCTTCTTAACAAGGATTTGCTTACAGGTTATAATCTGGTTTCGAGTCCTGTTTAACACAGAATTCTCATTAAGTATAACATTTAACCAGGTCAAGGGTGAAATTATTTCTGAAAAAGCATAACTCTGTGGCCTGTTAGCATTTGGCCTGCATCAAGCTTGTGTGTTCGGCAAACTTTGAGCATTGGACATAACTGAATTGTACAAATACTTCTGCTGGTAGTATATGTGATGGCTAGTTTTGGATTGCTGCTCCTTTACTTTATGTCAGCATGTATTTTGAGATGCTACCAAGGTATGTGTATTTATTCTTGTGATGTTGTAGATCCCTGACATATGTGATGTTGTAGATCACTGACATGAGTTAACGGTGATATTTTATGACTCTGTAATGTAAACCTGCTGACTCAGTACCATTCCTTCTAGATTATCTCAGTCTGATTTCCAGCCCAACCACACATGCATAGGGAATGTAAGGGCAATTATGCTGAAATACCAGTATAGATAAGAATCATCTCTAGGTCTATTATGACCTTCAGGGTTTTGGGAGTCTGAGCAGGTAAAGAAGCACATTGGAGCCTGGAAAGTAACATGATACTGCTTCTGTGGCCACGAATGGGCACATGAGTTGTGGCAGCTCAGGTGCTACTTGTACTGCAGCAGTGCATATCAATACATGGAGTCTGTTTCCATGTGTTGTGCTTATATGGAAAGCAAGAAACTTCTACTACTACATATATTACATACACATTCACTTAAAAAACTTCAAATTACTTTCACTTTAAACACTTTCGTTATTTAAATTATTTTAGTTTCACAAAATAAATGAAAGTGCAGTTTTCAAATTTTTCTGTTCTTTAGCTTAATGCTTGGAAGAAAGTTCCATTTGTGAGAGTGGGTACCAACTGACTCAAGACTCTAGTTTCTTTAAGTACTTTTCATGAAGGCTTGCTGAGCATTTAATGTATTTTCTTTTTTGTTTAACAGCCTGGAGTATGATGAGAATTCTTCAATTATTTTTAGGCCCAATTCAAAGGTAATTATGAATTCTGATGTGGTAGACATCTCAACTGTTCTCATTACTATAAAAATGCCAGAGGTGAGCATTAGATCACTGCCTTGTAGTTTCAGATTAGTGTGGATGGAGACAGCTGTAGGATGCATAAGTAATAGAGGACAAAGTAACAGAGGAGTTACATCCTTTATCAATGAAGTTACAGAACTTTCTGCAGAGTTCCAGCTGGCAGCTCCTGAACATGCCTGTCAATCATATTTGGCATTCAGTTTTCAAGATGAAATTGGAGGATATGATTTTATGCATGTAAACTTAAAGGTGTCTCCCACTGGTTACCCTGCTAGTCATGACCAACTCTAGGGTGTGGTGCTCATCCCTATTTCTTAAGCCAGTGATGTCTAAAGATGCCTCTGTGATCATGCGGCCTGCATGAACACGGAATACTGTTACCTTCCCACTAAAGTGGTACCTATTTATCTGCTTTTACTTCCATGCTTTCAAACTGCTAGGTTGGCAGGAGCTTTGCCTTACAGTACTCGGGGCTTGCACCACTGACCTGCCAGTCTTCAAATTTACAGGCACAGCACCTTTAACCACTGAGCTACTGGGCATGTACCTGCCACTCAGTATAGGAGATCTCTGATTTATCAAAGCTTTGACTTACGTAAGTTCAAGGCTATGTAAGGTTTGCTTGCTGCTCTTTAATCAAAGTTGGAAGTGTCTGTAGCTAGTAAGGGGGACTTGAGCCTGGCCAGCTCCATCTTGAGCTCCTTCGTGTTTGTGTTGACACCATTGTGCCTTCATACAGTGGGAGCCCCATGCAGACAATCTAAGTGGGTCAGCAGTTTGGTAGTTATTTCTTCCATTGGTATAGCAACAAAGTTGCTGAATCCAAGTCCTGTGCTGAAAGCACATGCACACTAGGCTGAAGGATTTTAAAGCCTTGTGGCTAGTTAGTCTCTGTGGATGAACAGACTGTGACTGCAGATGAACAGGCTGTGATAACTTAAGCCTCATGAGCACAGGTATAACAGTTGTAATACCTGCCTTTTCCTAGGCCCTTTTTATATAAAGTAGCAGAGATACTGGCTGCTCATAGAATCATCAAAAAGCTGCAGCAGAGGCACCCCTCAGCTAGAAACATGCAGCAGAGGCACCCCTCGGCTAGAAATAAACCACTAAACTCTTTCCCAGATCAGACCTTGGTCTCTAAAGATCATCAGGCCATCAACTGCCTGCCTGTCTGTCAGATGGCATCAGCACTGAGGAAGAGTGAGGACAGTTGGAAGCTGTATTGGCACGTCCTTAGCTTGTCAACTGCTTTCTAAGCACTTTTGCCTTTCTACTTTTCCTTGGAAGGAATTGCTTGCAACTTGTTGGATGCCAGAAGGTGCTGCATTGCTTTACTGTGTTCAAAGAGCAGTGATCAGAGGAAGGAGCAAGTATTTTAATTTATATAAATCTTGGCTTGCACAAGGTTGTCCAGAACAGACTCTTAAAAGTCAGGGACCTTCAACAGTATAAGTGTTTGAAATAAAAGTTGAGAGACTCAACCTTATTGCCGGAGTTTATTATTGCATAATAAACATTATTTATTGCTTCAAGAAATTGAAGAGCCCAGTTATTTGTAACTTTCAATGCATGACAAATTGAACTAAGATACCATTAAACTTACACTCACTTTATTAGAGATTCATATTGATATTGAGCAACTAGTATAAATAGTAACAAGTCAGTATTTTGATAAGTACTCTGTCCTGTGTTTTCTTTTAAAAACTAGGTTAACACTGATGGATTAGTTCTGAGAGGCTGGTACAACTGCTTGACGCTGGCAATATATGGCTCTGTTGATAGAGTAGTAAGTCATGAGAGGGATTCACCACCGCCGCCGCCGCCACCTCCACCACCTCCTCAGCAGCAAACAGCTTTAAAAAGAACTCCAAAACTTGGTGAGGCAAATTACATTAAAATAACATTTTTTGTTTTAAATGTCTTCAGATTGTAAAAGTTAGCTATCAACCTGTGAATGTGTCTTTCTCTACTGGCATTTTTCTTTGCTGCAATCTAAGCTTGTCCACATTTGTGTGTGAATCCGAGCTTTTCTGAATAATTTCTTTCCACCAATTCTCTAGCTGAGCCCTACACCATTTTATTTTAAAATTGTCACAAGTTTAATATATTTTGAGGGTTTGATGCAAGAGTTGCTAAAGTTGTGATTTTTTTTAACTTTAAAAAACACCAACTCTAATTTCTGTGCCATTTTTTACTAGCTGATGGAGAGAAAGAAGACCAGTTCAATGGCAGTCCTCCACGACCACAGCCCAGAGGACCAAGGACTCCACCAGGCCCTCCTCCTCCTGATGATGATGAAGATGAACCAATGCCTGTTTCAGGTACCTAAGAAATTTTATTTTCTTTTTTCAAAATTTTTTCATATGCATTGTAGATGAAAAATACCTTTATGTCTTTCTAGAAGTAGGAGAATGGTCAGTGTTCACTCCTGATGTCAAAATACCTTGGATACAATGCTTTAGGGAAAGTACCAAGAAAGAATTTAAAGCAGGGTGGGATTAAAAGTGAATCTGCTGTGATAGCATTCAACTTATCACCTGTCCTCTGGGCTGTGGGTGGCGCAAGTGGTTAAGACGCTGTGCCTATTAACCAGCAGGCCAGGGTTCAAGATTTGGGTCGGCCCCGGCCCGACAAGACAGGGTGAGCTCCTGTCCTTAGCCCAGCTCTGCGACACCAGCTGGATCCAATCGTATTGGCTCTGCCTTTCCATTGGACTAATTCAGTGGCGTGGAGAGGGGGGATTTGCTGCTTGAGTAACAGCCTATCCTCCATAACAATCTAACCCAGGCTTCCATGCTTCGCATGCAGCGTATGCAGCGCCCAGCACGATACTATAGTCTCTCAAGACTGATGGAGGCCTGCATCACCTGTCCTACCTCACAAGAATTTGTTCTAGTTTCCTTGGATAAATTTATTTCAAATATTGGATCCCTTCAGTCATTATATGTTAATTTTTTCTATATAAACCAGTCCTAGAACTTGCAGATGAGCTGCTCATGAATGTTATTTTTGCATCCACCACTAATGCTGCAATCCTAAAGACACTTTCTTGGGAGTAAGACCCATTGACCCCAAGGGGCTTACTTTTGAGTAGACAGGGTTAGGATTGTGCTCTAAATTGTCACTGGAAATTGTTGTTGTGATAGATATGTGCCAGAATGCATACCTAGAGTTGCTTTTTAGGGAAGAATTGGCAAATCAGTCTGCTGAAAAAATAACTTGCCAGACTTAGGACAGCAGAACCAAAGCAACAATGGCTGAGAATAGATGTATGTGTTAAAAAATTGAAGATACAAAAAGTCAGGCTTCTGTCCCAGAGGGCATGTAGCATCTGCTGCTTTTGTTTTAAACTGCTTTTTAGACCCATTTTAAAACATCCCAACTTTGGCCATGCATTTTTAACATTGTCTTGTTTTTAATTACACTGTATTCAGTCGTTGGAGTAAAAGACGATGATGTTGATCACAGAGAAGATTACTTTGAGCCTATTTCTCCTGATCGGACATCTGTTCATCAAGAAGGCCCATATTCTGATGAAGGAGATGTGGAGGAAGACCAGCCAGAGGAAGCAGAGGATGATGAAGAAGGAGTAGATGTTGAGGAAGAGGATGATGATGAAGAGGATGATGATGGTCAAACAGTAGAGAGTATCGCAGAGGATGAGGAAGAGGAGGATGAAGAGGAGGAGGAGGAGGAAGAAGAAGGTGATGAAGAGGAGGAAGGTGAAGGTAGAAAAAATAAAAGCATAGAAGTTATTTGATTTTTAACGTGCATGTACATAGTACATTTTTAACGTGCATGTACATGTGCATGTACATAGTACATAGTACATGTACATCAGATTACTCTGCACTTGACTTTGAACCACATGTATGAACTGTTTCTATTGGAAAGTGTTGCTTTGAGTTCATATTAAGAGATATACAGGTACTATTTGTATTGGTTCATACATGTGAGTCATAATACATGTGTGTGACTGGCATGAGAACTTAATGTGGAAATTTTTAAAAAGCATTTCCACTGGAACAGAGAAAAGATGAAAGCTTTTAAAATGTAATGAAAAATGAAATTGAGCTATTCATTTTTGTAAGCGGGAAGCTGCAAAAGAGTTAGCAGTTTATTAGCTAATGATACCAGACAGATCCATCATGGAATCTTTCTCAAAGGTCTGGAACCCCCCTTCCAGGAAGTCCCAGATTCTTATAACCCAAATTACATCACAGTGACTCAAGTCCAATTCTACATTCTCATACGTTCATAGGTACACATGATCCTATTACCAATCATAATACTGAACATTTCCACTAACCATAAGCATTACCATTACATCAGTTCATTCCTGATTTGTTCTTTAATTCTTATACCACATTGCCAATACCAAGAAGTAGTAATCAGTTCGTTCTATCTGACTGTTGCAATCTATTGAATACTCGTTGTGTGGTTCTATTCAGGCTTCAAGGCCTACTCGCTTCATGTTGCCAACTAGAGTTGCTAACAAATGTTGCTCTTCTGTTCTCATGCGCTTCTGCTTTTTGCTGACTGGTAATCTCATTCCATTTCTATGAGGCCTTGGCCTTCTATGTGTTAGCTAAGTATTGCTGAGTTAGACTTTGGTTAATGCTTTAGTTTTTGTAAGTATTGATTAGTATTGATTTCTGTTACAACTGGCATGAGAACTTAATGTGGAAATTTTTAAAAAGCATTTCCACTGGAACAGAGAAAAGATGAAAGCTTTTAAAATGTAATGAAAAATGAAATTGAGCTATTCATTTTTGTAAGCGGGAAGCTGCAACAACTTTGGTTGAAATAACGTATATGGGATTAGTATTTCTTCACCCAAAAAGTTTCGTTGTGGCATAAGTTTACAGTTGGCACTTGTGAATGGAGTGTCAGCAAGCATTTTCAGAACAGTGCTTCTGTTGGTTGGTCTCATTCAATCTGCAATATTTTCTTGCTAGGCATAATTCCTTATCCCATTTTGAGTTCTGTGTGGAATGTTTCTACAAGTTAGTGTTTATGACATCATTAAACTCTATAAGCCCCCTTCCTGATTTCAAGATTCCCACCTCCTGTTGTGGCCCTTCATGCAATATTCTGCACCATTCTGAAGGGTCTCCTAATCTTAAAAAGGGGTCTTTTTATGGGGCTGAAAGTGGTTGCAATGGGGGTGGATGGGAAGGAACTTCCCATTGCATTTATGGATTTGTGCTTCCAGGTTTCCCAACGCTGAAAGTTTGCCCACCCAGTTCTGCCCACAAAGTTTGTCCACAAAGGATCACTAGAACAAAGGATAGGAGTCGTTGGTGGGGAGAACCTGAGAGTAGTCATGTGGTGTTTCGTATGGTTCTATTATTGGTTGAATATCTTTTCAGGAGGATTTGGCTGATTCTTGGCAAAAACTCCTGCAAATATTTAAAAATTGAATCACTGTTGGGGAATCTTTATCTACATGCAGAGATGGAGATGTTCTGGGGTTTGTATTTTTTCCAAGCAATAATACATACTTGATTGCTTACCTTGGATGGCTCTGGCTGAATGCATCTGACAAGGTTATTTTTTGCAGGGGATGATGGCTATGAACAGATATCAAGTGATGAAGATGGAATTGCAGACTTAGAACGTGAGACGTTCAAGTATCCAAGCTTTGATATTGAATACACTGCTGAAGATCTAGCCAGAGTGCCACCTGTGACCTATGACCCTTTCGATAGGGAGCTTGGGCCACTTCTGTACTTTGGTTGTCCCTACAAGACTAATTTTGAGACAGAAGTCACCAAGATGAGAGATCAAGATCCAGACAAGGACAATTCTGGGGCAGTTGAGATCTCTGCTAAATTGACTGAACTCCTGGAACTGTATCAGGAGGAGAGAGGTGCAAAGTGGGTCACTGCATTGGAAGAAATTCCAAGTTTAATTGTCAAAGGACTGAGCTATTTGCAGACAAAGGACACAAATCAGGATTATATCAGCCAGTTGGTTGACTGGACGATGCAATCTTTAAACTTGCAGGTAGCTCTGAAACAGCCAATTGCTTTGAATGTCCGTCAGCTTAAAGCTGGGACAAAACTGGTGTCTTCACTGTCAGAATGTGGGACTCAAGGAATAGTAGGGCTTTTGCAATCAGGAGTAATTAATTCCTTGTTTGAGTTGCTCTTCGCAGATCATGTCTCCTCTTCCCTTAAACTAAATGCCTTCAGATCTCTGGACAGTGTTATTAGCATGACTGAAGGAATGGAGGCTTTTTTGAGGAGTGGGTTAGAGACTCATGAGAAAAGTGGGTACCAGAGGCTCCTGGAGCTTATCCTCCTGGATCAGACTGTAAGGGTAGTCACTGCAGGCTCTGCAATTTTACAAAAATGCCACTTCTATGAGATCTTGTCAGAGATCAAAAAGATTGCTGATCACTTAGCAGAAAATCCTCCACCTCTTTCTAATCACTCCGAGACTGATCAAGATACAGAGACTGGACTTGAGAGAGGCAGCCAAGACTATGAAAATGATGTGGAGGCCCCAATGGATATGGACAACCTCTTAGAGTCCTCCACTATGAGTGAAGGAGAAATTGAGAAGCTTGTCAATCTTTTGGATGAAATTTTGCATTTGATGGAGACTGCTCCTCATACAATGATCCAACCCCCTGTGAAATCTTTCCCAACCACAGCACGTATTACAGGACCCCCAGAAAGGGATGACCCTTTCCCAGTTCTGTTCAGGTAAGTGACTTCAGTTGTGTTGATAGTTTGTTTCTCTCCCAATTGTTACCATGTTCACTTAACAAAAAATTTTCTTACTCAATTCACACCTCTTGAAAATCTCTTGCTTTTGTGCCTGTTTCAGTTGCATTCTTCATTACATTGGTACTGCTATCTGCTTCTTTAGCAATTTCATGTAAATATTTTATAATAGTGACACCTTCTAGTGACCATTTTGTGCCTGGGGTTGTTGGGTTCAGATTCTAAGGTTGGTTGTCCAGCTCACTAAATCTTAATCATGTTAAACTTTAGAGAGTATACTTCTGTGTACAAAGGTGGAGTAAAAATGAATAAACCTCACTAAACTAGTAGACACTGTGACTGGGTGGAGGAAGAAACAGTTACTCTTAACATGTAGAACAACGTTGTGGTTTGGGGGTGGGTGAGTCTTTTTTAAATAAGTAGGAAATTGTCATAAAAACTATCATTAGTTAAAATTACATGTAGTTACAGTTTCTTGTCATCAATTTTTTTTCTGCAACTAATCAGGTGACATTTGAGTAAGGAATTTGGTGCTCCATTCAGTAAATCGGTAGTGATTTACTGAAGTAGACTAACACCCACAAAATGGGAAAGAATTTTGCCAATAGGTTGTTTCCAACTGAAATTTAGCACTCTTCTCTTTTTGCATTTCTCCAGGTACCTTCATAACCATCATTTCCTAGAATCTGTCACATTGTTGTTGTCAAATCCAATCACAAATGTGCACCCTGGTGTGCTTCAGTCTGTCAGGGATATACTGAGGTTCTTGGCACAGACACAGAAAGGTCTCCTCTTTTTTCTCTCTGAATATGAAGCTACAAATCTGCTGGTCCGAGCCTTTTGCCAGTTCTCTGACCCCGATCAAGAGGAAGGTCTCCAGACTGATGGAGCAAGTGATGAAGCCTTCCCCTTGTGGCTTCTTCATTCAACTCAGACACTTCAGTGTATTTCAGAACTATTCTGCCACTTCCAGCGATGCACAGCCACTGAGGAAACGGATCATTCAGATCTCTTGGGGACTCTTCACAATCTTTACTTGATCACTTTTAACCCTGTGGGAAGATCTGCTGTAGCCCATGTCTTCAGCCTTGAGAAGAACCTCCAGAGTCTTATTACTTTAATGGAGTTCTACTCCAAAGAGGCATTAGGGTAACTATAATACTTGATATTTTAGATTTAATTTGTTAAAATGGACTTTAGCAAATGGACAAGGGTTTTAAAAACTTTGGAACTTGGTAGTCAATATAATGAGAAATCCCATTTTTAAGCCTTGAAAATTCTCTCTTTTCACTTGTTACAAAGGCATTCCCTTTCAGGCAGTGAGCCATTGTGTGGTACTGGAAACTTCTTTCTTCTGCATATTAATCTTTTTCTGGGCCTTGAGATAATGTTTTGTACCTATGCCTGGGAGTTAGTGCAAAATGGAATACATGATATTCTCCCATCATCTGAGTTACTTGATACTGGCCAAAATGACCCACTTTTGATGTGAAAATTTAAAGAGTTTAAACTAAAACTTTAGCTTTATAAAAGAGAATTTACTATGTAACAGTTAATGGGTTGATAGTACTTATTATTCATATACAGGGGGGACCACTGATTTGGCCTTCTGTGATTTGGCTCAGTTTTGATACTGGGGTCCACCTTTAAATGCCTTGCAAGAAAGGAAAAAGTACCAATAATCAATTTCTTTCCTTCAGGCTGTTTGACTAAACCAGTTGCAAGCTTCCTGGGCTTAAGGGTAGATTTAAAGGCCCACTTCTAGTTTTCTTTCTTCTCCGTTGTCATCCCAGAATTTACAGTATAGCTATAGATGTATACTGGATTCAGCCAGTAGATGGAATGAATCATGGAATTTAATGGACTAAATTCCAGTGGCAGCAGACTAATGTATGTACCAATGCATTCTGGGTTGACAATGGAAGAGCAGGGAAAGTGGGTCTTTAAAGCTTTTTTTCTCACTGATTTGATATCCACTGGGGATTCCGAAATAGAGCAGCACAACCTATACCACTTCTCAGTGTTCACAAGCTATGATCATAGATCAGGGTTGTCCAAACCCCAGTCCAGGGCCAGATAAGGGTCATGTCAAATCTCCATGTGGCCTGTGGCAAGATCATCTAGCTCAAAGACAAGCCTGTAATCCTTCACAGGTAAGGGGAGGTTGGCTCCCCGCACTTCCAGAGGGTATTCTGAAGGCTGGGGTGGGGTGGGGAGCTGCACACATTTCCTCTCTCCATGTATGAAAGCACTTATGAACTAGTTCAAAGATCACCCTCTCTGTGTTTGAAAGTGTTTATGAACTGATACAAATTCATTCATGGTGCAATCTTAACCTAGGCTAGCACAACTCATTGGTCTTCCCATATCCGGGGTGATTTAGGGAGCAAGTGCATGTCTGTGCACTGGCCTAAATCTTCCTCAGAAGTAGCGCAGAAGTGTCTTACGGCACTTCTGTGATACCCCCAGGTTAGCAGAGGATTTAAGCTGGGGCTTAGGCCAGCCTAACTGGAGGTCACACAAGTCATATAAGTTCTGCCAGAAAAAAATATTTTCCAGCCCCCCACAATGTCAGAGAGGATATGGCCCTCCTGCCAAAAGGTTTGGACACACCTGTCATAGATAAATTGTATTTTCTTAACGTATTATAGTATAGGATCTTAGTTCTTTTCTTCCATGTCATTGTGTAAATTGAAGTCTGTATGGTGATCTGTAAAATGAGGCAAATGTGTAAATATGTAGTCATTTTAATGATAACAATAACTTCTTGTTTCAGTGATTCCAAATCAAAGAAGTCAGTTGCCTACAATTATGCCTGCATACTTGTTCTGCTGGTGGTTCAATCTTCTAGTGATGTCCAAATGCTTGAGCAGTATGCAGCACCCCTATTGAAGCTTTGTAAGGCTGATGAAAATAACACCAAATTGCAAGGTACAGTATGTGCCATTATTGAAGCAGTTGCTCAAATGGTTCATAAAAAAACCTTTTTCGTTTCTGTAGTTAGGATCTTCTGACCATCTGGTTTTTGATTATATATGGGAAATGAGATTTCTTTATACAGATAATTAGCTGTGTTGTTTTCTTCCTGTTCTTAAAGAGGTTTTTGCAACATAGAAATCTTCCTTGTTTATATTGTTATCCTCATTGGTGTGAATAAATGCAGAATGTGTCCCTTTTTGAAAGCCTCCAAGGAAGCCTGACCTTAGTGATTTGTCAAACTCCCCCATTCCATTAAAGCATTTTAACATGCTCCTGTACAACTTTAAAACATAAAGCTAGGATCCACAGAACTTTATCATTAATTCCATAAATCCAAGGGAAATTTAGGCTTGGGCTTTTTTTCTTTCAAAAAGCAGCCTTCTACCTCTGCCAGAGTGGATTTTATAATTAAAATTTTCAGTTTTATAATTGAACTATTACTGTCATCAATAATTTGATATGGCATAGGGATCTATTATTAAAAGGGAATTTTTAAAAAAATAATGTATATACCCAATCTTTTACAGCATCTAAAGTTGTTTTTTGGAGCCTAACCACTGTCAAAAACAACTGTTTGAACAGTAGTTTAAGGAGGGCTATTCAAGGCTCCCCACACCTTCTGGAACCTGCTGCAACAAGTGAAAGTGAAAGCACTCCTCTTCATCCCCTCTTATCTTAGCAACTTGATCTTGGGGATCCCCTCAACCTTTCCTCACCTCTTAAAGGGACAAGGGGACCTTTTCTCGAACTAGAGGGTTTCACAGCTCCCCAGTTTGAGTACCACTGCTATGCACCATGTGAGCATTGATTTCTTGTTCTTGAAACAAAGTTCCTGTCACCGGATGACTGGAAGGGGTCCCTGCCACTTTAAATCGCTCTGTCCTCTGTGTTTTTGGGATATACACAAAACCACAAGAATTCTATGGTTCACATCTCCAAAGAAGGATTGTAATTGCTTTTATTATACTTTTAGGGTGTTCAACTGTTTTTAAAAGTTTTTAATGTTTTAATATGTTTTTAAATATACTTTTTTATTGTATTGACATATTTGTTAGCTGCCTTGGACCTCCTTATGTGAGAGAAAGGTGGGGTAAAAATCTGTTAAACAAATAAATAAATGTACATGTAAGTATCATGTACAGTTTTACAGAAACAGCTGCTGTAATGACTTGCATTCATCAGATTGCCTTGTTTATTTTTAGAGCTTGGAAAATGGCTGGAGCCTTTGAAAACCCTTCGATTTGAAATTAATTGTATTCCAAATCTCATTGAATATATTAAACAGGTCAGTAAAAACATTCAGCAACCAGTACTGTATTGAAATACTAGTCTATTGTTGTTTTAGTGGTTTACTGTTTTTAATGTGCATGTAACATCTTTTACACAGATGAACAGTTAGTTTCTCATTTGACCACAATTAGTACATGGAATTAACATAAAGGCTGCAGAGATGGCTGGGAATCCTGCTCAATCTGTTAGATTAAATGAACCTAGGAATGAGTGCATGCTCAGAATTACTCAACATAGTTTAGTTATATTTTAGTTTAAAAAATGCCATGTGCACTTTTGCATTATAAATTTAAGACTTATCAGTAAATTTTAGGGATTGTAGTAAAAAAGACTGCCAAACAAAGTAAGTCCATCTCTGTTTTATGGGAGCAAAACAAGCTAGCCTGTAATAAGTATGTCTACTGAATAATCTCTCTAATAAAAATGATTTTTTAAAAAAAGAATATTGATAGCTTGATGACCCAGGAAGGAGTTGGTCTTCCTACTGCACTTCGTGTTCTGTGCCACATTGCATGTCCACCACCACCTGTTGAAGGTATGATACAGTTCTAATTTCTCAGCGATTTAACTGATTTAATTTTATCTGTTACACCGATTCTGAGATTTGTTGTTGTTCTGACTATCTTTTGTTAGTGACTGTGGGTGCAATCCTAACCAGTTTAGGCCAGCACAACACACCCGTCTCCCCATTCTCATGGTGGTGTGGGGAGGCTGATGTATGTCAGTGCACAGGACTAACACTCCCCTCCAAAGAGTGGCACAGGTGCTCTAGTGCCAGCTTAACTGGGGGTTAGGATTGCTGCCACAGCATGTTAAAATTGGTGCATTGGGGTAGCTAATGATCATGTAGCAAAGCTCAAAATGTAGCTGCGGAAGTGATGTCACAACCAGAAGTGATGTTATCCCTGGGTATTTTTAGAAAGAAAATTGGGCAAACCCTGCCTCCCCAGCAGTTCACTACCATTCACTCTGCTAGTGGCATTGCTAAAGCACCTATTTGATATCTGGAGTGGAAGATTTTGTTGCCCCCCATCTGCCTTGCAACAACAAAATCAAATTTCATTAAGTAAAAAAAGGAAAAGAAAATTGTGTTTCTTATTTATGGGAAACTGTTTTGGGGCAAAGAAGAATGGTTTATTCTTTCCCTGCTAAATATAAGTGGAGCACCACTTAGAACTGCCTGTATACCCAGTAAGCATGGGTAACTGTATTATGTTATATGTACTGTATATGATATAATTACTGAGAACTGCTTCATATTAATGCCTTATTATATAGAATCATAGAGTTGGAAGAGACCCACTGGATCATCTAGGACAGTGGTTATCAATCTTCCTAATGCTGTGGCCCCTTTATAAGTTCCTCATGTTGTGGGGACCCCCAACCATAAAATTATTTTCGTTGCTACTTTATAACTGTAATTTTGCTACTGTTATGAATCGTAATGTAAATATCCAATATGCAGGATGTATTTTCATTGTTACAAATGAAATGTGTGTTCTATGCACACATTGAACACAATGGGATTTATTTCAGAGGATTGGGCATAGGATTGGGCCCTGAGGCTGCAATCCTATCCACATTTACATGGGAGTAAAGGTCCCCTGACTATAATGGGATTTATTTCAGAGTAGGCATGCATAGGATTGGCCCCTAGGCTGTCAGTCAGCCCCAGTGCATGTGCTGCTACAGCCGGAGGTCTGGCAAGCCTGACCTAGCCCCCTGCACCAGGGGTCTTTAGGCGACCCCCAGGAAACTTCTAGGCGACCCCGAAAGGGGTCCTGACCCCAACTTTGAGAAACACTGATCTAGTCCAACCCCCTGCCTGTATCAGGAAATCCTCCTGGGTCTCAAACTCTGGCAGTTCCATACAGTATCAGAGTTGCATCTCATTGGCTCTCAGAGCCATTAGTAACATGGGAAAGTTTAAGTTAAGAAAATCTACTTTTGTTCCATAGGCTTTTGTATTTTCATTTTCTGGTTAATTGGCCATAACTTTTGATAGGATATAGAAATTCTATTGCAGTTTGTTTCATTGCATTCTGCATAAAATTACCTTTTCAATGATATATAACATGATGGTATTGTCATTCCTACAGACCCTGTTTTTCACAATTTTAGTCACTAGTGTCAAGCTCAGCTTGTAGCTCCCCTAAAGCTTGTAGCTGGTGCAGCAGCACTCCCTAGCTACGCCACTGCATTGGCGTTACACTTCAGTTCGGTCAATTGGAACGGAAAGGTATTTATTTACCAAATGAAAAGATCTATATGCCTCACACTTGGAATATTTAACCATCGACAGAAAATGGGCTTATAAATGATTTTGTTACACCAGACCTCAAGTTTCTTCATAATGTGGTAACAAGTCAAAATTTAAATAATGTTTTCCTTCCTTATATAGGTCAGCAGAAGGATCTTAAATGGAACCTTGCAGTTATTCAGCTCTTCTCTTCTGAAGGAATGGACACTTTTATTCGAGTTCTTCAGAAACTAAATAGCATCCTTATACAGCCCTGGAGGCTTCACGTTAACATGGGAACCACCCTTCATAGAGTCACCACAATCTCTATGGCCCGATGCACTCTCACTCTCCTGAAAACCATGTTAACGGAACTGCTCCGGGGAGGGTCCTTTGAGTTCAAAGACATGCGTGTTCCTTCAGCACTTATTTCTCTACACATGCTTCTGTGTTCTATTCCTCTCTCGGGACGTTTAGACAGCGATGAACAAAAAATCCAGAATGATATTGTGGATGTTTTGCTGACTTTTACCCAAGGTGTTAATGAAAAATTAACCATTTCAGAAGAAACTCTGGCCAATAATACTTGGTCTCTCATGCTCAAAGAGGTTCTCACATCTGTTTTGAGAATTCCTGAAGGATTTTTCTCTGGTCTTATACTACTTTCTGAACTGTTACCTCTTCCACTGCCCATGCAAACAACTCAGGTATGTTAATTCCTTTTTAAACAGTTCTTTTTCAATATAACTAACGAATCGTCTTTTTAAAAAATAGGGTGAAAGGGGTCTAAGCAAGAACTTACACAAGTTCTTACACAAGGAGCTGTGTAATGGTTCAGTCAGTTTGGCATATTGTGCTTGTTAATTTGCTTTTTATATGTGTTGGAAACCATCATTTGCTTCTATCATCCAATCTCTATGACATTTTATGTCATTCTAACATTTGTATCTTGCCAATTAACCCACCAGCAGACTTTTGAAGTCATCTTGTATTAAGACAAACCGTTAGTCCATTTAGCCCCACCATTATTTTCTTTAATTGACTATGGATTCCTTGAGTGAGGATTTTCCCTTTGCTTTAACGTGGAGAACCCACAAATTGAACATAAGGGCTTCTGCATGCCACTTATGTGTTCTGTCATTGAGTTATGGGCCCTCACCATGTGATTGCCTTTGAGGTTTATGGAGTGTACTGGTTGAATTAGACAGGATCACATTCTTTCTGAAATTATTTTAGTTGCTTGGGATTTTGGTAGAGATTAGTTCATGTAGTGTGGATTACTCCATGCAGACCAGTTCCTATCACCAGACCGTGGTCTGGTGGGATAAAATTTGGTAAATTGGGTTTTGTGTGCCAACCCACACACTCAAAGACTACATTATTTTTTCGGCACCACAAATCATGTGTGTGGCTTTTGTTTTTAGGTTGGGTTTTTTCCCCCAAGGGGCTTCTTGATAATTAGATACCAGAGTAAAGGGCTCAGCACATAGGTTTCTTTCCTCTTACCTGCACAGTGCAGGGGATTAAATTTTGAGTACTGTATATGACCAGAATCTTAATTTACATATTATGCTCTTTAGTGGCTTTAGTTTGTTGGGCATTGTGAGGGTATTCTTGCATGTTTGTAAAGTGTTCATGTTTTCAGGAAAAGATTGTTGGAAGAGTGCAAAGGAGATTGATGGAAGTTTAGGCAGATAGAAGTGAAACTGGTTCTGGTTTGTTTTGTGAACCCAGGTTCACTTTGTTTTGGTTCAGGCTCTGCTTGCTTTCCTTCTTTGATATTGCTGGGATAAGGGAACTTTATCAGTCCTGTTTCCAATTCACAGAAGTTTTTTACTTTGGAATTGAACAGAGAACCTGCACCATTATTTAAAACTATTATTTTAAATTCATTTAATCTGGGTTTAACCCTAATGACAGGCAGATTTTCCAGGTTTGACAGTGACAGAGGAACACAGTGCATTTTTTTGTCATGTTTACATTTTTTAAAATAAATGTTTATTAATTTTATCAAAAGGCAAAGCAAAAATATTAAGAAGATAGAAAAATAAAAAATGGAAAATAAAATAAAACATACATAATGAGGATAGAATTGAAAAATTATAGGGCATTTCTCAGAGTACACTCCTGATTGTGGGAAAAACTGGGGCACCGCATGAACATGACATAGAAGATTATTTTCACTGAGCAGAACAAATGTTTGTATTGGACTTTTCAGAGAATTGTTTGACTTTCCTGGTAGGTTATTGAACCACATGACATATCTGTAGCTCTCAACACCAGGAAACTGTGGAGCATGCACCTTCATGTTCAAGCCAAATTGTTGCAAGAAATAGTACGCTCGTTCTCCGGCTCAACCTGTCAGCCTATTCAGCACATGTTACGGCGCATCTGTGTACAGTTGTGTGACTTAGCCTCACCAACTGCTCTTCTCATTATGAGGACTGTTTTGGATCTCCTGGTTGAAGATCTGCAAAGGTATAGTTTTATTTGTCCAAAGTCTCTAAAAAAAAAAGTTAAACCGATTCTGTTGTGTTCTGCCTGGAATGTTTTTAGGATTTTGCTTTTGTATTTAAATGTTCTGTGTATTTCAAAAAAAATGAATAAGAATATCTTTTTAAAAGCCACTGTTAGAGAGTATCTCTACCTTGTAACTGTTAGTTTTTTAATTTGATTTCATTTACCTGGTAGATTATTTGTAGCAAAAGTGATCTAGTGGTAACAATAGCTCTTTGAACCCATTTCCATGTGAATATTTGAATGGCAATTATCAACTTCCATTTTGGGAATCCCATCTTGTAAAATCTTCTGGCATCTCTGATGCTGGTTGAACTCCATCTTTGTATCCCTTTGGGGAGAAAGGCAGGGTTGAAATCATGCAAAAATATAAATAAAATGCTTGGAGCCTCTGTCTATAATTTTGAGAGCTCTTGGAGCGCCTGAGAAATGCTGAATCATAGAAGATGAGCAAATGCAGTTTCTGATTTTTATAAAAAGAAAAAATGAAGGCCCAAACAACTACTACTGGTCATTTATTACCTTCATAGTGCTACTTGGAAAGATGTTGGTGCAAATAATGTGTTCTGTCTGAGAAAAGGATCTTATAGATAGATCCCTGCCAATTTTTATGATTTCACTTCTATATCATGACTTTACTACAAATTTAGTGTATTTAGGTGTCATCTTAATAAGAATATTGGTATCATTTTAGCAACCCAGAAGATAAGGAAAAGCAGTATACTGGCCAGACAACCCGACTACTTGCTTTGCTCGATACCTTGGCTTCCCACAAAGCTTGTAAATTGGCTATCTTGCACCTTATTAGTGGAACTGCTAAAGGCGATGAAAAGTATGCTGAACTTTTCCAAGAGCTTTTGGCTTTAATGCGAACTCCAGGAGATGTAATTCAACAGCAATGTGCTGAATATTTAGCTTCTATTTTGCAGTCCCTCTGTGACCAGGTATTTAAACAATTTTTAAAACTTATATTTTTGGTTTTTGCATGTGCATGTTGTCATACGCCTACACATAGACACAATACGTGTGTAGTTATATATGTTTAGAAAATGATTATGATGAAAATGACCACGGAGTGAACTTCAGAATAGTATTAATTATCTTGGGAATGCAACCAACATGGCAAGGCACATACAGCAATTCTGGGTTCTTTTTGGTTCCTATAGACATGCTTTTCTCTGGAAAAGCTCACATGGGCTGAGTCTTGTGGGTATCCCTGGGGACACTGTCTGTTTTCTTAGATTACGATCTCAGTGATGGGCCTGGATTGGAACATGGGCAGATTGATCAGTGCGTTCTCAAACTTTCAGGAGGTTTGAGAACCTTTGTAGGTCGTTGGGCGTAGAGGGTATGGAGGGATGACCATTATACAGTCAGAATGATTGCACAACCACTAGGGCTACAGGGGCTTTTTTTGGTACTTTCTCCTGTCCGCAGCAGGCTCTTGGAGGAGTGGGGAAGCCAGTGGAGCCCTCTGCGGGACTTGCTATACCTCACAACATTTCTTAAATGCAATCACAACCCACTACCAGTTTTACTACTTCAATAATGAGTTGCAGTAGCATTTTTTAAATATTTTGAGGCTCAGGGAGCCCTGCAGAGGATTCATAGCTGCTGGGAACAAGGCTTTAATACAAAATATTACTGTTGCCCTAGCAGCAGCACAGTCTTTCCAATCATGTAATTACCATCCCCACTGCACCTCAAGGAACAGAGGCAGAGTTTCTTCAATTGATGGGTTGCAAGAACAACAATAGTGTATAATCATGTATCATAGGAATCAAGATAGAGAAATCTGGGAATTAATCTATTTTATGCATTTGAGGTTTCATGCTGAATGCTATTAATGTCCAGTTTATATATGGCCTAACTGCTTGTGTGCCACAAAAAATATTTACTTACCTTCTTAGTATTGAGTCCAGCCAAGGAATTGGTGGGTAGGTCTTTGCATGCCAAAGATAGTGTTAGCTTTGTAATCTTCGTTCCCTGTGACATATGGCAAAAAAATTCCAAATGTGGGGAGTTGCAAAAGTAGTTTGTAATAACAGAAATGGGGAGGAGCATTTTGAAGACGAAAAAACAGTAAGCCGTGAAGGATCTCTTTAAATTCCAGCCATAACCTTTGCTGTAATACCTCGTAATTCATTTTCTCTATTTGAGAAAATAGAGGGCTGAGTGAAACAGTGTTACAGAAGACATCAATGAAGTTAAAGCAGAAATCTGGCACTGATCGGTCCCTCTGCTTCCTGTATTGTAGCTCTCCCATTGCTAAAACAAGTAGCATTATGGGAGGTATTACTGTATTGCCATGGCTGCATTGTATGCTGGGATTCTTCCTGCTGATAATAATGCTGTGGTGTGTCTTTCCTTTTGCAGGACATTGCACTGATCTTGCCAAGTTCTTCAGAGAGCACGCTCTCGGAGCTGGAGCAGCTTTCGAATTCGTTACCAGGCAAAGAACTTCTGGCTTCCATCTGTGACTGCCTGATGGAAACACTTACTAATTCTGAGAGTACTTACAGCTGCCTGCTTACTTGTATCAGGACAATGATGTTTCTTACAGAGCACGATTATGGATTCTATTACTTGAAGAGGTAATATTCCATTTTTCCCCACCCCACCACCAATCTCGTTACTTTATTAGGTATTTGCAATCTTTGAAATAATTTATTGAGTGTTTGCTGCTGCTTCAGAATAGTAATAGTAATTTCATTAGAAATTTAAAAATAGAAATATTTTCAGTGAGAAAGGAAGTTGACAGTAGTCTATATTGCGTGCCCTCCATGCCTTTTATAAAATTTTCTTTATGTGTTCAAGAAACGGCTAACAAAGAATTATTATTTTTTCTCTGAAACAAAAACAGCTCCCTGAGGAAACACTGCGGTGCTCTGCAGACGGTATTGAAGCGAGTGGTGAGCACCTTTAGTAAAGATACTGGAGAACTTGCTTCTGCTTTTCTGGATTTCATGAGGCAGATATTAAATTCTGATACACTGGTAAGAAAAGAAGATGGAGTATTCTGGCACTTTTGTCTTGGGTTCTACTTCAGTCCATCAAATTGCACTTGATGTCGGTGATTGCATTTGTATTTGAGTAATACAGCTGCTGTATCCTTTTAGTTGCCAACAGAAATTATGGCTACTGAACTAAAAATGTCTGGCATAGTCCAGATGTCTGTTGATGATCTTTTTGATTACTTTTTGAGTTGAGAATTGCTGTTGTCTTTGCCCCTTAAGTCTAAAGGTCTTGTGGAAAGATAGGGAGGCCAATCCTAAAAATACTACTTATTCTTGTGTTTATTTCTCTGTCCTTTTGTAATGCGGATATAGAGGGGGAAGTAGCTTCATTTTGACTTGTTTATCTTCTTAATGAAGCATCCATGCAAGTCAATCATATTAAGAGATAGAACAGGCACTTCGACTATGATGGGGGACATATGCCCAGAAAATGTGCAGGTCAAATTATTACATACCATATTATGGTTTGGTTTCTGATAAATCTAGCAAAGCCTTTTTAAAAAACATAATCTTCCTTTATAATGTGTCCACAGGGGGGTTGTGGAGATGATGCAAGTCTTGCAGAAGTAGATGGAGCCCATCCCTCTAGAACGTTGGGTCTTACTACTGCAGAATTGAAATACCAGTTGCAGAATAAAGAAGAAACTCCTGAAAACCTGCTTCTTGAACTGGAGAAACTAGTTTTGGTAATGTAGTCTTGATTATTAAAATTACATAACATCCCTAAACTCCTTTGTTTTATATCTGGATATTACATACATATAAGTAAGGTGGAAATTAGTTATTGCTCAGTAAGGTACACACACACACTAATTTCCACCTTACTTTTATGTATATATACATACATACACACTTTCAGCATAATCCTAACCATGTCTACTCAGGAGTAAGACCTGTAAGACCTATAAGGAGTAATGCCTAAGCGGTAGCAGAAAACTATGCTACCGCAACCTTCTTTCCCAACATTCTCCTTAGATTTGAAACGTAAAACATATATTGAAGTATTTGCTAATGTTCAGCTGCTTTTGTGTAGGGTTGCAAAGTGTATTTCAGTGCTCTTTGAGCGGAGTAAGTGACTAGAGTGTTTCTTACACAGGAGCGGTCTAAAGAGGATGACAGTCTGGAATCTTTATTGGATAATGTTGTTGGACTTCGGCAGATGTTGGAATCTGCCAGCGATCCTTGTCCTTTGAGTGATCAGGATATAGAACCAGTTCTTCCTGCACCAGAATCTCTCCAGAATCTTTTTAATAACAGGTGAAGTGGAAAATGGTGTATTTGTGTACACAAGAAAACTAAAATATGTGAATTAGTGCCTATGGCTGCAGGTTTAAATTAGTGCTTTTATTTTCAAGGGCTCAGTACATTATCTACTATCTACAGTGTTTATATACCGCTTTTCAACTGAAAAGTTCACGAAGCGGTTTACAAGAAAATGAAAAAAATTAATAGCTAATGGGTGCCTGTCCCAAAAGGGCTCACAATCTAAAACGTAAACAGAACACCAGCAGAAGCCACTAGAGCAGACATTGCTGGGGTGTGTAGGGCCAGTTACTCTTCCCCTGCTAAATAAAAGAGGAACACCCATTTGAAAGAGTGTCTCTTGGCCAGTTAGCAGTTAGTTTATAGTAATTTATAGCAGAAATTACTCAACACTATAATCCAGACTCACCATCACTCGTTTTCTAAGGTTGCAGTTCTGGGAATCGCCTGTTTCCTTTAGGATCATTTGGCAATGAATTCAGTTAGTCTTGATAGCGTGATTGTATTCAGATTGCCCAAATATTCTTGATGTACCTGTTGATTTCTTCAGTCTTTTTTGTCACTATTACAAATGATTTTTACCATTACCAAATGATAAAAGCAGAATGAGAGCAAATACTGATCACTAATCAAAAATGCATTTGGTGTTACAGGACTATGTATGTCTTGTCGGATGTTATGGATGATCAATTAAAGTCTATGTGGTTCTCGCCATTCCAGGCTGAAGAAATTGAGACTGACCTCGACATGGTAAAGGTTTTGAATTTAACTCTCAAAAAATGATGAACATGCAGCATTAGTTGAGAACCACAGACTAATAAGAGCAACAAGTTCTACTATCATAGAATTAGAAGATTAAAACAGATCAGTGGCCATTAATCAGCATCAGTTATGCTGCTAGACTTGGATCCAAATAGCAACTGTAACCATGACCAAAAATTTTGGACCATGTTCACTGGCTTCGTTGACCTCCTTCTTTGCATAGCTGACCCCTATGGAGGCTCATGCAGGCCTCCGTCAGTCTTGAAAGACTATGGTATCGTGCTTGGTGCTGAATATGCTGCATGCGAAGCACGAAAGCCTGGGTTGGATTGTTATGGAGGATAGGCTGTTACCCAAGGAGCAAATCCCCCCTCTCCATGCCACTGAATTAGTCCAATGGAAAGGCAGAGCCAATACAATTGGATCCAGCTGGTGTCGCAGAGCTGGGCTAAGGACAGGAGCTCACCCTGTCTTGTGGGGCCGACCTGGGTCTCGAACCCTGGCCTGCTGGTTAACAGGCACAGCGTCTTAAACGCTTGTTTAAAAATTCCCCCATTTTAAAAGTACTTTATACTTTAAAGTTAACCTACTTTATAAGCCCTTTCAATTTGTTAACGTTCCCTTATAAATTTATAAGAAACCTGTGACATAGTAATCAGCAGATGGTGACTTCATGGTAAGGTCACTTCATGCCAGTGTGTGAGTTGGGCCTTAGTGTCTTACAGTCAATCACAACATTCCTATATAGTTGAGAAAATTATATTTCCCTGATCACTCTTAGTCCCTTAAGTAGTTTTCAGTCAGAATGTGTGATTAATCTGTTAATATTTGTCCTGTGGAGCAGCAATTGCAATTGTTTTATTTTCTGTAGAATTTTGATTCAGACAAGATCCCAAATGTCAGGCTCCAACCTTTCTTGTGCTGTAACACATCTGTGGTTTTTCATATTTTTAGCTCATTGTCTTCTAGTTTTTTTATGGAATTGAGTCCTACTTTCATGTCTTGTAGTGGTAGTTGGTGTTTGCCCGTATGTGTCTACATCACCGAGTCATAGCCATGGCAATGGCTGCCTGTTTGCAAACGTTTATTTTGTTTCTATATATTGCATCTGGGATTTACAGGTAAAAATGTAACAGGGCTATATTCTGTTTACTCAGGATTTTTAAAAATTTGCTATATTATAAATAATATAAATATTTATTTATTATAGTGTTTCCTATTCTGAAACAGGAACACTGAAATACCAACATTTTGATGATGGAATAATTTATTGTCTCATGTTTGCAGGTAAAGGTGGATTTAATTGATCTGTCAGAAAAGGGATGCAGTGACTTTGATCTGCAGGCTGAGCTGGAGAGGTCATTTTTGTCAGAACCTTCCTCTCCTGGTCGAGCAAAAACCACCAAAGGCTTTAAACTTGGGAAACACAAGCATGAAACATTTATAACGTCCAGGTAACTAGTGACTTAATGTATGTGTGTGCACATATGATTAGGTATGGATTTCCTCATTGCTTTGATTGCAATTGTTGCCGTCATGGTACGGTGGTTATCCAAGTGAACTATGATTTTCCAAAGTGATTCAACACCCTATTAGTTCTTCTGTGCCATTGTTCTCAAATTCAATTTTTTTTGCAATGTCCTTTCCATGTCCAGCTATGCACAGGGCCTGTCAAAATTATCTCAATCATTTAAGAGTTGAGGAAAGATGATGAAAACACTCAGCTTTAAGACAAGGTTGCTGTGAAAAAAATGTATCCTATTATCCTCTCCTATCCAAAGTACAATTAAAGACATTGAAGGCACAATCCTAACCAATTTAGGCTGGCCTAGCTCACCTGGCATATCTTCCTGTGGTTGTATGCAGATGTCGTTGTATGTCTGTGCACATGCATAAGACCCCCAGGAGTGTGGCAAGTGTCTTATGGCACTTTTGTGACACCCCCAGCTCAGCACAGGACTTATGCTGGCCTAACTGCAGGTTCTGTAGTTTGGAGCTGTACATGATGGGAATGCTGTATTGTACTGTAATGATGGGAATGCATTATTGTTAAGTAATAGGCAGCTTGTTTGATCAATGAACATAAACTGTCAAGTGAGGCCTTGGATGTAAGCTTAAAAAAAGTCTACATACCACATTAATTGATTTGTTGTGAAGAATTTTTAATGGCTCCCATTCTTTAGTATACATTAATACAGGGCTTGACAAACCCTACCCAAGGCTGGATCCAGGGTTTGGCTGAATCCTACCCCACCCCATTCTGGAGCACTGGGTAGACTACATGCCCCAAGATTGGGGCGACCTGCTGCTCTGGCCTGTCGAGTCACACAAACAACCAAGTACATTGTCCACTGGGGCTGTATACCCTAGACACGACAGGCCAGAGAGTTGTATCATTCTGAACTTAGAACATATAGTTCCCCACCCCCAGTGCTCCAGAACTGAATGTGCTAGTCATGCCAGGAGAGGTATTCCTGGTGCACAGCTGTCACTACTTTGAGCTTGCTGCATTAAAGTATGAAAAAGAAGTTTTGTTTCATACTTTAACATACTTTAAAGAAGTGGATAAAATATTTTTATTAGATTAAATGGTCACGCCAGTCTTTCTTTTGGCTCTTAATAGTGGAAAGTCAGAATACATTGAACCTGCCAAGAGAGCCCATATTGTGCCCCCTCCTAGAGGAAGAGGCAGGGGAGCATTTGGACAGGGCATCCGTCCACACGATATCTTTCGGCAGAGGAAGCAGAATACCAGCAGACCCCCTTCTATGCATGTGGATGACTTTGTGGCTGCAGAAAGCAAGGAAGTGGTTCCACCAGATGAAATACCGCCTCCCAAAAGACCACCAAAAGTTTCACAGAAGATCTCTTCGCGTGGTGGGTTTTCAGGGAACCGAGGAGGGCGAGGAGCCTTTCACAGCCAGACTAGGTTCTTCACACCACCTGCTTCAAAAGGTATGTTCTACTTGAAGATTCGGAACAGTGATTTAGGGCTGTGCTGTTTGGGAAATTGGATTGACATTCCATTATGTAGATGTGCTGTAAAGTGAGGGTCAGAAAATAGTACGGTGCATAGAAAAAAGGGGGTACGTACTACCTAGCAAGGGAGTGGCAATGAAGACAGGTATTTTGTGGTCTTGTGCACTCACTGAGTTATCTGGTATGCCACTGTGAGACAGGAAGCTGGACAAGATGGGTCTTTGGCCTGCTCCAGCAAGGCATAAAGTGATTAGAAGGAGAACCAACTGTAAAGTGGTGGTGTACTGTACTGTTATTGTTAATACTTTGAAATTGCAAATGAAGATGCTTTCTTAGTGCTTTACATGGCTTCCCCATTCTAAAAGTATTCCTATTTCAGTTTGAGAATTTAGGATTAGAAAGAATGATTTGCTCAAGCCCATACAGTGGCTGGTGTTAGATGATCACTCCGACTGGATCAGTGTGAGCTCATGGTCTATGCAGGACTTGAACTTGGGACTCCACCATCAGTTGGCTACAACATAGTGCCACTGTCTAACATCTGAATAGACATAAAGGCTCTTTAACCCAGATGTAAATCCAAATATTTGACAAATTTAAAAGACAAGCAATACATAGGTTGTTTAACAGTTGTGCTTTGCCTTTAGGAAATTACAGCCGTCGTGAAGGAGTTCGAGGGTCAAGCTGGAGTGCACAGAGTTCTCCACGAGGCACCTACAATGAAAGCAGGGGTGGCCAAAGCAATTTTAACAGGGGTCCACTTCCACCACTGAGACCATTAAGCTCTGCAGGTATGTGAATTTTTAAAACTGAAGTGCTGAATACTGTTGAACACATTTTGAAGCATAAACTTATTAGTTCACCTTAGACTAAGGTTTTCCTTTTGTTTGCCTTTTTAAAGAGTAGAGGGATGCCACCTGTATCTCCATTTGCAGCAGGCTACCTGTGCACCCCACTAAGGCAGTGAGGAGACATTTTCTCCTTGCCTCCTTAAGATCTTTTGAACCCCACAGAGGCTATGTGTGTCCATCTGTGGCCTCTGTGGACCTCAGGGTGGCTATTTAGGAAAAGAAAAAGTCTTGTCCTTTTTTTTGTGTGTAACATTTTGTGACTTAAATAGCCATTCTGAGACTGGCAGAGGCCGTAATGAATGTTCATGGCTTTTGTGGGGCTTAAAAGACTTCCAGAGATGCTGTATTTCCCACGCCTCCAATATGTGTGGGTGTCCCCAGTATCCAGTCTTTCAGCAACTGCAGGGGATTTCAGTATGAAGCATGTATGGAGCATGCCTATTAATGACAGCAGATTAACTAGTGATGAAGGTGGTTGTGTTTTGTTCGTTATAAGTCACCTCTGTTCAGGTACCCCCTTCTCATACTGTGTGAATGCTCCCCCACATGTTGCAGCATCTTGTTTCTCTATTTACCAATCAGCAATGATCATGCTATTTCCTTTATCTTTTATATTAGTTATATAATCATTTCTTAACCGGTGGTACTTGAGGTGGTATGGAGTTGTATTTGGATGGCCCGTGTGCTGTCCAAATACATGGTAACAAGACCAGAAATGCAAAGCACCTGTGGGTAGTTCAGTTCTGCAGGCCGAGCTCCAGCATGTGCTTTTTGTATGTTGTCTGGTGTCCCAATCCAGAAATAACTGGTAATGACATCATTTCCAATAGACTGACCATACAAAGTCATGTAGGAGATAATAAATCTCAATGTTTCTCAATGTTTATCTGCACAGTGATGTGGTGAGCTGTTCTACAGTATATTAGTCACATGGGGTTTTTACAGGAGCCTGAGTCTGGTGGTTAAAATGCATATATCTAACCTTTTAGACTGTGATATGAACCATTCCTCTGCTGATACTTCTAACGTCTTCATTTCAGGCTACCGGCCGAGTCCTCGTGACCGTGCTTCCAGAGGCCGTGGTGGAATTGGGCCCTCTTGGGCAAGTGCAAACAGTGGTGGTAGTGGAGGCTCAAGAGGAAAGTTCATTAGTGGAGGCAGTGGAAGAGGGCGTCATGTCCGTTCCTTTACTCGATAGACTTGGTAGAACATCCTGACTATGAACATTTCATGTTGACAACAAAATGCTTAAGTGCTTGAGGGCCAACATTATACTTACTGGTAACTGGGGTCAGTGAGAGTATTTTTTTTAAATCCAATTTTGTTTGATACAAGATCTGAGATTTCAATAAAACTTTTTTTGCATACATTTGCCTATATTTTCTGGCACAATGTAGAACTATGCCAACTAGTGTGCTTTAATAGTTTGGCAATGTAATAATACTTTTAATAATCGGCAAACTGGGATAAGTGGCAGTAGATCCACATGTGTGGCCACCATAGTACACTAGCATTGTACTGTAGCAAAACGTTTACCAGTGAGGGTGCACTTCATTTCTGTCTTAAAGGTAAAGGAGATAGTAGCCTTTTAATGCTTAGGGTGGAAGAGTACTCCTGCAAATCTGCAACTTTTGTATGTAAAGTTACTACAGGTGGCAGTAACCTTGCTGGAAAGAAAACAACCCTATCATGAGTTTTAGGCAGAATGTAAATTACAAGGTTGGCTTTCAGAAGATTGTAGTCCTTAGATGTGAAATTAATTTATTAAAATCCCATCTGTCAAAAATCCCACCTTGCAATCATTACGGTCTCACCCTTATGAGCCTGTTGACTATTGTATTTGGATCAGATAGTCCTTTTAGCACCATAAACCTTTTTTTACTGTTTGTGGTAAACAGTTGTTTCTTTAAATTGTTCAGATTGTGTAGTTCCTTCAGAAACTTTCTACATAGACAGAAAAGGCATAAAATTATCATCGGATAAGATTTGCCACTAACCAAATTTAGGCTGCAATCCTAAAGACACTTTCCTGGGAGTAAGATCAATTGAACATAATGGGGCTTACTTCTGAGTAGACATGGTTAGGATTGTGCTCCTAGTTACAAGTAGTACCTTCTTAACAGCAGAATTTTCATTTGTGGATCTGGCTCAGCAAGGGTTCTCCATATCTGCATTGAGCCAGACTGGCTCCTCCTAAGCTTTCTGAAGAGGACCAGAACTGTGTTCTGGTACCCTTCCAAAAGCTTAAAGGGTTGAAAGTTGCGGATTTGTTTCTCCACAAAATTGGGTATTGGGATGGGGCAGGGAAGACCTGACTCTCTTGGATAGCTGTATTTTTAAACAATGGAAAAGATATTCATATTCATCCCAATGTACCTTGATTGCATGCCTCAGCATATACAGTACCTGTCTTCCTCAAGTCCCCAAGAAATGTATATTTTTATACAAGAACCCACAATAATGTTCTGCCCTTGTGAGAGTGATGAAGAGTCTCCACCCTGAGGACTACTGGAGAAGCATGAGAACTCTTCCTGATGTTGAGCTGACTTTTGAGATATTCATAAATTTTTGAGGTGTATAAAGTTAACTTTGAGTATGCATGATCTGTACATACTACTAATACCATCCATTTAATAGCTGCCCTATGAGTTGTAGTCCTGCTAATTCCTTTCTCTTGTACCCTTTTGCACAAACTACTCATAGCCCTTTATGTGTTGGCTGCCTTGAAAACTAAGCTGCTTATCTAATAATTCAGCAGTTGAGTCTGCTCATCAACTATAGCCAGGGCTGTTTTGACCACTAGCAGGACTACAGGAACTGTGGCTTGTACTGACCTCAGATTTGTTTTCTTAAACATACCGATTTGAGGGATGTGCTTTAATTTGACATCCCATGTTATTTTCTCTCTGACCAGTGGGGGCATATCTTATTCTTGGCTTAAAATATGGATCATATTGAAATCTTCCTAGAACACATCCACATAGAGGAAGAAATACTGTTTTATTTATTTGTAGTATTTATTTGCTCACTTTATATAAATTGGAATATTTTCTAGAAATGTAGCATACATAAAATTAATTCTTTGCACAGTCAGATTTAGGGCTTAGCAACGCCTGAGGCTGGAAGACAGGCCAAGGGCTACTTACACTATTGTTTTTCTATTGCAATATGATACAGTCCAATCCCTTAATGATTCTTTGTGAGTAAATTTAATTGTGGCTTATTCCCAGGAAACGATGCATAGATCTCCAGCCTTACTGAATGACTAGGTTCCACAAATACAGTTAGTTTTGAAAATAAAGTTAGTGATAGTGAGAATGGTAGTAAGCTTCTTATGGTAGCAGCTTTTATGTAAATCTTTCCACAAAGGGATTGCCTTCCCATCCCCTACAGGGGAGAGGCAAACAGTATGATGTCAGCTTCAATATCTTCCAGGGGCCTTTAACACAGCTCATCTCAATTTAAAAAGCAACAAAATGATTTAGAAAACCCTCTCTTTCTTCCTCATAAGGCAGGTGGTGCTGTATGGGCACTGCATATTGGAATGTATGGAATTGCATATTATGCTTTGGAAAAAGACAGGTGCACAAATAGTTCTTACAGAAGACTGTGGATCTGGGACTTGGGCACTTATACAATAAAAAGAATACTCTGGGTTGAGCGTCCAAAAAAACAGATTGGGGGCATACAAGAGTTTTTCTAGTCCTAGCTGAAGAATTTTATCTGAAGAAAAAGAAACAAGCACAGTTGAGCTGTATTACAACAACTAGAGTAGAAATCTCTCCTGGCAAAGCATGTCTAGGCTGATGTAGACATCATGACCAAGTTTAATTAACATACTTGCAGGTAAGCTCCTAGAAGTCTTTGGCTTACACAGCTATCTACACTCTCTTTAAAACGTGTAGGATTTAACTCTTTTTAAATCCTATCTCTCTCCCCAACCCCTCTCAGGTGGTTTGCAAAGCAGGTTATTTTCCCCTACATATTAGTACAACTTGAATTAAAATCCATTCTTTAAGATCTGAGCTAACGTTATTACTTACACTTCGTTTCTAACCTTCAGTTTTAAGTTCAGAATAAAGACTGATGATTTGTTCAACTATTTTTCAAGCATTCATTGATAGTTAAGCCCAACTGCTTACCTGGAACTGAGACTTGACCATAGTTTAGGCTACTGGTAACTGATTTGTTTTTGCCTATTCATACACATTAAAACAAGGGGCTACTTTAACTATGGAAGTTTGCCTTGACTGAAGAAAATCTCTGTACTTTATCCAAATCTTAAATCTTTCCATTATTCATATAGTCAGTCATTTTTAGCACACAATTTGAGTTCTGCGTGTTCCTAAAAGGCAACTGCAGGCAGTGTTGTACACACGCTCTAGCAGAAAAAGTGCCTGTCTCAATTCAACAAATGAGTTTTCACAATGTGCCCTATATACACTCTGCCTGCACTTACTGAGGATTCAAACCCATGGATTCCTTCATTGAGGGGTCCCCTCAAACCTGCAGGTGCGCAGTCCTGGACCCTCCAGAGGCAAGCAAGAGGCATGGCAATGACATGATCTTCAGTATTGTGCCCCTACAAGGGACTGGGGGTGATTTCCTGCTTCCCCACGGTCCTGCCAGGATCTGGGATGCTTTGGGGATCTCTGGCAGAGTTCCCCAGAATGCGTCCACCCTCCCCAAAGCATTGCACTGGCAGCCCACCAGTAGCACATACCAGGACCGTAGACCAGCCTGTGTTCTTGAGCTGGCCTCCCCAACTCCTGCAGCAGCAGAAACATCTTTTATGGCACATTTATGACACCTGTAAGCCAGCACAAGGGCTTTGTACCTGCTCAACTGCAATTTAGGATTGAACTTGTCTCTTGCTCAGCCTTTGAATACTTGCGCAGCTAGTTCTTTTGTTTGAAATTCTTGATTTGTAGCAATCAGACTCATACCCCAAGTCTGTGTGGCTCATGAGCTACAACTGATATTGAACACCACCTCTTGACTCAATGTATTGCATGCCAGTGGTGGGCACAGCCTCACCCAACATCCGGTTCGCCGGAAGTTGGGGGCAGGGCTGGGGCTAGGGGCAGACCCCAATCCCGGCGCCCTGCACATGCGCCAACCCCCGGCACATGTGCAGTGCGTCTCCTCCAGTTGGAGACACTACGCACGCGCTGACCCGGGGGGGTCGGCGCTTGCGCAGTACGTCTCCTCCAGTGGGAGGATACGCACTTGTCTCCTCCTGCTAGAGAAGACGCACATCGTGCACACCGACTCAGGCGTGCGCGCTCTGCGTCTTCTCCAGCAGGAGGAGACTCAGTGTAGTCACTGCGCAAGCGCAAATGTTGGCGCTTGCGCAGTGTGCATAAAAAAAGATGGCGGCCGGCGCGAACCAGTCCGTCCTCTTTTTTACTTTCCCTTCGCCAGCAGCAGGGAAAAGGGAAGATCCGGTTCGGGCGAGTAGGCCTGAACCGGCAACTGCCCACCCGATTGCATCCCAGAACCACTATTTAGCATCTGTGTCCAGAGTTCCAGGAAAAATCAAAGCAGCCGCATGAGCCTGATACTGCATCCTTCTGCTCACTCCAAATGAAGACAGAGGAAAAATTCAAGTTTTTTCTAAGTTAATCAAAGCTCAGTTTCCATCAGCTTATATAACGGTAACCTCCCTTGATTTTTGTTTCATACTCTCTAGACGTGTCAGAGGTCGGAAGTTTGCTGCTTTCTTGCTTTCATCTCTAGGCAGTCGACAGTCTTTCTGGTGGCCCTTCATTAACTCCAGCAATTCCCTCTTTTCAAGCTCTGTCTGCTCCAGCTTTTGACGATGCTGCCTTTCATTTGCCATTAGGGTATGTATATCAGACATCATCCGAGACATCTGGCTCTGAAAAACATTTTTAAAAGAATTTTATATGTCAACGCTGTACTTACTTTTATTGCCTCTCTGCGTTAGGGAGGGTTTAAGCTGTTAATGATTTTCTGTTGCACTGGTATTTTGTTGTTCACTAAGTTCTGGTCGCATGACCCCCTTGTATTTTCACAATCATGAGTTGGTTTGGCTGAAAAATAGTAATTGGCTCAAGGTCATGATGTGAATTTAACAGGGATTTTTGACCTTGACCCAGGTCTCTACAGAGAAGATTCTAATACACTTGCCATCAGGTTACACTAGTGATTTTTCAACTGGTGTGCCACGGATAATCCTCAGGTGTACTGCAGGAATTTTGGAAGAGTCATTAAGTAACAGGAAAACGGGATTTGAACAGCCTGGTGTATCTTGTCAATAGTAAAAACAAGTGATGGTGTGCCTTGACAATTTCAGTGCCTTGTTAGTGTGCCATGAGATGAAAAAGGTTGAAAATCACTGGGACACACTGACACCTTTAAAAGATGGGTTAAAGCACTTCTGGGCACTGAATGCAAACTTAACAGTAGATTGGGCTTCAGGGATACCCTTCATATGTGAGGGAAATAGGGTAGAAATAGCAGCAGGCAATCTGATTCTCAGTAGAGATGAATTCCTCTTTCAGAGGCAAGAAGACAGCCTGGCAACTTCACCAGGTAGTTCAGTCTATAGTTGCAGACAGTCTCCTTCCAGTTGCTCTAGTCTCCTCGAACAGAACACAGATAGCCCTTTAGCAAAGGAAGACGTCTTTCGGATCAGGCCAAGGACCCATATAGTCCAACTTCCTATTACGGTAACCCATCAGATGCCTCAGGAAGATCACATACAAGAAGATACCTGGGTGCAGGTATCTTCTTGTATGTGATCTCCCTGAGGCATCTGATGGGTTAATAGGAAGTTGGACTATATGGGTCCTTGGCCTGATCCGAAAGACTTCTTCATTTGCATAAGGACTGTGTTCTCCCGCACCTTTTTTCTGAATCTGTCTGAAAATGGACTATTTATAGTATTAGCATGCAACAAGCTAGAAAATTACATCAATTCACTAAAAGCAACAGCATAGGAAAGTCAATGATATGTAATTTACCTTTAATTCTTCAATCTCATTTTGTAAGAAACTCTCTTTTTGCACCATATGTCTTCTTTGAGAATCTAATCGAGATTCCATCTCACGCTTTGCTTCTTCCATTCTGTAGATCATCTCTGACCTAAAGAGTATTTTTCCTTATTAAGCCCAGCAGATTTACAGTATCTGTAACTTGAAATACCAAAATGAGATGCCATCCCTCGTGGCCATTTTGACATTACCTCAAGTATATTTATAGTTGTGGCCAATGGGAGGGCGTAGGAAACTTACCTGAGCAGTTTTAGTTCTGTTCTCAGCTCTGCCACACAGTTGTGTTGTGTATCTTCAATACTGAGAATGGCATAACCACAACCATTAGGGCATTCACGGCTTCGGTATTCACACGTTGCCAGGTGATTGTCTAAGTTATGCCGCTGAACCTGAACTGGGCAACCTGAAAGAAAAGCAAAAGATTAAAGGGTTAGGACACAGGCTACTGAGCACGGGGCACTCCTACCGGACATGGGCATTATGCACCACTGGGTGGCACTGGGCATCGGTCACCACTAACCAAATTGGCTGTTATTGGGTCCTTACATCACAAAAGGAACCATTTTTCATGTTTCTAGGTTTAGTGGTTTGGGCTGGACTTTGAGGAGTCAGGGAATCAGCCAATCTTCAATGTTAAGTAAAGGGACAAAAACACGTAGCAACCCCTTAGAGGTGGAATTTCTGAAAATTGGTTCTTAGTGGGTGCTAACGTCATTGAAGGAATATCCTCCCCAAGTTTCATGCTTCAAGGTCTGGTGGTTTCGTCTAGGTGTTGATGAATCAGCAAGTATAGGGATGAAAACATGTTGCAGCCCTTTTCACCCCCTTCTTGTTTGAATGTTTAAAAAACTGTTCTTCATAGGTGCCTACATTACAGAAAGAATACGTTCCCTAAATGTCACACTTTTAGATTCGGCAGTTTTGGCTGGGTATGAAAGTCAGTGAGCTGTCAATCAGTCAGTGACTCTTCTTCTGATTACTCCCAACCAGCTCCTGCTTGTTTACTGCTAAGAATAAAATTGGAGCAGAGACAGTAAAAGGATTTCAAGGAAAAATACAGTTATCAAGCATAAATATATCTGTCAGCCATATTGGTCGTATATTTTGGCTAAGACGCTGTGTCTGTTAACCAGCAGGTCAGGGTTCGAGACCCGGGTCGGCCCCACAAGACAGGGTGAGCTCCTGTCCTTAGCCCAGCTCTGCGATGCCAGCTGGATCCAATCGTATCGGCTCTGCCTTTCCATTGGACTAATTCAGTGGCATGGAGGGGGGGAATCTGCTGTTTGGGTAACAGCCTATCCTCCATAACAATCCAACACAGGCTTTCGTGCTTCGCATGCAGCGTATGCAGCGCTGAGCACGATACCATAGTCTCTCAAGACTGATGGAGGCCTGCTTTATTTTGGAATAGGAAATCCTAGAACTATTTACATGAGTGCTTTAAACCTCATAGCATAGCAGACTCAGTGCAGCTGATCACAATTCATGGGGGCAACTGATCACAATTTCCTGTTTGCATATTGGGATATTAGAAAGAGAGAAGGGGGGAGGAAGGAAGCCAGGGAGAGAGACATCCTGATAGGTCAAAATGGACAAAGGTAAGGGTCAGAGAGCCTAATCCTAGGCATCTCTAGTCAGAAGAAAGTCATATTAGAATCAATGGGGCTTACTCCCAGGTAAGTATAGATACAGTAGGGATGTTGCAGCCTAAAGCAGGAAGCCTGAGAGCCATCTGCATCCTAGACACCACCTCCTAGTGTCCTGCAGGCAGTACTTCTGAACCTACTTTCCATCACTGATCCCAAAACATGAGGGTCAGCCCTTAAGTGAATGTAAACTTTGATTCATCTGAAGCTTGCAATAGGTAGAACTAGACTGGACTAGTTTTCCATAGAGAAAAAAGAATGAAGAAGAGTTAGTATCACCAATTTGAACTCCTGATCCAGATTCTAAAAAAATATGGGATTGATTTAAGGACAAAACATTTATTTTTCCATTATCAAGATACTAATCTATTACTAAACAAATGTACATCTCTGGATTCAGCCTACCAGCACTGGAACAGGCAATCTGGCTGTATTCACACTCATGTTCATGTTGGTTTATGGATTCCAGTGAACACACCATTTCACAGCCATGCTCTCTGTTTCTACAGCAAAGCTGGAGTCGGTTAAGATCATTCTTCATATATCTAGATAAGGAAGTTAATTCTTTTTATTTCACTAATGTAAATGGTTTAAATTCATAAGATCTTTGTTCCCCATAGATTACATTCAGCTTGCAACAAGAATAACCAAGATAATACAGGTATCCCCCACTTTCTGTCAGTGTTCTGATGATCCAGTCTTTCAACACCTTTCAATTATACCAGAACTCATTCATTCAATGCATGTTCTGCTCTTTCAACCTCTCTCTGCTGTTCTAAAGACCAAAATTGCCCTCTCCCATGTTGTAGCTTCTGGTCTAATCCCAATCTGGAAGAAGTTTAATGAGAATCTTTTATAGAAATCTTTGTGTCGCAGCAGGAATTTGCAAGATAAAGGGGTCAATTGCAATTTGCTAGGAAAAAAGCATTGGTAGCAACATTAACTAAAGAAGAAGACTGAATTTCACATTTCAATTGTTTTCATTAAGTGGGGAATGCCTGTATACAGAAGAATAAAATCTCACTATTACTAGAATGTGCAACAGAACACTGTCATAAAATTCACAGTGGAATCCTAATCTGCACTATATCCCAAGCAGGTTCAGAGCAAGCTGGGGATCACCTTGAGGTAAGGGGATATAGTTCATGTAACATGTCAGATTGTCCTATGGGGCTTCTCAGTGTTGTACCAGCTATTTAGCTGGTAGAAGTCTCAGAATCTCAATGTAATACTGGGCCAGCTGGGGAGTCAGGATGCACTGTTGCTGCTGATCCTGTTCCACACGCAGGTCTGATCTTCACCCTGTTCTGCCTCTCTTCCTACCCACTTCCATTCCAACCTTCTTGCTACATTCCTTGATCACTTGCACCACCCAGCACAAACCTACTTGTTCCAGCCAGCAAGGATCAGAATCTAGCCTGGCTGGAGTTTCATGAGCCTTTTAGGTTGGTTCAAATGCACCTTAAAGCTGTGACAGTCTGAACCGGCGCAGGAAGACCTGTAGTGGCTCAAGCAGTATTTTGGACCTGGCTGCCTATGATATAGTGACCATCCTTCAGTGATATTTTCCATTCAGAATGAAATGCAAGTCTGACCAAGTCTTGATTTGCCATTCATAGTAATCCATTTCATTAGCCCTTAATTTATATGAGATAAGCAAAGTTAGGAAATTATCCAACAGGATACCCCTCTCCTAAGGTTTATCGCTAATAACAGCACAAAATTGCTCTAAAGAAACATATTTGGAATTTCTATATTATTGTTTAGCAGCTCACAGCATTCAGAGTAGACATAAAAATTATAAAACTAATTATAGTCTTGTTTTTTATTCATTGATTTCTTAATATACAACCCACACAATCCAGAAGATTGTCCCTTCTTTTGGTTGAGTGGAGCACAAAGTAGAGCTTGAGTTTTCACTACTGATCTAAAGGTTAGGAGGGATGGAGGAGTTCAAGCTCCCCAGAGGAGGAAGTTCACCAACCTGGCGATAACGATGATCAGGATAATGTTATCATTATCACCAACCAAACCAGATGGTGTGGGCTTCTGGAACACAGTAGCTCCAGAAGATCTAAATAGGAGGGCAGAATTATATTGGTGCAGGACATTCATATGACACTTAAATTCTTAAGAAAGCCATTTGAGGCTTTAAACAGTGATAACTACGTATTGCCATGAATGGAGTCTGGAAACAATTGAAAGTCAAGTGTGTATCAATAAAAATGAAAGTCAGACCTTTTCCACAAGAACCCCCAAACAATTTCTTGACTGCCACATTCTGCACCCAGTGCTTATTACATACCTGTAAAGTGGTCTGAGATCTGACAGATCCAGCAGTTGACGGTCTTCTGGGCAGTTATTGTGATGTACAAGCCATCCGCATATGCAAGAAGTGCAGAAAGCATGTTCACAGGGAGCCTGCAGGGGATCCTCAAGAACATCTCGGCAGATACAGCATAAGAGTCCTTCATTAACATAGCCAACAAAGCGCTCGATATCATAACCCATTTTCTCATAGACCTGGAGCCTAATATAAGTAACAAAACACAGAATTAATAACTGGCCAAGAACTACAGGTGCTTCTCTCACTACTTCAAAAGACAAGGCACCACACATACACTTTAAGCTCTGTGAATAATGCAGAGGGATCAATGAGCTTGGCTAGCTTCCAGGTGGGTCAGAGACTGTTTCTGAGAAAATCAGAGGAATATTTATATAGAATAAGGCAACAATCCTAACCTCCATTTAGGCCAGCCTAAGCCCTGGCATAAGTCCCGTGATGACCTGGGGATGTCACAATATTTATTTATTTATTTATTAAAAATGTGTATCCTGCCTTTCTCGGGTCGTAGACCGACTCAAGGCGGCTCATATTAAAAAATAATTAAAAACATTAAATAGAACATTTAATTAAAAACAATCAAAACATAGAAGCTAAAAACAATACCATAAGGCGCTTCTGCTCCTCTTGTGGGGGGAGGGGGATTAGGTCATTGCACAGACATACACCACCACCATGGAAAGATATGCTATGTGAGTTGGGTTGGCTTAAATTTTTTAAGATTGTCCCCTTAAATCCTAAATTATTGCATGCTTACCTTTCACGGCCATCAGCTAAAGCTTGTTAAACAGTAAAGAATATCCAAATAATTTATTTAAGTAAAAGTAGCAAACAATATATTTTCTGTATGGAAAGCAGTTCAGTTTGGTTCTATGCCAAATACAAGGTCTACTCTGCAGAGATAGTACTGTCTGGAGAGGATGAGCAAGAAAAGGCCTACTTTGCTGTGGGGAACATATAGAATCAGAGTCACCAAAGGAAGGAAATGCCTATGAAATGAGTTGGGGTCCAAGATCCAAATCAGCCTGAGTACAGGAGGCAAAATGCAGGTTTCTTATACCAGAGTGACATTTATCAAACTTCACTGACAGAGCAAAGTTGACCTGAATGCTCTGGTTATGCTAGTCTACATTTGTGATATCCCGTCATATATCCCATCTTGTAAAGAAGGTGAGATATAAATAGTTATAATAATAATATCTAAATATTATATATCTATAAAATTTAATACGTGATATATACAGGGTAGGCCGAAAGGAGGCTTATGGTTGTTTCACTATTGGTTTTACGTTTTAGATCTAATTTTTCCAGACAATAATTCCAAACCAGTATTCTACATCTCTTATCTACGTTTTGGAAATGTACATAAACAGTATTGAACAAATATGATTGTAACAAATACAAATACAGCAAACGTAAAAAAAAATTTTTTTAGTTGTAAAGTGCATATCTACTAAGTGTAAGCCTACTTTTGGCCCACCCTGTATATATCTATATAAATAAATGGCGAATTCCGTCCGAAACCCCTCTAACTCAGGCCACACTTGCTCTACATAGAGATATTGTACCTTTTTGGAATCAGGATGATTCCAGGATTGAAAATCTGCCCTTCATGTGCTGCTTGAACATCCAGCATTGGAATCTGGCCCAAATTGGCAGACATGCCATTTGAATTCAACAATGTATTTGTCTCTAGTTTGGAGATGGAGCCCAAAACACCCTCCGCAGGAGCTGGCTTAAAAATCTGCACGGAGTGTGGCTTTTAAGCTAGTTACATATGAAAATTAAGTTATGATATAATAACATTTGTCCCTTGCCAGGCAACTTTGCATGGTCTACCACGGGGATATCAAAATATTTTGTTAGCACGGCCACATCTTGTGGTAAGGAGTTCCACAGATTAAAGGCACCCAGGCCAGATAGCTTCACTAGGTCCTGTGGCAGGAAGTTCCACAGATCAATGGCACCCAGGCCAGACAGTATCACTATACCCTGGCAATGAGTTCCACAGATTAAAGGCACCCAGGCCAGATAGCTTCACTAGGTCCTGTGGCAGGGAGTTCCACAGATCAATGGCACCCAGGCCAGACAGTATCACTATACCCTGGCAATGAGTTCCACAGATTAAAGGCACCCAGGCCAGACAGCTTCACTAGGTCCTGTGGCAGGGAGTTCCACAGACTCCTCAACAACCATGAAGGACTGCAGCAACCCTCGCCTCGCCTGCTCAGCCCCCAGGCCCAGTCTTAGCCCCCCTTTCCTTCGCTCCCACCTCAGTGCCTTCTGCGGGCGCCCAGACCTGCTGAGCTCAGCCACTCAAGCCAACCTCTCCTCCCTCCCTTCTTCTCACGCAGCCGTTTAACGGCCTCCCTCTCCCGCCCCCACCCCTCGGTTTCCAAGCACCGCCGTAAAGCACCTTAATCTGAAGCTAACCTAGAAAGCGGGGAGGCGTTTTGCGACAGTTTGCTTGGCGGCTGTGTGTATCGGAACGTTCTAAAGACCCGGCGGCCGGCCATGTTGAGCGTGGCGAAATAAAGTGCGTTGCGCATGCGCAGAAGAAGGTCGGAGTGGCGTGAGTGGTGCGCGTGCGCAGTTAAGCGGGCGGCTGAATGGAAGAGGCGGGAGGATTGAACTGAGATGTAAGTGTGGGTTGAGTGGGTGGGGGAGGGGAGAAGACCGTTAAAAGCCGTTACAAGGAGGGACCCCTCCCCTCAGGCCTGTGCTGGAGAGGCTTACAACATGGGGTGGGTTCAGAGGAGAAAAGCTCTCTGCTCATGCTCAGAGGCACCATTGACACAATGGGAAATGGCCTCCTCTGTGCAGGAAAGGCTTGTTTGGATGGGGAGCTCCTGAGATGGGCATACTTACCAGACACCAGCATCCCTGTGGGTACCACTGAGCACCAGATGCTGGGCACCACCAGACGATAGTGGGTAGTAGGCAGCACTGGGCATCCTTACTGAGTGCCGAGTACTGAGTACTAGCAGGCACCGGGTACCAACGAGCAGCACCAGGCACCAAATTGGTTCTTACTGGGTGTCGACATCACAGAAGGAATACGCTCCCCAAATTCCATGTTTCTAAGTGCATGGGGTTGGGGCTGGGTTTTGGTCAGACTTCAGTGTTTAGGATGAAAACACATTGCACCCTTTTTCACCCTCTTAGAGGTTCAGTTTTCCAAAAATGGTTCTTAGTAGGTGCTTCACATCACTGAAGGAATATCCTCTCCAAATTTCATGCTTCTAGGGGTTGGGGCTGGGTGCTATCAGTCAGCAAGTCCCAGCCTCAACCCCTGGACATAGAAGCATGAAATTTGGGGGGCATATTCCTTCTGTTATGTAAGGACCCACGAAGAACTGATTTGGAGCCCAGAGATACTCACTGGTGTCCAGTGCCTGGTGCCTGCTTGCTGTGTGGTGCCCAGTACTGCCTGCTGTCAGGGGGTGCTCATTGCTGTATGGTGCCCAGTGGTGCCTACTGCCCACTGGTGCCCGGTGTTGCCCAATAGGGATGCCTAGTGCCTGGTGGTGCCCACTACGCACTGCATGGTGGAGCCCAATTTCCAGTGGTGTTTGTGAAGGATGCCCTGTACTTGGTAAGACTACCTGGTGCCCACTGGTGCATTGCGGTGCCCATTACCTGCTGCTGCCTGGCGCCTGCTGCCAATGGGTGGCAGTACCTGGTCACTGATGGTTCTTGCCAATGCCCCTGGTACCCTCATTGCCCTGTTGTACTGGGGCCCACATTCTTGAAATTTTATTCCTGCAATGGCAGGTAAATTCTATTAGTATGTATATAAAGTTAAAGAGTCACTCACTGACCCATCCACACCCAGCCCAAACCCCCAGACCTAGAAGTGTGAAATTTGTGGAGGGTCTGTGAAGGACCCACTAAGAACCAGTTTGGTGCCCAGTAGTGCCTGGTGCCCAGTGGAGCCTGCTGCCTGCTTCCCCATGATTCCTAGTGCCCAGTATGAGTGCCCACTAGGGGTGCCCATTGGTGCCTGATAGGATAGGGATTCCTGTAGCTTGGTAGTGCCCACTGCATGGTGGTGCCAGGTGTCCAGTGGTGCCTAGTAGGGATGTCCACTGTCGCCAGATGGTGCTTGTTGCCTGGTGGTGCCCAGTAGGGATGCCTGGTGCCTGCTGGTGTCTCCTGCCCACTGGTTAATGATCACTGCATAGTGATGGCCAGTGCTGCCCAATAGGAATGCCAGTGCAAGTAGGCATGCCCACTGCTGCCTGCCTTTGTCCCCTGGTATCCACCAGTGCCCAGTGTCTGGAGTTGCCCCCAGCACCCTCCTACCATCCCCCAGAAGCAAGTCTCAGCCTGAGCCTCCTCAGCCAGGGTAAGAGCACTCCATGTTTACTCAAGAGTAACCTCATTAAGTTAATGGAGCTTACTCCTGATTTTTTTTTTAAACATGTAGGTCAAAATGTGGGATTTATGTTAAAATGTTAATTTTTAAACTTAAAAATTTGTCTGGGACCCATTATTATAACTTTATTTACATCCTGCCTTCCTCACAAGGACTCATTGGAATTTGAGTCTCATCACAACTTATTGGAATTTGACATCACTGTGATGCCAGAGCTTCTCCACTCAAAGTCCTGACCCCCACTTTGAGTACCCCTGGAATTGAGGAAGGGGAAATATGGAGAGTGGGAGGAATAGAGGTTGACACATCATTGGTTAAGGGGGGCAGAATCAAGTATCAGGAGGTCTTGGGCTGGTTATGAGTAGATTGATCTTAGTGTTTTGAGGTGAGATACATCCTGAATTATGTTCTATGGAATACACTGAAGAGGTTCTATTTCACTGAGCTTATGTTATAAACTTCTTACTTATTGCTTTTCAGACCAACACAAGTGAACATGAGGCGGTCAGCAGCTCCAAGTCAACTACTGGGGAATTCAGCTAAAAAGCCCAGGTTTATACCACCAGGAAAAATGAATACTGTGTCTTCGAAGAAAGAATCAGATCACGTAGACCTAGAACGTGCAGGAGCTGAGGTAATATTAGGGGAAAAAACATGTATAGGGTTACTGGCAAATGGTGCTTGCACAAATGTCAGTAATTAATGGAATCTTTGGGGATTAAATTCTGATGGCTTTTCTTTGAGATGGTAAACCTCTTCCCATAGCTGTACCACTTCACATTGCAAGTGGAAGTTCATATCATTTACCCCTAACTCCCACTCCCTAACACTTCGCCTTCCAAATACAAAACTTGATATCAGAAAGAGGCTATTCTAGAAGAGGCTGTTCCTGACATCTACTTTGCTAACAGCACAATCTCAGGTGTGTCTACTCAGAAATAAGTCCTACTTTCAGTGGCCCATAGATCCAGGTAAATGTGTACAGAATGGCAGCTTAAGACATGAAGTTAGCTCCATAGATCAATGGAAGTGAAGGAAACATTTTGGATAGAGTAGCATTTAACCCTACAGATTCCACTTCTACAGTTTTGAAATACTGTAAATAAAAAAACACACTATCACATGGTTAGAAATATCCCAGATTATTTTCAAGGCTGTTAAGGCATCGCTTTTAACTCAAAATAGATAGATGAAGCTTGACCTGGAGATCCCTGGACTGCTATTACTTTTAACAGTGTAATAAAGATAAATACAGAATGCCCATTACAGTTTGATCCTGTGCAGGCTTCTCTGGAAGCAAATGCCAGTGGGTTGTGGATATTACTCCTGAGTTTATAAGCATTCAATACTCCAGGAGTGGGAAGTGGATCTCATTCTCTCACCTTGTAAAATTAAGCCCTTAATATTTCCCAATTTACTGAATGAAGGCACAATCTTAACCAATTTAGGCAGCACAACTCGCCCATATCCCTGTTCCCACAGTGTGTGGGGAGACCAGCATATGTCTGTGTAGTGCCCAAGGTCCCCAGGAGTGGTGTAGAAGTGTCTGACAGCACGCCCAGGCCAGCATGTGACTTTAGTGATGGCCTAACTAGGGCTTAGGATTGCACTGTCACTTCCTTGTTAAAAAAATTCATTTCCTGAGTTCCCCATCTTGTTGATGGGACTTGCATTTGGAATGATTGGAAGCAAGTTATGTTTTTTGGCTCAATATGCTTTCCAAATCAGTGTCCCTATCTGTATGTTTCAGAGCTCTTTAATTTACCTATCTACAGTATTTAGATACCGCTTTTCAACTGAAAAGTTCACAAAGCGGTTTACAAGAAAATGAAAAAATTAATAGCTAATTAATAGCTAGTGAGGGGCAGGGTAAGCTCCACACACATTCTTTGTCTGGCCATGTCCCATCTCTAGTCCTTGAAGTGCTCTGACAGGTAGCTTCAAAGCTTTGAGTGACTTTTTTGTGTGCATAAAATGGCACTTTGAGAGAAAATTTACAAGTCTTTACTGATCTAGAAATTGTAGAGAGAGCATGCTTAAGGCTAGGCTTCTCAAGTCTGTCCCCAGTTACCCATAAGTAAGGCTTTCTTCCTCTCCAATGCTCTCTTCTGCAACATGGGCTATGATGTTTTCAGGCTTCTGTTATTCTATATATATTTCTGTTTTCCTGAATAGAGGGGAAAAACTACAAGCTATACTGAGCAATGATTACATGACAAACCATTAATAATTCCTAATAATTTTTTGTAGGTAAATGAACAGAAGGTCTCAGAGTCTGTAGATGTTTGTTCTAGACCCCAAATCTTCAATTCTACAGTGATTGTGAAATGTGAGAGAAGAGGATTAACCTTTTGCAAAAATAATGGAGAGAACGGGCATTTGGAAAATGGAACAAAATCAGTGTATATAACAGGTAAGAAAGCACACATTTGAAAGCTATATCATCAAGGGTTTATTTCTTATGAAGCAGAACAGTTCTTCAAATGAATTTTTGGGGAAAGCCAACAGGAGCTGGAGATTTTCCAGTTAAGGATAACCTGAAGACCATGGTGTGAACATTTCAGACTAAAGAGTACAGTAAAAATAGGGTAAAACGTAGCAATGGCTTTAGAGAAAGGATAGCCATTTAAAAAGACCAAAGAATTAGGATAAATTAAGTACAAAAAGGTCATTTTGACTATGAAGGTTCTAAAACATAGTATGATCTTTTTGATCTTATACTTTTTAGACTTACAGCTCTTTGGTTTTTTAAATATATTTATAGTGCAATTCTAAGCATATCTATTCAGAAGTAAGTTCCATTGTTTTCAGTAGTAATTACTTCCAGGAAAGTATGGTTAGGATTACAGCCTTAATGTATTTATATGCCAATTCTAAAAGCTTCCAAGCTAGGATGAAGTGCTTTTTACATAGATATTTTGCCAGTTTCTGCATGATAAATAGTGATCTATGACTGCATGTTATAATTACATAAGCCAGCTTGGGACAAATGGTGGCATATAGTACCGGTAACTTTTAAAATAGATCATTGGACCTTTATATATAAAATTATGCGAAATAAAGGCAGGTGTTGCTCTAAAGCAGGGGTCTCCAAAATTTCTGGCAGGAGGGCCACATCATCTCTCTTACATGCAGTCAGGGGAGGCAGAAAACTAATTTACATTTTAAGTTCAAATAAATTTACATATTAGAATGTATTGGAGTGGATTACAAGTCTTGCCCAAGGGCAGGATGGAGAGATCTTGCCAGGGGCCACTTTGAGGCTCACCGAGGGCTATACCTGGACCCTGGGACTGGGGTTTGGAGACAACTACACAACTACAATGGCACAACTACAGCATACCTGTAGATGCAGCAGGCCAATCCAAGAAGCCCCTTGTATTCACTGTAGACTGTATAGGCAGTCTCATCAGGGACTCCTTATAAGGCAGGCACCACAGATGTTCCTTGTTCAGTGTGATCTGGGGGGCATCTCCTCAAGGCTGGTGGCTGAGAGATGGTCCTCAGCATAGCAACAAGATGCCTTCCGAGGTGGTGATCCAAAGTAAGAACCCAAGGCAAGAACAGAGTAATAAGCAACCACAACTGAGTGGGCTTGACCTGACTGGGCCTGTTACACATCTTCCTCTGCACCAATTTTGAATTTCACCAATCCAATTTAAGATGGCTTCTCCATCATGGTACCCTTGGCAGGGTGGTTTGAACACATTTTCTGCACAATATACATGGTGTTTTATTTTGGCCCTTTTGTAGTCTCAGAACAATAATCTAAAGTAGATTAGGCTCTGTTGTTAACACTGCTCATTCACATGTACATGTGTGTTATACACATACCACACAAAATAAATGAAATTAAACTAAATTGTGGGAATTAGCAGAGTGAGAGATGAAATATACAGTTCCTGATAGATTTGAAACCTTTGATATGGATGATTGATACAAAGTGCCTCAAAATACTCTATCAGTAAATAGCGTCGTTGTAGTCATCAATAAATCTCAGTAGTCATCTGACTACTGAAAGCACAATCCTAACCCCCAGTTAGGCTTGCACAAGTCCTGTGCTCCCCTAGGGTGCTGCAAAAGTGCTAAAAGGCATTTATGTGCTACTCTTGGGGGGGTTAGACCAGTACACAGGCATGTGCTGGCCTCCCCACACCACCACAGCAAGAAGGACAACTTATTTTGGCGTAAATTGGCTAGGACTGCATCCTCAACTTCTTAAAATGAGATAGAATTTATTGAAGAATTATGGATTAACCAGGAAAGGTACATTTACTTTAAATTACTTTGCTTGGGGTATCAGTTTACAGAGCTTTAAATGGTTAGAAGAAATGCATATCAAGAGAGGGAGAACTGAGAGATTACCAATCCTTATTCTGCTGGGCAGGTTTCTGAGTGCAAAGTCCTGTCTAAAGTGCAAAGGCAGGGCTGCATAATTCCTTGTTCCCGTAAAAGAAAATGCAACAAATGGAACTCCCTTGAGCTAGAAAGGTAGCTCCTGCAAGGATAAGGACAGTTATGAGAGGAACAAATTTCCTGATTATAGGAAAGCACTGCCAAGTAAAACTAGATGCTTACAGCAGGGAATAAATGTGCCACCAAAGTGGAGGAGGCTTTTAGACAGAATCTCCAAAATTGCAACACATAATTCCATCAGTTTTGGGGGTTGTCATAGTTCTCCTCCAGAGCAGTTGTTTTAAAAGGAATTTTAAAAAAATTGAATTTGGATCTTCTTTGGGTTAGCAGCCCACGTTTCCTGGATTTGATTGAGTTTGGGTGTGCCCTTCCAGGAGGATGGAAAAGGTTTGATTACTCCCTAATCAGAAGAACAAAAGTCATGGCACCTAATGCTACACCCAGGCTTAGGTCTTCAGTGGGAGATACTAATTGGCCTAGGAGTCAGAAAAGACTATGAACATAGCCAGTTCATTGAACAATGGAAATTTAATTTAAAATACAGCAATTCACAGAAATTTTGTCAAAATGGAGTATCCTAACGTTACATACACATGGAGCAGAATCAGAGGTGCAGAACACAGGCTGCAATTCTAAACACATTTTCCTGGGAGTAGGCCCCATTGAATACAATAGTACTTATTTCTAAGTCGATAAGCTTACAATTACACTGCAAGACCCACAAGCCGGTTTAAAGTCAACAACCACCTTTAATTTTTGATCAAAAAATGGAAGGCTTATGCTTTGAACCAGACAGGTAAAGCAGTTGGTCTTTCAGGCTGGTAGGACTTCTAAACCTGTGCTGTCAGATTTCTTTCTCCAAGCTGCTTCCCTGGTGGTCTCTGGAAAACACACCCCTTTTTATAGCGCTGGAAAAGGGCTACTCTTTATATCTCTCCTCCAATGAGAGTTTTGTTTCTACTCCCTGGAGTAAAAATAACCAAAACTGCCCCAAACTGGAATCCAGCTGGGTTCACAAGTTCAACTCCTTAACTCAAAGATTATAAACCAATCAGTGCCTTGCTTTTCCTCCAACCAGAGCTTTTTTCTGGGGGTATTCACTGGTACTCAGTACCATGCCTTTTTCCACCTGCCCCATCAGCTAATTAATAATCAGTTATATGGAGATGATCAGTAGGTACTGGCACCTTTTTCTCCCAGAAAAAAGCACTGTCTCCAACCAATCATATTTGGTCCTTCTTCAAAACCACTTTTACTAATAACACTAATTTGTATACCTTTAGACTTTTCTCCTGCCTAGATTAAAGTGTTTAGTTTGAGCTCGCTTGTTTACCACCTGAGTCTGAAGGGGTTACAGTCCTCCTCTGGTGGTTCAAGAGAATTTAGATCCTATCTTCGTTTATGGTTGTTCCACCAGCAGGATACCCCAAACCTCAAACCATTGGATCTTCCATCAGTAAAAGTCAGTGGGAAGTTGATAATTTCTTCCAGATGCATTTTTTACCTGGCTAGGTGTTGGTTATACTGACATATCAATACATATCTATGTATATGTTAATACACATTTCTTGTGGATGTTCAAGTTACAGAGCTTATGACAGGTTGCATCAGATAAGGCAAACTAGTGCCATGTTATATGTAAAGGGGCTCCTCATTTAGGGTGAAGGAGTCCTGTTCACTACAGTACTACAGAAGTAATTGGGTTGATCTTTAATCAGAAATTCTCAAACTGTGGTCTATAGTGTTATAAATAAACTTTGCTAAGTACCGGTATTTTTCCCCACAGGGAAATCTTTCATTCTTTAGGTTTGCTTCTTAGCTTGCTTGGTTTAAATTTTCTTTTTGTTAGGGAAGGAAAAAAATATACAAGCAGCCATTTTTTTTTACCTGCTCAAGACCAGTTATAATGTATTTTTATGTCATGTTTTTATAATTGCAATATGGTGTGACTCTGTGTGGTAGGATAGGCTGAACCTTGATACTTTGACCCTAGTGATTTTCGTAGGCTAGTTTCCCATGACCAAATCCAACAACCTTTTCAGTTCTCCATTAATTTGTGTTTCTTGGGTTTTGGGGTAAGGGTGGGGAATAATATGTATGAGTTCTTGTATGATTTGTTGGGCTTATACTAGTTAAGAATTTGGTCCTTTCTATTTTTCAAAGGATTTGATTTCTTTTCAGAATAATGGATTTTTTCTTGATGGATATTGCAAAAAAAGCCTATAATGCATTAAAATCTGTCTTGATGGAACACTGCATTTATTATGTGCCTCCAGAGATGCTTCTCAGGGCTGAATGGCGATAATGGATGCTGTAAGATGAGGAGATTGCACAAGGCCAGTGCCGAGAGAAGTGGTAGACGATGAAAAGAACTTGGTTTAATGTTTTCTGCTCTTTTGTTCATGCGCTCCTATTGAACGACTGCCTCTTTAAAAAGTGTGTGCGCATGGGAGCACACTGCAAAGTGCTGGGGAACCTTAGCTTTGCTGTGAAGCCTGAGCCTGAGTGAAACCTAACTAGCTAGGCGATATGCAATTCCTGATTGACAGCAGGACTAGCATTATGCAAATGCTGCTAGAGAGAGCAGCAACCAGGGAGCCATGAGCAGGGGCTCTGTTAGGGCTCTCTCTACACACGGCTGCTCCTAAAAACCTCTGTTCCCTCCCCCCCTTTTAGCTGTGGCAGTGCGGCTTAACAATCAGTCAAGGACCACAAAATGAGAAATTAAAAAAGTTGTTGTTTTCTTAGACATGAATAAATGCAATCTTCCATGCAGTTTCAGTTTTTTAGCTCATGAGATATGCGTGAGCTTGTTAACTCAGAGTGAATTGGGTAATATTTAGCAGGGTAATGCGCTAATCTTTAAACCTTTATGTTTTCAATCCTGTGTATGTATGAGTCTCTTGACACAAAAGTGTGTGTTTTGCCTGCATCTTCTCATCTCTTTCAGTCTGAAGCCTTATGTAGGTCAGGCTTGGCTTAAGCAGATTTCCTGAATCTGCGTCAGCTTAAGCTGAAGGAATTTTAATAAACCCTCCCTTGTAGGCGTGGGCCTAAATGAGGCAAGCCTAGTTAAGCCTGATCTTTTTCTGTTTGTGAAAAAGAGCTGAGCAGAGCTGAGATCTGCGTGGTGGTTTCAGGAACTGCTTCTTCAAGCTGGAGAGAACGATGGTTGGGAAGGCCAGATCCTCAAATTTCACCTTGTCTGAAAAGCTTGATTTGCTGAAACTTGTCAAGCCATATGTTAAAATTCTTGAAGAGCACACCAACAAACACTCAGTCATAGTGGAGAAAAACAAATGCTGGGATATCATAGCTGACAACTACAACGCCATTGGAGTAGACCGCCCTCCTCGCACCGCACAGGGCCTACGCACGCTGTACAAGAGGCTGAAGGAATACGCCAAACAAGAGCTACTGCAGCAAAAGGAGAGCCATTCTGACTACAAAAGCTATATCTCGGAACCGACTAAGAAAGTTGTGGAGATGATTCCACAGATTACCAGTGTGTGTTTGAGAGAAAGAAATAGTCTTCCATGGTAAGTTGCATTTCTGCATTGCGCTTAAATGTCACCTATAGCGCCTCCTGTCTTCTTTCACTGTTCCTACGTAAATTTCTTAATGTTGGGTCAAAGTGTTGTGATTCTCATTAGGTGGGTTTGATTTTGGTGGTTTTTCTTAGTCATGACTTACTGTTATGTCAAACTTATAGCTATAGTTCAAATATTGTACAGTCAGACCCTTGGCAAGTGAGGGTTAAGAAAGAATCCAAGTGAAATAGGAGCTCCAACTTTTACCCCTCCCCTTTTAATAGGCATAGCATTCAAACACTGACCAGGCTGTTCTACATTTAAGGTAGTACTGCAGATATCTGGCTGCATATGGAAGCTGATGCCTCTTTTGGATAAAACCTCCATAAGGTTGAGTTGGAGAACAAAGAACCTCTTTTGTACAGTGTGACCCATCAAGGATTATGTTAATCTCCTGGCATGGGATATATTTTAACCACATCTAGACCTTTTAGCAGTTTTATTTCAGACCGTACTGTATCTTTAACAATGTGAATTTATTTTTTAAAAATTGAGGCCAGAATGCAGAGATGCTTAATTTAAACTGTAAATAAGAATCTGGCTGGCAGTATAGTAAATTGTGAGGTTTATGTCTAGGCAAAAAGGAGTGTGAAATCACACAAAGCCTTTTAAAAAATTACTGTAGCCTTTTAGTGTTGAAGCAAATCTGAGTCTGTCTAGATTTGAGCCAGACATAGAGCAGGCGGACTGTTTTCAAGCTTTCTCACAGGGCCTGTGGCAATGTCCCCCTCCTCCTCTGTAACTGGCTTGCAACATACAACTAGCTCAGGATTACTTCCTGGATCAGATTTGAACTATGCCTGAATGTTGATATTTTTTAAGTTAGGGGTACGTGAACAGCTCTTGTTCTTGCTCCTGTCATAAACATTAAATTCATGTCCTTCACAGTGCAAAACAAATACATTAATCTGAGTTTCCGGGGAAGCTGGCATGTATGTGCTTGCTGGTCAGTATCTCATTTATGCTGCCTCTGGCTGTATTGAATGGTAACAATTGTCTAAATCCCACCATGTCTGATGTTCTTAAAATAACAGCATGTGGTGGCAGGCTTTTGGAGACAAAATTCTGCATCAGCTAGGGTAATTAAATTATAATCAAAATGTACTTTTAATATTGCAGAAATATGTTGTTGGAGAGTAGGGCATATGTATGCAGCATTTAACCTGGCAGAGTTGGTCAGCAGAGTAAACAAAGTATTGTTATGAACTTCTGATTGGAGACTTCCAAATCAGCCATTGTTTATAAAAGAGGCATATAATGCAGGTACCTGTAATGGGATGATGATGATGATAATAATAGTCAACAAATGTAAATGCGTTTTGGACTGTAGAAGGGAATATTATTTCTGAATTATTCTCTTTATTAAAACAGCATCAACAACCATCCTATGATGATGGTAGTGCAATAGGGATCGGACTGGGTTGACAGCCTTTCTCCTAATATGCCATCTGTTTTTTTAACATTCAGAAAACATTCAAAATGGCATCCTTTTTCACCTGTAATCAAAGTGGGTCAATACCAGTGGCATAACTAAGAAGGTATAGGGGGTAGCAGCTACAGGCTGGGAGCCACATCAGGGGCAACAATATGTGGGCAAGAATATGCTACAACACCTGCTCATAATTTACATTGGGCTGCTGCAGCTCAACCAGGCTTATAGGGCTACTGTGGGAGGGACTGTGGGTGGCGCAAGTGGTTAAGACACTGTGTGTGTTAACCAGCAGGCCAGGGTTCGAGACCTGGGTCGGCCCCACAAGACAGGGTGAGTTCCTGTCCTTAGCCCAGCTCTGCGACGCCAGCTGGATCCAATCATATCGGCTCTGCCTTTCCATTGGACTATTTCAATGGCATGGAGAGGGGGGATTTGCTGCTTGGGTAACAGCATATCCTCCATAACAATCTAACCCAGGCTTTCCTGCTTCGCATGTAGTGTATGCAGCGCCGAGCACGATACCATGCTCTTTCAAGACTGACGGAGGCCTGCTGGGAGGGACAGCCTGCTGCTATCACCATGCATGTGCACACAATTTAAATTTGGCTGCAGGTCTCACCACTGGAGAGCTCTGTCCAGCCTTTGGCTGCAATCCTAAAGACACTTTCCTAGGAGTAAGATCCTTTGAACATAATGGGGTTTACTTTTGAGTTGACATGGTTAGAATTGTGCTCCCAGTCCCTCATTGGCCCCTTCAGCTGTCTGGCTGCTTACTAACTGATGCTTGTTGGGTTGGTTAGGTGCCTGGTGCCCCTGTCTAAACCATTTTTACTTGGAAATAATGCCTCCACCCACATGTTCTGTGCAGCTGACTCACAAGTAAGCCTGTAATTGGATGAAAATAGTGCATCTAAACATAAGTGTTGAGGATGGCCCTGTTGAATTCATGAGATCTTGCTTCCAGAAATGCAAGATCTTTTTGTAGGATCCATTAGATGGTTGCTGCTCTGATCACTCTATGGAGTAAGGTTGCAATCCTGCAATTAAGGACACTTACCTGCAATTAAGCTCCACTGAATTCAATAGGACTTACTTCTTATTAGACATTCATAGGTTTGGACTCTTCCATTTCCCTCAATGGGACTTACTTCTTGGTAAATGCAAAGGACTGAGCCTTAGGCTTATGCCTGCATAAGTGTCCTAAAGACTGCAGCCCGTTCAGGAGCCCTCTCTAGCTAGTTCATTACTGTTGCTGCAGGGTCAGTCTACAACCCTGTCACATTTTCCTGCAAGTAAGTCCCTCTGACTATAATGTGTGCTGCTGCTAAGGTAAGATTATGATTCTCTCCTGCCCCCAGTACCCCCTTAGCTATTATACCAATGGGAGAGAGACTCTGTTTCCCAGTCACAGTTATGCTAAATCTCCTGGTATTTCCCTCCTATATTTTGCTAGGTAGTTCTTACTACTTCCCCAAGATCAAAGCCATAATTCAGAAGGTTGGATGTGGTACAACATGGGTAATGTTGTCCATGGTGTGCATTCTCACCCCACTATTACCTCCATTGAATAGGTTTTTGTAATCTTTCAAAAGTTGACCAGAAATGGCAGAGGGATGAAATAAAAATGTTTATAAACTAAAACATTGCCTAAATCATATATATGTTGCCCAACATAGTTTTTTTGGAATTATTTTTTCATAACTGAGGGAAAAAATAAATCTCAAGGGTTAGGAGTGAGCCTCATTCTCATTGGGAATTCTATCTGGTGGCCAACTCTCTCCCAAACCCTCTCAGCCAGTGCTTAGGGCAACGATTTTCAACCAGTGTACCATGGTACTCTTATGGGAATTTGGCAAGAGTCATTTTTATTGGGACCATTAGGGAAAGTTAGCTTCCACCAGCAGTATGGTGTCTTACAAATAATTTAAAAGCTGATGGTGTGCATTGATAATTTTAGCATCTTGTCAGTGTGGTCTGAGATGAAAAAGGTTGAAAATTGCTGGCTTAGGGACCGCAATTTGGGGAAGGGTGATTTGAGACTGTTTTACATGGATTACATCCTCTTCATTCTGGCACCCCAGCCCATATCAGCTACCCTCCACCCAATGAACTAGTACTATGTGTATGTGTGTGTGTGTGTATGTATGTGTATGTATGTGTATGTATGTGTATGTATATATATATATATATATATATATATATATATATATATATATATATATATATATATATATATATATAGTACTCTCTGCTCTATTATAAAACTTTGCCTTATAAACTCCAACCTTAAAACCTCAGTCTTTTCCATAATACTTTAATTTATTGATTAAATTTTATGTGGGGAGGTGATGCAACAATTTCTTTTCACTGGGTAGAAAATGTAGAAGGGAGACTCTTTGGCCTGTGTAGAATCAGGAGGAACGAAAACACTCTGGTGACCAGAGTTGTATAGGCCTATAGTGTGGGTAAGCCAATTCTACCCTTTCCCATAGCTGTTGCTCCTGTTTTTATTTCTTCTGGGGAACCATAGAAGCCAGTAGTGACTGTATTTATCAAAATCATAATTACTAGAAATAATGAGTCAAGAATCAGGGTTTGTCAGTACGGGTAGAAAAGCTTCGGATGAGCCAATTCTATATTTCATTCATTCATTCATTCATATCCTGCATTGCTTCTAAGGGAAGGATACCCAAGGTGGCTGAATGCCCTGTCCTTGACTTAAATCATCTTGTGGAGGAACAGGAACAAGAAATAAGACTTGGGACAGGGAAGCTGCTCTGCCTTCCAATGCCACACCTGCCCCTTTTTTGCTAGGTGCTTATCAATACAGTGGTACCTTGCATAACAAGTGCCCCACATAAAGAGAGATTCACATAACAAGCACAATTTCCCATTGGGAGTGTGCTGCACTTAACAAGCCCGCTTCACTTAACAAACCCCAGGCAACTGCCTCCAAGTTGCTCTGTGCTGACGCTCCATGCGCAGCCTGTTTTAAAGGGCTGCCGGCCAGTATGCTGCTGCCTCTAACTGCCCCCAACTTAGGGGCAGTTGCCTGGGGGTGCCAGAGGCAGCTACCTCCAAGTGCCCCTACCGGCCTCCAACCTCCAGCAGCAGCCCAGGTAAGCCCCCTATCCCCCAAGCAGCATCCTAACCATGTCTACTCAGAAGTAAGCCCCATTGTGTTCAGTGGGGCTTACTCCCAGGAAAGTGTCTTTAGGATTGCAGCCTCCTAAGCATGTCTACTCAGAAGTAAGCCCCACAGTGTTACATGGGTCCTACTCCCAGGAAAGTATATTTAGGATTGCAGCCTAAATAGACTTCATGGGATCATGCATATTGAATAATGTTTTGAATTCAATTACAGTGTTTTGTCATCGTTTTAACATACAGTTAATATTTCTATATGAATATTTTTGGGGTTGTGGAACCTATCATCTGAGTTTCCATTATTTCCTATGGGAAAATCCGCTTCACATAAAGAGCATTTCACATAACAAGCATGCTTCTGTAACGAATTAAACTTGTTATGCGAGTCACCCCTGTATATGGTAGCATTAAGTTGAAATCAATGTCCAGGGATGCCATCCGTTAAGCAAGGTGATATATGTTGTATCAGCAGCAGATTGTGAGGGGTGCCTTTCACCCTGAGTCTGACATCACTGCCACCTCTCTCCAGCTTTCCATAGATGTGGTTCATACTGATCCACTGTTCACCCGCTTAAAAAAAACCAAGTGGAAAGCAAATCAACTTCCTCCTACCTTGTGCCATCATAGGATTTTTTCTGTGGTAATGTATGGCTGTGAGAGCTGGACCTTAAGGAAGGCTGAGTACCAAAGAATAGATTCTTTTTTTGAGATTTCAACCAAGATTCTCTTTTTTGAGAATCCCTTGGACTGCAAAGGAGATCAGATCAGTCCATCCTCCAGAAAGTCAACCCTGACTGTTCACTGGAAGGACAGATACTGAAGCTATTTTGACCACATCATGAGAAGGGAGGACTTCTTAGAAAGGAACTTGATGGGAAAGCTGGGAAAAAACTGAAGGCAAAAGGAGAAGGGGACGGCTCAGGATGAGGTGCTTAGATAGTGTCACTGAGGCAATGAACATGAATTTGGGCATATTTTGGAAGCTACTGGAGGACAGGCTGGCCTGGTCTGCTGCAGTCATGGGGTCACAAAGAGTTGGACACAACTTAGCAACTAAACAGCAACCTTGCCCTGTGTAGTTTTTTCAGTTGTGGAAATGCAAGACTTCCGGTTTTGTTTTCAGGGATTGCATGAACCAATGAGTTGCTTCATTCAAGCCATCCTTTTAATCAAGCCATCCTTTTAATCAAACCACAAGTTCTGCACATCCACAATTTAAAAAAATTGTGCCAGGTGCACAGCAGTCAGCTGTGTGGTTTTGTTTTTTAAATTGTTCAGAGGCAGCATTCCAGGTTGTTTTGCTGTTGCCAACAACTGCACCATTGATGAGTGACTGTTTTTTGTTTAATTTTTTCCTATCTGGATTGATCTGTCAATGCAGCCCTATTTTCAGTTATGTTCCTGTTAAGTACTCTAAAGTCCTGTTGGAAAAAAAACCTGTGGCTTACTTTCAAGAATATTTTTTTTGGGGGGATGGGTTGTTAGGATTGGTTTGCTCCCAATATAAAGAGAAATTTGAAAGAAAATATTTCTGAGAAGCATTTCTGAAAAAAATATTTCAGAAAACATTTCTGAGAAGCCTATTTTTTAAAAAAAAACACTGATGCAAGGGCTTCATCACATGCTTCAATGTGTAACATGTCGTTTAATCAGGAATCATGAGTTTACAGCCTGTGCTATCCCCAGGATAAACTGATTTGCACCCCAGAATGAAATACTTATTTGAGAATTTTTGGGCAGTTCCTACATAAAATCCTAAGCCTAAATTTTATGTCCTGGAGCTATAAAGTTGAAAGTTTGGCTACCTCTGCTCTGATCCATCTCTGGAACACAGTGTCCTAAGTATTGTACTTCCTTTTTACAAGTAAAACTCTGCTTGCAGCTGACTAACCAAACAGGTTTGGGACACCTTGTGTAATGTAAATATAATTCACATGCTACTGGTATTATCCAACAAATTTACTTAAGTGACTAATTTTCTTATTAAACTAGTCATCTTGGAATTAGTATAGGTTGTCCCTCATTATCTACTAGGGTTCTGTTATCCCCACCCATGGATTAAAAAAAAAAGATAACAATAGTTGAAAAAGAGATTTAAAGACCCAAGTCCAGGTTTCTGCTCCTCCATTGCTCAAGCCTTTATATCCACAGGGCTTTGATTCTGGAATTTTCCACTGATACAAAAAATATGCTAATAAAAGCTGTTGAAATTTTTTTTTAAGTGCAAGCCTTTACAGTTGCTTATAAATAGCTTTTCTTATTGTCATAGACATAAAGTCAGCAATTAGAAATGCAAAGGACCTCCTGTCTTTGCCTGGCTCAGTTGAAGAATGGAATGATTGCTTGCATAACTGCCTCTCAGTAACATTAAGAAAAACAATTTTTAAAAGTGATTTTAAAATGGATTCATTTTCCTTTCTCTAAGGATTAGCACAGTCTTTCTCATTTGTAGTGGCCATTTGTGTTGAGTCAAATCCATTTATTAAAAAATCCATGTACACAAATTTTTGGACCTTTATACCATGTTTCAAAGTAAAACAAAATCAAGGAATCCAGTATTCTTGTGTCACCTGGCATGCTCAGTTAAATTTAATGCAATGGTTTCATGTGACTCAAGGTGCAATCCTAACCAGTTTAGGCCAGCAACACTCATCCATCTCCTGTTCCCACAGTGGTGTGGGGAGGTTCGCACATGTCTGCACACTGGCCTAACCCATCAGCCCTACTTTAGAGAGAACTGAGAGGACATCATGCCCCCTTCCAATCTTTTGCATGTGTTGGAGCACTTGAGATAAACCGAGGTTTGGAAGATTTTTTAAAAAGACTAGAAACTAAAACAAGCCTAAATTTGCAGACTCCAGCCTTTTAAATACTGACAGCATTTTTGTTAATTATACATAAAATGCCTCTTATCCGTAAGATATGTAGGAGGACAGCAGAGTAAAGAATGGGGAAAAACATGCTCCAGGCCCTTCGGGAAAGAAATTTGTATTGGCACATGAAAATATGCTATGTATCTTAATAACTTATGATCTGTTTTTTCTAGTTCTATCCTAGACAAAGACACAGTTGCTACTACTAGTTCACCACATCCAACATTGGAGCACCATCCTTCTGCTATTGCACTGGAGTTAGAGCAAGAGGAAGAGGATATCAAACCACCTCCATCACTGATTGTAGAGTTACAGCCGCAGGAGATATTGGAGGAAAGAGAACAGCAACACATGGTTCATGTGATGGAGAGATCTCCTTCCCCCTCCCTGTCTTCAGTTGATATAAGAATGCTTTCTCCATCTCCCATCCCCAGAAGAGACGAATTTTTCAGGCTTGAAAGTGGGGAACGATTTAGGCCGGCATGTGGAGGGTATGATCCCCAGATGTTGCAAATGTTGAAAGACGAGCATCACATAATTTTGGAAAATCAAAGAAAAATTGGGCTGTATATCCAGGAAAAGAGGGATGGTTTGAAAAGAAGGCAGCAGCTGGAAGAAGAGCTACTGCGAGCAAAAATTAAAGTTGAAAAGTTAAAGGCGATCCGACTACGTCGTGATCTTCCTGAATTCAATAATCTTTGAATATTTGGCAATTCTGTCTGTTAAATAAAACCATAGTGATCTTCCTGAATTCAATAATCTTTGAATATTTGGCAATTCCGTCTGTTAAATAAAACCATAGTTCTTTCAACCTTTTTTTGCTTGAGAAAGGATTGTTTACCTTGTTGATTTGGGTCTTGGGTCAAACAGCAGTCTTGGGTTGGCGGAGGGATAAATACACGTTTTTTATTTTACTTTTCATACACATTTGCAAGAATTTTGAACCTACTGGTCTTCCCAGTTTTTCTGATCTGAAGTAAAACCAGATTGAAATAAAAATCCCTTTGAAATCTTGTGATCGTATCACTGTTAGTGAAAGCAAATTATAATTTATGCAGCTGTTTAAAGATGCTGATTTTATTTTAATTTTGTCTGCAACAATTCTTATCTGCCCTCCTAATGATTGCTTTATTTGTGGGTCAATAAACATGCGGCAAGTGAAAAGAAGGTTCTTGTTTCTTTCTTTCATAAAACATGTTACGACTGCTATTGCATTCTCTCTCTCCCTCTCTCTCTCTCTCTTTCACATACTCAAAAAATGCTGTAATATGAACAGAAGGGCCTTTCCTGTGTTATATAATATGAGATTTCTGTCTTTTTTGTCTCATGCTTATAACATGATATTTTTGTGTTTAAATCTGTTGAGAATAGGAATTAGTAGCTCTGACTTTTACCCCTCCTTTTAATCTATGAGAGCAAGACTAAAGACAGTGCTTTATATTTTAAGTGCTGCTTCTGGAATTCCTTGCTGGAGGGACTTGTGTTGTCCATTAGCACAGAAAGTACTAGGAATACTAGAATTTTTTTAACATACCATACAAGTGTCCAAACTTGGAATGTCCAAACTTGGACAACTACATATTAAAGACAAACTGTAAGAAAGGTCATAACTGTCTTGCCTTGGGCGGACAGTGAGTGGCTGTGTGACCAGTTCAAATATCTAGAAATCTTGTATACATGAGGAAAGTTCCTAGTCTTACAATGGGCCTCTCACATCTTTGCCAGCTTATTTTACTGGTGGAGATGGGAGAACTTCTGCGTCACGTTTTGCACCCTGACATGCCAGATAGGATTGAGGGAGCAGGACTATGCTAGTCCTACCCCACTCTTGGGCCACTTTCTCCTTGCTCCAGAATACTTCTCCACCCATCCAAAAGCTTCCACTACTGCCTAGAACTTTTACCTTGCTTCAGGTGGTGTCCTTCCTCCTGTGAAGCCATAAAATTGTTTTATTTATATTTATAGTTATAATGTCTTTCTCCAGTGCTAAGTAGGATTGGGCCCTGGTTGTTTTCAATTAAACTGTATAACACTGAACTGAAAAGTAGTCATAACACTTTAATACTAGTTACTGAACTTCAGTGAAATTTCCTTTTAAATAAACATGCATAGGATCAGACTGCACATTTCAAAATAATTTTGGTCAAAATTAGTTATCCTAAATCTTTATATATTTTACTTATATCCTTTTCTATTTGTTGGCAGGATAGCCCTATTTAGTTAGGTTTCCCATTTTGTCCTTTTCTAGCTGATAATGAGACAAGTTGTACCCATCCTGAAAATGGATTTACTGCCCAATCTTTTCATGACCTTACGCTTAAGGATTTCATGATTCTTAATGTAAAGCTTTTGCCACTGTTTCATAAGCTGCTTTGATAGAGGGTGACTTGCTAATGGCATGAGAGCAGGAAAGCCTTGGCCACCTGTGGTTGGCTGCCAAACCCATGTTGGTGCAGGTATGTCAGCAGTAATGTCAGTTTGGGATAGGATCAGGGGTGGGGAGATTGCAGGGATGTGTACTATTCCCCCGTTTTCCAGCCTGACAATCCCTAAATCTCCTCAAATGTACACCCGATAAACACACCCAACTAGTGTTGGTCTGAGGATACCTATTGGAGGCCAGATGGCATATGGTAAAGATTTTTACCTACATCTCTCAGTCCATCTGGTTGGCCCCCTCACCACACCATGCAGTAAACACTGGCAGCAGGACACCACATGCTATGGGCTGGTGAGTGATAGACCTGTGTTGCCTGTCAAATTCTTGAATTCATTTTGGAATGGCATGGTATTGGCTTGACTTGTCTGGGATAACTTGGATAGCTGAAACAACATCCAGCTTCTGTTAAATACCTCAAGTCCCAAATTGCCTTTTATGAGCAAACCACCATGAACTGGTTCACCCATCAAATTTTTATAACCCTCTCTTAAGATCCACATTGGGAAATCCCCCCATCTCATAGTGCTCTCTCTAGATACCACTGCCTCTTGTTATCTCAAACAATATATCCTTGAAAATATAACCCTTTTAGTTTTCTGACCTTGATTCATATCTTATGAATCTGAGTCTTCCCTTTCAACATCATGACTTCTAGAAAAATAGAAAGTCAACCTGAATTAAAAGAGTCTACAAGTTACTTTACTCCTTTTGTAGTTTCAACATTGATCAGTCTTGCGCTTGATGCAGAAATGACAATGGGCGGCAAGGAAGTAGCCAGGGGAGTCAGCCTCTCTTCCCTTGCCACTGTGTTACTGAGGAAATATCCTTTGGTATATTAGCACCACACTTAGCAGACCTGATCCATGAAGAAGCTCAGTATTCTGTAAGTTTAAAAGTACTTTCCAACATCACATCCTAAGAGTGTCACTTGTATAAGAATTCATTCAAACGCAGAAGTAGTGCTATCATTGCAAACATTGCCTTTGAAACTGGGATCTGAGAGATTTCAACAATGTGCACTGGCTGTAACTATTATTCTAAAACACTGCTTTCATTCATCTTTCTGACAAAGAAAATATTGCAGAATGTTTTATATAGTTTTGTTTCATGCTTTTGAGGGGAAAGGGGGGAATGACACTGCCACTGCCAAATTTGCTTTTTTGGTTTATTTTCCTGAGAGTTAACAGCTCTGTTTTCCAGCTCTTTTATTTTAGAGGTACCAGTATGTTGTCTGGGAAGGCTCTTCTAAATAAATACAATTGTCATCCCTTGCATCCTTGGGGGATTGGTTCCAGCCCCCTCTGCAGATATAGTAACCACAGACATACAGTAACCCTATCTATATGTGCACACCTATTAATGTTTAGGTGCTTCCTGCAGTGAAAATATTTTTTCAGGACTATAAGCATGCAAGCTTATAGCAATGTTTCAGCAGTCTGAATGCTTGAAAAGGCTAGATCTAACACTAGCAGGAAATTAACTGCTTCCTGTTACCCTACAATCCAGAGTTTCTATGGGAGCGTGTAAGAGACATTACGTGTACCCGTAGTTACTGCACCACCTAGTGAAAACCTATGGGAAATTCATATTGCAATCCAGAGCAAATTGTTCTTACACCAGAGCAAGGCCTCCCCGTAGTTACTCTGGATTGCGCCCTTAATGTTTGATCTAGTTTCATCAAGCGTTCAGGCTGCCTGCACACAGTTATAAGCTTGCTTGCTTTTAGCAACCTGAAAAAGGAAGAAACATTTTAGCTTGGCAAAAGTGCTAAGCCATCTAATTGTGTGTTGAAGGGGGGGGGGGGGGGAGAGTGGATCCATCCCAGATTTGCAGATAAGTGAAACCACAGATACCTGATCCACATTAATGGGGAGTCACCTGTACATCTTGAACAGAACAGCAGTACATTTGCCAGATGGGTTGACTAGGCAGATGCTTTGTACTGAGTCATTTGTCCATCCAGATCAACATTTCCAGTTTGTTGTTCTCTGCCCTATACCTGGATTCATGAGTGACTGAAAAACAGATGCTCTTCCACGGAACTGCAAACCCCCTTCCTTAAGACAGGGAAAAACAATGTCAGTGAGTTTGATGGAGATTAGATCTTCCAGCTTAGCATGTAACCTTTTGTGTCAGGGGAGCAGACAAAAGTGCTGCTCCCCTGGGAAAGCTGCAAAGACACCACATTCCTATCGGTTTGCAACTGCTGATTTTCAGTGTTAATGTAGAAGTTGTCTACATGTGAGTTTTTCATGGAGCTATAATTAACCTTGTTTAATCTGCTATAATAAACCTCTGATAACTAAATGGATCCTCTTTGTTCAGAGGTGCTGTAGCTCTGAATACCATTGCTGGTATTGCTGAGAGCCACACATATGTCAAAGAGCTGCATGTGGTTCACAAGCTGTGGTTTAGCCACCTGGATCTATAATGAATCATCAGTTATGCACTTTCATACCCAGGGGGAAACAACTCAAACACCCTCTATATAGGTGTTTCTCAAATTTTTTGGGAGATTTAAATCCTAATCCTATACATGTTTACTCAGACGTAAGCCATATTGGAATCAATGGAGCTTATACTCAGGAAAGGATGGATAGGATTGGGCTGTTACACCAACTGAACCAGAAAGATCAGAGCTCCTTGGAGAAAAGGTGGGACAAAAACAATTTTAAAAAATAAGAAGAGACTAGTCTCGTATACGTCTGCTGTGAGTTTGTTGAATATTGCTGTGTTTTAGCTGTCAAATGCATACCTGTTTGCATGTTGCTAGGTTGTAGTTGTCAAACAAGACCAGTTAGACCAGTTTCCTGCTTAAAAAAATCTCATTTGATTTCTGTTCAGTGAGGGTCTCCTGCTAGATAATATTTTTGCTTGGCCTGAACTATGTGAAAGGCTGTTGCTTCATAAAATGAGAGGCAGGAGAACAGGAAGATTACTTCCAGGTAATCCTGTTTCGTTTATCCATTTTATCCCTTGTCCCTCTTACCTTCACTCAGGGAGCAATGCTTGCATTTTTCCTCACCTGCATTTGCTTTATTATTTAAGATCTTTCCTCCCTGAAAAAAATTGTCTTTAATAAAGCTTGTAAAACAGTTTTCACAATAGACAGTGACAAATACTTTTTTGAGAAATCAATATTGCTTTGAGCAATAGCCTCAAAGGTTGGTTTTAGAATTTGAACTGACAGTTGGATTTTGTCAGTTGGAACTGACATAGTTGGAGCTCTGATGGTCAGTTGGAGCTCAGATGTCGGTCACAGCAAAGGCGAGCTGTGAAGCTCAGTAAAACTGATAAGCTCTGAGGTGTTTTAGACCGAAGGACTTGGAATTTACATGTATGACCCAGATCATCTTGTATTACTCTGAACTGTAAATACAGTTAATAGTAAATCTACTCTGCTGTGTATGTCTTCGCTCTTGTGGCACATAAACAGTCACAAGACATCAATGACAACCTGTATATAGTTGAGGCTTTTAGGATGGAGAATGAAAAGAAACTTGAAAAGCAGAAAATAGGCCATAATGTCCATCTTACAGAGCATGCAAGATAAATAAGATGGCAAAAAATATAATCTAAAAAGTGAGAAATGCTGAAGTATACAGAAATGTTCCATTTGAATTCCATTTTTATTTACTTAGGTGAAGACAGTACTAGAAGCAAGTAAATGAGCCATGACACAAACATATTATATTTGTTGCACTTTTACCCTGATAGCCTTGAGAGTAAGTAAAAGCTACTGGCAGTTGGCACTGAATGCCTCTTGAGAGGAAGACTATTGGCTTGGGAAAGTGCAGCTGCCGGGAGCTTGCTTCCCATCTCTCGGCCCTAATTGCCTGTTGCCTGGGGGTGCAGACCTGAAAGGAAATTAAGGACGGCTGAGATTTTTGGTGTTGTTTTCATTTATTTATTTGATTAAAAAAGTCTGCCTTCTTTCTGCCTTAATGGTTATCTGTTGTAAGGTAGCCTGGGGATAATTTTTATTAAAAAGCGGAATAGAAGTCTTCAAAATAAGCAAACTCAAACCATAATCTATATATATAAAAGAGAAAAGTCACTCACTGACTGACTCACTGACTGACTGACTCATCACTGCCCTGCCAAAACCACTGGGCCTAGAAGTGTGAAATTTGGGGTGGGTGTTCTTTCCGTGACGGAGGGGTGCACTAAGAACCGGTTTTCGGAAATTCCAACGGGAAGGGGGTGAAAAGGGGCGCAACGCGTTTTCCTCCCTATACTTTGCATTGAGAATTGCTGACTCAGCAACATTCCTCCCCAACTGCTGGGCCTAGAAGCAAGGAATTCTGGGAGGGATCCTTCTGTCACATGAACACCCACCAAGATCCATGTGGAGGAATTTAACCCTTCAGGGGCTGAAAAGGGGGCAACGTGTTTCTGCCCTAGACTTAACATGGGAGGCTGAATAACATCCAGCCAATTTGGTGTTCAGACCCTGGTGAACTGGGGGATGTTTTTCGGAGGAAGATGTTGCACTGGCGAGGATGCTGCGCATGGGCGGAAGTTGCGCATGGGGAGAAATGGCGCATGGGGGAAGTGGCGCATCGACGGATGATGCGCGTGGGGAAAGTTGCGCATGAGGGGATGATGCGCATGTGTGGAAGTTGCACATGGGTGGAAGTTGCGCATGGGGGATAATGTGCATGGGGAAAAGTTGCGCATGGGGATGATGCGCATGGGGGAAAGTTGTGCATGGGAAAATTTGTGCATGGGAGTTGATATGCATGGGGGAAAGTTGCGCATGGGGAAAAATTGCGCATGGGGGAAAGTTGCGCATGGGGAAAGTTGTGCATGGGGGATGTTGCGCATGAGGGGAAGTTGCGCATGGGGAGAAGTTGCACATGGGGAAAAGTTGTGCATGGGGAATGATGTGCATGGGGGAAAGTTGCGCATGGGGGAAGTTGCGCATTGGGGGAAGTTGCGCATTGGGGGAAGTTGCGCATCGGGGGAAATTGCGCATTGGGGGAAGTTGCGCATTGGCGGATGATGTGCATGAGGGGACGTTGCGCATGGGGTTATGTTGCGCATGGGGTTATGATGCGCATGGGGTGTTTCTGCGCCATGGGGGGATGGCATAGGGGAAAATGTTACACCCACAACGCGGGTACGCTTTTTGCTAGTTTTAAGATAAATCTATAAACACACTGGGGGTTGGTGCGTATTGTTGTGCAGTTTTTCTTTCTAAACCTGCCATGCTTGTAATTTTTTATTTCACACTTTGGAAACTTTTGGATCCTTGATCTTCTTCCACTCATTCATTACACACCTGAAAATACAGTAGCTGTTAGGTGCATTCTCCTTTGAGTGTGTTTAGGTGTGCTCTCCATGAAGTTTTTAGGACATCCGCTTCTTTATGTGCAGTTCATCCTCTGTTGCACTTTGTTTCATTTCAAATCTGAGTTATGATGGTCGCATAAAAGGATATTGACAGTTCTCAGAACAGCAAGTATGACATTCCAATTTCTGTGTCTGAAAAGTTGGTTCCAATTAAAGATGTGAACACAGTCATTAATGGCTCTGTGTACTCAGGCAACTTGCAGGAGGTAATAGACCTAACATCTTTAGAGCAATGGGGCTGCTCTAAGTACCCTTACTCCAAACACATCTATTGCTCTACCTGTTTAATCTCTGGAAAAGAATCTGTACTTCAAGTTTCGATGGATACCATAGTGTTGCACCCTGTGATATTGCCCCCCAAAGCCTGCCATCCTACCTGAAAAAATCCTACTTTCAAAAACCAGCTTTTTAATTAAATTGGCAACCAGTGAGAAAGGTAACAACCTGTCATGCATTTCTTAATATTGTTGGTTTTTTAAAGGCAGCCAAACTACCTGAAATGTGATGGAAAGGGACTTGTGGCTTAGCCAGCTTTCAGTTTACCATTAAGCACATCATTTCAGTTGCAAAGCTGGACTGAACTGTGCTTATAGCTCTTTTATTCTGCTGTCTATCTTCATCCCTATAGATCCAGCACATGCCATGACAGCAGAAACAGCCAGGGTGCAGGAGGATTCAAGCAACCTTACCAAATACTTCACTGTTGTGTGGTGTAAGGCTTCAAAGAAAAAACACAAGAAGTGGGAAGGGGATGCTGTTCTTATTGCAAAAGGGAAGTCGGTGACATTGAAGGACATGGATGGCAAAGATATTGGAAGAGGTAAAGCAAATGTGGAGTGTGCCAGTTTCCCAGACCCGGGTTTCCCACTTCTCTTCCTCTCCTCCATTTTCCTCACTCCAAAGGCACTCCTGTACTTACCAAATCTGCCATTATCGCACTTCTATAATGCCCTCCCTTTCTCACTTCCAGCCTCCTGCTTTCAGCTCTGCCAATGGAAAAAGCAGAGGGCAGGAACAGGACCTGCAAAGCAAGAGAAGAACAGAGAGATGGTTGGCTACAGTGTACATTCTTTTCTTGTTCTGGTCATGCCTCCTTTTCAGCAAAGCCTGTATTGTCAAGGAGAAGCTGCTTGATGGCGGAGGTGACTTGTTGGCACCAGGAAAGTGTCGGGCAGACAGTGGAGGCAGCTGCTGCTCCCTCCAAGTTGCCATTATTGATGTGGGGCTCGTTAGCAGGTCAGCCCTGATTGAGCATTCTCTTCCTATTTGTCAGTCATTTACCAAAGAACATATTTTAGCACTCCCATATGCCTTCTGTGACATGCTTTGGACCCTGAATAGAAGAACATTTGACATAAACTCCTGCTAGAGGTCCATCTGTCTCTTGCAATGGCCAACCAAGAGAACTGAGGTAGACCATGGAGACCTTTTCCTACCCTCCCCAGCAAATGGTATTCAGTACTAGTTCTGATCCTGGTCCTATATAGCCTGATAGGCTATATAGTCACTGATAGACTTCTCCTCCATGAAATGTGTCCAGTCGCATTCTAAAGCCAGGTAAGCTAGTTGCCATTATGCCTGGTGGCTGCAAATTCCAGGAATGCATTATGTGTTCTGTGAAGAAGTACTGTGCCGGTCTGAATGGATTTCAATTCAGACCCGGCTTGCCTCTGTACTCATCTTATTCAGTCAGAGGTCCCGAAAAAGCCCCTTTAAGTGCCAGAGTCTATCACTTAAAGGGCTGTGGGTGGCGCAAGTGGCTAAGACGCTGTGCCTGTTAATCAGCAGGCCAGGGTTCGAGACCTGGGTCAGCCCCACAAGACAGGGTGAGCTCCTGTCCTTAGCCCAGTTCTGCGACACCAGCTGGATCCAATCATTTTGGCTCTGCCTTTCCATTGTACTAATTCAGTAGCGTGGAGAGGGGGGATTGGACCATAACAATCCAACCCAGGCTTTCGTGCTTCGCATGCAGCGTATGCAGCGCCGAGCACGATACCATAGTCTTCCAAGACTGATGGAGGCCTGCTATCACTTAGCACTCTGCACTTGCTCAGAGGCATGGAAACGCAAGTTGAAGTTGACTTTAGACCACTTCCTGAGTCCACCTGGTCAACTTCAACACTTGCTCCCCTAGAGGGTCCGTAGTTTGGATTACCTTAAGTATTGACACAACCACAGTCTTGTAGGATAGAAGTAAAATTTATTGTAAAGCCAAATCATCACACCAGTAAGATAAAACACAAGCACATTAAAACTCAGAGTTTAAAACAATAAAAGCTTGCTCCTACTCTAATACATTGATTCCTATCTTAGCATGGATGTCAAAAGAATATAGTCCAGCAAGAGAATATAGTCCAAAAGACTAGGCTGCATCCTAGTGCGGGGTGTCCCACAGCCTCCATTTTGTTTGCTTGGAGCGCATGACTCCTTCAGCTTCACACAAAGGAGTTCCTTTTTCGAGTAAGCCTCAGGTATTTTATAATAGTTGGATATACTGAATGCCAGTTTGAATTTTGTGATCCAATCAGGATGCAAGGGTCTCTGATGCATCCACACAATTGGGCCCAGTCTTCTGGCCTTCCTGAACCTTCTCGGTGGTTCTACAATTTTCTTTGTGAGAGTGATGTAACCCAGCTAGCCACAATTTGCAATTGAAGGCAATAAGCTTTACTGACCATTCTGAGAGATCCAGCAGGCACTTTTGATCCTGCCTCATTCCCATAGGCCAGCGTTTCTCAAAGTTGGGGTCAGGACCCCGTTCGGGGTCGCCTAGAGGTTTCCTGGGGGTCGCCTAAAGACCCCTGGTGCAGGGGGCTAGGTCAGGCTTGCCAGACCTCCGGCTGTAACTGCACACGCACTGGTGCTGACTGACAGCCTCAGGGCCTAATCCTATGCATGCCTACTCTGAAATAAATCCCATTATAGTCAGGGGGCCTTTACTCCCATGTAAATGTGGATAGGATTGCAGCCTCAAGGCCCAATCCTATGCCCAATCCTCTGAAATAAATCCCATTGTGTTCAATGTGTGCATAGAACACACATTTCATTTGTAACAATGAAAATACATCCTGCATATTGGATATTTACATTACGATTCATAACAGTAGCAAAATTACAGTTATAAAGTAGCAACGAAAATAATTTTATGGTTGGGGGTCCCCACAACATGAGGAACTTATAAAGGGGTCACGGCGTTAGGAAGATTGAGAACCACTGCTATAGGCCTATTCACATCTTCAGTTAGAGCACAATCCTAACCATGTCTACTCAAAAGTAAGCCCCATTGTGTTCAATGGGTCTTGCTCCCAGGAAAGTGACTTTAGGATTGCAGCCTTAGTCTCAGAGACAGATGGGCGCCTCTCAGCTTGTTTCACTACAGGGTAATACTTTCAAGATGGAGTAGCTTAGGTTCATAGCAGGGGCTGTCCAAGACAAGTACAGTATTTATTTCAATCTAATAAAACCTTAACTACATTTTGGCTGCAACCCCAACCCTACGTTCTTGGGAATAAGTACTATTGTACACAGTGGTGCTTCTAAGCAGACATGCTTAAGATTACATGTTTAGGCTATTGTCATAGCAAGTGACTATAAAAGACAGATTGATGCATACATACTACAAGTCTGCTCATGTGAATGTGAGTGAAATAGGGCTCTTTCCAGTAACCCTTAGAACCATAGACAAAAGGACACTTGTCAGAGATGTAGGATGAGTATTAGATGTTTAGTTTCTTGATGTCTCTCCTGCAGGCTGGCAGTCAATGTTCATCTTCCATGTCCAATACCTTGACATCATCAGTCACTTGTCTTTGATCTTTCTTTTCTCAGTATAAACAAAATATAGGAGTATATGAAGCAGACCTGTATTGAGTCAGGGTCAATCGATCCATTTGGGGCCAGAAAACTAATTTACATTTCAAATTTGAATAAATTTACATATAAGATGTATTGGAGTGGATAACAAGGCTTGCTCAAGGGCCGGATAGAAGAGTCTTGCTGGGGGCCACACTGAGGCTTGCCGAGGGCCAGATCTGGCCCTGGGGCCAGGGTATGATCTAGGTGGATCAGTAGATCAATGATGGATCAATGCTGGCAAGGCTCTAGATTTTCAGATGGGCTTTTCCAGACTCCCAGGACCAAAAAGTGGGGCTTTCTATGTGTAGAGCAGATTTTCCAAGCTTCAGCTCCTCCCACATTTTAAATTCTGAGTTATTAATCTTACTCAGTCCTAAAGTGCAGGATACCTGATGCTATTTCCTCCTCCCATCTCTGCCTCTTAAAATATTTTGTCTGATGTTAGTCTTTGGATCTGTTTGTGATCTAACTTAGGCACTGGATACAAAGCCAAGGATCTGGAAAATCTTAATGAGGGTCAGACTCTGATGATTGGAGGCAAAGAAATTGAAGTGATGGGTACAATTCTGGAAGAAGACTTCAAAAGTGGCAAGTGTTTCCAGTCAGGAGTGGAGATTCCAGTGGATGCTTGGAATTCCTCACAAGCTACTGTGAAGCCATTCTGTAATCCTCTCAAAAATGTCTGTAAACTCAGCAGTAAAGGAAATTTGCTCAAAGTTTCTCAGAACAGTGTACCACGCCATGATCCATGTGCACCAAGTGAGCGTTTTTTAATGTTTATCTACATTAGCCTGTTTAACCTCTGTTTAATCTCTTCTAAAGAAAATGAATGATTAATCAAAACATAATTTTTCTCCAGTTTTCCTGACCCCTGCATTTCATATGAACAGTTGAACAGTTTTAATGAAACAGAACTATGCTCGATTTATATGAAGAAATGGGGGTATGTGCAGTGGAAAACATCTTATCACTAGTAACATATGTGTTTATATGCAGTTATAGCATATGCATTAGGACTAAGATTGTCTCTAATATTTTTGGCACATGAAATATGGAGTCAAACAGGAAAGGTGAATGTTCATATAGAACACAATCCTAACCATATCTACTCAAAAATAAGCCCCAATGTTTTCAATGGGTCTTACTCACAGGAAAGTGTCTTTAGGATTGCAGCCACAGTCACTTGCTAAATTTTGAACTGTTATGAGCTCTGCTAGCGAAAGCCTACCCGCGTTGCGGGAGTAAAATTCCACATACGACATCCCCCCCACTGCACATCAACCCCCTGTGCGCATCCAACCCATGTCAACATCCTCAATGTTCATCCACCCCATGCACATCATCCCTCCTAAGCACATCAATCCCCATGTGAAACATCCCCCATGCGCATCAGTCCCCCATGTGCCTCAGTCCCCCATGTGTCTCAGTCCCCCATGCACAACATCTCCCCATGCACATCATCTCCCCATGTGCAACACCCCCCATGTGCAATGGCCTCCATGTGCAACCCTCCCTCCAAACAACATCCCCCCACTGCACCAGGCACTGAACACCAAACTGGCTGGATGTTGGTTGGTCTTCCATGTTAAGTATAGGACAAAAACACATTGTACCCCTTTTCAGCCCCTTAAGGGTTAAATTTCTTCACATGAGTTCTTGGTGGGTGTTCATGTGACATAAGGAACACCCTCCCCGAATTTCATGCTTCCAGGTCTGGGGGTTGAGGCAGAGCATTCCTCAGTCACCAATTCTTCAATGCAAAGTATAGGGAGGAAAACACGTTGAGCAACTTTTCACCCCCTTCCAGTTGGAATTTCTGAAAACCAGTTCTTAGTGCACCCCTCAGCTATGGACGGAACACCCACCCCAAATTTCACGCTTCTAGGCCCTCCGGTTTTGGCTGGGCGTTGATGAATGAGTCAGTCTGTCAGTCAGTGAATGACTTTTCATTTTTATATATATCAATGATATAAATCTTATCATGTATGTATGTATGTGTGTATGTGTGTGTGCATATATATATATCATATTAGCTAAAAACGGGGAAATTATTTGGTCAGTGTACTGGGTAAAGAGCTTCTTAAAAATCTTAAAAATTCAGATAAAGAGCTTCTTAAAAATCTTCAGCATATATCTATGATATAATGAACTAATTATACCAATATCATTAGATTCCCATTTAAATGTTCTTTATTCCTTTTATTGAATGTGGTATTTAGTTTTTGGTGGCATAATGTCGTCCCCTCTGAATAGCAATATTTTAAAAGGTTTTGTCAATTGGCATGCACTTTCAATCTAAAATCTCTACCATCAGCGATGAACCTAAGTGTAGGCCCCAAACAAATGTTTCTTTTGGAACAGCTTCTTTTTGTCTTAGGAGAAAGGGAATTGGTTTGGTAGGATTGTACCTTTAAGAAACTGTAAATTTCTGAAAACACTTCAGAATCCCATATGAACTCATATTTCTCTATGTTTGATATTCAAATCAACATTATAAAGTCATTCAGGTAACGCTATTCTGATTCTTGTCAGGTATTCCCTTATTTACCAATAGCCTGTTATTCAGTGCTGGCTCAGTGGGGCTGCAGTACTGAAACTAAACAGGCCAGAGATCTCCTGTTACTTATCCCTTTTGTTTTTTTTACCCCACATTGAGCCTAAGCCCAATGGAGTTACTGAGATCTGTGCAAGGTGAATGGCCCCACGCAGGGCTTTCAAGTGGGGATGGGGGTTAGATATCATGAAGGCCCCCTCATAGAATCATAGAGTTGGAAGGGACCTAGAGGCTCATCGAGCCTCTGCTTGAAGATCCCCAGTGAGGGAGAGTCCACCACCTCCCTTGGCAATCTGTTCCACTGCCGAACCGCCCTCACCGTCAGGATTTTTTTCCGGATTTCCAGCCGGAATCTCCTTTCTTGCAGTTTGTACCCATTGGTTCTAGTTCTGCTTTCAGATGCAGCTAAGAACAAATTGGCCCCTTCCTCCCTATGACAGCCCTTCAGGTATCTGAAGAGGGCAATCATGTCTCCCCTCAGCCTCCTCTTCTCCAGGCTGAACATCCCAAGTTCCCCCAACCTTTCCTCGTAGGGCTTCCCTTCCATCCCACTGATCATTCTTGTCGCTCTCCTCTGGACTTGCTCCAGTTTGGCTGCATCTTTCTTAAAGTGAGGTGCCCAGAACTGAACACAGTACTCAAGGTGAGGTCTGACCAATGCAGAATAAAGAGGAACTATAACTTCTCGTGACTTGGAAGCTACAGTCCTCTTAATGCAACCTAAAATGGCATTTGCCTTCTTTGCAGACACATCACACTGCTGACTCATGTTCAGTTTGTGATCCACGGCGACTCCAAGATCCCGTTCACATGTTGTGCTGCCAAGCCAAGTATCCCCCATTTTATACCTGTATTTTTGTTTTTTATTGCCCAAGTGCAGAACTTTGCACTTCTCCCTGTTGAAATTCATTCTGTTTGTTACAGCCCAGGATTCCAGTTTATCCAGATCCTCCTGGAGGTTTCTCCTATCTTCTGATGTGTTTGCTACTCCTCCCAGTTTGGTGTCATCTGCAAATTTGATCAGGCTCCCCCGTATCCCTTCCTCCAAGTCATTGATGAAAATGTTAAAGAGAACCGGTCCCAAGACAGAGCCTTGGGGTACCCCACTAGAAACTGACCTCCAGGTTGACACAGAACCATTTACTAAAACCCTTTGAGTGCGGCCATCGAGCCAGTTGCAGATCCACCTAACAATTGCCCTGTCTAGCCCATATTTTTCCAACTTCCTAATTAAAATGTCATGTGGGACCTTGTCAAATGCTTTGCTGAAGTCAAGATAAATGACATCCACAGCATTGCCACTGTCCAGTAAGCTCGTAACCCGATCAAAAAAGGAGATCAGATTTGTCTGGCAAGATTTATTCTTGGTAAATCCATGCTGGGTTGTTTTGATCACCGAGTACTTGTCTAGATGTGCACAAATTGTGTGTTTTATGATTTGCTCTAATATCTTGCCCGGGATTGAAGTCAAACTGACTGGTCTATAATTTCCCGGGTCTTCTTTTTTCCCTTTCTTAAAAATTGGGACTACATTTGCCCTCTTCCAGTCCAGTGGCACTTCTCCACTCCTCAAGGATTTCTCAAAGATGATCGACAGAGGCTCTGCAAGGACATCTGCCAGTTCCTTAAGAACTCTAGGATGCAGCTCATCCGGTCCAAATGACTTGAATTCATTTAGGCCAGTTAAGTGGTTTCGAACCAGTTCTCTGTCAATCTTAATCTGCTGTTCTGCACCATCCATTTTTTCATTACCTCTTAGGGGATGTAAACACATCCCCGAATCAGTCAATGATCCCGCACCCCCGTTTGCACAGCCCTTCTTCTGTGAATAGACGGATGCAAAGTAGGAGTTGAGCAGCTCCGCCTTCTGCTGGTTTTCAGACACCTGTTGTCCATCCTCCACTGTTCCTGTCCTCCTCCTGGACCTGAACTGTCCTTTTTCCTACTCTCCTCTGCCCCTACATTTCTGAACATTATACTCAGCAGTTCTGGCAACTATTGGGCTGAATTCAGGCTTTCCCACTGGTGCTTCCTGCTGAGTCAGTACAAATATCCTTTGTAGTGCATTGGGAGGCCTGCTGCATTGTGATGGCTGGCGTGCTAGAATACAGTTGGGCTGTGAACTGGACAATTAAAAACATTGTTTTTCTGATGTTGTTAGAACTGTAAAAATGATCTTTTAGCTTTACTAATTAAAAACCTTTACTAAAAAGCTTTACTAATTAAAAAATTAAAAACTAATTAATTCATTTTAACTTAATGAATGACAACTTTGCATTTCTGTTTGAAACCTGAAGATTCCTTAGTTATGCCACGTCCATCCGCATATCACCAGAAGATCTTCAATAAGGCAGGTTTACCTATTGTGGATGTGGTTGTGGACCCTCACATTGTAAATCATCTTCGGCCACACCAGCGAGAAGGAATTGTATTTATATATGAATGTGTGATGGGAATGAGGTAAGAGGATAATCATTCTGTATATTCTTAATTGTGTGAACTTAAAAAATTAAGAGGACATTTTTAAATATTGGTTTTAAACCATTGCATGACAATGCAGAATATTTTTGATTCTCTAATTATGCAGCACAGCAGAAAGATAACCAACCACTTTCTTACTTTTAAACGGTTTTAGAAAGCAAACCTATGCATGGCAGTAGACCCACTATATAGCTTAACAGTATGGGATTCCTAAGATTGGATTGCAGATGTACTAATAATGTAATGATCTCTTTTCAGAATGAGTGGCAGATTTGGAGCTATTCTTGCTGATGAAATGGGTTTAGGAAAAACGCTGCAATGCATTTCGGTCATTTGGACTCTCCTGCGCCAGGGGCCATATGGATCCAAGCCCATAATAAAAAGGGCATTGATAGTCACTCCAGGGAGTCTAGTGAAAAACTGGGGCAAAGAATTTCAGAAATGGCTTGGAAATGAAAGAATCAAGGTGTTCTTAGTTGATCAGGTCAGAAACTGAAAATGTATTCACCTGCTGACCATATAAACCATCTTATTCTGAGCTTGTCTGCTTAGAAGTAAGTCTCACCAAGCAAAATAAGACTTGCTGCCTGGTAAGCGTGTGTAGGACTGAAGCCTTTGTCAATTTCCATGATGTTTGGGAAGACTTCAGTTCATACCTTTATAGAGCCTACTGTTTGGTCTGAGAATTTATGTATTGCCTTGTTTGCATTTTTTCTCTTGTTTTAAACCATCCTCATTTTCCAGGACATTAATTGTGCTAATTTTGCCATGTGGGATAATATAGACTAGGGCTACAATCCTAAAGACACTTTTCTGGGAGTAAGAACCATTGAACACAATGGGGCTTACTTTTGAGTAGACATGGTTAGGATTGTGCTCTAGGTAGCTTTATTGTAATTCCCTTACACCTACATGTGTTCTACTTTTCCTGGGATTGTACAGTGATGTAGGCAGGGAAGATATCAGAACCACTGCAGGATTAATGTTTGTTTGCAAACACAAAAATCCCATTCCAGTCATGGGTGGCAAGGAGTCTTTGCAGATTAGGATTATGTGTTCTTATTCCTCTGCTTACCCCAACACACAGTTTTGGGTGCAATCCTAAAGACAGTTTCCTGAGAGTAAGACCCACTGAACACAATGGGGCTTACTTTTTTGTAGACATGGTTAGGATTGTACTCTAATGCTGCAATCCTAAAGACAATTTCCTGGGAGTAAGACCCACTGAACACAATGGGGCTTACTTTTGAGTAGATATGGTTAGGATTGTGCTCTAAGTCTTCCAACATACAGCTTGGAAGATGAGTAGAAGTGGCACAACCATATAGAAATAATGTTTTCTGTCATAGTCCTACAGTCAACTATTTTACCACCTTTCTTCCTTATCAGTAGTGAATTATACCACCAGATTGGTATAAAATGGAGGCAGAAAATTTGAATTCAAGAGCAACCTGCACTGAGACAGGCTTGGACTGCTTGTGCTGGGAGAAAATGCAAATTGTTTTTGAAGTATAGTATGTATAAGACAGAATGTTAACTGTGCACACATATTGTACTTACACAGAGATGTACATGCTAATTTATTTCAGTTGCCAGTTTGCTCAATTTGAAAAGCCTTAAAAATCTTCTTATGACCTGCAGGATCACAAAGTGGAAGAATTTGTCAAGTCTCCCCTTTATTCAGTTCTGATAATTAGTTATGAGATGCTTCTGCGCTCTTTGGATCAGATTCAGACGATAGAATTCAGTTTTATAATCTGTGATGAGGGGCATCGTTTGAAAAACATCTCCATTAAGACCACTACTTCCCTTGCCAACCTATCTTGTGAAAGAAGGCTTATTCTTACTGGTGAGTAATGAGCTTGTCTCCGCAACAAGCTTTGAGACCTGGCCTCTTGGTGGGGAACTGCTGTTTGTCCCAGAAAACAGACTTTGTGCGTCTTTCACATTGTGACACGAAAGATGAATATTGTGTAACCGACTGTAAGTCAGAAAAGGATCCCCTTTTTGGAATGTAAATGTTTGTTAAATTCCCATTTGTTTTTCAAGGTACACCAGTCCAAAATGATCTGCAAGAATTTTATGCGTTAATAGAGTTTGTAAACCCTGGAATACTTGGACCTTTGACTGCATACAAAAGGGTATATGAGGACCCTATTCTCAAATCAAGAGAGCCTTCAGCAGCAAAGGTATGTCATAAGTAAAAAATGAAATTAGAGATTAAGGTTAGCTGTGAAGAATTAAGGGGCATATAGTGCCCCATTGACTACTATTGTTTGTGTTTGAACATGATCATATAAAGAGGCAATACTTCCTCTTGGCATTTTATGTTTGATCCAGTGTGGATCAAATTCTCAGTTCCTGACCCGTGTTAGGAGGGCTGACCAGTAGGTGGTCTAAGACTCAGAGAGGCTGCATGCAGCAGGTTTCAGAAGGCTTTTGGAAGGTGTTAGAAGCAAATGTCCAATTTTTGCAATAATCAGAAGTTTTTTTCTAATACCTTTGGCAGGGTGACTTGCTTCTGAGGCCTTTTAAAACCTGGAAAGGCTGTAGGTGGCCTCACCACATCTCAGAGCACTGCCTGGATGTGGATTGTAGATTTGGTTAGCCCCCAAATTGTAGATTTGGTTAGCTGCTCTTTTTTACTTCTACATGGATCATGGGAATGGAATCATCCCAGATGCTAAAGGCCATCTGTACAGAGAATCAATAAATAAGACCGTAATCAACCTGGAAGCTACCATGCAGATCTTGGGAAGCATTTCATTTTTATAGGTTGATCCAAACAGCTTTAGGAATTTATAATTTTCAAAATGATTATTCAAAGCAAATAGCTCTGTTTGGCCTTAACTGTTTAGTGACTGCAGCTGCTCAGTAATCCTGAAAACTAGCAAAATAACTGACATTATGATGGTACAGAATGTACAGCGCATCTCTGCATACAGTTTAATGGTATCCTTTATAGGACAGGTTGGGAGATGTCATAACTCTGTTGCAGACCACATGCTTTGCATCAGAAGGCCCAGATTCAATCTCTGGCATTTCCAGTTAAAAGAGCAAGAACAGACTCCTGCCTGAGAATCACAGAACGCTGCTTTCAGTCAGAATATTCAGTACTAGAATCATAGAATCATAGAGTTGGAAGGGACCTCGTAGGTCATCTAGTCCAACCTCCTGCCTGCAGCAGGAATTCCCCCTAGAGCATCTCCAACAGGTGCTCATCGAGCCTCTGCTTGAAGATCCCCAGTGAGGGAGAGTCCACCACCACTAGATGGACCAACTGCATATTCTCATGGATATTCATATTTTCATGTTCTCAGTCAATGTGGATTGGGTTAGCTAGAGTCTTGAGTGGATGGTAGGATTCACATTCAGTGCAATCACATCCTGGGACACAGTGCTTGAGTCTTCCCCATAGGAATGGTGAAAACTCATATGGGAGAGTGAAGAAGGCACTGATTGGGTGCATAGCTTTGCTATCCCAGTGTTAGTGATTTATGTTTGTGTATTTCATTGTCTTAGGAAGAAATTGAACTAGGAGAGAAAAGGGCAGCAGAGCTCACCCGCCTGACTGGACTCTTTATTCTGAGAAGAACCCAAGAAATTATAAATACATTTCTCCCTCCTAAAAAGGAGAACATACTTTTCTGCAGTCCTTCAGCACTGCAGCTAGATCTCTATCGAAGACTGCTGAGCTCTCAGGTTGTTAGATCTTGCTTACAAGGCAGTCTGGAAAACAGCCCACATTTAATATGTATTGGAGCTTTGAAAAAACTTTGCAACCATCCCTGCCTTCTCTTCAAAGCAATAAAGGTTTGTAAATTTTGTTTTGCTTAAATATTCATTGAGGGAAAAAATCTATAATTTAAAAATTGATGGATTTTTATTTGCTTTTGTTTAAAATAACATGGAGGATTTGAATTCAATGCCATAGTGTCCTCAACGACAGTATTTTACTTTTCCCCATAGAAATAAATGACAGGCAACAACCTATACTGGATACTCATTGATGATTAGTTTTGATTTAGTACAGATCAGGCTTCTAGGCCATGTATTGCATGGGAACCAAGATCCTGCAAAATCTTTTGTGACTCACTTGGCAATTATATTCGGTGGGTGTGCAGTCTGAAATGAAAGTCCTGAAGAAATGAATGAATGAAAGCATAGTAAGTACTGCAGATGCAGAGCAATGTAAGCGGCCCAACCACTCAGAGCCATTCTGGGCATCAACAGTAGCTCCTCGCAGGTCACCCTGCTAACCGTCACCTGCAATAAAGTGCAGTACTCATCTCCATTTTGGTGGCTGAAGAGCCAGCATTGCATCAGAAATTAGTATATGCTGCTTTCACCATTGCTGAATCTTCTGCCAGTAAAGGGCTCACCTATTGGCTTTTACCTGTCATGCAGTTGCAGTCCTTGTGAAATGGCTGGTTCATCTGTAGTTTACTTCAGAGCTTATAATGCGAGATTGGTCTTCAGGTGATATGTTTTTAAATAGATAATTGATTCTGAACTGATTGAGTTTATTTTCAGCTATTACGCATATTTTAGGAAAGCTAGCATTGCTATTGTGTGTAAGAGCTGACTTTTCAAAACCTCTTTATTAAATAGGAGAGAGAATGTGTTCCTGGTTGTAATGAAGAAGACAAACTGAACGCCTTTGAGGGACTACTTGGTGTTTTTCCTCAAGGGTATACCCCAGCTGAAGCTGACTCTGGGAAACTGAAGGTGCTGACACAGCTGCTGGGAACAATTCATGAACACAGCCCTTCAGAAAGGTAGGAAAGGGATATGATGGCTTCCCTTGCCTTCCCCATTGCTCAAATCACTTCCCTTCCACTGTCATAGCCCAGTGATTGTCGGAAGCTGGGAATTTATTTTTCAATTTATTTATTCAGAAGAGTTTCTATTTTCTATTTCTATATATTCTATAAAACAGAATCTGTTTTCTATAAATAACCTACTTTTCTACATAGTCTTGTTTGTGTCAAGCTTTCTGCTGAAGATTTACAAAGCATTTAGCAGCTTGCAGCTATTTTTCATGCGTAAATGTTTGGAAAATGCTCCCTGCATTTTGTTAGCACCTCCCCTGGTTAACAGTTCCCGCCAAGTCATTTCTTGGTAATTTTTTATCATTCTTTCTATGTTATAACAGGCCATTTGTCAGAATTGTATTGCTTGTGCAGTGTGTGGCCTTGTAGATGGAATGAATTCAAAAATATACATACAGCATCGGCAGAATCATCATTTTTCTAAAATAGCCTCCACACTTGGATTTGAAGCATACTATATCAACATATTACAGAGGCACCTTGCCATATATATTTTGTGTTTTGCAATTACATTGCTATGGTGAAGAAGTAACAATTCAGTCTTTTATCCTGTTTTTCAATATACCAGGACAAGTCTTTAACAAAATTAAATGTTGGTTGCGGCTCTTGCTGCCTTGGTTAATTTATGATATTGGGGTGCTTTAATCTAGTCCTGTTCATGGAGGACTGTCCAGGGAGTATCTTGTCCAATTTGTACACCATCATTCTTGTTAATATTGCTGCTTTCTCATTTGCTGTTGAATGCATGCACCTATTTTCATCCTTAAGCCAATAAAGAGAATACTGAATATATACAGTGTGACCAGACAAAGTGATCTGTATGGAACTATACTGGTTATTGCACTTTGGCATGATCTGGTGAGAACTCATAGAAGTTCCTTTATCATCATCATGATCATCAGGAAGTTGAACTATTGCAGATTTAAGTTCCACTTTGGGTTCATCAGTATTTTTTCAACACATCTGGCTTAGTCATTAACTTTGAAAAGTGATTCAAAAACTTTTAACAAGCTTAGATTCATTTCATGTAGAACAATGTCACCCTCATTTGTGATTCTGAACATCTGATTCTGAATTTTTTTAAAAATCATTTTTACATACAACCTGCAAACAACAGTGTAACCATACAGCTGAATCCTGAATTCCTGATGTTTTAACTAGTTTAGCAAGATAGCTACCACTGTTTGATTCTGAATGAGGTTGAGACATCCAAGAAATCTGAGGTGTGGTTCAGTTCCAGTTCGCTACAGAACCCTCTCTGAACTGCATTTTGGAATGCAGATTTGGTTCAACATCCTGAACTACTATTGGTGGTAGTAACAGCAGCTGAGATTGTTCTTAGATTTTGTTTGAACATAAGGGAGGAACTATAGCTCAGGGGTGAAGCACTTGTTTGCATGCAGAAAGTTACATATTCAAACCCTGGGATCTCCAGGAAGGGCAAGGAAACATTGTCTGAACTGAGCAGCTGCAAGTCAGTGCTGGCAATACTGAGTGAGATGGACCAAAGTCTGACTCGGTATAAGGTGCCTCCCTACATTCTTATAAACCTCTTGTTTATAGGCTAGTGGGATAATGCCTGATTATATTTTTGGGAGTTTACATGGAAGAACTGTAATAGTAACAAATTGTCTTCTTGGTTGATAGAGTTGTGGTGGTATCTAATTACACCCAGACACTGAACATACTACAAGAGATGTGCAAACGTTATGGATATTCCTATACAAGGCTTGATGGCAGCACTCCTGTCTCCCAGAGGCAAATGATTGTTGATGGCTTTAACAGTAAATTCAGCCCCACTTTTATTTTTTTGCTGAGCTCAAAGGCTGGTGGTGTAGGCCTGAATCTTGTTGGAGCATCCCGTTTAATTCTATATGATATCGACTGGAATCCAGCTACTGACATTCAGGTTTGTTGCAGCTCTTTAAATCTGGATTGAAAAAATGCCTTTAATATTTATTCAGATGTTGCTTAAGTCCCTTAAGTAAACAGAACCTTTGTTTAAAGATTCATTCCGATCAGAGGCTGCCATTTTATATGCAGCTCTGGGCAATGCAGACAGCTTTGCTAAAGGTGAACTTGGCAACTGAAAACATTTTTTGCTCCATTTAGTGTTTGAGACTTCAGTTTATGTCAGTCTATTTTCTCTCCTCTTAATTTTTTTTGCATTTTTCTGAAAAGTACATAAAAACAGTTTTGTTATAATGGGTTTTAAAAATCATATCAGACAAATGGCAGCTGTTGTTGGCAATCCATTGCTGAAGTTCTCCATCACTCTCTGGGTCATCCAAGGCAGAATGGCATCAATTTCCCGCCTGTTCCTTTTTCTTCAAATCCTGAAGAGATGAAGGAGGATGTTGGAAAACCTTTTCCCCAAAGAGATACCTAAAGGAAGAGATAAAGTATCAGAATCAAATATTGAAATGGAAACCTTAAAAATAATTAAAATGATTTTAAAAATAGTAACAATAAAAGAGCAGATTAAAATGTCAAATAATGTACATCAGCATACATTTTTCTTTTAGGCAATGGCCAGAGTGTGGAGAGATGGGCAGAGGCGCATGGTGCATATCTACAGACTGCTAACTACAGGTCCTCCATATTATGATTGTAGATGCTGTTCAGGTTTAGAACCAACAATTTTGCAAGGAGCCATTTCTGGCAAACAGATGATACATGTCATGTGAATCTGCCACCCTTTGCTGCCTTGGCCCATGTACACCCACACCGCCTCTCTTGTAGAATGCGAGTGGGTGAATAAATTGGTGCACTGCTCCCATCCCTTTACTTACAGCAGTAGTAGTCAAGTATTTCAGCAGGGGACCCCCCAGAAGTGATGTCATGGCTGGAAGTGACATGAAAGGTGCCCAGTGCCAGATTCCAAGATGGCTGCACCCAGCTTTTTCCAACCACCCCCCAAATGAAGTCACAGCCCCCAATAGGGTACCGATCCCCACTTTGAATACCACTGACTTACAGAGTAAGCACAATGTAGCCTTGGTTCATGTTTCTGATTGAAATGAACTGGGGACAGAGTGGTCATGACAAACAGAAATCGGAATCAGGAAGGCTGCGTGCAACAATCTTTGTAAGTGCAGGGAAGGAGTGACCTTGTCTGTAAGCATCAAGTAGGCAGGCAGAAGTTATTTGGAGCCATAGCATCTTCCCTCTCCCCCACTTCTTCCGTCAGTGGCACTGGAGGGCGAAGGAGGTTACCCCTATTGCTATTCTCTTCCTTCTTTCTCCCGGGACATTGGAAGAGGATTGGCAGGGTGTAGAATATAGTGAACAGACGGACAAGGCACTCAGCCATTTGCCACCCCTCCAAGGATACCACTCCACACAAACACTTCAGATGGCCTCATGGTTGGGTGGCCCCTCATGTAGAGAACCAGAAAGGATTTTTTTGTCTTATCAGTTTTTCCACAACTGAACTCGTACATGTTTTCTTCTATACAGGCACAATAGAAGAGAAAATCTATCAGAGGCAGATCAGTAAACAAGGACTCTCTGGGGCAGTTGTGGACTTTTCCAAAGGATCTGAACACATCCGTTTTTCTGTTGAAGAACTTAGAAATCTTTTTATATTGCATGAAGATTCCAACTGTGTTACCCATGATTTGCTGGAATGTAAATGTATGGGAAAGGGAGACAATTTGGGTAAGTTTTATTTTTCTTTTGTTTTTGGTTCCTGTCAATTCAGATGTGACAGTACTTTTAAATTTTTGTCTCATTTGGAGAAGCTATGAACAGTAGATTTGTTTCATTTAATTTGATATATGTATCTAGTTTTAGAAGAATAAATACCCTCTTTATAAGCCCTTTAATCTGTACATCTTTGTGCAGTGATTTAACTTAGTTTTTATAATAATCAATCTAGCCACACTTAAAACACTTTTAAATTTCAGACTGTATAACTCTTTCAGTGCAATCATAAGTTCCTTCTGCTAGCTTAGGAGTGTTGCAAAAGTCTCGTAAGGTACTCTTGCACCACCATCCCGAACGGGATAGGCCAACACAAAGAGTTGCGCCAACCTCCCTATGCAGATGCAGGCCATGGTAGTGAGGTGAGTTGCGCTGACCAACCTGGGCCATCCTCTGGGGGTGAGGGAGAGTTGGGAGGAGGTGGCCTGGGTGGGGGAGCAGGAATAGGGTGGGACTTGGGTATTTGTAATAATAAGGGTATATTAAACATAATTATTTAAACTATATGGTATATTGTAAAAATTCTTTGCCAGACGCTGCAATCCTAACCCCTAGATAGGCTGGCATAAGTCCCAGCACAAATCTTATGCTGGCCTGGAGGTGTTGCAAAAGTGCTGTAAGGTACTTCTGCACCACTCCTGATGGGGTTAGGTTCAATGCATAGATGTTTACCAGACCTCCCCACAACACCAACCCCACAACAACTCACTGCACATGAGTTGTGCCAACCTAAATTGGTTAGGATTGTCCCCTGATTGTCCTAACTGCTGGCTGTGCTGTGAGCAACTGAGCACCTGAGTACACTAATACTCGCTAGAATTCACTATCACCACTTGTTGGGATATACATAACTGGTGATCCTACACAAATTCTGCATAAGTGGGGAAATTAGGAATTCTTTTTCATTTTCTTGCCGCTCTCCTCTGAATTTTTAGATTGCTCTTTGTCCAGAATTGTGTTCACAATTAAACAAATGTGAATAGGAGACAGTTGGTCCACCAAGGTCAATACTGCCCGTAGTCACTGAAAAGACCGTATTTACTTGAATCTAATGTGTCTGTGAATCTAACGCGCACACACAATTTTAAAGGTTGATTTGACTAAAAAGGGTGCGCGTTGATTCAAGTAAATATGGTAGCTGTTCAGGAATTCAGAGGGAGACTTTCCCAGCACAATGTGAGATGCTATAGAATTGAACCTGAAACTTTCTGCATGCCAACCAGTATGTTCTGTAACTGAGCTTCAGCCTCTCCCTGACTAAAAATTGCACACTGTCTTTCTTCCTTCATTTTTTCTTCCAGGTCCTGCAGAAAAGTTTTGTGCTGAACAAGATGGTCAGCTTGACAACAGAAGTTGGAAATCTGACTCCAAAAAGAGCATCTCCATGTCACAGCTGATGCAGTGGAAACACTTTTCTGGAGATCATGAGAATCTTCCTGATCCCTTCCTTGAAATTGTAAAAGAAAATATAACATTCCTTTTCCAAAATATGACAAATGCCCCCTAGTGTTTTCATTTATTATTGCACAAAATGGACTTTTGTTCACCAGTGACTATTTTTCAAGCAAAATATCATAATATGATTGTTGTGGGATTATAAAGAGTATATAATAGGATTACATTTTTTTAAAATATCAGAATAAATTACGTTTGAAAAGAAACATCCTGGTTGGTCACTTATGTTGATAGGTAAAACATCTCACACACCCCAACAGCAGTGTGTGCATAACCTTTAAAACTCTTAAAACCCTTGAAGAGATTCCTTTTCATCATGACCAGAAAATATTTCCATATCATCAATTTTTTTCTCCATCTGGATCCCTGCACTTCTGAGTGCTCTTGTCTCAGGTCTGTGTTTATCCGGCATTAATCAATAACTATATTTCAGGGAGGGAAGCATGGACTGGAACCATGACAGGGATAAGGATGAAATCCCCTACTCTCTTCATTGATTGGGGAAGATGTATTTTATCTGCTACTGACTAAAAAAACTAAACCCATCAGATGAAGGCTGCAATCCTTAAGGCTGCAATCCTAGTCACAGTTTCCTGGGAATAAGTCCCATTGACTACCATGCTTCTGAGTAGACTTGTTTGGGCTTTACTGAATTGTTCTACTCTGCATTGTCCAACTACTGGTAGTACCACCAGATGTAACTGATGTTAATGTCATCACCAGTTACTTCCTGATTGGGAGACATGTCAAACACAGGTATGATGCTTGGGGCATACAAGAGGGATTTTATGAGCTCACCAAAGTGTACTGGAGCTCTTCTCAATGACAAGAGCTTCCTACTGCTAATTACATTGCATTGCTGGTCTTGCTGCCAGGAGTTTGGGGGTCTTGCGTGTACCACTGGATACCATCTTAAATACCACTAGTTGAGAAACACTGCCTTATACCACTGAATGATGGAAATGGCCTTTAGCAAACGATACTGTTAGTGCCAGTACCTTTAAAAAAATAGGTTACATTAAGTTATTACTTTTGCGTTTTTTCTTTCCACATCAGATTTTCGGAAGACAGCTAATTTTGCTTTTCCCCACAATGACCTGATGGTGGCAGCAGCATAACACAGTATGTTGTTTGGTTTACCCAAGACATACCTAAGACCTACACAAACTGTTCAAGTTACATTCTCACACAGCACTGTCTAGTTCAGTCTGAAGCCCATAACAATGAATCATACTTTCTTCTTTTCTTTGTAGCCATATTAATGACTTATTCTCTGCCACCTTTAACAACATTGCTCTTTTTTGAATCAGACCATCTGTTTTCAGAATTTTCTTCAGCATGGGCCTAGGAGTTCACAAACAAGGCTTGCTGGCAATGGAAGTTCCTACTCAGCATGTCATAACCATGCTGTTCGAACAAGTGATGGGCGAACTCCCAACAATCTCAAATTCCAATCACAGTCTCCTGTGCAGTAGTTGAAGGTGGGAGTGGACCTTTAGTCATGGATACAGATGCTGTGCCAGTATTCCTCATATTGGTAGACACATGGATTCAAGGGCTACCTGCAACTGTGAAGCCAGATAGTGACTAGACAGAGCTCTGTACTGGGAAGCCCAGTAGATCTGGGCTTCAAAGACATTTCTGTCTGCGGTCACCCTCCTGCCCTGTTCTGCTCCATTCCTGCCACTGTTCTACTGACCCTTTATACTGCCCTTCTCCATCCTGTTTCACCCTTCCCTTCCACACTGGGTGACACTAACCTTAGTGACACCACTGTCTCATGGCCCCTAGTTTATTGCAGAACCCATCTGCAGTATTCTTTCTCCATTTCTACCTTTAACGTAGTCAAATTTCTCTTGAGCTTTCCTGTTCTAGCTTCTCTCTTTCCTAATTATGTACTGACAACCTCTTAGTAACAATGAAGATATCTTGAGTTCTAAGGATTTTCACACTGGCAGGCAGGAAGATGGATGTCCCTTTAACTTCGTCCCTTTATAAGTCAGCTTGATTAGAAAACCTCTTTAATGGATGAGAGAGAGAGAGATTGTGCATACTTTTAAACTATCACTTACCAATAGTTACCATCACAGTCCAAACAAAATCTGACATGGTTCTGAGCAAGCTGTATGCTCTTAGAGGAAGTCATTGCTCTTTGCTATTATAGAAACCTTTTAAGACATGGACCAAGAGCTCAGCTTTTCCGGAAGAACAGTAGAGCTTATACTTTGGTCAAAAGAGCATTTGGATTTTGTTGATATTTTTTTTAACTCATGTAGTCTTTCTCCGCCTCCTTCTGAGATTGTTACTATTGCTCCTACACAAGGGTGCATCTAGGTGAATCACATTTCCTCTGAGCTCCTGGAAGCAATATGATGACTGTAACTGTTTTGATGGATATAGTTTTAATGTGCAGTCGTTTGACTTTTGGAGCTGAATGCTATCCAGACAGCCTTCGTTTCCTAGGCAGTGCCGTCCATAGTTTATGAACGAAGAGATGACAATCTCTGCTTGCTGTCAGTACCACTACAACATGGGGAATTCCAAACAGGAATCCTGTTACTGTGAGTAACATAGAGGGGCTGCCCATAAGACTTCCAAAATGAGTTATAAAGATACCAAATGTACCTTAGAGTCAGAGAAAACCTATGGGAAATTCATACTGCAATCCAGAGTTAACTACGGGGAGTCCTTGCTCTGGCATAAGAACAATTTACTCTGGATTACCATATGAATTTCCCATAGGTCTTCACTAGGTGGTGCTGTAACTACATTGATGTAAATGTCTCTTACGTGCTCCTGTAGTTACTCTGGATTGTAGGTCCAGATTCATGTAACCAGCAGTCACCTGAATCTGGCATGGGCCATGTTTCAATAATAAGTTATTGCCAATCTATCAACCACTTTATGGAGAATAGAGTGGCCTTACTCAGTGTCACTTTCGTTACAAGACACTTTCCTTGGAGTAAGACCCATTGAACACAATGGGGCTTACTTTTGAGTAGACATGATTAGGATTGTGCTCATCATAAAGCAGGAAAATTTTTAACAATCCTAGGCTAAGCTCCATTGACTATCATTGTTAATGCATATACATAGTAGCCTTTAAAAGTAGAAGGGCACAATCCTATCCATGTCTACTTAGAAATAAGCCTCATTGTGTTCAATCAGTCTTAGAGCACAAGCCTAACCATGTCTACTCAAAAGTAGGCCCCATTGTGTTCAGTGTGTCTTACTCCCAGGAAAGTGTTTTTATGGTTGTAGCTGAAATCTGTAACATTTCCCGAAATGCAGTCACATATTATGGTAGCATACAGTCTAGTATATTAAAAATAAAATATTGAAATGAATGGAGACCAACCAGAAATTGACCCACCACTGGTTCTTTTCCCATAGTTTGAGAAACACTGCTCTAGTTAAAATATTGGAATTTTGCACCAAGAAAATCTAGTTTTTTGCAAACTGTAGAAAGCATGTACATAAATCTAATTTGCTTGGATTTTACATAAATAGTCCTGCTCATCAGGAAGTGGAACACATACCTATAAAGGTCCCTGAAGCCTTGAATTATCACCAATGGAAATCTTGCTCTGCCTTCTTCCTTTCTTTATGCACCACCATGCTTATCTTCAATTTCGTAAGGTCCAGAAATGTGGTTTTTAGGAACTTGGAACTTGAGGCTTTATGATGTAATTGTGGTATATGTACGGGTTGAACCTCCCGATTTGCAGCATTTGGTTCCAGAAAGTTCCATAATTAATACTTTGTATTATACAAAGGCAAATATTTACCATGGTTAACAAGGCAGGCAATGAATCAAGTTCCCTTTCAAGTGCCTTAAATCTTCAACCTGGAAACAATTCAGAAGTGATGATCACTTGGGAGAAGGGAGGGACTCTGCCCCCCCTCAGCTGTAACCTGAAACTGAAACCGAACCTGAACCCTTTCTGAACCTTTCTAAGGCAAGCTTAATTGTCTGCCACATTACCATGGTAAGAAGACTGCCTTTAAGCCATTAACTGCTCCTTAAGAGATGTTCACCTTTCAATTTAAAGAGCCAACCTTATTTGCTTTGAGACAGAATTGCATATAAATAAATTGCATATTGTCAGGTTACACCTGTACAGCTTTAAGTATAACCATTTCCACCATCTGATAAAGTGTAATAGTGTAGCGTAAAATATTTACTATTATCATTCAGTAAAAACTATGGAGAACACTCTGCTGGAAAGTTTAGGCTTCAAACCATGACAATGTAGATTTTAATTCAATAATGACCATTCTTTTTGTCCATTCAAGATTTATTCCAGGTTCATGTCCGAATTCAGAAGAGAATCTTTCCAGTCTTCATTGTAGAACTCTTGAAAAGGTCAGACATTGCTACAGACCCTGTGTGTTGAATTTCTGAAAATGTAACTTGCTCCTATGGGCAAGGCTATGGTTGCCATATGTCCTGAAAAACAGGGACAATCCCAATTTTGGGGATTGTGTTCACTTACTGGAAAATGGGACAGAGGGTCCTGTCCTGATTTTGTGGAAGAGAATTATGGCAGTCCTAGGAAAGGCCCCATATGCGGAGAGGAGAACTAGCTGGGTAGAACGTGGGTGGTTGAAGGGAAGAATTCCTGCTTTGCAACGTTCCCTCCTTAGGGACACAATGCATCTTCCCAGAACTGTGTTACTAGTTCAAGAGAAGCATTAAACTCTTAAATCGAGGCTTATGTTTCATGTTGTTTTTCCAGCTTGTGATGCCAACCGTCCAATATTTACAGCTTGCAGGATTACTGAAATAAACATTCCTGCAAGATAGTAGCCAATTTGACCCTATTCTGTAGACTACAGTAAATCTGAAGCTGGGTTTCCCCACATACTTCCAGAAAAGGAAGGTGAATTGCTGCTGTCAAAATACCTTTGAGTCTTCCGAGCCCTTGGTGTCTTTTTTTTTTGGTGCTAAGCATTCAAATGAAAAAGGTACGTGCACAGCAATTTCTGCAGTGTAAGCAGACTTGCATGTTGCAACTGATTACAAATATGGGGTTGACAAACTAAATCAGAATTATGAAATTTCAGATTTGATTAACGAGAGATCAGGACTACCTTGGGTTCATTGCTGGCCCAATTATGAGGCAAGGTAAACAGCAGCTTCAACTTGGGGTACATTTCACCCCTAATGTGCCACTGCATTTCTCCAGCCTGCATATAAGTACACACAAATACTTTTTGCACAAAGTTTATGGATCCCAGGTTAAGAATCCTTGTCCTATGAAATGTCTTGGATTCCCGGAGAATCTAGCACTCTGCACAGATATTGGGTTATGACACTTCTATCCCATCCATCAGTTTGCAAGAAACACCAGTTTGCTAGCCAATTTCAGCCATTGATTGCCAGTTGCTTTTCATGCTCCCCCACGATGCATACTAAATAAGCTCAATAAACTATGTATTTATTTCAGTTACTTTCAGGCTCCTTTTTTCTCTGCTACCATATTAGGAGAGGACCTCGGCCGGTGGTCAAAGTTCCCTTTGGGTCTTGGGGAACATGAGCACAGCCAGTACATGTGACCTTTTGGCAAATGCTACAGTATGATGGATGTCCACTATACACAGATTTGCTGCTTTAGATTTTCTCTCCCCCCCCCCTTTCTTGGGATTGCCTATCAATTTCTCTTCTGGGTTAAACATCAATCTCAGCAGTAATCCTTCTGCAAAGTAGCTCAGGGTGAACACCAGCTATTTTTAAGAGGGACATCCCTGACTAAGCTGAGAAAAACACTTTAACGTAATTGAGCAGCTGAGCACATCATTGCACAAGTGTCCAGCACCTGAAGGATGCAATATAGTTAGTGAACCAGCATGATGGGATGCAGGAGTTTCCCCTTTTCTTTTTTCCAAAACTTAGTTTGGAACACAGATTGTTTAATCTCAGGCTATCCTTCCTTCTTTCTTCTTCCTATAATCCTTTTTCCAGCCAGATAACAAACATGTACATTCTTCCTGCTCTCTTCTTATCCAAGTACGGAGGTTTCATAAATAAAATATGTATTTCCTTTCTTCTATGACCACATACCTCAACTGATCTTCAGAAAATTTCCAAACCAGCTGTGTTAAAACTGATAATAACTGTTATTTTGTGTCTCAGAGAAATTTCAGATATATGGCACAGTCCAATGGAAACATCTGTGCAGGCCCCGAAGTAAGATAGTTTTAAGACAACTCTGGTTTAATTTGGTTGTATAACACTGATACATTTCCTTGGGATTTGGAAGGAACTGAGTCCTATGTAGCTGTCACAAAGAGAGATTGTGGGCACAATCCTAACTAGTTTAGGTCAGCACAACTCACTAACCTCTCAGTCCCTGTGGTGGCATGGGGAGGCTGGCACGTGTCTATGCACTGGCCTAGCAGGAGTGGTGTAGTTTGTGACACCCGCAAGCCAGCATGGGACTTGTGCCAGGACTTAAGCCAGCGGAACCAGGGGTTAGGATTGTGCTGCATGTGGTTTTCTAGGGTCCCTTGCCCCTCCAACAATTATATAAGGCTGCAACCCAGAAGTGCACTTGGGCTGCCCTATCTATCACTGGGGTGGCCCAAGTACAAGATGGGGCAATTCAGTTATGCTAGAGAAGGCTTGGGGCAGCCTAAGGCAACATAGGCTGCCCTAAGAAGGTGGACCTGGACTGCCCTCGCTGGGGCACCCTAGGCAGCTCAGGAGAGGCATGTTGAGGGCATGTTTACCATTGCTGAGGACAGAGCAGTTACTCTGTATCAAGAGCCTGTTTCCAGGGCAGAAATGCCCTCTTCCAGCTCCTCAGAGTTATACCACCTCAGGAGAAGGTATAGTAATGAGTAGACCCATAGGGGTCCATGATAACCCAGAGTAAGAATGGCAGAGTTGACAAAAAATCTGAGTTCTTGGCCAGCCTAGCTGCAACCCCTGCCTCTCAACCTCAGGATATGGCACAACTATGGCAAGCTCACTAACATGGGGATATAGCAGGCCACTCCAAGATGCCTCTTGTATTCACTTTAGACTGTATTGGCAGTCTCCTGCTGCAGCTGTTACTGCTTGCCAGACTCCTTACAATGTAGGCACCACAGCTGTTCTTTGTTCAGTGTGATCTGAGGGGGGTCTCCTCGGGAGCAAGACCTCCCCAGGTGTCACTTGATGCCTACTTAGCATGCTCTGGAGCAACCACCCTGACTCTCTAGATGCAGCATAATTTTCTGCTGTGGATTCAGAATAGTTGAGGCAGCCCAGCTAGGGCTCTCCTCACTGTCCTTACTCTGGATTGTGCCCTACGTAAGATAACTAATATATAGTCAGTAAAATTTTTGCCAATATATAATATTGATATATTGGTATGTATTGGTAAATTACCAATGTACAGCATTGGTATATTACCAATATACAGTACTTTACCACTATACAGTAGGTGAAAATTTTATGTGTTAAAGCAGAAATAAACAGAAATCTAAAAGGATTCCTGTCTGACCTAAAACAATTATGGGCTTCTATGAAGTCTATGATTACATACCAAACTGTACTTGGTATCAGAGACACTGTAGAGAAGATGTGGAAGGTGAAGATCCTGAACTCACTTTCAAAAGTGTCCTAAGATGTTGACAAGTCATGCAGATTGTGAAAGGTGGGTTAAAATCAGATGTAGTTGGAGTGAACAGGATTGTGAGATCACCAGGAAACAAAATGTTCTAGAGGCAACCCATCTGCAAATCTATGCAAAGCATCAAAAAGAGGAGTCAGAAAGCATTTGTGACGTTCAGTCACAAAACTTTCATACAGAAAACAAAGCACTGCCACAGGAGCCAGATATTCAATCATTGTGCAACCAGGTGATGCATGTGTAGCAGAAAAATGCACACAGTGTGCTAACAGGGCATGCCATTGCACAAAGTTAAAGATTACTGGTGGGGTTTGATGGTTAGAGTCAGACTATGAGAATGGTGATTTGTTTTCAAGATGGTTTGTTCATAAACCAGAATCTTAAATCAGATTTTCATCCTGATTTGTTGGTGACCCCAAGAAATATGGAAGGGATGTCGCTACAGGTTGTGGGCTGCAGCAGGTGATGCACAAAGGGAGGAGGTCACAACTTTACAAGCTGGTATTTTTGAATAATAGTATAATAAAAAAAGCAGGCCGTCAGTCTTGAAAGACTATGGTATTGTGCTTGGTGCTGCATATGCTGCATGCGAAGCACGAAAGCCTGGGTTGGATTGTTATGGAGGATAGGCTGTTACCCAAGCAGCAAATCCCCTCTCTCCACGCCACTGAATTAGTCCAATGGAAAGGCAGAGCCAACACAATTGGATCCAGCTGGTGTTGCAGAGCTGGGCTAAGGACAGGAGCTCATCCTGTCTTGTGGGGCCGACCCGGGTCTCGAACCCTGGCCTGCTGGTTAACAGACATCATCTTAACCGACAGCCCTATATAGTATAATAGTATAATACTATAATTATATATCAAATTGAGTATATCAAATTGAGTATATTATATATCAAATTCTTTCTTGCAGAATGCAATGAAACAGACCTCATTGAAATGTCTATCACCATGACCGCCACCAAAGCGCACTGCATGGGAAGAGGTCCATCATAGGAATGATGTGTTGGCCTCCATCCCTGGACGATGCAAATCCTTGTCATGGAACTGAAATACTAATAGCTAATACTAATAGGTCTCTGATAGCCAAGAAACAGATGTCAATATCATTGGGGTGTGGCTTAAAATGGCTTCAGCTGCTCCTCTTTCTCACTGGCATTGCTGGAGTACTTGGTTGTTTTGAGCTGATCAGTGTTCACAGTACTCAGATGATTATGCTTCTGCCACACATTTTTCTATCTGGAAGTTATGTGCTGAGTAAAATAGTTACTGATCATAGATACAATTGCTCATACAGATCAGGCCTTACACACACACACAACACACACACACACTATGTGTATATCAACACACATACAAGTATATACAAGGTTGTTTAGTTGTTGAAGTCAGGCATAGCTGATGAGTATGGGCCTTCTGCTTCTTGTGTTGAATATACAGTACTATACACTGTTCTGAGGATTTGAGGAGGTTGATACCAAACTTGGAAATTTTTTTACCTTATATGTTCTGCATAGAAGTAGTTTTAAATATGGTGGTGTCTTGTAAGACAAACATAATTCATTCTGGAAGCATGTCTGTCTTGCAAAGCGTTCTTCTTACAAAGTGGCTTTTCCCATAGGAAATAACGGAAACTCAGACAATTGGTTCCACAACCCAAAATATTCATACAGAAATATTAACTGTGTGAAAAAATGATGACAACATATGGTAATCGAATTCAAAATGCTGTAATATAATACATAACACTAATACATACTGTAATACTAATGAACACTGTAATATATTGTACAGTAAAACAGAAAAGAAAAACCCTTTATGGCCAAGGATAACAAATTTTCACTAAAAGAGTCATTGGTGTCTAAATTTTAACAAATAACCTTCTAACAACACTTACTTTTGTCTCCTTTTGAGGATTTCATGGAAATGTGACATTGCGATGTCATTAAGCAGATTCATCACTGGCACTGCTACAGCCTTATTTGGGTGGTGCTTTTCTACAAAGCACAATTTCCCAGTGTTTACAAATGTCAGTTTCATTTGATGTGAGGGATTTCTCCTCCTTATTCTCCTCCTCTGCAGATGAGATCTCCTCCAGAACCTCTTGCTGTTGCTCACAATGCAGATCCATCAATTTGTTCATTTTACAACAAATTTTTGTTGTAAAACTGTCTGTCTTACAAGGCACTGTTTGTTTTACAAAGCAGAATGCTTTAGAAATTTTACTTTTGCTTACAAAGCATGCGTCTTACAAGTTATTTGTCTTACAAGGTACCACTATAGCTGTAAAAAATATAAATAAAAATAGTTGTTAAAAAGTTGTAAAAATGGGAGTTTGCAGGGAGTTTATTAGCAACTTCTTTGCAATTAGTGCCAATTAGTGATTGAATTCTTTTTATATAATTTCTATCCCACCCATTTTCCAAGGAACTCATGTTCCCACTCATCCTCCCAACAACCCTGTGAGACAGAGTAGGCTGAGAGAATGACTTACACAAAGTAACCAGTGCAATCCTAACCAATTTAGGCCAGCAAAACTCACTTGGCATATCCAGTGGCATAGCTAATGATTATGTAGCCATAAGTCAGAGCAATCAGTCTCATGGGAAAGTTGAATTAGTAAAATCCACTTTTTGTTCCATAGGTTTTTGTGTTTTCATTTTCTGGTTAATTGGCCATAATTAGATAGAATATAGATATTCAAATGCAGTTTGTTCCATTGCATTCTGCATTAAATTTCCTTTCCAGCAATAGAACATGATGGCATTATCATTCATACATACACAGTTTTTCACAGTTTTAGCACCTTGAGTACTGTGTTCAGTTCTGGGCACCTCACTTTAAGAGAGATGCAGCCAAACTGGAGCAAGTCCAGAGGAGAGCGACAAGAATGATCAGTGGGATGGAAGGGAAGCCCAATGAGAAAAGGTTGGGGGAACTTGGTCTGTTCAGCCTGGAGAAGAGAAGGCTGAGAGGAGACATGATTGCCCTCTTCAGATACTTGAAGGGCTGTCATAGGGAGGAAGGGGCTCATTTGTTCATAGCTGCTCCTGAAAGCAGAACTAGAACCAGTGGGTACAAACTGCAAGAAAGGAGATTCCGGTTGGATATCCGGAAAAAATTTCTGATGGTTCAGACGGTTCGGCAGTGGAACAGATTGCCAAGGTAGGTGGTGGACTCTCCCTCACTGGGGATCTTCAAGCAGAGGCTCGACGAGCACCAGTCAGGGATGCTCTAGGGGGATTTCCTACTGCAGGCAGGGGGTTGGACTAGATGACTTACTAGGTCCCTTCCAACTCTATGATTCTATGATTCTAGTGTTAAGCTCAGATTGAAGCCCCCTAAAGGTTGTAGCAAGGTGCAACTGCATCCCCTGCAACTCCCATAACTATGCCACTAGGCATATCTTCCTGTGGTAATGTGGGGAGGTTGGCGTATGCCTCTGCACTGGCCAGCAATCCCCCAAGGAGAAGGGCAGAAGTGCTTTATGGCACTTTTGTGATACCTCCTGGTCAGCAAGGACTTCTGCCAGGGGTTAAGTCTGCCTAAGTGGAAGTTAGGATTGCAGCCCAAGTGCACAGCTCATGACTATTACTGAAAATGTTGTATATGGCAGGGAGGTATCAAAAATGAGTGGGCCATATATATCAAATAATCTTGCTATGGCTCTGCCTGTAACCACCATTGCTAGGTTAGGAACTGAACCTGCAGAATATTTACCACTCTAATCGCTATACAATATATACCACACCACTTGTGAAGTTGAATTGGTTGCAGAGTAGGATCTTCTCTGTGATGATTCTGCTGTCTACGAAGATCTACCAGTGTCAAATCTTGGGAAGCATAATAAAAAATCCAGGCAGGCATCTGGTGAGATTTGATTTAAGAAGATTCTTAGGAAATTGCTCCTTATTGGAGGATGTACCTGTATTTACTCAAATCTAATGCACACACTAGTTTTAAAAAGGGTTGAGATTAATAAAAATGTTTACTGGTGATTGTAATGCACAACTGCAAAGTAGGTGCAAAATTTAATTTCACTGCATTAAACAATGAGTTATATGACAAGAATAATATGACAATGGGTTTATGTTACATTTTCCATTACAATAAACAGTTAAACTAAATACTGACCTATACTTAGAATCAAAATATTATATTTACTCAAATCTAATGTGCATTCCTATAGTTTGGGGTTAGGAATGGTGGCTGTCTGGTATCAGAAGTAACTAGGAGGCCAAAATATTTCCCTTGGGAAACACAGTTCCAGTCGGCAGTGATGGAGATCTTTGTTCTTTTTAACCAGTTTTTCTTATCATCTCTATTATCTCTATTTGATCACACTGACAAATGTTCTCTGGCCCATGTTTACAGAGAATATAGTTTTATTTTATGACCTACCTGTTAAAAAGCATCATAATCTGATCCAGAAATTTAATTGATTGAGCTTCTGATTCTCAGAGGTATTTTATAGAACCATTTGGAGTTCACCAGCCTTTGAAAAAATGGCAAAACCCCCATAAGATCAAATGTTGACAAATAAAATTCTATGCATTTTTGTCTTATATATAGTATTGAGAAAGTATATATATATTGTCTTATATATAGTATTGTCTTATATATAGCATTGGATAATGGAGGGTGGGTTAGAAAACAATATTATCTTATTCAGGATGTACTGCACGCTTCCTGAGCCAGAGAACAAACTTGCCATGTCAGCTGAACTTATTAAAGTTGTTAATAAATTTTTAATAGTTATATAGAAACTTCTGTTTCCCCATCCAAACGAGCACAACAGCTATTCTGAAGAGGACATTCTCTTTATATACAAGATGTAAGGGTTTGTTTTTGTTACTGGGTGTCTTTGAAATGGATTGACAAATCGCTCTGGAGAGTGCGCTGCAATGTGCATGTGTCTGTCCATATGTATGCATGCTGTTCTCTGCTGTGCCATTGGGTGTAGCAGAGTGGGAACAAAGCCAAAAACATTGTAGCTGCTGGCATTGATCAATGGCATTCTTCATGAAAACACTGGCTGTGAGAAAAATATTCCTGAATTTCTGAACGTACTGAGTACGTGGAATGATAACAGGGCCTTGGCAAATTCTTTAATGTGTTAAACAATTAAAAAATAAGATTAAAAAATAAAAAATAAAATTAAACAAGCTCAAAGTTATGTGACCATACAAAACCTTTTCAAGAAAAGGGACTTAAGGGTGTTTATATTTGGTTGTATTGTGCCCACAGTGTGCATTTTCCGTGTGGGGAACAAAAATATCCATGCTTTTGCTTCATGGCAGGTTTCAGAATTTGCTTTACATCTCCATGGAACAGGATTATAATTCTCGCACATCCCCCCCCCCCCCAAAGATTATATAGTAATGTCAGTCAGAATGTTTAAGGAATTTTAAATGTTGGCACTAGGAGTTTTAGACACTTTTGTTTTGCCTTATATCTCAGTGTCTGAAAATCCAAAACAGATAGACTTTGTAGAAACTTGTAGTTTATATTGATTTTCAGTTTAGCAAGAACTAGTTAATCAACATTTCTATGCAAAACCTATAGGTTAAAAAATGTCCAAGTTTTGTATTGGGGGGCATGGGAATCTGCAGCATCCTGGCACCAACTGTAGCCCTTGCAGTCACAGGGAAACACAAAACAAGAACATTTTTGAACTCATGGTAGGCTATCATATGTGGTTGGTCAGTGAATTCTGTTTAAGTTCATGGGTTGTGAGGTATGGGAAAGCATATGTTTCTTCTTGGCTGCTTGTTCTGGTTTGTTAATATGATGCTGAATTGAAAACTCTCCCTCATTCTTCCTAAGTGCAGGGCGAGGGTGTGAGGCTGTCATCAACACAGGAAGAAATGAAAATATTCATCTGCTGTGTGTTTCAGGCTCAGATTTTCCACTGTGAAAGTCAATGATAAATTTACTGCCGAGTTATATAAACCCCTGGCAGGGAAATGTATCAAGCTACGAGAAACATTTAGTAATGTTGCAATCCTAAACACACTTTCCTGGGAGTAAGACCCATGGAACACAATGTGGCTTACTTCTGAGTAGACATATTTAGGATTGTGCTCTAAATTGAGTTGTGATAATCAGGAACATCTTGCATCTGATCCCCCCACTTATATATACTGTTGCAGGAATTACTAATAGAACTGTATTGAATTTTTATGGAGTTTGGTTGTTACATTGGACATGAGGCCTCTACAGAATCTAGCCAAATGAATGAGTGAGTGACATAAGAAGTGAAAAATGTTATGCTGTTTCAGATGATGGGAAGTCTTGGGCCAACCTGGCCAACGTTGCTCTGTGTCCTCTATGGACATCTTACATCAGTGGAGTAGCTATGGGGGTGCAGTTGCACCAGGCTACAACCTTAAAGGGCGCTATAAGCTGAGCGTAACACTAATGGCTAAAATTGTGAAAAATGGGCTACATATGAATGATAATATCATTATGTTATATAGCATTAATGCAGAATGCAATGAAACAAACTGCATTGGAATATCTATATTCTATCAAATGTTATGGCTAATAAACCAGAAAATGAAAACACATAAGCCGATGGAACAAAAAGTGGATTTTACTAACTTAACTTTCCCATGATACTGATTGCTCTGAGAGCCAATGAGATGCAATTGTGATACTGAATGGAACAAATAAGGTGTTAATATGAATCGGTTCTCATTTCCATATACATATATCATAATACAGTTACACATGCTAACTGGGCATATAGGCACTTCTAAGTGGTGCTCCTTATATTTAGCAGGGAAAGAATAACCATTCCTCTTTGGCCCAGTTTCCCTAACCAACAAGGGGCACAGTTTTCATATTTATACTTAATTAAATCTGATTTTGTTGTTGCAGGGGAAAATTTTTAATTTTTTAGAAAAAATAATACACTGGGATGACATCACTTCCAGGGCAACATTTTTGCTTTGCACTGGGCTACATGATCATTAGCTATGCCACTGTCTTACATCTTAACTTTTGGGGCACAACTAACCATGGAATGTTGGCCAGAAGATATGGACACACACATCAGGCTTTTATGTAGAAAGAAATGTATTTTTCTCAGCATATTTATTTATTTCCAAAATTATATCCTGCTTTATCTTCTTGGTGGGGAATCAAAGCAAATTAAAGGGGCCTTTCTGTTTGCAATAAATAAAATGATGAATGTTTGATCCAATAACCATTTTAGAAGCAAGTCAATACATTCTTAATCTGTTCCATGTGCCAATATTATTATTTGACTTATTTCTATTATTATCCTTCTTTCTAAATATAATCAGAATTTCTTGGGAGTTTCCAGTAATTCTTAGGATTACCCACCATAACAATCCAACCCAGGCTTTCGTGCTTCGCATGCAGCGTATGCAGCGCCTAGCACGATACCATAGTCTTTCAAGACTGGCGGAGGCCTGCTGGTGAGCCACTGTGACTAGATGTGGACTAGATGGGCTCACTGTGGACTAGATGGGCATTTGGCCTGATCCAGTAGGGGTCTACTTCTGTTTTCAAATGAAAAAAGAGCAAGCTTTCTACCAACGAATGGGCCCATAAACCGTTTATAGTAATGTTCATTAAGTGTTTTATTTGTATTTGCAAAACTATGGGCTGGGCCTGGTGGTGGGCTTCAAGGGATTCTCACAGGTTCTTTACTAATGAGTGCCTGGTTCTGAGAACCAGTTACTAATGGGACATAGAACCTGTTGTTAATTTATTTGAATCCCAGCATTGGCTGGGCCCTGTTTTGCTTTCAAAGAATCTGTTAATTCACCCTTAAGGTTGCCAGCAAACATCTTCTTCCAGCATGCTTTCTCTTTGTGGTTCTTTCTTATTGCATTGGTTGATCCTGGTTGAATGGTCTTTCATCCCAGCCGGAAGTAGAGTTTGGTGGTTAACAATAAAATCTTAAACACACTTATCACTGAAATCAGGGGTCTTACTCCTGAGTAGATATGTGTAGAATTACTATGCACATTTGTAACAGACACATAAGGCTAGCACTGTAGTCTTATGCATGTTTGTATAAAAGGAATTCCCTGTGTTCAGTGGATTGACTCCCAGGAAGGTATACACAGGAGTCACCGTTTTCAGACCTCTAGCTATAAGTCCCATCAAAATAATTAGACCTTACTTTTGAGAAGACATGCCCAGGTTTGTATTGTTAGCATACTAAATACTTTTATTACCGAAAACGTAGTCACTATAGAAAAGTGGTCAACTTTGGAGGTTCTGCTGTATATATATAGACCAAGTGGTTAAGTCACTGTTCCTGTTAACCAGCAGGCCAGGGTTTGAGACCCGGGTCGGCCCCACAAGACAGGGTGAGCTCCTGTCCTTAGCCCAGCTCTGAGACGCCAGCTGGATCCAATCATATTGGCTCTGCTTTTCCATTGGACTCATTCAGTGGCATGGAGAGGGGGGATTTGCTGCTTGGGTAACAGCGTATCCTCCATAATAATCCAACCCAGGCTTTCGTGCTTCGCGAAAGCCTGGGTTTTGATACCATAGTCGTGCTTCGTGCTTCGATACCATAGTCGTGCTTCGATACCATAGTCTTCCAAGACTAACGAAGGCCTATTTTTTTTTTTATAGACCATACATTTTAAGAACAATCCTATCCTTCCCCATCAGCACCAATGTCACGAAAAGGTGCGCACTGCATCCTGTGATGAGGAGGGCAATTGAACAGCCTTTCAAAGGTAAGTGAAAATATTTTGCACTTGTTTCTTGGTAGGCTGCCTGATCACCAGCAGGTCTTTCTGGCCATACACCACTGATTTTGATCATATCTGTCAAATAAGAGAAAAGGAGAAGGGGTGATTTGGAAAGAGGGCATACGACCTGGTACTCACCACAGGTGGTGTAATTAGGTCATTTGGCACACAATATTTTTGACACACCCAAATGTCAAAATTATTTCATTAATTATTATCAGTATTAATTAATACAATTAATTAGAAATGAATTTATATTTACATATTTTAAAAATCTCCTGACCGGTTAAGCTTCTGTTTTATTCTTTTTTGACGAGGCTGTTTTCTGGAGAACTTGTTGAACTCTAACTGGATTAGGACCATTCTGGTGGCCTTGCATTCCTCTGTCCATGACCTGAACAAAAGCCAACACACATTTGCTTACTTGCAAGTAAACACATCCAGAGCTCAGTTCCACTTTCCATAGTGCTCAAGGCAATTATCAGGTTGGGGTGATTTGTGGGGGCTGTGTTAATTCACTGGATCAGGTCCATTCTGGGGTTGTTGAATTCTTCTCAATCCAAAGGACTAAGACTGCAATCCTAATCTCCAGTTAGGCTGGCATAAACCACAGCATGAGTCCTGGGCTGACCTGGGGAGGGGGGTGTCACAAAAGTGCCGTAAGACACTTCTGCACCACTCCCTGGGGGAGGTTTAGGCCACTGCACAGGCATACGCTTGTTTCCCTCCATCACCACAGGAAGGCAGATGAGATATGCCAGCCTAGGTTAGGATTGTACCCTAAGGCATGTTTGCCAACTCATAAGTACAGTTTCACTTTCTGTAGGGCTCTATGCATTTTTTGTTGTTTTAGTTTTTTGGCTTTATCTTTTGATAGGAAGGAGATATTTAAAAGCTGATTTTTTTATTGGATTCTGCTGGAAAATATGCATCCAACAGTATTATGACTTGATGGGTTTTTTCGGAATGATTTTAGCGATTATAGTGATTTTAGCAATTTTGATCACCCGCCAGTGTCACCCCCTGAGGGTGTTACCTGTTGCACAGCGCCTCCCCAGCTTCCCTAGGGATGCCACCGTGCACCACTGCCACCTGATCCTCCCGTCCTGCCACTCCTACCCCCTCACTAGCCAAAAACATTCTGATCCTTCCACACCTTTCCCTCCCCATCCAAGTCCACCCCCATTTACCAGCACTGAATAGCATAGTCACCACTGCACAGTTTTGCAGTAGCAGCCCAACTGAGCAGAATGGCGGGTCACATTTTGACTGCCAGAAAGCACACTGAGCCACAAATATGTGTTCCACTGATGCAGTGGCTCACTAGGATCACTGCAATCCTATACCAGTTAACATGGAAGTAATTACAACTCTGACTTTCCTAGTAATGCTGGTGAAAGATGGGAATATTTTGTATATTATGTTGAAGGAAGAAGTCGCCTCCTAAAGAATTCACTTAAAGAAAAAATATTCCAAAGAGCAAGCATATCACCTTTTAGTTATGGTGCTGGGTAACGTTGCCTGAATTAATAAATCCAGAGTAGTTTCTGAGCGTCAGTTGTTTCTATTCTGTTAGCACAGAATAGAAAAGAGTTATGAATATATTTTTCCACTTTTTTGCTTTTCTGCTGCGAAACATGCCCTGTTGTTGCACTGCCAGAATCATAAACCAAACAAACACACACTATGATATGACTGCAAATTAATTATTTTGTTAGCATTGATAATTCTCTCTCTCTCTCTCTCTTGCCAGCTTCTGGATGGGAGGGAGGACTGGCTGTTGGGAGGACAGGCCAACAACGTCACGGAAAAGCCCTGTCTCTGATCAGATGGGCTTAATATAAACCAGGTTTGCTGAGAACGAATTAAAGAGGCAGCCCCTGAACAGAAGGAGGATTTTCTTTGGGAGACGGTTCAGTATTCAACACTGTTGTTGAGAAGTAGGGAGTGAGATTAAGGGAGTCGACTGAGGTGGAACAGACAGTAACAAGCAAGGTAGGTTCCATTTAAGAAACATTAATTTGAACATTTGACTTTAGCACTGTAAACGGCTTAGGTGGAGAGACAAAATGTGTGTGTTTTGAGAGCGGGTTTGTCATTTGCACCAAACCAAACTTTTATCTTTTGGGCTGATGTTTAAATAGCAGTATACTGCTTGGTAATTAGCAGTTAGCAACAAGCAATAACCATATTACCAACTAACACAAATTAAATCAAGCAAGTTATTCAATGGTACAGTTTCAGGTTTTTTTTAGTTACTGCAAATGTAACAAAAGCAATGGAAGCTTAGGTATAGTGGCAAACATGCATGCATTAAATTTATAATAATGCACACATTAAATTTATAAATTTATGTTAGCCATCCCTTGCTTGAGAAACGATTTGAGTGGGGAAGAAATAGTCTTGGTATGCATGGGGTATGATGTCTTTCTGCACTGCATTCCTTCACATCTTCACATCACTTCTCTAAATGCAAACCACGGACAAGATCAATAATGTGATTCTGCTAATGTTTGCAAAATGCATGAAGTGACATGTTGTGGACTTGCTCCTTTGAAGTTGGTATTTGCTCACAACTGGTTTGGAGACCCTTCCAAGAATTTCTTAGAGAGCCCATGACAAAGCAAATGTGCCGTTTTATGATCTTCCTTGCAAATCCAGCAGAACATTGAGTTTGAAAATCTCCACCCTCCTCTTTAGCAAATGCCTTGATGGTGAGCTAGAGGAATGTGAATGCTCAAACTTGAATAAGCAACATGTCTAAATAACTGTCATGGTGAGAGCTGGAGAACGTCAGAGCAACTTTCCTAAAAATGGTTGCTGGTAATATTGCCCATCAGGAATTACCTTAATACTCTTTGCCTCCCAGCAAAGTTCTTCCCACCATCATTAGACAAGGATGCATGTTTGGTGGTGCAATGGCTCTAAATGATTGGGCCCTTCGTATACCATGGTTGTCTTCTAACACTCAATACTAATACTGGTGAAAGATGGGAATATTCCATATATTTTGTTGAATCCAATTGAATTCGTATATTTTGCCCAGTCTTATTGAGACAGTGTACCACCAAAACACATGTCTTCTTTTCCAGGACATGTCCTCTTTTTTAGCCTTATGTCCTTGAAAAAAATCTTTATTGTCTTCTTCTTTGTGAGCTTGCTGGAAATTATAACAGCTGGAAGGTATAACAGCCTTGGCACAAGTAAAGAATTAAACAATGACAACTTAAGCCACTTATCCCAAGAACTTCTTTAATGTGGTGTTTTCAGTTTGGGGGAATATCTTAATTCCACTGACTTTTAGGAGGTGCCTTCTGATATGTCACTTTGGCCAAAGGTATTTCCAGATGATGTGAACTTAGCTGATCAGCCAGATAATGCACCAATTCATTGCCCCATGGTACATGTAACCCTGTGATTTCAATGTTCTTTTTTACCAGAGGTTTTTTTTAAAAGATGACACTGAACAATGTTACGATGCGCCGCAGCAGTAGTGCCTTACAACCTCAGCAGCAGCGCTGGAGCATCCCGGCGGATGGAAGGCATCTGATGGTTCAGAAAGACCCCCATGAGAGTTTGCGACATAAAAGGTACACCATGAGCCCTGAAGACTATTACCGAAGAAGCTGGTCATCCGAGTCTTCTGATTCTGTCATCTCCTCGGAGTCAGGAAAAAACTACTATCGAGTGGTACTCATTGGGGAACAAGGTGTTGGCAAAACCACAATTGCAAACGTTTTTGCAGGCGTGCATGACAGCATGGACAGTGACTGCGAAGTGTTAGGAGGTAGGTTTTTGCATTCCCTGCCAATGAAGTTTATTTGCAGCCTCTTGTGTAAGCAGTGATTAGTGTTAAGAAACAGAACCGTAGATAAACTGGGATATCCTGACATCGAGCTGGTGACTCCCTTGGCTCCAGTCCTCCAAGATTAATTCAGCACGTGGGTACAAGGGTAGGAGACATTTCCGTACCAAACCTTTAAATGCACAAAATTGTACATTAAGGAAGGTAGGAACTTACACCCTGCATAGAAATTGAGTTCCCTTTAATTATCTCATTTTTATCTTGGTCTTGCCCCATGATGGTAGCTGTGAAGTCCATTGTTTGCTGGACCACTTGTGTGGGTGTTGTGGGCCACCTGTGTAAATTCAATTCACATAATTACATCCCATCATACCAATTTTCTCATTGTGGTTTCAGTTACAAACCAACTTGGGCATTTAACTTGTGAGTTTTCAGAGGATACAAGTTAAAAATCAGAGTAAATTATAAATAGGATAATCACATAATGCAACAATAGATACAGATGTAAGAAATGTGTATGTCTGTGACACAAAGGAAAGTTGCTGTGATTCACTGTTAATTAATCTGTCATGAAATAAGGAAGAGATACCGTAAGTGATCAAATGAGGAAAAATAAAATGGATTTTAAATTACTGTTAATGGCCTATATCTATAATTAAAGCAATATTCCTATCAACATTATATTAGCAAACAGCAATAATAATTAGATTACTTTAAAAGACATTTGTGTCTGACATAAATATTAAAATATTAAATAAATTTTAATTGGCCAAAGTTATTCATTTACCAGAAAGACACCTGTTGCATATTACTCCTGAGCAGATATCCTTCAAAAACTGTTGATGAGTGAGTATCTCAAAAGTTCAAAATCCCAAATGATTCATTGGGGTTTAAGAAGTGAAACCACTTGGGGTTTAAGAAGTGAAACCATTTCACCCTTCCTGAAATAAGGCATGCTAACTGGGCAATCCATACATGATTACTCAGAAATAACACCCATTGGGTTTAATGGATTTATTTCAAGGGAAGTGTGTTTAGACCTACCCATAAATTTGCATCAACAAATAGGTCCTTTGGCTATAATTCGTTTATTAAAATTCAGAAAATTCATTCATGTACTCAAGACACCATATATAACACTTGGCTTTGAAAAAAAAAATGTACGGACAAAAGTATGACCAAAAGGTAAAGGGGTCAAAGCACTAAGTTTTCCATGGCACCCCACTATGCTGTGTAAGCGTCTTTCCCCCCTTCTCTTTGGAGCCATTCTGGGTCACTAGAGCAAAGTCAAGGCTTATGTCTCTTGCACAGTGGGACTACTTGCACACTGTGGTGTGGTACCCTGCGACATCTAATGCTTTGCACCCCATCTAATTAGGTGACTGCCAAAAAGAGATCCTGTTCTTTCTTTTCCAATAAACTAATAGGAGATAAAGCTCTAAATCCTATTGCATACATCGTGCAAGAGAAAGGTTTGTTGTGAACAGTACTTGCAAGGGTTTTCCTCAGCTTTTCCTACCCCTGCCTGAAATTGGAGCATCAGATTTTAATTATTTTTCAGGTTAATAGGCATGAGGCTAATAGGCCTGAGGCTACCTTAGGTTACTCAGCGGTAGGGAAAGCAGCTAGTGTGGGTGAAAAGCTCCTCTGCAGCATCGAAATGCTGTGGAGGAGATACACAAATTGTGGAGCTCTTACAGGGTGGTCCCAACATTAAATGATTGGCATGAGTCCATAGAGAGACTTTATACCCAGTTCAAGCCCACTTTTAAGACGGTCCAATTATAATAGAGGCCTGATAAATGGCTTCTGAAGGCCACATTTGGTCTGTGGGCCTTATGTTTGACACCACTGCTTGGAGCATTACTTTAGATGTGTTGGGTGCAATCCAGAGTAACTATGGGGAGTCCTTGCTCCGACGTAAGAACAATTTACTCTGGATTGCAATATGAATTTCCCATAGGTTTTCACTAGGTGGTGCTGTAACTACATCAACATAAATGTCTTTTACGTGCTCCCGTAGTTACTCTGGATTGTAGGGTTGTCTTTTACTTGGTTGTAATAAGTGTATTTTTTAAGGCAGGGCTCCTTCTTTTTTACTATTAGCAGACATGGAATTTATTTACAGTATTTATATCCCATCTTTATTCCATTCTTATATGTGAGATGGTTTGCACAAATGACCGTAGTGGTCTCCCATCTATATAGCATCCAGATTTAGACATGCATAGTTTTGATATGATTTCTACACTGAGCAGCTTTGAACCATTCACTGGTTCAAAGGCAACAGTAAGCATATCACTTATGATATATGCCTGCTACCATATGTTATAAGTACATAGGTTGCCATATGTCCTGAAAAATAAGGACAGTCCCAATTTGGGGGGATTGAGTTCACATACTGGCAAATGGGACAGAGGCTTCTGTCCCGGTTTTGTGGAAGAGAATTATGGCAGCCCTATAAGTACAGGAACTGCAAAGAAACAAGATGTCAAGCCATTGTATGAAAAGAAAATACGAACATGATCCCATTTCAATTTTATGATATCATTATTAAGATATGTAAATATATTTCAGCGTTGTGTCCTCCATTCCTTCCCTTTCTGAAAGAACAAATTTACAAAAGAAAAAATAAAATTGAATGGATGGACTGGTTGCAATTACATACCCATACATACATACACAATTCATTGCAATAACATACACACAAACCAACATTCTGGAAATGATATGAATCATAAAGTCTAAACTGTCAGTGGCAGAACCTATTTAATCCTAAAGATAGGTCAAGCCCCATCATTGACAAAAGAGAGTTGCAGGATGTGTATCACTTATAAATGGTACTTATCATAGAGAACCATCCTAACCATGTCTACTCAGAAGTAAGCCCCATTGTGTTCCCAGGAAATTGTCTTTAGAATTGCAGCCATAATAAATAGGAAAATAGAGAATTATTACCATTTTTGAATCCTGCATTATCTATTGGTTTCTTTCAGAAAAGGCCAACATTTCTTACTTCTGCACACTGCTATTCTGTGCGAAAGCTGTTTGATTTCAGTTGGTTGCAGCAGCAATGACTGTTCACCCATAAACTGAGTGAAAACAAATATTTTCCATTACTAAGCCTACATGGAGTCTGTACGTCTGTCTGCTGCTCCCGTCGGGGTCAAACGTTCAGCATTTGGCTTATTTCTTCTAGTGGGTCTCCTTCCTGCTCTTCATACCCTTCTTAGAATAAAGATAGAGTAAGATAAGCAAAAAGTGGACTTTATCATCTTTTCCATGGAAAGCATGGAAGTTATAAGAGCTTTGCCAGGGCCTGCGATCTAAATGACAAATGCAACAAAATTCTCATCAGGATTTTTTTCTGAGATAAAATAAAGTCCTGCATATCTGTATGTATGGGGAGTTTGGTAGGGAGATGCAATGGGCATGACAAATCTTTTAGGGTGGATATACTGGAGTGCTAGATTAAATACATGTCGAGAAGCAATGGATTTATACCTGAGTTTATACCATGAGTTTCTTATTTCTTATTTCCTAATTTATATCCTGCCTTTCCTCAGCTACAAGAGGGAACCCAAGGTGGCTAACATAAAAGAAGATTAAACACCATTAAAATAATAACAAATAGAAGTTAAAACATAATTAAAATACACTTAAAATACAATTAGATTTAAAATTGAAACGATTAAAAGAGACTAAAAACTTTGTTTAAACAATAATATATAAAAACACAATAAAACTACCCCCCACAATAAAACTACCCCCTCTTAGTAATGCCCCATTTAAAAGCTTTTTTTAAAATAAAAGGTTTTTAGGCTCTGCCTGAAGCTCTGTATTGAGGGAGCTTTCCTCAGTTTTATGGGGAGGGAGTTCCACAGCTGGGGTGCCACCACCGAGAAGGCCCTATCTCTGGCTGCCACACCTCTCACGTCTCTTAGTGGCAGCACAGTCAGTAGGGCCCCCTCAGATGACCTTAGGTGACGGGTCGGATTGTACAGAAGGAGGCGGTCCCTCAGATACCCTGGACCCAAGCCGTTTAGGACTTTAAAGGTCAGGACCAGCACTTTGAATTCAGCCCAGAAACGAATGGGCAGCCAGTGTAGTCGCTGAAGCAGTGGCCTGACAGAGTTGAACCGACGAGCCCCAGCAACCACACGGGCCGCCGCATTCTGGACTAGTTGCAGCTACCGGACTGTGTTCAGAGGCAGCCCTAAGTAGAGCGCATTACAATAATCTAGTCTCGATGTCACTAGGGCATGGGTCACCATGGCCAGATCTGAGCGACTCAGGTATGGTTGCAGCTGGCGGATCAGCCGAAGCTGAGCAAAGGCTCCCCCAGCCACAGCCGCCACCTGGGATTCCAGGAGCAGCTGCGAATCCAGGAGACCCCCCAAGCTGCGGACCTGCTCCTTCAGAGGGAGTGCAACCCCATCCAGAACAGGATGATATTCCAATACCCGAGTCGAGGACTTCCGGACCAGGAGAACCACTGTCTTGTCAGGATTTAATCTCAGCTTGTTCACCCTCATCCAGTCTCCCACTGCCTCCAGACAACGATTCAGAACTTCAACCGCCTCCTTGGACTCAGGAGGAAAGGAGAGATAGAGCTGGGTGTCATCGGCATACTGATGACACCTCAATCCAAACCTTTGGATGACCTCTCCCAGCGGCTTCATGTAGATGTTAAATAGCATGGGGGATAGAATGGAACCTTGTGGCACCCCACACCAAAGAGGTCAGGGTGCCGAACAGTCATCCCCCAGCACCACCTTCTGGGACCTGTCACCCAGGAAGGAGCAGAACCACTGCAAAACAGTGCCTCCAATCCCCAGCCCAGCCAACCGACCCAGAAGGACACCATGGTCGATGGTGTCGAAGGCCACTGAGTGGTCCAGCAGGACCAACAGGGACACATTCCCCCTGTCCATTCCCCAGCGTAGGTCATCCGCCAAGGCGACCAAGGCAGTCTCTGTCCCAAACCCCGGCCTGAAACCAGATTGGAAGGGATCCAGATAATTAGCTTGATCCAGGACCCTCTGAAGCTGGGACGCCACTACCCGCTCGACCACTTTGCCCAGAAATTGGATGTTTGAGATTGGCTGATAGTTGTTTAGGTTTTCAGGGTCCAGGGAGGGTTTCTTCAGGAGGGGGCGAACCACCTCCTGCTTTAATGCAGAAGGCAACACCCCCTCCCTCAGAGAGGAGTTCACCACCCTCCCTGTCCATTTGGCCAGTCTATCCTGGGCCAGTCTGATTAGCCAGGCTGGGCAAGGGTCCAGTGGGCAAGCAGATGGTCTCACACTACAGAGAATCCTGTCCACACCCTCAGGTTCTACAAGCTGAAAAGAATCCCAAAAGATGGACAAGACAGGTGCCCCAGGGACATCGTTGAATGTTGTTAAAGTGGCGTACAAGTCATGCCGGATCTTATCAACCTTGTCTGCAAAGTGTTGGGCAAACTCGCCACAGCGAGCTTCCGTGTGCTCTACCACGTCAGCGCTGGCGGCCAGATGGAGTAGGCCCCGGACCACACGGAAGAGCTCTGCTGGGCGGTTCTCTGCGGATGCGACGGTGGTAGTGAAGTATACCTTTTTAAGCCACCACCACTGCCGCAGAGTAGGCACGTCAGTGAGCCCTGGCCTCTACCTGATCAGATGCGACACGAGTTTTTCACTATCGTCGCTCTAAACGTCGACCTTGCGTTGACCTTGCTTATTTGGTTCCCATAACTTGAATGGAAAAAACAAGTCTTGATTTTAAAAAATCACTGATATAGAAATATGAAAGGTTCAAAGTAGATAATGTCAGTCTCCTATCTGTTTATATTAGGTTGATACTGGAGCAATTATACATCTATGGGGCACTTTTCATTACGCAGAATGGAAAAGCTGTACAATAATCTGATGAAGAGTTTTATGAAATTCAAAAAATTGCCACACAGCATCAGTGGCATCATCAGGGGGGTGTGGCTCGCACCCAGTGACATGCCAAGGTTGGGTGATGTGCAGTGGCGGGGAGCTGTGGGGACCCAAAAAACCAAGTTTGCGAAGGTGCACACTACCCCCTTATGCCATATGTCATTTGATTTGAATCGAAGAGTAGAGTTTTGAGCTAGCACATTCCTAGCCATAGTTATGGCCAAAAAACTAAAAAAAGCCCCAGAAACCCAGAACTTTGCATATCACACTAATTTGATTTATCCTGCCTTCGTCTGCTGGAGAGGCCGGGCTGAGAGGAAAGCAAGGCTAGGAAGGGTCCTGATCCAGAAACTACAGTCCCGCTAATCCACTGAAAAGTGCTCCAAAAGGCAGACCCCAACACTGGTTCAGCAGGTAGTGGGAATTTAAAAATAATTATTTGTAAAGCTGAGTGATGGTCCTAACTTCTCTTCCCCTCTAGCCCTCTTTTATTGTCCTCCTCCCTCTGGGGGTTTTAAGGCTGTTTTTATTTTTTTAAATCCTCTTTTATTCTTCTTTTTCCAGGACACTTATTCTTTTTTAGCCTTGTGTCCTGGAAAAAAAAATCTTCATTTCCCTCTTTTCCGTGTGAGCAGGCACCATGTAGTATGCTTGTAATTCATTAATTATAGGTAATAAATTATATTTAATATTTTCAAATTTAACAATAATCAATATATTTAAATTAACCTCTTGAAAGATGTATGTATGTATGTATGTATGTATGTATGTATGTATGTGTGTGTGTTTTTAACTCACACGTGAACCCTTGTGACACTCCTGGTATTTTGGAGGTCAATCTGACTATAGCCTGCTTGGAATTCATAAATTATATGAATATTTTTAAATGTAATATTCAGTAATTTAGGCTGCAATCCTAACCACACAATCCTGGGTGTAAATATTATTGAAGGGACTTACTTTTGAGTAGACATGCTTAGGATTGCACTGTTAGTCTTTAAGCACATGGAAACAATATACAGGAGGGTTTTGAGCTTTTATTTTGTTATTCTCTACACTTTTCTTGGATGTCCTATATTGTGGGGGGGGGCCTTCACCTCTGCCCAGTTATGACATATGGTCATAACATATGGTCAAAATCTTACTGAATTTTTTTTGGGGGGAGGGGGGTTGACGTTCTTCACTTAATTTACTTGAATGTTTTCACATTTATTTCTTTTAATTTGCTTGATGATGTCACTTTCAGCCATGACATCACTTTTAGTGGATTCTGGGCAGGTTGCCCCTCCACAAAGTGGATCCCACGCTACAAGGCTTGAGACCCTGCAATAAGTTGTTAGAAAGGTGGCACCCTTAAGGGGGTGACACCACTAGTGACCAAATTGGCTAAAAATCATGGTTTTTAGGAATAATCCCATCATGTTACATACCATTGGATGCATAATTTACAGCAGAATTAATGGAACAAACCACTTTGAAATATATTTATTCTATTAAAATGTGTGGCCAAAAACAAATGGAGGCGGAGCAATGGCACATAACCACACCCACCCAGTTTGTTGCCATCACATGTGGGTGATGCGTTTGCCTCCCGCACCGGGTGACGCAATCGCTAGTGACACCCCTGCACAGTATTTTCTTAGCCATCAGCCATTTAGTTTACTTAAACAAAAACAAAGAATAATGGTGCCTATGTTATGGGATCAGCATGGTACACTTTTGTTTTCCAAAATATCACATAGTCATGGCAGTATGAAAGGATCTATTTATTCATTTCTATACAACAGTGGTCTTCAAAGTGGAATCGGGACTCCCTTGGGAGTCATGACTTCATTTCAGAGGGGTTGCAAAAAGCTGGATCCCGCTGTATTGGAATCTGGCTCTGAGTACCTTTAATGATGCTTCCAGCCATGACATCATTTCCGGGTGGGGAGGGGGGGTCCTGGGCAGATTGTCATTCTCAGAAGGGGTTCGTGGGTTGAAATGCTCAAATACCACTGCTGTACAGTATTCCCCTGCTTAAGCAAGAATCCTTGGGACACCATAACTCCCTAACAATTTACAGATTGGTGTAGTCCCCTGACCAAATGGTGTTAAAAAAGGTATTGCTGCTTAAAAATAATATTGAAGAAAAAAATATAACTAATGATGTGGATTTCTTTTCTTCCTAGAAGACACTTACGAACGAACCCTGCTGGTGGATGGTGACAGTGCCACGATTATACTTTTTGACATGTGGGAAAACAAGGTAATGAGCTATGTTCCTTTTCCCATGTTGCCATGTTGAAATTTGTCGCAGTGTTGAAACTTGGAAAACTGGAAACTGGAATTTTTTTTCTTTTCAGATGTGACTTGATTGACTTGTGTGTGTGTGTGTGTCCCATTTTTCAGTCTTGTTGAAAAATTAAAAAGCAGTTTCAGTTTCAATTGTTTCACACTTTAAAATACGAATAAATAAGAGGCAGTCAGGAGGCCTCCTCAAAGTAAGATAATTTTTGTTCCCTTACCAGCAGTTAAGTCCCTGCTGCCCTATGAGCTGGATGACCATATATCATAACTACAAAATGAGGACAAGGTCCCCCCAAAATGTAGGACACCCCAGTAAAATGTAGGACATGACAAAATAAAAGCTATTGCTTTCATGTGCTTAATTTAAACAGTATATTATTAAATCTAAAACAATTACATATAATTTATTGCATTTATTTGTTTATTTGTTTATTTATTACATGTATTTGACATGTTGGCTACTCACAAGGAAAAGGAGGTCAATGAAGATTTTTTTCCAGGACACAAGGGTAAAAAAAGAACATGTCTTGGAAAAACAGGACATATGGTCACCCTGCCTATGAGTCTACTTGGATTTGTGCCAATCCATGTAGTTCCATAGGGCAACAGAGAACCGAGTGGACCCAAGGGAGTCATGGCAAGACTGGACAGGTGCATAGGATAGTGACAGTGCTTTCATGCCAACTTACCAGTGCTGAGATAGCTATAGTATATGGGCTACTGCTGTATAGCTGGTGCTGTTTGCCATTTGCAGCACCCACCATGTTACACTGCATCTTGTAAGTTTTAACAAAGCCGATTGGCGTATTGGACTTGATCTCTTTCTTAGGGTGAAAATGGATGGCTCCGGGATCACTGCATGCAAGTTGGAGATGCCTATTTGATTGTCTATTCCATCACCGACCGCTTAAGCTTTGAGAGGGCCTCAGAGCTAAGAATACAGCTTCGCAGGAAACGCCAGTCTGAAGACATCCCCATTATTTTAGTAGGCAACAAAAGTGACCTCGTCAGATGCCGTGAAGTTTCTGTATCAGGTATGAATCCGTAGATTGGAAATGGCAGGCCTGGCCCAAGGTATCTTGTCACCAGACTGGCATGCCAAATATTGCCTCCTTACCTGGTTATGTGTCAGTGTCAGTTCTTGACACTCCCTGTGGTGGACAAGGTTGAGAGGCATAAGGAGGAAGAGAAAATATAGAAAAGGAGAAATGAGGAGAGTAGAGAGTGTAGGAAAGATGGAGATTTCTTCCATACTTCCTCATCTGCTCCATCCTTTTATTTCCAGTTCAGGGAGAAGAAGCAGACTAGGTGGACAAAAGTGGGTACCTCTATCAGTTTTTCGTCTGAGGTGACTGCATCAGAGCCTAATCCTACCCATATCTTCTCAAAAGTAAATCCCATTATACCGGATGGGGCTTATTCCCAGATAAGCGCGGACAGGATTGTAGCCTCAGTTGGCCTACTGTATAGACCAACTCTGGAAACTGGCAATACTACCGATTCTGCATTAACCATTTTGACTTAAGCCCACTCCTGGGCTTGTAATTGTGGAGATGTCCACAAGGTACATAGTAACCCAGTTAAGCTATGTCTTTCTTTCAGGGGCTCTATGGGACAAATTTTGTTGCACCCTATTGGGATCAGAATTATGGCAGGGTAAAAGGAATAAAGTCACCTCCTTCCAATCCCAATCCAGGTTGCTCTCTACTTTCTGTGACAATTATTTTTGAAAGAATAGTTATGTCTATCATAACTATTAGTGCTGATGTTCTCTGCATGTGCGTGTTTTGTGATTACATGATGAAGGTGCGGAGCACAGGGGTGTCACTAGGGTTCACGTCACCCAGTGCGGGAGGGCAGCATGTCACCTCATACATTGGGCAGGGCAACAATATGAATAGTTGGTGTGGTTATATGCCATTGCCCTGCCTCCACTGTTTTTTTTAGCCATACATTTTAATAGAATGAAGATATTTCAGAGTGGTTTGTTTCACTGCATTCTGCTGTAAATGCATTCAAAGGTGTATAACATTATGGGATTATTTCTACAAACCATGATTTTAGCCATTTAGGTCACAAGGGGTGACTTCAAGGGTGCCCTAGTAACATCCCTGACTGGGACCATTTTGGAAGTCTTGTCCTCTCCTGGACTGACCTTCCACTCCAGCCAAGGCATGCTTGTTTACTCCCCAGTAAACACAGCTGTGCAGTTAACATCCATTTTCAATGAATTTTAGTGCAATCATCAGAGACCTAATTCTGGGTTGATTTGTGGGGGCTGCGTTCATTGGATCAGGACAAATCTGGTGTCCTTAGATTCCTCTCAGCCTGCCCTTTCCAATGAACCATGGCACCTTTGCCTACCCATGAGTAAAGCTGCAAAATGTGTCACTTTCACTTTTCATAGAGTTCAATGCATATTTTAGTTTTTTTGTCTTTTGGCCATAACTTTTGATAGGAAGGTGCTATTTCAAAACGGATTGTTGCATTGGATTCTGCTCTACGATTTTGATGGTATGTGATATGATGGGATATGATGCACCATCATAAAGTTGCAATTTTTAGGTCCCCCAGTGCACATCACTTTCCTTAGGCACGTCACCCAGTGTGGAACGCACCACCTGCACCTGGATTTTTTGCATTCAAAATCCTGAGAGTCTCCAAGTTTATGTCAAAAATCAGCCCCAAGAGGCAAGCTTTGAAAGTTTATAGGCAATGCCTGATGGACTCTTAGGGCACAATCCAGAGTAACTATGGGAGCACGTAAGAGACATTACATGCATCCGTAGTTACTGCACCACCTAGTGAAAAACTATGGAAAATTCATATTGCAATCCAGAGTAACTTGTTCTTACTCTGGAGCAAGGACTCCCCGTAGTTACTCTGGATTTCACCCTTAGAAGCCTCTCTCTCTCTCTCTGTATGTGTGTGTGTGTGTGTGTGTGAGAGAGAGAGAGAGAGACAGAGAGACAGAGACAGAGAGACAGAGAGATTGGTTAGAGTGTGAAAGTCAGTTGTTTTGTCTCAACACAAATGAGGTTGGCTCTTTAAATGAAAAGATTTAATTTAATTTATTAAAAGGTAACTACCCTTCAGTAGCAGTTAATGGCTTAAAAGCAGCCTACTTATTGCAACATGGTAGGCAATAGCCTTAGAAAGGTTCAGAAATGGTTCAGCTTTGGTTTCTGAGACCCTTCCCTTCCCTCAAGTGAGTATCACATCAATACAAAGTGATAATCACTTTGTATTGTATGCTGAAACTAAACTGTTTTAAAGGGAACTTGATTCGTATTGATTCATTGCCTGCCTTATTACAGTTGCTTTTGTAAAATGCAAAAATGAGTAACGACAGAGGTTCCTGAAAGCAAATGTCATGGATGGCAGGGTTCAACCCGTAGTACTGTTTCCCACAAATACAGGCATGCAACACCTGAATCTTCTGCTCTCGCTCTCGCTCGTCCAGGCCTCCCCTGTATAACAAATGAAAGAGTCACTCCCCTGTATAACAAATGAAATGAAATATGAAGGCTAAATTCCCCCCAAAATAAATAAATGCAAATTGACTACATTTGCATAATTTTTTCCAAGCTGCCAAATTTAGTTTTTCCTGGCACAGAACTGGAATTTCCTTAGTGCAGAGCTGTGATTACTTTTCATGCTGAGTATACACAGCCTGGATTATGTGGCACCCTGCCTTATGAAAAGGGATTAGAATCAGTGATTCACTGGATTGCTATCAACTCTTTCTATAAATCCAAGAAACATGTTTTGCCTTTAGCTGGTTGTCGTAAAGAACTTGCCACCATTTCAGTTCTCTGCATAGTATATTGACATGTGCTGTTCAAATATTTTGCAGAGGGCAGAGCCTGTGCTGTTGTGTTTGACTGCAAGTTCATTGAGACCTCAGCAGCTGTGCAGCACAACGTGAAGGAGCTGTTTGAAGGGATCGTCCGTCAGGTGCGGCTAAGGAGAGACAGCAAAGAGAAGAATGAGAAAAGGCTGGCATATCAGAAGAGGAGAGAGAGCATCCCCAAAAAAGCCAGGAGATTCTGGGGCAAGATTGTCGCCAAGAACAACAAGAACATGGCCTTCAAACTCAAGTCCAAGTCTTGCCATGATCTTTCTGTCCTTTAGGAACACTGGACCATCCCTGGTGTTCTTGTTGGAGTACATAAACCCAACTCCATTCTGAACAATACATCAATCTATATTAGATTGATCAATAAGAAATCTAAAACTGACAGATTCACCATTGGGATTTTTGTGCCAAAAATGTGCCAGCAATAAGAACATTCTAATGCATGCATGGAAGAAGCAATGGCGTTTTTGCGTTTCGGCTTATGGTTTAATAAGTGTGAATGTGAGTGTGTAGGGTGGGGAGAGAACCAAGTCTTAAACACAAGAACATTCCAAACTTCCAATGAGATGTGTTTGATAAAGCACATTTTGTGTCCCTCGTTGCCTTTTGGAGAATGAACGTAGCCTCAAAAAACAAACATTACTTGGAAAATGGACAGCATTTTTTCATGATTATTACTGGCCAACTTAATAAACTTGTGAAAAGGATACATTATGGGGTACCTTTGCCCTAACAAGGGCTTGATTTAATTAACTGTCCATCCCCAAAATCCAGAGTAACTACAGGAACATGTAAGAGACTTTACGTGCACCCGTAGTTACTGCACCACCTAGTGAAAACATATGGGAAATTCATATTGGAATCCAGAGTAAGTTGTTCTTACACCAGAACAAGGTGTACTACAAGGACTCCCCGTAGTTACTCTGGATTTTGCCCTTGTTTACAACATCATCTATCCCAATAGCTAGGGAGATATCAATGGATAACCAGATGTTTGGATAAATGGTAGTACTATGTATTTACAGAGGTTTAAACTAGCAAGGATCAATGCGAAGCACCAGTAGTTTACAGGTTTTGGATAACAGATTTGAATTGTGTAGAATCCGTCCTGAAATAATTCTTTACTTAATCCATAAAGCCATTCAATCCTCATTTAAAACACTACAGGAGGAACTTGTAATATAACTCTTTTTGTATGAATACCATGGAATGGTTTGTAACAATATAAGAAAAGATTCAATGAAGTGTAATATGCCAGTTTTACGAGGCGGGAAGTCCTGCTTTTATAAAAAACCAAAGTTTTTGTGCCCAAATCTAGAGTTTCCAGTTTGCCATAAATAACAGTTTATTATCTTTCAAATATTATCTTTCAAATGCTAAATGTGTTTTTAATGAGTGAACTGTAACAAACGGGAGGATGCAGTGTATTTATTAAGTGATTTCTTAAGGAAAATGTTGATTTTGTTACTGTTTTCTATTATATCTTTTTGGAACTAAACGTTTTATTTACATGCCTTGTAATAAATTAATAAAAGGTTCACTGCCTTTGAATCTGACAAAGAAATTTTGATTGATCTTTTAATTGTGTGATTCAAGTTGACCTTGTATGGTCAATCCAAAACAAAGGTTTGGATTTCATGATGGATTTTATAGAATGAAAGATAAGCAGGATCCATTGTGATTGATTGCTGTGGGTATATTCTTATTTTGGGTATATTCTTCTTAGGATCCTCAGATTTAAAACCCTATAAACAGACAAATTTATTATTAATAATAATATAAGAAAGGCTCTACTCAATTAGGTCAGGGATCCATCTAGTCTAGTGAAGCAAGATTTCCATTAGACATCTATTTCATTTTTTCTGTAAACCGCTTTGAGAACAATTTTTTAAAAAGTGATATATAAATATTGTTTGAAAATAGTCAAGCAGATATCTTACTCCCACTTGGTTATTTTTGCCCATCCCCCTTTGCAGTTCTGTGGATAACCTTTTTGAGATGGTACAAATGCAGTCACCCCATAAATGTATGTAACGGCATATTGTTCAGCCCACACACATGGTGACACAGAACATGTGTACATACCAGACCAGAGTGAGTTTGTTTGTTTGTTTGTTTGTTTGTTTGTTTCTTTCTTTCTTTCTTTCTTTCTTTCTTTCTTTCTTTCTTTCTTTCTTTCTTTCTTTCTTTCTTTCTTTCTTTCTTTCTTTCTTTCTTTCTTTCTTTCTTTGCAGACATAACTTTGCTGGTACTGCCACCATTGACAGCAACTATGCACAGGAGACAAACCATGGCTGCAATCCTAATGACATTTTCCTGTGAGTAAGAGCTACAGAACACAATGGGGCTTACTTTGAATAGACATGGTTAGGATTGTGCTCCATGTCTCACAGTTGAGGCTCTGCTTTGTATTCTCCTGCAAATTTTGCCTTCTTTGAAGAGCCAGGCAGCTGCCAAGTTACCAGGCATCTTTCCCACTAGTTCACAACCACTCCAGGTATCTCTTCTTCCAGCAGGGTCAGGCCAGGCAGGGCAATGCCACATGATCACCATGTTACCATGACTTGCAAACATGATCAGGGCAATGCCACATGATCACCATGACTTGGACAAGCACCACTTTCCATACTGCAAAGTATCACTAATACTACTAGCACCATTGTGAAAACACCTGCACACAGTGTCTGACCAATGCAAATATTAAGTCACCCATTGCATTGCTAATCAAATATACCAGCTTTATCAGTATATGGTAAAGTTTGCACTACAGTCAGAAGTTGATAAATGTGATAGGGCAAAAACATATAGTTCTGGGATGGGAAACTCACTTTTTCCTTTGGAATTTTCAAATGATGGCCGATGTGATACCTCTGATAAGAGAAGTCTTAGCAGCATTACAGCGTTATAGCAAATGCATTTTAAATAAGTTACGTGAACCTAAAGAAAAATCAGTGTTTATACGTCTGATTTATACGTTTATACTGGCAGGAAAAAGAATGCATTATTATTTGAATTAGCACTGCAATCACTGGGTCAATATTGAGGTTGTGAGATATCACCTGTTTTTCTAGCAATAGTTATGTTTTTTCTTTAAGATGTGAGCTTTATGCCCCAACCATATCCTTTTCTAATGCCAACAGAGTGCTTGCTCCTCCAGCACTTGCTGTTGCAAATGTGCCACTAAACTGCAATCCTAAAGACACTTTCCTGAGAGTAAGACCCATTGAACACAATGGGACTAACTTTTGAATAGGTATGGTTAGGATTATGCTCTAAGCTTGTGTCAGCACAGTCTGGCTTACTTCTCTGCATAAAGTCCCCTCTCCCACATTTACTTTCAGTAGCTGTGGTCATGAGCACAGGGTTCAAGGTTCAGGGACCTCCGGGTACCTAGCTGTGATTTTCAACCTGGGTGCTGTGGCACACTGATGTGCAGCAAATGGTCTACAGGTGTTCTGCAGAAGTTTGGAGGAAGGAACATTTATCAGTAGGGCCAATGGGCATGTGATACCAATGGGCATCAGTAGGGCTGTCAGCAGCATGGTGTGCCTTGTCAGTTTTCCAAAAACTGAAGGTATGCATTGACAATTTTAGCCCCTTGTCAGCATAACATGAGTTGAAAAAGGTAGAAAATTACTTGCTGTAAAGATATCAGTGAAGAATGAAATAGCCAATAAATCCATAAACTAAAGTAATACAGCCAGACCTGGGTCACAAGCCAGTGACTCAGCCCCACATTCTGAAAAGAAAACTTTATAAATGACAGAGCTTCTGTTATAGAAACCAAGAAGATAATAATTGTAATGTCATCTACAGAGATTTGGCAGAAACTCTGGAATCCATGAGTCATCATCATTTTACCAGAATGACGGCAACGACACTGAAATCTAGGGAGAATCCATATACTGTAGTAACGCAAAACAGAAGAGCGCATGAGATCATGTGAAATTATGTACTGCCTTAATAACTTTCTTTCCAGTGGAAGATTAAACAGGAAATATGAATTAGATCAGAAGTACATTAAAATATCTTAAGATGTTCCAAGTCAAAAAGGAAAGCGGGATTTTAGCAATTGAATTTCAATAAGAAATTAAACAGTCACGTTTATTTTAAAATCTACGATACTTTCAGGGCCAAAAATAACTGAAAGTAGCTATGAGTGAGGCTACAATTGCATGCATACTTTCTTGGGAACAAGTCCCATTGAACACAATGAAACTTACTTTTGAGTAGATTTCATAGCATTGTGCTGTATTTCCAGATCAAATCTCTTGAGTGCTGCTGAAATTTTTCTTTTCCAACACTGGCTAGTTCTGGGGAATTATGTTAATAACTGCAGCTGCAAAGATCACGTGCAAAACATATAATGGTATGCAGAAAAATAGTCACTTGATAGTTTCATTGATGGTTCCATATCCCGTGTCCAGAATGGAAAGAATACACTGCATGACTGGTGGGTCCTGACCACTTGATGACTCATTAGGTATCCAAACAACCAGCGGAAGTTTATATACACAGTGTGTGGGTTGGACTATGATTCTCTGATGGATTTGGAAACCAGAATGCACAGGATGTCATTGCAATTAGAAGCCTTGGTCAACATATATAATATTTACTTTAAGGTGCGTCAGTGAATACTGTGCACCGGAAGTTCAAAATGCAATGTGCCTTTGACAGAAAGTGCAAGACATAAATGTGAAAGGTACATCAAGCTGAGGTTAGACTAGTCTTGTCCCTCTAAAATATTCTGTTTAAAACAGAACAAGTTATACCTGAGCGACAGAAAACCCAGGAAGAAAAATTATGCTTATAAATGTTCCCCCTGCAACATTATAAGAATAGTTCAAACTGAGGAATCAGTGCATGGGCAAGGGCAAGCTGCAATCTAGATCAGGGGTGTCCAAACCCCAGCCTAGGAGCCAGATGGATCCTGTGGTGAGTCCCCATGCAGCCCACAGTAAGCCCTCTAATCGGCTCCCTGAACCTTCAGAAGGTATTCTGAGGACTGGGGAGACTGCATACATCTCCTCTTTCTGTGTATGAAAGTGCTTATGAATTTGTTTGGAGAACACCCCCTTGCTGTGGGTGAGAAAGCCACTGGAATGGTCCTGATCTAATAAAAGTGGAGCTCAACAAATGCTCCAAAAGTAGGGCTGCTTTTGTAGGGTTGCTCTACCACAAAACTGGGATAGAACCTTCTATCCAACTTGTCAGTATGTGAACACAGTCCCCCCAAACTGGGACTGTTCTGGTTTTCCTGGATATATGGCAATCTTATCCAGAAGGCAACCTCCCTCCATAAAAAATTCATTCATAATTTATGTAAATTAATTCAAATTTGAAATGTAAATCAATTCTTTTTTTCTTAAAGTGCCCAACATAGTGTCAGAGAGATGATGTGGCCTTCCTGCCAATAAGCTTGAACATCTAAATATTTGAGTTTAAGAGGCAGAGCCATGCATGTATCACCCCATCCATGGAAAGCAATTTTTACAATCTCAGACACAGCTGCACTAGAAAAGCTTTACATCACTTGGGATCTGAGTATCTAAAGGACTGCCTACATCCTTGTAAATCTTCCATGTGCAAAGTGTCATCATCAGAGGTCCCTTTCCAGATGCCCCTGCCATTGAGGTTTGATGGGTGATGAATGGGGGAAATGCTTTTTCAGTGATGCCAGAGTGACCAGATTATTCCTGAACTCCAGGACCAAAATTCCTAATCCCAGGCCAAAATTCCTACCCGCTTTAAAAAATTGCCAAAAAGTGTATTTTTTTGCTTGTTTTTTGGTTTTTTGACCATAACTTTTGCTAGGAAGGAGATATCTCCAAACTGATTTCTGCATTGGATTGTGCTCTTCAATACGAATCCAACAACATATGGCTTGATGGGGTACTATGCACTATCGCAAAGTTTCAAAATGAAGCCAAATTGTAGGACAATTAAGCCAAAATGTAGGACACCCGGACAGGAGGGTAAAAATCCGGACAAATTTGGGTTTTTCTGGTCATATGGTCACCCTGACTGATGCTGTCCCGAATACACAAAGCTTTCTTCCAACAGAGGCTGGACTTCCACCTTGTATATTTCCAGCACCAGGCTAAAATCTTTTATTTTTTTCCAAAATTTTTATAGTTCTTATTAGATTATTTTGGAATCTACAATAAACAGCTCTTCCCCAAGTCTCCCTGGGAGTTGTAGGGTACATTATGCAACGTTTTAATAAAATCTATTTATTAAAAAGCTTCACAATGAAATATTTTCAAATGAATGCCAAAGAAGTGGCTATATTTGGAACGCTGTGGAGATGGCGCAGCTCTGATGTAAGTACAGAAACTTTTGCAGGGGAAATGAGGAAAATTAACAGCAAATGGGACGTCAAAGGGGACCAGGAATGGTTAGCAGGAGGAAGTTGTGAGCAAGTGTACAGCAGAAATTGTATATGGAAAAAACTGACTCACACATTAAAACACCTTACATCTTGGTCAGATTCAAAGAAACAGTCAGGCCACATTTGTAACTTCCGCATATTACAGTGGTGCCTCACGTAACAAATTTAATTTGTTCCAGAGGCATGTTTGTTACATGAAACGTTCTTTACGTGAAGTGGATTTTTCCCATAGGAAATAATGGAAACTCAGATGATTGGTTCCACAACCCCAAAAATATTCATATAAAAATATTAACTGTATGTAAAAATAGGTACACTTGCTTGGTATCTCTATATAAATGAAACATGAAGATCAAAATTAATTCTGATAGTTGAAAGGAAGGAAGGAAGGAAGACTAGTGCATGGGACAAACCTGAATAGCATCTCTCCAGGGTTTGTATGCAGGTCAATATTCTTTCCACATCCTATCCACACGCAGAATGAATTTTATGTGTACCAGTGGAAAAAAAAAACATGCCCACATCTTTTAATGCTGAACCAAGAGCTTGGTGTTGATAATTTATAGTGAAGACAGGATGACTCTCGAAAAATCCTAAAGCATGACCATATTTGAATCTCTATACTCCAGATTTTCCACATTTTGAAATCACCACTCTTAGAGTACAGTGGTGCTTTGGTTTATGAGCATACTTTGTTCTGGAAGCATGCTTGTAATCCAAAGTATTTATATATCAAAGCAAATTTTCCCATAAGAAATAATGGAAACTCAGATAATTTGTTCCACAACTCAAAAATATTCATATAAAAATCATTACATTACTGTAATATAGTACAAAATAATAAAGCAAATACAAAATATAAAGAAAAATAAAACAAATTAACCTGCACTTCGTCTCTCTCTCTTTCTCTCTCTCTCTCTCAGGCTGCAGTCTGCCCCCTTAAACAGGAGTGAGTCCCACTGAGTAGAGTAGGGCTTACTTTAGCTTAGACGTGCACAGCAGTGGTGGGCTGTAAACCGGTTAACAACTGGTTCGCAGCCACCACTGAGCACTGCGCAAGCGCCAACCTTAGCACCTGCGCAGTGTGCCTTCTAAAGCCAGTAGGCATCAGAAGATGCACTGCGCAGGCACCAAGGTTGGCACCTGCGCAGTCTCCTCTGAAGCCTGTTGGCTTCAGAAGAGACTTCCTCCTCTCCAGGGAGAAGCCACCGGCTCCTCCTTGGAGAGGAGGATGTCTGCGCCTCTGCGGGGCCATTTGGAGACTTCGGACATGCGTAGTGCATCTGCACAGTCATTGGGCCTTGCTCCAGAGGTGAAGCAGCTGGCCCCGCCTCCGGAGCAAGGCTCAATGGGTGCACAGAGACACACTGCACATGTCCAAAGTCTTGGACATGTGCAGTGCGTCTTTGCACACAGTGCCATTCTGGCTTGCTCCGCCTCAGAACTAGCCGGAATAGGTGGGTGCCGGAAATTGGGCCCAACGCTAGCTACCGGTTCGCTAGCGTTGGGCCCAATTTAACAACCGGCTCTATAGAAGCGGTAAGAACCGGCCTGGGCCCACCTCTGATGCACAGCACTCCTAACCTCCACTTAGGCCAGCCTAAGCTCTGGCATAAGTCCTGTGGTGACATGGGGGGAGAGGAGGGTTGTAACAAAATTGCAGTAACACACTTCTGCACCACTCGGGGGAGGATTAGGTCAATGCACAGGCATATGCCAACCTTCCCACACTATCATGGAAAGATTGGGCAGATGAATTAGGCTGGCCTGAATTTTTTAGGATTGCACCCTAGGTCTCTCAGGCTCCTTTTCATTGCCTCCTTACATAGCAGTGAGCTCCATTGACTGTAATAGGCTTACTTCAGAATAGACATGCATAAGTCTGGTCTCTCAGGAGAGGCTGAGGAGGTGCTGGCAGAACACTGAAATGGGACGCATCCCGGCTGGGACTATTCTTTTCATTTGTATTGCAAGGCATTGCTTGTATTGCAAGACAAAGTTTATTAGAAATGTTTGCTTGTCTTGGAAAATGTTCTCAATCCAAAATGCTCTCAGTCCAAGGTTTTACTGTATTGTAAATGCTCCTCCACCCCTTGAAAGAAACAGCATGCGTGACAGCATGCGGGAAGAGGAAATTGAAAGCACAGCTAAAGTGAGGCAGTTGAAGAGTCTCGGCCACACTAAAGGTTAGGAGTGGCAGCTACTTATAGAACGGGTTGCTGTGGAACAATCTCACTCACGACACCTTGTCTGGTTTCATCTTGCTGTTCCTCACTGAGTCAAACTGCACAGCAAACAACATCAGAGGAAGAGCAGCAACAGCAGCATGTCCGTGGATGTCCAGTCTGCTGCAGACTAAACCACCGACCAGTCAAGCACGAAATAGGGTCTAGCTGCAACCAGAAGGAAGCTGCCTGCAACACTCAGATAAGACAGATAAGAGGAAAGAATAGGCACCTCCTGTATGAAAAAGTGAGGATCTGATCGAAGCTGAGAATCTGAAGAAAGAAAGAAAGAAAGAAAGAAAGAAAGAAAGAAAGAAAGAAAGAAAGAAAGAAAGAAAGAAAGAGGTAGATTACAACGTGTGAGAGTGGGATGGGGTAGGCCTTCTTCTCTGCTCTTTCGTTGGAGTGTGGCAAAATACCTCTTATGAGGTATGGTTGCAACAAACTTTATAGCATGTTGCAACAAACTTTTGTACTGTGACCATGGGGTTTGGGGCATCTTCCAGTTCTGCCTATCATTTCCATATATTTTTCCCCATTGAATAATTTCTCAGGGATTTCTTTTGGCAGTGGGCTGTGAAACACAAATATGACTGTGACATTTTGGATGGAGATGCTGCACACATGGGTAGTTTAAAATATCTCAGTAAGTACAGGTTTGATCTGACTTTAGGGCTGTAGCTGGGAGGGGGAGAACGAGACCAGTAAGGGTGTTGGCCCTTGAGCCAGCAGCCTGCTCCTCCTAGCATTTTTCGCAGACCTGGGGCGCAATCCAGAGTAACTATGGGGAGTTTTTGCTCCAGTGTAAGAACAATTTGCTCTGGATTGCAATATGAATTTCCCATAGGTTTTCACCAGGTGGTGCAGTAACTACGGATACACGTAATGTCTCTTTGTAGGGTTGTCCTGTTTTGTAGGGCTGTCCTGGATTGTAGGGCTGTCCTGGTTTTTTCAACCTCTTATCCTTCCAATGGATGTCCTCACCCTTGGTTTGGTCCAAACAGGTTAGGTCAAGGCCAATGGGCCATCAGCAATCCTCTTTTGCTTTACAACGGGGAGAATAAACCTGCTGGGTGCCCAGTCTTTCCAAGGAGGGGCAAGGAAGATCATATTCAGCCCACTGTAGGGTCCTAGAGCCTGCTTCTCATCTCTGGTCTTCTGGCTTCAGTTGGCGTGAGTTCAGAGAATATCCTATTCTGCATCATGCAAATAATTTATTACAAAGCTATTGGTGTTGGGGGTGGAATGGGGTGGGGAGAAATGTTTCTCTTTGGAGAAGCCCTGGATGGGTTCCCACTTTCAGATATATTTTTTTTAATTAAATGCTTGCTTGGAGGGGCAGGGGAATCCTTACCTATTGAGGGACCACATGGGATCATCTGGGGCCTTTTTGTGGCTTTTAGAGTTTATTGAATGCAGGCGTCTATGCTGGGAGGTGAAGTGGTGGAGAGGGATCCTTACATATAAGGGACCACATGAGAACTGGGGCTTTTTCTTGGCTTTTGAACTTTTGTAGGGATGCAGGCCGATGTATTGCATTGGTGTATAAAATGAAAAGATAAGCTGCATGTTATTTTTATGTAAACAAATACATACTATATACAGAGATGCATTTATTCTATGCAAATTATTGTTATATACACCAGAATAGATACTTGGCGTAACTGTCCACTTCGAAACAATTATTGCTCCTCCATTTTTACAATCCTGGCTAAGGCCCTGTCTGACTACATAAAGACACCAGTTAATAATAAGATGTGGTTATATGACAGTGTCTGATAAAAGTGAGAGAATATCAAAGAAAAGTGAAAGTTTTCTCACTTAGAGTCTTGTGAGTAAAAAAAAAAAAGAATAGTGCCACGTTAGAGTGGGCAACACAATCACTGCCACCACCATGGTTAAGATGATAAAGGAAAGGGGAACAAATGTGGGTCACAAAACCCACAATTTGATAGAGGCTTTTTTGTTATACTTTTACTCAGACACACATTTAATCACACAATTTGGCTGGATGGTGGGTGGCAATTGCTTTAACGCTGATCAGTAAATGGGTGGGCAAGAAGAAAAGTGAAACTGTGGCATGGAGAGAGACTTTAATATAATTTGCCCTTTCTTAGGTTTTGAGCTGAATCAATCCCCACCCGTTTGAAGAGGTCACTTTAGAACATACCACAATATGTTTTGGTTTCTAGAACCTGTATAGATTGTTATCATTGGTGTTTACTGGTAATTTTTGATCATTTATGAATGTTTGCTAGGATGAACATTTAGGAACAGCACATAGGACACCTGCATCCAGGCGTCCCCTGTCTCTGGCATTTGGAGGTTGTCTACTCATACATGCACTACTCATGGCTTGTAACCCATGATGGTCCTTTCCACTAGGAATTTGTTGAAACCCTTCTTAAAGGCATTGCGGCCAGATGCCATCACCACATCCTGTGGCAGGGAGATCCACAGACCAAATGGGACTGAAGAATGGAATGATTGCTTGCATGACTGTCTCTCTACAGCAGTAGAAAAGTCTTTAATCATGGTTTTTAAAACTGTGATTTGCAGTGGCCATTCATGTTGAGTCATATCTGTGTATAATAAGTTTGGACCTGTGCTCCATCAGAAGAAAGTAGGTGGAGCAGAGGATAGCAGGAGGTGAGATTTTCTGCTGTTTTTCTCTTGCCCATTGTACCTTATCGGCTTATTACTTCTACCTGTGCCACATATTTTGGTATACGGTAGTATTTTTCCAGCATTTGGATCACCCATTAGCTATTAATTAGATATTAATTTTTTCATTTTTTTTGTAAACCACTTTCTTGAAAAGCGATAGATAAATAGATATCGATCAATCAATTGATCCCTGTTATCTGAAGGTGGGTTAGGATGTGGTGTGTCAACTCCATGCCCAAATCTCCTCCTTGTTTTGGTCTCTTTGCTGACAGAGCTGTGCTGATGTCCAAATGATGTGATATTTGTGGTGTGATTTTTTTTCTGGAGTTGTGCTGGTGTCCATGGCATTTCTTCTGGTGGGCGAACATCTACGCCATGCATAGGGATACACTGGGGTCTCTCGAGGATAAGATTAGGCTTTTAGTTGCTGTCGCTTCAAGCATTTAACTTTCCTGATTTTACGATTTCAGTTTCCTATTTAAGTAGTTTCATCTTTGAAATCAAAACAACCTCTTGATCCAGCCAAGCTGTTCTGTTAACCATATATCTGCTAAGACTCTCAGGGACAGCATTCACTTAATTTTTACATCTAATTTAAAACAAACAAACAAACAAAAAAGCAGAATATGACATGATATTCAATGGGGAAGATGCATGGGAGGGAATTCTCTCTGCCTGAAACTGCTTCATTTACAATTGATTTCTATGGCTGCCATTTCAAGCCACACCTTGCCATTAAATATGAGGACATATCAATTTTCCAAGTTAATGTTTGATTAAACTCTACAGAGATTCTGAGGAACGGCCAAGTGCAAGACACAAGCAGCAACATCCAGAAGAAAAAATTCAAGATTTTCTTGCTCCAGGTAAGGAATAGTTTTTCCTACAAATCTCTATTGATGTTTTTAAATCAGCTAAATTATTTTAAATCTAGATTTTCAAGATACTTCATTTTCAGGCTAAAAGTATTGTGTGCCACTGTAAACTACTTACCACCGGTTCACAAACATTAAGTATCTGTACATTTTATTTGACAAAATTTAAAGTTATGTTTCCCATCTGCCGACTTCAGTCTGTATTTCTCATTGCTATAAGCAAAGTCATATTAGGTGTGTGGGGTTCTTCCCCGTAGAGTATGGGTATCCAAACCCCAGCTCGGGGGCCAGATGCGGCCCGTGCTGAGTCTGAATGTAGCCCGTGACAAGACCCCTCTATCTGGCCTGTGGACAAGCCTTGTAAATTTATATGTAAATCTATGTCAATTTATTCAAATTTGAAATGAAAATAATTTTTCTGGCCCCCAACACAATGTCAGAGAGATGATGTGGCCCTCCTACCATAAAATTTGGACACCCCTGCCATAAAGGAAAGAGGCTAGAAGAAAATAGGTTCCATCAGTACTTTTTTCTGGGAAAAAGGTGTTGGTACTCACCACAATGGCATAGCTAGTCATCCTGAAATGATTAATTATTAATTAGCTGCTGGGGCAGGGGGGGAAAGGTGCTTGTACTGAGTAACAGCGAGTACCCCCAGAAAAAAGCCGTAGGTTCCATAATCTAAGTAGCTCCCTCTTAACATGAAACCCTCTATGTGAGGAGCCCCTATTATTGCGGTTGTAATGCCACCGAGAGTATGGCACCATTGTACAGTGTGTCACATGTTCGTCCCCAGCCTACCATTTTAAATGTACTCACCATTTTAAAAAAAACAACACAAACTTTTCATTGGTTTATAGTGGGGTGGTGAGGTTTCCTTTTAGTATTGTTATCATGGATTTTGTTCACTATTATCCCTGGCAGAGTGGAAAGAACCTTTATGGGGCTTTGTGCCATCATTAGCCACATTTTCTTCCATTATTTGACAGTGAAGACAACATGTATGCCTACTTGTACTGTAATTTATTATGGCTAGCACAGTGAAAGGTTAACAAATGATAGCCATGACTATGGTGAGAAACAATCCCTGCTCCAGCAGAGCCCCAAGATGCTGCTGTTGCATGGAAGATATAATACCATGCGATCTAAAATACTGTTATTTAAATAAACTCAAAGGGCTAAATTATATGCAGTTAGGTTTTTTTAACTGAGTTTTTTTTGAGTACATATCAGTTTATTTGGGGTTCTCCATCTATCTCCTGCTGTCATTCCTTTCAGGTTCAGTGCACACACCCTTTATCAAGGAAACTCATTCCCATTAGTATTAATGGGAAATGTTTTTCTTTCTTAGCAGTTGGAGGAGGAACTGAATCTGGCCCATGCTAGGATAGGGTTGAAAATGATGGGGTCTCCCAATCTGACATTTCATAGGGCCGAATCCTATCCAATCTTCTTGTGCCAACCTTAGCCCTGGGGTAAGGGAACAAATGTTTCATACCATGAGGAGACCTTCATAACTGCTCCCCATCACTTCAGCATTGGGGTAAGATTAGGCCCTTTGTTAAAAACAAGTTTATCACCTCTAACCAGCCGTTATTATGATTTCAATCCTTATTCAGATCAACTATGTAAATTTCTTATTTTAGGAATCAAAATAGAGTAACTCATCAAGATGTACAAACTTTATGGAGTTCACATCCTGTGTCTCCTTATCCTTCACCAGGTAAGTGATGAACGTTTTTGCTTTCCGTCAAATCCATGTTAATGGATTGTTTTGGCAAATTGTTTTGTCTTGTCCTATGTGCAGTGGTAATTCCAGATATAAGGGAAGGAATACAAGGTTTTAGGGTGCTGTTAGTTTTCCCATTTCTAAAATCCTCCTCATTGCAAACACGTTTTCTTAAAAAAGAGCATTTCAAGTTTAACTTTCACACAGTTGTTCTGCACATCTAGTCTGCTCTGAGCATCAATGCTCAAACTTTTACTTAAGCATTCACTTGAGGCAGTGACTTTCTGGTGAAAGTTGGGGAGTGCCACCACCTCCTGCTATTCCACTGTCATAAAATGTTCTGTGTGCAGCTTAGCCCTAGATAGAATTCCTATTTCACTGCAATCCTTTGCAATCCTTTGAGAGTAAGTTTCATTGAACTCAGTTGGACAAACCCTACAAACCAGAGTAACTATGGGAAGATGTAAGAGGCACTTACTCTGGATTGTTTTATGCATTTCCCATAGGTTTCCCATAGGTGGCACTGTAACTACATCAGTGTGAAAGGTCCTGAAGTTACTCTGGATTGTAGCTTCTTTTGGATAGACATGGATGGGGATTGTGCTGCCAGGCTCATCCAGGGGCAGATGCACATGATGTGGTTGCCCTACTCTTGAAAAGAACATTGAACCCCATTATATTCATGGCACCATTTTTCACATCAATGTTCAGACGGAATCTGAGCATTTGAGCATTTGTTAAAAATTTAACCCACAGGCTGCTGAAGTGACAGTTTGCTGAAGCTGTTTCAAACAGGCCTGGAGCAGTTGCCAAACAATAAATGGTACAAGGAAATGAAAGGAAGAGCTCCGCCTCACTTCTTCATAAAATAATGATTCACAAGGCATTTGGATGTTTTATAGCACATATAAAGCAGTTTCCGTTGACAGGGAAGGGTCTATTGGCCAATTCAAGAATGAAACTTTGAACCTTGGAGTCAGTCGGAAGAATGTGACACGGTTTTATCCACATAGGATGTTTCCCCATAAAACATACAAAGACAGAACCTCTCCAAACACAAGATCCAATAAAAATCTTGCAAACTTGATTTATCCCTTTCACCTATTTTGAACAATGTAATAATAATACATTGGCCACTTTCACCAGAGTGGCCCACCCATTAGGTAAGGTAACACAGGTGGCATCAGTAGTGGGTTGTAGGAAGATAAAGGGGTGGCATAGTCAGGATGTCCTTTACCCAACTCTGCTCCAACTCACTCCAGCCTGCCATGAATGCAACCTGCCCTGATGTGCTTTCTGCCAACTAAAAGTGTGTGGAAATTGTTCACACTACCTTAACTTGCTCCTGTGTGGTTTCTTCAAACAGAAGTGCAGGTCCTCTGATTTTCAGGGACCACATGAATTTTCATGGAGCTCATTCATGCAGTGCCTTTAAGAGTGCAGTCCTTACAAATTTAGGCTGGCCTGCCTCACATGACATTTCTTTCCATGGTGTTGTGGGGAGGCTGATGTGCGCAGTGGCCTAACTCCCCCATGAATGGTGCAGAAGAGCATTATGGTACTTTTGTGACACCCCTAGGTCAGCACAGGACTTAGGCAGGCCTAAAGGGAGGTTAGGGTTCAGCCTAAATCAAACCACAAGCCTTCTGAAATTGAAGAAAGCATGCAAGGAGCACAGTAAGTGACTTTTAAAAATGTGCAGAGACCTGAGGCAGCACTGGCAACCATTGCTATTGGTACTGAGGATTTAGGCCTGGTGGTCCCTCTTAACTCCTCAGCTAGGACTGTTTCCATATGTCCTGAAAACTGGGACAGTCCCAGTTTCCAGCGACTGGGTTCACATACTGGCAAGTTTGACAGGGGGTCCTTTCTTGGTCCTTTCCCAAAACAGGGACAAGACCCATGTCCAACTTGCCAGTACAGTATGTGAACCCAATCCCTCAAAACCAGGACTGTCCTGGTTTTCTGGGACATATGGCAACCCTACTGGGAGCATGGCATAGGTGTTGCCAGTGCAACTATCTTCTCCACTGTTACAACGTGCTCTGTGGCAGTGGTACTCGAAGTTGGGGTTGGCACCCCTTTGGGGGTATCAAGAGGTTGGGATCTTGGAATCTGGCCCTGGACTTTCCTGGGAGTAAGTCTCATTGAACACAATGGGACTTACTTCTGAGTGGACATGGAGGAACTCTGGCACCACTGTTATGTCACTTCCTGGTAAGTTTGACAGGGGGTCCCAGACAGATTTTTAAGTTTGAAAGGGGGTCCCGGGTAGAAATGCCTGAGTGTCACTGCTCTATGGCATGTATATGGCAGCACATTCCAGAGAAGTAGCTGCTCTTCTGGTGAGTAGAGGATTAATGTTATTCTCATAAATTTTTAGAAAATAGAGTGGGCAAGGAAGAGAAAAAAAAACTTTCACCAGGCCCCTGAATTGTTGTTTTGCATTGAATTCAGAATGTTTACTCTGAATTAAGTGCACAATCCAGAGTAACTACGGGAGCTCTTATGTCGACATAAGAAAAAATTTACTCTGGATTGTTCTATGAATTTTGCATAGGTTTCCACTAGGTGGCGTTGTAACTACATCAACATAAATGTCTCTTACATCGATGTAAGAGCTCCCATAGTTACTCTGGATTGCGCAGAGAGTTACATAGCGTCCAGTGGAACTTGCTCCATGGGAAATTTATAAAGTGCAAGATTTTGTTGTGAGGCTGAAAGTAAAGCACAAGTTTGGCAAGGACACAGAATAGGGTGTGAGTTGTACAATGTACTAGTAGGGGGATACTAGGGGGATACTAGGCAAAATCTTAAATGTGGAATCCTTGAATAATAAATTCAGAAGAGACAGTTAGCAAGATGGCAAAAGAAATAAGCATAAAATTAAGTTTGTATCTGAATAAAAGTGATTTTTAAAAAAATCTTCCACAGGTATCTCTACAGCAGGGGTCCTCAAACTTTTTAAACAGGGGGCCGGTTCACTGTCCCTTAGACACTGTCGGGGGGCGGAGAGTGAGAGGACTTATGTAGGACATCCTACATTTTATCCTACATTTTAAAATGTAGGACATGATAAAATGAAGCAAAAATGCTTGTATTGCTTTCCTGTACTTAATTTCAACACTTTTGAAATTGAAAACCTTTTAATGTGCCTGATTCTCACCCAGACATGCAAGATGCCCTCAAAGCAGTTTCCAGCAACACGTTACTTCAACATATTTTACTTAACATATTTTTCTACAACATATTTTACATGTCAGACTTAAGACATGTAATTGTAAGACACCCTCAAAGCAATTTGCAGCAACACAAGGAATGTCAGTGACATGCACTGACACACACCATGCACTCTCTCTCTCACACACACACACACCCATGTATTCTTACACACACACAAACACAAGTTCACCTCAATTTTAGGCTTGCTGTACAGGAATTTTGCCCAAGCCTGTGCATGTCTACTCAGGAGTAAGACCCATTAGAGTCAGTGGGGCTTACTCCCAGGAAAGTAAGCACAGCCCTCTGCATATCTACTCAGAAGTAAGGCCCATTAGAGTCCATGGGGCTTACTCCCAGGAAAGTGTGGATGGGAGGGTGTCCTTTATAGCCCAGCTCTTTGCTTGTCTACTCAGAAGTAAGCCCCTGGAAGCTGGGGTGGCCACGAGAGAGTAGCGGTAGGTGCACGCACCAGCCAGAACCCCTGGGGTAGACGAAGTGCACGTGCTGCTCCAGCTGCACGTGCAACATTTTAAAAAAAATTTAAAGGGCCGGCTTGAAGCTGCACAAATTCTGGAGCCCTGAGGGGCTCTCTCCCTTTACACAGGGCTGCCACGACTGGCGGATCTTCGCCGCGGCAGCCTTGAACTGCCCCCCCAGTGCCCACGAAGCTCCTCCCAAAACCCCCAAAAGGCTGGCGGGCCGGATTGAGGCCTCTGGCGGGCCTGATCCGGCCCCCGGGCCGTAGTTTGAGGACCCCTGCTCTAGAGGGACAGTAGAATAAGTGTGTTAGAGACTGTTAAAAAAAGCCTTTGTTCCCATTATCTTGACAGAAGCTGTTATAAGGTACTAGATGAAAAAGCAACCTTTGAACTGCATATGCAGGCAGAATACTGCAATGGACTATAGAACTTGAGTGATTGTACTCATAAATGTTCTGTAATCGCACCATCTACAATGAATGGCCACCACTTGATATACAGGGTGATTGAAAAGTAACTCCCTATTTTAAAATACTTATAAATTACAATGTAGGGCTGTGATTTTCAACCTTTTTCAGCTCGTGGCACGGCTGTGAAATTGTCAAAGCACACCATCAATTGTTTTTACCATTGACGAGGCACACCAGGCTGTTCCCACCCCAATTTTCCTATTAATTAATGTCAATCCCCCGATTCCTGTGGCACACCTGAGGACTATCCATGGCACACCATTGTGCCACGGCACAGTGGTTGAAAATCACTTATATGGGGAGTTACTTTTCAGTCGCCCTGTAGATCATAGCAAAAGTATCCTATTGAACTGTCTCTTGAACATAAAGCATCGATTGGATACAAAGATGCATTTTTCCATGCAGAATGTGACAAAGAGGAATCACTTTGTGACTTGAGACTGTTGCATGAAGGCATATGAAGGTCAACATTTCATTGGTTTTAATAATCCTGTCTATGCTAATTATTCCTTCTCTCCCCTGCTTTTCCATAGGTTGCTAGCCAAAATAAAGATCACTTAGTCTGGAGTGGGCCTCTGGAGAACAAAATGTTTTATGTGCCAGAGGGCAGTGCTGGAAGAGGGCACAGGGTAAAATGATGCATTGCTGTATTCCCTTATATTTGAAAGAAGATAAATTGATAAAAGATGAATGAAAATGACCCATTTAATATTACTGCTTCTAAAATAATAACACTATAAATTGTATAAGAGTTTTGTGTTTCTTGCTCCTGTTTTCTTCTTGTTTTTGTTGTTGTTGTTGTTGTTGTTGTTGTTTTTCTTCTTCTTCTTCTTCTTCTTCTTCTTCTTCTTCTTCTTCTTCTTCTTCTTCTTCACTTTTTTGTGTTCTGAAGATTGGTGGCATCACTAGAGAGATGACAGACCACCCAGGTGACACACTCATATGGCCACTAGTGGCCAAAATTGTTCAGACTGTGGTATTTTTGAATGAATGAATGAAACTTTATTGGCATAAGAAAGTATTTTTTAAATAATAACAGCATGTTATATATCATTCAGGGTACAATTGTAACCAACTTAGGCCAGTATAACTACCTGTCTCCCCACTCCCATGGTGGTGTGGGAAGACTGGTGCATTTCTGTGCACTGGTCTAGCTACCCCCAGGAGTGGTGTAGGAATGCCTTCCAGCACTTTTGTGATGCCCCAAACTCAGCCCAGGATTTGTGCAAGAACTTATGGCGGCATAATTAGTGGTTAGGATTCTAGCCTCAGTGTATAATTTTGTGCAGAATTACATACAATGAAACAAACCACATTGAAATATATGTATTCTGAGTGTTATAACCAAATAAAAAGAAAGTGAAAGCACAACTGTCACAACTGCCTTATGTAACAAAAGGTGGATTTCTTTAACTCAGAATTGATCATTGAGATACATGCCAATGGGGTGTTATAGCACAGCCAAGAAGCAATAAGATGTTAGTATGAATCCTCTCTCATTTCCATTAATCACAGCTAATGCTAGAACGTTTTGAGCATAAGTATGTCCAAGGCCTGTGCAAGTCGCTTGCACCAGTCTCCAGGTGTTATAAAAGTGCTGTAAGATACTTCTGTGTCACTCTGGGAGGAGGTAGTCCAGCACATATCCAAGGGCAGGGTGACCAGACGCCAAACTGGAAATTCCTGAATGGCAACCCCAAAATTCCTGCCAGAAGGCCAAAATTCCTCCCTGTTCAAGTCAAGATTCCTGAGAAAATTCCTGCAATTAAAAAATGTTGTAGGACACCCCAAAAATGTAGGACAAAATGTAGGACATGTTAAAATAAGCTTAAAACATTGGTATTGCTTTCCTGTAGGCATGCATAGGATTGGTCTCTAAGGCTGCAATCCCACCCATAGTTTACTTGGGAGTAAGCCCCATTGTCTTTAATAGAACTTACTTCAGAGTAGGCATACATAGGATTGGCCTCTCAGGCTGCAATCCTGCCCAGAGTTTACCTGGGAGTAAGCTCCATTGTCGGCAGCCGGCAGGACTCGTCTCCCCCCCGTAGGACCTGTACGGGCAGCATGCATGCCTGGGGGAAGCCCCCCTGTCGCTCTGCGGGTGGGTGGCACACGTGCCTGGGGGAAGCCCGCCCCAGCACTGAGGCCAAGCAGTGTGCGCACCTGGGGAAAGTCCCCCTCCTACTCTGAGGGCGGGCGGCATGCGCACCTTGGGAAAGACTGCCCCCGCACTGAGGCCGGGCAAGCGGCTCGTGTATCAGCCAGGAAGGCCCTGGTGCTGCAGGTGCGCACGCACGTTTAAAAAAAATTTAAAGGGCCAGCTGAAGCTGCCCAATTTCCGGAGTCCAGAGGGGCCCTTTCCCTTCCTGGACAAAGAGGCGTTTTGGAGGAGACCTCCGGAAAATACCGGAGGTCTGGCAAACCTGTCCAAGTGCCAGCCTCTGAAAGCAAAATCAATAAATAAATTAACAGGGATTAAATCAAACCTAGTGATGCCACTGTTTTTAGGTTGTTTATATGGTATTGCATTTTATTATGTTTGGTCTGGTATTGGAGGAGGTTTATCACTGGGGTGACGCAATGAACTCTTGTGCTATGTGATGCAAATCCTAATAATGCAAATGATTCTGGGTCTGATTGATCTTTGATGTGTTTTTATGATAGCCTTTTTATGATGTGTTTTTATGATAGAGAAGGAGATTTGACTTGCCTCTTTTCCTTTCAGATTTACCAGTTTATCACTGAGCCTCCGACAACCAGCTTAAGACTGACTGGTGATACAGACGGCATCATAAAGATCTCATCAGAGCAAAAGGTTCTATACGTTAATGGATCTCTAGACTGGGAAACTAAAAAGGTTCACAGGCTACAGGTAAAGCAAAAAAGTCTGGTAAATTAAAATGAAAGGTAATGTAAAAGCCAGTTATATGAAGCAGAAACATTAGGATGGACTGTACTGGGTTTTCTGCTTGACACCACCTGTGACCCACTGTTGACCCATCCAAGGTGGTTAAGCACAGAAATGTGCCTCCATCCCTTTAAAAAAAAAAGCAGAACAATGGCCACTTAGGCTTAGCTCTGACCGCCCTTGCAGAGTTCTTTCCAGAATTGGAAGTGCAGGATTTCTTATTTTATTTACAGGAACTCTGCAAGGAAGGAACAATGAAAGGAATAGGGAATCTGATTTCCACTATTCACGCTTGGGCAGCTATCTGCTTCCTTACTTGCCCATCTCATCTCTTCCTTATATAAAGGCAAAGGCAACTTCTTCACCAAAGCAGGAAATCCTATGCTTAAATGGAGGGGCAAGGCAAGGAAGCAATTCTTAAACAATTCAGTGCTATCCTTTGGCAGCAGGCTTGGACTGAAGGGAACCCTGAATCTGCAGCTTCCCCACTTGATGCACATTGCATCCCCTGCTTCATGGATGGGCCGATCTTTAGGAACAAGACATATATAAAGAGCAATGTGTAAAAGAGAAAATGTATTAATGATTTTCTGTTGAACTTTCACACATGCACTAGGAAGAGTTGGCACCAGGATGCTGATGATCTTTGAGTGAAGCATCATTAAGGAACTTTGTTCCATGCACACAGACCCTCCCAGATACTTGGTCAAGATACCCTGGAACATATACCCTATCCAATTTTGTCTGGGAAACGGCAGCAATCATAATAATGGTTCTCTCACCTCCCATGTTCACAAATGGGTTTCTTCTTGTACCATCAAAGGGTCTCCTTAGGAAATCTACTTGTGAATGGGGAGGGTGAGAGAAAGCAATGGTGGCAATGATTTGCTAAGTTGAGTGGTTCATGCTACCACTGTGTGTGGGCTGTCAGGGGCTTTAGGGGTTATGCTGATGGGCTTGTGGGATCCTGTATACCCCTAGCAACTCATTGGCCCTTGAGTGACCATTGACCTGCAGAGTCAATGGTATTAGAATGTGATGGTATTAGAAACATAGTATAGTTAGACCAATAAGTATAGTTAGAACATAAGAAAGTTAGACCATACTATAAAGTTAGACTACTATACCATAGTATAGTTAGAACATAAGAAAGTTAGACCATAGCATGTAAATAGCAGTGGCCATTGTAAGTGTCTTGAAAGAGCAACACTTGTGAAGATGCTTTTACAAATGACAAAATTTCTCTATAGTCACTCTCTTCATGGCATGCTCTTCCTGTAGGTTGGAGGTCCAGAGCCCTTCCTTAAGCATAAAGGTATCAATGAATCCAAGCTAATATCATAACTGTAATAGCTCAAGAAAAAAAGGGGACAACAAACAGATTTATTGGAATTTTTTTTATATGGCTGCTTTCTTTCCTCCCAAATTAGTTGGAAGGTCTGGATGTCAATGGCAAACGGGTGAATGGTCCATATTCGATCATTATATTTGTTGAAGATATCAATGACAACCCACCAGAATTTGATAAACCAAACTACTTTGGAGTGGTGCGACAATATTCCCGTCCAGGTATTTTTGTTTTGTTGACTTAAACCTATATTTGAGTCTCTCACAGGCTTGAGCGCCAAATCTTAGGCATGTCTACTCAATTGCAAGTTCCATTAGAGTCAATGAGTCTTACACCCAGGAAAGTGTGGACAGGACTGGGCTTGAATCCTATTCAAATTAACATAAAGCAGTGATTATCAAGACAAGATCACAATGTGCAACTGAGTGATCTGGGAGACCATAGCAAAAAAAGGCAGAAGTGGTGAATTGCTATAAATTTAAGTAACATTTCTACAATTATTTGTGTTACGAAAAAGACTAGCCTCTTTTCAGTTATAGGTATTATGTGAAAAGCAGGTAGCTTTTTCATAGTTTGAGTTGTTGCAGTGGAAATATATTAGAGACACTGAGATCACGTGGTTCTGTCTTGGCTTGTGCCTACAAAAAATCTCAGTGATATGGGGCATAGTTAAGCTTATGAAAAATAAAATATTGGAGACATTTGAGAATATGGCAAAATGGAGATTCAGGGGTTTTGGAAGGCTGACACAGAGATGTGCCCACAAGGCTCCAGAAAATGATAGATGTTAGCCTGAAATGTCACTAAAATGTTGTGTAAGTAAGGGGCCCAATCCTATTCAACCTTCCAGTGCTGATGTAGCCATTCCAATATAGGGCATGTTACTGCAACTTGTGATGATGAGGAAGTCACTGAGATCTCTTGGGGTAAGAAAACATTTGTTTCCCTTCCTTGCGGCTACCTTATAGCTGCATTGGCGCTGGAAAGTTGGATAGGATTAGGCCCTAAATTGTCTAAAGCACTTCTTTAAACAACCCCTGTTGTTGCTGTCACTGGATGAACAGCCACCATCAGCATATTAGATCTTTACTACTAGGGAAGTAAATCATTAGTTGGGATCACAACTTCCATGTGCTGGACTAATCTTGCTCATTGTGGTACAGATGTGCTTTACAGGAGGTTTGTGATACTTGGAGCTGGCGCAAGTGTCTTGCAATAATGAAGTAACTTGTGCCAGCCTAGGGGACACTCTGGATTGTGCCCCAAGGGTCCTAAGACCAGCCTCGTGCAGGAGGTTGGAGGAAGGCAGCAAGGGGTAAAACAAGGTGGAGAAGGTGAGGAAAAGGGAACAGACTGGAATGGAATGGGGATGGAATAAGGTCTGGAAGGTGGTGTGGTGTGTTCTCTTCTGGGATTGATTTCCCTAATGATGTTATGCGTGCTTTAGTGGTGTAGCTGCATCAGCAGAGTCCTGTCCTATTCCCCCCACCCTCATTCCTCTGGTGCAGCCATTCTGAAAAGGTACATGCAGTTACCTATTGGGGAGGTGAATTGGGATGTTTTGGAAGAGAAAGGAGATTTAAGTCACCTTACTTGTGTCAGCTCCACAATGGGTCTCCTCAGACCTGCCATAGCTATTTTGCTTGCAAAAATTCAAGAAGTACAAAGGGGCAGGCAGGTGCTGCTGGAGTGATCTAGCACAATCCATCAATACTGGATTCACCCCCTCCGGTGGCCTTCCCAACACATATTCCTGCCCTTTTCCTTCCCAGTTTTGCCCCTGTTCTACCCCTCTTGCCTTCCCTGCTGGCTAACCTGCTTCAGCAGTGGCCAGTGATCTGGAAGCCTCCAGCCTTTTTGCAGGCTGGCTCCATAACAGCGCACTACTCCACATACTGCCAGAAGCACTTTGGTAGCAGCTGGAAAGCAGGTAACACTCATGGAACATACATTGATAGAGCCAATCTCTACAATCCAGAGTAACTACGGGAGCACGTAAGAGACATTTACGTCAACGTAGTTACAGCACCACCTAGTGAAAACCTATGGGAAATCCATATTGCAATCCAGAGTAAATTGTTCTTACACCGGAGCAAGGACTCCCCATAGTTACTCTGGATTGCGCCCACAATCTGATTGGATAGGGGTATCAGGAAAACTAATCAGAAAAATTATGACTGTTTCAGAGAATGTTTCCTTCACTTTCCATTGCCTTAAGTGTACATTTTTTTCTTTCTTATATCAAAATAGGGAAAACTTTCTTACGAGTCTCTGCTTCTGATCGCGATGATCCCACCACCCCACATGCCCAGCTGAGCTACCGCATTCTTCTCCAAATTCCAAAACCTCACGGGGAGATGCTTTTCCAGATTAACAATGTCACTGGAGAAATTTCCACGAATGCTGCTGGTAGGCAAAACTGCTTTTGATATCAAAGTTCAGAAGAACTAAGGGTGCCATCCTGAAAGGTTTGGGCATGATACTGCAACTTGAGATGTGATCAAGTCCAGGATTCTTTCACATTTCTAAATGCCTTATAGTGCAATCCTAATGGTGTCTACTCAGAAGTAAGTTCCATTGAGTTCAGTAGGGCTTACTCCCAGGAAAGTGTTCTTAGTATCTAAAGACACTTTCCTGGGAGTAAGACCCACTGAACACAATGGATTTACTTTTGAGTAGACATGGTTAGAATTGTGCTTTTAGTTTTCTTTTACAAGCATTTCCAAATATGCCCTAAATTGCTGGATGAACTTCTAGTAAAACCAATAGCAAAAAAAATCCTATGTTTTGTCAGTGTGAAATAGGACTTTTGGCTACTATCACAATTATTGTCTATTTTCCGGTTATCATGAGTTGCAAGCAGAAGCCTGAATTTTGTTATTTAGAACTTGGCCCCAATGCAGACATCATATTGGATCCTTAGAAACCATGGCTTACAATGGCATGAGCAACTTCTAAAGTAGAAGGCATCATAGCTCTTACTAGTGTATGTATAAAGCTTAAACCACATGATGCAACAAAGGAAGGGAGAGGGTTTGCTCCAAAAGGAAAGGATGGAAAGGAAGAACACATTTGTATAATGGTATCCTGCTTTTCTGACCATGATCTACATGATCCTTATGAGATCTTCTTCATGAGAATATTTCACAAGTTAAATCTATTGTTTCATTTACTTTCTATTTGATTTTCCAGGTGCTCGTTATTTAAATCCTGCAGAACTGAATAAATATACAATCATTGTTGCAGTATATGACATGGGAGGACAGTCTGATAATGCTTTTTCCAATAATGCTGAGGTGGTAATCACTGTGAAGGAGAACCTCTGGAAAAATCCCCCACCAGTAAAGATCACAGAGAACTCTACACAGCCCCATCCTATCTGTATCACTGAGGTATGATCCTGTAGGATCACCAGCGAGTTCAATATTAATAGTTTAAAGCCTGAATTTGTATTTTCCCTATTTTTACTATGCTTACTCAGTGTTTGTTGCTATGTTGTTTTGCTCAGTTCATTCACTTTGTTGTAATTTCTTGGTGAGACCCTTTGTTGTAATTTCTTGGTAAGATGCATTCTTGGTATGCATAATGAAGTACTGAATAAAGAAAGATTTGGGAAGCATAACATTGAACAAAGAAACTGTCCATATTATGGGAAGCATAACATATTATGGAAAACTGTCCATATTTGGGAAGCATAACACTGAAGAAAGAAACTGTCCATATTATGGACTCCCAGAGAACTATGTTTCCTAGGCTCCTTAGCCCCTTCACAGAGGGGAAGCAGATTTTGATGCATGGCATCAGATGTCAATAGCAGCTATGTGTTTGATCACAAAAAAACTAGTTTGGCTCTCAATATTTAGCATATCTAGATGACTAATGTTCAAAAAGTAGGTATGTAGTAAAAGCTCCCAATTTCCCCTGTTTTTCCTTATTTTTCTTCACTATTTTGACCTTCCTATCTTTAAGGAAGATCCCAAGATCAGCATTCTGAAATGGCTGCAGAGAGCATGCTGTAGCCTTGGTTTTTGTTTGAGTTTTTTGTCCTTTTCTATTCCCCTTCTGACTGAAAAACAAATAGTTTAGAACTTAGAACTTTCTACATGGACCATGTTCTAAGCACACATGGACCTGATCTGCAAAGGCTGAAACATTAAGGGTTCAGATGACATCCCCCTGATAACAAATTCCACAGGTAAAACCTGGTTTAGTTGTCAGGCAGGGTGACCATATAGAATGGAAGACAGAGTGCCTCTATCTTTAACCATTGCATAGAAAAGGGAATTTAGGCAGATGCTGCTTTTTAAACCCTGCTATGTTGAGTTAAACCTGCCTACGGGTGCAATCCTAACCACACCTACTCAAAAGTAAGCCTAATTGTGTTCATTGGATCTTACTCCCAGAAAAGTGTCTTTAAGATTGCAGCCTACATTCCCTTTTAACCATTCCCAATGGTTAAAGGTAGAGGCATTCTGTCCTCCATTCTATATGGTCAAGCCTGTTGAAAGGGATGGATATCAACAGTGGCCTAATCTAAATGTCTAGTAGATTCTACACATCAGGTACTGTAAGAGTCAAAGATAGATGGGTAGATCCTGAACTCTACCTATAGAGACCCTGCTCCATGTCTCCCTCTTATCAGATGTATGAAGAGTAGTGGTTAAGGTGGATTGGTGGCACTAAGGTTGTGGAGTTTGCTTCCCAGAGAAGCTCACCTTTCTGCTTGTTAGTTTTCAGATGTTTCATATGTTTCATTTTATTTCAGAAAGCTTTTGGGATCAATTACATTGAAAAGAACATAGGATCAGGATATTGGAAGGATCACTTTCTCCCACAAAATCCTGGCTGTCTCCTAAGATCATTAGATAGGGTCCTGTTTAGGATACTGCTGTTGTGTAAAGGTAACAGGATGGCAAAAAGGTGCAGTGCCATGTGGCACCATGTCTTTGGAATAAGCTTCCAGAATATCTTAAGACAGCCTTCCCTTTAGGTAGTTTTCTGCAAGGTTTAAAATCTGTTTTTCATAGCCTTGATGCATGTGGGATGCAGGAGGGATGATCAGGATAACCATACAGAATGGAGGTCAGAATGGAGGCCTCTACCTTTAACCAGTGGTGGGACCGGCCTGGCCCAACAACCAGTTCCCTGGAAGTGGGCGGGGCCAGGCCGGGGTCAGGGGGTGGGGTTGGGGTCAGGGGGCGGGGAGGGTCAAGGCCGGGGCCGGGGAGGGCACGCCACCCTCCCCAGCACGCTGCAGGTGTAGGTGGGTGGGGTGAGGAGCGGGGCGAGGGGCGGGCCCCAACTCAGTCGCACTGCGCGTGCTCCAAGCTTGGGGCAGGCGTAGTAGGGCTTCCCCGGCCCGGGTGCACCGAACCGGTGCGCCCAGTTTTGTGCCCCCCTCCCTGTTACCAGATCGGTAGCAGGGGGGCACAAAGAGGAAGCGGTTCGGACGATCCGGCCCGAACCGCCTTCTGCCCACCCCTGCTTACCATTGCATAGAAGAGGGTTTTTAGGTAGGTTTAACTCACCATAGCCGGGTTTAAAAAGCAGCAGCTGCCTAAATTCACTTTTCTATGTAAGGGTTAACTCTGTGCAAGCACTCTGTCCTCAATGTACAGGCACTCTGTCCTCCGTTCTATACGGTCACTCTAGGGATGATGGCTTGGGGCTCCTTTCTTAATCACAGGTTAGACGGCTTGTATTACTTTTATAGTTCTTATCCTATTATTAATCTACAGATGTGATAGAGTTGTTAGTTGGTGATGGAGTCCTGTTACTACTATTAATTTTTTATTATTTTAGGTATTCTGTATTTTATATTGTTTATGTAAGTTATAATTTATGTTATAAGCCTCTTGGATCCATGGAAAAGGCATCATCATAATCAACATTATTTATATAGCACTTTTCAGTGAATAGTTCACAAAGCGGCTAATGGAGAAAAATCTTTTCAATAAATACGATAAACAAAGTATATTAACTGCTGGTACTTCTCTTGGATTTTTGGATTGTACCTTTTTCATTTGTTTTAATGGTTCTTTTATATTGGTATGGTATGTGACATTCTGCACAATCCAGAGTAACTACGGGAGCTCATTAAGAGACATTTCTGTTGACGGAGTTATGGCACCACCTAATGGAAACCTATGGGAAATTCATAGAGCAATCTAGACTAAATTATTCTTATGTTGACATAAGAGCTCCCATAGTTACTCTGGATTGTGCAACACGTGTATCTATTTGGCCTGAAAAACAGGATAGAAATAAATTAAAAGGAAAAGAACAAAGTAGGGCATTACAAATCTGTTTGCATCATAAAGTACTCCAGTATTAAAAAGACGGGGAGAGGGAAGATTGGTATTGTATCTCAGTATAATGAGATGCCTTCTATATGTATATTCTATGATATATTCTATATCAGTGCCTTCTATATCTGAACATGTTTTTTATTCTTTGTTGCAGTGTCAGGTGCAATGGAATGAGCCCGATGCAAAATATGAAATCTTTCGCAAGGAGAAGTATACTAAAATCCCATTTGTGGTTGCTGAAAATGGAACTATTTGTGTGACTGAACCACTAGACAGAGAAGAGAATGACTCTGTAAGTGTGTGGTTGAGGACTGGGAGATTTTTTTTTAAGATGGGGGAAACTCAGTTCTTCCAGAAATGTGCCTACAACTATGGCTGTCACCATGCCTCTTTGCATTGCAGCTATTCTGGTTTAATTTCCGGAGTAGGCTGATAACAAGTGTGGGTAGTCAGTGGAGACTGGAATAAAAAGAGTAACAATATTTGGGGTGTTTAAACATTGTGTGTAGTTAAGTTTGATTGCCAAAGAGATAATAAAGCCAGAGTAACTACGGGACCTTTTACACTGACGTAGTTACAATGCCACCTATGGGAAATGCATAGAGCAAACCAGAGTAAGTGCCTCTTACAACTTCCCATAGTTACCCTGCATTGTAGGGAATGCCAAAGATCTCCTAGAAAAGGTGGGAGAGGGATTAGGATGACTTAAGAAAAGTGGAATATTGCAGGTGATCTTGAAGGCTGTCTGGGTATGAAGGACAAGAAGAGATAAAGGGAAGAAATGTTTGAGAGAGTGGAAGATCTTTGAATGGCTGAGAGTGGCAGAGCTGGAGAAAGTCATAAAACCAACCCCAAACTGTAATACTAAATTAAAAGAATGGAATAAACTTAAGAAAGGATTCCTAACCTCAACCAGCAAATAGCATGCAGTTCACTAACACCAGCTCTGCTGCATGCTATGGTTTGCATAGGATCATGACACTACAAGAGGTGAAGAAAATAAATTTTTACTTACCTGCTGTGCCAGGCCATGATTTGTACTGGGTTTTCTTCGATCTGTACCATCCTTTTGGCTGATCCAAGTCCAAGCAGATCCAAGGGGTGTGTTGGTGCCAGAAAGGGAGCATAAAATATCGGCACTGCTATTGCCACAAATTTCTGCCCACAAATCTTCTCAACACACCCCAGTTGGTCCCTGTCTTTACCTTGATACTCCTCATCCTTGCCCCAGTCCTCCCTCTCCCTACCCACAGCCCACTCCTTACAGCCAACTTACCAGTTACAACTTACTAGTGGTGGCTGGGTGCTCCAACACAGTTCCCAGCCATTTTTGCTGGCAGCTCTTTGCACATACTGCTGTAGCAATGGTAAGAATCAAAGTTTTCTGCTGATGGCAATAGAAGTCCCATCAAGATGAGGCCCAAATTAAATATGTTACTAAAATTTGCTACATCTTATATTATGCAGAGTTGTTTGCATATCTATTGAAAATTGTCTGGCGAGCTTAAGGAGAGAGTTGATGATATTGTTATTGCCATTACATTAAATAAATGTTCATGATAATTGCTGTTAACTAATTGTGTTGTTCATGTTTCAGTATGTATTCTTTGTAGCTGCCAAAGCTCAAGACGGAGACATCCTGGCCCGCCCAGTGAATGTCACTGTCATAGTGGAAGATATTAATGACAACCCCCCTGTGTGTGACAATGCTCTGACTAAATTTGAAGTTCAGGAAAATGAAGATATAGGTAAGATATAGGTAGATATAGGTAAGAGGGCATTACACCAAATCCTGGCAACGGCCCCCACTCATTAAAGACGACAGAAGGCCTTAAGCCAGCTGTCGACCTTTGGTTCACCGGGTCAGGTAACACAAGGTTCCTCCCAGCAAGGGGGCAGGTGAGACCCTCCGAGGGAAGGGTGGAGCCAAAAGGTGGGCTTCATAAGGTACAGGAAGGTGTGCCCTAATGGCCACCCTCAGTTCTGGGCAGGACGAGGTCTGGTTGGGCCACCCCTAAGCTGTCAGTGGGCCGCTCTCAATCCTGTGCAGGATGGGGGCGGTAAACAAGGCTCTGGTTGGACCAGACCCCATCCCCCCATTGATGTTGGGGGGGGGGGGTCTAAATTTTGTTCAAGTTCAAGGTCTGCCGATTATTAATATCATTATTGATTATTACTATCATTATTAATCATTAATAAAGTGGCCCATCTCCTCCATACTTGTTGTCTGTGTGTTCAATTGACCGGTGCGTAGATCAAAGAACATGTTTTCGGATTAAAGGGTGAGCAAACAGGATATGAACAGCATTAATCCCCTGGGGCTACTCCAGAGACAAAGTATTGTTTGAACCATCACATGGTGTCTTTGATATTTAATTACTCCCTTCTTCACTTCCTGGGATTAGTACCTGAAATACTTTTGTCTCATCCTGCATCTTGTTTTATGTTATGTTAATTTGTTTGCTTTTGTTTGCTTTTTGACTTATTTCCTCTTTCCTGTGCACCACCAGGGAATTACATAGGAACTTTTCATGCTTCTGACAGAGACCAGAAAGACACAGCTAACTCCTTCCTGGAGTACAGCATTGTGGATCAAAATCCTAAAGTCCCTCAAGACAAAATGTTCCGCATCGATTCAGTGACTGGGAAAGTCCACTTATTTGGTTCTTCATTAAAGAAATGGGTAGCTTCTAATTACTCTCTGAAGATAAATGTGACAGATAAATGTTAGTATCTCACAAATCTAATTTTATTATCACTCAATTTTCTTCTTGACAGAGGGAGTCCAGCATTCAGGGGAATGCACTCATTCCCCCTCACATTTTCAGTACCCACATGAGAGAGAAGCAAGGCTATGGGCAAAATCCAGAGTAACTACAGGGAGTCCTTGTTCTGGTGTAAGAACAACTTACTCTGGATTCCAATACGAATTTCCCATAGGTTTTCACTAGGTGGTGCAGTAACTATGGGTGCACGTAATGTTCTTACATGCTCCCGTAGTTACTCTGGATTTGGGGGTATGCCCGCTGGCCATGCCTACTGTCGATGCATCTTTGGTATTAATGTGAAAATGGTCTTATGCAAGTTCGAACATTGATTATTCTGACTGAGACAAGATACGTTATTCTGACTTAGATACATACGGCATGAAAATACACAAAAGCTCATAAGATTTTGAGTAATAGATAACATATTCAGGCCTAGTCTTACCCAACTTTCCAGCATGTGTGCAACCATTCCTGTGTGGTGTGTGTAGTATCTTGTAGTGGGAGGGTAGTCAAGAGGGAGTATACAGCATGTGGGAGAAGAGTTAATTTCTTTATTTTTTTGGGGGGGGGGGTGCATTTTGATTGGATCAGTGCTGGAAAAGTTGAATAGGATTGTACCCTCTTACTCTTCAAGGATTAGCGCAGTTGTCTGAGCAGTCTGATGGAGATCACTAACGGCTCTCACAAAGGATTACCTAAAATGATCTTGTTTTGCCTGATAAGCCAAAAGGTAAAAAATAAAAGAAGGCAGAAGATTTATCAGATGCAACAGAAGATTGCTTTAGCTGTAGCTTGATGAAACTGCAACTGCAGTCTTCATTTGTATGGAGCACTAAAGAAATCAAGGAAACCCTAAATAGCTATGCTGCTTTTTGGGTTATTATTTAAATTAAAAAAAAATGTACGGTGCATGTGTCATTCAGAAAGTCTCTGTATGTCACTAGTGGCATGTGGGCCATAGGTTGGCCACCCTGGTCCAACAACAGGTACCAGCTGAAGGAGGGAGAATCCACTATCTCCCTCAGCAATATCAATGGTGTAGGTCTGGGTTGGCCCATTATGGCTGCTGGGGCTTACCCTGGAGTATGAGGACAAATTTCCCCTTACCCATAAGGAGACCTCAAACAGCCAAAAATTCACTGTGCTATAGAATGGCAACTGCAATGACTGTACTGTTTTGCTGGGGTATTTACATGCTGATCAGAATTATGAAAAGATCACATTTTTACATTGATTATCTATTCATCCATCCTGGAATGGTGCCTGTAGGGTCCCAGTGGTGCCCAGTGCCCACTGTTGCCTGCTGCCCAATGCATGTTACCCAGTGCCGGTGCCTGGTGCCAAAGACCCACAAATATCCTGGAAGTTTAGATAGTTACATCTTTATTCTATAAACTCAGTTGTGGACTTCAGGCATATCATACTCTTTCAGCCATAGCTTCATTCTCCACCTGCAAACAGGATTAATAATACTGAACTACCTCATTGAGTTGTAAGGAATTCAGAATTATGTTCACACTTTCTTCACACACATGTTCAACTTGTTTGCAGATGTTTTAAAGCATTACCTGAACACTAATATTAATTAACTGCTTTAGGCTGCAATCCTAAATATACCAGAAATAACCCTCTACTGAATTTTAAAAAAGATTTATTTCTGTGTAGACATGCATAGGATTACGCTGTCAAAATATGTTAAAACAAGTTTGAATGAAATGTTTGAGAGTCACTGTTAAATGGCATAACTTGCATTTGACCCTATTGTGTTATCTTCCCTGCAGTATTCCACACATTCTGTGATGTGCTAATCAATGTGATTGATATCAATGATCAGATTCCAATCTTTGAAAAATCTGACGTGAGTGTTTTTATTTTTTACTATGTTTATGGCCACTTGAAAAGGATCATACTTGAACAGAGATCCTGATCTTTACAAAAAGCCTACAACACCTTTATTGGATTTGGACAAGATCCTGATCTCTATTCTTGGTCCAAATCCAGTAAAGGTGTTGTAGGCTTTTTGTAAAGATCCACTAAGAACAGATTTGGTGCCTCATGGTGCCCTGTGGTATACATGTCTGTGGTATACATGGTTCCTAGTAGTGTCCAGTGGTATCTGGCATCATGTGCTTGCTGCCTGGTGCCTCCAGGGATTCCTGGTGCTGCTTGGTGGTACTTGGTGCCTGGTAGGTGATGGGAGGTACCCACTGGTGCCCAGTCAGGATTCTAGGTGCCTAGTGGTGCCTGCTGCTTAGTTGTGCCCAGCGGTGCCCTCTGCCTAGTGGTACCTGCTGCCAACTGCATAGTGGTGCCCAGCAGTGCCTGCTGCCCACTGGTGCCTGGTGCTCAGTATGGATGCCCAGTGCCCACTGGTGCCCACTGCCTGATGGTGCCTGGTGGTGCCCACTTCCTGCTGGTGCATGCTGGTCTCTGCATGGTGGAGCATAGTGCTGCCACCAGTGGTGTCTGGTGCTTCCCAATGGTGTCCTGTGCCACTTGGGGTCCCCGGTGCCCAATAGGGATGTCCACCACTGCTCTGGTACTCTTCAGTGCCTGTAGGATCCCAGTGGTGCCCAGTGCCCACTGTTCCTGCTGCCCAATGCATGTTACCCAGTGCCAGTGCCTGGTGCCAAGGACCCACAAATATTCTTGAAACTTTACTCCCACAATGACAGGTAAATTCCACTAGTATTATCATAATTATAATTATTAATATATAATTATTAATGCAGTTAAAGGACTATCTACAGTATTTATATACAGCTTTTCAACTAAGAAGTTCACAAAGCAGTTTACAAAGAAAATGGAAAAATAATAATAGCTAATTAAAAGCTAATGGGTCCCTGTCCCAAAATGGCTCACAATCTGAAATGCAAAAAACAACACAGGCAGAAGCCACTAGAACAGGCATTGCTGGGGTGTGTAGGGCCAGTTACTCTTCCCCTTCTAAATAAAAGAGGAACACCCACTTGAAAGAGTGCCTCTTGCCCAGTTAGCCCCAGTTAGCAGGGGAAGCTACAGACTGCAGCTACATCTCTAGGAGAACTGTTATTCTAGAGATTATATCTATATATATGTTATGTATATATCACAACAGGGCTGTTATTTGCACTAGCAGCTCCATACGGATACAACATGTCTGTTGTATAACATAACTGAATCCAAATAAATTCAGATTCTACCCTCTTCTAAACCACTTCTTGAATTTTCTGTGTCAGATCTGACAGTGCCAGTCAGCATGTTGGTTGTCCTGGCACGTGCAACCATGTATATGCCAATGACAACTGGTATTGGCTGGTTCTAACTTAATGCTCGGTTAGTAATGTTGAAAAAGAATAATGCAAGTGGAAGAGTCACACATGTTATTTACAAGTACAGGTAATGGAGGGAATAAAGACCTTTGTGGGCAATTTGTTTTGGCAAATTGTGGGCAATTACTACACTCACAAAATAATCTAGAGCCATGTTTTCTCCCCTTCATATTTTCTTTCTTCTTTCTCTCTTTAGTACGGCTTTTTAAGTCTTCCTGAAGACAAACCAGTAGGAACAGTCATACTGGAAATTCAGGCTTCAGATGCTGATGAACCATTCACTGGAAGCTCTGAAATACTCTACAGAATTGAAAAAGGAGACCCCAACGGTACTTTTACAATAGCCACAGATCGGAAAACAAACAGAGGATATGTCAAGATTAATAAGGTGAGCACAGAACATAAGAAAAGTCCTGCTGGAACATGCCAAAAGCCTACCTAGCACAGCTTCTTCTTTACCACAGAAGAACTTTACCAGATGTTCCACCAACTGAAAAGCCCATAAACAGAAAAGAAAGGTGTACTTTTTTTGCTCCACTAACTTATCACACCATTGTGGCCCTGATTTCCATAGACTATTTGTGAAGATGTTTCTTTTTCTGTCTTTCCCAGATTTACTACCCTTCAGTTTCATAGCCTTACCTTCCAGGTTGCCACATGTCCTGGAAAACTTGGTCTGTCCGAGTTTTAGGGGATTTTATTCACATACTGGCAAGTTTGACAGGCGGTCCTGCCCCGGTTTTGTGGAAGAGAATTTTGGCCACTCTACTTAAGAACATAAGAAGAGCCTCCACTGAATCAGGTCCATCTAGTCTAGCTTCCTGTATCACACAGAGACCCACCAGATGCTTCAGGGAGCACATGTGACACCTACATCCTGGCATTTTGAGGTTGCCACATCTACATCTATGCACACAGATAAACTCACACACACACACACACACACACACACACCCATCATAATTTGTAACCTGTGGTGATTCCCTCCTCCAAGAATCTGTCCTAACCCTTCTTAAAGGCATTAAGGCTAGATGAATTCACTAAATGAATTCACCACATCTTGTGGCAGGGAGTTCCTCAGACCATCTACATCTGAGTAAAGAAATATTATCTCTTGTCCATCTTAACCCTCCTAACAACCAGTTTTAGTGAATGTTCTGTAGTTCTGGTGTTATGTAAAAGGGAAAAGAGCATCTCTCTCTAGCCACTGTATCCATCCCTTGCATAATTTTATTTGTCTCAATCATGGCTACAATCCAGAGTAATTACGGGACCTTTTACACCAACGTAGTTATGGTGCCACGTATGGGAAACCTAAGGGAAATGCATAGAGCAATCCAGAGTAAGTGCCTCTTACATCTTCCCGTAGTTACTCTGGATTGTAGGGCGTATCTCTTTTCTAGACTGATGAGCCCAAACACTGTAGCCTTTCCTCATATGGAAGATGTCCCAGACTATCAATCATTTTAGTCATTCTCCACTGAACCTTCTCCATTTCCTCTATATCCTTTTTTGAGATGTGGCAATCAGAACTGTTAATAGTACTCCAAATGTGGCCTCACCATCGATTTGTACAACGGCATTATAATTTTTGCCATTTTATTCTCAATCCCTTTTTTAATGACCCCAAGCATGGAAACTGCATTCATTACTGCCGCCACACATTGGGTTCTCGTACTTTGAGAGAGGGAGTAAATCTTCCTCCACACTGACCAATATAATCCTCACAACTCAGGGATTTGAGGGAAGCATTAAATACAGAGTTACAACTTTCAGGAGTTCTTGACCTCCAACAACTCCCTTTTAAGAAATAAAATACTGCATGGGTGAGGGGCTATTTAATATATGTCCATCCAGGGAGAGGCGATAAACACCCTTTCCTCATGTGTTCTGTTTCACAAACTTATGTCAAGACACTGTTTGTCAAAACTTATGGGGCAGCTGTTGAAAAATATTGTTAGACTCTAATTTCTAAAATAATCATTTTTTTCCAGGGTCTGGATTTTGAAACTTCTCCTGAATATGAACTTACAATCCATGCCACAAATCCTGAACCTTTAGTGGCTGGAGTACAGTATAATTCTAGCTCCGTTGCCTACCTCCGCATTAAAGTTACAGGTGTGGATGAAGCACCAGCTTTCATCAACGATCCCTATATTGTTGATAAGTTTGAAAATATTACTGTTGGTTCTTTGGTGACGACAGCAACAGCCTTTGACCCCGAGGGAGCTCAGATAAGGTAAATACAATAACTTAATGAGTCTGGCATCTTCGTTAGTAGTTCAGCTGTCTTTTAGAATACTATTGAAAGAAAGCGCTTGGATAGAAGTGTATAAGCAGGCCAGAAGGGAGATAGTTTCTTGCTTTCAGCAACCTTAAAATAGCTGTTCTGATCCCTGGAGTCTGCCTGCCTGCTGCTCTACTATGGTTAGAAAGGTAACTACTATTTAAGGAAACATTTTTGTATGTGGGTTTGACTATCCACAATTTTCAGCGTTCAGGGAATAGAATTCCCATGGATGCCATAAGAACATAAGAAGAGCCTCAGCTGGATCAGGCCAATGGCCCATCCAGTCCAGTTTCCTGTATCACATAGCAGCCCACCAGACGCCTCAGGGAGCACATACTCAGGCACTGATGGGCGGATACTCCAACACAGCCAGAAATCCTACATCAAAGCCCTAAGATGAGCCAATGCACTTCTCTAACTCTATGTAGATATTCCTTGTGTGAAGAGGTTCTCTGGAACACACCACTTAGTTCTGTCCTTCTGACTGTTGTTGAGTTTTAGATTTCCAAAGCTGGAGGGACATGCTCAGCTATTAGAAGAACATTCTGTGAGAAACACCCCTTGCACAATAGACAGTCATGGAATCCCTGTCATGGATTCCTGAGGAGGAAAGCAGGCGAGTCAGCATGCTTCTTTGCAAGTGACAAACCTTGCAAACGATAAAGAATTGGGTGAGAAGAGGTCATCAGTGCCTGAAACATCTGTATTAGCTGCCATCAACATAAAATTTAAATCAGTCCTAAGCAAGTCAGCTACACAGAAATTAATTCAGCTACACAGACTACCAGATTGTAGTGAATTCCAAAAGATGACCTGAAGACAGGGTTACAGTATGTCTTCTTTTTCTGAGACCTCCTTTTTAGCCATGTGTCCTGGAAAAAAATCTTCATTGTCCCCGATTTCCTTGTGAGTAGGCAGCATGTAGCTGTCTTGTAACATAAATTATGTTTAAAAATTACATATAATAGCTTTAAATTTAATAATAATATAATGTTTAAATTAAACACAAGAAAGCAATATATATGAATGTTTTTAGCTTTTATTTTGTCATGTCCTACATTTTTCTTGGGTATCCTACATTTTGGGGGGCCTTGTCCTTTTTTGCAGTTATAACTTAAGGTCATCTTGAGGTCCTGCCTTAAGATGTCCACTCACTGCAGTTTTCATTCTGATTATAGTATATAGCACTGGTATGCCTAAAGGCTATCAATGATGTAAACCTATCAAGCTTTATGAAGAAAATAATTTTTACATCTTGATTTTCTTTTTCAAAAGGTATCATTTAATAAATAACAATAGGAACTGGCTGAGAATTAATCCTGTTGATGGCTCAGTCTACACTAGTGCCCCATTGGATCGGGAGACAGAACGAGCCTACAGGGTGCAGATTGTTGCAACTGAGCAAAGTAAGGAAAGAAAAAGTGTGATACTGGAACATACTTTCTGTTTAGTCGTTCTCAGGGTGGAGAATTAGCATGCCTTTTCCTGGACTTTTCCAGTTCCATCAACCTCAGCCATCCAAAATCTTCCTCATTCAACTCCATTCTTATTGCCTCCTGACCTTTATTCCTGATGCAATATAGACCTTTATTGCGACCAGATTTGAACCAGCACATATTTTTAAATATTAAAGTAATTTTACTTTAAAAACAGTTCCAAATAAATTGCTTTTATTCTAGAATCATTGAGGAATATACTTGGATAGGTTATACGTGATGGAAGGTATGTTAAACTAGAGAGTGACAACAGAGGACTGAGTGTGCTGCATGTCTACATAAGGAGAGATCCATCTGCATGTTGTAGGTTGGGGTTACAAGACTGAATAGTGCTGCTGTTTTGAAAATAAACTCCAGACTCCAGACTTTCATTTGAGGATCCTCGTAAGCATAAGGACTTTGTAAGCATTGTTCCTCAATGATTTGTAAGAGTGGGGAATGGATTAACAAAGTTGCAGATAGGGAGGATCCCCTGTACAAGCCCTGAAAGATCACATTATGCTCTGTTCAAATCCATAGCCAAAGCATTAAAGAGCTCCACAGCACAACTGATACTGAATGTAAAGGACGTGAATGACAACCCGCCAGTGCTAGCAAAGGAATCTGTCTTCTTCTGCCACCCACTCCAAGGGGGTGAGACAGCAAAGATTGAAGTATCTGATCCTGATGAGCGTTCCTTTATCCAAATGTTCTCTTATACACTCCTTGGAGGGAACACAGTACTGGGCAATTGGGATGTATCTAAACCTGATGGTAAGTTTTTGAGGAAGGCTTAGGGCGCAATCCAGAGTAACTACGGGGAGTCCTTGCTCCGGTGTAAGAACAATTTGCTGTGGATTGCAGTATGAATTTCCCATAGGTTTTCATTAGATGGTGCAGTAACTACGGGTACACGTAATGTCTCTTACGTGCTCGCATAGTTACTCTGGATTGTAGGGTAAGCTGAATACAGCCTACAACCTAAGCTGAATACAACCAACATTGTATATGCCATATAAAAAACAATCCAATAGAAATACAGCTCACTGTCTATTTATGTTACACTGGCTGAAGCACCAATTTTTCTTTTATCAGCTACATTTTGTTTGTTTATAACCTGTCTTTCCCATGCCAAAGCAAGTGCCAAAAGTAGCTTACATAACTTTTAACTTTTTGTCCTCACAATAACCTTGTGAGTTAGGTAATTGTCCAACGGGCAGGTTGTAGAAACTCTTCTCTTTCAGATTGAATACTTCAATGTGTGTTCATCACATCTGCCATCAGAGAATGCCTTCCAAACTTTCAACAGGACCAGTTTCAGGTTGGCCACACTATAAAAAGTGGCTCCTTCTGGCTATGTTGTCTCATGACAGCTTTATCAGCTTTTTTGTTTCCCATCCAAAATATAACACAGTCTGGTCCTGCTTAGCAGTTATCTAGCAGCCCTCCACTTCTCACCCAGATCAGGCGAACTACCTAAAACTGTTTATACATTTACAGTGCAGTCCTATTTGTGTCTCCTCAGAAGTAAGTTCCATTGAGTTCAGTGGGGCTTGCTTCCATGAAAGTGCTGTTAGGATTGCAGCCTTTATCTTTGAACTTTGACCCCACTGTATTCTAGAAGCTTGGAACCAAATGGATGCAGCCATTCCAGGGTCTCCCCCATTCATATATAAACCCTACTTAAAAGTGCTGAAACACCTTCCAAATTGTGCCCCCAAGCCTATGGTAGACAGATCCACCCTCCAGATTCTCTACAAGCAAAACTACCTTCTCTATTGAAGTAAACAGGAAAGACAGAACCACTCGCTACAGATGTCATAGTGGATGTCTTGCCTGCAAAAATTTTTGGGAAGAAGGAGATTCTTTGAAAGTCACATGCCCACACCTCTCCCATAATGGGAAAGTTTTTTTTAAAACTATTTGCTTCGGCAGTGCCCAATGAGTGCTGATATTATAGCTTTTCAAAGACGTTTTTCCTCCATCTACTATTTCACTTGACAGGTCGGCATGCTTACATTTCCCCAAAGAACAGGAACCTTGAAGCAAAAGAATATGATGTACCAATAAAAATTAATGACAATGGAAAGCCACCAATGGAAGGAACTGTAAACTTAAAAGGTATGGGGCAAATTGTGTTCATGCTCTTTTGTTTTCTGTGTTTTTTAATTAATCTTGGCAGATGATTGTTTTATTTTCTTAAACTCATCAAAATATGCCTTTTATCCACAGTAAATGTATGTGTATGTACAGATGAAAACAAATGCTACCGAGAGGTTTCCACTTCAGGTCCAACAGTAGCAATGGCAGTCGGTATTCTGGTTGCTGTATTGATAGTTATTGGTAAGTAGTGATTTAAAACTGGATAGCTGACCATATGCCTGACAGCATTGCTTCCTGTTTGTTCTTCTATTGTCTGCTCATATTGGATGCATAAGGTAATACAGGTTAATTACCCCTTATCTGGAAATCCAAAATATGGAATATTCCAAAATACAGAACTTTTTGAGCGCCAACATAACTTATTTTTACCTTTTCGTCTCAAGTAACAAAATCACAAACTGTGTTTCATGCACAAACTTGATTTCATGCACAAAATTACTAAAAATCCTGTAAAATTACCTTCAGTTTACATGTATAAGTGGTATATGAAATATAAATGAACATTATGTTTAGACTTGGGTCCCATCCCCAAGATCTCTCGTAATATGTATGCAAGTATTCCAAAATACAGTAAAAAATTAACATTCTAAAACATTTCTAGTTCCACACACTTTGAACAAGAGATTCCCAACCTATTTTTTAAAGGTCAAGAAATTATTATAACAACACTTGCAGCTACACATTATGTTATACTGTAGTTTGTCATGGTGTACTTATCATTTTCCTTTAAGTGGCAGGTTCAGGGAGCCCAATCCAGCCTCTGATAACACAATAAAGGGTGTGTAATGCAGTGTTAGAATGCATGCTTTGCATGCAGAAGGCCCCAGTTCAATCTCTGGCATCACCATATAGAAAGAATTTAATCAATATAGAAAGATAAATATAGATAGATATAGATATAGAAATTCAATTCAATATAGAAATTCAATTCAGTATAGAAAGAAGTTCAATCTCTGGCATCTCCACATTGGAGAAATACCACCCACCCCATGGGGAAGAGTTGCACGTCGATATACTTTCCAGGCAGTTCTCCATGATTTGACTCAAGTCAAGGCATTGGTCACCAAGGTTGAGAAATATGGCCAATGGCTTCAGGCACAAATACAGTAGTCAGTTCCTGAAACCTAAACATTTGCAGTGCAAGTTGGTCAACCAAGCAGCTTATGTCATAGCTTCCCCCTCCTGCACTCCCCAGTGGTAGATTACTTCAGAGACCTGTGCTATGAAACAAAGGTCTTTGAGGAACATTCATGGAGGCTGCTGGATGTCCCTTCCTCATCACTGCAAGAGGAACACTCTGCTTTCCTTCTCCAAGCCATTTGGAGCTTGGAGCTTTCTCCGGTGGCATAAGGGGGTCCCAGAGAAGAGCTTTGTTTGAGTGCTCCCCAGATCCTGGTATCAGCATCATCTCAAGTTCCTTGTGGGACATATGTCAAAGAGATAAGATTTGGGAATTCTCAACTAACTCTTTTCAAAATATAACACAGGTTGTTTGTAAATTGCCAACCATATTTCTCTAGACTTTAATTTACTGATCCCATTAATACCAACTTCTGCCCTGTAGTCGTATTTATTGTGCTTACCCTGAACAAAGAGTAGAAGTTTAATGCTAGACTTCATTGTGCCATATCTGATGAACACAAACTGATGAAACTCAGACAACCTTGATTTTTCTTTTCCTGAATCAAGAAAAAATCCTTTGGGGAATTTTGAAAATAAATTTAAGCACTGACTGAGCCAGGATGACTGACTGAAAAATTTGGCCCACAGACATGTAAATAAAAAATAGTTAGAGCACAGTTCTTTGTGATTTTTGGAAGACATCAACTTCTGGAAGCAGACTGAGTTTGTAATTTGTAATTTGAATTCATACAGAAAAGCAATCAGAATGCTTGAATAAACAAAGGGAACAAACAAAGTTTTAGGAGATAATACCAACCAATAAAAAACACATCACTGTGTGCAGTCTCTAAAAGATGAGTTTAAAGTAGGAAGTGAAATGGTCCTTTTAAAGCTCCTCAATCAATCAATCAATGCAAGTGTCCCTGGTTATCTACTAGGTTCTGTTCTGGAACCACCCATAGATAAAAGAAAAATGGAAAAATAGGTTTAAAGACCCACTTCCAGGTGTCTTTCTCCTCCATTGCACCTAATGGAATAAAGTAGTGCCTTAATATCTGCAGGAGCTTGATTCTGGGACTGAAGAATTGAATGATTGCTTGCACAACTGCCTCTCTACAACAATAGAAAAGCAGTGATTTTAAATTTTAGATTTTAAGCAGTGAAAAACTGTTTTTAAGTTGTGATTCGCAGTGGCCATTTGTATTGGATGAAGTCCATATATTAAAAATCTGTATATAGAAAGGTTGGACCTATAGTGGTGGGAGCCCATTAGTAATGAAAGAAGGGAAAAAATCTAGACCTGTTATGCCTAGGAAGCATTTTTAAAACGGGAGTTTCTTTAAAGTAAAATTTACCATTCTTCTTTTCCATTTTTCCACTCTAGGTGTCATTTTAGGGCTTGTATTTCTCAATTTGAAACGCAAGAAAGAGCATGAAGTGAAGGCTCCCCCAGCAAATGCTGTTAACCCAGTTGAATTGCAAAACTTGACGTAATTATGTTACCAAATGAACAATTCAGATACTTTTTTATTATTGCATTGCTCTTCTCATCCATAAATGCCCTTTCAAAAGTATATGCCACTGATATGCAAATATATTTGATGTTTCTCTAGCCCCCATGCCTTTAGCCATACAAGCAAACCCACACTGGGCTTGAAGAATAAAGTTGGCCATGTTGATGCCTGCAGGACTCCGAGCCAAAATTTCTCTCCCAGTCTTGCCATCCCCTTTTTATGCGCTCTAATGTTGTGGTGGGGAGATCGCTGCATTTTCAGGGAAATGTGCCAAAAATTCACTGTTGGCAATCATGCTTCCAGGGTTCCAGGGTTGGCAATATGTTCCAGGGTAAGGGTATCACCCTCACTGTAACTAGCTTCATGATGTCCCTTAACAGTACCCCAGGTTTTGCTACCTACTTTCATGATGTCCCTTAACAGTACAAAACAGTACCCCAGGTTTTGCTACCTCACCCTGCTTAACAGTAATATTAGCTGCTTTAAAGGCTATAGTTGAAAACAAGCCTTACACTCCTCAGATGAGAGGTTGCAAAGAACTGCCGAGGAGACTACTCACTTTCCTTTGATTCCCATTAGTAAATATTGACTTTTAAAAGACAAATTTCACTTTTCCATGGCTGTCTTTGCTCTGAGGTTTAGTTTATCAGTTCAGTACAAAGTCAGGAATGAAACTGAATGTGGCTGGCACTCTCATCATGTTGTATTGGTATCTAAGGGCCAAAATAGATGCCATTTTAATTATGCCTTTGAATCCCTCCTTTGGGATAAACTGTGTCTTTATGGGAAATAGCTGAAGAGAACATGATCAGCATCAGGAGAGCAGGGGTAACCCTCTGTACCATTTTCCCATCAAAAATCACCTCTGAAGCTGATATTTGCTTCCATTTTTAAAAAGTTCATAATTTTTAAAACTTAGGATAAACAGTGGTGTGTGGGTGGTTTTTAGTAGGTAAATGACACAGGAAAAGGTGTTAAGAGGTTAACATGCTTCCCCACATCCTGATCTAACTCTCTCCTCTCTTCTACCCCACAAGACAAATTTTTCATAAGCCTGGGTTTCAAATACATGATTACAGTTGTGAACTTCACCTTAATGACTGAAATGTTTTGTTCCTCCATCATCTGCTTAGTCCTTTATATCCATCTATTCCTGCCTTCTTGCACCTTGCACCTCTGCACCTGAAATTAAAAATAACTTCAGAACTGGAGAAGTGGCAATCTTTTGCATAAGGGTTATGACAGGTGAAGGGAAAAAAGTATTTTTTGGCTAGTTGACTTTTCATTTATGAATTTGAAAACAAACTATTGAGGACCTATATTGATTGAATGGAAAACAAATAGTGTGGGCCAAGAGAATGTTGTATGTGTTGCTTAGCTTGGTGTGATAACAGAAAAAAACCTGATAAAATGAATTGTAAAACAGAGTCCATTGTAAATCCATTGTCATTTTTTTATAAAGTAAAATCAAAACTAGAGTTGTTTGTTGTTTGTTAAGAATTTCTTTATCACTATCTAGTGATGCTCTACCTCACAATAGTGGTGTAGCTGGGTCATTGAATTTTTGGGGACCAAAATTATTAAATTATTTTCATTAAATTATTTTCATTAAATTATTGATGTTATGATAATAATAATTATCATTGAATGTTTAGTTGAAAAACAGTATATAAATAATGTTGATGTACGCTTTGTGCCTCCCCTTCTTTTGTCTGCACAACAACCCTGTGAGGTTGGTGAGGCTCAGAGATAGTAATAGTCATGACATGAAATGAATAATCATAATGGCCAGCAAATAAATGCCTTGAATATTTCCCCATAAGCAAAGGATAAACTTCAGTGCACTCCCCTTCTATTGTTCCCAAGAACATTGTACTCAGTGACACACTGCCCCTGCATTAGCGCAACCATCATGGGATTGATCACTGATAACTAACAATCATCAGATTGTGCCTGGGCAGGAACCAAAGTCTACACACCTGGCAATGGCAGCTCCAGAGGTCAGTTTTGGAATGGGAGCCCAGGTCTACCTGGCAGGAAGATGTGGGCTTTTTCTGGACAGGAGCCCAGATCTACTGCCTGAAAGAGGTGGCTCCAGTGGGCAGTCTCAAAATGGGACCCCAGCGTTGCCTGGCAGGTAGATCTGGGCTTTAAATCTGGGTTGGAGCCCAAGTCTATCCGTCTGCAAGATGTGGCTCTAGATAAAAATATTGGAATGGGAGAGGAATATGGGGATAGGAGAGCAGGAGCAGTAAGCCCCTGCTTACTGGGCAAGAGACACTCTTTCAAGTGGGTGTTCCTCTTTTATTTAGCAGGGGGAGAGTAACAGGCCCTACACACCCCAGCAATGTCTGTTGTAGTGGCTTCTGCTGGTATTCTTTTGCATTTTAGATTGTGAGCCCTTTGGGGACAGGGACCCATTAGCTATTAATTAGCTATTAATTTTTTTCATTTTCTTGTAAACTGCTTTGTGAACTTTTCAGTTGAAAAGCGGTATATAAATACTGTAGATAGATAGGAGGTGAAGCTTGCATCCAGCAATTATGCTGGATCCAAGCCTTGTTTCCAAGAAAGCTGGGAACAGATGTAACAGAGGGAACAGATCTGAGTAGACCCATTGGGGCTGTTCTTGCCTTACTCCCAGGAAAGGGGAAAAATTCCCCTTCCCTGTTGAAGCACAGCAGCAGCCCCTATCCTTGCGCTGGATCTCATTTGAAATACTTCGTACAACATATGGTTTATGAAAGGAACTCCACACAGTTTTGTGTTTACAGTGGTTTTGAGCACAATCCTAACCAAGTCTACTCAAAAAGAACCCCATTGTTCAGTGGATCTTACTCCCAGGAGTCTTTAGGATTGCAGCCTGGGTGTTTTAATTTGTGTGATTTTATAATTTGCATCTTGAAGGAAGTAAAAGGAAAAGAAACGGGTTTTATTTGTTTTTTTGCAACATTGCAATGAATATTCCTTTTCACAGATCATTGCTATTGTACCTTACTGAATTTTTTCCGCCATAACTATGGCACAATGCTACATTCCAACAGTAATTCTAGCAGTTTTGCCAAACTATGGTTCAGTAATATGCATACTGCTTTTAGGCAGTAGTGAGATAACTGTTTTCATCTTAAAAGACACAAGAAGAACTCGTCCCCACCAAAAAACTGTAATGTTGAATCTTTTATCGTTATATTGCGCCATTATAAGTTTTTTCCTCAAGTGTCTGGGCATTTTTGTAATAATAAATAGTTCCTAGTAAAGCGCTGGAGTGTCTCAGATTTTTCTGCTGTTCCCATATGTTAAGTGCCAACAATGAATGCTTTCAGGCCTTTGGCTGTTAACTGATTTGCATTTCACCACAATCTCTGGAACAGCATTTGATGGCTGGAGAGATTTACACCCTCCATAAATATCTTAAGCACTTTTCTTCCATCAAATCCCAGTGTTCCTCCATGTTGCACAATGAAACAGCTTTACCTTTGTGCATTAAATCCACAGTCCATATGATTTTACACTTTCTCCAATGTAGAAGGATAAAATACTATTTTGGTAAAGTCCACGTAAAAACTGTACTTGTCTGTTGAACATTGATATGGTGGGCATAACCTACCTAATGTGTTTATTAATGGATTTATTTACACCAAACTGCCTGGGCTGTATAATGCACTTTGCATCAGGTTTACTCATAGACCAAAGAAAGAGAAGGGAGAATCTGGTTGTACTTAAGTAGACAGTGCACAGTTAATTCACTTTGCCTGAAAGCACAACAGGGATAGAATAGCCATTGATTTGTGATGTCAGGCTAGCTAAAATATGACACCTGTGCAAAAAGGCAATTTCTTTAGTGTTTGTTCCATGTGGTGGCAGGTCTGTTTCTTTTGGATTGGAGACATCCAAACCATGATTGATGTGACAATAGGGAAACATGGCTGGCCTGTTGCAGAGGTTTGTTGTCAGGACCTTGCCTTCCCACCGAAGTGGTACCTATTTATCTACTTGCATTTGCATGCTTTTGAACTGCTAGGTTGGCGGAAACAAGTGATGGGAGCTCACTCCATTGTACAGCAGCTGGGTCTCAAACTGATGACCTGCTGATCTTCAGGTCAAGAGGCACAGTGCCTTTAACCACTGAGTCACTGCAGTCCTTATAATATGAGACCTGTGTATGTGTGCAGAGGGCGTTGCATCCAAAATTCCAACATTTAGAGCACAATCCTAACGATTCCTTTCCCAAAGTAGGTCCCATTATATTCAGTGGGTCTTACTCCCAGGAAAGTGTTTTTAGGATTGCAGCCTTAGGGCGCAATCCAGAGTAACTACGGGGAGTCCTTCCTCCGGTGTAAGAACAAATTACTCTGGATTGCAATATGAATTTCCCATAGGTTTTCACTAGATGGTGCAGTGACTACGGGTGCACGTAAAGTCTCTTACATGCACCCGTAGTTACTCAGGATTGTAGGGTTAGACAGAAAACACTTTGGGTAGCGCCAACCTCCCCAACTTATGGCTCACCATGCTGTGTCTTGTGTTTGGCCAAGTCTTTGCCAACTTCCAATTCAGGACCCATGAAAGAGAATTAAGGGGGTAATTTGTATCTCAGGAGTCAAAAGACAGGACCAAAAGACAGGCACTACAACAGATGCACTGTGGTGACTGCTACTATGTCCTGCGTCAAGTCATGCATACATGACACTCTTTAACAGTGTCAAATCAGGGTGGAAACTGGGCTGATACAGTCACTCTCTTGCTTGTGAATCTGCTTACCATGAAGGAGTAAGGAAATTTCTTTTGAGCCCAACTTTACCATGCATGCAGTGTAACATGAGGGGGAGAGTAAAGGAACAGTGACTTTTCTGTTTCTTGGTATTTTGCATCTTTTTTAGATTGTGGACGCCTTTGGGACAGCGAGCCATTAATTATTATTTTATTTTTCTCTGTAAACCACTTTGCGGACTTTAAGTTGAAAAGTGGTATATTAAACAGTCATTGGCTATGAATCAAATTAAAGATTAGATTAGATTAGGATAGATAGATAAGATTAGATTAGGTTAGATAGATTAGATTAGGATAGATAGCTTAGGGTGGATAGATCAGGATAGATTAGATTAGATTAGGATAGGTAGATGAAAGATTAGAGAGATAGATTAGATTAGGATAGGTAGATGAAAGATTAGAGAGATAGATTAGATTAGGATAGGTAGATGAAAGATTAGGATAGATAGATTAGATTAGGATAGATTAGGATAGATAGATTAGATTAAGATAGATTAGGATAGATAGATTAGATTAGGATAGATAGATTAGATTAGGATAGATTAGGATAGATTAGGATAGATAGATTAGATTAGGATAGATTAGGATAGATTAGGATAGATAGATAGATAGATAGATTAGGATAGATAGATAGATTAGGATAGATAGATAGATAGATAGATAGATAGATAGATAAGATTAGATTAGATTAGATTAGGATAGATAGATAGATAGATAGATAGATAGATAGATAGATAGATTAGATTAGGATAGATAGATAGATTAGATAGATAGATTAGATTAGGATAGATAGATAGATTAGATTAGATTAGATTAGGATAGATAGATAGATTAGATTAGATTAGATTAGGATAGATAGATAGATAAGATAAGATAAGATAAGATAAGATTAGATTAGGATAGATAGATAGATAGATAGATAGATAGATAGATAGATAGATAGATAGATAGATAGATACTGTATTTCCAGGCTTATTACACACACCAGACCATAAGACGCACCTAGCAATGGCAAAGACAAAGAAAAAATGTTTTCCTTCTTTAAACCTATTCAGTCCCTGGCTGGTGCGCCTGGATCTGGTGCAGCCATAGCACTGCCTCTTCCAGCCTGCCCAAGTCTCTCAGAGGCTTGGGCGGGCTGGAGGAGGCGGTGCTCTGGCCATGCCAGACCCTCCCAAGACACGTCTAAAAGACTTGGCCACACAGGAAGAGGTGGCGCTCTAGCCATGCGAGGCTTGGGAGGGACTCGCTTGGCCAGAGCGCTGTCTCCACCAGTGTGCCCAAGTGCGAGACTCTCCCAGGCCAGATTGCCGCCCCCCTCAGTCTAGGAAGGCTGAGAGAGGCAGCGATCTGGCCGTGGGAGGGCCTCCCAAGTCTTGTGCCCTCTGCAGCTTGCCCAAGACTCTGAGAGGCTTGGACAGCCTGGAGGAGGTGGTGTGATGGCCACTCCAGACCCGGGTAGGGGGAGCCGAGATTTCGGCTTATAAGACGCACTGCAGTTTTGACCCCCATTTGGGGGTAAAAAGGTGCATGTTATAAGCTGAAAAATATGGTAGGGAAACCTTCCTGACAACTGCTTAGGCATGCCAAAAGAGATGTTAAAATTCAATTTGTGACTACATTTAAAGAATTGCATGCCTGAAACCTCTTGAAAGGAAAGTCTAAGCAATCCAGTCTCAGCCTTGCATGCTTGACTTTATGGCCCCTCAAACCCCCTCTATGCCTGTGACCCTCTATTAAAAACAAAACTTCAGCTATTTTCTAACTTTAGCTTAGCTCCAGATTTTCTGCCAAGGACAATATTATAATACAACAGACGCACTGATGGAATCAACAGAGAATGTGTCCCATGACTCGGTTTCTTAGATGGCTTCTCCTAGAAATATGCTACAGTTCTCTTTATTAGGCACAAAGTCAACATCAAAAGTTTGAACCCTTTCTGCTGTGATTAAAATAATTCCTCTTTCAGCTTTAAACATTATCTCTGGAATGCACTGTATGTATAAACTATACATAAACTATCAAGTTGCTATCATGGTGTGAATGTACAGTATATATGTATATACACATATATGTACGTATTCATACACACAAACAGATATTGTGTCTAATATTATAAAAAAATTAATAAAGACTTAAAAACTTTATAGAAAAACAATGTAAATGCGTGTCTTAGGAAAGTATTGTATATTGTTGCTATTCATAGCTCGTCGACGGTTGACCATAAAAGCAAGTGATTATGCCATCACTGTACAAGTGGAACAAGATGGGCAGGACTGTAGCACACACTGCCCTGCAATAAAACACAATATATAATTGAAATACTACATCATGGAAAACTATATTCCATAACCAGTATATATACCTCTCTTTGCATACCATGTTATTTTCTGTAACTTACTTTGCTAGGCATTATGGCACAAGGCAAAGAGCTGTGCAGGCAGTTAATGCTCTCACCCCTGTTCAGCAAAGAGCACCTTCAGTCTCCAATCCCTATAGTCAATGCACTTGATATCACCCATAGAATTTCAAAATTTTCTTTGCAGGCTTTAAGAACTATTCTCAAATATGTCAGAATGACTTGATCCAGAATAAAAGTGCCCTGTGCCCAACCTCCATGAACTACAAATAGCTTCATAGGATCTATGAATACTGAATGCATATAAGCTGCGAATGGAAATGCAAACGTATTTGCTGTAAATATTGTTTATCTGTGGCAACTTGTCGCCATTTTCTCTATCAGTTCATCAGAATGGATTTCTTTCTTTCTCTCTTTCTCTCTTTCTTTCTTTCTTTCTTTCTCTTGGCCAGCTCATTGAAAAGGTGTCAGCCTTCATGGTCAATGATATTGCCTAATAAAAACAATCTGCTTTCTGTCCCAGACTCTTGCCAGATAATTCTTGCTGGCTAGTCGGATATCTTTATTTTCCCACAGCCATTGTTATCATTTCATTTCAGAAAGCCTGAGTAGCACTAGAAAGTAGTAAAACTATTTATCCCCAAACCAGATCTTTTTCCAAATGCCCGAAGGCATATTTATATGAGAATTATCAAAGAATTTCAGATTCCCAAGAACGTTTCAGAGCCAATTAAAATCAATGCATTACTTATAGGAGGTTATGTATGAAATCCACAAGCCTGCTATGAAATCCACACGCCTAGGAGGCTGACTCATCTATTTCCCTCTGAGGCAGCAGGTCTGCCCCTTAAGTGTCTAAAGGTTTTCAGCTGGTCCTTATATCCCTTGGCACTCCTGAAGTTAGCCTAATGATGACCTCAATCAGTGGTGTAGCTGATGATCATGTGGCCTGGTGCGAAGCTCAAATATTGCCCCAGAACTGATGTCACAACCAGAAGTGACGTCAAAAAAATTGTGGAAAAACCTGCCGCCTCATCCTCATCAGTCTCATGGGTCAGTTTTGAATTAAGAAAATTTATTTTTCTTCCATAAGCAGCTGTTATTTTCATTTTCTGGTGAATTGGCCATAACATTTTATAGAATATAGATATTCCAATGTAGTTTGTTTCATTACATTCTGTATTAAATTAACTTTACATTGATATATAATATGATGGTATTATTATTCATACATGTCCCATTTTTTATAATTTTGACCAATAGTGTTGAGCTCAGCTTGTTGTCCCACTTGCTACCAGGTGCAACTGCTATGGCTTTTTCTATCCAACTGCAACCCCTTGAACCTCCTTAGTTATGCCAATGCCCTCAGTAGACATTCAAACAACAGTAGCTACAGAATGGGAGGCAAAACTAAAGGTGAAGGAGATGAACCCTCCCTCCTCTTGAGCAGAGCACTGGCAAATAGCCATGCTTCTCTTTTGCAGAGGCATGCTTCAGGCAGACACAAGCAGCGCATAACCCATTGTGACTAGTTGCCATTGTCCTCCATAAATTTGCCCAATTTGTTTAAAAGCACTTCAAGCTCGGGGTTACCGCCACATCTTATGGCAATGAATTCCACATAATGTATACGCTGTATCTTTTTTTGTCCCTCTTAAATCTACAATCAACGACATTTTCTTATTTAAAAACTATCTCCTCCAGTTGCTGTTTCTTTTGCTTGTCACTTACCATGAATCCCTACTCATGAAATAAGGTATATGGGGGAATTAAGTCCCATCACACAGATCCATCTCCTCTGTCATTCCAAATACAATAAGAAAGATTGTTTTGTTTACAAATCTAAACTCTATTTAAGTCAGAGTTTGGATAAAAACTAATCTCCGGAGGAAACAGGAGGTTGTTGTTGTTTTCTAAAACCTCCTCTGTTGTAAACTCTCACACTTAACAGAATCTAATAAAATATGGCTTTCTCTATCCAACTGTCAAACACAAGGTAAAGGCGGCAGAAAATTTAATGGGAGCAAACCCCGTGTAATCTTGATCCTTTGTAATGTAAGATAGAAGATCACACAGCATTTCAGTACAGGCTAGCTCATCATGCTTCATAGTGTTTAGGGCTGGTTGGACCTTAAGGACAGTTCTGCCACACTGATTTACAGAGAGATGGTCTTTGAGACACTTGCTTCTCAGGTCATTGGGTCAAAACCAGCATCTTGAATTGGGCCTCAGAAGTACAAAGGTAGTCAGCTTATGAATGATGAAATGAGGACAACCATTCACTACAAATTAGGAGGTATGCTCTGCAACATTTTTCAAAAATTGTGGTATCAGAGTTGTATCTTGCATGTAGAGCTCATGGAGTAGAGAAGTCTGGAAGTCACAAAACCATAGATCAGCCTGGTAAAGGACCCCTCTCTCAGAAGAAGCAGAAACTTTCCAATAAATACTATGGACAAAATACAACCATGGCCATCTAAAGGAAGGTTTGGGTATATTCTTGGATATAGCACATAGCACAACTGAGAAAAAAAATTATGCCAGTGTTCCTGAACATATGCCACTCATGCGTATCAGACTGGCTTTACTCTGTGTGAGGCTTTCCATGCAGCTTGTGCCACGTTATCCACAGATTTGGCATCCACTGATTTGAATCACCATTGATACCACTTTTAAAAGTCTTGTAGCAGAATAGGACTAAAATACCTTTGTGCTGTTAAACAGCACTGTTCGCAAATCTTCTTGGTGTTAAAGACTTTTGAGTTTCTTGCCTCTCCATTATTTCCTAAGAATGTGTTGGTATAGCCCAGTGATTTTCAACTGTGTTGTAGCACGCTGGTGCGTTGCAGGTGGTCTCCAGATGTGCTGAAGGACTTTGGAGAACGTCATTTACTGGAGGGCATTTGGGGGAGTTGAACCCCCTTTGAGCAGCATGATGATGGTGTGCCTTGACTATTTTAGTGCCTGGTCAGTATGCCAGGAGATGAAGAGGGTTGAAAATTGCTGGTATAGATACTATATCACAATCAGCCTCTAGATGGGTGAATAATGGACTATTTCATTCCATTAGATTCCATTATACACCCCATTTAGTGGTTGAATGTATTATAGCATCTATACCAATGCTTCTAGGGGCAACACTGGACAAATGAGAAACTCAAAAGTGGGTCTTCAAAGCTATTTTTCAGCTGATTTGGCATCCACTGTTTTTTTTAATTCTCTGAGAGTCCTGAAACAGAACCCTAGTGAATAATGAGACACTACCTGTATATTCAACAGGTAAAGTTGTCCCCCACAGGTTGCCCTGCTAGTCATGACCAACTCTAGGTTGCGGTGCTCATCCCCATTACCAGGCCAAAGAGCTAGCACTGTCCAGAGACACTTCCATGTGGTGGGCATAATTAAATGCCGAAGCACACAGAACGCTGTTATTCCTCCCCCCCAAAAAATATTTATTTACTTGCATGCTTTTTATCTACTTGGTTGGCAGGAGCTGGGCAAGTATTGGGGACCTATTCTGTCTTGCAGTACTCAAGTCTCGACTCACCGATTGGCCAGTCTTCAGGTTGACAAGCAGATCATCTTGACCCACTGCAGCCCATATTTTAAAACAGTGCTTTAAACACATTCTGTGACCCTCATCATTTCCCTGAAGTGGATATTCTGGATTGGCCTTCTGTTAATCTAATGGCAAAGGTTAGGAGAAGTTAAAAATTCCCTAACAAGCAGTACAAATTTCAGCCATTTCAGGTTTTTGTGTTTAGATTTGTCTCTCCCTTTGGGATGTCAGAACATCAAAGGGAGACTCGCAAGCATAAACGAAAAGTTGCTTGAATACTAATTCGATCTATTCTGCTCACAGCTGGATTAACATGAGGAAATTTTGCAAAGGTGATAGGAAGCAGGAAGCTTTGAATTGTGTGACGTGCAGGAATGATTCACTTGCTCTGTTGAGATGTACAAGAAACTTGGCCTTCGTGGCAATTGCTGGAGAGTGCCCACGCCAAATGACGAAGGGCATAATTTTCATTAACCCCAAGAAAGAAGCTTTTATTATCCAGGGAGACAAATTTGTGAGGTGCAGATGCATGCCAGGCTCCTTCCCTGCTGACAACCGAATACGCAATGTTCAGGGCAGCAGCTGTGAATCTGGAGCAGAACATGCTGCGCCAGTTCAGCCAAGAGGGCACATGTCACATCAGAGGGACAATGAAACACAACTGGTTTCCAAAACAATCCAAGCAGACATCTGGAGAGCAATTATTCTGAGAATCGGGTGTGCTGCGGCAGTACTTCGGATTCCCGTGCAGGGGATATGTTCTTTTGCTGACCACGTGCCTGATGCTCAAGGACAGAGGGTGCAATCCTATCCACACTTTCCTGGAAGTGAGCTCCATTGCATATAGTGGAACTTCTGAGTAGACGTGCTTAGGATTGTGCTGAGAGACTCTCAGATGTATGATCCCACATCTGAACCTTAAAGCCCAATTTTATGCGTGTCTACTCAGAAGTCAGTCCCACTATACTCAATGGAGCTTACTTCCAGGAAAGTGTGAATAGGTTTGCAGCTTAACATAACCAAATGGAGAAAGTCACAGCTGCACTCCGTCCCTCAGCAGGTCCTGCTTGATTCAGGGCCTCCTTCTTTTCTTAAGGAGGACAAAAAATATTGACCTTGAGATTGAGCTAGAAGAAAAGGACTAAAAATCTTGAAGTGGCTAGTGGGACACTTGCTGGTTAGCAAGTGATCCAAGTGTCTTTTTCCTGTTGGGAAATTGTGCGCTGGATTGCATGTCATGATTCACTGGTAGAAAATGAACATTGTCTATAGAAATATAAATGCATCATCATCATCATCATCTTCATCTTCATCAATAGTTACATACTGCTTTTCAACAAAAAAGTTTGCTGCTTTTCATACTGCTTTTCAATAAAAAATAGTTACATACTGCTTTTCACAGGCTCGCTGTGGCGAGTTCGCCCAACACTTTGCAGACAAGGTCGATCAGTTCCGGCATGACTTGGACGCCACTTTAATAACATCCAATGATGTCCCTGGGGCACCTGTCTTGTCCATCTTTTGGGATTCTTTTCAGCTTGTAGAACCTGAGGGTGTGGACAGGATTCTCTGTAGTGTGAGACCATCTGCTTGCCCGCTGGACCCTTGCCCAGCCTGGCTAATCAGATTGGCTCGGGATGGACTGGCCAAATGGACAGGGAGGGTGATGAACTCCTCTCTGAGGGAGGAGGTGTTGCCTTCTGCATTAAAGCAGGCAGTGGTTCGCCCCCTCCTGAAGAAACCCTCCCTGGACCCTAAAAACCTAAACATCTATTGGCCAGTCTCAAACATCCCATTTCTGGGCAAAGTGGTCGAGCAGGTGGTGGCGTCCCAGCTTCAGAGGGTCCTGGATGAAGCTGATTATCTGGATCCCTTCCAATCTGGTTTCAGGCTGAGGTTTGGGACAGAGACTGCCTTGGTCGCCTTGGTGGATGACCGATGCTGGGGAATGGACAGGAGGAGTGCGTCCCTGTTGGTCCTGCTGGACCTCTCAGCGGCCTTCGACACCATTGACCATGGTGTCCTTCTGGGTCGGTTGGCTGGGTTGGGGATTGGAGGTACTGTTTTGCAGTGGTTCTGCTCCTTCCTGGCTGACCAGTCCCAGAAGGTGGTGCTGGGGGATGATTATTCGGCACCCTGGCCTCTTTGGTGTGGGGTGCCACAAGGTTCCATTCTATCCCCCATGCTATTTAACATATACATGAAACTGCTGGGAGAGGTCATCCGGAGGTTTGGATTGAGGTGTCATCAGTATGCCGATGACACCCAGCTCTATTTCTCCTTTCCTCCTGAGTCCAAGGAGGCAGTTGAAGTCCTGAATTGTTGTCTGGAGGGAGTGGGGGACTGGATGAGGGTGAACAAACTGAGATTAAATCCTGATAAGACAGAGGTTCTCCTGGTCCGGAAGTCCTCAACTCGGGTATTGGAATATCATCCTGTTCTGGATGGGGTTGCACTCCCTCTGAAGGAGCAGGTTCGCAGCTTGGGGGTTCTCCTGGATTCGCAGCTGCTCCTGGAGTCCCAGGTGGCGGCTGTGGCCAGGGGAGCCTTTGCTCAGCTTCGGCTGATCCGCCAGCTGCAACCATACCTGAGTCGCTCGGATCTGGCCATGATGACCCATGCCCTAGTGACATCGAGACTAGATTATTGCAACATGCTCTACGTGGGGCTGCCTCTGAAGACGGTCCGGAAGCTGCAATTAGTCCAGAATGCGGCGGCCCGTGTGGTTGCTGGGTCTCATCGGTTTGACTCTGTCAGGCCACTGCTTCAGCGACTACACTGGCTGCCCATTCGTTTCTGGGCTGAATTCAAAGTGCTGGTCCTGACCTTTAAAACCCTAAATGGCTCGGGTCCAGGGTACCTGAGGGACCGCCTCCTTCTGTACAATCCGACCCGTCACCTAAGGTCATCTGAGGGGGCCCTACTGACTGTGCCGCCACTTAGAGATGTGAGGTGTGGCGGCCAGAGATAGTGCCTTCTCGGTGGTGGCACCCTGTCTTTGGAACTCCCTCCCCTTTGAACTGAGAAAAGCTTCTATTTTAAAAAAAGCATTTTAAATGGGGCAGAGGTGGGGGGGACAGTTTCTTTTATTGTTTTTACTGTTTTTAACAAATATTTTTAATCTGCATGTTTTTATTCAATTTAATTGTATTTTAATTATATTTTAATGGTGTTTTAATTTTTATTTATAATCTATTTTAATGATGCTTTATTCCCTGATGTCAGCCGCCTTGAGCTCCCCCTTGCAGGGGAGGAAAGGTGGGATAGAAATTAAATAAATAAATAAATAAAGTTCACAAAGTTGTCTATTGAGGAAATGAAATAGCTAATGGCTCCCTGTTCCCAAAGGGCTAACATCTAAAGTGTTGCAATTGCCTTAGGTTACAGGTCACAAAGCCATATTTTGGAAATACTGTACAGTAAAACCACCATAGTTGACCAACATTGACCACCTCCCTAAGTTGACCAGATGTACACCATATGCACTAACCTCATTCTATTATATCTGTTGACCACATGATTATATCTTGACTACCTAGAGCTTGAAAAACAGTATTAATTTGCTCATAATTTACTCTCTATAACTTGACTAGTTGAATCCAACTGCATCAAGGGCAAGAAAAAGTGAAATGTAGAATTGGTAGCAATGAATTTCTTTCAAGAAGAATATCAAAGAATACAGTTTTTTTACTCTATGGCAGTCTAACAGTTATGAATTCATTTCTTAAAACAAACTGCATAAAGACACTTATAAATTTTTTTTTCCTTTTGTCAGGATTGATAAAAAATAACAAACTGTAAAATGAAACAAGATACACATAACACAGACATGTGGAGCTGTTTTACTTGCAATTGATCTAATCACTGTAAAAAACTGTTTTAAACTGTAACAAACAATGTTTAGGCACAGTTATGAAGCAGTTGTACGAGAAATAAGCAGGTTTTACATTTTTGTCTTCTCTTTATGTAAGTTGGCTGAAAAATTTTGCTGTACAATAGAATGAGGCATATCTATCTATCTATCTATCTATCTATCTATCTATCTATCTATCTATCTATCTATCTATCTATCTATCTATCTATCTATACAGTTGTTCTGTATGCTGACTGTACCATTGATCAGTACAGTTGTTCCATATGTTGACAAGTAATTAATGTTCCATATGTTGACAAGTAATCCTCCCAGTAATTGGCAAAGGTCCTCAGAGAGATAGCAAGATTTTTCAGGTCAATAGCTGGCTTCGAAAATGGTGTCATCGGGAAGGATTTGGATTCTGGGATCACAGGATGAACTTCCTTGAGGAAGGACTCCTAGCAAAGGATGGACTACATCTTACGGGTTGGGGGAAGAGTGTCTTCAGACGGGAGATGGCCAACCTTATCAGGAGGGCTTTAAACTAAATAAGAAGGGGGTGGGTTACGTCCAAAGGGAACCTAGGACTAAGGAAAATGCTCTGGATGGAAATTGCCAGGGCACAGCTGTAACTCAAAAATCTTTAGAGGGGCCTGGCCTTACAAAAAAGGAGGGAAATGCATTGAGTTGCAACCTCCAGGGCTTAAGTTGCATTTACACAAATGCACAGAGCCTGGGAAATAAACAAGATGAGCTGGAGCTTTTAGCAAGTGAAGGGAAATTTGATTTGATAGGAATAACTGAAACTTGGTGGGACGACTCCCATGACTGGAACACACAATTGGAAGGCTATCAGCTGTTCCGGAGGAACAGAAGTGGCAAAAGGGGAGGTGGAGTAGCATTATATGTCAAGAACATATATACTTGCTCTGAAATCCAGGAGAGTGGTCCGGATATCCCTGTAGAGTGTGTTTGGGTAAAAGTAAGGGGGGAAAATAAAAAACAAAACATTGTGGTGGGCGTCTACTATAGACCGCCAGGTCAAGGAGAAGGAGTAGACGATGTCTTCTTGGAGCAACTGGCAGGCATTGCAAGGAAATATGAGGTAGTAGTAATGGGGGACTTTAACTACCCAGACATTTGCTGGGAGACAAACTCAGCCAAACATGGAAGCTCCAGTAGATTCCTGATGGGCCTGGAAGATAACTTCATGGTCCAGAAAGTGGAGGAAACGACAAGGGGAGGGGCCATCCTTGACCTGATCTTAACAAATCGTGAAGAACTGGTTGATCAGGTCAACATAGTGGGAACTTTAGGGGAAAGCGATCATGAGCTGCTGGAATTTAGAATAATGTGGGAAATAAAAAGAGTGCAGAGTGAAACTTATATGTTGGATTTCAGGAAAGCTGATTTCAACAGGCTTAGAGGAGTCATAGGTGGGATCCCATGGGTTGATGATCTAATGGGGAAAGGGGCCCAAGATGGGTGGGAGCTCCTTAAGAGGCAGCTTCTACAAGCACAGTCAGAAACAATTCCCATGAAAAAGAAAGGGGGGAAAATGCTGAAAAAACCAGGTTGGCTCCACAGGCAACTTGGGGATCAGCTGAAGTTAAAGAAAGAGAAGTATAGGGAGTGGAAGACTGGAAAGATCACCAGAGAGGAGTACAGGCAGGTAGCCCGGTCATGTAGGGAGGGGGTCAGGGATGCTAAAGCTCAGTATGAGCTGAGGCTGGCCAGGGGAGTCAAAGATAACAAAAAGAGCTTCTTTAGATATGCCCAGAGGAACAGGAGGAGAGACGAGGGGCTGGGGCTGCTCTTGGACAAGGATGGACAACAGGTGTCTGGAAACCAGCAGAAGGCGGAGCTGCTCAACTCCTACTTTGCATCCGTCTATTCACAGAAGGAGGGCTGTGCAAATGGGGGTGCGGGATCATTGACTGATTCGGGGATGTGTTTACATCCCCAAAGAGGTAATGAAAACATGGATGGTGCAGAACAGCAGATTAAGATTGACAGAGAACTGGTTCGAAACCACTTAACTGGCCTAAATGAATTCAAGTCATTTGGACCGGATGAGCTGCATCCTAGAGTTCTTAAGGAACTTGCAGATGTCCTTGCAGAGCCTTTGTCAATCATCTTTGAGAAATCCTTGAGGAGTGGAGAAGTGCCACTGGACTGGAAGAGGGCAAATGTAGTCCCAATTTTTAAGAAGGGGAAAAAAGAAGACCCGGGAAATTATAGACCAGTCAGTTTGACTTCAATCCCGGGCAAGATATTAGAGCAAATCATAAAACACACAATTTGTGCACATCTAGACAAGTACTCGGTGATCAAAACAACCCAGCATGGATTTACCAAGAATAAATCTTGCCAGACAAATCTGATCTCCTTTTTTGATCGGGTTACGAGCTTACTGGACAGTGGCAATGCTGTGGATGTCATTTATCTTGACTTCAGCAAAGCATTTGACAAAGTCCCACATGACATTTTAATTAGGAAGTTGGAAAAATATGGGCTAGACAGGGCAATTGTTAGGTGGATCTGCAACTGGCTCGATGGCCGCACTCAAAGGGTTTTAGTAAATGGTTCTGTGTCAACCTGGAGGTCCGTTTCTAGTGGGGTACCCCAAGGCTCTGTCTTGGGACCGGTTCTCTTTAACATTTTCATCAATGACTTGGAGGAAGGGATACGGGGGAGCCTGATCAAATTTGCAGATGACACCAAACTGGGAGGAGTAGCAAACACATCAGAAGATAGGAGAAACCTCCAGGAGGATCTGGATAAACTAGAATCCTGGGCTGTAACAAACAGAATGAATTTCAACAGGGAGAAGTGCAAGGTTCTGCACTTAGGCAATAAAAACCAAAAACATAGGTATAAAATGGGGGATACTTGGCTTGGCAGCACAACATGTGAGCGGGATCTTGGAGTCGCCGTGGATCACAAGCTGAACATGAGTCAGCAGTGTGATGTGTCTGCAAAGAAGGCAAATTCCATTTTAGGCTGCATTAAGAGGACTGTAGCTTCCAAGTCACGAGAAGTTATAGTTCCTCTTTATTCTGCATTGGTGAGACCTCACCTTGAGTACTGTGTTCAGTTCTGGGCACCTCACTTTAAGAAGGATGCAGCCAAACTGGAGCAAGTCCAGAGGAGAGCGACAAGAATGATCAGTGGGATGGAAGGGAAGCCCTACGAGGAAAGGTTGGGGGAACTCGGGATGTTCAGCCTGGAGAAGAGGAGGCTGAGGGGAGACATGATTGCCCTCTTCAGATACCTGAAGGGCTGTCATAGGGAGGAAGGGGCCAATTTGTTCATAGCTGCTTCTGAAAGCAGAACTAGAAACAATGGGTACAAACTGCAAGAAAGGAGATTCCGGCTGGAAATCCGGAAAAAATTCCTGACGGTGAGGGCGGTTCGGCAGTGGAACAGATTGCCAAGGGAGGTGGTGGACTCTCCCTCACTGGGGATCTTCAAGCAGAGGCTCGATGAGCACCTGTTGGAGATGCTCTAGGGGGAATTCCTGCTGCAGGCAGGGGGTTGGACTAGATGACCTACTAGGTCCCTTCCAACTCTATGATTCTATGATTCTATGATTCTATGATTCTAAGTCCTTCAGTCCCTGGGAGGTCAACTTTAGGAGGTTTTACTGTATGTCCATCAAGTATTCTTGTGGTTTTGTGGGTGCTTGCAAAACACTGAAGGGTTCATTCATCTTTCCTGACATGTCAAAGTTGAGCTATATGTGGCTGTTCAGTGGTAACCAGGAGGTGCACCTCCTCAGAATATGTTGACAGCAAGGTAAAGTTATTCTTGATCAATCAAATGCCCATCCTCAAATCCTTTAAAGCCCTGCCTGGTGAGAATAGATGCTCCTGAGCCTTACCATTGCTACCCAGAATGGCTCCGATGGCAAGTGAAGGGAACACAGTGTGCATTGCTTATCTATCATTGCATCCCCTGTAGCTACACCATCAAAAACACATTCCATCTATGTTTGCTGCCTCCTTCCACCACCCTAAATCCTGCCACTCAAAACAAGGAGCATCATTTTTGACAGCAATGGGCCAACTCTTTGAAAATTGCATGACAGTTGATTCTGGCTAAATATTGTAGCCATCTCATGGTGAGTGCTCGATGGTGTGTGTCCACTCATATGCTATTCAATAGTTTAGCAATCTAAGAACAAAATGTCTCTCTTGCCCCCACCTTCCCTTCAATCTCTCCCTTCAACCTTCCTTTCCTTCCTCCCTCTAATTCCATTTGCATAACTCATAAGAACATTAAATGTGTACACCATGTTAAGCGCATTGTTCCCAAATGTTAAGGATTTTGCTGTTCCCTCGTTAACGGCATAATTATTTCTCCCCTCGTTTGTGAACAATGAACGGGGAAAGATTTAGCAAGGAAATGTCATATAAGAAACTACTTCCTTTGCTTTCCATAAAGAAGTACCATAAAACCTATTCTCATGGACTTATAGTAGCTGCCGGAGGAGCCTTCACATATTGGCTCCCAGTTTTTTGATATGCGCAGGATTGTGCATCTGCCAGTCCATGCAGAATCAAGCCTTTATCTACCAGTGCCAAACTGGATTTGGGGTATTTATAAAAGCCTGGAGAATGATGGATCCCATGCATGGCCTCAAGTACACATGATTGGTTCATCAAGGACTTGGAATCCAATTTTATCTCATAGGAGTACAAATAGCCTAAAATGCATCTGATGAAGCAGACGTGCAATCAAGAACAGGCTCAATTTATCTGTAAGGAAATGTCCCAGCTAAGATGACACAATTTTGGTCTGCTATATCGCATTATCTGCTATATCACATTATCAAACCCATATGTCTGAACATGTGTCCTCCAAAAATAACAAATGAATTCCATCTGCTTTGAGGAAAAAAATATTACTTTGAGTTCTAGCCTTCCTTATTTTAGCATGTTTGTGTTATTTTTTCCAAGTCCCACATTTTTAACAACAGTTGGAGAATTGGGTCTTTCCACATAAGTATATTATATATTCCCGCTATTTATACCAAAAATTGGATCTTCTGGAATCATTCTTTGAATAGTACCCAAGTAACACAATTTCCAGAGTTCCAGATATTGCATAGCTTGCCATAATTCTCAAAATTTGCACTTGGAGTGATTGATCTATGGGTTTTCACACAATGTGACTATTACTGTGTTCTTTTTAAAGTTTCTAGTGCTAGAAGCACTAGAGGGCTGGCTTTTTAAAAATCTCGCACACTCAGCCAATTTGGTGCTGTGGAGCCTCATCTTGGGAAGCTCAGGATTTTGCTGTCCAACTAAGACATGATGGGGACAATAAGAACTCCAACATACACACACATGCACAACACAATCCACAACAAAATCCATCAGTTGCTCCATTTTTTCTCTTCTGAGCCATGCCTGACTTGTTTACTGACTCTGATTCAAGTCAAATCAAGTCTCAAAAAGTCTTCTGCCAAGTCCTGAAGGCCACCCATTAAGATCTGTACATGAGTCAAAAGGGGTAAGGCTAGACACAAGTCGTACCATAGTGGATTGGCACCTCCCTGGAATTCAGATCGGATTGGGCTGTCAGGCTGCAGAGTGCTCACTCATAGTACATTTATTTCATTTAATCCCCTTTCATTTGTCATGGAAAATGTTAACAAAATAAAGACATATAACCAGTTATATAACAGATTAAAATAATAAAAAACTAGATAAAGTGTTTTTCTTTGTGAATAACAAACTTCCAGCCTGGATGTATCATATATCACAGAGGGATAGAATAATCTAAAACAGGTCTACTTTCTCCCATCAAACAAAAAGCTTTCCATTGTGGCTCAAAAGGTCACCGTGTCTAGATTTGTTGCTCAAATCTTACAAAAATAGGCAGTTATATTGTGAAATTTCTTAAATAATCTTTTGACTGCTTGGAAACATATTTAAATGATGGTTGTTGTGTGAACAGCTGGAACAAATAACAGAGGAGCACACTTGCGCTTAAGTAGACCTTGGCTGCTATCCTTACCATGTCTACTCAAAAGTAACACTCTTTGTGTTCAATGGGACTTATACTGCAATCCTAAAGACACTTTCCTGGGAGTAAGAACTATTGAACACAATGAGACTTCTGAGTAGACATGGTTGGGATGGTGTTCTTACTCCCAGGAAAGTGTCTTTAGGATTGCAGCATTATTTGCAAAAATCCTTTAAATGTGAAAGTGTGTTTGTTGGGGAGGAGGTGGAGAGGGTACATTCGACTTCTCCAAAAAGCAGTCTCCAGATACAATCTATACATTAAATAATGCAGTCAGTTTTGCAAATGTTATGCTGCCATTGGATCAAGCTGTCAAGTTTTGATTCAACTGAAGACAAATATCCTATCAAACTGGTACTGGTTTGAATAGATAACCCCATTAAAGGTAATTGCAAGGGATGGATGCTCCCTCCTAGCCAGACAGGGAGCTATAGTAAAAACCATCACCTTCAATTGCTCCTAGAAGACAACAGGAAATGTACAGTTATGGATGCACCCTTTATAGAATATGGATGCACCAGTTATAGAATATAGTCCTGACATCTAAGTTTTTCACAGCATTGAAAAAGCATTTCACAGCAGACTTCTGAAACAGATGACATCTTATATTATATTTCATATTCTCTTCAAAGGGAGAATTACTTTCCAGGTGGATTTATTCATATATTGCCTTGGGTCATACAAGATCACTCTCATTAGCATTGTTCTGATCTCAGATAATTCTGGGAATGGTACCAAGTTTTAACTAGCTGACAAAATTTACCAGCTACGTTTAATATCCTACAAACATGGCCATGCCGAGTGCAAGGTTGGCTTCCAAAGATTTATATGTCCGGCAAGCAAGTGTATTGCCAGGACGCTGTCAGACGCAGCCCTTGAGAGAGATGTTATCACGTTGTGGGGGTTAGATCTGGGAAATACACAGCTGCGTGTCTCTGTTGATGTGCTTTGTATTAACATTTCATATTGCCTTAAAGGAATACTGTAAAGTAAAAAAGAAATAATGGATATTATCATTAGAGAAGAACCACAAAGGACTCAGAATCATAGAGTTGAAAGGAACCCAATAGGTTATCACATAATGCCAGCTAATGACTTGATATGAGTCACCAATATGTCTTCCGTCTGTTTTCAATGTATAGTTGGAGAAGGGCCACTGCCACAGAAGCACCTTCCATTTGTGGAGTGAGCTTCTGGTGGTAAAAGCACAAGCTGGGATACCATCCATACCATCCTGGGATACAAGCTGGGATACCATCCACTGTTCATAGTGTTGCATGGAAAGAAGCACTGGGAATAGTCCAGTCTATAACCAGTAATATCCAAATTTCCCCCGTTCTTTGCAGGGTTATGAATTCTACTGGAGAATAGTGAAAATGTACACTACTAGATATTAGGCAAACGTGGCTTAAGAGATTATGCTTGACAGATTTTCCCATGTTGGCACTTGAGGATCCCTAGCTTAAAACCAATCTTCACATTACAAATAGCGCTGAATGGTACAACATCAAAGTGAACTAGATGTTCACTTTGAACTAGTTTACAACATCAAAATGAACTCCTGACTAGAAAAGGAGTGCTGAATTTTTGAGTACTTCCTCAAATAAATACCTCTCTGTGTGTAATAAACTAGTCCCAGGATGACCATATGACCCCATCATGTCATGTGTCATTGGATTTGTATTGAAGAGCAGAATCCAATGCAAAAATTAGTTTTGAAATATCTGCTTCCTTTCAAAAGTTATTGCCAAAAAATTAAAAATATGCACTGAGCTCTATGGGAAAGTGAACATGCACAATATTGTGGCTTTGCTTGTGAGTAGGCAAACATGCCATTCTCCACCAGAAAGGCCAGGCTGAAAGGAATCCAAGACCTTGTCCTCCTTGTGAGGTTTGGGCATCTGATCACCCTGCCTATGGGGAGAAAGGCTTAAGTGTCATAGGGCCCAAGCCTAAGAAATTTAGACTGGCCGAATTCACCTGACTTATCTTTCTGTGATGGTGTGGGGAGGTCGGTGTATGTCTGTGCATTGCCTTAATCCCTCCAGGAGTGGGTCAGAAGTATCTTACCACACTTTTGTGACACCCCCAGGTCAGCACAGGATTTATGCCAAGACTTAGGCCAGCCTAAGTGGAGGTTAATATCGCAGTCTTAGGGCACAATCCAGAGCAAGTTCAGCCTGCTCTGCCCTAACTGCTCTCTCCTAACTATTCTGTATCCAGAGCAGAAAGTTATGCTGCATCCAGAGAGTCAGGAAGCCTGGGCTGCCCTAACTGCTCCATAGCATGCTAAGTAATTGACACATGGGGAAGACTTGCTTCTGAGGAGACACCCCTCAGATCACACTGAACAAGGAACACCTGTGGTGCCTACAGTGGTGACACAACTCTGTGCATCACCCGGTGCGGAAGTCTGTGTGTCCCCCCTGAGATGCACGCACCCCCCTTCCGGGACTGCACAGTCGCCAAAATTGGCGCCTGTGCAGTTGTTTCTGAAGCCAACTGGCTTCAGAAAGAGTACCACACAGGCACCATCTCTGATGCGGGCACAGTACTTTTTTTAAGCCTTTCGGCTTCAGAGGAGACTATGCAGAGTTGGTGCCTGTGCAGTACTCTTCTGAAACCATTCGGCTGCCACTCCGCCTCCTGAGCAAGGCGGACTTCCTCCGCTCTAAGGAAGTCTCCTCTGAAGCTGTTCGGCATGCGCAGTGCACCTCAGCTGGCCATTCGGGCCAGTTCCGAGGACAAGTGGCAGCTTCTGGCTGCTGCTCTGCCTTGGAGCAGACCTAAATGGGCATGCTGATGCCTGGGGCCTGCCAAAGGACAAACTCCTCCGGCGCATCACTCCATATGGAGTGTGTCACCCAATGCGGCCTGCACCAGTTGCACCAGTCTGGTCATGCCACTGGTGCCTGCCATATAAGGAGTCCCTGATGAGAAGCCAGTACATTCTACAGTGAATACAAGGGGCTTCTTGGAGTGGAGTGCTGTATCCTGAGGTTTGTGGGCAGCCATAGTTGTTTCAAAAGCAAGGGTTGCAGCTAGGCTGGCCAAGAACTCAGATTTTTGCTCAACACTGCCATTCTTACTCAGACCTTATCATGGACCCCTATGGGTCTACTCATTACTATACCTGCTCCTGAGGTGGTATATCTCTGAGGAACTCTAAGAGGGCATTTCTGCCTTGGAAACAGGCTTTGGATACAGAGTAACTGCTCTTCCCCAGGCAATGCTAAACATGCCCTCAACATGCCTCTCCTGAGCTGCATAGGCTGCCCCAGTTAGGGCAGAGCAGGTCCACCTCTCTTAGGGCACCCTATGTTGCCTTGCTCTGCCCTAAGCCTTTTCCAGAGTAACTGGGTTGGAGCCTCTTGCAGTTTCTCCACCCTAGTGATAGATAGGGCAACCCAAGGGCTCTTATGTGGACAGATCAGTTGCTCTGGATTGTGCTGCCAATCTCCCAAATATATATTGGAGCTTGTTTACATGAGGGAGCATTCAAAATTATGACACCCCCAACTGCAGTCTGAAGTGGGACACTCCAGAATGTCACCACCTCATCGTGCGTAATGAGTAGAACAACCCTCAGCTGATATATCTTTATGAAGGCAAAGAGAGAGGATGGAGTGAAGGGGGCGTAAAATTTTGCGTAAACTAAAGACAGTATCAGAAAGTGAACTCAGCACAGCAGATGGTTTATGAAGTGTAAATGACGGAGTTGTTTGATTTATAACTTGACTTCTGCGTAAAAGTCACAGTGGGAATGATATAGCAGCCTGTAAACCACAGTAAATGCTAACGTTTCTTGAAAATGTGACATCACATTTCCTTTGCTCGTACTTTTGTCCAGATAGAAGAGTTGGGACAATGAATTTTGTCATGAATCTCCAGAATCACAGATAAATCTCATGTGTGATTTTCACTTTCACTTTTCACAACATTAAATAATGTTGGTCAGAGGAAGGAGGACATTTAAGTGGCTTATGACAGCCTAGTTCTATACAAGGGAATAAAAAATATACCTGAAGGTCCAGAAGAGAAAGGAGGGCTGCCTTTAAAGCTGTTGGCAGCATGGTGGAGGAATAGTGCCCTCTTCAAGAACTGTTATTGTGTGTTCATCTCTTTGATAGAGGTGGTGTCCAACACCAATTCTAGAAAATGTGGAGAAGCATGTGAAAGTATGTATCAGTTCTGCAGCTTTGGTTGCAATCCTAAAGACATTTTCCTGGGAGTGAGACACATTGAACACAACGATGCTTATTTTGGAGTAGATACGGTTAGGATTGTGCTCTGTGTTTTTCCCACTTGCCATCTTGAATGAAACAATTGAGTAAACAGCACTGTGGCAGTGCTCGAGGTAAAAAAACAGGGAAAGACTATCCTTCCTACAATTCCATATCATAGGAACCATATCATAGTTCCAGATCATAGCAAAGTACTTCCTCTTTTGACCATATTCAGTACTAGTAACAGCCTGCAGCTATCACATATGGAGGTACCCCCAGCATCTTCTTGACAGTTGGAATGTTGACAGTTGCATCTCCTCGGCCTTCCTGATTGACACAGAATGTGGGCCAGAAGATACGGACACCCTTACGCACAGGTTAAAGCTTTTATGTAGAAAGATGTATTGTTTCACAGATATTTCACAGATTCCCCTTCAGACAGTGCCATCTGCAACAACTGGGACTGCTCACCTGTGAACTATGTGGACAGAAGCCAATGGCTCCTGTGGAAACACTGATGGGAATAAGAATAGTGGTCAGTGACCACCTCCTTTGTCTATCGTGAATATATTTAATATTGAATATATTGTATTGCATACACTGTATGTTTTAAGACACACCCTTTAGAATATATTAGAAAGTATGAAGCTGATTGCTGACCACACTTCAAACGATGGCGCAAAGAGTTCCTTGAGGAGCATGGGAACTCATGACTTCTTCAAACGGGCCTGGCAAGATAAAGTCTGGCTTTGTGTGCTGTCTTATCCTCCGGCTGTAGACAATTTCACACATTGAAATCTCTTGTTAACCGTTGTTTTGGAACCGTTGCCTGGAGACTGCAAGGGTCTGGCTTCGACAGGGTCCGTTAATTTGACATTAAACCTTAAAAAGTACCAGATGCACGTCAGTGTTGAGACAGGCTTTCAAGATGAAAACCAAAGCATTGGTAGACAGCAGCATTAAATTGAGGCTAAAGGCACAAACACTTTGACATGTTGTCCTCCCAAGACACTGTTTTTTTTATTGCACACTGGCTGCAAACCAAACATCATTAAAAGCAAGTGTTGATGCTTTATATGTACAAATATATGCACAATTGCCATGACCAGGCAAATGTGGGAGATTTTTTTTACAGCTAGAGAGATGTGGGAACATGAAGAAGGCAATGAACAAAGTTGGCCTGTGTATTCCATCCCTCCACTAGAGAGTTCCGGCTCAAAAGGATGGTTCTGGCCTGTTGTCAAGAGAGTATTTTTTGGGATGGAGAAACTGAGTTGGTTTTGCATTGTCCGCCAGGAGAGCAGCTAAAAACGGCAAAAGAATGTGGGAGAGAGACAGTGGCTCTGAAGAAAAGCTGGTGAGCAGATGGTTGAGATGGGCTGAGGTCATTGGTGGTCTTCAGGGGGTTCTCACAGGTTCTATAGAACCCTTTGCTATTGAGCGCCTGGTTCTGAGAACCAGTCACTAATGGGACATAGAACCTGTTGTTAATTTAGATTATTAGGACACAGAACCTGCTGTTAATTTATTTGAATCCCACCACAGGCTGAGGTGCATGAGAAGCCTTCCCTGAAGACCATCTGGAAAGTGCCACCAAGGAGCTACACATCTTGTCGAATACAGGTTGGACCTGGGTATCCACTGATTTGGTGTCCACTGATTTGACTCACCACTGACGCCCCTGTTCAAGGTCCACACCCCCTGTTCAGCACAGGACTTGTGCTAATAATTAGGGCAGCCTAACTGCAGGCTAGGATTGCAGCCGAATCCTATCTTATTGGAAACACCTCTGATTCTGACTTATTTTTCTTATTGAGGCAAATACAATTAATTTGTGTTGATTGACTCTTTCAAACAGTATTTTGATCCCATTTCTGCTGGTCTTTGTGTTTCTCTGGCTTATTTGACTACCTGTCTCCAGCCTCATGTCATCCTTTCAACGATGCAAAATTTATTATTTGTGGATTTATTGATCCTTGAAGTCTTGAAATCCAGAAGTCTTGATTGCTCTTCAGCCCTGTGGGATGCTAATATATCCCTGGCTCCATGCACTCTTGTTGATTGCATATGTAATACAATACAAAACATAGCAAGGAAACTCATGCAATGGTAGTCACTAATGGCATTCAGTGTGCATAGGAGATATGGCTGTTAAGATATGGTGGGTGGCTGAACTGTATAAACCATTATTGTACATAGATTCATTATCTGTTATAATCCTGAGGAGTGTAGGTCTGAGATCCAACAAAGGATAGTTAGCAGACAGTTTTCAGAATCAGGATTCAAAGATTTTGTCTCAGGCTCTCTGCATTGATACCCCCATGAGAATACAGGTATTTACCCATAGATTTTCCCAATGTGTGAAGAGGGAGCCAATTTGAGCATGGTGGAAAACCTCCCAATTTGTGTTTTCTACCAACGCTGCTGTTTCAACCGTTGTGAGCATAGGTAAGAAGGACAGTGATTTGCTGTTGGCTTGGATCTCTCACCACTACCTGTTGGCCAACCTCCTGATGTTGGCTCTGACCACATCTTCTGCTGTGTTTTGGAGTTGATCATTCACTGCATTTACAGATTGGCACCAATTCCACCCATCAACTGAGAAAGATTTCATTCTGAGATGGGGCTCCTGATTTTGTAGGATGTTTCCAACTCTCCTTAATCTCAGAGTGCTGATTCACCCCTTGAATTTACTTGTAAAAAATAGGCGGAGGAGTGTGCTTAGCAGCTGTTATCCTAGGAAAATTGATCATGTATACAGGCCAGAAGTATGCTGCCTGCTGTGGCCAAATATGGTGAACCAAACAGAAGCAAGTTCACTCAAAGTGCAGACTGGAACAAGGTAAACAGCTGTGTATGGCCAGGATTCAAAGGACTTAGGGCCCTTTGACCCGATTCTCTAAGAAAAACTCCCCATGACATGTGCTGAATCACTTTCAAAAACCATTGTGTTAGGGTGGGGGTCTCCAAACCCCTGCACAGGGGCCAGATGTGGCCCTCAGCAAGACCCCACCCACTATCTGGCCCTTGGGCAAGTCTTGTAATCCACTCCAATACATTCTTATATGTACATTTATGTAAATTTATTCTAATTTGAAATATAAATTAGTTTTCTGGCCCCAACACAGTGTGGCCCTCTTGCCAAAAGGTCTGGAGACTCCTGTACTAGGGCAAAAGGCCAAAAGTGCTTTTTGTTGTACAGTAGCACCTCATGTAACAAGTTTAATTCATTTCAGAGGCATGCTTGTTGTGTGAACGCTCTTTACGTGAAGCAGATTTTCCCGTAGGAAATAATGGAAACTCAGACAATTGGTTCCACAACCCAAAAAAATATTCATATAAAAATATTAATTGTATGTAAAAATGATGACAAAATACTGTAATTGAAGTCTACTCAGGCTGCAATCCTAAAGACACTTTCTTGGGAGTAAGACCCATTTAACACAATGAGGCTAACTTTTGGGTAGACATGGTTAGGAGGCTGCAATCAAAGACACTTTCCTGGGAGGCTTACCGGGGCTGCTGCTGGAAGTTCAAGGTGGCTGGTGGGAGCACTTGGGAGCAGTTAGGGGCAGCTGCTTCTGGCACCCCCAGACAAGCCCTCACAGCCTTCGTGTGGAGCGTCAGGGCTGCATAGTGCGCTTGCCCATTAAGCACCAGAGGGGTTTGCTTGTTACGTGAAGCAGATTTGTTACATGAAGGCGGATTCCTTGGAAACTGAGATTTGTTACATGGAACATACTTCACGTGAGGCACCACTGTATATGGTGTCCACTTGACTAGCCAGCTGGATCTAGCTCATATATTCAAAATGGACATTTTCTTTATGTAAAATATGGTTAGCATTTTGCTTTTGAAGATGGAATATTGGATAATTTAACTGTTTCCAAGCAAGGGCTGAATGGACAGTCATCCCAACTGCTAAAAGGAAGAGGTTATGATTTTGCACATCTTTGTTGCATCATTGCCCTGTAATTTTTCCTCAGAAAGCAATAAACTTGCAAGAGAAAACATGAAAGGCTAGAATGCATTTCTAAATCCCAACTTGACCTCAAAACAGTTTCAGATAAGGCTGTAACAAACCATTTTTGGATTATTCTAGGGCAGGGATGTCAAACACAAGGCCAATGACCAGTATGGCTTGCAGAAGTTCTTTGTCTGGTCCTTGTTATTCCTGGGTTCTAAACACAACCATCTTCTTTACTTCAGTGGGGAGGCAGAGCCTCACTAAACCCAGAAAGTTGGGGGGAAAGTGCAAGGACTCAACAAGTTTTTTAAAAGTACTTAGCCTTTCTGTGCAGCGGGGCACCTGGATGCAGGTGTCATGTGTGCTCCCTGAGGCATCAGGTAGGACGTTGTGTGATATAGGAAGCTGGACTAGATGGGCCTGATCCAGTGGAGGCTCTTCTTTTATTCTTATGTTTACCTAGCTAAAGGATCTTTCAACTGTGGGGTCTGGTGGCTTGGAAACATGCTGCTGGTCACTGCAAGTTGATCGAGAATAAGTAGAACAATAGCTAGTCAAGTGTTTTGTATGTCTTTTGAATGCTGATGTTGGAAATATTTGGGGAGGAAGATAGATTTTTTTAAATCGATTAAAAATACAATAGTCGATAAAGCTTATTCCAAACACAACACCAAAGTGATTACATTAACAAAACATACCTCTCCTCCAAATCACGTATTCTTTTGGGCTCAGTCCTCAATATACAGGAAAGAAAAGTGCAGCCCACATGGATTATGAGAGCATAGGCTGCAATTGTGCCTTGCTTGGAAGAAAGGATCAACTAAAGAAGTCAAGCAAATTCAATTCTCTTTGAATTGTCAGGCAAGGCCTCTCTCTCTCTCTCTCTCTCTCTCTCTCTCTCTCTCTCTGTATACAGAGCTTGACTTTCAGCAGGCAGCAGGTTAGCTTCTTTCACTTGTTGCCAACAAGAGATCCATGTTACGAAAGCTTCATGCTCTTTCTTTTGGCATACACAAAGCAGGAATTGGAGGCAGCTCTGCCTGCTGCCTCCCTAGAGCTGTTTGATGAAGGGACCTTTGCTTTTTTATATTGAAAACCAGCTGCACTGTTTTTTGCATTGGAGGCAGCCAAGATTGCAGCCTAAGGCTGCCTCTGTCAGGGTCACCAGATGCCCTCTTTTTCCAGGACATGTCCTCTTTTTTAACCTAGAAAAGAACTTAAATGTCCACTCTTTTCCTGCGATTGTCTCCCTGTAGGCAGTGCATAACTTTCTTGTAATTAATACATTATCTGCAATCCTAATCCCCAAGTTAGGCCAGCAGAAGTCCTGTGTTGGCTGAACTGGGGGTGTCACAGAAATGCCATTAGGTACATCTGTGCCACTACTGGGGGGTTAAACCAGTGCACAAACATGCGTCAGCCTCCCCTCTCCATCACGGGAATGAGGAGACAGCTGAGGTGTGCTAGCCTAAACTGGTCAAGATTATGCCCTCCTTGTGCCAATATTTGCTCCATCACTGTAGCCGCATGTGAATTTGAAAGTGGGTGTAGGTGTCCCAATGCATTTCAAAATTAGGAGACAAAGGTCCAGATCTAGACCTGCACAACAACTAATATCCCCATGAAGACACAAACTTTACAGGTGGTCCCAAGGTCCCTAAAAAAGCAGGCCTCCGTCAGTCTTGAAAGACTATGGTATCGTGCTTGGTGCTGCATATGCTGCATGCGAAGCAAGAAAGCCTGGGTTGGATTGTTATGGAGGAAAGGCTGTTACTCAAGCAGCAAATCCCCCCTCTCCACGCCACTGAATTAGTCCAATGGAAAGGCAGAGCCAATACAATTGGATCCAGCTGGCGTCACAGAGCTGGGCTAAGGACAGGAGCTCACCCTGTCTTGTGGGGCCGACCCGTGTCTCGAATCCTGGCCTGCTGGTTAACAGGCACAGCGTCTTAACCGCTTGCACCACCCACAGCCCAAGGTCCCTAAGATGTGGCCATTTTGCATATCTGTGGAGAAAATCCCTGACTCATTTGTGACCTCCCTAATCTCCCAGAGGCTTCTGTGATGCCCCATTATTCCAGGAAGACTGTCATGACATCATACTGTCCTGGGCTGCTTCCCCGAAAAACTTCTAATTCAGCATCATTACTGAAAAGCCATATGACCAAACCAATGGGCTACTTTTTCAGTCATTTGTCTTCTTTGTCCTCAGTCCAGTTCAGACAACAGACCCTAGTTAATCAACCTGCTGGAACTGGCATTCCACATCTGGTTGGGCATCCATCTGACCCATCAAGGAGAAGGTAGGGGTGTCTAGGTGGTTGTCAGTCATTGAGCCAGCTGGACCTCTGACATCCTCAACATAGTTTTCTTCACACACAAAGGTGCTTAGTTGCACTGCCCTGATCTATCATTCATACCAGCAGCTACTTCCCCGCTCTTATTGCAGGCACATGTAGGTACCACCCTTGGGGGCAATGTGAATTACTACATTAGGGCAGTAAAAAAGGCAAACACAACTTCTTCAGCATTGTTTGTACTACGTTAGGGCAGTATACCAGAGAACTGTTTTATTTTGGATTTTGATATACTCAACATATCTGGATGCCCAAACCAGGTTCGGCAGTGGAACAGATTGCCAAGGGAGGTGGTGGACTCTCCCTCACTGAGGGTCTTCAAGCAGAGGCTTGACAAGCACCTGTCAGGGATGATCTAGGAGACTTTCCTGCTGCAGGCAGGGGGTTGGACTAGGTGACCTACTAGGTCCCTTCCAACTCTAGGATTCTATGATTCTAACAACATTTCCCAATAAACCCCAGTTGTCATTCTTGTTCGCATTTTGATATAAGCCTCATTTTTTATTCTTTGCATCCCCATTGCTTTGTTCTTTAAATCTTTTAAGACACTATATATTCTCTGTTAATCTGGGAGAGAAGATTTTCCAAAGTTTCAGGTATTGGCAGCTGGAAGACAACTGTATTAGGTTTCCCAGTAATCAGTGTAGAGAATAAAGGGGGGAAAGGCCATGGTAAAGCATTACACCAGTGTTGTCCTCTTCTTTTACAAAGTCCTAATCTAGTCAGTACCTAGGAGTCCTAGGCTTGTTCCTTAAATTTCATCATGGAAGAAAGGCAGGATAGAAGCCATATAAATAAACCAGTGCCCCAAGATGCTTATTCAACAAAATAAATACCCATGTAAAGTGTTTCTTCAACACTTTACTATTACTTTGGCTGAAGTTTATATTTCATGTATTAAAAAGCAATGATCTCATCACAAGAAAAACAACCCTAACCCATATCATATACAAGGCAGACCAGAAAGGACAATAACCCTCATGTGGGCACCAGGCCAAGCTGCATTGCTAAGGGATGATGTCCATCTTCTTCAGCTTCTCAGAAATCCTTAGTCTGTTAAGTTTTCTCCTCTGTGTGTGTGTGTGTGTGTGTTGCTAACCCAGGGTATTTTCCCTACTGTAAACATGGAGCATTCACAAATCAAAGCTTTACCCCAAGAGGACAAGCAGTGGGAACAACTCCAAAAGTATGTTGTGACAGGTCTTTGCAAGCACTCTGTAAGCACTGGTTGCAGCCAACAAATTGTTTGATGAAGAGGATTTACTTTCAAAGCAGCACTTTCCTCTCTCTTGGGGATTTTCATATCACAAAAAAGCACAAGGCTTTTTTTTTAGTGTGGATTGTGATATTTTCATGGCCAAGGTCATCTGAATATTTTTCTCACAAGCACAAATTCTGCTTTCAGTTGCCACTGAAAACATCCTTCATTTAGATTAAGCAAGACACCAGGATGAGGATGGGGTGACTGGGGCAAAGCTTTTTACTATCTCCCCACCATGGTGTGCTCTGGAAAAGGTTCAGGATCTTTCTTCAGCACGGCTGAGAGAGTGTTTGCCTGGAGAGTGGGGTGATCATATGCTGTCTTCCCTTGGTGTTCCCTCACATAACTCTAGAATTAAAATCCACTAAAATTTAATATTGGGAGAGTTAGGACAAATCACTCTGGTCAGTGAACAATAAGCCCTGCCTTGTCCAGGATTTAATCCTGGATAAGGGTGCTGACCTGGCATGTATCACAGAGCTTATTGGGGTGATCTCGAGCACTGTGTTGCAGTGCTCTCACTTATTCATGTTGGGAGACTTCATTGTCCTTGCTAAGGTCTCCAGATATCTGCAGCTCAGGACATCATGGCTGCAATGGCAACTATGGGTCTGTTTGCAAAGAATATTTGCCCACCAAACAATGTGGGACACACAATGAACCTGGAATTTACTTTCTGTATCTAGCCCCCCTTGTAGGCACCAAATTGCTATTTGAGACCCACTCCTCACCATGTACTAGCTCTCCCTAATACAAAATTACAAGATTGTGGTAGCTGTGGAGCAGTTAGGCAGGATTTTGAACCTCTGTCCTAAAGTAAACGGTTTGTGTGTATACACAGTATGGCTCTGTCTGACAGTGTGGTGGGGGACACTGTGTCTTGGTCTAACAGTATGTCGGGGGCACTGTGGCTTGGTATGACAGTGTGGCTCCATCAGTGTGGCAGGGGACAGTGTGGTTTAGTCTGACAGTGTGGTGGGGACAATGTGGCTCAGTGTGGCAGGAACAGCATGGCTTGGTTTGACAGTGAGGCAGAGGACAGTGTGGCTCCATCAGTGTGGCAGGGGACGGTGTGATTCAGACTGACAGTGTGGCAGGGACAGCCTGGTGCGGGACAGTGTGACTTGGTCTGAAATTGTGGTGGGGACAGTGTGGCAGGGATAGCATGGCTCCATCTGTCAGTGTGGTGGGGCCAGTGTGGCAACTGCGACAAGGAACTGTCAGTGAAGAAAAGCCTCCAAATGAGAAAGGGCTGACACTCAAATAGTGGATGGGTTCTTTTCATTGGTGAATCATGGAATGAGTGGTCATGCTGGGACAATGATGCCTGCTCAATCTCATCTTCACCATTCTGAAGACAGGATCATCTGTCTCTGGCCCTCTTGTTGCTTAAATGATATATGATGAAGAATCCAAAGATGAAGTCAGCTCTGGAAAATTTATTTATTTATTTTAAAAATTTATATCCCGCCTGTCTGGGGCAAATTAGCCCGACTCAAGGCGGCTGCCATAAAACATAATTAAAAACATAAATAAAAGAATTTGTTAAAAACAATTAAAACATCAGCTAAAAACAACATAGATTAAAAACAATAAAACAAGAGCCCCTCCAACCTCTGCCCCCTAAAAAGCTTTTTTAAAATAAAAAGTTTTAAGGCTCAAGATGATTCACTAAAATTTCCTTCCAAGTGTGGTTGCTAGGCTCCTGGAAAACCTTGGGCTTTTTGCACCACAAAGCTGAAGTTGGATTTCCTTCCCTCCATCACAGGTCTTGGATTGTGATTCACCAAACTTGTGCACTCCTTGTAGTCCTGCCCAAGCAGGCAGTGAAATCAAGATTTATTGTGCCTCTGGTGAGCTGCCATAGATGGTTAGTGAGAGATCAGTAGTTGAGTAAACCTGCTCTGCGCCATCCAGCACATCAAGCCAAAAGCATACTGACGTTCAGAATACTGATAGGGTTCAGTGGAATCTACTTTCCGGTATAGAATTCTCCTTGTTTAACAATACAGTATTACCAGGAAGCACATGAACTTCCTTAAGGAACTTTATCTTCTATATATATTAAAAAATGAAAAGTCACTCACTGACTCACTGACTCATCAACGCCCAGCCAAAACCAGTGGGCCTAGAAGCATGACATTTGGGGGAGGGAGTCACTATGATGAGTCATCCCTCCATGATGGAGGGAGTCAGTATGAACTGGTTTTCGGAAATTCCAATCGGAATGGGGTGCTATGGGGCGCAACGTGTTTTCCTCCCTATACTTTGCATTGAAGAATTGGTGACTGAGGAATGCTCTGCCCCAATCCCCAGACCCAGAATCATGAAATTTGGGGAAGGTCTTCCACCTGTCACATAAACACCCACCAAGAACCGATGTGGAGAAATTTAACTCTTAAGGGGTTAAAAAGGGGTGCAATGTGGTTTTGTCCTGTACTTAACATGGAAAACTGACCAACATCTAGCCAATTTGGTGCTCAGTGCCTGGTGCAGTGGAGGGTTGTTGTTCGGAGGGAGGGGTTGCACTGGGGAGGACGCTGCACATGGGGAGATGATGCGCATGGGGGGGTTGATGCTCATGGGGGATGTTGTGCATGGGGGGTTGATATGCATGCGGAGATGATGTGCATGGCGGATATTGTGCATGGGGTGGATGCACGCATGGGGGAATGATGCACATGGGGGAATGATGTGCAGGGGGGTTGATGCGCATGGGTGGTTGAGGCTCATGGGGGATGTCATGCATGGGGGGTTGATATGCATGGGGAGATGATGTGCATGGGGGATGTTGCACATGGGGTGGATGCGCAATGGGGGTTGATGCACATGGGAGATGATGTGCATGGGGGTTGATACGCATGGGGGAAGGATGTGCATGGGGGAATGATGCGCACGGAGGGGTTTGCTGCACATGGTGGGTTGATGCACATGGGAGGATGGCGTATGGGGAACTTTTACTCCCACAATGTGGGTATGTTTTCGCTAGTTGCCAATAAAATTGTGCATAGCCAGTTTCCACCACTGGGAGAAAAAGCAAAATACTGAACATTAACACTATTAGGATTAATGAAGTAACGAAGTAGTAAGTTTTGGATTCTCCAGAATTCTTCTTCAAGGTTGGATATTAAATTTGAAGAAGGGTTTCGTTAGCTCAAAAGATTACTCATTGGATTCATCCAACACAGAGCTATACTGAGCCATTAAGTCACAATATCCTACAATTCCTGATCTTCATAGGCAATGAAACTGCCCTTTGCTTTGCAACATCAGGTTTTTGTTTTTTGATATTGACGACATTATTAGCACCTTTCTCTGTAGTTGGGATTTTATTTCCTAGCTGCCAAGAACGCTTTTTAGTGCAAGTGCCTTATCTGGCAGAGTGCAAGTTTTTGGCAGCTACATAGCTCCACCTTCTGGCTCATTCAAGGACTGACAAAAAGTTATTACTATCTATTATTTTGTATTGTATATAAGGGGGAATCTCCATTTCAGAAATTCAGTCTGATTGCAAGGTGTATGTACACCTTGAACATCTAGAACATGGTTCTCAATCTTCCTAACGCCGTGACCCCTTTATAAGTTCCTCATGTTGTGGGGACCCCAACCATAAAATTATTTCCGTTGCTACTTTATAACGGTAATTTTGCTACTGTTATGAATCGTAATGTAAATATCCAATATGCAGGATGTATTTTCATGGTTACAAATGAAATATGTGTTCTATGCACACATTGAACACAATAGGATTTATTTCAGAGTAGGCATGCATAGGATTGGGCCCTGAGGCTGCAATCCTATCCATATTTACATGGGAGTAATTGCCCCCCTGACTATAATGGGATTTATTTCAGAATAGGCATGCATAGGATTGGGCCCTGAGGCTGTCAGTCAGCCCCAGTGCGCACGCAGCTACAGCCGGAGGTCTGACCTGGCCCCCTGCACCAGAGGTCTTTAGGCGACCCCCAGGAAAGCTCTAGGCAACCCCAAAAGGGGTCCTGACCCCCGCTTTGAGAAACGCTGATCTAGAACCATGTGTCAAACATACGGCCCGTAGACCGAATGTGGCCTTCGGAAGCAATTTATCTGGTCCCAAGAAAATTGAGCTCTCCAACCTAGATCTCTCATATTTTGAAAATACGATTTGCACATTTTCTCTTTTGTCATTTGAAACTTATGAATTTAATATGAGAACAAAGTGCTTATTTCTGGCTATCATAAGCTTAATGTATCACTTACTGCTTAATGATGTAACTCCCAGCTTCGAGTCCAACTGGACTTCTAGTCCAGTTTCCAGTATTCAGTGTCCCAATAGATCAGGGGAGCCAAACAAGAGGACTCAGAAATTTCCTGGGATCTTACCTGAGCATCAAAGACCTGATAAGTTCCTCTCAGAGGTCTTCCACCAGATGCCTTCAGAAGAACAGGAGACAGAAATGTGTATCTTTTTGGCAGGATACAATTTGTATCCTTTGGCAGATGCTACTGCCTTGTAGCTGGCATTTAAACAGAGTCTATAACCCAGAGATTGCATAAACTCATCATGGCTTGAAACCCATAATGGACTTCATAAATTTGCCCAGTCCTTTTTAAGGGCATCCAGGTGCCATCACCTCCTCCTGTGGCAAGGAGTTTCATGGATTAATTATGTACCATCTGAAGAAAATATTTCTTACTGTCTGTTCTACCCCACCCACCATTAACTTTTAATAGATGTCTTGTGTTGTATGAGAGGAAGACAAACTTCCTCTATCCACACCATCCATCCCATGCATAATTTTACATATCTCAATCATGTCCTTTCTCAGGCACATTCTTTCTGAAGGGAAGAGCCCCAAATGTTCTAGCCTTTGCTCATAAAGTTGCCACTGTTGTCACTCTTTTTCAGTACCTTTTCCATTTCCATTATATTCTTTTTGTGATGTGGTAACCAGAACTGGATGTGGCTTTCCTGCTTATTTTGGGGGTTGGGGAGGGGATGGCAGCATAATATTGACTATTTAATTCCCAGTGTCTCTCTCCTTTTTAAATCATCCCAAGCATGAAACTGGCCTTCTTCACAGACACTGCACTCTGGACTGACACTTATATAAAACTATCTGTCTAATATCTGACTCCTAATCCCTGCAGAGCAGGCATACCTAGGACTTTTAGCACCCAGGAAAAAGCCATCATATCACGATGAAGAACTTCCTTTATTCACATTATCCAACCCATACAATTGATTCTCTAGTTGGAAAGGTTAGAGCATGATGGTGCACTTGGCAGCTGCTGAAGGTGCATGTGCTCCAATTGCTTTCCAAATAGGGTGATCATATAGAATGGAGGCCAGAGTGCCTGCACCTTTAACCATTGCATAGAAGAGGGAATTTAGGCAGGTGCTGCTTTTTAAACCCGTCTACATTAAGCTAAACCTGTCTAAATTCCCTCTTCTTGCAATGGTTAAAGGTACAGGCACTCTGTCCTCCAGGTAACCAATCATGATGGTTATCATGATGGTCATCAGAGGTCCTTCACTCAGTGCTTCAGACCAGATAGGTGGGTGGTTATTTGGGAAAAATATTCCAACTCTGGAACATTTTTTCTAGTGCTGCCTGCCCGCAACATTGATGAGTTTTAGAAGTTCAGCCAAGACTTCCCAGTTGCAACAGGTATATACGGTAATAGACAGGATTGTTATTAGCTCCAAGCGCATGGATGGTGCTGCTCCTCCTCAGACACATGAATGAGGAGTAGCAACACTGCCTAGCAACATCACCATAGAAATAGATACGGACTAATATGCTTGCTGGCTCTCCAGATGATTTGATCCAACGCTTTGAACGATTTAAGTGTCCAAAATAGTTGCTCAAAATAACATCAGTTTGTGAAGAGTTTGTGATGTGTGGCAGAACATTTGAAAGCCAGTTTGAGATGGAAGGAACTGCATGTGCTGAGCAAATAAGCAATGAGCAAACAGCCGAATTAATAAAACACACTCTCACAACTCAATCCTAACTTTCCAGCAGTTGGTTATTGATCTGTGGGTCATTCTCCTGACCTCTGATAGTAGGTTGATCTGATGCAGCATGGGGGTATTCATACTTCAAGGTGGCCATCAGAGCTAGAAAGTTGGTTAGGATTAGGCTGTCGTCAACTCACACAGTGATGGAGTTCCTGTATCCACTAAAAATCTCTCTAAAAGGAAATCTCCCAACCTCTTACACTCTGCTTTTAGGCCAGTGTTACACAACCTGGGTAATCACAACCCCAGTCCATGTTTTACTTCTAAGTTGCGGCTGCCTCTCGTCCCACTTGACTATGCCACCACAGGGATGGTTCACAGTTTTTCTAAGGAAAGGTAAGCCATTGGAGGCGTGCCATATCTCAGTGAGATGCGTGATGGTCAGAATCAATGCTGAAAATTTTTTCATTTTTTAAAAAATGCATCAATGTATTGTTTTGACCTGAGGACAATTCAGAAATAGAACTTATCTATTTCCATTTCATGCCTTTCCTGTCCTATCAAATTTATATCTGGGAATAATCGACATTTTCCCCGTTATAGTTCTTCCTGTGTATGGGATGACAAAAGAAACATTGTAGCAGGGTTTTTTCCTCTTTTTCCAGGACATGTCCTGTTTTTGAGCCTTATGTCATGGAAAAAACTTCAGTGTCTTCCTTTTCCATGTGAGCAAGGAGCACAAACCTCGTAATTAATAAATTACATATAACATGCTTTAAATTTTAATTATAAGTAATATAGTGTTTAAATTAATCACATGAAAGCAACACACACATGAGTGTTTTTAGCTTTTATTTTGTCATGCCCTACATTTTTGGTGTGTGTCCTACATTTTTTGGGGGGGGGGGGCTTATCTTCTTTTGTAGTTATGACATCTGGTCACCCTGCCTTGGGGTGAACCATTATTTAATACAGGTGCAAACTCCAGCTTCATGTGGATGCAGCATTTCTGCATCTCACATGGAGGCTTCTCCACAGGGATCCATATTTCAAAAGAACAGCGAAGACAACATCAGTGTCCACGCCACATGCATGCGCTGGCCTTAAAAAAACCCAAAACAAAACCAGCGAATGGTTTCTCATATTTCTTTGCTCTTCTTTCTCCAACTTTGCCCACAAGAGGGAGTCATATTTGCAAAACTGGTAAAGAACTACTACCTGCAATCGAGTTTGTGACTGCATCGCATTTATCTCAATATACACTGACAAACTGTCATTCATTCATTTCGTCATGAGAAATGGGTGGTAGTGCTTCCTTAATAAAAAGAGGGGAAATATTCATTTTCTAAAGCACACTTCTTCTTTGTAACATCTTAATTCTTTTAATGAGCGGGAAGAAGAAGTAATTTGAGCAAAAATAAACACATTAGAAAAAGGAACATCAAAGGCAAACCAGCTTTGATAAAGTATTATATCAGGGGGAAAATCCTTGCAAATCAAGTATTGCTTTCACTATAATCTGATAAGCCTGGTTTTTCTCTGCAACTCTATTTAGAACTCTTTGGCCAAGCGCACATGTTGACACTACCCAGAAAGCAAGAGGAAATTAGCTGTGTTTGGCTCGCATTGTTCTTGCAGCGCAAACAATGAAGGAAAAACAGCAGTGACCAGTAATCAAACCTTGATGTTTTACACTTCCTTTTCTCCAACACTTTAAACCATGAAAAATATCATACTGTGCAATCCTAAGCCTGTCTACTCAGAAGTAAGTCCTGGTGTATTCAGTGCGACCAACTCCTAGGAAAGTGTGTTTAGGATTGCAGCCCTATACCATAATAATCAAGTGGAACTTACCTCTGCTTCATCATGCAAAGACTTGATTTGTCTGCAAAAGGCTGCAATCCTATGCTCTACTGAATTATGAAAACATTTTATAACATCCCTTTTAACTAAAAACATTTAACTCCAGCCCAGGGGTGCCCAAACCCTGCTGCAGTTGTGGCCTGCAGCAAGCCTCCATGAAACCAGCAGAGAGTCCCTTCTATCTATTTCGCAGTCAAGTCCTGTAATTTTCTGGAGGTGAAGAGGTTTTCATCAGTGGTGGGCACCAGCAGGTTAGCACCTACTCTATAGAACTGGTTCTTAACAAGAGATAGTACATATAAAGTTTAAAAATAGCCATTTAAAAGTGGCTGCCAGATGGACAGAGAACCGGTTCTTAATTTCTTTGAAGCCCATCACTTGTTTTCATGTAGAAGTTTCATGCGCCTCCTCTCTCTGTGTTTGAAAGTGCTTATGAACTGGTTTGAAGATCACCCCCTCTCCCCGTGTTAGAAAGTGTTTATGATCTGATTTGAATTCATTCATTCACAAGTTCCATCTCTGATATATTCATTTATGCAAATTTTTGTAAATCAAGTTTGACGTGTAAATCTATTTTTTTCTGGCCCTTAATGCAGTGTCAGAAAGAGAACACCTCTGCTCTAGAACCATGAAAGGTCTAGGCTAACCTTATCTACCCCCCAACCCCCAAATGCCCCATTTAAGCATTAAGGCTGCAATCCTAATCTCCAGCCCGGCTTGCCCTGTGCTGACCTGGGTGTGTCATAAAAGTACCATAAGACACTGTGTGCCACTCCTAGAGAAGGAGTAGGCCAGTGCACAGACATGCATTTGCCTCCCTATATCACACTGGAATGGAAAGACTGATGAGTTGTTCTGTCCCAGTTTAGGATTGCATCCTGTCTTGAATCTTTCCTGAAGACACCCAGAATCTAGCTTGTTTCGGATGAAAGGGAATTCCACAGTTATCAGTCACACGAAACGCTTTTCTTTGAAGCTCCATGAAGTATTTATTCACAGTAGGCAGATAAACACGTATACATGGAGGCAGAGAGAAAAAAGCCTTTAATGAGCAGGGAGGAAATTAATCTCTGACAATTCTGTTTAAAGCTTTCTCATATAAACTTGGGGTCACAGTATACAGTACATTTAGGGCCCAATCCTGTTACCCATGAGGTTTCATCATTACAAAATCAATCTGTTATTATTGTCATATAAGAATATAATGTATGAGCAAGGATATGTTTTTCCCATAAGGCTCAGAATACAGTCCAAACTGAAGGCCTAGTCAAGTGTACCTTTTCTGACCTTTACCCTCGTGCTGTGTATTGTAGCCCCATATCTGGTCTAAGACAAGTCCCATTATCTTGCTAACAGTCAACACTCAGACAGCAATCAATGCAAATTCCTAACCAGTCCTACTATCAATGTAAATTGTTTGTTTCCTGTCTGGTTAGCCTAGTAAACATTCAAAGGATTAACAAAAAACAACCAGTCAGGTAGAAAAGGTGCCAAAATATGTATAAATAGACTTATGATTTTGCCTCAAAGGCGTGTGTGGAATTTGTCCCTCGCTAAGGAGAGAATCTGCCCCCCCCTCTCTCTCCCTCCCTCCCCCCCCCCAATGATGGCCAGACCATTGAAAGGATGCGCTCTCTGGATGGGTAATATGCCATCTTTTTAAAACCTGCATTCTTTCTCACCCCCCTTTTCCTACTCTCTTTCTCAGTGGTTTATACTAGGTTCGACAGCTAAGTAAGAGCCTAAGAACTCAGTTGACTGATTGTATTTCATTGTTATTCGTGTTATCTTGCTGTGATTATTCTTAATAAGCCTTGCTAAAATGTACCTTCTAAAGCTCATCCTTCAACAAAGGTTATCTGAAGTGATGCCGTTTGATTTAAATGTCTAGCCTTCATTCTTATGATCAAAGAGTCAGTGCTTAATTCCTCTTACAAATATTGTATGCTGCTCTTTTGGTAACAATTTGTTGTGGTGGTGCTAAACACCAGGGTTGAGTGTCACAAATGTGCCACAAGGCACATTTTCAACACCCATAGCAAAGGGGCTGTCATTGCTAGACCAGTACCAGTCAGCACTGAGTCTCAGTGTAATGTGGTGCACCAGCCAGTGCGCCAGTACTGGCAATCAGTGAGCATTTTTGGGGTGGGAGGAGGTGAGGGTTAGGTAGAATGGGTCAAGGAATGGTGGGACAGGATGAGGACCAACCCAGGAGGGGATAGTTCATGTAGACTGAGAAACACCATTGCAGAACATGGGGCTTTCACGAAGAAGACCTCAACTGGTCTTGATGATGTCACTGGATGCAGCTGCATCATGCAGAGTCATGGGGGATAGGATTGGGCTGTTAATTTTTGGGGCTGATGGCTGTTTTTCCTTAATACTGGGAGGAGTTCCATCTTGAGCTCTTGGAATGAGGTAGAGGACCTTTATCCTTTGTCCTACGATATCTTTGATTCAGGTTGAAATGGGACACTGTGATGTGGGACCAAGTCTCCCATTGGTGACCAGGAAGTAGTCAGTTGGCCACTATGCAGCACAATGGGGAGGAAGAGACAGTTATCCTTTAATGTGCTGTGTTAATTTGGATTAATCAATATTATCAGTGGTGGGCACCAGCAGGTTCGCACCTACTCTATAGAACCGGTTCTTAATAAGAGATAGTACATATAAAATAGCCATTTAAAAGTGGCTGCCAGATGGACAGAGAACCGGTTCTTAATTTCTTTGAAGCCCATCACTGAATATTATATGAAGCACAATGAAGTATAAAGTGTTTGAGTGTATGACAGTGATACTTTCTTTATTTTTCATGTGTATCACGTTAGTAACATAGGTTGCTTGAGGCTTCACAAATTGATTCTGCCCTATGGCAATTTACTAGCTAAAATAATTTCTGTATCAACTAAAAAAGTCTAAAAACTTCTTCAGCAGTTATATAGTTAGCAAGATGATCCTTCCTCTTTTGTGCTTTTAATTAAAAATAAATAATATTCAATAAATGAGGAAAGGAGAAGTTTTATGAGGAGAGACTGGAAAACCTACTGCATTACATGGTCTAATCTCCTTCTATCCTAAAAGGAACTGTGCAACTTTAATTAAATCCAGATCTTGAAATCTTCATCCTGAAGATCACCCATGCAAGGTGTGGGTTAGTTCCTAGAATGCTCTTTGGACATATTATTAACACCTATGGAAAATGTTTGAAATGCAGCATGAGAACAAGTTACAGGTACATATTTCATTGTCAGTCTGTGTGTGAGAAATATGAAGTATGGACACAGTAGCATCAGACAATTAAGTTTTACTGTCCTAATTGAGTCCCACTAAGTATGTGCTGAATTGAGGAAAGTGTTATTATCCATCTATACGAGTTAATTACCATAGTTGTTTCTCCTCTATTGGCAATATTTGCATTCACAGACACATCTAGAAAATTAGGCAGTCAATATTGCATGATGCTAGATACAGAAGACAACAAATTGCCCACTTTTTTGTTTGTGCCTTCACAAGGCTGACAACATCCTAACAGGGCAGGATGGTCTCCGATTACAAAGCAGGTTTTGCTTCATTTTTGTCTGAACTGTTTTTCTACAGTGGAGCAAGTTGCCTTCTCTGGTATGTGACCTAAAGCACAGTTATTTTTGTCAGGGTAACTGATAACTACAGGGATCCAGCTAATCAGGAAAGGGGAAGCAATTCCCCTATTATCTTAATTCATTTATTAAATGGAAAGAGGGCTTCAGCACAACCTTCTTTGAGAGAAAAGGTGGAGTACAAAAAGGTGGGGTAACAAAAAATAAAAATTATTTAATAACACTGCTCAGAAGATCACTGGCTGTTCCCTTCCTTCCTTGGAGGAGCTTTATAGCGTAAATTGTCTGAAGAAGACTTCTAAAATCCTGAAAGACCAATCACATCCTGGTCATCAGTTTTTTGTACTACTGCCATCAGGCAGAAGATACAGGATGATTAAAACAAAAAAGAATAGATTAAAAACAGTTTTTATCCTAGTAGTGTTTAGACTAAATGCAGCGGTATAGTGATATGTTGCACAGTCTAGCAAAATGGTCACATGGGATGTTCTTGTTCTAGTGTATTGTGTTGTTTTTACCATTGCGAAAGCACCTACCGGTAATTTTGTTGTATATGTGTACATGTGTGCAATGACAAATTTATATTCTATTCTAAAAATAGGACATATGGTACCCTTTGAGCTGGTTGTGCCAATTGTTGAAGGAGTAATATGTTGTCCATATGCCAGGTCTCCCCTACTTCAGGGCATATGAAGTAGTACCTCAGGGCATATGAAGCTGTACCTGAGCTGTACCACCTCAAGGCCTTGTTCAGATGCATGCTGGAAAGTCAGCCACTCTGTATTCAGCAACTCCCCATCATTCTGTATATCTCTTTGAAGGTTCACATGAGATATGCCGTTGGTTTTTGCTTGAATTCCTCATTAGTGGAGCAGTCTCAATATTAATATTTCAAGGGCAGCTACATCAAGCATGCAAGACTTACACAACTGCCTCTCCTAATCATGGCAGCAATAAGGCTTGTTAACTAGGGCCATCTGGTTCACATTGGCTGACAATCTATGTCAAGTTTGTGCTCCTTGCACGCTTTGGTCCTTCAATAACATCAGCAGTGCAGGGAGAGACATGCTTCTCTCCGTCTCGCTGTCTTTGATGTGACTTAATATGCCAGACTGATCTGAAAAGAAACTCACTTGTAACAGAACCTTGACTGTATCCAGTGACAGGATTAAATATTTGTTGGTGCCTCTTTGCCAGAGAAGAAAGGTCACCTCTTAATCTGATGACAGCTATTCAAAACCAATTTAAAGGGAAAATTTTATTCCTAATTGTTAGTGCCTATAGCAGTATGGAAAAGAGCACACTGAAGGATTTGGTTTATTCCAGATTCCCTGGAAACCTTTCTAGGCACCCCAAGTCACAACCTGAATCAGGTGGCCCCATAAATGGGCCGGCATACCCCACTGGCCAGGAAGACCAAAGCATTCATGCACATGCAAGTCCATCAATACTTTAACCATGGGCTATTGTTTGCAGATAAAGATCCATCTAGTTAAAGCTATGGATTTGCCTATGGTAATGTATGGCTGTGAGAGCTGGAACATAAAGAAGGCTGACAGCTGAAGGATAGATGTCTTTGAATTATGGTGCTGGAGAAGACTCTTGGGAGTCCCTTGGATTGCTAGGAGATCAATCAGTCCATCTGCAAGAAATCAATCCTGAGTGTTCACTGGAAGGACAAATACTGAAACTGAAGCTCAAATATTTTGGCCACATCATGAGAAGGGAGGACTCCTTTGAAAAGAGCCTGATACTGGGAAAAACTGAAGACAAAAGGAGAAGGGGACAGCAGAGGAGGAGGTGGTTAGATTGTGTCACTGAGGCAATGAACATGAATTTGGATGGATTTTGGAAGCTGGTGGAGCATAGGGGGGCCTACCATACTGCAGTCCATGGGATCAAAGAGTTGGACATGACTGAACAATGAAACAACAAATTGCTTAAAAACTGTTGAAAGGAAGATTTTAAATATATATATTTTACACACAGATATTATAAATCAACAACAAAAGAAAAAAATTCAGTGCCTTCACAATTAACCTGGTCAAGCTGAATATTCCTCAAAGCAAATGAATAGGAAAGTATTTTAGATGGTCTGCATTCCATCTGGCTAATGGGACCACATCAAAAAATAAAGAAACAAATTATTTCAGGAAATTGGGAACACAAGTTTCACAGAATATGAACAAGCTACTTTGGATGGTGATATAGTTGCAGTGACTTGCAAGGATACATGCTAATAAGCCCTCAATGCTATTTTATCAGGACTGAAGTTCTATAGATGTCCTGATACCAGCTATTTATTAGGCTTGACAGATTTCTTATTGTGATCTTTCAAGGCTGATTCACATTTTAAAGAAAGTGCTTTCAACTCCCCCTTTATATTTGTAGCCTAGAACACTTGATCTGTTATCAAATATCTTCATGACTCTGGAACTGAGCTTTTAATCTTGCCCTCTGTGCTAAACGTGAGGCTTTGACAGTGTCCATAATAGGAAACAGAACATACAGTATCTTATAGTGTATCCTTAAGTGGGGGTGGGGGAAAGAGAGTACCCATGGGAAGAAAAGACAGTAAGTACCTGATTTGCTGATAGTATTTTGTGAGCAAATAACATGGTTGAATATATTCCAATTGAGCCCAAGTTAAATCACTACACTGCCACTTTCTGTTCTGATTTCTAATAACCAACATGCAGCAAACGGGGAAAAATCGCAAAATGGCAAAATAGCGATCATACCATCTTTCAGAACAGCCAAGCAACAGGGACATTTCATTCAGGAGGCATGGTTAATATCAGGGTGACCTCCTATTTTTCCAGGACATGTTCTGTTTGTGACCTAGGGGAAAAAAATCTTCATTGTCCTCCTTTTCTTTGTGAGCATGTTACTTTCTTGTAGTAAACAAATTACATGTAATAAATTATACATTTTTTAACATTTAATAACAATATAGTGCTTCAATGAACCACATCATAAAAGAAATGTTTTTATTTTGTGTGTGTGTGTGTATTTATGTTTTTGTCCTCTTTTGCGGTTATGACATATGGTCACCCTGTTAATATGCTCTTTCCTAGCATAATGGGAGAGGAGCATAAAGATGTGATGTTTCTGATGGAGGGTGGTAGAAGAGTGGGGGTTGGCCAGGATCCTGCACTTATGCAAGATCCTGACCTCATTCTGGAACAACCTGATACAGCTCCAAGCTACTTGGATTGGCACCAAGTCTGAAGATGGCACTGTGCTCCATTGGGCTGCTGTGGCTCTCCCAGTAATAAGGGGAAGCAATTCCCCTTGCCCTTGGGGTGAACTGTTTTGAGCCCCAAAGGAGCTGGATACAAGGGGGCCGCAGCCCCCTCCTCCATTCCAGTACAATTTAAGATTGTGCTGTAAATCCCAATTCTATTCACTTTTCCAGCACTGATGCACTGCATCCTGTAGTAGTGGGGCACTCAGAGGACTCCTCAGTGTAAGGGAGTGCAGGAAAGCTGGATAGGATTGGGTTGTCACAAGCATTTGCACAGAATAAGTTGTATGCAACCTCTCAGAATGGTTGAGGGTAGTAAAGGACATTCTCAATATTGAATATTAGATGGCAAAATACCATAATGCCTTATGGCCTCTTGCGCAGTACAAATCAGATCTGAGAGAGACCAAGATAGTCATGTCTAGCTGAGAGACCAAGATAGTCAGGTCTAGCTAATGAATTAAGGAGAACAGTTCTCCTTAATTCTTATTTTCAATGCTAAGTGCATACTTTACCATCTCCTTCCTGCCCTTGGCAGGATGGGCTTTGTTTCCTGAGCAAATGTAACCTTAAGTTTACTTAATAAACTTTTTTATTTTGGTGACATGTGTGTGTGTCCTCTCTTGTGTTTGCTCACAGATTGAACCTCCTGATTTCAAGTGGCATTGTCGGCGCGTATCAAGGCTTAGTGTGGTTCACGTGAGTGCCGGAAAGCCTTTGAAGTATGAAATGGCTCACACAACCAAAACAAGTTTTGTAGTTCCACAACTCTAATATGCCTTTCTGATTACTGAAAATAACATTATATTGTGGAAATAAGGGGTAATAGCTCCTTCAAAAGACAAATCAAATAGGAGAAGCTTCTCAGTATTGGATGACCAGGTGTTATAATCAGTAAAGATGACAATGCACACCAAAACGTAGAACATTCAAGAAAAATCTAGGGCATGACAAAATAAAAGCTAAAATATTTGTATACTGATAACGTGTTGTTAAACACTGTATTGAAGCTGAAGGTGTCCCCTGCAGATTGCCTTGCTAGCTGTTTCAAGAGCCAGTTTTCCAAAGACGTCTCCATGGGCATGTGGCCTGCATGCACTGCATGAACGGTATTACCTTCCCACTGAGGTGGTACCTATTTATCCACTTCCATTTGAATGCTTTCAAACTGCTAGGTTGGCAGGAGCTGGGTTAAGGTTGGAAGCTCACTCCATCTTGCAGTACTCAGGTCTCAAATTGCTGACAAGATGATCTTCAGATTGACAAACACAGCACCTTTAACCACTAAGTCACTGCACTGTATTACTTACTATTAAATTTAAAACTGTTATGACATGTAATTTATAAAGTACAAGAAGGCTGTGCACAGTCTGCAATGGTACATTCACAGGGAAAAGGAGGACATTTTTCTTCAAAAGGCTGAAGAGGACATGTCCTGCAAAAGGACATGTTCTGGTTGGCCTCTAGCTGTGGGAAGGGACAGTGATGGCAAAAAATGGGGCAGCAGCTCATTTGCCTTAAATCTTTGATAAAATGTTCAGCTGCTCAGCCACAGGTAAGCAAATGGATGAAACTGACAAGACTCTTCCCTGATCATGCCAGGGAATGGAAACTTCCCTGATCATGCCAGATGGGGGAATGGAGACTATGAATAAAATGGCTGTGAATCACACTGAGAGGAAGATTACACTTTCACTAACCCCCTTTATGGGAGGACTGCATCCAAGTGAAGTTGGAAGGCAGTAAGACATACCAACCACCTAAGCAGGCAAGGGAAAAGAATGTGTGTACCTACTGGAAGCAAAATTGAGGCATTTAAAGTGTAAATAGCATTGAAGGAGTAATGCACATTAACGGAAACAATGAAGAGAGGTTGCTTAAAAATACACTACTTGAAAATTCAAACTAAGTACACTACCAGCAGCAAATCCGTAGTTAGAACAGATCTCAACGGAGCAATGGAGAGGGCCAATGACAGGCCTTCATCAAAGTAATAAATAGAACCAGTATTGAGAATGTTGGCAGTAACACCATCCTGAGCAGCAGTTCATTGGCCTTCTCAGTTTATCCATCATACACTCTCCCTTCACTGACATTCAGCATGTCACGTAAGAGTCAACAGAGCCCAATTAGATTTTTGTGACTTAAGACTTAATGTATCAAATATCATCCTTTCAGACCTGTAGATCTGCACTTTTAACAGCCCTGATCCAAGACTGGACTGGCTCTGAGAAAACAACTGGCTCTTATTTTGTATCAACAACTGTGCTTTTGCCGAATAGGGACTTTCCCAATGAACTGATTAAAGCCACTTTTGCCTAAGGCAGGGATGTCATACTCTAGCCTGCAGGGGAGATCTGTGTGGCAATACTGTGTGAAGTTGTTCTGTCCTACCATGCAGCCTCCTGGCCTTGCACCAGATCTCTGTAGAAACTCAGACCTGGCAGCTGCTTCCTCTGGGAAATTGGGATATGGAGCCTAGGGTAATGTGCAGCAGAAGCAGCTAGCCGGTTCAAGTTTCTGTAAAGATCAGGTGCAAAGACAGGAGGCTGTGGGGCAGAATAATAATGATTCACTCTCATTTTGTCGAGATCAGGGGACTCTAAAGTTTTTGGACAAAGGGCAACATGAAATATCTCAGTGTCAAGGGCCAGATAAAATATTTTAAATATAAAATTTAAATACATTAGAGATAATTTAATGAATGGGCTCAAATTTCCAGGATTTCAAGCATGAACACACAGCATAGAAATAAAGCAGACACTTACTAGGATCTCCATTCCTTTACCACACCTTCACAGCTCCAGTTGTTTGTTCAAAAGAGTCAGAGGCTCATAGCGGACCAAAGGTTGGCTGTGGATCAGTTAGAGGCTTGCTACAAGCCACATCTGGTCCCCACAATGGGGTTTGGAGACCCCTGGTCTAGATTGACAATTGGTATGCCACGGGCTTATTTTGAAGTTGCTGGTGTATGACATCAAGGTTGTGTTGCTTTACATGTGCCCTGTATGATCCTCTTCTGCCAACAAGACAAGAAGCAAGCAATATTTCAGTTTCTTCCACATCCCATCACAGCAGCTTATCTAATGGAGGAAATGAATGCTTAAGATTGTGGTGAAAAGGCAACTGTTTTGCCAACAAAATTCTCTTCCCAGGAACAGAAGGTTCTCCTCGGTGTAGGAATGCAAGACCAAGACATCTAAAATTTTATGTATTGATTTCCAGTTATCCATACAAAGCTCGACTACAGTTCTTCAGTGTATGCTATAATCCAGTAATTTTGAACTGCTGTGTTGTGGCACACTGGTGCTCCATGAATGAGCTGCAGGTGTGCTGCAGGCCTGGAGGGAATAGGGAGAGCTGGGTGCTGGAGGAGCAGCTGCCCAATCTCACCAGCAGAAAAAGGGGTAAGAAGCAGCTGCCTTTGCCTTACATGCAACCTGCTGAAAGCTGCGGGTGGCTCCTAGAAAGGAGATGAGAGCCCAGTGGTAGGCAAGTCTACTTGGATGTAAGTCCCATTGTAGTAAATGGGTTCATTCTCAGGAAAGTGTGGATAGGCTTGTAGCCTCAGAGTCCAATCCAGTGCCTGTCTATTTGGAAATGTCCCAATTATAGTCAATGAGGTTTACTCTTCAGTAAGGTTGAGTAGGATTGCAGCCATAGGCTGCACATTTCTCTCCTCCCACACTCCACCCCCTGCCCTCACCCCATCCCAACATCTGAATTTGAACTGAAACTTTCCTTTCCTTCCCTCCATGTCAGGGTGACCATATGTCAATATAAAAAAGGAGAACAAGGCACCCCCAAAATATAGGACATCCAAGAAAAATGTAGGACACGACAAAATTAAATTCAAATTCTATCCCTCCTCCACCCTGACATGAATCCCTCTCCTTTAATCTGACACTTCTGATAAAATATTTGACCACCCCACTACAAAACTTTTTTTATGTTCAGAAGTTTATTTTTAAAGGAGAGGGAGGCCAATTTTTATCATAAGTGCAAAAAAAACAAGGAGTGTAATTTCCTCCTTTTCCCCCTCCCCAAGGTAACTTTATGAGAATGATCCATTCAAATTCAGAGATGTGCTATCTCAGCTGGTTGTACATTTTTTTAATTGCCATATATACATGTCATGTTAATACATGTAAATCATGTACTGACATGTATCAAATAAAATTATTAAATAATTTAAATGTACAATAAAACCTTGGATTGAGAACATTTTTGATTGAAGATGCTTTGCAAGACAAGCAAACATTTCTAATAAATTTTGTATAACAATACAAGCAGAAAAAAATAATTTCAGCCAGGATACGGCTGGTTTTCTTTATTTTATTTTCTTAATTTTATAATAATACAATATTATAGTATTATTACAATATTATAATACAATATTATAGTATTATAATATATATAGTATATCAATATACTATACTATTATATATATTATAGTATATACTATATATACTATACTATTATATATACTATAATATAATATACTATTATATAGTATATAATATAATATTATAGTATAATATAATATTATAATACAATACTATAGTATTACAATATTATAATACAATATTATAGTATTGTAATCATTTTATATTTTTGGGCTGCGGAACAAATTCAGTTTCCATCATTTCTTATGGGAAAATTTGCTTTGATATAAAAGTGTTTTGGATTACAAGCATGCTTCTAGAACAAATTATGTTTATAAACCAAGGTAGCACTGCATTTGTCTTGAACTAATTCAATGTATTTTTTTAAAAATTGTGTCTTGGGTGTACTTTGGGACTTTTAGTGACTTGGGAGGTGCACTGTCAATTGAAAAAAGGTTGAAAATCCCTGCTATAATCCATTGTTGGATGGCAGCCAAGCATGCAGCATTGCATGCAAGGGAGAATTTGCCTCCAGGAAACCTTAGGGAGCTACAAGGAAATACCAGGGTAGTTACTGCATTAATTATCTCTTCACCCCTCCCCAAATTTTTCACATGTAGAAAACATTGGATAGAAATTAGTTCCTCTTGTGTACAGCTCTTTATGTCTTTAATTAAGAGGATCCTAAACAATAGTTCTTTTTGAAACCAAACATGTTTTTTGATAAATACTGTGTATTCAAACACAAAACACACCCTGAGGAGATTAACATTTCTTCCATTGATCAGAACTGGCTTCTATGGAAGCTTCTCTTTCAAACAGTAATTTGATCCCTGGTTGTCATAATAGATAGAACTGTTGACTAACTACAATTTTAGTTTTCATGTCAATCAACATACTGAAGGATATGAGGAAGAGAAAGGAAAACTAAGGACATAATCCAGAAGTGCACTAAGGTTACCCTATCTATCACTGGGATGGCCCAGCTGTAAGATGGGCCACCCTAGTTATTCTGGAAAAGGCTTGGGGCAGCCTAAAGCAACTTTCCCTACAATCCAGAGTAACTACAGGAGCACATAAGAGACTTTACGTGCACCCGTAGTTACTGCACCACCCAGTAAAAACCTATGGGAAATTCATATTGCAATCCAGAGCAAATTGTTGTTACACCGGAGTAAGGACTCCCCGCAGTTACTCAGGATTGCGTCCATAGGCTGCCACAAGACAGATGGACCTGGGCTGCCCTACATGGGGCAGCCTAGGCAGTTCAGGAGAGGCATGTTGAGGGCATGTTTAGCATTGCCTAGGGTAGGGCAGAGCACTTACTATGTATCCAGGGCCTGTTTCCAGGGCAGAAATGCCCTAGTCCAGCTCCTCAGTTATACCACCTCAGGAGCAGGTATAGTAATGAGTACAATCTTAGGGGCCCATGATAAGGCCTGAGTAAGAATGGCAGTGTTGACCAAAAATCTGAGTTCTTGGCCAGCCTAGCTGCAACCCCTGCCTCTCTACCTCAGGATATGGAACAACTCTGGCAGCCTACTAACCTGGGGATACAGCCGGCCTCTCCAAGCATCCACTCCCAGGACAATATTTACCAGTGCTGACCAGTGTAGGGATTAGAGTCAATGCCAGCAGACAACCACACATCATTCTAGACTAGAGAAGCTGCAGTGACGCAACTCCAATTTGGGAACAAGCTGTAAGTAGATTGCAGTTCATTTGTAACTTGAATTATATTAGTTTTGGAGGAAGAATATGTTAAAAGGGATGATAAATTGAGACAACTACTTGAGACCTTTACTAACATATTGGTCTTGTAGCCAAAAAACCAGGCCTCATGTCTAACTTCACACTTTCCAGCCCCATCCATCCTCTTGCATTGACCAAAGCTGAAAGGCTGAGGACATAAGTTGTTCTTGGTGTACCAAAACAATTCCTGTTATGAAGAAATATCTTGTCCAGACTGTTTCCTAAAGATATTTGTGCCTTATAATCAATAATTGTAATTGATAATTGCTTGTCTATATATGACATGTGTTCTGTCCTAAAATTCTTATAGACAGCCTGTTTTAATACAGTATCTTGTTAAGTCAGAAAGATCCAGGCCCAATTCCCCTTGGCCTAATCTAGACCCCACAGAAAGGCCAGCAGTTCTGGGCCAGAAAAACATTCAGGCCGAACATTCAGGCTGAAACAATAAGGGCTGAAGGTAGGAAAGATATGCAACTAAGCAATAACCTCAAGTAGCCCTGAAAGTGCACAGACTCAAAAGTTGGGGACACATTGCAAGTTTGCCTTCCAGCCTGCCCATCCACTGCTTGTCAACACCCCCTGAAACCCACCTTTGCACAAAAACTGGCAAACCAGGGTCCAACCTCAGCCCTCAGTCATTGGTACCCCTCTTCCTTGTCATTTGTACCCTCCTCTACTGAAAATGCCCTATAAAAATGCTTGTACAGTCTTTGTTCTCCGTTCACCTTGTCCAGTGGAGGTGGAACCCGTGTGTACACATGTAATAAAGGGGTCATCCTCCTGCCACGTTTCTCCGAGAACCATAGTTGGCCCCATTCAAGGACAGTCTTTTATAGTATTATAACTACTTAGTAATGATCATCAATATGGTCTCAAAATCTGATTTTCTGTAGATGACTACAGTACTCAGATTATTTGGCACCTCTGAAAACACAAAGCTTTGGGGAAAATACTTTTATCTAATAATCAGAATGTAACAATATTTGTCTATCATAAAACTATTCAATTTTCTAGGAAGAGAAAGAAAACTTGGAGGCTAGAATGAGGAAGTTAGATCAGGAACTAGAACTAAACTGAAAGAAAATTAGGACAAACCACAGTTGCCTTTTCAGTCTTATACAGTGTAGTTTTGAGAAAAGAACTTTTCTGTGTCCAGCATGTACAATCCCACTGGTCATGTCCAACTCTTGGAAAGTCTTATTTAGATAAATAAAAGTAAAATAACATTTCAATTACTTATACAGAACAGAATTCTAAAGCATGGATGTTTGATAATAGATTTTATTGGTCTAGTAAAAGGTGTTTGTTCTTAGATCAAATCACATAATGTTCAGTAAGCCACAATACCATTTCAGTTCATTGCATACATATTTAAATGAATATACCTATTCATTTAAATCCATTTTATGTTCATGTTCCATTTTACCAAGTTAGCCCCAAGTGTCATACAGGACAGGGTCCAATTTAGTTAAGACTTGGTACCAAACCAAAATGAGACATTTACATGTATGGTACATTTCACAAGTAAAACACATAAAAGGAAGCTTAAGATAACCTAACAATTTAGTTTAATTTTGTAGAAGGATACTAAAACCAACTTTGACCTAAACAATGAGATTTAGCCATATGCCAAGTACAAAAGCAATAATGATTGAATTGTCAATTTGCATAACAATTATAATGAATGTGCAAGTGGGGCCTGAAGAAACACATTAAAGTTACACTTAAGTTTCTTTGACACAGAATGGAAGACCACCATTTTAAGATTGCAGATAGGGCTTCAGAAGCCTTAAAATCTGCAAGTTAGATTTTGTTCATGAGTGCGTAATACTAGCCTGGTGCAATTATCTATCCTGTTATATTTCTATAAACAAAATTCAAGTACTATTGTGTGCCCCCCCCCCCAAAAAAAACCACAAAGTGGAACATTAGTAATAAGAGGACTATCCCTACAACCAGTGTGTTCTCTACAAGGTCAATCTGGAAGAAGTATTCGTTGGCTATTTTTTAAAAAGACAATATCCCCAGTGCCCCTCCTTCCCCTTTCCCCATCCCATAAACATTCTTTGTGATATGCCAGCTTAAAAACTGATTACAGATGTGGTAAAAATATACTGGAGATTAAGTGGAATGTTCATAGGGTTTTTAACTAACAAAATTATGCTCCTCTATAAGTGCTCCACTTCAGACAAACTTATGGAAATTATGCAAGCTTTCAAAAGCAGCAGTACCACTGTTCAAAAATAGGTACATGCCAGTCAGATATTAAAAGATAATAGATTTTGTTTTAAATTTGAAAGGTCTCATGTTAATTATATTCAAAAACATTTAAAACTGTGGTAACTAAATGAAGCTGCTTTAATTTGCTGAGACTTCCAATCAGGTATTTATATATTGTAGAGGAAAATGCTCTGTACCAAGCAATTTTAGAAGATTTTGAATGTAAGCAAACGCACCCACTGGTAGCAAGGTTTTGATGGGGTGCTGGATGATGCTGTAGTATCAGAAGAATTAAGCATACAGCATGCAGATTTATTAATTTACCTATTTACAAACCTTGAATTTCAATTTCTCCCTGGAAACTGTACTACATTGAAATTTTCACTTTGCAATGCGTAAATATATAACACATGACCAAACCTTAATTCAAACTACAACACATGACTGCACAACTTTACAAAGTCAGTACTGACTGCATGGGTTCAGCACAAGACCAGAGACATATGGCTGGAAATAGGTTTGGTACAAGTCAAGATTGTTGCTTGCCAAAAGCACAACCGTCTGCAAGACAAGCTCATTTAAGCTTAAGTTTCAAAAGAGGCAGAATCACCGCTTTATAATGCAAGCCAGAGGTTTAAACATACCTTTCCCCTCTAGTTAACCTATTTCATAGTCATTTATTGCCCTCTGACCTGTACAAGAGACAACATTTTATCATACGTCATGGACACAAAATGTTATTCCATTTATAATACTTTGGGGCAGGCTTAGGCTAATGGCTTGAGGACTTACACTTTAACATTGGTATTTCAGGCATTTGTTTTAACTGATATATAATTAAGCACTAAGGGAGAATAACTAGATATATTAATACACCAACTTTTTTAAAAGCTCCCTTTCTTTCCTGGAGGGAAGACACTATAACTATTTTATAGATATAAAAGTTATCAGCCCTATTCAAATTCAGATTTACAACCAAGTTACCATCCACTGTTTTGTACAGCTACTGAGATGCAAGTATTTACATGTGACACACACGTAAAATTTTGCTCTGTAGAGCATTTCAATGATGCATATGAAGCCTTTACTTCCAACAAGTAATCCCAAATTACAAGTCATTGTTCAAGCAAGATAGATTGATTAGTGCAAAAGTTGTCCAAAGCTGTTTTGTTCTCTTGATACTGCAGTAATTTAAACTAATTTTGACAGTTCTCTTTTCTTCCTACAAAAAAGCGTACTTGCTCCACCTATATTTTTAATGACCAGATAGTAAGTTTTACTATGTGGCACACAGTACTGGCCATTCTGTTGTGCAAACTATGGTTCACCACCTCAGTTTATTATTCAGAACTCTTCAGTTTGACATGCACCTATGACATGGGAATTGAACTGCACCACAATAATTGTTATATCATCCCTGTACATCCTAGCCAACTCTTCGGGAAGACTAAGCATTTTGGATAGTCGTTCATGATCAACAGTGCCAAATTCGTTATTCCCCACAGCATGACGTATCAAATGAGTTGCTGCATTTTGATCTTCAAAGGCTGAAGAGACTCGAGCTCTCCTTTCTGTTAAGAGGCCATGCATCTGTCCTAGAGTTACCTTGTACCCACCAACAGCTATAGGCTGTTCATGATGAACACCAGTTAGATACTCACCTACAATTCTAACCACGTCTTGCCTGTGCATAGTTTCCCACAAGCCATCTGTTGCCAGTATCAGGAATTTGTCTTGAGGCCTTAATTTGTGATGTATCACCTCTGGCTCGGCAGTGAGGTATGGTGGAGTGTGATAGTTTGGTGGGATGAACTTGGTATATTCATTGTCATTGAGCTGATCAGGACCAGACTCTATCACTCTCTTCTGAAGGTCGATGCTCCATTTAAATTTGACATCTCCAAAAGCTCTGAAAGGCATCAGTAAGCCTAACAGCCTATCCTGTTTCACAACACTCTTTTCTTCTGACTTTGGGTGCTCCATTTTGATTCGTTCAATCTCATTTTCATTCTGTGCATTGTGATCATAAGACAGCGCAACGGCAGACCAAGATCCATCTTCTTCTTGGACACCAAGCATGGCCCTGCTGTCACCAGTGTTGGCAACATGCAAATCAACCCCATCTACATGTGCCACACAGGCAGTTGCACCAGAAAAGGCAACACGCAGTACCAGATAATTGAGAAAAGAATTTGGGTCTCCTACTTGAGCTTCCAAAGAAATATCATTGTCAAGTCTCTTGAAGGCATTGATTAAAGCCTCTTTTACATCTGTTGTCTCCCCAGTGTTGAGATCTATGAGTTCTTGCCAGTAAGTTCTTAAGCTGTTAAAATACAGTTTGGAGGCTTCTTTACTGAAATAATCATTTGGGTGTTTGTGCCACTGTAAGATGGGCAACAGGGCCCTGCCACTCTCAACAGCATTTTCAATTTCAAGTAAAGTCTCATGGGGTAATAGAGAAACAGCAATGTAATAAAATAGTCTCTCACTGACAGCCTGTGCACAGGCACATCCTGCATGACCATCAAAAACACCAAGAAGCATTCCTCTTGTTTGTAAGCAAGTGGCTGCACTTCTTCGGTCTTCTATTGGAGCATTGGCTGGAAGCTGATTGCTATCAAAGCCAAGGACAGAACTTACATTTTTGCCATCAAACTCTGGAACTTTGAAACTATATTCATTTGCTTTCAGGATACTATTAACCTGTGGAGGTGTGAGGTAAAATCTTTGTGGTGTGGAGACGTAATTCCTTGCATGAAAAAACTGAGGAAAGTTCTCCTTTGGTCTACAGAGAGTTGCCAACTTCTTCTGTGGGACATATCTCAAGTGATTGTGAGTCAAGTGTGGTGACAAGCAACACATATGCTTGTGGTGACAGTAACATGCCGTGTTGTATATCCTGCCAATCTCACAGCTGCGAATTAATGGGAGCAATAGCTGAGTTGGTGCTGGCATGGCATCAGAGAACAAAGGCAACCTGGGGCTTCTGACTGGAATTGCTGAGGAGAAACACAAGTGATACCTATATTTAACATGGATTTTATGAATAAAATATTTTTAAACTATAATCTAGAAACCACATTTCGAATTACACAATATTTCCAGTGCAAATGTCAAGAATAACTGAAGTTGTGCACGGTGTTTAAGAAGCAGATGTCTATACTGTTCATTCTTCCTACTTACTCTATCTCCCGCTCACTCAATACCTCACTCTACTTGGTTCTGCCCATCTTTTCTACCAGCCATGCCTCATTTTTTCCCCTCTGTCTGCTTGAGTCCATCTTTAAGCTGCCCTCTTCCTGTGCCAGTTCATCCATCCACCAGTCTGTGATCTGGTCTGCCTTGATTGCTCTGGCTCTCTTCATAGTCACATACAGCTTACCTACCTGCTTAATACTTTTGAATGCTCAATATTTGTACCCATTTACTTTCTGCCTCTTTGTTCACTGTCTATCTGCCCACTAACAGTCTGCAGTGATTTTCCATAAAGTACAATCTGCCAAGCAGGCACTAGTGTAAACTTAAAATGCATACATACAAGACTGATGGTTCCATTCTGATACCCCGAGTATGTCAGCAACTTTAATGAAGCAGCATTAAGGCACTACAAGCACCTTAGGTACAAGAGCAGCAAGAGTTACGTCTGAAATTTAAGCAAAAACTTGTTCTCTTGTAACTTCAGGGCAAAGCTTACCAAAGATATCAACTGCACCACATCTTTAGAATGGCATATTCAAAATACAAAAACTATTCCATGACAGGCGTTCTAAATGTGGTTGCCAATAACTGTTAAACCACCAATAATAAACAATATCCATTAAGAATAAGGAAATGAACAGTATCTATAAATGAACATCTATCATGAATAGTAATGAACAATATCCTGGAAGAACACGGGTTGATACATTCAATATTTAAAAGTACCAACATCACATTTCAAAACAATTTAGCAGAATACTCCATGATTAAATTTTTCATGGCCAATTACTCCATGACAGTAATTCACACTCATAATTCTACAAAGTATAAACACAGTGACTTGTATTTGCCATTACCCTAACCATCTTATCCAGAGCTTTAAATTAGAAAGGTGAAAGCCAGAGGTTAAAGCACAGATAGAGCCAGAGGATTTTCATAGCTGCCAGCTTAAAGGTTCTCTTTAAGATTCACTACCAAACTAGTAGTTTCCAATTCTAGTTTGATAGTGTGGAGGATTGAGTTTGCCCTATACAAGGCAAGTAGTCTGTTAAAATACATTTACAAGTTTTTCTTCCAAAAACACTTCTCTTAAGCCTTAAAAATTAAAGATGAGACATGCACAGTGTATATTATTTACTGTGAAATAAATCCTACTGAAGTCAATATTTCCATGCATGCATAGGATAACAGCTTTAGGCTGCAATCCTAATCACACTTTCCTGGGAGTAAGTACTACTGAGTACAACGGGACTACTAAGTAGAGATGCTTAGGACTGCACTAATAGTTTCCTTTTACAACTTTACTGCACACACCAACCCTAATTCTAAATGTTAATGTGTTAGAGATAATGTTGTCTAGAAAGAACACTCAGAAGACACAGACCTTATAAGGCGTCAAGATATTTCCTCCAAGTCAGCTAGCTCAACAGTTATGGTAGTCGTAAAGCACATGCAATACTGTAGTCTCTCCTTAAACATCTCAAAACATCTCAGAACCCACATGTCAGAATACTGCCAGAATATTATGGCAATATTCATAGCAATTGTTTTGCATGATCAATTTCACCATACAGTATATGCAAAGCTATGAACTTAGTGCTGCTGTGATGACAGTTTACTGCTATCTGCCAAATGAAAAATATACTACATAAGTGATATAATGTCCAACCATTAGTCCAGCTAGCTTGGTTCTGCCAACTGGGAGTGACTTTCCAAAATCCAAGAAAGAAACCTCAATATTGCTACTCAACATCTTTATTTAAAAATGCCAAGGAAGGATTCCTGGGATCTTCAACATGCAATACATTACTACTGACCTTTTTCCAACACAATTGTCTCCTACTTACTAAATTTGCTTTGCCGAACCCCAGTTTTATTACCTACAGTCTGATTTCAGTTGTTACAGTTTCAGTTCTTGCTTCTTCACATTCTTTCAGGTTTTCTAATAATGCCCCTGTCATGGTAATCAGGACCTGTCATGGCATCCTTGCCACTAGTGAACATGATGCTAAGACATGGGCTCCTACTCCAGCATCACCACAGTACTGGCAGAGACAAGATCCTACCCTTCCTCTTAATGGCTGAATAGATACATTCTGGCCAGCTAGCGCAAAGATACTACTGAAGATATTCACAGAAAGATTGCATTGTCTTAGTGTTTTATCTAAACTACAAGAAAGTACTTCAAGCTAGAGAATCAGGACACAGATAGTTATACATCTTTAAAGTTATATTTAAGACCTGGGTAGTGATTAAGTGCTGTAACATATGCAAAACTCCAGAAGTAGCATCTAAGATGATCTGAAGAAGACCATCATTGTACATAAACACACAATTCTCAGGCATAACTTTCTGACAATTTAGGTGTAAAACTTCAGCCTCTGCAAAATACCTAGTGCTTCTATCAAATGCAAACAAATTAACATCCTCAATAAAAGTGATATTATAGATCTAAAGGTGAAAGACAGTGTTTAAGAGGCGGTATCATCAAAAAAAACAGTGAAACTCTCTGTAGTTACATTTTACTCATTAACACCCTCATTATTCCAGCCCTCCTGAAAGATCTGTAGTACTATAAACTTATTTACTATAACTATAAAACCTACTAAAAAGATCCCTAATCCTATGCTGAAAAAATAGGAGCACAAGAGATACATACCAATCCGCCTGGGACCAGGACACACACACATTCTCCTGTCACAACAAGAAGCCGCCAACATCCACAAAGCAGTAGCCCAGGAAAAGCAAGGCAGAGAGTTTATTAAAGGAAGAGGAAGAGATCTCCAACATTGAAGGGGGAACAAAAAAGACAGAGAGACAAAGAGACAAGCAGTTTGTTTGTAATGACAAGCATTAAGAAGCAACTACAACACAGCCACCCTACAGCAGTATTGTCTAATCATACCACAGCCCACAACACATTACAGTATTATCTATTCCCCTCGATGCTTAACACCCAGTTCATGCAAAATTCATTTGTTGTCAGCCAGACATACTGAGCCACAAGCACAGCCATCCACTTAAGTAAGGATGGAAAATATTTCAGGGTGAAAAGCACCATTTTCAATGCTTATAAATGTCAACCCTGCAAAGGGGAAACCCAATATTTTTACTTTTTATTTTCTACAAACTCAGTACCTGAAATTTTTCCAGCACTGGTAGCCTCAAAAGTAGCTAGCAACACACACAAAACTCTTCCTCTGCTTCAAAATCACACACACACTATGTAATATATGTAATACACTATGTATAAATTAGTGACATCCACAAACTACAACAGCCTGAACCCTTCAAATCAAAGGGTACATATGGGCACATCATTAAGTAAGCCTACCTAGATATACAGTATTTCACTAGTAACCTTCTTTTCTGAGCTGCACTCCCAGTAGTGAGTGTCATCCTTTTTCCATATGCTCAATTTCCTCAGTTTTCAAATAAAAGGAATACCCTATGATGACCTATTCGGGGGCATTGGCAGTACTCAATCTGTGCAGTTGATCCCCACAGTACTCACCTACAGAGAACTTAATTATGGATTGATTTGCATTCTCATGGAGCTCCAATATCCTGGGCTGGTGTGCTGCAGTTTCAGAGGGGAAATAAGGGCAACTGCAAATGTCCTTCTATAAGCATCAAATAGGAATGTTTGATGCTTACAGAAATTGGACAAGGGAAGCAATATCTTGACAAGATCCAAGTTTCTGCTTCACCAGGAACACTATCTGTGGTTCTAGTTGCATACCACAAGAACAAAGACTACCTAGGAGCAAATGCTGTGCAGCAGTGTCCTCTCCTATTTATGAAGCAAGACAAGTAATGATGATTTCCAGTATGCACAGGTGTCCCTTGTTATCCATTAGGGCTCCTTTCTGGAAGCTCTTGTAAATAAAAAAATTCATGTATAAAGAAAACAATTGAGTAATATGTTTAAAGACCCACTTCCAGGTTTCTTGCTCCTCTATTGTGCCTAACTGAAAAAGGTAGTGCTGCAACATCTGCAAGGATATGATTCTGGGACTGAAAAATGGAATGATAGCTTGCAAAATTACATAAATACAACAGCAGAAAAATAGTTTTTTAAACTACTTTGCAGTGGCTATTCGTGTTGAGTGAAATCTGTGTATAAAAAAATTGTGTATAACAAGGTTGGACCTGTATGTACTTTCTGAAAGAATGTTCAAGGTGGTTCACAAATTTAAAAATACTAAATATACAACAAAAGTCTACAGAACAAAGAGTTGTGATCTCCCTGGCTTGGGGCTATCTCCTTCAAAGAAGAACAAACAAGTAGCCCAGTGAAGAAGCAGCAGCAGCTCCAACAGGAATCTTAGGCAGGTGCTGGTACGTTCTGGAGCAGACAGAATGAGTTGTCTGTGTTGTGGGGGTGTGTGTTGCGAGTTGTTTTCACCTATAGAAAGGCTCCTATCTAAAATGACCTCATACAAAGGGAGAAAGAGAGCATCTACCTTTAACCATTGTATAGAAGAGGAAATTTGGGAAGCTATATAGTTCAAATTAAAAGGGTTTAAAAAGCTGCAGCCTGCACCTTTCCAAACTAAATTCCCTCTTCTATACAGTGGTTTGAGGCACCTTGTTCCCATTTCTATCTGGTTCCCCTTCTCCTACCCCTTGCGTGGTTTCCAGGGAGTGTGAAACATACATACACCTAACAAGTCAACTATGCAACTTGGCTGGCTGGCTTGATCCTCCTGGAAACAATTAGTGTGAGCCAGTTTGTGAGGCCCAAGTGGCAACTTGGATTGTGCACACTGACCTGTGCGGGAGAAGAGATTGTGAGTGGGCTTTGTGGCTGGGCAGAGATAGTCTCCTCCACTCCAGCACTCCAGATTTTTGAGGGAAAGATGGATTTCCACCTTTAAATATTTCCACTTTGATATGTGCAGTGAACAGGTGAGGCAGAGCCTCTCCTCTGGAGTCCTTCTAAAAGCACTGCTAATGTGCTTCCCTCCCCCCTGCACATCCCCATTACCCTTCCTCAATTATCACCCCTTCTGAAGGACTCATCTGATTTCCCACCCCAACCCCTGCAGAAGGAGGCTCTTTCTCACCTGCCTCCCCAACCGGCAGGCTGTGTCTCACCTGCTTCCCAAGCCACAGACCCCCTGCACAAAAGGGCTCTCCCTCACCCGCTTCCACATCCACACACCCCTCACCCAGAGAGACTCTGCTTCACCTGCCTACCCTCACCTCAGTGAGGCCCCGCCCTCAACTGGCTCCCCGCCCACACATTCCCCCTCAGAGAGGCTCTGCCTCACCCGCCTCCCCAGCTCGGAGAGAGTCTGCTCCCAACTGCCTCACCAGCCACACCCACTCCAGTCCAAAAAGGCTCTGCCGTCCACTGCCTCCCCTCGCCTTAGGGAGGCTGTGCCTCACCTGCCTCCCTCTACCCAGGGAAGCGCGCAGGAGCTGCTACCACCCCAGCAGCGCCGCCTCCTCCTCCTCCCTGGCAGGCATCCTCTGGAGGCGGAGGAGCGGCAGCCTCACCGGAGCACAGCGCCACCGCCTCCGCCCACTCATCGCCTGAGGCCCGGAAGAAGAGCGCTCTCTCCCTCTCTCGCTAGCTGGCTGCCTCCCTCACTCACCCACCGCGGGGACTGCCCGGTCCGTTCCCCTCCGCAGGTACTGACCTGGTCAGTCGAGGGGGAGGCGGCTCGGCTCGTGCAGCGGGCAACGGCCGTTGGGTTGGTGCGCGCTCCCGCTCTCCTGTCAGCGCGCGCCGCAGAGACACAAGCTTCGGCGCTCGCGTCCTTCTACCCCTCCCGCCCCTCCCCTCGCGGACTGCGCGCTCCCGACACCCTTCCTCACAACCATCGACTCACACGGCATGACGGCCTCGCTGTGGCGTGGAGGGCGCCGGTGACGCGCGCACAGGGTGGGGGGAACACGGCCGCGGCGCCCATTGGCTGGAAACGGAGGAAGGGCGGGGAAAAGAGTCACGTGACGGGACCGCTTACTCCCCAGCCGGACTTAATTCCCCCTCCTTTCATTCGGCGGAAGGATCTCGCGATCCTGTGCTGCGCTTCTCTCACCTCTGTAGTTCTAGTCCATGAGGGATTATTTGCCAGCGGTCACCGCGGCGGTATCTCTCCTACTCCTGCGTAATGCGTTAATAACGGGCCACGGTGGTGCTGTGGTTCTAGGACCGGCCTTCCTCCCGGGCAGCCAATCAGATCCCTGCGCTCAGAAAGGCGCGCCCGCAGTATTAAGGGGCGGTGGCTCTTGAGGGGACGTCCTCAGAGGAGTCTGCCTGACCCCTCTTCACAGTCTTCAGTCCTTTGACACGTCCCTGGGAGTCAGACCCATTGACTAGAATGAGACTTGCTTCTGAGGAGACAGGCACAAGATTGGGCTCTGAGGCTGCAGTCCTTTGACACGTCCCTGGGAGTCAGACCCATTGACTAGAATGAGACTTGCTTCTGAGGAGACAGGCACAAGATTGGGCTCTGAGGCTGCAGTCCTTTGACACTTCCCTGGGTAAACATGAGTAAACATGTTTACCTGCCTTCAAAGGTAAACAGGTCCCTGCCTTCAAAGAGCTAACAATCTACAGTAAAACAGGATTCAAACCTATCCTTTCCTGTACTGATGCCACTGTGCCAACAGGGTACATCCTGTGGTGGGGGACCCATAGACTGGAATGGGACTTGCTTCTGAGGAGACAGGCACAAGATTGGGCTCTGAGGCTGCAGTCCTTTGACACTTCCCTGGGAGTAAGACCCATAGACTGGAATGGGACTTGCTTCTGAGGAGACAGCCACAGGATTGGGCTCTGAGGCTGCAGTCCTTTGACACTTCCCTGGGAGTAACACCCATTGACTAGAATGGGACTTGCTTCTGAGGAGACAGGCACAGGATTGGGCTCTGAGGCTGCAGTCCTTTGACGCGTCCCTGGGAGTAACACCCATTGACTAGAATTAGACTTGCTTCTGAGGAGACAGGCACAAGATTGGGCTCTGAGGCTGCAGTCCTTTGAATGGGACTTACTTCTGAGGAGACGTGCATAGGATTGGGGTTTAACATCACACTCCTGTGCATGTTTACTCAGAAGTCTGTCTCACTGTAGTCAGTAATGCTTAATCCCAAGTCAGTTTGGATAGAATGGTGCAATCTTATGTACACTTGCATGGGAGAAAGCCCTACTGACTATAATAGGGGTTACTACTGAGCAGACATGTATTAGGATTGCTTTCTTTCACAATCCTGTGCATATTTACTTAGCAGTAAATCTCATTATAGTTAGTGGGGCCTACTTCCATCTTTATAGGATGGTGGTCTTGTATAAGCGTGAGCCCCACTGACTATAATCATGGCACTTTGCTTCTGAGAAGACATGCATAGTACTGAGCTGCTACTCTGCCCCAAGTGTAATCAAGTGAATGCTTTTGCCCCTTTAAATTAATTCACTTGGAAGAAATTGGTGTTTTGTTCTGTTGTTAGCCATCTTGGGCTCCCTCTTGTAGGAGAGGAAAGGCAGGATAGAAATCAATAAAAATAAATAAATAAATCCTGAATTTCAAATGAGTTAATATGCTTGAATACAATTAATTCTCATGGAAGAAACTGCATTGATTGCAGTTTAGAGTAGTGTCAAGAAAATCTGCAGTTACTTAGGCCAAAATGGAAAGGTCCCTGCCTTCAAAGAGCTAACAATCTACAGTAAAACAGGATTCAAACCTATCCTTTCCTGTACTGATGCCACTGTGCCAACAGGGTACATCCTGTGGTGGGGAGCCAGTCACAAAAAGCCTTCTCAAGGTTAGGGAACATTTGTTCCCTTATCTCAGGGCTGAGTTGTGGCTGCATCAATCCTTTGTGTTGGAAAAATGTTTTACCCATTCCATCCTTGCCTGTTCTAAAGATGTTTTAATGCAGTATTGTTCCTTTCAAGGAAAAGCATGTCAAACCTGTTTCTATTCAGATTCAAGTCAGACCTCAGCTGGGCAAGTGTAGGAAGAGAGGATGCCAGTATATTTGGCTGTAGTATTTACACTTTGCCCAAGGTGATCTTCAGACTTTGCTGAGGAGCAGCCACTTTAAAATTCAGCAGGTAAATTGTACTTAACTGAAGCTCATTTGGGAGTACTTCTGGGCCCTTTTCCTTTTCCAGATTTTTCACTCTGTATTTTTCAAGGGGCTAGCAGTCTTCTTTACTTGAAAATCTCAAGTTTGGGGATGCATCCAAACGATACAATTGTCCCAGTTTCAGAACTGTAATAGTCATAGCAAAAGAAAAGCACAATCAAGAATGTTGCTTTCAAGATTCAAACACACAATCGGAATTAGATTGTGTTCTGTTCTGATTATGTCCACCTCATTTTTGGTCAGGCAGAATGGATTCAGTATAATCACCACAGCAGTTATCCCCAGGCAGGAAGTGAATCATCAAAAGTTCGAACTAAGTTGGTGGTTGAGGCCAAAGAGAAACTGGGCATGGAGAATTCACAACTGTGGCATAAGCTGGGGCTCATAAATCAATAACTGATTTTTTAGAAGTATGGGGACCAGTGCACTGAAATTGTACAATCCATCTATATGGAGCAGTCACATTAAAGCTGACAAATCCACTGTGGAAAATATGGTTTGTGTCTGTTCTTTCTCTGAATGCTGCAAACTCCATTCACTTACTCATTTGTATTCACTTCCCATTCACTTGCTCATTTGTATATAAACATTCCCATAGGTACTGGTATGCTGCAGCATTTGGAAATGGACTCTTGAATGTTGTTTCCTGGCTGACTCAAAGCCAAACCTCCTACCTATCAGACCCTGCTAACTGGGCAAGAAGCACTCTTTCAGGAGAGTGTTCCTCTTTTATTTATCAGGGGAAGAGTAAGTGGCCCCTCCCACCCCTGCAATGTCTGTTATTATGCCTTCTGTTGGTGTTCTTTTGCATTTTAGATTGAGAGTCCCTTTAGGGACCCCTTCAGAGACCCCTTAGCCATTATTTTTTTTTCACTTTCTTTGTAAATCGCTTTGTGAACTTAGTAGTTGAAAAGTGGTATGTAAATACTATAGATTCATTGATTTGTACAAGAAGATATGCTGAGTTTCATTTGCAACAATCCACAAGGCAACTGAACCACCATCACTAATATGTCAACTGTAACATGCTATTGTTTCCTTTAGAAGTGGCTTTCCAGAAACCTTTTACAGCTGCTACACCACGGCTTGATATAACTGAAATTTAGCATTGCTTGATTTTTGTCCTTGGTGTGACACATACTGATGCCCATGGTATGTGTCCCCTCCCTCTTGTTGAAAGTACATTGGATCATCCAGTTCTGTTTCTGAGAGGGTGAGAGAGAGAATGTCTGAGGCCTGATTATTTTTACCCACCTTACCAAATTAGCCCACTTACCAAGATCTCTTGGAAATCTTCTGTGGGAAGTTTTTGAGGAAAAGTTTGATAGCCCTAAGAAGAAACAACCTGGAGAACATATAACAGATAGGAACAACATTGCTCCAAGTTTCCTCTTCAGGAAACTACAGACCATATTTACTCAAATCTAACACTCACCTTCAAAGGTGCATTAAATTCAAGTAAATACGGGTATATGGTTGTTATCACACAGCCTACCCCTGCAGTCTTCATCCCCATATTGCAGGGCTAAACACAGTGAACATCTTTGAACTATGCAATCTGCTTTGACCCAAGCCGGTTCCCTGTTCATTTACTATATCATTGTACGCCTGTATATTGACTAGCAGTGGTTCTCCATGTTTTCAGACATGGACCTTCCACCCTTTCTGGGAGACACTAGAGATTGAAGCTGGAGTTTCCTGCTTAACTATCAGATGAAATTGTATTGAGAGCATTCATAAATCCAATGTGACTCTTTCACACTCTACATGAAAAATCAGCTAGTACAACAACAAAAGGATGCTAGTGGGATATTCATTATATTCAGACTGTCTTGAAGTTGGAGTCTATAATGCACAGACAATTGTGTTAAAGACTGTCACATCTGAGTCCACCTGTTTTAGTGGTGTGTTCTAAAAGCTTAGCAATGTGTTGATTGGAGCTGTGCAATTCTTCGGGTGCAACAGCATGTGACACAATTTCAATCTGCTATAGCTTTCTTCAAATCAAATGCAAGTTATATTAGCAACATTTTCACTCCTTCCTTGACTTTCTTTTACTTTTGCACAGCCAGCCTCAAATTTCAGCAGCAAGAAAGCAAGCCTGAAGTTTTGTCTGAAGAGTAACCCTCTTGTATAATCTGGAGAGCTGCAGAGGTCATGGGATTGGGTTATATTAAAAGGCTGACACATTGGGTGCCAGCCAGGTTTGGCTAGATGAGACTGGAAAAAGACATCTGCGTTTTAAATTTCAGATCGGGTGACAAAGATTGACCAATTTTTGCTGACCTGCAAGAGCGAGTCCCTCTTATATATTTAAGATCAACTGCTTTACATACGACTTGCAACCTTTTAAAGGAATATTATTCCTTAAGTAATCGTATATAGGACAATTTGCATATAGGACAATTTAAATGTAACAATTTGTAGAGTATAGGTTAGCACAATGTAGAGAAGATGTCCGATCTTTCAACAGGACTTATGGATCTTTAACAGTTGTGTGGTAGAGAGAATTTCAACAGGTGCAGCTTGTCTGACCTTGGGTGATTCATTCTCTTCTAGCCTATGGCAATATGCAGGGTAGCTCTGAGAAGGACCACAATTCACTCTGAGGTTATGTCTGGTCACACTTGGTGGAATAGCTTTGAGCTGAAAAATGTAGGATCAGGATAGGGTTTCCATTTGTCCCTGAAAACTGGGTCAGTCCCGATTTTCAGGGATTGCATTCACATACTGGCAAATTTGACAGGGCATCCTGCCCTGGTTTTATGGAAGAAAATTATGGCAACTGTTGATCAGGATTATTTTTCCATTCCTTCAGTCAATGGGAACGTGTCTGACCACCTACCCTGGAGGGAAAAGGATGGGAGAATCTTGACTTTCTTGCTTAGCTTCCTCTCTTCATTCATACACTCACAATTATAAACACACAGATTCTCTCTCTGGACAGTAAGCAAAGCTGAGCAAGGTATCAGAGATGGGTTGTCTGGGTCAGGTATGGTCTATTCTGAGTAGCATTAGTTCGCCATGATTTTGGATAAAGGTCTTGTTAGTCGTCTGGTATCTTATTCTTTGCAAACAAACTTAGAGATATCAGAGATTGAAGCTGGGACCTTCTGCATGTAGGTAAACACACAGTACAGGTAAATTCATTTTTAAACATATGCATTAGTTCTTATCATACTCTATCTGAAGATGCGTGGAAAGAAAGCTGAATGTCAAAATTATAGCACACTGCACCTGTATCTCAAAGATACAAGACCTTCACAACTGCTGTTGGGCTCTTTTCCTTGCATAAGATAAGGTGTTTGTATAAGATAATCTCATCCATTGGTGGCTGGCTTTTCCAATACTGTACTGGAACTGTGAACTTTTCAGAATAATAGATTAGTGGGACACTATTCAGCATGGCAATAAGAGCTTAAGGAAGGAAAAAAGCAAATGAGCATGATTAACAATCAGCATGATTAAACACTCCATTTTTGTATTCGTTGGAGCAGAAAATGATAAAGTTGTCTGGACAGTCAAGCTAATCGTCCCCTATATTGTGTATATAAAATAATCATCTTTATAAAACTGTTTTGGCTGTAGTCATATCTGAGAAATTTCATCCATTATCAGTTCAGCACTTTTCGTATTTAGGCATATGTTGATTTTTAAGTTACTGTTACTCAACAGAAAGATAAAATTAGGAAATAAACAACATAAAATATTAGTTTTGTTGGTTTCTGGTTAAAAGACAACGGCTGAAATCCTATCACATCTATATTTGAAAGGCGACAAATATCTTGGAAGGCGACAACACTGGCTGACAGCCACCCAATTTGGAGGCAAAACTATACACCGACAGCCTTTTCTGAACTGCATTTTAAGTTCTTCTGAAAGCATGTTTGGAAGCATTTGGATCTCATGTCCTGTTCACCTGTTCTGTCATATATGTATCTTCAAACTGGTTGTTAAAATGTGCATTGGCAATACTAGTGAGGGAGCTCAGTTCAAGGAGATCCCAAAAAGTGGATATGCTCAAGATCTTCATCCCATCAGTAAAAGTCATGTAGCAAGCCAGTCCAACAACTGCAGACCAATCAAGTCCCTGCTGCAGGGTCTGGAGGCCAGATGCAACCCACCCACGGTGAGCCACCATGTGACCCATAGAAGCCTCCTCCTCAAGTGAGCTCTATTCCCCTTTCTTCTGGAGAATGTTCAGAGGGCTGGGAAGGCTGTGCATACCTCTTCTCTCTGTGTGTGAGAGTGCTTATGAATTAGTTTTGAAGATCACCCTGTTTCTTGTGTTATAAAATGCTTATGAACTGGTTTGAAGATCACCCCTCTCTCTGTATGTGAAAGTGCTTTTGAACTGGTTTGATGATCTCTCCCTCTTGAGTGTTTGAAAGTGCTTATGAACTGAATTCATTCATATAAGTATCATTAATAAATTCAGTTATATAAATTTATTCAAATGTGAAATGTAAATTAATTCTTTTTTTCCCATCCCTTGGCACAATGTCAAAAAGACATTGCCAAAAAGTTTGCATGGCTCTGACCTGGAGTTTGAATGCAAGCTCCTCACAATCAAAGCCAGCCATTTTATCTTCCTAACGAAAGTGTATGTTTCCCTTCCTGTAGTAGTATGGCAGCACAATCCAAAGCAACTAATCTGTCCACATAAGAGCCCTTGGGTTGCCCTATCTATCACTAAGGTGGAGCAACTGCAAGATGCTCCACCCCAGTTACTCTGGAAAAGGCTTAGGGCAGAGCAAGGCAACATAGGGTGCCCTAAGAGAGGTGGACCTGCTCTGCCCTAGCTGCTCTGTCCTAGGCAGTTCAAGAGAGGCCTGTTGAGGGCATGTTTAGCATTTCCTGGGGAAGAGCCGTTACTCTGTATCCAAAGCCTGTTTCCAAGGCAGAAATGCCCTCTTCCAGTTCCTCAGAGATATACCACCTCAGGAGCAGGTATAGTAATGAGTAGACCCATAGGGGTCCATGATAAGGCCCGAGTAAGAATGGCAGTGTTGACCAAAAATCTGAGTTCTTGGCCATCCTAGCTGCAACCCCTGCCTCTCAACCTCAGGATATGGAACAAACTACGGCTGCCCACAAACCTCAGGATACAGCAGGCCACTCCAAGAAGCCCCTTGTATTCACTGTAGAATGTACTGGCATCTCATTAGGGATTCCTTATAAGGCAGGCACCCAGTGGCGTTACCAGACTGGTGCGCCTGGTGTGGGCTGCATTGGGTGATGCGTTCCGTATGGGGTGATGCGCCGGAGGAGTTTGACTGTCCTTTGGCAGGCCCCGGGTGCCAGCACACCCATTCAGGCCTGCTGCAAGGCGCAGCAGCAGCCGGAAGCTGCCACTTGTCCTCGGAGCTGGCCCGAATGGCCAGCTGAGGTGCACTGTGCAGAAACACTGAGCATGCTGAACAGCTTCAGAGGAGACTTCCTTAGAGTGGAGGAAGTCCGCGCCTCTGCACGGCCATTCGGCCTCAGGAGGCGGAGCGGCAGCTGAACGACTTCAGAAAGAGTACTGCACAGGCACCAACTCTGACGCCTGCAGAGTCTCCTCTGAAGCTGAAAGGCTTCAGAAAAGTACTGACTTTTGTCTTCAGAAACAAAAGTACTGCCAGTTGGCTTCGGAAACAACTGCGTAGTCCAGGTAGGGGGGTGCACGCATCCCAGGGGTGACGCAGAGACTTCTGCACCAGGGGATGCGCAGAGTTGTGTCACCACTGTAGGCACCACAGCTGTTCCTTGTTCATTGTGATCTGAGGGGTGTCTCCTCAGGAGCGAGTCCTCCCCATGTGTCAATTACTTAGCAAGCTCTGGAGCAGTGAGGGCAGCCCAGGCTTCCTGACTCTCTGGATGCAGCACAACTTTCTGCTCTGGATAATTAGGAGAGAGCAGTTAGGGCAGAGCTGGATTGTGCCCTAAGTCAGACAAATTCCTTCAGAGGTTTTTGTTTGTGTATGTATCAGTTTCACATATACTGAAATCCTTTACCAAAATAACTAAAGAACCACATGCTAGATAGAAAATTACGCATATAGATTGCAATTGTAAGTCACCAAGAAGACGTATTAATGACTGAGATTTCTTATTCCATGTATTTTCTCAAGCTTTTCTATATCAGCAAAGCTTGCTTGTACAAGACCTTCCAAAGGTGGGTGTTGACAGAATTGGGGCAAGGGAAGTAGAAAGCAAGTTTGTTTTCCAATCATGGGTGCGGCTGATAACGCAGGTTGATACAGGATGATCAGTTTCTCCTGCAGTGTTATGACAAGATGTTAACCACCAAACTCCAGTAGGTCTGAAAGACCCATGATGCTGTACTTGCAATCCCACTCCGGCCAGAACCAGGTACATCTTGAAACAGATGCATATCAGATCACCCAGGTGCAACAAAACCTGTCTCTGTGTGAACTCAAGATAGTCTTGCATAAAAGGCTTATCAACAAACTAGATTTATGCTGAGTGCTCTACCCTGCTAATTGCACCATTGGCAATAACATGGCTTTTGAAGCCATATCTGCTCTTCCAAAAGCATGACTGCAAACACAAAAAAGATTTGCTGTATTTGCAGCTGCAGGGCTTCTCTCTCTCTCTCTCTCTCTCTCTACTTGTCTTATGGCTGGGCTGAAGGAAAAAGAGGCACACATAGTTATAATGCCACTGGCTCAGTACAAATGTGTAAGTGGGCCAGATATGGAATATGACTCACAGTTTGGGGGCATGATGGCACATGTCTGGAGCTTGTGTCCTTCTCCTTAGGACCCAAGTGGATGTTTCTGCATGCAGAACGTCCATCCATAAGGAACATATATAGACAATGAAAAAATAAGGTGGTTTCTGTACATTATGCCTCCCTTCAAAGAGCAGCAGTGACCCTTTTTGTCAAGCTTTATTGGGATATTTGAGTAGTCTCTTATGTCCTTTGAGTCTCCTATCAGCCCTTAACATATTTGATGATAATCCTGCACAGGGAGGAAAATGTACTTAAAATTCCACATGCAGGTCATATGTAAACAACTGCCTAAGTCTATTGCACATTATCTTATTTACATTCCTGTGTCCAGACAACATGGCAGTTTGAGCCCACAGAACTTTACAGACTGTGTTTGAGATATAGTTATAAGCAGAGGTTGCTTAATATCCTTAAATATTCTTGGCTCAAGGGCAGAAACCTCAGATAAAAGGAACAGTACAATAATAAGGAAAATGTAGGTCAGTGTGACTGCCTCCTGAATATAAAAAGGATGATAAAGGTTTCAAGAAAGCTAAGAAAGGTGAGATGCCTCCTTCAAAACATGGAGAACCTCCAAATGAGGAGAACAAAAAGGAACACAAACTCTGGCAAAATAAACTAAGGGATGTGGGAAAAAAGAACATGAGAAACTGTAATGAATCTCCCAAAACCTGCCCTTTTGGAAGAAGTAGTTCTACACAGTGGCATAGCTACAAGGGATGGCATGGTAACTATTGCAGCACAACAACATGTAACACTCCAAACGACAAAGTGTTATCTTACCCGTGATATATTCCCGTGTTTTTTGCACAACAACATGTAAGCAGCCCCTCCTACTTACCATTGGCGCTGTTCTGGGCAGCAATGGTAATGCACAAGAGTGGTATTGCTTACATGGCTTGTTGTGGCACCTGAAGTACTTACTGCACCAATTCCCTCATAACTATGGGCCCCGTTCTAAATTATAAGGATTGGGGAAGGACATGGCAAGGCTGGGTTGATGTTTACTCCTGGAGTAAATGGAATAGGAATAAAGGACTCACTGTGACCAGGATGCTGCTCAGTAAGGGTTAATTTTCAGGGTAGATCTCACACTATCTTATTGAGTGGTCCCAAATACTTATTTAGAACCTTAAAGCTAACAAGTCATATCATGGAAACCGTACTGATTGTCCTGGAACCCATTAAGATTAGTTAAGGAAGCTTTGCTTTAGATTGCATCTCTGGGCTGCATCAGATTACCAAAGCCATCATCTCATATATTATTTCTTCAGAGATACTTTCAGCCTGACATTTTGCATTTTTCAGATGCAGCTGGAAACCTCACAGATTAAAATGACCTGATTTAATGTTCTTGCTTATTACTATTTTAAAGCCTTGGCAGTGTCACTTTTATGTTGAAGTTTTATTATTTTATGCAATTTTAATCTGCCTTCATCTTAGTCTAAGAAATTCAGGATAAGGGGGAGGGAAATGCAAGAACAAACAAAACAAGGAGTGTCTATTTTCAAAATGTCACAGTGGAGAGACTTGGACAAGATTTTTCTTAGGTTCTTTTTAGCCCTCTGACAATTCCATTATTTCATACCTAGCTATTAAACTAATGAAAAAGGTCAATCAAAAATTTGTGTCATTGAGGTATAGCCTTTCTGAAGTATCCAGAGTATGTTATGTGATGGCAGTTGCCCAAGAAATGCCTTTATTAAAGGAGCCAGAACAAGAGTGCATAATACTCAGAATTCAGTCATTTTGATGACTCACACAGAAAAATGCACAAAACCTCTGGTGCAGTGGAAAGTTTGTTTCCTCTATTACTCATAAGAAAAATATTTCTGGAGTCCAGCCTGGTAGTTTCTAGTAAACATGAAGGGTGATTTGGTTCTTCTGTTGACATTTCAATAAAGTCATAGGTTCATTTCATATTTAATCTTTCCCATGAAAGTTCCTGTTTCAGCTGTGTATGGATCCATCCATCTACAATATTTGTATATCGCTTTTCAACTAAAAATTTCACAAATGAAAAAATAGCTAATTAATAGCTGCAAAACAACTTAATGAAGACTGACCTTGTGAAAAGATTGCTTGTGTTTTATGAAATGTTTGCCATGCATTGCAAAGCACCAATCACAATGGTGCTGTGCTACATTTAGGAACGGTGCTTCAATGAATCAAGAACAGGCCAGCCAGACTATGCAACAAATAAACCCACTTCAACTGTTATATTATGTAAATTAGAGACCAGCATATTGGCACTACTGCATCTACTTTCAAAATTCAGATTTTGAAATAAATAGAAGTGTTTATCAGGGTATGTGAATAAGATAGTTAGAGGCAGAAAAGTTTTAGAAAGAAGTGAAAAACAGACTTGCTCTTACCCGTAAATATTATTATAAACTTTATTTGTATTCTGCCTTATGGCTTTCTTTGTATATGTATAGGAGCTCAGCCAAACTGGAAAACCAGCCTGAGTTTTTAGAAGTCTCACACATTGATTAATGTAAATACTTGTCAGGACTTCTTTTGTTTTTGAGGTCTCAACACCGCTCACCAATTTCCAAACATTACTTGTGTCCTAAGATTTGAAATTTGTTTCCCTCCCCACTCCAAGGCTGAAATACCTGGAAAGTTGAATCTAGACATCTCATAACCAAATTTTGACCTTGCAAAGCAGTATACAAGCACACGAAGCTTCCTTTTGGTCAGTCAGATCAATCTTTCACCTAACTCAGAACTGACTCTTTTCACCAGCAACAGGGTTTCAAACACCAGTCTCTTAAGATATCCAGAACTGAACTCAAGCATGCAAAGTAGGTGCTCTAGCAGAAGCTACACAGTGCTCTGCACATAGGAATTTATCTAAATAGGTAGATTGATTCTAAGATGACATTAGTTGAAGACAGCACAAACACAGTAAAAACTAATGAATCAACAGTTTGCAAGCCTGCATACTCAAACTCATTCTGAAACTGAGTTTAGGGACACAATTTTTCTGTTACTTTTAAAATAACTTGCGTACAACTGATCTCTGTATGGATGGTTCTTCATTAACATCTCATTGATTGCATGAATAAGCATACCTGGTACAATAGCAAAAGGTGCCAAAAAAATTGAAATGTGTTTGCATGTTTGTGCATATCTAAATCAATTATTGTCAAGAGAGGTACAAACCAGACAAGAGCATTGCTTATTAAGGACACCAGGGAGATTAACATTTACAAGTAAGCAGTGAATAGAACATTAAAATGGTCATAAGAAAGTCAGCAAAAGTGGATATGTTTATCCCACAGGTTCATTATGTTTCCATAAACTAAGCACAGATTTTACTGTGTGAAATGGATGAAAAACAAATTGAACTGGAATGTGGGAACTAACAACTTAAACTTTCATAAGATTAAAAACAAATAATGCTTGGATGAACCCAAGATCATTTTATTTAGAATAGCATTTTGGACTACAGATCAAGTGCAGGTAAGGTGCCTGTAAGCTTTCACAAGCAAGTCCTGAAGGTAAATTAATTAAATTAAATTAATTAAATTAATAGAAGGTTCTATTCAACCACTGTATCAAATAGACATCAATTAAAACGTCTAACCAGCGAAAATGTACCCATGTTTCAGGAGTAAAATTCCCCCGTACGTCATCCCCCCCACTGCGCAACAACCCCGTGAATATCTTTTCCCCATGCACAACGTCCCCAAATTTCAGCGGTTTTGGCTGGGTGTTGATGAATGAGTCAGTGAGTGAGTCAGTCAGTGACTTTTCAGTTATATATATATATATATAGATTCATTTCTCGTGGGCATCTAATATCTTCAATCTTTAAGAAATACTTACCTTTATCATTGTTGATGATAAATGCACTATCTATTGAGTTCATTGGGTGATCCAGTCCCCAATATCAACTAGGGAGAAAAACTCCTCTGCTTTCATAACATTGGTTCTCTACCTACTTTAGGATCTACTGAAACTGTGATGGTTTCTTTGCATAAAAATGGTTACCAAATTCATCAGCTGTTGAATGAATATTATTTCAGTAGATTAGATCATTTTTAAGGGCTGTGTTCCTGTGATTACTCTGATGTAGGCCTATTTGCCTTCCCAACTGCAACTGGTTTGTTTCATCATCAGGAGATTTTTACTTCTATCAGCATTTTTATATTGTGGAAGGACAATTCCCTGCATGCCTTTACCTAACAGAGCAGCAAAATCACCAACTAAAAAACTCAAATTCGAGAATCCTTTTGTCAGTGATTCAGAAAGCAGAGTAGGAAAACAAACTGTATATTTGCTTACATGATAAGAGATGTAGGTTATTAACTGGGTATATTTGAACCAAATATTTCCACATTGAAGCTATATTTAAGAGGTTTCCTGGACCATTCCTTCTATGTACATGTCCATATTAGTCTGTACATATTGTACTTATTAGTTTATTAAATGAATTTTACCCTGCCTTTCTCCTAGTAAGGACACTCAAGACAAATATAGTGATGCCTCACGTAACAAGTGTTCCGGAGGCATGTTTGTTACGTGAAACTTTCTTTACGTGAAGCGGATTTTCCCACAGGAAATAATGGAAACTCAGACAATTGGTTCCACAATCCCCAAAATATTCATATAAAAATATTAACCTGTTTGTAAAAATGATGACAGAACACTGGGATTGAATTCAAAACATACATTCAGTGTGCATGATCCTATGAAGTTTACTTAGGCTGCAGTCCTAAAGACACTTTCCTGGGAGTAAGCCCCATTTAACACAATGGGGCTTACTTCCGGGTAGACATCGTTACGAGGCTGCAGTCAAAGACACTTTCTTCTTCAATCCAAGACACTTTCCAAGTGTCTCCCCCTTTTTCCTTCTCTCCATCCTGAGCCTCTCTCTCTTCTGCTCCCTTCTGGCTAGCCCTGAGCTCCTTCCCTCTTTTCCACTGCTCTTCTCTCCCTCTGCCCAGTGGACGCCTGGCCACAGGAGGAACAGTGCGGAAGTGTTGCTTTCACTATAGGCAGGCAATTATATTTTAATTGTATTTTAATGATGTTTTAATTTGTATTTATTAGCAATTTTAATGATGTTTTATTTTTCAATGTTAGCTGCCTTGGGCTCCCCCTTATGGGGGAGGAAAGGCGAGGTATAAATTGAGTTAAATAAATAAAATAAAAATGCTTTTAAAAACTGCACACAACTGACGCGTGTGCTTGTTATGTGAAGCAGAATTCTAGAGAAATTTTTGTTTGTTATGTGAAACATACTTTACGTGAGGCGCCACTGTATGCCCTTCCAGTGAGGCACATTTAAATAAATCAGAAAAAATAAACATTAAAAACAGTAAAATAACAGAGAAACCCAGTGAATTGCAGTAAATAATTAGCACATTGAAAATGCCAGTTAATCATCAAAATCCATTCTGAACTAAATGTCTTGAGGCCCTGCCAAAAATTCTCATAAAAGTGACTATTTCTTGATTTCAAGAGGAGTTTCATGGTAGGAGTGCTACCATGGAGAAGGCCTTATTCCAGGGGTCCTCAAACTACGGCCCGCAGGCCAGATACAGCCCCCCAGCATCCTCAACCCGGCCCGCTGGTAGTTTCAGAACCCCCCCCCCGCACCTTCCTCTGCCACAGGCTTGCCAGACCTTCCTGCAGCGCCAGGGACACCTTGGCAGGGACGCGCGTCTCCCGCCACTTGTCCACGGCACCAGGGGCTTCCTAGCAGGGGCGCATGCCCCTTCTACTTGATTGTGGTGCCAGTGGTTCCCTGGCAGGCATGCGCGCCTCCCACCACTCGTCTGTGGCGCCGGGGGCTTACTGGTTGGCACACACGACTCTCAGCCCTTCCTGCAGTGCCAGGGGCTCCTGCCAGGTGCGCGCACCTCCTGCCACTTGTCTGCAGCACCAGGGGCTTCAGGGCAGGTACGCACGTCCCTCCCACTCAATCATGATGGCAGGAGCTTCCTGGCTGGCGCGCATGCCTCTCCCGTCCTTCCACAGCGCCAGGCAATCCCACAGTGCCAGGCTGCAATCCTGCATACTTTCCTGGGAGTAAGCCCATTGACTATCATGGTATTTACTTCTGTGTAGGAATGCTTAGGATGGGGCTCTGAGGCTGCAATCCTAACCACACTTTCCTGGGAGTAAGCCCATTGACTATCATATTTACTTCTGTGAAGGAATGCTTAGGATGGGGCTCTGAGGCTGCAATCCTAGCCACACTTTCCTGGGAGTAACTAACCCAGTTACTCCCAGGGAATTTTGGGTTTGCCGTTCAGGAATTTCCAGTTTGGTGTCTGGTCACCCTGCCCTGCCGGGGGTTGGGGGTGGAAACCAAGCAGCCACAGATGACTTCCTGCCACTTCCGCAGCCCCCAAGCCCCGAAATGTCCTACATTTTTGGGGTGTCCTAAAATGTTTTTTAATTGCAGGAACCCTACTACAAATAAAATATGTGCAGTGTGCATGGGAATTCATTCATTTTTTCCAAACTATAGTCCGGCCCCCGACAGTGTCTGAGGGACAGTGAACCAGCCCCCTGTTTTAAAAGTTTGAGGACCCCTGCCCTATTCCTTGCTGCCCCCCTTCCAAACTTCAATCAATGGCAACTTGGTTAAAAGAGACTCCCTTAATAACTACAAGAAACAGATCAGATTATATGGAATGAAGATCCTTCCAAATAACTTCATCCCAAGCCATAAAAAGCTTTAAAGTCAAAACTAGTACTTTGTATTTTACCCAGAAATGGACCAATAGCAAGTGAAGCTACTGGAACAGAAACCTGACTAAATCCAACCTTCAGCCAAGAAGACTCTTGGAATGGCTTCCATAAAATGAAAAATCATTACAACCATAAAAATGGTGGAAGTGTTGAATATGTGCCTCCTTTTCTTCATTGTAATAGGGTAGTGAGGGCACGGAGAGGGAAGGAGCACAGTCCAAGCTTAGACAAAATTTGGTAAAAAAAAAGAGATAGTAATGTGTTTACACCATAGATGATGGATGCTCATAGTTTTGGAGATTCACGAAGGGCACAATCCAGAGTAACCATGGGGAGTTCTTGCTCCAGTGTAAGAACAATTTGCTCTGGATTGCAACATGAATTTCCCATAGGTTTTCACTAGGTGGTGCAGTAACTACGGGTGTATGTAAAGTCTCTTATGTGCTCCCGTAGTTACTCTGGATTGTAGGGCCTGTGAGAATATTCAGGGACTGCTGCCCATGTTCCTTTTTGGACTAGACTAGGGCACAGTTTTATCATCCACTTGTTCCCCTTACTAATGGCATCTCATTCTACAAAACTTGATATTCCCACTTGATATTTCTTCTTTAACAACTCCTAATTCCACTCTAGTCAAAAAATCATAAAACATTGTTAAGAAAGCAAATGCAAAGAAGTTTAATGTAACAACAACTCAAACCGAAATTTACAAATACACTTGAAATTCTCTTTCTGTACCTTAGCATCGCTTTAACATACTGTATGTGGTCTATCATAATCAAGTATAAAAGTAGCTAATCCGTACAAAAATATCACTCTTCTAGTACACAATATTAAATGGAAAATACTGTACATTAATATTTACACAGTATGCCGTACACTAATCCATCATTTGTGTGACCTTTCCATGCCATGATTCCCAGATGGAACTTTTTACATTCATTTATATAAGAAATCTTTCATCCACCAAAGTTTTGGATGCCAAATTCTTCTGTCCAACTGCATTACGAATAAATCTAAAAATCTGAAAAACACAAAACCAGCTTTACAAGCAGTCTTAACCATACATGTCAGACTCTGAAACACTCCTTAATATTCTCAACATTCAATTCACTGTAATGATGTGCCCAAGGAATAGACTTCAGCATAGAACTAAATACATAAGACGTAAATACATTAGTGGGCTGCAGTGGCTTAGTGGTTAAAGGAGCTGTGCTGGTCAATCTGAAGACTGGCAGATCAGTGGTTCGAGACCTAAGTACTGCAAGATTGGGTGAGCTCCTGTCCTTAGCCCAGCAGTTTGAACTGTTCAAAACTGCTAACCTAGCACTTTGAAAGAAGGCAAATGCAAATAGATAAATAGATACCATCTTGGTGGGAAGGAAACAGTGTTCCGTGAGCATGCAGGCCACATTCCATGGAAGCGTCTTTGGACAATGCTGGCTTAAGAAACGGGGAGGAGAACTGCTACCTAGAGCTGGTCACGGCTAACAGTGCATCTTGCGGGGGACAACTTTAAATACATAAGAAGGCTTCATTCCTAATGGCTGAAGTCAACAAGGGCAACGATGGCATTCCCACTCAACTGATATCCTCCTAATGTAGCTATTCCATATAAGTGAACAGCAGAAAAAAGTGCCACACTGAGGGACAATGCTGCAATAAGAGCAAAGCCTGCCCATATTGGGTGGCCAAGTCACTACCAGCACAAATAAGGGACAGAGTGGCGGGGGAATGCTGTTGTCAGGATGTTGACTGATTGATGTCCTCTGACCTTTCACATGTGCCACAAGAGTGAAGACACAGTAGAGTAGTTTACTATTAACTGTATTTACAATTCAGAGTAGTTAAAGACAATCTGGGTCATACACGTTAAATCAAGTCCTTCAGTCTAAATACCTCAGAGCTTATCAGTAATACAGAGCTTATCAGCTCGCCTCTGCTCTGACCAACAGCTGAGTTCCAACTACCAAACAGCTCTCCAACTGTCACCAACTGACAAAACCCAACTGTCAGTTTCAAATCTGAACTGAAAGTTCTAATCAACTCACAACTCACCCAGAACCAATAGTTACATCCAGAAATATATCGTTGATCCTCTTACTCCTAAAGAGAGATCTAGGATTGTGAGAAAGTTGTAGCACACCCTTGCCACCCCCTCCATTTCATGGTTTGGGAAGGAGAAGTAGCTTGCTACCTTTCTACTCACCCTCAACTTCCAGTATTTCATATTATAAAAATGACTTTTGCTTTCCAGTTCTCAGTGTGTTTTGTTAATAATATTACACTATGTGTGCTGGCAAGGCTTGCTTAATTTTTAGTTTTAATATTGTATATAAGAATTCTAGAAATAATATACAGGATGAGGCTGTAACCCTAAACCCTTGCACAAGTCTCTTGTTGATGTGGGGTTTTTGCAGAAATGCCTTATGGCATTTCCCCCCCTCATCTGGGGAGGGAGTAGGCCAGTGCTTCAGCTTCCCCACACCACTGCAGGAATGGAGAGACTGGTGAGTTGTTAGGATTGTTTAAAATTGCGCCCTGAGTTTTTGGACTGCTTGGGAAACTAGCTGGTCCCAGTTTTGGATTCTGCTGGATTTTGGAATATTTGCATACAGATATAGGGACGGGATATCAAGCATGTTCACACTTCAGAAAATACTTCAAAAGTACTCCTTATGTTCATACTACATTCAGATGTCTTGCGTTCACACTTTATAAGCATTCCTTTTGAAGTCTGCAATGTGCTGCCTGCTTGGGTCTACTCAACATCGTTTTCTGCACACCAAGGGGTCACAGCAGTCAGATATTTGAGCTGAGTTGCACGCCATACTGCATTGTACTGTGGGAAAGCATGTGAAAAAACCCTTGCGGCAATCCTAAGCACACTTTCCTGGGAGTAAGCCCCACTGAATATAATGGGGCTTACTTCTGAGTAGACAGACATAGGATTGCAGCCCCTGCCATCTTGCTCAGTCACACTGAATGTGTGAAAAATGCAAACAACCAACTCTTGCCACCTTCCCCTGCAGGGTGAATGGCATATGTATGTCGGCCAGGGATGGGAAAAGTTAAAAATCATGGCTGCAAAAATGTCTAGTTTTCTAAACAGATTTCAGATACTCTGTAATCATTGAAATTCCCATGTACTCCAATACTCTATTAGTACACATGGGACATTACTGACAAACATCCCTCTTTCTCTATTATTGACAAATTGAGCGATTTACCTCTTGTTGTAAATATGTAAGAACAGCTGCTAAAACAAAGTTTTGGGTAGCCAAATCTACAACGGAGAAAAACAGCATATCAAAGATAAGAAGTGTGGATTCACTGCCGTAGTACAGAACATCACTGAAAGAATGTCCTTCGTCTGAAAAAAAGAAAAACAGTTGAGAAACTAGTACCAGTATATTAAATCCATCAAATGAGAAATCTACTTTGTAAAATGGGGAAGAAACTACTAAATAATGGTTAAAAATTGACAAAACAAAAAATATAGATAGCAATGGCACAATGCAGCTTCCTCAGCAGATCAAAATTACTAAAATAGTTGGACTTCATTAAGTGGCTATATGGAGAATTATATCTAAATGAATGTATTCAAAAGCAACATCATTGACATCTACAACCACTTACAGTTTAAAAATCAAATTATAAAAAACTTCTTAATAAACAGAATTTATTAAGATTGTCCAATTCGATTTTTAGGCACTAAAACAACAGAAAATAAACAACATGCTCTGAATTGCTGCTTGTGCTTTTGCAAAACATTATTATTATTAAAAAAAAACAGGCCTCCGTCAGTCTTGGAAGACTATGGTATCGTGCTCGGCGCTGCATACGCTGCATGCGAAGCACGAAAGCCTGGGTTGGATTGTTATGGAAGATCAGCTGTTACCCAAGCAGCAAATCCCCCCTCTCCACGCCACTGAATTAGTCCAATGGAAAGGCAAGGTGAATACGATTGGATCCAGCTGGCATTGCAGAGCTGGGCTAAGGACAGGAGCTCACCCTGTCTTGTGGGGTCAACCCGGGTCTCGAATCCTGGCCTGCTGGTTAACAGGCACAGTGTCTTAACCGCTTGTGCCACCCACAATGTACCTTATTGTGTACCACAATATACCTAATTATTATTAACAGTATTATTAATATCTGACAGTTTTATTATTAATAACCGCTTTTCAACTCAAAGTTCCCAAAGCTGTTTACAGAGAAAATCAAATAATGAAAGTGTGGTGCATAGGATTCCCAAAATTCAGCTTTACTAAATTCTGTCTTGGCCTTCAGTAACCTTATGACTACATTAATTGGCTTCAGCACTTTCCTTGCAGCTGTGAAACTAAGCTCAACCATATACTTGGGACCACTGATTTTCAACCACTGTAGTGTAAATACATAGCTGATGTATTTAGGGAAATGGGATTCGGGATTTGGGGAAGCATCATTTAGGGCAGTGGTTCTTAATCTTCCTAACACCATGACTCCTTTATAAGTTCCTCATGTTGTGGGGACCCCCAACCATAAAATTATTTTTGTTGCTACTTTATAACTGTAATTTTCTTACTATTATGAATCATAATGTAAATATCCAATATGCAGGATGTATTTTCATTATTACAAATGAAATGTGTGTTCTTTGCACACATTGAACACAATGGGATTTATCTATGCACACATTGAACACAATGGTTTTTATTTCAGAATAGGCATGCATAGGATTGGGCCTTGAGGCTGCAATCCTATCACTGCAATCCCTGGGAAGCTTCTTTTGTACTGCCTGCCAAATGAAGCTCAGGAAGAACAATGTTCAAAATGAATTGGTTTCTGGATGAACATACATTATAGGATAACTCTTCTCCTCAACCACCAAGTTTAAACATGGATATTGTGGAGAGAGAATGCCATCAAGTGCTACGAATGACACTTGGCATTACAGAAGTTATATTGATGAAACTGCAGCAGATTTTAGGGAGCTGCTAGTATGACAACTTGTATGCTGATGTCAAAATGTTTTCTATAGTCTGATATAGCCCTGCACCCTTAATACAAATTGGCAGCAAGTGTACTGTGGAAGTGACTGCAGCCATGTGCAGATACAAAACTTAGAATTAAATTGCCATTATAAAATAAAAATCTAATAACTAGGTAAGCATTACCATTGTAAAAGATACTCTTTTCCATTGGTTCCATAAACTCCATTCCAAGGATTCGTTCTAACAACAATTTGTCCTTTACGATGTAGTCCATTTCCTTATGAACCTATAAAAGAGAGGGGAAAAGCAAAACAAAACTCTTTTTGCATTAAATACTACAGTACTTGGAAAACACATCATGGAAGTACACTAGACCAGCACTTCTGATAATGTGAAGCACAAGCCCAGGCATAGTGGATTATGGTTGGATTCTCCCACCCTTCCTTGCACTCACTCATTTGGTTCTAAATGGAAAGGTGTATCAGAAGCCCCATATTTATTGGAGCTTCTGGAGGCTTAGGGCCTCTGTGACTCTAACGGCCTGTGTGTGCCTCAAAATGATCCCCAGAAACCTCTGTAAGCCACTTCCAAGTTTTTGGAAGCCACTTCTTCTAGTTTGCAGAGGCCTGTAGAGTTGGTTGCTAGTCTGGGAGAGGTCTCCAGCATGACCCAGCATGACTCCATGACATGACCCAGCACAGAGGATGAAGTTGGTTACAGTTCTATGAATTTTGGAAACACAATCTATAGGGAGTATGCATCTTGGAAAGAGAACTGCTATGGTATTGACTGCAGGGAAAAAGGTACAATGCTATCCAACATCCAGTGGGATATCCTTGGGGGAGGGGAGACCTTTGGAGTTGTGTTGTGGCTACACTTGCACTGAAAAATTGGATAGGACTGGACCCAGAATCAGCTTCTGCATGGCAGTACATTTCTAGTGACAGGTCTACAAGCTCATATAAGACAAGGAATGAATCACAATCTTTCATTTGAAACTAAGGGCACAATCTAGAGTAACTACGGGAGCACGTAAGAGACATTACGTGCACCCGTAGTTACTGCACCACCTAGTGAAAATGTAAGGGAAATTCATATTGCAATCCAGAGTAACTTGCTTTTATTCTGGAGCAAGGATTCCCTATAATTACTCTGGATTTCACCCTAATTGTTCTATCCTGTGATTAAATGTATATGTATACATACATGATCAATAAAAGATCCAAGAAATTTATTCATGGTATGGTAAGCTTTAGTACTCTGTTCAAATGTAGTTGTGGAGGAATTCAGAAGCCTAACAGGACCGTGTTTCTAGAAGAAAAAAAGAGTAAAATGAATTCAAATGTATACTTAGTTTCTTCTAAAATAGTGGCCGTGTAAAATAATCATTTAGACTCCAATGCCGCTGAACTGAGACAAAATGTTTGCAGTAAAATATCTAGCTGATCTCATTACACCCTTAAGACAATTCTGTGATCTGTTTGGTGCTAATAGTAACACAAATGGTACTAATGTTAATATTGTTTGGTGCTGAAGTCAAATCTTCTGCTAGTACCCAAGAATCATTTGCATTAGCAGTTTCAAGAAGATTCTCCTATATAGTAAAAAAGCTCATAGAACTACATGTAGGTGAAGAGGCAAGTTCACCCATTCTTAAGGACTACTTACTTAATATCTCATTTTGTATGAAATCCTCTTGGTTCATAATGTGAAAAACCTTAATTTTTAGTTCTTCAACATCTGCATAAAACCTGAACACTGTGGACAGAAGTCTCTACTGACCAGGAGAACCAAAGTTCACACAGAAGCAAAGTTCACACAGAAGCATCCCTACAATATAAAATCCAGTCAACTCCTATAAAAATGTGGAATCATGGAAGACAAATCTGTACATTGCACAGATGAGAATGAGGGGGCATTAAAAATACATATCAATTGATGTATTTATTAGAACTTTATACATAGCAAGTATTAGTGGAAGCTGAGATAGAACAAGAGTCTATCTAAATTATAAATGCATAGGACAGCAAGCCGTTAAGTTTACCAATAATATACATACATACCCTTGTTAACGTTTCATGAATCCTATCATATTGCTGCCTCATCTTGCTTGAAATGGAAATTTGAAATGTCTGACCATCTGTATTTGGCAACAAACCTCTTTGACTACATAGATTTTCCTGTGGAAATGACAAAGTAGAATTGCCACAATACATAAAAAAACTCAAGAATGTACTATTCTTGTCATGATGCATGTACTCATACATCATCTGTTTTTGTTCTTTAGATGTAGGAATGCACAGCAATTTTGCCTGAGGAGGGCAAAAGAGACCAAACAAGAAAGAAAGTGCATAATTAAAAAATCTCAAGCCAGGATCCAAATGGCCTTGACATTTTTCCACAGACAAAAAGCAGTCTTCACGTTAGTTTTGGTCAAAGAGCAGAACTCCATAATGCATACCCAAGGCACAGAATGTGGCATCTACTGCAGTGGTACTTAAATTTAGGGAGAGATTTTACTCTCTTGGAAAGTCTTTGTGGGGAGGAGCTATGGCAGTGGTATGATTCTTAAGATAGCACCCCTGCACAGGAATGGGGGGCAATTTTCTGCCTCCCAAGGGGTCTTGCCAGATTGTGGCAAGGTCTGGAGAGCTTTGCAGATTGCTGGAAATAAGGGAAAGTCTTCTGATGTAATTGGAGCAGAATGCATATGTGTGGACTTAAACTGCTCTATAGCAGTGGTGGTGAACCTATGGTATGTTTGTCAGGGTGGGCAAGCCTCTCCTGCTGGCATGCAACCATGGTGCTGCCACATGTCCCCAACATGGCATCTACTTCTGCCCAGAGTGTGCTGGTGCCCAGTGTGCATCCGGATGTTCCTGGCCCACTGCACATGCCAGGAATTCTGGGCAAATGCACTGGGCACTGGCACTGTCAGCTGGCACTTGGTGCCAAAAAGGTTTGCCACCACTGCTCTATAGATTACCTAGATAATTAACTAAAAATCATTTTTCTTCAAAATTGTTTATCTATTTAGTAATAAACTAAATATGAGCAACTGACAAAAGGTTTTAGGAATATTGTTAACATTTACTATGGTACAAATAATATTAGCATTTTCTTTTCATGCTTGCCATATTAAACATATTGTTCCCATATTTCTGGCAGCAACCCAAATTTTCCTTTGTACTAGGTAATGGAGGATTCTCTAGTGATGGAGGAAAAAACCATAATGGATTGTAATCGAAGTGCTTTTTCTGTTCACAGAAGCACCTCTAATTTTGTAAGGTAAAAGGGATAATTTTTGCAAATGACTCTGCAGTCCTCTATAAAATGCTCCTGAGGGTCTCTAATTATGAGTCAACCTGAATACAACTCAATTATCTTAATATTTTCTTTACAACATAGGAAAACAGGAAGAAAGGGTTTGATGTAGATTTATGCTGAAGCATAATTTTGGAAAAAGTAATTTACTCAAAAATTGGATTAGATCCAAACTTTTCAGTCTATGAATAGAAAAAGCTTCCATTTACTGAAGAAAGCCATTTCTCTCATAAAGCACAAACTTTAGATCCAACTATAATTTTCAACAAGGGAAAAACCCAGAACAGTTATCTTTTGCTGACTTTAAAAAGATACTTTGAGACAAAAAAAATCTACTGATTCCTTGAAGTTGTAGAGGACAGAACACGTAGAAGGAGGCAATGTATAGGCTTCTGTAACATGTTTTTCCCCCATTCTATTTCTTCTTAGATATTTTAATAAAACACAACCATCTAGTTTTAAATATGGAAGTTCCATGTGAGTCCCACCCTGATCTCCAAAAGTGGAACACTGTAGCTTTATATGGCCTATTTAATTAAAGTGTAGCTTTATATAGCCTATGTACAGTAATTAAAAAGTATGAGCCCACATTGAAATATCTGAGGGTGAAAAGGGATTCTACCAGAAAACATGGCCATCAACTTTTTACCAACTTGCAGACTTCTCTTTCTTCTAGAGTGGCAATCCAAGGGAAATACAATAAAATAATCAGCATATCTGCCATGCACCAATTCTACATACAACTCTTTATCATTATAAGTGAAATCTTTAGGTTTCTCTTCCCTAGTTCTTTTACATACCGCTTCCCTCTTTAAGTTCATATTCATCTCTTCCATATTGGTATCTGCATGGCCGTGCACAGACCGACCATGAATATAATATCCAAAGCATCTGTGTGATAATAGAAAGACTGAAATCTATAATGCAAAGAATATAAAACATAGCAGCTTAATAAACTTCAGTTCAAAGCTAACGTAAGTCTATGGTATCTTCACATATCAAATGTATGGCATTTATAATAAACTAGTAAAATTTATTCGTGTTGTGGGAGTAATATATCCCCTTATGCTGTCCCTCCATGTGCACCATCCCTCCCAAGTGCATCAAGCACTGGGCACCAAATTGGCTGGATGTCAGTCTTCTATGTCAAGTATTTCACCCCCTTAAGGGTTAAATTTCTCAACATAGGTTCTTCGTGGGTGTTCATGTCACATAAGCAACACCCCAAATTTCACGCTTCTAGGTCTAGGGATTGGGACAGGGCAGTGATCAGTTAGGGATTCTCAATATATAGGGAGGAAAATGCATTGTGCCCCTTTTAACCCCCTTCCGGTTGGAATTTCCAAAAACTGGTTCTCAGTGGGTGCCTCCATCATGGAAGGAGCACTCTCCCCAAATTTCATGCTTTTAGGCCCAGCAGTTTTGGGTGGATGTTGATGAGTCAGTCAGTGACTTTTCAATTTTATATATATATAGACTAGTGGAATTTACCTGTCATTACGAAAATAAAATTTTCAGAAAATTTGTGGGCCCTTGGCATGGCCGGGCATTGGTGGGCAGCACTGTGGGATGATGGGGGGCAGCAGTGGTTGCCCAGCATCCCTACCGGCCATCACTGGACACCAGTGGGCAGCAGGCACAGGCAGGCACCAGGGGGCAATGGGCCTTGGGCATTCCCATCCAGAACTGCTCACCACCACATAGTGGGAAGTGGGCACCAGCGGGCACCACTACTAGGCACCAGGCACCACACATCCCTATGGAACACCAGGCACAACCAGGCATCCCTGCTGGGTACTGGGCACCAAATCGGTTCTTAGTAGGTATTTACATTACAGGAGGAATACAATCCTGTGCAGTGGGCAGCACTGGGCATCCCTACCGGACATCTGCGGGCAGCACCAGGTACCGGGCACCAACAGGCACTAGCGGGCAGAGGGCACCATGCGTCTCTGCTGGGCACCAGACACTGAACACCAGGCACTAAATTGGTCCTTAGTTGGTTTTTACATGACAGAAGGAATGCACTCCCCAAAGTTCATGCTTCTAGGTCTGGGGATTGGGTCTGGGTGTTGATCAGTCAGTTAAGTTTAGGGATGTAAACACGTTGCACCCCTTTTCACCCCCTTAAGGGTTAACTTTCAGAAAACAAGTTCTTAGTGGGTGCTCTTGTCACAGAAGGAATGTGCTCCCCAAATTTCAGGCTACTAGACCCAGGGGTTTTGGCGGGACACATATGTGTCAGTGATTCTTCATTGTAAAGTATAGGGACAAAAACATGTTGTGCCCATTTCACCCCCTTTCAGTTTGAATTTCTAAAAATAAGTTCTTAGGGGGTGCCTACATCATAGAAGGAAGACCCTCCCCAATTTTCATGTTTCTAGGTCCAGTGGTTTTGGCTGGGTGTTGATCAGTCAATGAGTGAGTGAATCAGTGATCTTTCAATTTTATAAACCACCACTTTGAAATGCTTCATTTCAATGCCAATGTGAAACCTATTTGGGCAACTATGCAAAATCTGGCTCACTAATGTATTATTCATTATCTAGTGAAATTTTGGGGAAAAATTGACAACAATCTGACTTGCTACTGTTTAGACATCAGCTACTTAACTATTTGCCATTCTATGCACATTTTTGCAAGCCCCAACTGGAAGTACAAGGTAGACATGCTAACACTTACGTTGCTCATACAGCACAAATCAACAAATTGTCTTATCTTATCTTCAATAAATCTTTCATAAAAGATAGAAAAGTATGTCATCTGTAACAAACAATGTGATGCATTTATTAGATACATTTTTATTCTGTACTCTAGGTTAAGCCTTCTTGAGTTTAACATCTTGAGCTTTGATGTAAGGCAAATAGCTGCTCATTTTGCTACTGTTTTGCAATGATTAATGAACTCTTCTTAGGGCAGCTAAAAAAAGACCAGAAAGCCAGGATGTAGAACACTGTTTCCTTTTCTGCTTGTGGCTCCCCTCATCCTACTGGGCCATTGTGTGTGGCTACCCATTAGGGCTACAATCTAATACACTGTTTATGGTGGTGGGTTTAGCTCCCTGGGGACCTATGTCTTTGTTTAGAAAACACTGAAGTAGTGGGTTGATTCCCAATTATTTTAACGTGGGATGTTTTGTATGTCTTCTGTCCCCCTACTTCACATAGCAAGTCCCTCCCCCCTCAACTTTATTACCCTTGCACTGCTGATAAATCTTGAAAGGGGAGCCTGTTGTTTCCCTTTTCCTAGACAATGGGCGCAATCCAGAGTAACTATGTGGAGTCTTTGCTCCGGTGTGAGAACAATTTGCTCTGGATTGCAATATGAATTTCCCATAGGTTTTCACTAGGTAGTGCAGTAACTACGGGTACACGTAATGTCTCTTAGTTACTCTGGATTGTAGGGTATGTCTGAAAGGTTTGTGTTCAATTATTGATTTTGGGCACAATCCAGAGTAACTATGGGAAGTCCTTGCTCCGACGTAAGAACAATTTACTCTGGATTGCAATATGAATTTCCCACAGGTTTTCACTAGGTAGTGCTGTAACTACAGCAATGTAAATGTCACTTATGTGCTCCTGTAGTTACTCTGGACTGTAGGGTTAGTCTCAAAGAGCAATTGCATTTTCATATCTGACCAAGTTTGTGAGTTTTGTACAAGTTATTTTCAATCTAATTATTTTGTTAATATTTCATTACATACTTATATGCTGCTTTCCTGATTTGATTTTTTAAAGTAGTTTCATGATACTGAACTATAAACACAACATCTGAGAATACCTGTGCATATAACTGGTGGATTTTCTTATTGAAGAAGATACATGTCCTAAACATAATTGACAGTCCAATCTAACTAAATTTTTAGTGCTGCTGCAGTTATGCCAACAAGATATATGGTGCAATCTGTGGTAGGGGCAGTTACAAGGGCCACCTCTGGTCAGGGAATATTTCTTCCCTTGCATCAGGGCTGCATTGTAGCTGCTTTGGTGCTGTAAAGTTGATTAGGATTGGGTTGTAAGAAAAATGCCCAGGGGACTGAAAGCAGAATAAGTAGTTTGGATATTATCAACCATGTGAAGAATGGCAATGATTTGGCATTGATTTACACAATGATGAATTGTGTATTTGGAAGAAATATTTGACTATACCTATACAGTGAATAAAGATATAAAGATCTACCTGTATCAAAGCAATGACTAGCCAGAGTACAGCAGATACACCAAATCTTAGAATGGAACTCCAGGGAGCTTTGTAACTTTCAGGGCTCCTTGTAAGACTGGAAGAGGAATCCATTAAGGCCAGGTTTGAAAATCCTACAATCTGAAAGTTAAAACAAATATAAGCGATTCATTCACAATCTGTATTGAGAAATGGTCTCTGATGCTGATGGAGTAGTAGAGGGGACACCTTAATAGGAGGGGTCATAACTCAGTAATACAGCACATACTTTGCTTGTGGTATCATCTCAATCTTTGTCATCTCCAGTTAAGAGGATATGAGATAGCAGAACTGCCTGCGGAGTTTGGTCAACCACAGTAAACAATATTTGGCTTGGTAAATTTAAGATATCTTCAAACCTGCAGGTGATTTACCACCTTTAATTGCTGGACAGCCCAGTTATCTGTTGAACAGAGGGATGTAACAGTGCCAACTCTGCCTCCATGGCATCCTATGGGGGTTGCTGGCAGATACCTCAGGGTAAAGAATTTGGTCCCTTGCCCTGAGTAGGCCCCAAGCATATGCAATGGGGCCAATTAGGCTTGCACCAGCAAAATAACGGGCACAAATCTGAGTAGCCCTGTGCTGGGAAATTAGGTCCAGGTAAGAATAGGGGCAAGTGTCACACTTTCACGACCTCCCAGGACCGACCCATCCCTTCCTGCCCTTTTCAAACCGCCTCCGTCCCGCTTATATTGTCTGGTGGGCACAGGCTATTCTGGTGTTGAACAGCACAAGCCTTTGTGCTGCTGCCACAAGCCCTGCAGTGCCTTAGACTCAGAGCATGTTTTCAACAGTGAGCATGTTAGTGGAGATCAGCATACGATTATGCTATTAATTTGCCCCTCAGATATCAAATCCATAAAATACAGCAATACTTGGTCAATATCTGTCTTTATTCAAGTAAAAGATAATTCTATTCCTTATGCTTTAGAATGATTTTCAGTCACAATGCTGATGTACTGGATTGTTGGATAAATAAGAAAGGAGTTTTTAAAAAAATCAAACAGCACAATCCCAATCCCAGAATAGGCTGGTGCAAGTCCTGGCTTGGGGTTGTTGCAAAAGTGTTGTAAGGCACTCCTGTACCACAGCTGGTGGGAGGGTTGGGCTGGGCTCATCTTGCCACTGCGAGAATGGAGCAAGGGCTTGAATTGTGCTGGCCTTTCTTGGTCAGTGCAGGGGGGAGGAAGGGCAAAGAGGCAGGCATTCTGGGGTGAGAGAGGTGGATGTGTGAGGAATGGGAAGCAGGGCTTGGATCTGGAGAAACACTTCCCCTTCACTACAGTAGAGAAGCAGTTCTGCGTTGTGCACTATATGCATCACAGGTTGAGCTAGCCTGCCTGTTCCAGCAAATGGAACATTTGCTATTGTATTCTGAATACAATAATTTCATAAACTTTGTTGTAATTTTCTTCCTTCTTCTCTCTTTGCTCCCAAACCGCCCCCCCAACCATTTTTAGTTAAAGCTGAGCAAAAATTAATATCAGAAAGGTAATTTTAGCCTTGGAATGCTGCAGATTTGGCAGTTCAGATGAATACACACTGATTGCAATTTCTGCTTTATGATGCTAAGTATTTAACTGAAAAAGTTGTTTCATTTCCGGCTTCACAATCATCACTTGGCAGCAAACTGTCAAATCTGCAAGTAACTATTGTGCAAGTAACTATTGTGCAAATCTGCAAGTAACATACTAATCCTAAATCAGTATTAGTAATGACTTTGGAGATTATGCAAAAATAGTAACACTACAAAACTCTTTGTCCAGCTTATTCAAGATGGATAAATAATTAGTCCTCACCTGTCTTGCTTAATAGCTTAAGCTAATCATTTTGTTCATTTGTACTTACCAATATAGCTGTAACATGAACAATTTCATACATTAGTGTACATGCAAACATGATGTTGCATACCAAAAAGGTTAAAAAACATGTTTAGCTGACACATTATTTGTCTTTAATATGCATCCCTAATATGTGATCATGTAAGCTAAACATGTACCCTGGTATCTAAGGGAACAATCCTAGACAATGTAGGCCAGCACAACTCACCAATCTCCCTGTTCCCACAGTGGTGTGGGGAGGCTGGAGTGGTACATAAGTTCCTAAATGACACTTTGGTGACACCCTCAGGCCAGTATAGGACTTATGCTGAGACTTGAGCCAGTCTAACAACAAGTTAGGATTGCAGCCTGATCTCCTAAATTAGGACTTTTAATAAATAATACAAGCAAAACATTATACAGTGCACCTTCATGGACTAGTAGTTCCTTATTAGCTCAACCACTAGTCTTTGAATGTTGTGCACATGCTACTTTTTGAAACTGCAAACATCAAACAAATCATCATTAAAAAGTCTGAAATTCACCTCTAAAAAGAAGAGAACAGCAAGCACTTGGAAGAGTGGATTTATTTTTCTGATAGTCTGAATTTCATTCCACTCATTTGCTATGAAGTATGTTCTCCATATGCTGACAGGCGCTGAAGTACTTTTTATGCCATTTTCACCTATGGAGAAAAATGGTATGTGTTTAATGCTGACAACACAGACACAAAATGGATTGCCTGTCATTAGGAGGCAGGGTGACCAGATGCCAAACCCAAAATTCCTGAACCCCAAGACCAAAATTCCTAATCCCAGGCCAAAATTCCTAGCCGCTGAAAAAAATTGTCCAAAAATGTATTTTTTGTTTTTGTTTTTTGACCATAACTTTTGATAGGAAGGAGATATTTCCAAACTGATTTTTGCATTGGATTCTGCTCTTCAATACGAATCCAACGACATATGGTATGATGGGGTACTATGCACTATCAGGAAGTTTCAAAATTAAGCCAAAACATAGGACAATGACGCCAAAAGGTAGGGCACCTGGACAGGAGGCTAAAAATCCAGACAAATCCGGGTTTTTCTGGTCATCTGGTCACCCTGTGAGAAGGAGGCGTGCATTTGCACCATAATATCAAAGTAAAATTATTTGTGTCTTGGGGCCTCTTCACACATTCTAGTACTGTTGCCCCACCTCAGTGACAAACTAAGAAAGAGTACATTACACAAATTAAACAAATATGGGTGTCTCCTTTCTGCCATCCCATTTCTTGTCAATTCACTCTTTCATCAGTCTTAAAATACACCCAGAAGCTGGTTTTTATCAGAGAGACTCACTGATTCTTCAATTAAAAAAGATGTAATTTGTGCAACTGATCACTAAATGGTGCTGTTTCACTCCCAGCACCATGTTTTCAATACAGAATGGTGTTTTCCATAGACTTCCACAGAGAGACTCAGTTCCTATGTTCCTCAGTTCCTCTGCCAGAAATTTGACCTTTCCTTAGATTTGTACAGTCTGTATTTGTAGAGCCTCTGAGAGGCTGGCAAGGATACAAGAAGTTCTAAGTACCTCCATTTTCAGGTTAAACTTGTTGAGTTAAAATCCTTGATTAAACAGCCTAATTCTATTATGATAAAACTTTTAAATTTTGGATTCAAGATCAGATTAAGTGATCAGCACATTTATAATATACCGTATTTGATGGCTTATAACACGCTCCTAACCATTAGCTGCACCTCTGTTTAGAGGAGGAAAACAAAAAAAATATTCTGAACCAATTGGTGTACTAATATATTTAATAAAATATATCAGAATAATATTTCAACCATGTAAAGTCAACCGTGATATTAAGAAACTTCTTTAACATTTTTTAAGTTTCAGTATAATACATTCAACCGTGTAAACAAAGATATTAAGAGCCATCACTGTCATGAACAAATGAGGACAAGCTTTAAGGTTCAAGCATAATAAGGTTCAGAAGGTAATTTAATGTTGTTTAAGGTTCTTGAATGAATAATGCATTCAACCATGTTAACAGAGGTATTAAGAACCATCACCACTGTGAGGACTTTAAGGTTAAAGCATGCTTCTGGTGAGGGACACGATCCTCTGGTGCTTACTCAAAATGAAGCTCCACTATGTCCAATGTTGCTTACAGACTGAGTGAGTTGGGAAGGTGGTCCAGGGTGCAGGTAAGTGAGTGGGGAGGGAGGCAGGTGCAGGTGACTGAGTGGGGTGAGGTTTAAAGTCAGGCAGGGAAGGGTGGTGGGACTTCTTTTTAGGGTAGGGTGGTGGTGAGAGTGTATGTGCAGGTATGGTCTCCCTGATCACAAAAGGACAATTAAGATTTTTTTCCTGGACATGTCCTGAAAAAAAGAGGACATATGGTCATCCTGCGTTATAGTCAATCAAGCTTCCTCCCAGGAAAGTGTGTTTAGGACAGGATCCTCAGAAGCAAGTCCCATGATAGTCAGTGGGGTTGACTCCCAGAAAAGTGTGGATAGGATGCACAGGGTAGGGCTCTCAAGCTGCACTCTTATCCACACTTTCCTGGGAGGAAGCCCCATTGACTCTCATGGGACTGACTTCTGAGGAGACCTGTACAGGAGGGGCTGTGATGATACCATCCCATCCACACTTTCCTGGGAGTAAGCCCCATTGATTGTCATGGGATTTACTTCTGAGGAGATATATGTGCACTCCAAGACCCCAAGCCCATGCATGTCTATTCAGTAATAAGCCTATAAGAGTCAGTTTGGCTTACTCCCAAGTAAGTGTCGATAGGACAGCAGCCTAAGGCTGGGGAGGGAGGGGAACTGCCAGCCTAGATCCCGTTGAATGCTCCCCCCAGTGGTGCACCTTTGCTTTTTAAGGCGCACAGACATTTCCCCCCACTTTAGGAGGGAAAAAAACCTTGTTTTTTAAGCCATCAAATATGGTAATGCAGACTTAAACCCTGACGTTATTGAATTAGGAAGGCAGAAAGATATTTATTTAATTCATTTACCGGTATTTCCTTATGACTTTCTTCAGTAAATCACCATTATTCAAATACAACAAATATTCATTGCCCACATATGCCTTTGATTATTTTAGTACAATTTAGTATGTATTTTAGGCTGTGTGTTAATAAATATGTATTATTTAGGCTTTTGCAAGTAGTATTCCTGTCTTTTTGGTGGCCTTTTTCTAATTGCAAGCTGAGAAAGACTGGGTTCCACTTTTCATTGGTTTTCACTTTTGCTCTGGTCCCCTACCTGTCCAATAAGTAGGAAATACCTGTACTCTTTTCTCAGCGGCTACATGTAATAGATGGGCTCTTTGAAATGAAATATACAAATCAACTGCTCCAATTGCACACAAACTTTTTGTCTATAAATACCTTCCAGTGCTTTAAGAACCTTTCCTTTAGGGCGTTCCCAGTCAATGAAGAAGATATCTATTGAAAGCTGGGAAGCAAGCATATGTAAAAATTGCAGTGCCTAGGGAAATAATTTAACAAGATAAAATGTAAATGCATTTAAAAAAACAGGTGTGGATTATCACTTAAGAAATCAAGATAATAAAACAGTTGTTATTCAGAAGCAAACCATTCTGAGTATTTCCACTGGAATTCAGCTGTCATACACAGATTAAACCTTATTTACTATTACTTAGTGTGGAAATGGAAAAAGCCCTTTCTGATCTATGTTTTCGACCCCCATAATAGGCTGCAATCCTAAAGACACTTTCTTGGGAATAGGACCTATCCAACACAATGGGGCTTACTTTTGAGTAGGCAGGTTTAGGATTGTGCCATTATCATCAACAGTATTTTTATACTGCTTTTCAACAAAAAGTTCACAGAGCAGTTTACAACAAAAATGAAATGAACTAATGAGTTCCTCTTTATGCTGTTCAGAAACTATAATAAAATTGAACTGAACTAATGGCTCCCTAGGCCAAAAGGGCTCACATATCCCAAAAGGGACTTGATCCAATTATAGAAAAAGCTGTTTATAAATTTCTTACTGCATATATTGTCTTCTTTCATGATGGAACTCATAGCAACTTTCTAAGATTCCCATTTCTAAGATTCCCAGCTTTCTAAGATTTAGATTCATCCAGACACAGACTGACACTTAGCTTCTGTAATCTTCTGCATCATGTGCTCTCAAAATCATGTCCTAATTTAAGTACTTCAAATTCTAATGATCTCAGCGGAAGAACTAAGCATGTGCTTAAATACGACCTATTGAAATAAAACTGGAATTTAAATGAGTTTCTTTAGATTGCCCCATAAAGAAGCAGAATTTAAGTAGTGATGTACAAATATTATCTTTAATGCATTACATTAAAATAACATTTGAATGCAAAATCTGTCCAGTCTACCATGATAAATTGTTAGCTTTAAATCTGGAATTCTAACATATGCCAAGTACCCACAGTTTTGTAAGGGCTTACCTTCAGAGCAAAAGCACATCCAACATAAGAAATGAAATCGTTTTCTTGTCTTGGTAGAGGTAAGAGGACCGAGACAAACTGCTGTCCCTGTGAGGTGAAAGGTCTCATTTATACCAAACATAGGCTGTAATAACATGTGTCCGTATTCTTTATCATGCCAACAACTAATTCTGATTGTAAAATTGAAGAAAATTAGGGTTTGGAACTTTTAAACTACTTCTATTTGCTACTCAGAGTTAGAAGAAGAGGAGGAAGAGAATGGAAAATAGACACAAACAGAATATTTTATGATGCAACTTGCCTCAATGGTCTGATGAGAAAAGCCAAAGGGGAAAATAAAACATATAAATGAACATATGAAATAAAACATACAAATGTTATATATTTAATTAGAATTATCCACACTGACATTGCAACAAAAATCCAAAATACTTACTTTGAAGAATACAAGCCAATAAATCCCTGTTCCCACTGTGATGATGAAGAAAACATTTGCAAGATCTCCAGCGTAGAACAGTAAAAACTTCAGAATGGTCTACAACATCAGAATGTAAATGTATTACTCACACAATGCTCAGAGACAAGGGCAAAAACTAATTTACATAAAGATTTGTATATCTATTTTACATCTAATATCTAATTTACATAAAGATTTGTATATATATATTAGCCTTATAGCTGATTTTTCAGGTAACAAGGAGATTACCATAATTTGCACTTGAATTTGGAGCTGCACATAGTTTGTACAGTGACACCTTTGTTTAAGAGTGACTTGGATTAACAGTGTTTTGAATTAAGAGCAAAATTTTCTCAGAAATTTTGACAGTTTAAGAGCATAGTCTTGGAAAATAAGCACTTCTGAGGAAGTTTGGAACAGAGTTCCATGGCTAGGGAACTCATGGGGGTGGGGTGGCATAATGAGCAACAACCTGAGCCAGGTATGTGTAGGATCTGTTGGCAATGTGGAATGTGTGTGGGAGATGCTTGTATGGGGGGATCTGTGTGTGGCAATGTGGAAGGTGTGCCTTATCAATGTTACAATGCTGCTCCCCATCAGCAGCATAGTAATGTTAAAGCTGCATGAAAGGACAAAGATTCCATTGAATCAACGGATAGCAGTGACTCCGGTAGCGATAGTGAAAGTCATCCTACAAAATAAATCTCTCTCGTCTTCCTTACACCAGCCAGGAAGGTTTTCAAAAGTATTTTCTTTATTGCAATGTTTTGTAATCATTTTTATATACAGTAAATATTTTAGACAGTGGAACCAATAGTCTGAGTTTTTATTATTTCCTATGGGAAAATCCGCTTTGGATTACAAACATGTTTCCGGATGAAATTATGCTCATAAATCAAGGCACCACTGAATTGTGCACTAACTTCTCACAACCAGTCCTTAGCTACTTCCTATTGCCTAGAGGCTGTAACAGTATTCAGAGCTACTATTGCCTGAACTAGTAGTGTTCTAGCAACAAGAGCTACTTTGTGACTGTTGCAATCAGTACTTGCAGATGGAGTTGTTGAACTGAGTGATTTGGGAGACTGGTGGAGAGCAGGGGCTGGGCATGTGATTGAGGCAGGAGGTGGTGGTATCTAATGTGGGTGACCTGTGATGATGCCTTCCACTTCTTAGTTTTCCAATATTCCCTCTGCTTCTTCAAACTAAAAGAGCTAGCTTAAATCTGAGGGGAGTCATCGGTGATCAGGAGGCTTATAGAGTGGTTCCTCTCCAGCCTCCCAATCTGCACATCCCCAAACCATACAGCCAATTCCATTTTGGCACAGCTGTATGCTATGGCAGGGAAAAGGATAGGACTGGTTCTTAGTGAACTGTTAGGATTGGCAGGTCTTCACTACAACTGAGAACTAGGTTTTATTTTCCATGCTTCTTACTGACAAGTACTCTCTTCAGCTCTCTGGCTGAAGCTTCCATTTCATCCTTGTCAGTTTCTCTTCCACTCTGTATCTAGGCCTAGGCACTGATTTAATTTCTCTGCTTCAGTCTCTACTTCTTTAAACAATCTAACTGTGGCTCTGCTAGTGGTTTCCCCTCCTGGTTTTTGAGTATTCCCTCCACACTGCATGCCACTCTGGATTCTCAGAAGGGTACTGAATATGCCTGGAGTATTTGACAGGGGTAAAGAGGGTGACTACTGCAAACATTGCACTCTGGATGCTTCCCCTAGGTTAAACTTTATCTGCTAAGAATTCCTGTTGAACTCAATAGGATTTACTTCCAAATAAAAATTCTACAGGACTGGCTTAAATCCTTAAAAATTAAAAATTTAATCTAAAAATTAAAATTTTAAAAATCTACTTACATTACAGAAAATGAGAGTGTTCAAGAGCTGTATTTTAACAAATGTATCATACTGTCCTATGAGATTCATGATATTTCATACCTGTAAGTCAATCATGGGGCTCCCTACACGCCTCTTCCAGCCAGCCGTCTTGAGAAGGGACCACAGAACTGCCAGGCCACCCAGAACACCCAACGCTATCTGAAGGAAAAGATAAATGCAGAACTGTGCAACATTTTCTGTATGAATCAATAATAAATGCTTATATGCTGATGGTGAGAAAAAAACTTACATCAGTCTGAATGTGAGCCTCTGACTGCTTCATTTCATAGTTTACTGAGAAGGTAACCTGAAGAGTAAAATAATTATTTAAACTATATAATCATTACTGGAATGCTATATCACATGCTGCTTTAAATTACAGCATATACTCTGAAAACAAATGAAATTCAGTGGAAGTGATGGGTAGCTAATCTAAGAGAATGAACACGTTCTTAATTTAAAGGACTGCTTTTAAAGGTCTTCAGACTGATTTATGTAGGAATAGTTCATCACAGGTTACAAGCCATGATGACTATATGCAACATCTTGGTTTTTGAGGCAGCCTTTTAGTGAATGCTAAATGCAGGGGAGTGGTACCAGGACACAGATATCCTGTCTGGATTTTTCTCTAAGACATCTGGTGGGTCACTGTGAAATACAGAATAGTGGTCGGATCTTGGTCTGATCTAGCCAGCTTTTCTTATACCTTTATTATTATCAACCACTTTTGACTGATACTCAAAAGAAGAAGAGTAAAAACATTAAATAAAATTAAGATACCGCCACATTTTCAGTACTGGGATTTTGGACCAGAACATCACTGTAGGCAACCGTAATCAGAGGAGGGTAGATGGCTCCTCTCTGAGTGTCAGGCACAAGACGAATGCTGCAGAAATGTATAAAGAACATTGTTAAAGAGGAAACATAAACTTAAACTTATCTATGATCATGACAGTAACATACTGTACAAGCTTGATAATTAGCCGTATTTTTCTTTTCAAATCAATACCATAAAACCCTCAGTGTTGAATCCGTAGTTAGACCTACATGCGTGTATTCATTCCTAACTTCCTGACGCTGGTTTGGGGTAGGTGTAGGGAAATGTACCTGTGGGTCAATGCAATCTTCCTTCTGCAAGTGGGACAGTGTTCTATTGCTGGGCAAAACTAATTACTCAGAGATTAAAGTCACGATAGTGTTTTAATACCCAAACTCTCAGCTGTTGTGAAATGTATGAAATGATGTATTCAGTCAACTGTGAGTACTGAAAATGTGCTTATGGCTCAGAATGCTCCAGTAGTAGGCATAAATATTGTACCTTATCTCTGAAATATGTTGCTTTTGTGACCCATGCCAATGTCAATTTTTCGCTTCTTCTGAATGCGTAATTAGGGTTGATACTCCCTCCTGTATTTTAACATTAATGTAGATTTGATTTTATGTGGACTCACCTTATTGTTATTTCACTAGCAACTCTGATTACTCTTGGCTGATTTCCCAAGTCATTTTCTCGCCCACTCAGAGTATCCACCAAAAATATCCGACGTGTCAAAAGCCAGCTGTTCATATTGCTGCCTTTGAAAAGAATGGTTGAAAAAAACATTTCAAAAGACAAAATCTTTACCATGCCTAAACTAGTTTAAACCATGGAACAAAGCAGTCTTGAAGCCTGACTTACTTTAAAAGCAAGGATGGCACCTGTCCTTTAAAATGAAGGTATCCAAGGCAGTCTAAGAACTTTAGGAGGTTGACCTACTTCAAAAGTAACTTGGAATTTTCAACCCACCTAAAATGGTGGCACTGAAATCCTATCCACACTTACATGGGAGTAAGCCTCTTTGACTATAATGAGACTTATTTCTGAATATAAGGCATAGGATTGGGTTGCCAAGCACCTAAAGTTCTTAGACTGCCTTGCCTTGTCCTTTTAAGGGAACCATAATGCCTTGCTTTACTGGAAGTTGCTCCAGTCAATCTTTCAATGCTGAACACAGACTTATAGGGAGACATTTTTAGTTAAGGGAAAGAGAGATGGGATGAGCAATATATTCTCAAAATATCTGGTAGACATGCTAGTCATTAATACAAAACAGATGGATCTTTGTGAGATTTATCAAGTTTTTGTTTACAGAATTACTTTTAAGAATCTGTTGTTGCATGATCCAAAATGTGCTCTGCTGGACTAGCTAGAAAAATTGACAAATCTTGCACAAAGCATTGTTAACTTGAAATATTCTCTATTAAAGGATTTATAGTTTACATTTTTCAGCTAAGGATAAGAAACTAAAGCTGAAGAGTTCAACTCACCTTTCAAATCAGATCAACATGATATTCTTACCTTGATTCACAAGCATTTCATTATACTGAAGATTTAAGTTTAACACTGGCACTGCCCAGATGTATTGTTGTCCATCTTCTGCATCATGATATTCAAGGAACACATCATAAAAAACTGGTTGGGAATAATCCTTTAAAATCTTGGAAACAGAAATTGTACACTGTAGAAAAAATAAAACACACACAATTGAAGTGGGACAGAATAATGTGCTATTTAAATATTCTACTAAAAGCTTATGTTGCAAATTCCTCCCCTGAAAATATTAGTACTTCCATTTACAGAATGCAAAAAAAAATGCTTATATTGTTTGGCATTAAAACTGAATGTTGACCTGCTTTAAAAAATAGTTCAGTGAACAAAACATCAAAACTGGAAGTCGTTCCACCTGTCTTTAAGGAATAGCAGCCATTCGTGCTGTATACTATTAAAAATTCTGTTTATCATGTAACTCTTGCAGAAACCTCCATTTTATTAAGTTTACCTTTTGTTGATACGTTGTCCCAAAAATGTAAGCAGCATTCAGCCTAGTCACTGTATCCGGACAAAGCTGTATAAAAAAATATAATAAGTCATTGGTAATTCTGCTGAGTAGCTCCTGTGCCAAATTGCCAACTGGATCAGAAGCTGGCAATAGGTTGCCACATGCCAACAGGTTCAGGAGCATATCTGTGGGTAGCACAGAGGTCTGATCAAATAGGAGTGGCAGACCAGCCAGCCCTCTTCTATAAACCGTTCCTGGAAGAAATGTTAGGATTCAAGCCATCATATTTCACACCAGGGAGAAAAAGAGAGAGGAGTGTTAATACATACTGTCAAAGAAACTACAAAGCTTAGACTTTGGGGTCCAGATACTTGATGGTTAGAGACACAAAAGCAAGTGATTGCTTTCATGAGACACAAAAGCAAGTGATTGTAGCCTTGAGTAGGGATTGCACAGGTACATATATATACATAGTCTCTGCCTTGCCCCTTTGCTCTCCAGAAAAGCTGCCACCATGTGATATTGATGTTTCCCCTCTCACAGCAGCCTCCACCTATACAGGGTGACCAGACGCAAAAAGCCAAATCCCTACACGCCAGTGCCAAAATTCCTATCCCAAGGCCAAAATTCCTGTACGACACCCCAAAAATGTAGGACATGTTAAAATAAGCTAAAAACACTTGTATTGTTTTCCTGTACTTAATTTCAACAATATATTACTTCTTTTAAAATTCAAAACTGATGGAATTCTCTACTCACCCCCCTCCTGGTCTGGTCAGGGAATGGGGTGAGCCTAAGGGATGGGAATGGGGTGATCCTAGTGGATGGGATTGGGGTGATCCTAGTGGATGGGATTGGGGTGATCCTAGTGGATGGGATTGGGGTGATCCTAAGGGCTGGGAATGGGGTGGTCCTAGTGGATGGGAATGGGGTGGTCCTAGTGGATGGGAATGGGGTGGTCCTAGTGGATGGGATTGGGGTGATCCTAAGGGCTGGGAATGGGGTGGTCCTAGTGGATGGGATTGGGGTGATCCTAAGGGCTGGGAATGGGGTGGTCCTAGTGGATGGGATTGGGGTGATCCTAAGGGTTGGGAATGGGGTGATCCTAGTGGGTGGGATTGGGGTGATCCTAAGGGCTGGGAATGGGGTGATCCTAAGGGCTGGGAATGGGGTGATCCTAGTGGATGGGATTGGGGTGATCTTCCAGGCTGCCTCCTTCCCCTGCTCTGCTTTCCAGGAGGCTCTGCTCCCTCTTTCCTTCCTTTGCAGGAAGCAGATTTTCCTCCCTACACGTTTTTCTTTGCAGGGAGTGGGGCCACTGCCAGGCACAGCCATTTGGGAAGGGCTGCTTAGAGGCACAATGGAGGGCTACTAGGGGCTCTCTAGGAAGTTGAATGCTAAATAGATTCTGGTGTGATGCATGCTGGGAGATGTAGTTCTTCTACTGATAGTTTGGAAAGGGCTTTAGCAAGGGAAGGAGGGGATGAACTACAATTCCCTTCCCTCCCTTCCACTACTTTTCCGAGCAGCCTCAGCAAGCCTCAAAAGCCTAAAATGGACAAAAACAGGCCGGAAATCCCAGGAAATGGCTGGAGAGACCCCCAAATTCCTGACAGAAGCCCCCAAATTCCTAATTTCCTATTCTAGGCCTCATTTCCGGTTCAGTCCGGGCATTTCCGGTCATATGGACACCCTGCACCTATACCAGTAGTTCTCAATCTTTCCAACGCTGTGACCCCTTTATAAGTTCCTCATGTTGTGGGGACCCCCAACCATAAAATTATTTTCGTTGCTACTTTATAACTATAATTTTACTATTGTTATGAATTGTAATGTAAATATCCGATAAGCAGGATGTATTTTCATTGTTACAAATAAAATGTGGTGTTCTATGCACACATTGAACACAATGGGATTTATTTCAGAGTAAGCATGCATAGGATTGGGCCCTGAGGCTGCAATCCTATCCACATTTACATGGGAGTAAAGGCCCCCCTGACTATAATGGGATTTATTTCAGAGTAGGCATGCATAGGATTGGGCCCTGAGGCTGTCAGTCAGCCCTAGTGTGCGTGCAGCTACAGCCGGAGATCTGGTGAACCTGACCTGGCCCCCTCCACCAGGGGTCTTTAGGCGACCCCCAGGAAAGCTCTAGGTGACCCCCAAAGGGGTCCTGACCCCCACTTTGAGAAACACTGACCTATACCATAATGCAGATTGTTCAAAAGGGCCACTAGGATTGGTTTTTCAAGGGTCTTATAGGCCAAAGACATCTTCCAAAGGCAGCTGCATAAAGCCTAACCCTACAATCCAGAGTAACTATGGGAGCACGTAAGAGATAATATGTGCACCCGTAGTTACTGCACCACCTAATGAAAACCTATGGGAAATTCATATTGCAATCCAGAGCAAATTGTTCTTACACCGGAGCAAGGACTCCCTGTAGTTACTCTGGATTGCGCCCTAAATTTCCAGAACAGTGGGTGTTGGGTTATTTCATTACCTCAATTTTCTTAATGATTCAAATGTAAAATTAAACTTGCAGCTTCATAATGCACAGTACAAAATTAAATAAGGCATACCTGCAAAACACCATCTTCTAAATATTGCCATTTAAGGAAGTTTCCTTTTACATCATATGAAGCAGCAATAAACTGAAGTTTTAAGTTCTGTGAACAAGAATATCTTTTTAAGAACCTAAATCTTATATACACATCTGACAAGCAGCATTTTGAAAAATTAGATAAGTACTTCACTTTTCCCTTGGCAATTCAGTAAATCTTAGCAAAGAAACGTTGAGAAGTGAATGAAAATCCAAGTGAGAATCCTCATATTATATATCATTTGAGAGTTTCCTGGCCAGCTGTAATCCAGTGCTGTGTCTTCCTTCTCGGGTTTTCCAGCCATTTGGAAAGTTGTTGTTTTGACAGATGTTCTGTCTAGTATTGTACATTACCATCAGAGACTCCAATTAGAAGTGACTGAAATTTACAAACACAAAAGTAACATCAACTGGAAGGAAGAAGCTGTGACTGCACGGTTGCTGGCACCCATTACTTAATTTTTAAAAATCCATCAAAAAGCAGATGCAGCAAAGTGGAATACACGGTGGCAAAGTGAACACATGGCTAACAAGAGGAAGAAACCTCTTTATAGACGCTATACTTTTAAGTGAACATAGCAGACGCTATGACCTCCACAAGCAGCTGGGACTATTTAAGATAATGTCTGTCCTGTAGCTCTCTGCAGGTTCCTGTTTGGCTGTTTGTTATTTCTTATCCCTTTTGCATCTGAGGATGCCATCAAACATGTATGGCAAAATGTTAAGCCTTAAACAACAATTTTCCAAATTGTCAGAAAACCGAAGAAAGAAGACACATTGAATCGTACAATGTTCCATCTAGCGCCACTGTACACAAACTGTACCATGGAATTGTGAAAAGTGTGCCATTTCCAAACCGTGGACAGGAATAATGGGCATATTTTAAATATAAAATGCATCAACTGGGTGAAACTGGAACAAATTAGAACATAGTTTGGCTCTGAATAAGTCTGTAAGGTAAACTGTGGCCACAATATAGAGGACACATTTCTAATTAAGACTGAAAAATGAACAGTCATCTGAGAATTAAGGTTATACCAATAACCAACTGCTCACTAATACCAGCCTGTTTTCAAACTTTGGCCTCCTGCCTTGGCAACCATTGGCTGAGTAGTTATGATGCAGCAACTCTGCAGCAAATTGAAAACAAGTCATCTTATATGAGGAAAAAAGGCAGCTAAACAAATGATTGTGTTTCAAATATAAAATATTGAAATATAAATATAAAGCCCATGAGATTAACTTGGGCTAGGCATTTTCTCTCAGCCTTATCTCAAAGGATCACTGACGACTCAGGATCACTCACAGGCTTTATCTCATCCTTGGATGAGATAGAAATGAATTAAATAATATATTAACGCAACATTTTACATTAACATAACGTATTAGTCACTTTAACACAATATGCAACATAGAGAAATTTCTTGAGCACTTATTACTTTATGAGATATTCCAATACAGTCTGTGGCTGAAATCCTAAAGACACTTTTCTGAGAGTAAGAACCATTGAATACAATGGAGCTTACTTTTAAGTACATATGGTTAGGATTGTGCCCTGTGTAACAATATTATTAAAAACGTATGTACTGCTTTTCAGCCAAAAAATTAACGAAGATGTATAGAGAAAATCAAGTAACACCATGTTGTGCCATTCTTACATGGCTCACAATAAAAAGGATGCAGAACACACACCAACAACCAGCCATTAACATGATACAAAGTGGAGATTAAATTGGAATAGTTACTCTCCCTCTTCTAAATATAAGAGCACCACTGGTAAATGTGCCTTTTTGCCCAGTTAGTTGGTTTATTTGTCATATAAAATATATGCCCTTTGGTGTACTTAAGAAATAAACTGATGCTTTGAGCTAAACTGATTCCCTAGCAGTACTCCATCAATCATAACAGAATCTCATTCTGAAAAATTCTGAACTCAAAGATGCATAATTTTTATTTCAAAGGCCATACCTTGTTTGTTCCTTTAAACGTAAAACTAGTAGGAAATTCAGATGTGTCAAGAACCTGTGATGCTAATCCTGGTTGGTCACCATAGTAGATCCATGGAAGGTTCTGTCTCCTGCAAACAATTACACAGCCTTGATTAGTTCCTACCTTTTCCCAAGTAATTTATATGAAAATAAGCAAGTCATATAGTGTAAAAAGTGGAAGCCACATACCAAAATGATACTGAATGAACAGTGCCAAGACCGGCAGTATTTGTATAAACATACTGAAATAGACCACATGCATCAGTGCTGCCAAAGCTCAAAGAATTCATGTTCATCACACACATATTTCCAAGTGCTTGGCAAGAGGTAAGGTTGGAATACAGCTGCAATGAGACAAGCCAAAGGCAATTATTGTCAGACTGCTAAGAAATTTCAAAATTGAAAAAAATGTAATCCATTTCTAGCTATCTTTAGATTTTTTATATTGTTATTCATCAAAAGCTATTTGTTAAAAAAGTTATGATTAATTTTCTTATGCTGCAAAGAAACAAAACTTACAGGTGCACTTAGACTAGGAGTACAGTGGTGTCTTGTAAGACAAACATATTTCGTTCTGGAAGCATGTTTGTCTTACAAAGCGTTCTTTATACAAAGTGGATTTTCCCATAGGAAATTATGGAAACTCAGACGGTTGGTTCCACAACCCAAAAATATTAACTATGTGTAAAAATGATGACAAAACACTGTAATCAAATTCAAAATGCTGTAATATAATACATAACACAATTACTGTAATATTAATAAAACACTGTAAGATACTGCACAATAAAACAGAAAAGAAAAACCTTTATGGTCAAGGATGACTATAATAGGCTACAATACAGAGGAACTACAGGACCTTTTACACTGACTTACGGCACAACCCTAACCATGTTTACTCAAAAGTAAGCCCCATTGTGATCAATTGGTCTTACTCCCAGGAAAGTGTCTTTAGGATTGTAGCCATAGTTATGGTGCCATCTATGGGAAAACTATAGGAAATGCATAGAGCAATCCAGAGTAAGTACCTCTTATGTCTTCCGGTAGTTACTCTGGATTGTAGGGTAATTTTACAGTCACTGGTGTCTTTTTGAGCAACGTTAACAAGGAACCTTCTAATGACACTTGCTTTTGTCTCCTTTTGAGGATTTCATGGAAATGTGACATTGCTTTGACATTAAATAGATTCATTGCTTGCACTGTTACAGCCTTATTTGGGTGGTGCTTTTTGACAAAATTTTACACAATTTCCATGTTCACAAATGCCTCTCATGTGAGGGATTCCTCCTCTTTATTCTCCTCCTCCTCTGCAGATGAGATGATTCTCTTCCAGAAACTTTTGCTGTTGCTCACAATGCAGATCCATCAATTCGTTTGTTTAAAACAAATTTTCATTGTAAAACTGTTTTTCTTACAAGGCACTGTTCCTTAGAAATTTTAGTTTGTCTTCAAAGCTTGTCTTACAAGGTACCACTATATTTTTAAAAACTCTAATATAGGAAAGTGGAATTTTTTTCTGAACTGCTTTTAATCTTGATACAATAAAATGATTTTAATCTTGATACAATAAAACCTTGGATTGAGAGAATTTTGCAAGACAAGCAAACATTTCTAATAAACACTGTATTGCAATACAAGTATGTCTTACAATACAAATGAAAAAATAGTCTGGGCTGGGATAAGGCCAGTTTCAGTACTCTGCCAGTACTTTCTCAGCCTCTCTTGAGAGATCAGCATAGGCATGTCTACTCTGAAGTAAGCCAATTACAGTCAAGGGGGTTCATCCCTATGAAAGAAGGCAGTGGAAAGGAACATGAGACCCTTAGCCTTACATGTCTATTCTAAAGGAAACTGGATTAAAATCAGTGGGGCTCACTCCTGTGTAAGGTGGGAAGTAGATTGCAGCCTGAGAGACAAAGTGCAGGTTAATTTGTTTTATTTTTCTTTATATTCAGAATTTACTTTATTATTTTGTATTATATTACAGTATTGTAATCATTTTTATATAAATATTTTTGGGTTGTGGAACAAATTGTCTGAGTTTCCATTATTTCTAATGAAAAAATTCATTTTTCCAAGTGTTTTAGATTACAAGCATGCTTCCGGAGCACTGGCAGTGGCAGGCAGAGGCAGTTGTGTGCTGCCACTGTGGCCTTCAGAAAGTCCCCTGATTCCGGAGGGCTCAGATGGAGCTGGGTTTGGCTCCGGCTTCGTGTGGTTCCAGGGAACCTGTGTTGAGTCAGATCAGCAGATACATAAACTGCAATTGTTAAAGGCCACCTACATTTAGAATAGGTGGTTCAGTAGTTCCTGAAGTCCTATTCCATCTTTGGGAACCCTCTAAGTCTTTGCAGGGAAGTGGAGGAGGCACCAACACAATCAGGATGATAATATTGTTGTCAGGAACGGAAGGAGTTACCCTCTGCCATACCCTCCTGGCAGCTTCAAAATCCTGCAAAGGAAGGTAAAACCACTTCCTGTTTTTGTTACAAAACTGGGCGTGTTGTGTTTCTTTTAAACAGGACTTTTAAGCTGCCAAGTGGACTGCAAAGAGCATCCCAGGCTCTCAAGAATCTCTGGAGAATCTCTGGAGAGTCTTAAGAACCACCAGGTACATTAAAAAAACACTCCCAGGCAGCTGGTTTCTTGACCATTCTACTCAAAGGAGAATAGCTCTCTTCTCGTTCCTCTGGTGGGTCATGACCCACATTCTGATCTACAACATGTGTAAACCACACTCACAAAATAATGAGGCCAAAATAGCACACTCCATAGCCGTCTCATGAATCAAAACTTCCCTGAACAGCAACACTGTAAGGAGGCAAATGTTTATCCCTGTTCTCTAGTGTCTGCATTGAAGATGAAGAGTGGTTAGCATTTCATTAGACAAGTTGTCTGTTTAATATGTAGTTACAGCCTAAGGGACAATAAAACAGATTCTCAAAACTCACAGCCCTGGTGATTATTATTACTTATGCAAATCTTACCCAGCAAGCAGCTGCTGATGCTTGCAAGTTTTTCAGAAACCAAGCTGATATCAAGGTGATACCCTACAAATAAGAACAAAAATCTTAATTTTATTACTGACTAGTGAAAACATACCTGTGTTGCAGAAGTGAAATTCCCCCCATACACCACCCCCTGCAGCACATCAACACCCCATGGGCATTGTTCCCCATACGACATCCCCCATGCGCACCATCCCTCCATTTGCATGTTTTGCAACACCCCCATGCGCATCATCCCATGTGCAATACCCCAAACAACGTCCCATGCACAACACCCTCCCATATGTACCATCTCCCCATGCGCACCATCTCCCCCATGTGTGCTCTCACTACCAGTGCATCAGCTGGATGTTGATCAGTCTTCAATGTTAAGTATAGGACAAAAACACCTTGCACCCCTTTCCAGAGCCTTAAGGATTAAATTTCTCCACATGGGTTCTTGGTGGATGTTCATGTGACATAAGGAACACCCTCCCCAAAATTTCATGCCTCTAGGTTCGGGGGTTGAGGCAGAGTATCTCTCAGTCACCTATTTTTCAATGCACATTATAGGGAGAAAAAGCGTTGTGCCCCATTTCACCCCCTTTCGGTTGGAATTTCCGAAAACCGATTGTTAGTGACTCCCTCCATCATGGAAGGAGAACCCCCCCTCCAATTTCACGTTTCTAGGCCCATCAGTTTTGGCTGGGCATTGATAAGTCAGTCAGTCAGTGACTTTTCTCTTTTATACGTATAGATATACATATATATTGCAGATCTTTCACCATAAATTAATTGGGTAATAAATAAATATACTATAGTATGAGAAACGTATTGTAAAAGTTTGCTTTCATGTGAGGCACATTCTTAGCTACACAACACCATTTTATACCACTTGAAAATATAAAAATGTTTCTCTTAAAATTGGTGTATTGCTGTTCAGTCCTCCCTATTGAACCATCCATCTCTCTGATCACTCTGTCTATAACAGTGTTCTTCAGCCTGTAGGTCATGACCCCAGTGAGGTACTGAAGCATGCAAAAATCTTCAAAGCCTGTTCAAGACTGGGCATGAATCCAAGCCAGTGATAGCACTGCCTTATCAAATCTGCATTCTTTATATATTTCTACATAGCCTCTTCCTGCTATCTTGTTCCACAGCTCTTAAGCCCGGCTCTACTAAGGCTACTATGTAATAGGCTGCTATCTCACTGGATTGTTAAAACATAAGAGGTAGGAAGAAATGCGGGCTGGGCAGTGACAAGGTGGTGAGGTTGATGGATGGGGTCCTGCAAACGGGGAAGACTTGAAGGAAGGTTCCTGATCTCATACTGTATTGTTTGTGCTATGAAAAAAGATTGAAGACCACTTGTCTATAACAATGATACTATCAAACAACACCTGTGAAAAGACACTTTAACGTGTTGAGAATATGCACTTACTACTTTTCCAAAACGCACAGTTGCAATTCCCTTTGGAGGGAAATTCCCAGTAGTTCTGAAACATAAACCTCCTGTCTGAAAAGTAAAGAGAAAATATATGAGATGAAATCTTGTTATTTTATAGACAGATACTCATTTTCAAAAGGGTCTTGGTCTTCTTATCAAACAGAAGCCACTATGTTTTCCTCTGGCACACCAAAAAATGAATTCACTTCTCCCACTGTTTTGTCTCCTGCATATACATGTCACAAGCCTGACGAAGGCTGGGCTTATGATGTTTGCAGAACCAGAGACAAGACTGCCTTCCCTATGTTCCAGCAGTAGAAGGGCACAGAAACTTCTGGGGAGGTTAATACTGCACTAATTCAGGAAAATAGAAAATACAGATAAAACAGAAAAACACATTCATCACACTTCCCTCCCTCTGCAGACTAGCGTTTTCTGTCTTGCTGTGACTCTCCTTCCCTCCATATATTCCCCACATGTCTGCAGCTTCCCCCAACTGCAACCTATGCCATTGCTGAAGCTTACTGAACCTTAAAAAAAGAAAAAAAGAAAAGCAAGAAACAGAAGCCTTGCAAAAGTATGCTGTGGTACACATCATCTCTTTTTAGGCTATTCACTATACTTACTAAAATATTTGGCTGGGAACAGTTACATGATTTGCTAACACTGATGAATGTTGGTTCACACCTTACACACCTACAAAAAAAAAAACAAAACGAAGTTTTATTAAGCTACAGAAAATTAGCTTTAGAAATTACTTTATGAGTGTAATGACTTCAAAATGCTGGTAAATGTTGCCCCTTGGCAGGGGTCAGCGGAACCATGATTTAATTCATACCATAAGCTTATATTCCAGAGATAAAAGGGGCAAAAAATGGTTTAGAGATGCTAACTGCTTTTGCTTTCCAAAGACCACCTTGTTAGATGCATCAGATAAAATTCCTGAAGAATTTTTTAAACACACGGATACCTTGCAAACTGAAACTACCTGCACATTGTTTTGCAAGTCTGTATCAAACACTTATTTTTAGTTTCATATGCTTTGTGGGGGTGGCTAAGAACTATTTTTCACTTTGTATCCCAATGCTACATAAACAAAAAAATACTTACATATTACCTAACACATTTGAAGCAGCAAATGATTGTCCTGTTCCATCACACTGAACACACAATGCCGTTCCCAACAAAGCACCGTTTGTATCTCTTTCCACTAAAAATGGAAATTAACAGAGCAGCAGTATAACATGCAGCATATATAGCAAATAACTGCACATGCAAAAAATAAGGACACAAAACTGACAATCTATATATTTTACAAGGCTTAAAGCTTTTTGGAAATCTTGCTCAGGATCCAAACTGTTACTTGCAGTGTTTTGCCAATATATTGTGGGTGCTAAGGCTGCCCTTCCTGCCATTTCTTGACGATGCCATAAAGGTAACTTCTAAAGATCTAAGGCCAACCTTGAGAGTACTGAAGGTAGCAAGATGGCTTGGAGCTAGAAGGAAATTCAATGATGTCCCTGCACATGTAAGGAGAGATGCATTGCTTTTACTTCTGCTTTGCTCCAAAGGGGCAGATGATTGTGGGAAACAGGATGCTGGACTAGATTGATTGACATACCACCAATGGTGGGATTAAAATAAATTAACAACAGTTTCTATGTCCTAATAACCTAAATTAACAACAGGTTCTATGTCCCATTAGTAACCGGTTCTCAGAACCAGGCGCTCATTAGCAAAGGGTTCTATAGAACCTGTGAGAACCCCCGAAAGCCCTCCACTGCAGGGTGACCAGATGACCGGAAAAACCCGAATTTGTCCGGATTTTTAGCCTCCTGTCCGAGTGTCCTACATTTTGGCTTCATTTTGAAACTTTGTGATAGTGCACAGCACCCCATCATGCCATATGTCGTTGGATTCGTATTGAAGAGCAGAATCCAATGCAAAAATCAGTTTTGAGCTATCTCCTTCCTATCAAAAGTTATGGTCAAAAAACAGAAAAAGAAAAACAAAAAATTACATTTTTTGGCAATTTTTTTTCAGCGGGTAGGAATTTTGGCCTGGGATTAGGAATTTTGGCCTTGGGGTTCAGGAATTTTGGGTTTGGCATCTGGTCACCCTGCTCCTCTGCTTCCTACCTTTTTTCTTAAAAAAGGAAACCCAGGGTGACTGATGAGCCTTTACATTTGGACTGATCTTATTTTTAAACCATTTCTGTCCAAAGTTGCATAAATGCAACATAAACACCTGTCTGTCAGACAGAAATGCAAGCCAATAATAAACTGCCAAACAGTATTTTAAAAAGTACCTTATCTACTTGCAAAATGAGATGTTCAATCTATATAGTATATATAATTGAAAAGTCAATGACTGACTGACCCATTAACGCCCAGCCAAAACCACTGGGCTTAGAAGCATGAATTTTGGGGTGGGTGTTCCTTTTGTGACCGAGGGGTGCACTAAGAACCGATTTTTGGAAATTCCAACCGGAAGGGGTGAAAAGAGTGCAACACATTATCCTCCCTATACTTTGCATTGAAGAATCGGTGACTGAAGGATGTTCTGCCCCAACCCTTGGACCTAGAAGCATGGAATTCTGGGAGGGAGTTCCTTCTGTGACATGAACACCTACCAAGAATCGACATGGAGAAATTTAACCCTTAAGGGGCTGAAAAAGGGTGCAACGTGTTTTTGTCTTATACTTAACATGAAAGACAGACCAACATCCAGCCAATTTGGTGCTTGGTGCCCAATGCAGTGTGGGAATATTGTTCAGAGGGAGGGGTGACACTGGGGAGGATGCTGCACATGGGGGAATGATGTGTGTGTTGGGGCTGATGTGCAAGTGGGGATGATGCGCAGTGGGGAAATTGTGTACGGGAATTTTACTCCCGCAATCGGGTTTGCTTTCACTAGAATGATGAATAACAGCATAAAATCCATACCTAAAATCTCACCAGTAAGGCATTTACATTTTCCTTCAGCAGTTACCCCTTTAGGGCAAGAGATGCAGTCCCATCCATCTTGAGTAACACCACTCTAATCAAAACAAGAAAAAAGAGTACTTCAAAGGTTAAAACAGTATCTAAAAACAGTGCAAGTATCCACTTATTATGTTTACAATTTATTATAGGCACAACATTACCTTGGTGTCTGGACATTTTTCACAGATGAGAGAACCACCATTATCAGAAACAAATCTGAATCCTGGGAGACAAGCACACGAGGAACCTGGAATGAATAGAATAGTTACCTCAACTGTTATACGCTGAAATCAAAATAATGGACTTTTAAGGCAATGTATGAATATAGTTTTATTACTTTAGAAGTTATAAATTGTTATAATGCTTTATTTATGCATTTAGTTAAACGTATAACTGTGTAGTAGAAATCTACATGCAATTGACGTAACAAAAAAATGTAATGGACCTCAGTCTGTGTGCGTAGGATGCTGCTTTGAGGCTGCCATCCTATCCACTCTTACCTGGGAGTAAGAACTGTTGGCTATAATGGGGCTACCTTCTGAGTAAACCTGCAGAAGAATGGACTCCAAGGCTACACTCCCAGCCCCATCTACGAGGGAGTCAGCCCCACTAACTATAATGGGACTGACTTCTGAGGAGACACATATAGGACCGGTCCCTGAGTCTGGGCTTCTGGCCACTTACCTGGGAGTCAGCCCCACTGACTACAGTGGGACTGACTTCTGAGGAGACCTGCTAAGTGGTGGTCTGTGAGGCGAGCAGCCTCTCCCTCCCTGCCTCCCTTCCTCCAGGGCCTCACCCAGCGCAGTCCTTCTCTGGTGGGCCCCGCAGGAGGCGCAGGCCAGGCGGGCGACGTCGAAGTAGTGGGAGCCTTGGCAGGCGTGCGGGTGTCGGAGCGGGAGGGAGAAGCTCTGGGTCTCCGCCCCAAACGGCACCAGCACCAGCGCCGCACAGAACAGCCAGCGCCTCACCGTCGCCATGGCTACCGAGGCCTCACCCAGGCCCCGCCCCCTCAGCCACAGCCAATAGGCACTCGCCGGGCACAGAAGTCTCTCCCTACGGGGTCAGCCGAGGCTCAGAAAACAACAAACGCTCGAAAAGTAGGCAATTCCCTGTTAGGATTGGTCGAATCTTGACCGTTAGCGTCCGGCGTGCGCATGCGCGGTTGGCCTTCGCGAGGGCACGGGGGCTATTGCGCATGCGCAGATGGCGGTCGCGAGGTGAAGCGGTTCTTGTGCGCATGCGCGCGGCGGTTGGAAGCGGGGCGGCCATTTCGTGGCGGCCGGAGGTGTCTGTGGCGCGCGCGCCCTCGTGTGTGGGGGAGGGGAGTCTGCCTGAGGGAGCCGTTGGTTGCTGGAGGCGGTGGGGGCGCGACCTCGACCCCCCCCAAGCGCAGGCCCTGAGGGAAGAAGGCCCGGAGCCGGCGCGTCCTCCAGACCCCTGGGCCTGGTTAGTAGCGCGGGGGTGGGTTGAGTGCAGAGGGGGCTTCGGGCCTCCCACTCGACGGTGCTGCGTGTCCTCGGGGCCGAGACTCGGAGAGGCGGTGTGGGGCGAGCTGTTGGGGGCACGCGCCGTTAGGCGACCCCCGCCCCATAAAAGGTGCTCCGCGTCCTCTGGTGTGGGGAGCCCCCGAAGCCCCTGTGTCTTCGCTCTGACTGTAGGAAGGAGCGCCGGCGAAGCTGGAGGGGGCGTCGCAGTCCCTCTGGGGGGAGCCTCCCTGCTGCTTGTAAGGAAACCCCCTCCTTCTGAGCCATAAGGTCCCGGCTAATGGGGCTTCCTTCTAGTAGGGGTGGGCTCTGATGCTGCACCCCTGTACACTCTTACCTGGGAGTAAAGCCCATTGACTATAATGGGGTTTACTTCTGAGTAGGCATGCATAGGAGTGAGGTTTGTATCTGCACCCTTATCCACTCTTACCTTGGAGTAAACCTCAATTATTCCAATGGGGGTTACTTCTGAGTAGGCATGCATAAGAGTGGGCATTGGTGCTACATCTACCCTTTCCTGAGAGGTAACCCCATCAGCTATGCTGGGGCTTACTTCCGAGTAGGCATGCATAGAAGTGTGCTCTGATGCTGCACCCTTGTCCATTCTTAACTGGAAGAAACCTCACTAAGTATAATGGCAGTTACTTCTGAGTAGGCATGCATAGAATTGAAACGGCTCTGAAGGAGAGAACCTCCTGCACGCCTAGGTGAGGCTCTCTCCAACATGGACTGCTACACCCCCCAGTAGCTGCTATACGGCTAAGTAGGAGAAGCATTGTTTGGATCTGATTCAGTTTAACTGTTCTCAACTTTTGTGCTGAGGGGCATTGGTGTGTTGTGAGTGTCTGCAGATGGGGAAGGTCAGCTATTGTTAGAGCCAGTGGGGGTGAAATCCACCCCACACTGGCAGTGGTGTGTTTTGTCAGTTGTCAGATACTTAATGGTGTACTTTTGCAGTTTCAGTGCTTTGTCAGCATGTTGTGAGATGGAAAGATTTGAAAATCGCATGTTTAGGGGCTCAATTCTTAACCATATCCCAGAACCACATCTTATTTTCTCGCATCAATTCGGTTAATGAAAATATCTTGGAACACGATGGATTTCTCTTGAAGCTGCTCCTCCAGAAAAATGGATCACACTGAACCATCGCAAACCACACAAGACTAAGCAGATGCAATTTCACCCAGAACCTGTTTTACAAATTAGACTTTGCCTTTTCTTTCCTTCCTTACAAATATTTTTTTAAGTTCTGATGCCTCGCGTCCATGTGGAAATACAGTGCTGGATATCTCTGTAGAAGTTCCTGAAGGGGGCATGTTTTTCTTTTCTTCATATTTTCTCTTTGTATCAGAGTACATTGCGTAATGTCTTTTTGCCAAGATCATGTTAACTGAAGTCATGTCAGCATGCCCAAGAAATCTGCTATGCACTACTTTCTAGAGAGGAATTGGATCCCTCTTTGTGCACAGGAGGACCAGGATAAAGTAGAAAAACAGGATTGCAACTGTTATATTAACATGTGCATAATGGTACAAGGCGGGGAGTGTATTTACCTATCTTTAACTGGAGTCAGTACCGTCAACATTCCTCTTTTGCTTTTTTCATGAGAATGACAGAGGGCTAAAATGTTGTCAGGTGATTATACATCGAAAACAACCATTCTGTGGATGAACAACTTCTTGCATTCCAACTCTTGTCATTTCAGAAGAGCAACTTTGGAAGTTTTATGTGTTTTATAGATCTCTTATAAAAGCGGCATAGGTTAGATTTTGTAGGTTGTTGCAGAGATTACGTAACTCGTTAGATGTTTTCGTTACTTTGTCTGCTTCTTTTATTCATCTAAATCTTTACTAGGTTTTGACCATTCCTTTCCTATAACTAGAAGTTGTTTCTAAGATGGTGCTTGCCCATAAGTAGGAGTTGCTTTTGTGTTTCATTGAAGCCCAAATTATGCAGTGCTCCTGTCACACGATTGGAGTCTGTGTGTTTTGATTTTTAATTGTAACTATCTGTACTGAAATCACAGAGATACAGCCTTTAGCACTGTGCCGCTGGTCTGGAATCCCTGGCCCACTTATTGCCCCTTCCAAAGGAAATAACTCTTGAAATCTGTTGCTGTGTTTTGTGGTACATTATTATTTTATTTTTAGAAAAAAATCCTAAATGTTTTCCACAAAATTTCTTGAAATTTATCAGTGTGCCATTTAAAGTAGCAGCCCTAGAATTTTCTGTTAAGGGTTTAGAAAGAAAATTTTAGTAGCGTTTGCCCAATGTGAATTGAAGAGGATTCAGAATGATTGAAAGTTGTACATGGCATTGAAATAATTTATAGAATCTTCATGGAGAAAGATGCTGAATACACAGTGCAGAATGTAAAAAATATGGACTATATTGCTAGAATAGCATTTTTGTTAAAGAACTGATATAGATATCTACTTCATTGACTTTTTGTTCATTAGTTTTGTCTAATATTGCCTGTCGTGACTAAAAATTTCCAGTCATGAATCTTGGTAAGCCCTTCTCCAAAAGCATAAGTCCTTCAACCTTCCCTCAGTCCCCCAGCCACCACTTTCTTGGACCTGTGTACCCCCTTCCACCACATCTATTGCCGCTGGCCTGAATCCGATTTCCAGATTGCACATGAGGTTTTTGGCACAGTGCAGAAGCAACAACAAAAAAGGAAGCAAACGAACATCTATAAGAGTTAGGACTTCATGATTTGAGTAGAGTTGACAAAAACTGTTTTTGCTTAACTCGAGTTGAATTAATCTGAATTAAACGTCTTTCCTGGTATACAGTGTTGTATAGTGTATGATGGCATACTAACCCTATAATCCAAAGTAACTACATGAGCACGTAAGAGACACCTAGTGAAAACTTATGGGAAGTAAAGGTTATAATCCTGGGTTGGCATGAAAATTTTTGATTTTGATTTGTATCCAATTTTTCATCCTAAACAAAAGGAAAACCGGGTTCCCGGTTTTTTCCCCCCAGTTCGCCTTGTGCCTTATTTTTCTTGCCTTAGGAAACTGGTTAGGGACATGATGTCAGAAGGTCTATTTCTTCTTATGGCTCAGAGAGGGCAAGACTCCTGTGTATTGAGTGTACAGATGTTCCCTTATCTTGGGATATAGTGCAGCTGCATTAGCACTGAAAAGTTGGATGGGAATTGGCATCAATGTAACTTTGCCCCCGCACTGGATGACATGCACACTGCACTGGCATGGCTACGTCAGATTAAGGAAAGTTGGGCAGAACTGGGCCCAACTAATTGGGATTAGTTTTAATTTTTCTATCATGCAATTGCTTTCCATTTGTCATCATGCTACTTGAGTATTTTATACTTCTTATATCGCTATTAGAATTTTTTAATTTGGTATTGTTTATTACCATTATTAATCCATTTTAATTTATTATAAACCACTTTGAGAATCTCCTGTTGGGAGAGGAAAGTTAGGATAAAAATATTTTAAATCAAAATATATACCCTAAAATCCGGAGTATCTACGGGAGCATATAAGAGACATTTCTTACAATCCAGAGTAACTATGGGAGCATGTAAGAGATGTTATGTGCACCCGTAGTTACTACACCACCTAGTGAAAACCTATGGGAAATTCATATTGCAATCCAGAGTAAGTTGTTCTTACACTGGAGCAGGAACTCCTCGTAGTTACTCTGGATTGCGCCCATAACGTCTCTTTATGTGTACGTGTAGTTACTGCACCACCAAGTGAAAACCTATGGGAAATTCATATTCCAATCTACAGCAAATTGTTCTTACACTGAAGCAAGGACTATGTAGTTACTCTGGATTACACTTATCATTACGCAGATAACAGATAAAGTTCCACAATAGCAATTCAGATCCGGGCTTTGCTTGGCTGCTATTTATATTTGAAACAGTAAACATGGAGACCCCAATTACATATTGTCTAATTTGGGCTACAGTTTGGACTGCAGATGCAAATAAATATTCGCCTTGCATAAGGCTGTATTCTTGACTGTTAACTGTCCTTTCCTGGTTGTGGCAATTCTTTTACCCCAAGGCTTTTGTGGAAAAAGAGGTCCTCAGAGTGTCTAGAAAACATTGCTTGCATTGTGATGTTGTTGTACCAGGTTCTGCATTGAGAAAGTATTGGATTGAGTCTTTTGTGCACTGGAACGTTATTCATCTCTTTTAAGATCATTTGAATGTAGCTACTGATTGCAGTAGGGTTGAAGACAGCAAAATACTGAACAGTTGGATCAGATTGAAACTCTTCTAGAGAACTGATTTTGCAGTTTCCTGTTTGAATGCTAGCGTGTGTTTCTAGTACACTACTTCCAGGCACTTCATAGAATTCAAGAGTTTATTAGGCTTTTTAGACCTCTTGCATCAGTTACAGAGGTTTTGGGCTCTTCTTATTTGTCAGTAAAACATTTTAGGTTTGAATATGTTCCTTTGCAACACCAGAGGGTAGATTATTTTGCAGATAAGTTTGTAGTTCTTACAGATTTAGTTCCATAGTACTCTGGAATTCACTTCTGAGTAAACATGCCTGTGATTTGGCTGCATAGTTTTCTGTTGTTTTCCCTTGTGCTGGAGAGGTGTTAATATATATTGGATTTGAAAAAAGACAACCGTTTTTAGGACAATCAAAAGTATATGTATACTTTTGGAATTCATGCATTCTGGTATTTTCCGGTATTATCTTCGTAGTGCGAAGTTAAGTTGTTGGTGACTTTTTCCACACTCTTTGGATAGAAAAGGATTTCAGAAGAACTGGACATCTCTATCTTTAGCCTTCATCTTTTTTCACAGACTTCAGACAGTGAAGATTTTCAGCATTTTCAATTCCATCGGGATTTATTGAAGACTAATTTCACCTTTCATTTCTCCTGGAAGTTGGCTTTAATATTTGGATGTTATTACATCCTCTTAAAATGGACATATGAGGCATGTGCCTTCACCGTTGATGATATTTTCTTAATATTCCTGGAACGAAGATGGAAGGCAATATTAAGCTACCAATTATGATTTCTTTAATATTTTGTTAACAGTAATTCCACGCAATATGCAACTCACATTGTTTTTTGGCCGTTAATTATGTTTCATTTTCTTTCCACAGTTAAATTGATTTCATATCACACCCTCCAGACAAAGACAGGTAAGCTTCTAAGCTTATGCTTCTGAGTATTGTCCAAAACAACGATCTTTTCTCACAGTCTGGAAAAGAAGATATGCTGTTGGAAATCCTAATCATCCGGAAAGACTCAATCATGTGAAAAAAATTCAGGTGTTAAAGGATGAATGAACTTGCTTCTTTATGAAGTGGGCTTGATTGAACATAATGTCTGAAAACCTGACACTGGCGTCAGTTTGCTGTAAAGTAATGCACTATCTTTGGTTGCTAATCTTTCTAGACTTCTGATACTGTGTAGCAAGAACTTGGAACCAAAGTTGCTCTGTTAATTTCCACATTGAATTTCTGATCAGGCATATACATGTACTGTGTATATTGTGAAAGTTTCGTATAGGAAGTAGGAAGAGTAATGTTTGATGCTTTTGTGATTGGGAATGTGGAAGGTGAAACTTCATATTGAACAGTTAAGTGTTATTAGATTTTAGTTTATAGCTTCTTGGGATTTTGAATGGAGAAGTTCTTTTGAATACAAGGCAGAGGTGTTTATTTTAAATACTATAGGTTGTAGTATAGCATTTTTATAGTGTTCTGTGGGCCTGCCATCATGTATACCTTTTTCTCCACAGGTGATTATTGCTGTGGGTTGAGCTCAGAATGGCTGTAGTCATCCGTTTACAGGGACTTCCTGTTGTTGCGGGGTCTGCAGATATTCGCCGTTTCTTCTCAGGATTGAATATTCCTGATGGAGGTGTACATATCATTGGAGGAGAAAGTGGGGAAGCTTTTATTATATTTGCAACAGATGAAGATGCAAGACAAGCAATGAGCCGTTCAGGAGGATTTATCAAGGATTCATCTATCAAGCTCTTTCTCAGCAGCAAGACAGAAATGCAACATATTATAGAAATTAGTAGGAAAGGATTTAATCGTGGTGGAAGAGAAACAATAACTGGGTCTAGACGGACAGATTCTAACTTGGGAGTGTCTGGAGTGGGGAACCTTTCAAATTTAGTGGAAGCTATTAAAAAAGGCATTAGCAAATCTAGCTATGATTCTTTGGACATATTGGATGACGAATTTCATTCAGGTGGCTCGCGAATCCATCCTGCAAATCTTGAAGATGATTTGTATTTATTTATACGTGGTATGCCTTATACTGCAACAGAAGATGATGTACGCACTTTCTTTTCTGGACTAAAAATAGACAGTGTGCTAATGATAAAAAGTGAAGAAGGTCAACAGAACGGAGATGGAATGGTAAAATTTGCTACATTAAGTGATGCCAACAAAGGGCGGAAGCGTAATCGGAAATATATGGGTTCAAGATTTTTGGAAGTATATCGTTCTAATAGGGTTGCATGGATTAAATATGGTGGAAGGGTAGACAAAAAGATGGACCATCGTTTTGATAATGAGCATTTAAACAAAGAATGGTTTTCCTCAGGGAGAGAACATTCTTCAAGAAGAGAGTCAAATTATTCGTCCTCAGAAAAATTTTCTCATTCAAGATCTCCAAGTAAGGTTATGGTACAGTCCCATTCAAGGGATGTTCCAAGGAGGGCTATGGCACGCTCCCATTCAAGGTCTCCTCCAAGGAGGGCTATGGCACGCTCCCATTCAAGGTCTCCTCCAAGGAAGGTTATGGCATGTTCCCATTCAAGGTCTCCAAGAAGGGCTATGGCACGCTCCCAGTCAAGGTCTCCACCAAGGAAGGCTATGGCACACGCTCATTCAAGGTCTCCTCCAAGGAAGACTATGGCACGCTCCCATTCAAGGTCTCCTCCAAGGAGGGCTATGGCGCGTTCCCGTTCAAGGTCTCCAAGGAGGGCTATGGCACGTTCCCGTTCAAGGTCTCCAAGGAGGGCTATGGCACGTTCCCGTTCAAGGTCTCCAAGGAGGGCTATGGCACGTTCCCGTTCAAGGTCTCCAAGGAGGGCTGTGGCACGTTCCCATTCAAGGTCTCCAAGGAGGGCTATGGCACGTTCCCGTTCAAGGTCTCCAAGGAGGGCTATGGCACATTCTCGTTCAAGGTCTCCTCAAAAGAGGTCTACGGCACACTCGTGTTCAAAGTCTCCGTCAAGGAGGGCTATGGCACATTCCCATTCAAGGTCTCCTAGGAGGGTTATGGCACGCTCTCATTCACCTCACTCTGGTTCAAGCCAATCTTATTTGCATCATAACAAGGAATATTATATACAAATTAAAAATTTAGCAGTTAAAACTGAGAAGAGAGATTTGAGAATGTTTTTTAGAGAACTGGAGCTAACTAACCAAGAGATTACCTTCTTTTTACATAAAAATAAAAAAAATGCATTTGTGATGTTCAAATCTGAGAGAGAATATAAGATAGCACAAAGCTATGACAAGGAATTTTTGTTTGATAGGCAGCTTCAAATTATTCCCATTTCTAAAAAAATCATGTCAGAAATACTTAAGTCTTCTGAAGCTAAATCACCAGAAACACATCACCAGGTAAGAGAAAAGGGAACTCGAGGTGGATATTCGGGCCCAAAGACATGTGTATATATCAGAAACTTTCCATTTGATGTGACGAATGTTGAGGTGCAGAAGTTCTTTGCAGGATTTAATATTGATGACAGCGATATTCATTTACTTTACGATGACAATGGAATTGGACTGGGAGAAGCATTGGTCAAATTTAGATCTGAAGATCAAGCTCAGAAAGCTGAAAGCTTAAATCGCCGACGGTTTTTAGGAACAGAGGTGCTACTAAGATGTATTCCCGAGGAACAAATGCAGGAGTTTGGCATTAATGTTTCATCAAACAAGATTCAAGATCACTTCCATGTTTATGACAGAGGTGAACATTTCTGTCCAGTTGCCTCTCAGGGACCAGCCATGCAGGGAAATATAAGGCATCCATCATATAATCAACAATCTGACAATTTCATCTGTGCCCCTGATGGTTTTGGAGGCCCTCCCCCCTTTCCAGAATTTGGTGGGCCAGGAATTTCTCGTGGCTTTCCAGATAGCCGCTTTTTGCCTAATTCTAATTTTACTGGTGGCTCAGATGGCGTCACGGTGATTAGATTAAAGAATATTCCATTTCGAGCCTCCCCAAATGAAATTTTGGACTTCTTTCATGGTTATAAAATAATGCCGGAAACACTTGCTATCCAACACAATAAATATGGAATGCCTTCTGGTGAAGCAGTACTTGCCCTGGTAAATTATGGCGAGGCCATGGCTGCTATTAATGAACTAAATGATAGGCCTTTTGGTCAACGTAAAGTTAAGTTAAGCTTTGCGTAGAAAGGGACTGTACAGGAAGAAAAAAATGCACAATAGTAGTACATGAAAATTAGATACACACTTCTGATGGAAAATTGGGAGGAAGCTTATATGGAAAAAAAACTATGAAAAAAGTGATGCTCACTTACAGCTTTTTTTTGCTGAAGTCATTTTGAGAAGCTTAATGAAAATATGACATTGAAATAGCATATTGCATAGTTTTTTTATTCCATGGTTGCTTGTGTATTTACACATAAATGTTATTAGTAAGCCAAGTTGTAAATTCCCATCTTCGTATATTACTAACAAAATTGTCCACGTTCTTGTATTTTTGCTTTTTGTTTAATGGCAAATTTATTCATTTTCTTAATGTTATTTCTTTTAAAATAAATCTTCAGAAATGGAAACACGTTGATGGTTTCTTGTGAATTCCTGAATTATATGTAATAATGTCTGTTTGACACCAGTGTCAATACCGCCTTCTGATTGCAAAGAAAACTATGGGCAAAATCCAGAGTAACTACGGGGAGTCCTTGCTTAGGTTTGCTCATACTGCTCATATTGGATTCCAATATGAATTTCCCATAGGTTTTCACTAGGTGGTGCAGTAACTACGGGTGAACTAAGGCTGCAATCCTAAACACACTTTCCTAGGTGTAGGCCCCATTGAATACAAAAGGTCTTACTTCTGAGTAGACAGGCTTAGGATTGCACTGTAAGTCTCTTACGTGCTCCCGTAATTACTCTGGATTTGGGGGATGAAGCTTACAGATTATGCGTGCTATCCTGAGGCCAGAGAGAATGGCCCAGCTGAGCTGGTCTAAATAGAGCTGATAGGCCAAATCCACAGGGGAAGGAGGCCTCTAGGCTGGCTTAACTGCTGCTGGGGACCACGTAAGTGAAACCTGGGGAGGGCTTGTTCTCAAGGAGGCCTGCTTCGGATTACACTGAACAAGGAACAGATGTGGTGCTTGCCATATAAGGAAGCAGGCAACCAGTAACAACTGCAGCATGATACTGCAGTATAGCAGAACCTGTGGGAGTTGTGCCGTATCCTGAAGCGGGCTATTGTAGTTGTGCCATATCCTATTGAAAGGCAGCAGTGGGCCTAGGACTTAAAACTTTTTCTTTTCCTTACATTTTTATCATGTATTCCCTATGGGTCACCTCAAATTTATGCCTGTTCCTGAGGTGGGTTAAGTCAGAGGGGCTAGGAGGGGGCATGTCTGCCCTGGAAATGGGGTCTGGATAACTCCTAACTGCACCATGCCTTCAACACACCCTTGCTTAGCTGCCAAGGCTAGCACTGCTAGGCTGGCACAGGTCCATGTGTCTTGGGCCAGCCTAAGTGGACATATGCTAGCCCAGACCTTGTCTGGTGCAGCTAAGCTGGCGTATCTGGCATTAGGCTGGCCCAGTGTCAGATAGGCTGACCTACGTGCACTTTAGGATTGCGCACTATGGGCGCAATCCTAAAGTGCACTTAGGCCAGCCTATGTTGAAAGAAAATAAGTTGATACTGTAGTTAGAGGAAAGTCAGCATGAAAAGGACTTTTAAACGGTGTTGTTGGGTTGGTCTTTGGAACTCAAAGAACTGGTATTGCCAATAACTAGAGGTGTTTGGTTCTGGTAAAACAGAATTACAGCCTCTTACTAAGCACAGTGAGTTTACCTTTAGGTAAAATAGCAGTTTCTGAACATCAAGAAAAAAGAAACTGAGATGGTTCAGGAACTATCTTGGAGTTGTAAGTACAAGGAAGAAAGTTACAGTGGTGCCTCTCATAACAAGTGCCTCACATAACAAGCGTTTCACATAAGTATAAATTTCCAAGAAATCTTGCTTCACATAAAAAGTTCCGCTTCGCTTAACAAGCAAGCACACTATTGGCACGCGTGCCATGCAGCCCTGGCGTGTCATATGGGGGCTCTTTAAAAGGGCTGCCAGCCAGCGCTGCTGTCTCTAATTGCCCCCAACTTGGGGGCAGTGGCCTAGGGGTGCCAGAGGCAGCTGCCCCTAACTGCCCCCAAGCGCCCCCACCGGCCACCTTGGAACTGCAGCAGCCCAAGTAAGCCTCCCAGGAAAGTGTCTTTGATTGCAGCCTCCTAACCATGTCTATCCAGAAGTAAGCCCCATTGTGTTAAATGGGGCTTACTCTCAGGAAAGTGTCTTTAGGATTCCAGCCTAAGACTTCATAGGATCATGTACATTGAATGCAGGTTTTGAATTCAGTTCCAGTGTTATGTCATCATTTTTACATCCAGTTAATATTTTTTATATGAATATTTTTTGGGTTGTGGAACCAATCGTCTTGAATTTCCATTATTTCCTATGGAAAAATCTGCTTCACTTAAAGAGCATGCCTCGGAAATGAATTAAGTTCTTTATGTGAGTCACCACTGTCTTAGCATTGGCCTGTGAGTTGGAATGCATTTAAGGCCTGTATCATAAGGGAAATTTTCTTTCCAGATGGTTAAGTTACAAGGACAGGGGTCTAAATCCTGGCCTTGGGTTCTCTAAATCCTGGCTCTAAAACTGCATGGCCTCTCCACCCACCCCCTTGGATAAGCCCTATAATCCTCCAGAGGGAGAGCTTTGTTATCCACACTTGAGGAAGGTATTTTGAGGACTGTTCAGGCTGCACACACCTCTGTGTATGAAAGTTCTTATGAACTGTTTTGGCGATTACCCTCACTTTGTTGGAGTGTGTTTATGAACTTTAATGTATTCAGTCATTCTCAAGTGCTTTTACTAATATATTCATGTTAACTTATTCAAATTTGAAATGTAAATTCTTTTTTTCTTCCAGCCCTGACACTATCAGAAAGACAATGGCTCTCCTGTCAAAATGTTTAGAGACCTCTCTAACTAGGATCTAGGCATGCATCTTTTTTTTAAAGAAATGTAAACTATTCACTTCCCAATATTTGCAGTGCTGTCCGGTGCTATTTTTAAATGCAATTTAGTAACTTTTATTCTAATGCAAGCAGAACACAAGCAGCTGCAAGATAAGAGTTTTCAAGATTTAAAAGTGGAAGAACTCTTGTAAGCAAGTGTCACATTGCTTGTTTTGCCAAGATGGTTTCTTCCTTTGGTAGGTGGTACTATCATTATAAGTGCAGTCTAGTGGGTAGCATGCGCTCTTGGTAAGTATTCAACAATTGAACCTTGAATAGATTGATGTAAATTGGAAATATCATACTTTCAGTGGAAGATTTTTTAAATGCATGTAATCAGGTTTCTTGGTTTTTCTTTTGAGAGTCAAATTCCGTGTTGATGACCCTATGTTTTCCAGGAAAATCTTGCTGTCTACCATATTTTCCTAAGCAGACTACAATTCCACATAATTTAGTTTCTGAGATGACTCCCCACAAAACCATTTGTATTATACTTTCCTATCCAGATGTGAAAGGAATGGGAAATGATGCCACCTTGATTTTTGGTGATTGCTTCAGGAAATACATTTGAGATACAGGTAGGACCTTGGTATCCACTGATTTGACTCAGCACTGGTCAGGGTCCATCTTTAAATACCTTGTAACAATGAAAAAAGCACCAAAATCCCATTAATTCCAATTGTTATTCACCTTATTCAGTGGCTGAATGTGGTATAGGTATCCCCCACTTTTTTGATGGTTTGTTTTCTGAGGATTCACTTTTTTAACATGTTTCAATTATACCCAGAGCTTGTTCATTCAACTCATGTTCCACTCTTTCAAATTCTGCTGTTCTAAACTTAAAATTGCTCACCCTCATGTTGTAACTTCTGGTTTAATCCCATTCCTGAAGGTGTTAATGAGAATCCATTTGCAGAAATCTTTGCGTGGCACCAGGAATTTGGAAGATAGAAGGGCCATTTGCAGTTTGCTAGCTAAAAAGCATTCAAAGTAATATTTATAAACTTTAAAAGTCTGGGTTTCACTTTTCAATGATTTTTCACTTTTGGACTGTGCTCCTTTCCTTAACTGGAGGGGGATGCCCATAGTCTATACCAATGCATTCTGGAGCAACAATGGAGGAGTAAAAAAACTGGAAGTGTGTCTTTAATGTTAATTTTCCACTTAATTTGGTATCCCCTATTTTTTTACATTTACTGAGGGTTCCAGAGCAGAACACCAATACATAATAAAGCCAGCATAACCTGTAATTATCTATTTCTATCTCAATATATATAATTGAAGAGTCACTGACCAACTCATCAACACCCAGCCAAAGCCACTGAATATAGAATTGTGAAATTTGGGAAGGCTGTTCTTTCCGTGATGTAGACATCCACTAAGAATTTCAACCAGGCATAACATTTTGCAAGAGTAAATTAGGGCGTAATCCTGAGTAACTACAGGGAGTCCTTGCTCTGGTTTAAGAACAACTTACTCTGGATTGCAATATGAATTTCTCATAGGTTTTCACTAGATGGTGCAGTAACTACTTGTGCATGTTATGTCTTATGTGCTCCCATAGTTACTCTAGATTGTAGGGTTAGACAAGTGTTTCTTGAGCAAGCACATTATTCTAAAAGCATCAATATCAAACACTTGTTAGCAAGACATACCTATTCTTCGGTATGTATAGAAGAAATCCTTTTTTTAGATTAAAACCACCATGAAGATGGTTGTACCTTCAGCCTCTGAGAACAAACCCTTTCCTCTTCTAGATTTGCCTTGCTCTAAAACACAGGGCTTCATGTGTGTCATTTAAATAGTTTTAAATAAAAAAGCTTCTATTTGGGTTAAAAGCTTTGGTTTACCTTCATTCTATAGCACCAGAAGTTTTTGGTTTAAAAGCTTTGGTTTACCTTCATTCTATAGCACCAGAAGTTTTATCAGATATGTAATCTGTTTTGTCACTAGTTGGAAAGTACGACTGAGCTCAAGTGCTCAGTAACTAAGTAACTATCCATAGTAACTACGGGGAGTTATTCTTTACTGTTAGAGTTACTGTTCTTGCTCCAGTGTAAGAACAAGTTGCTTTTTTCACCCGGTCGTACAGTAACTACGGGTACATGTAATGTCTCTTATGTGCTTCCATGGTTACTCTGGATTGTAGGGTTACATAACTAATGTAAAAGAATGTATTTAATAATAAAAGAGTGGTTTTAATAATTGTATTATGAAGGTGTATTAAGTAAAGGATGAATACAGCTAGATAGAAAAACTGGTTTTAATAATACTGACAATACAAAGTTAATGCAAGTATTTTGATATGAAAAGAAATTATAAATACATAATCCTATGTGTCAGCTGGCTTCACAATTGCATCCACAACTTAATTACAGGGAAAAATAAAGTCCGCTATAAGGCTGAAGGCACTTTCACTTTGGATACTGAAGCTGAATGAAGAGATAACTAATGAAGAGTCCTGCTAACTGGGCAAGAGGCACTCAAGTGGGTGTTTCTTTATTTAGCACGGGGAGAGAAACTGGCCCTGCACCCCAGCAATGTCTGTTCTAGTGGCTTCTGCTGGTGTTCTTTTGCATTTTAGATTGTGAGCCCTTTTGGGACAGACCCATTAACAATTAGCTATTAATTTTTTCATTTCCTTGTAAACCGCTTTGTGAACTTTTAGTTGAAAAGTGGTATATAAATACTGTAGATAGATAACTTCTGCCTACTCTTCAGCTAATTTCATTGTGTTGCAAACAAAACAAATTTAAGAGTCTGAGGCATAAATTCAAAAAGACCTTGCTGTGAAAACAGACAGAAGCACTTGCATGCTTGATCCTTCTTTAACATTCTAAGACGAAGACATGTTGGCAAATTAGAAGTGAAACGACTGAAGGCCAATATCACTGTAAGACCTATTGGTTAGAGATATTCAAATTTGAAATGTAAATAAATTCTTTTCCCCAGACTCTGCCAGAGAGATGATGCGATCTTCCTGCCAGTACAGTTTTGATACCCCTGATCTAGACAAAGGAGAAGGTCTTCCTTAAAAACTGGCAGTGCTATCCTCTATCCCTAGTTTGTCTCCAGCTGCCCTGGGGGTGTTGCAAAAGTTCTGTAAGACACTTCTGCACCATTCCTGGGGAAGTCAGGCCCAGAATAGACATGAACTGGCCTCCCTACACCAACTTCAGAGAACTTGAGAACAGAGCTGGTGAGTTGTGCCAGCCTAAACTGGTTAGGAGTACACACTCTCAAATTGTTCAGTTTAAATGATGTATCTTGCTTGAATTCACATATTTATGTGGACTTTAACTCATTAGCACCTCTTACATTTTATGACTACTGAAACAATAGTTATAGCAGAGCTTAAAATTTTATACCATTAAGAGACTATAGCAGCCTTTTAAAATTAACATTGTCAATTGCTTCTTTACTGTAATTTTAATGGGTGGTCTTATTAAACATCAAGCATCAACACACTGAAAATCCTTTATGAAGTGTTCTAGCTTTAGAAACTTCTTTTCTTGGTGGTTTCAAATTCTTCATCTTCATCCTCATAATCATCATCTTCCTCTTCTTCCTCCTCTTCCTTTTTTAGTATATTTCTAGAAATCTATCATTTAATACAGTGTCAGTTTTTTTAAGACTTGGAGCACAATCCTAACCATGTCTACTCAAAAGTAAGATCCACTGTATTTAATGGGACTTACTCCCAGGAAACAGTCTTTAGGATTGTCCTCTTAGGCTGCAATCCTAAAGACACTTTCCTGGGAGTAAGACCCATTAAATACAGTGGATCTTACTTTTGAGTAGACATGGTTAGGATTGTGCTCTTAGAGAAAGTAACTAGATTTAAGATACAACTTGAATAGATATTCTACTCCAACTACTTGGAGAACAATGCCCCAAACTGCCATTTTGTCATGGTTCCATTCAACAGAGATCAAATCTGCAAGTTACCTGTTAGTATCGCTGCCTGCTAGAAAATACTAATTTCAGAAATACTGTCTACAAGAAATACCCAAAAACAGTGGATCACAAAAGTGATAAAATACCTGTGAAGGAAAATTTTGAATGTCCATCAACAGCTCACACCAGTCCAGTGTCTGATTTTTTCAATATAGACCACTCTATCCTTGGCTGGATATTAACATCTGATTTACCATAAGTCCATGTTTCTGTCATATGCTAAATAAATAAATATTGAGCCCTGTGGAAAGTAAAGCTGAGGCATTTGCCTTAGCTCCTATCAAAAGGCAGGTGAAAAGGAATGCATCAGATTGGTCATGATTCAATTAACGTGGAGCTCAACAAATGCTAAAGAAAGTGGTCCTCTACACGTTAGTAAAAAGGATAAAAACCCAATTTCTGCACTCTGTTTTCAATAAAGCCATTTAATAAACTGGGTTATGGGCATGCATGGATTTTGGTATCAGTGGGGAATTCTGGATTTGAACCTTTGTGGATACTGAGATCCAAACTGTTGCTACAATCTTCAGAGGGCACTGGCTTTTGCTTTGAGTTGGGGATGAGCACCGCACCCAACAGTTGTGGCTTGTGCCTGTATAGACAGCAGGGCAACCTGCAGCCAGTCACAGCTGGCAAGGCAACCTGCCAGGGACTTTTACCTTACAGTCCTACAACAAACTGGATCCTCTTTCATGGATTCTACTATACACTAAGTACAATGGGTAGTTCACTGAGCGTCTTATAAGCTTCATATCAGGCTGCTCTTAGTATCTACATGCAAAAGTCCCCTTCAAAAACGGGAAGGCAGCTTTAATGTTCATATTAAAAATTTTATCCAGATTACTATTCTAAGTCTGGCAGCATATCCTCTTCCATTTGTGTTGTTTTATTTCCTTGGTGAAATAAAATAAAATAAACTGAGAGTGCAAGTAATGTTGTGACTTAGAATGTTATCAGTTTGGTTCCCCTAATACCCAGGCTCTCCCTACTCATGTTTGGCCTTTTCACTGGTTGATACATCCCCATTCTATCCAAGTGAGAAGGAAAGAAGAAATGCTACTTCTTCAATGCCACTCTTACTGTGGCTGCATCCTTCTTCCTGCATTACAGGAAGAAAACAGAATGCTTGTCCTGAAAAGCCCAGAACAAAGAGAAGGAGGCCTCACACTCTAAATTGCCAGCCCGAGTTTTCCTAAACTGCTAAACCTCTCTATACAAAAGGGAAAGATTTTTTTTTTACAAAAAGAATAAGGGCTCTGGAGGGGAGACTCGGGGATCTCTGCTATTCAGCCATGAATCAGGTCTGATCTGGGAAGATAAAGTAGCCCTTCCCCAACAGTTTCAGGAGGTGCTATCCTGAAGTTCCTGGTATACCCTTTGGAGGACACAAGAAACCATTTAAGGGAAAACAAAAAAACAGTTTTCACTCATGAACAGAGATATAAAACATCAACTGTTGAGTAGTGGCCCAATTTTTACTGAGTTGTAAAACTGGGCAGATTAGGTTATGTGCAACAAGGGTTAAACGAGCTACAATTGGGGAGGGAAGCACAACTGCCCAATCACATTCTCTGTGGCATTTATATCTGGCAGTGGCCTCAAGGTAGTGTAATTTATCCTGAAACCTTGAAATGAAGAAAGCTGGACATTAATCCACAGAATTTTGATACATTAATTGCTTTTGTGATAAAACAGAAAAAGGTATGAAAAACATTTTTAAATATACCTGCTAGAATTCAGCTAAGGATCACATGCATTATTTCTAACCTACCTGGTGCATTCCAGTGTATGTTTTAGATGAAGCAGTCCTCTGGAGGGGAGACTTCGAATTTGCACGGACAATATCCAAACGTGAATGATGATCTGGTGGATAAAGTAAGCTCCGAAACACCTGTTAATAAAAGTTGATATTCAGGATAAACACTGGATCTGTGTTTTTGAAACATTCGTCTTTTTACTGTTAGTTTCTCAAGCAGACACATCTACCAAAGAACCGTTATGTTGCAAAAGGTTACATGGTCACGTGTTACGGTGGATGGGTGGGATGGATGGATGTTCAATTCAATATGGGGCACAACCCATGCCTGGGTTCATAATTCACTTGAGTTAAACCTAGAACATACCCAGCATTTCCTGCAGTTGCCTGTTGTAAAGGATTAAGCTTTATTGTTTACTGAAAAGCTTTCTTGTTTACTAGCTGAACTTATCTCTTCTTGCGGGAGTCCAATTTAAAGAATATTTGTGGACACCAGGAATAGCTAGGCACTGCTGAGCACTGTCACCAGGTGCTGGTGGGAAACAGGCAATGGGGAGCATCACCGAGCATCTGTAGGCACTGGGCATCCCTAACAGGTAGCATCCGGGAGGCAGGCACAGGTGGGCACTAGGCATTCCTTCTGGACACCAAACAGCACGGCGCACCATGTATCATCAGGCATCTCTATCAGGTACCACTAGGCAGTGGGCAACACCACACACCAAATTGGTTCTTAGTGGGTCCTTTCATTATGGAAAGAATAAGCACCCCAAATTTCAAGCTTCAAGGTCTGGTGGTTTGGGCTAGGCATGGATGAATCAGTGAATCAGTCTTCAATATCCAAGTATAGGGACAAAAACACATTTCACCCCTTTTCACTCCCTTAGGGTTTGAATTTTTAAAAATTGATTTTTAGTGTGTGCTTACATCATGGAAAAAATACCTCCCCAAATTTCATGCTTCTAGGTCTGGGAGTTTGGGCTGGGCGTTAATGAGTAAGCCATTCTTCAATGTTAAGTACAGGGACAAAAACACTTTTTGAATTTCCAGTCACAGAAGTGATGCCCTCCCCAAATTTCATGATTCTGAGTCTGGCAATTTTGGCTGGGCATTGATAAGTGTATCAGTGACTCTTTAATTTAATATATACTGATCAGGATCAAAATGTGTTTAGGTTTAAATTTGTGGATACATACTACAGTATATACTGGTATACCTATATGCTACAATTATGTGATGTAGGTTATGTTCAAACAAAAAATATTAGGTTCAACACATTGCATATCTGAAATTTGCACATCAAGAATGTATGATGCAGATTGATTAGCTTTAATATGCACTTTTGTTTCAGTAAATTTATATCTGATGACAATCAGGCATATAGATAGACTTTTATTAGCTTATTATGACTGACTATACAGTTGTTATCTACTGATTTGGCATCCACTTGATATTTTCGGTTCAGTTTTACATGGCTTGCAAAAAGAAAGAAAAGCACCAAAATGCCTTTCCAACTTTCGTACTGGTAAAACTATCCTGGTTACAAGCTTCCAAGGGACAAAGATAGCTTTAAAGTTCCCCCACTGGGTTTCTTGCTCCTCATTACCCCAGAAGGCAATGAAACAACAAGAAACTTAGAAGTGAGTCTTTAAAGGTATTTTCCCACTGATCTGGTATCCACTGAGGATTCTGAAACAGAACTCCCATGGACAACAAGGCACAACTTGTACTGTCAGTTTCATTTTCAAATTCTTTAAATAACTAGTTCTTAAGAAAATGAACACATTAGTGTGCAATTTAAATAAAGCATTGATAGTTATACTGTTGTCATTTGTTGTCATTAAGTTTTCCTTTTGATGTCCTTTCAACATAGTAAATACAGACAAGATTTTTTTTTGTTTCTTACCTCCAAGTCTTCATTCTCATCAATGTTTTGTATATTCTGATAGGCAGTAGTGTAAATTTCTAGGGCTTTTCCATGGAATAACATCTCAATTGTTATAAATTCAGAAAATATGTTCTGAAACCAAAATAGGGTTCAAAGTATATATACATCAATTTCTTTGAAAACTATATCAGAAGCATGTTGGTTTTTAACTTCACAGAGGAATCAAGCTCTCTAGAAAGGATTCAGTAGCTTGATTCATTGTATATTAAAAAGAGTAACTCTATATAGCAACCTCTGTGAAGTCAGAAAGTAATATATTCTTATACAGGGCAGTTTTTCATATCTAATAAGTAAAAAGAAGCCCTTGGACACTATACTCATTCCAGATTAGTCTCCACTTTTCCATTCTTTTTTCCCATATCTACTCTGCCATAGTTGTGGAGATGGAAAGTCAATTCCCTTCCTTTGAGTTCTTGCTGGCAGTGGCTCCTGGTTCTCTTGCTGGTGACACTGCCCTTCTGCCCTTTGAAAAGAGAAGCAGGGTGAGCAAGACCTGGAAAAAGGAAATGGGAGCCAGGGAGGCCATTCTAGTTAGAGCAGCTAACACTCTACTCCCCCAGTTCTTTTTTTCCTTGGCCAACTAGAAAAAAGTTACACAGCTGAAAGTGGTGATGAGAAGGTATTCTACTGCTCCCTTTAAGGTAGTGCCTGGCAATCAGGACTCATTAGTGGACTGGCTTTGTAACTGCTCTAATTTTTGAATATTCCAAATGAAAGACTTTTCAACCAGGAGTTGTTTCATTTGACTAGCAAAAACCTACTATCCTCGACATTCAATGCCATGCCAATTTCTTGAGTAACATGCTATACTGCATGTATAATTTCTTTCTTCCATTCATTTGATTTATCAGTTCCTGATTTTCTCTCTTACCAACTGAAATATTGCTGAAATTCTATTGCAAATTCTCTTTTATAAACAACCTTGATTGTCCCTTGAATGGGAATCCGAGGCAGCACAGAAAATTAGAAATCTTCAAAGTTATAATACATTGGAACCAAAGTACCATCTAGTATCTTCATTTTCGCTACAAACTGAGAATATCACTGTGACTAATTCCAATAAAGGAAAGAACTTAATTTCCCCTGAGCTATTTTGATGCTCTGTTAGAATTATAAACATACCTTTATGTCTCTTATTTTTTGTTTTTCAAAGTTGTCAATTGTTTCCTCCAACTGACGAGTTGTTCTAGTGGCATCCAATGAAGCTCTCTGTAACTCGCTTTCAGCCTGAAAATGTAAATAGTGATAGAACTTTTTTCTTAAAACTGCTGTTTAGGGGCTGAATAAAAAAATTAATTGTGAATGAATTAATTAATTCACTGACATTAATGAGATGTTAGTCATAAGTATCTTTTCCAATGATTTCATAATTAACATTTTTTGGATAAAACCCAATGTTATCTATCTTAATATTTAGAAATTGAACGAGTGCTCTGGAAATGCATGGAAATGTAATAATGTCTGAAAGAAAGCCATTAACATCAGGCTTTGACAACCATATTCCAAAGTTTTGGAGAAACTATGACATATGCTAAAGTATAACTTTTAATTAAAATTTAAAATTATGTTTGATTATAGTGAATGAAAAGTAGAGTGATTTTAGAAGAAAAGATCTGAAGAGTGATATGGGAAAAGAAAAAGATAATCATAAGTTTGTAGCTATCAGAGAGAGTACCATTGCATGGATGAGATATTCACAATATATGAAGTAATGCTTAAATTTTAGCAGCTCAGTTAATATGGCCTGATGTCCCTGAGAATTCTATCACACACTTTTCAGAGAACTTGAAATTCTCCCTTATGAGTGCTCTTGTAAAACTGTACAGGTATCAGTGATAACCTAATTATGAGCAGATTTTTCCCCCCCGATTTTATCTCAATGCTAATTTAAAAAAATAAAAAACTTACTGGCGATTTAAATTAAAAGATAAATGCCCCTTTAAGGATTAAATAAAGCCTGCTTACCATGGCAACACAGCAAAAGGTAATCAATCTTTTTCCCTCTCTAGGAATTAGAACTTTGTTTCAACTTGTAGGCAGGCTTTGTTTCAGCTTGTTCCTTACCCCAGGAATGCAAAAAAAATGCAGAGTGATCATCACTTCCTAACTGCTTTGCATTCTTCTCTATTACAAGCAATGGAAGGGAGGGGTCTGCCTCCAAGCTGAAACAAAATTCTTCCTAGGGAGGGAGGTTGATTGAGTGCATGCTTTCTGTCTTGCCATGGTAAGCAGACTTTTTAAAAGCTGCAATCTAAAGGAATGTTTATCTTTTAATTGCTTTTAGCCTATATCCTAAAGTGAAATTAAGCCCTTTGCTCCGGAGTTTCTATAAGATAACACTAGAGGATGACGTAACTGCGTGGACCTGTAACTGCTATGGATTTAGCCCTTTGTTTAACATCAGTCAACCAACAGTATTTATATATTGCTTTTCAGTGATGTTCACAAAGCTGTTTATAGAACAAATGAAATAACTAATGGCTCCCTGTTCCAAAAGAAATCAAAATCTAAAAAGAAGCAAAAGAACACCTGCAGAAGCCACTACAGGAGACATTGCTGGGGTGAGGAGGGCCTATTATTCTTCCATGTGTGTTCCGTATTACACTTGCATATGTGTATGTAAGTGCAAGTGTGAAAATGTGAGTGCATGTGTGTATGTATGTCTGGGACCTTGGGGGCAGTGGTGGGAGGCAGGGTAAGACAGGGCCTGGGAGATTTTGGGAGGCATGGTGACCATATGCCCTGTTTTCTATGACATGTCCTCTTTTTTAGCATTGTGTCCTGGATTGGGAGTGACAATTTTGACAGGGGGCCCTGAGCACATTTCAAAGTTTGAAAGGGGGTCCTGGGCCAAAATGGCTGAAGACCACTGATGAATAGTGTGCTGAAAAGCACCAGTCACTGAAGGATAATGATAATGCTGTCTCCTGCAGGTTGTACTGCTGGTTGTGACCAACTCTAGGGAGTGATGTTTATCCCCATTTCTAAGCCGAAAAGTCAGCGCTGTCCAAAGAAGACTCTGTGATCTGGCATGACTATATGCTCAGCAGCCCATTTAGTTTTCCATTGGGCATTGATATTAAAAGTTGTTAAAACACCTGTTGTGCGAGTGCCAGATTTGTCTGCCAGATGAAGATCAGTTGGCACAGGTAGAAATGGGCTGCTCGTAATTTTATTATATTCTTTTATGAAACCCCTTTATAAGTTGGGTTTAGTAATAATTACAGATAATTCTAGTTGGAAAATCTGTAATAAAATTTATAATGGGGACAGTAAGAACATCAGTGCCCTTCCCTGGACTTAAAAAAAATGGAACATGGTATGGATAGGAACTGTAGAGATTTGCAGTCCTAAACATATGCAATATGATCTCAGAACACAGTATCTACATCTATTTTGAATCAGTAATGATTTTAATGACCCTCACACAGAATTTTATATCAATACCGTATGAGCATTTAAAAAACATTTTCATACATAAGAAGTGACTTTGTAATGCATTTCTACCTTTGGATTCTATCTGTTCAACATTTTTCAGTATTGTGTACATGCATATGCGAGGAACACAGAAAACATGAGCAGTATCAGAAGAATGTTCACCACTCATGCTTCTCTAAATAATTTTATGCACAAAAAGCACTTTGATACTCTTTTTCCAGATGTACCACCATTAGGATTTCTTTTGACATTCATTACAGGATTATGGGCTGTAATGGCTGAAGGACTGGATACTGTTTGACACAGTATTGTAGAAAATTACTCCCTAACACCAAAAAAATGTTCAAGGATGCTAGGAGTGGTAGCTAAGATATTGCATTGCAAAAAAATCAAAATATCAAGGTAAGTCAGATATAAAAAATCACTCTAACTGATGATATGCAAAATCAAAACACAACATATGGTAATATCAACAGACAGTACTGTAATAGTTTATGTTAAGAAGTTCCTTTAAATAAAAAAATGGAAAGTGGGGAAACAGTAAAGTGTCCATTAAAAATTTGGAGAACTTTCTGACACGTTGAGTGTAGAAAATCATGAGGCAAAGAAGTAAGGAATATTATCTAGTTAATGTTAGAAATGTTAGGAATAAAAGAATATTAGATGTTAATATTCCTTTATTCCTAGTTTGCAAGAAGCTTGAGGCTGCAATCCTAAAGACACTTTCCAAGGAGTAAGACCCATTGAACACAATGGGGCTTACTTTTGAGTAGACACATGCTTAGGATTGTGCTCTAGGATGTACACATATAAAGAGACTGCTTGTATAACAAGTCAGATGTAAGCAACACATTACAGTTCAGCGAAAGATCTCTCACAAGTTTGCAGCAAATAGACACAAGAAGCAATTATAGACTTCATATCGAACAATTCTATTTCGTATGAAACAGAAGACCTACCTGTGACTGAAGTTAGCCATGAAGAAAAATATTTTTCTAAGTTACAGAAAATATAACTATGTTTGTGATATTCAATATTGCATAAATATTGTATTTATCATATTTATACAAAATTACTCAGTGTCACTTTCTGAAAAACTTTGAACCTATAACAAATGGGAAAGCAAAGACTTACTGGTAACTTTGTTTCCATTAAGAGCTTCATCTTAGCAGATAACCTTCTTTAAATCATGCTGATTTGCTAATTTAACTGCCACAAAGATGAATATTTTAAATAGATATTGGGTAGAAGAAATGTCAGTGGAGAGACATTTTGTGCATAGGTAACACAATTTGTACAATAGTCTTATGTAGTAAGTACATTCAATAGTAGTTAAGTAATTTTATAAGCAAAGGATACAATAATGTGCCTATCTGTTGGATTCCTTTGACGCGTTCTTTCCAACTGACTCAACTGTTTTGCTTCTCGATTCTTTGCTGTTAAAGTCACTTTAAGATCCTCCTGCAATTATAGATACTTTCAAAGACTTAAAATTTTAAAATGCAGACTTATATTCTTGATAACTAATTTGCAAATTAAAGCAATTTTGTGCAATAGCTGATCAAGAACAGATTATGAATTGTAATCTTCAGGAGCTTCTTCTTCACAATTTTTTTCCTCTACAGTTCTAACAAAAATTTATCCCTTTATTTCTTCAGATTTTATTCTTCAAATATGGGAAAACCAGTAAATTTTTATACTTGAAATACCATTTCCCTGCATCAGAAATACCAGTTATTCTGGCTTGGATATCTTATCTTGGTACCCATCTTAAAAAGGAAATAAAAACAAAATCCATCACCTACTCGCTTAAGTTTTACAATGGTTCCATAACATTTCAGAGGTTCAACCACTTTGGCTTCAAGTCTTTCTACCTGTAGGGAAAAGTAATGAATCATTTCAATTGTTCGTTTCAGCTGTTAATCTTAAAACAAGTGATGTCCTGCTACTTTGGACAGGATTGAGATGTATAAAATTATGCAGGTGATGGATAGGGTAGGATATTCTTTTCCCTCTGACGCAACACCAGAATCAGGGTAGAAAAGAAAAGGTAGTTCTAGTACAGGCAACTCCCACACTTCAAAACAAATAACAGCTGCCTTTTTTGAGCCTGCACAGACAATCCCCATCGAAAATTGATTTTTCTAGAATTCAAAAAAATACAGAAAATTGATTTCCATAATTCTTTTTCAGATGTTCAGATGGCACCCAACTCACTCAAAATATAGGTTGGTCCTTGGTATCCACAGAAGTTACTGTGTGAAAGCCCTGTGGATGACAAAATCCATGGATAAATGAATCCTTGGATTTTGGACCCCTTAAAACCTCCAAAAGTTTTAAGTGCTGTGCTCTGGAGGTTGTTCTGAACCCACAGAAATCTCATACATCTACCCATGGCCTTCATGTGCTTCAGAATGCCAATTCTGTGTAAAAGAATACAACTTCTGTTTTTTCTGGAAACTGTAAGTTATATTTACTGTATATCACCTTAAAAATCCATACTGAGGGCTGGGGAAGGAGTCAGTATAGGGTCCAGGTGGGCCCTCTCCTATGGGTTTGGAACATACAGTTTATGAAATCTGCAGAAAACAAGGACCCCCTGGATCCACTTATTTGCATGAAAAATGTAATTACCAAGTCTGTAGTACTTATTTTGTTTACTCCTTAATCTTCAAGTGATAAAACTGACACCAGCTAAACAAGCTAGCTATGTTGTCAAAGACAGGCTATGATTTAAAGTATTAATTTTGCACAGCAATGTATGAATTTATTTACATACCTCTGCCTGGCGATAATCTTGAAGTTTGGACAACTCATTTGCAAAGTTTTTCAGCCCAAGTTTTAAACTGGGTGTTTCTGTAGCAGCATAAGCATGTATCTCATTAACTAGGAGATCTGCTTTGTCTCGCAGTCTGGCAGTTTTTCGTATATATGCAGCAAATATTTGGCACAATTCACCAAAGTGTTTTTCAACATTTGACACAGCTTCCCTTATTTGTCTTGTCTGATTGTCCCTACACAAAGGAAAAAGTTCCATTCGTAAGATCAGATGCCATGGAAAACAGAACACAGAACAATAATGACTTGCATCCTAAGGGAGAAAAAAATCTTGAGAGCAATCCTCTACATGTTTTCTCAAAAGCCTACTGAAATAATCAGAACTTAGCTTATTTCAATTACTTTAATGGTATTTAGTGATGACTGACGTGTTAATGCTTTATTTTTATGTCTAATACTACAGACACTACATACTTTTCTGAGGGTTAAACATCTGGTTAGTGATCCTCCCATAGCTGCTATAGTGGTGGTATAGCAATTTCCAGAAAGGTCGCAATGTTAAGTTGTTGAATCAAAAACTAAAAAGCATCTTATGGCATTTTAATTTCACTTCACAAAAGCTTATGTCAAAATAAATGAGTTTAAGGTGTCACAAGATTTTATTTGCAAAGATTCTTTGCATGTTTTACAAATATGATTGGTGGTATGATATTACTGTAAGCTCATGGAAGAGGTCTTCAGTCTCATCTTTTGTCTGTGATCAGCAATCATCCAATCTAGATTAGCAATATCTAGTCATTCATGGAGGGGAAACCTGAAAAGGCCCAACTCAGCAAAGCCAAACTTTGGAAACCATGCAAGTAGATCACAACTGTCTTGTTTACCAGATAGGCTGCTAAATGTAATCTATTTGCATGGGAAGCCACAGCATGAAATCCAGGTGAAAAAGCATGTAAACTGTAAAAGCATGGAAATGTGTGACAAACAAAGCAGTACAGTATATTTAATTTGGAGGGCAGTGGGATAGCATATATTCAGAGTCCAGTCACGTGTTGGCTCTTTCTTTCCTGTAGCTTCCTCTGAAGCAGGCATAATTTGGGAGAGGGGGAGTGTGCTGATAAGTGTGATTAACCCTAAAATCCTGCGTGACTACGGGAGCACGTAAGAGACATTACATGCACCTGTAGTTACTGCACCACCTAGTGAAAACCTATGGGAAATTCATATCGCAATCCACAACAAATTATTCTTACTCCGGAGAAAGGACTCCCCATTGTTACTCTGGATTGCGTCCTAAGTGACTGAGGCTGCAATCCTGAAATTGTTACAATACCACTGTCCTCACTTACCTGTGAATATCCTCACGTAACCATAGGTAAGCCCTTCTGAACTTATGAGTTGGGGTTTACTTACTGAGGGCTGTAGTGGTTCAGTGGTTAAGACGCTGTGCCAGTCAATCAGCAGGCCAGGGTTTGAGACCTGGGTGCTACAAGACAGAGTGAGCTCCTGTCCCTTGCAACCTAGCGGTTCAAAAGCATTCAAATGCTAGTAGATAATACCACTTGGGTGGGAAGGAAACAGCTTCCATGCATCTCAGCATATAATCATGCTGGCCACATGACCAGCAGCATGACATCTTCAGACAGCACTGGCTCTTCAGCTTAGAAATGGGGATGAGCACCGCTCCCTACAGTCGGTCACGACTAGAAGTACAACCTGCAGGGCACACCTTTACTTACTGCGTAGGGTTGTCAGTCACTGAGACTAGACATGCCTAGAATTGGGCTCTCAAGCTCTGTTGACCGAAGGCTTAATTGTTGCCCTTTCCCCTTAATTGTTGCCCTTAGTGAATAGCACTTTGACACAAACTTACAGAGCGACTTTACATCAGGAGTAAGGACAAGAGTATGTGTACAGTTTGTAAACTTTTTTGTTTAAAAGCGGTATATAAAATACTATAGATACATAGCTACAGTAGTGCATGGGTGGGCAAACCATGGACTGGGGACCTTAGAGAGTCTCCTGTCAGCTTCTGACTGTGGCAGCCCTCCTTTGAACATGACCACCAGTTGTGACAGTTGTAACAAGCTGTCATGTTGTGACAGTTGTAACAAGTTGGGTTGTCATGTTTTTCCCCTGGGTGTTTTTAACCCCCGGTGGCATAGCTAGAGAGGGTGAAGGAGTTGGTCTTGGAGGGTGCGTGCAAGGGGGTCCTCCCCTTTGGAGCCGTACGGCTCCGTTTTGCTCCTCCCCGAAGGGCTCCAAAGGGGAGGACCCCCTTGCACGCACCCTCCAAGACCAACTCCTTCACCCCCTCTAGCTATGCCACTGAACCCCCCAATTTCTTCTAAAGAACCACATGCCTATTTCAGTGGCCTATAAGTGTATTAGAGACAAAACCCACCCATTCATAAAAGTGTCATCTCCAGTGTATTCTAGTCTGTGAGAAGTGAAGAGTGCCTCTGAGCATGTGCAGAGTTTTTCCCCCCTGCCCATAGGGAGGGATGCCTGAGAGAGGGCTGCCTGCTACTGGGGGTGGGGGGAGCCCCCTCCACCCCCAGCTCCCCTTCACCCCCAGCTCCCCTTCACCCCCTGCCCCCCTCCACCCCAAGCCCTCTAGCTCCCCCACCTCCAGCCCCAGGAACAGCCTGGCGCCTCCTCTCTCCTCCTCGGGGGCCAGGAGGCCGAGGAAGGAGGCACGACTTCCAGGGGGGCCTCCTCAGCCTGCTCCCCCCTTCCTCAGCCTCACCTGAGGGCGCCAAGTCCTTCTTACCTGTTATCAAAGCCGCGGCCCAGCATCATCATGGCGGCGGCGGTTGAAGGGAGTGGGGCGCGCGCGCCCTCCCCCTGGCCTTCGAATAGGTTGCCATGAAAACCAACGGCCGCCCCTGAGAGAGAAACGCCCCGCCCCCACACTCCTGCCCCCTCAATTGGAGGCCCCACTGAGGAGGAGGAGGAATCTGGTGCTGCGCTGTAGGCTCAGGGCTGCTCCCTCCCCACTTTGAGGGGGCTTCAGGATCATAAGCCCCCCTCCTTCCACATCCCACAGAACTGGGGGCAGGAGGGGGAGGGGTCGATCCTGCCCCCACCTGCTGCCCCCCACACCCCCTTCTGGCCCCCTTCCATCCCCTGAGTAACAGGGGATGGAAAGTGCGCAGCCCTCAGGAAGAGACTGGAGGGGGGAACACAACCACTCCTGCTCCCCCAGGGTGAACATGAAGGAGAAATATGAAGATTTTTTTTTCCAGGACATAAGGTTAAAAAAAAGGACATGTCCTCTTTTTCTGGGCATGTCCTCTTTTCCGGGGCATGTCCTCTTTTCCGGGACATGTCCTCTTTTCCGGTGCATCTCTTTTTCTGGACATGTCCTCTTTTCCGGGGCATGTCCTCTTTTCCGGGGCATGTCCTCTTTTCCGGTGCATCTCTTTTTCTGGACATGTCCTCTTTTCCGGGGCATGTCCTCTTTTCCGGGGCATGTCCTCTTTTCTGGGACATGTCCTCTTTTCCGGTGCATCTCTTTTTCCAGGACATGTCCTCTTCTTTAAAACCTTGTGTCCTAAGAAAAAAACTTCATTCTCCTCCTTGTGAGTAGGCAGCACAGCTTGCGATGATGGAAAGAAAAATAGAGTAAATACCAGGCATTCCAGGTCCTTGAGAAGAACTAAAACAAACCTGTGTACAACATTTACTTGACTGGAAAAATCTATAAATTATCATCATCATATCTCCCTATGGAGATGAAATAAAAGCGATGAAATAAAAAGTGAACAATATTAATGAATTAAAATTTAATTAATTAATAATAATATTCTCTGTATCTCCAAGAAAATTGTTTGTTTGGAAAGAGGCACATGTCTGTCATTTTATTGGCTGCCTAACTGACAGATGTCATAATGGGTGACAGTTAAGAATGCTGCATTGCACTGTTTGCTCTCAGTCAGGCCAAGCATGGATGAAGGTGTTTATTCCCAGCGTCTGTGTCAATGTCCCACATGCATTTTCTGGCCCAAAGTTGGCATGCTGATCAGAGGCCTCGTTGCTGTGGTCAGCTATGTCATGATGAAATGCAAGGCGGTAAGTTACCCATTTTGGTAGCATGAGAGGATGACAAGATACAAAGTGGGGTACAGTGCTAGGCACTGCTTCCTAGAACAGGATAACTCAACAGACAGAGGCAGTCTGTTTAGTTTGCCATGGATCTATCTCTGTACTGATCTGAGCAAATTCAGGTAGAAAGAAAGAGATGGTCCTTAAGGTCACCTGTGGAGAGCTTTTTATGTTAAAATCCTTGAACAAAGGAGGAGTCAGTGCAGCTGTTTTAAACAAGCACCCCATACTACATACAGGGATCCTCTGCTTGCTGATGATCTGCTCTTTCAACACCTTTCTATTATATGTAGAACTTATTCATTCAATGGATGTTCTGCTCTTTCAACCTGTTTCTGCTGTTTCAAAGGATAAAATTGCCCTCCCCTATGTTGATTTGCCTGACATGGTGATTCAGACTGCTTGGTTTGTTTGTGTGAGTGAAGAACACATGGATGCTTTAGCTCCAGGTCTATTCCCATTCCTAAAGGCATTAACATGCAAGATAAAAAGGGCATTTGCAATTTGCAGGCTAAAAAGCATCAGAAGCAGCATTTATAAACTAAAAAAGTCCAATCCTATGCATGTCTACATTAGCAGACATATAGTAGTAAAAAGTCCCATTATAGCCAAAAGTCCCATTTTCCCAAGTAAGTGTGGATAGGACTGCAGCTTGTTTCTGAATTATTTTTCTACCATGTTTTACACTTTCTAATGCTTTATCTTCTTAACATATTACTACTGTATTTGAGGGGGAAAATAGACATTGTCCACTGTAAAGTAGCATTTTAAACATGCTGAACTCTTCCATGGAAGTCAGTAGGAATTAAAAGTGCTTGACTGAGTCTGATCATGTCTGAAATCTACAGCATTTGTCATTCAGCGTTATTTGTGTTACAACACTGACAGTGGGACACTGAAACAATTGTATTAGATATCCATCTTAGGCTGCCTTCATAACCTCCAGTTAGGCCAGCCTAAGCCCTGGCATAATTCCTATGCTCACCTGGGGTGTCACCAAAGTGCTGTAAGATACTTTTGCGCCACTTCTGGGCATGTGTTAGGCCAGTGGACATAACCACAGGAGTAACCTGGATAACCACAGGAATGGGAAATCCGATGAACTGGGCAGACCTAAGTTAGGATTGTAGCCTTAGTTAACAGGGTATATTTTATATAAATTATTACTTTTTCTCCAGATAATGTCTACAACTCAGTTACAGTATATGTAAATATTTCTTCTCTTTTGCTGCTTGTTCTCTATTAGGTGAAGTCTGCTCAAAATCCTTGAGTGGAACTTCCATTTTAATGAAGTCCTTGAATCTCTTAAACTTACTACGAAGAATATGAAAAGATTTACTATAGTACAAAAACCTTTGAAGATTAAGTTTTTAAATGGTGCTTGTTTCATGCTAGTTGATAGCATTTGAGAATAGCAGCCAACATTCAGTTAAGATTAAAAAAAAAATTTTAAATTAGATTTTAAAAAAGTGATATTATTTAACAATAAGTGTAGAATATAAAAAGATGTTTAGTAATACACAGGCTGCAATCCTAAACACACTTTCCTGGGAGTAATCCCCATTGAATTCAATTGGATTTCTTATTAGGCTTAGGATTGCACTGATAGTTTTAGTATAATTCAGGAATAATGTTCTGGATTTTAATTTGTCTCAGGTAGCTTTAAAATTTTAATTGTTTGGGGCATAACCTTGTAAAAAGATTCTGTTCTCAAGCATCACTAAAATGTATGGAAGTGGTGCAAAAGCCCGCAAGGCAAACCTGTAACCAATGTATAGAAAAGGGAATTTGTATACAGTGGCTGAAGCTAGAGGCACTTGGCCCTCTGTTTGCCAAAGATTCTGTTCTCAAGCATCACTAAAATGTATGGAAGTGGTGTAAAAGCCCATAAGGCAAACCTGTAACCAATGTATAGAAGAGGGAATTTGTATACAGTGGCTGAAGCTAGAGGCACTTGGTCCTTTGTGTTTGCCATTGGTATTCTTTAACTTTTCAGGGATGGGATACCTACAACACCTTTATGCAGGTGCCACAACCAAGAGCTCCCGAAAATGGCCCCCCCAAGATGCCACCTGCCAAGATGCCGCCTGCCAAGCAAAAGAGCAGGACTAGAAGCAGCAAAATTGCTAAGGTGATGAAAAGACGTGGGAAGCAGCTCAGACCAAAATGCAAGCTCGTTTGTCCAGTGCGCTATACTCCGTAAAAGGAATTCCATATGGTTTGGAGGAACTACTTTGAAGTCAAAGAAGAAAAATTAAAGCAGCCACGTAAGAAAAATTACAGAAAAGAAATACAGAATTAGAAGAACAAGATAACACCGAAAAGAGTTCCTAACCAAGAATGTTCTATGTCAAATAAAGATGTTCTTCGCCAAAGTAGTGTGGCCTGTTTATGTCTGTCTGGTGGGCCCAAGAGGGAAAACAGACGCCTTCTTGGTTGCAACTCCAACATGGCTCCTACTTTGGAGCCATCAAGCATCCATTTATCCTCATTCACTAGTGGATCAGGCCACAGGCCCCTCTAGTCCACCTTTCTGTATCTCACAGTGGCCAACTGGATCCCTGAAGAAGCTCACAAGAGACCTACATCCAGGTGTCCTGCCTTGCACCTTGCCTTTGGAAGTAGCCTCCTTCTGAAATCAGGTGGTTATACATACACACAAATCTTGGCTTGTTGCCTGAGATGGACAACAGCAACGACAGCAAATTTTCCTTCAATTCCCTTTCAAAGGCATTTAGGCCAGATGCCATCAAGACAACATGTGGCAAGGAGTTCCACAGGCCAGTTAAAAGCTTCCTTTTGTCCTAACTCTCCCAACACTCAATACTAGTGGACGTCCCCTCATTCTGGTGCTGTTCCACTTCTTGGTCAGGCTCTGCTAATCTTGGGAATGAAAGGGAAGGGGCAGTAGTGGCCATTTCTCAAGAAGTGGGTCAGCCACTTGTTTCCTCTGCTCTTCCTCTCTCACTCCCTGGATTGGAAAAGGAAGGATGGAGCTGAACAGGAAGTGTGGAGGAGAGTGCTGAGCTATTGTCCTGTCTTGCACACTTCCACTTTTCTTTGTTCCAATCAAGATACAAGTACTGCTTTCTGATGGTTAATTTTTTGATGATCCACTCTTTCAACACCTTTCAATTATACAGTACGTAGCACTCATGCATCCAATGCATGTTCCACGCTTGCAATCTCTCTGTGCTGTTGTAAAGACCAAACTTGCCCTCCCCTTTATTGTAGCTCCTGGTCTAATCCTACTCCCAATGAGTTAATGAGACTCAATTTGCAGAAATCCATTTTTTCAACAGTTTTTCAATTTTGGACAGTGCTCTGGTTCCTAATCCATTCAATAAGTGAGGGATGCCTGTAATAGGAGGAACAGAAGCTGGCACATCATGAGGTGATTCACATGTGACTATATGAGGTACGGGGTGGCGGTATTTGACGCTGCTACCTTAAATGCTAGGAAAGTTCATCTGGGTAGAATAGAATAGGTTTTGAGTATATGCAGGAACCCTATTACAAACTCACTGGAGACCATCTGAAGGGAAAAAATTCTGTATCGCTACTGAAAGCTGCTCACATGTGCTTTCTTACCCTTGATGGGAAGAATAGTTGGGCTGGGGTTGCAGCTCAACAACCCAAACCTTCCTGCTGTACAGCCTGAGGGGTATGCACATGGAGGTTGATGTGCATGGTTGATGCGCAGCCTGGAAGGAGAGGTGGCAGTGGCTGTAAGGTGCTTGCTTGTTCATGCTCAGAGTGGTCCAGTGGTCTTGTGCATGAGACCCAAAGCGAGAGAGTTCAGAAGTGAACTAGCGGCAGCAGGGCCTCCAAGATAAATTTTTTAAGGTGGTACAAAACCCATTTGGGGCCCTTAAGACTTGCAAAATTATTTTGAAATAAAAAATTGAGGCTAATTGCAACAAACTTCCTCAAGTGCTCATTTACTGATCATATATAGCATTATGTTAAAATATACTGGTATTCAAGGAATGTGACAATATAAAATACTAAAATCTTATCAAGGAAAAAATTAGAAAAATTAACTTTAATAAGTGCTTTTCTGGCTTTCTTATGTGCAAAATTTCTAATAATGCTATCAAAATCAACTTGTCTGGCAATGCTTTGTCTTGCTAGGTCAAGTCAAGTTTGTGACATAGTAGACCGCAAATAATTTTTTATAAGTTTAAGCTTACTGAAAGATCTTTCAGCAGATGCTACTGCAGCTGGAATTGTCAACAATATTCTCAAGCTAATACAAACATTTGGAAATAATTCACACAGACAATATTTAGATATTGCTAAATAAGAATTTAGCAATTCTAAAGGTTTCAGCTCTGGTTTTCCAAAAATGGTCTTGTGCACAACTGGTAAATGTTGCAAATGGTCCTTCAGTCATGGGCCCCTTTGTAGTTCTTGGGCCCTGGAAGAAGTACCTGCTGGACTCCCTTCTCATAGGCCCTGAGTGGCACTGACAGTTGTTCTTTGGGCTTCCTGGGCTACATCACAAGGGGTGTACAGGCTGTTCCACAGGCATGTTTGGCTGCTTCTCATCCTAGGTGATGTGGCAGACCACTATCCCCCCACCCCAGGAGAGACTGAGTGAATAGAATAAGCAGTTAGCAGAAGTTACTACCTGCATGGTGCACCCTCTACTCACCTGAATTTCCTCTCAGTGTGGAAGAGAAGTGAGAGTTGGGCCAGAACTGCTGCACTACCTGTCAAGGTTAGCCATTGAGAAGAGTGGCTTCTGCCTCCACACTCCCTCTGTTGTCTGTGAGCGATGCAGCCATGCTGTCCTGAAAGAGCATTGTCTAGACAGGATGTCAAACCTATTTTATACATATATCTATTTTATAGCATTCATGACACCTGCTGAGAGCTGGAAGGAACATCATTAAGCAGAAGGTGATGTCCTTAAATTAAGCAGATGATGGCCAGAAAGAAACATTTTGTTCTCAGGTAGGAACTCATTGGTTGCAAATGAGAGAAAATAGGCAAATTCTAATCATATCTAATCTAATCTCTGTGACGCCAGCTGGATCCAATCGTATTGGCTCTGCCTAATTCAGTGGCGTGGAGTGGGGGGATTTGCTGCTTCGGTAACAGCCTATCCTCCATAACAATCCAACCCAGGCTTTCATGCTTCGCATGCAGCGTAGGCAGCGCCGAGCACGATACCATAGTCTTCCAAGACTGATGGAGGCCTGCTACTACTCAGATGTTTGAACTATGGAAAAAAAATAGGGCACAATCTTATCCATGTCTACTCAAAAGTAAGCCTATTGTGGTCTTACTCCCAGGAAAGTGTCTTTAGGACTGCAGCCTAATTATCACGTGGGCTGCCCAGAAACTCCACTTCTACCAAGACATCACAGATCAACAGCTGAGAGGTGTACTGAGAAGTTGACACCTCCTCAGTAGTGGTGTTGTTGAAAGGGATGGTTCCTACTCGCATCCTCTATCCTCTCTCAGTTGTTAATATGTTCTGAATGATAAGGAGCAGGCATACTCTGGCGTTGCTGGGTCTTGTTCTCACTATCACCTTAGAAGAGGACAGATGAGTAGAGTTGTTGTCAACCTTGGATTGGTAACTGTGTTACCCTTATCTGACTCTAGGGAAAAGGAGGTGGGGAAGAGGACCTATTTTTATAAAGGGGGTATCTCCCTAGCCAAGGGGGTCAAAGTCCTAAATGTCCTAAATTTATCCTATCAGCAGTGCTTGGAAGTGGCATCTTGTCAAGGGTTATTTGGTGTCCTCTTCAATTGATACTGAATCATTGCTACTGATAATAATATTTTCAATAACCTTGTTAGGTACTCCAGTATTGCACTATTCTCAGATTGGTATTGACTGGGAAAGGAATAGAAGTTCAATATATGTGAAAGCTTGGCACCAGAACCTGATTTTACTCATGTCTCAGATCTGCAATTGGTGAGAATACAGTTCCTCTGGGTATGTGCAGGGTGCATTTTATCCAGCCCATTTCTCACACATCTAGGATCACAGGTTTGCTTTCCAAATTCCACCTCCAAGAGATGGTAGTAACTAATCTAGGTGGTTAGTAGGCATCTGTCTCTTTTACCGTTTGCTTTTAAATAGCCACTGGAGGGCAGTGTTACTAAAGTAATCTTTTAGTATTCTGGCACTTTGTGATATTGATTTAGATGTCCTGAGCATGATCTGTACAGTCAGATTCTGCGCAGAGTTAGGGCCATTTATGGCCATTGGAATCAACAGGCTTAAACGACAGCAAATGTCGACATTCACATGGGCTGGAGTTTAACACACACACACACACACACACACACAGGCTTTTCCCAGGGATACCAATTGTCCATGCTTGTGTGAACAGGCTGACTGGAGGTGCTACAATAATAGAACTCTTTTTGGAAACCTGCCAAAAGTTGAACCTGAATACTATTCCTGAAGGCTCCCTTTTTAGATTAGTTTTCTATGGTTCAGAGTTAGCGAACAGTAGAAGTTTTAAATTTGGTATAATTGGAATTTTAATAAAATTGGATTTCTTAGTATACCTACCGATTAGTTTTAATTCATCTTATAATAGTCTCATTCTGATTGCTCTGAGTCAGGTTAGGTAAAAATCTAACTGAAGACATCCAAGAATAAATGAGAAGAAATTAAGGTATGAAAAATTGTTTTACTTTTTCCTAATATTGAATGGGGAAAAGACCCAAGAGTTCTCAGTTCCTAATCCCAAACGCAGATGGCATACGACTTCCTTGCAAAGTCTTGAAATATTGCTTTTAATTTACTGACCTGAATAGTATTCCTTTTCAGAAATACATGCTGGCACAAAAGTACAGCCTTAATTTCTACTCCTAATTACCAGAATATATCATATCATTTCCTAAAACTCTGAAACTGGAACATGTTAGCTTCAGATAATGATTTGATTAGAAAATTATGAAGAAGTTAGAATCCAAAAGACAAGATTTCACATGTCAGGCTCTCTCTTTGCACCTGCATGCAATGTATGCACACACTTTTTAAGAGGTATTTTTTTTCTTTCACGCTTCTGTATGATTCTGGCAATGGACAGCACCTTGATAAAAGTTTATAATTATTTTATCTGCTTAGAAGAGGGAGCTGTTAGATATTGAAAGGTTAGGATTCATAGTAAGATTTTCATATTAAAGTTCAGACATAAAATAACGGAACATAATTGCTATTTTTAGTTAATTGCACTGAAACCTGGAAGCGTTTCTGATAGCCATATTTAGTTAATCACAGGGGAGTAACTAACTGAGGATCTCTGCAGAGCTTCCAACAGGGCTCTTCCACTGGATCCTAACCAGTGGTGGGCACCAGCAGGTTCGCACCTACTCTATAGAACTGGTTCTTAACAAGAGATAGTACGTATAAAGTTTAAAAATAGCCATTTAAAAGTGGCTGCCAGATGGACAGAGAACCGGTTCTTAATTTCTTTGAAGCCCATCACTGATCCTAACCTATATTAGGCTGCAAAGCTGAACATGGAGCTTCTCTCACTTGCATTGGCAATATAGCTGGCAAAGGTGACAGTAGCCCCAGTGAGGGGCCTGGGACTTTCCTTCCCCTGAGAAGGAAGTCTTCCTCTGACAGACTCCCTAGCCCCAAGCCGTGGTAAACATTTTAGCACCACTGCACCTGGAAGAAGTGGGGAAGATAGAATGGGTTTTCCCTCTACTTTTGTTGTGCCCCACTGAATTAGTTTGATCCAACCATTTATGTTCCTCCTTTATATCAAATTATTCTGTTTTTCTAACAGATATGCAAAATTAAGGCATGCAAACCTTAGCTGCTATGATGATGATGATGATGTACTATTGCACAGTCACCAAGTGTTTGACTGGAGTTGGCTCTATTGTGATTTGGTTCCTATCCAATGTACTAGGAAACACAAATGTATCGTCTCAATATGTGTGAAGTTCTCCTCCTCCTCCTCAGCATATTCTCACTTATTCTTTAATATTTTTATTAAAATATTCTCCAATATTTTATGCTCCAATTCTGAACAGTCTGTGCACAATCATCAAACTAGACATGATAACAAAAATTTATTTCTATGTAATGCATTTAGTATCTTGATATGTCTTACCATGGCTGGGTCCTGGGACGGTATAAAAGTTATAGAATACATTGGATTGAATAGTTATAGTGATGGTATAAAAGTTATAGAATAGATTGGAATACAGAATGGATTGCACTTGCCAGTTTGCACAATGATAGCGAGAATCCTTTTTATTTTTGAGCATGAAAGGTAAGGCCGATAGCTGCTGTCACCAGGTGTCACTGTTGCATAAGGCCACCCAAAGACTTTTTTGCAGATGCAGGCCTCAAAAGAGTATGGTATCGTGCTTTTGTGCTCAGCGCTGCATATGCTGCATGTGAAGCAAGAAGGCCTGGGTTGGATTGTTATGGAGGATAGGCTGTTACCCAAGCAGCAGATCTCCCCTCTTCACGCCACTGAATTAGTCCATTGGAAAGGCAGAGCCAATAAGATTGGATCCAGCTGGCATCGCAGAGCTGGGCTAAGGACAGGAGCTCACCCTGTCTTGTGGGGCCTACCCGGGTCTCGAACCCTGGCCTGCTGGTTAATAGGCACAGCGTCTTAACTGCTCGCAGATGAGCAAATCGGTATATAATAGTTCAGAGTTGCTCAGAGCAGCAGGGGAGCTTGATTCTTTCCTTGGTGTCTGAGCAGAATAAAATGCAAGGAAGAGTTGCACACCAGCATTGCTGTATGGTTGTGATTCCTGAAGTGAGGATGCCTGCATGCTCTTTGTTATCCAGTTTTTGCTCCAGCTTCCCAGAGTAGTCACTTGGGTTTTCCTTCTTCCATGACCTCTCTGATACACTTACCGTTAAGGAGCAAAAAAAGAAAAGAGTAGCAAAATAACAATAAAGGTGTATGTATGTGTGTTATTATGCGCACACCCTTCCCCAGGATGGTCCTTCACTGCTGGCCTTCTGGAAGGGCCTTAAGATGTTGCTATGCAGTTTGGCCTTGTTTATTTTATTGTTCTCCTTATTTGCATAGGGATTTCAGGTTTGTGGTTCAGTTATTTGTAAGAAGATGCTCTGTAAGCTGCTCTGAAAACCTGTAATGGTAGGTGGGGCACGGAAGTTAATAAATTTATACACTCACAACTAAGTATAGCATTTCCTATATGTTGCAGTGAGCTCTAATCCACAAAAGTATGTTGCTAACCTAAGTTTATGTTAACGCATCAAAGGATTCTTTAAGAAAAGGTGATATATGCCATGTCTCTTTCCATGTTGGTTTCAGGTTGCCATAAGTCATGTGGCAAAAACACTTCATTGCCCCCACCTCATCTTACTGGCAGTGATGGACAGAAGTCAGTGGGAGCATCCAGTAGATCAGTGCTTCTTAAAGTCCCTGATGTGGTGGACCAGCACAGTTCTCCACTACTACCACACACAAGTTCCTAGCACATCAGTTCTTACCTTGACTCCTGCTGTCTCAGCCTCTTGTGAGATGTGTATGTCCCATGGCAAGTAATGGAAGGCTTGAGGGCTCTGATTTCTTGAGAAGCCACATTGGAGCTACATTGTGGACCAGCAAGAAGAGGCTTGCTAACCAACACTAGTATATAAACTACAACTTGAGAAGCATTGCCCTAACAGCCACATGGCCTTCTGCTGAACATTACCATTGTTACATGGTGGTGTCAGGCTCATTTGTGCCACTGCCATCTTTGTAACTGTGGGGTCAGAAGGCTGGCCAAGTTTGGCAGTTTCATGGGTGTTGATCACTGATTTCTGCCCACCTAGAAGAACTCCTGATTCTGTCCCAGTCTCTTCTGCTAGCAATACATAAATTTCACAGTGCATTTTGCCAATCAAGTTATTAATTAGATGAAACACTGGTCTTTACATATAATGCTTAAAGTATGTGTTACATATTTTGAGGCCTAATTATGTAGCCAGAGCAAGCTGTAGAAGAAAGTCTGAAAAGGTAAGCCAATACTGATAGAATCCATAGGTAGAGGTGTTTGTTTCCAGCATATAAAATAGGATTAAAAGCCTGTGTTATTGAACATAATGGACTTACTTCTGAGTAAGAAGAACACTTCTAAGAACAATCCTAAGAACACTTTCCTGGGAGTAAGCCCCACTGAATTCAGTGGGACTTACTTCAAAGTAGACGTGTATAGGATTGCAACCAAAGATAAATAAATAAGTAATAAATAATACTGTTTTTAAACACCTCTGTCTGTAAGTTTGTTTTTGGGTGGCCTTAATTCTTTCATAGACCAATTATACTAAAAATGAATGCAAGACTGGGTTAAACAATCACTTTATTACTTCATTTAAAAGAAATTACATGTCATACAGTCTGCTAATTAAGCTTGCTGGACTGACAAACATCAGGATAACTATCTAGAATTATAATGCAAGAACCATAAAAACAGATTAATTTATATAAAGCCTTTTGAAATCAATCTGTATTGTGCACACATCAGTATACACAGAATTGTATCCAAAGGCCAATTTCATATCAGGAGTGTATTCTTTAAAAGTAATTGTCAAAATTCAGTGCAGAGTCAAATGTATTTAAATGTATTGATTTTAATGGCTTAAGAATGCTTAACTCTGTGTTCGATTGTTGCCACGTTGTTAAAGTATCAAGATATTTTATTGGAGCAAAGCACATTTATTAATCTACTTCTAGATGGCAGCAAAAGATTGCATTTCAGCAGCAGCATTAATACTGAGCTTATTAATAACTAGCAGCTAGGAAGACATATCCTGCGCTTCCAGTTGTACTAAACTGGAGAAGAATTGCAGCATTTTCTTCAGCAGGAAGAGTGTTATGGCTACAATCCAAAAGACACTTTCTTGGGAGTAGCTCCCATTGAATACAATAGGACTTACTTTTAAGTCGACATGCTTAAAAAAGCAGGCCTCCGTCCGTCTTGAAAGACTATGGTATCGTGCTTGGCACTGCATACGTTGCATGCGAAGCATGAAAGCCTGGGTTGGATTGTTATGGAGGATAGGCTGTTCCCAGTGATGGGCTTCAAAGAAATTAAGAACCGGTTCTCTGCCCATCTGGCAGCCACTTTTAAATGGCTATTTTTAAACTTTATATGTACTATCTCTTGTTAACAACCGGTTCTATAGAGTAGGTGCGAACCTGCTGGAGCCCACCACTGGCTGTTCCCCAAGCAGCAAATCCCCCCTCTCCAAGCCACTGAATTAGCCCAATGGAAAGGCAGAGCCAATACGATTGGATCCAGCTGGCGTCGCAGAGCTGGGCTAAGGACCGGAGCTCACCCTGTCTTGTGGGGCCGACCCGGGTTTCGAACCCTGGCCTGCTGGTTAACAGGCACAGCGTCTTAACCACTTGCGCCACCCACAGCCCTAGTTGACATGCTTAGGATTGCAATATATGTCTTTCTCATAAATTCACAATTCCTTTTGTTTTATACTATCAAGTGCTGTGGAGAGAATAAATAGGTCTCTTTTTATTAATCTTATTGTTTCTTAAATGGTGAGAAATGGACTATGGATATGAATCTCATCCTTCTGATTACTGGATGAGGGCTTACTCAATTTCAGAAAAAAAATATCAACCCTGTATGCCAAGTAGTCATTAGAACACAGGCAAAGAAGCTCTCTATTGACAGGCAGCAGACTACAAATAGGAAGTTCCTCTGTCTCGATGTTGTGATTAAATAGGACTATGGCTGGCACAGAGAAGAGCCATGCTGGATCAGACCAAAGGCCTATCTAGTCCAGCTTCCTGTATCACACAGTGTATCTCTCACATTCCAACAGAATATGAATTTTTCTTATCTGAATTCCATTCTATTTTTGTTGTTCATATTACTTAGCTAAGGAGAAAAGTCTTTGAAGTCCAGTTCTGCCTGTTTCTCTCCTTGCCTCCAAATTTGGGTTGTTCTTTGGCATTAGTGAGGTTTGTTTATATGTTGATTGGATTAATTAAACTTTTGACATTCTCATGAGTTGTAAGATTTGGGGTGGTTTAGACTAATCCTACACACTTGCCTGGGAGTAAGTCCTGTTAAGCTCAATGAGTCTTACTTGTGAGTTTGTAAGACTTATGAGTAGACATGCATGAAATTGCCTGGAAGTCTACAACTCTATCCACACCCTCCCAGCCGCAATGAAACTTTGCTTGTGGAATTTATTGAAATTATATGCATTCATGCTTGTTAGGTCTATATATGTCTTATACTAGATCTGCAAGATTAACTAGTTGGGGATAAGATACAAAATCGTCTCGGGGTGGAGCAGCTCATATACCAGTACTCGTTCTGTGTTGGGGTGAGCTTTATATACAAATGTACATCTGAGTTGTTCCAGATCAGGGTTTCTTTTGGAAAGTAATACAATGCTGCCTGTAGGATACAAGGGGCCAGTGTATTGTCCACAAAGCAGAAACTCTTCTTTAAGTTTGCAATCTCATGTACACTTACCTGAAAGTACATCCAATTAAATTCAATGGGACATAGGCTACAATCCAGAGTAACTATGGGAACACATAAGAGACATTATGTGCACCCATAGTTACTGCACCACCTAGTGAAAACCTATGGGAAACTCATACTGTAATCCAGAGTAACTTGTTCTTACTCTGGAGCAAGGACTTCCCGTAGTTACTCTTCTTACAAATAATGTTCCCACTAATTTTTGGTAGGTTATGTGTGTAAAAAATATTAGCTGTGCAGCTTTGGAAGGAAGGTTAAATTTTTGTGCACCTCATAACAACAGTTGGAGTTAAATACTTCTGACTATGTGTCAGAAAACAATATGTACATACTATATGTACAATACAATACTATGTATGGAAGAAGATAGAGTTTACATTGTCATTGTCAGTTGTCATTGTCAAAATTTTTGTCATTGCCAGTGTCATTGCCAGTTTTGGCTTCGTGCGCTATGTAGAAACTTGTGTGCGCTAGTTTGGCGATTTGCGTGTGCACGCACATGCGCACAGCTTAGACGGAACTGCTTATATCTCAATTTAAGGGAAAAATACTTTCTATTCTTGCTGTGGATGAACATTTAGGAGTCAGATATCTTTCTCATTTTTTGGCAAATCATGCAGGAATTAGCCGGTAGATCCTGAGCTACCTCCTGTTCATCTATAGTCACAAAGTTACATGCAACAACGTGACCTTCTGTAGCAAAATTCCATTGCTTTAAGTTTAGATCAGTGTTTTAGGATTTTAATGTCTGTGCAATCCTAACCTCCAGTTAAGCTGGCATAAGATCTGGCATAAGTCCTATGCTGACCCAGAGGGTCTGTCCTGCTTGTAGGAGGGTTAGGCAACTGCACAGACATATGTTGACCTCCCCCCACCATCACGGAAAGATAGGTCATGTGAGTTAGGCTGGCCTAAACTGGTTAGGACTGTGCTCTCAGTTACTTAATCAATTGATAGATTTTGCTTATATTTCTATAGATTCTAGAGAAAGTTATTTTTTTTTTGAATTTTGGACACTGCCAAGCCTCTTGTCACCTGTGTCTTCTATTTTCTTAGTTCTGAAAAATAGTAGCTACACTGCGTTCCTAAATTCTATAGAGGGATACAACATGTTGCTATCTAAGCTAATTGCCAGTGGGTGGCCATTCACCCGTAGCATCATGTGATCCTGTGCCCGGCATTTGCAGACATCTCAAACGACTTTGCAGGTTCTGACACTAATTGGAAGAGAAGATGAAATTCTACAAGCACTAGTAGTTTGCGCCAGTATTTCATTGACTTCAGGGGATGATCCGCATCAAAGAGCATGCCGAAATGAAGCTTAGCTTGGGTTAACAAAGGAAAAGGGAAGATATGTATGTAATGCCATGGAAACAAAATAACTTGGAATGGCAAGCATAATATAACATAGATATGTTGTGCTGATGATACACTGTAAACTCTGGAAGCATGAAAGTCAATTCAGTTGCATATTCCTGTCACTTTCCTAGTTTTGCTTTGGCTGTTGTAACTTACTAGCTTCCTTGTTCATCCAGATTTACAATTTCTTTACAAAATATTATCTCTTCAGGGTGCATAAGAAGTGAGAAAGAAATAGCTGCTCAGCTGCATCTAAATATTGTTTTGAGCTATGCTGCTCTATTTAGTGGTTTCTTGGTTGCTAACAATAAATGCTAATTTATAGGCAATTGGTGGTAGCTTGTAACACAGGTCACACTTATTTGCCAGAGAGCTGAGCCTCATGTTCTGCCTGAAAGTGTGCATATCAAGGGAGAGTAACAAAAGTCAGAAAGCGATTGAATTTTATGAATCTCTCTCATTAAACATTTTTTGTCGCTTGCAAGTAAGAAGCAGACACATGGGATATGTGTAGGGGACTGGTGGTGTTTTAGGAACTAGCACACTCTGTACGGCCTTACTATATTGTAATAAAAATGTAACACAAACTCATTGTTGTATAAAGTAGTGCAATTAGTTAAAAATCATAAAATAAACCCATTGTCATGTTATTATCGTCATTTAACTCATTGTGGTATGTGGTAAAATTAAATTTTACACCTGCTTTGCAGTTTTGCATTACAAATGCCAGTAAACATTTTTTATCTTAAGCCTTTTAAAATTGTAGTGCGCATTAGATTTGATGGTAAATTACTCTACAATCCAGAGTAACTACAGGAGCATGTAAGAGGTATTACGTGCACCCGTAGTTACTGCACCACCTAGTGAAAACCTATGGGGAATTCTTATTGCAATCCAGAGTAAATTGTTCTTACACCGGAGCAAGGACTCCCCGTAGTTACTCTGGATTGCGCCCTTAGAGTTAAGTAAATATGGGTAGGCCTCCTGTCCCTGATGAATTGTCCAGAGTGGTGGGATTCAAATAAATTAACAATAGGTTCTATGTCCTAATAACCTAAATTAGCAATCGGTTCTATGTTCCATTAGTAACTGGTTCTCAGAAACAGGCGCTCATTAGCAAAGGGTTCTACAGAACCTGTGAAAACCCCCTGAAGTGCACCACTGTTTGTCCAATCCTCTTTTTAAAGCCATCCAAGCTAGTGACATTACTGCACCTTGAGGAACTGAATTCTACATACTAATTATGTGATATGTGAAAATATCTCCATTTGGCATCTGAAGTCTCCCACCAATCAGTTTTATTGTATGATTTCTGGTCGGGAATAACCTCTCCACCCACTGTTTCCACATCAGGCATAATTTTATTATCCTACCCTCTGCAGCCCGTATGACACAGTATTATTAATGGAATGCATTCTGTATGCAGTGCAGGGGGTTGCCGGACAGTCCAGAAGCTTCTCCATAAGCTTCCTGGCTTTTCAAATTCCTCAACTGTATACAAGTTATGTAGCTGACATAAGTCCAAAACAAGTCAGAGGACATTTTGGAGCAGGGAAAAGAGGTAAGGATAGTCACATGTACTTTTGCAGCCAAGATCCTCTTGCTTCTGCCTTTTTGGCCAGCTCCTGAACTGCTCATGATTCTTTCCCATTCTATTCCTTGCTATTCCTACCAGCAGTAGTGTGTTATGGAGGAGTGGTTTGCCCCAGTGTCTGTGACCTGCCCACAGGAGCAAAATTATGTGCCATAATTCTAGACATGGATGGATAACAAGATCCTGGATAAAATTCGGCTGCCTGTCATGATCATCCATAATCATAATTTTGTCAATTTTGTCAATTTTATCTCAAGCCTTTTAAAATTGGAGTGCGCATTAGATTTGATGGTAAATTACCCTACAATCAAGAGTAACTACAGCTTGAAAAGGAAGGTGCATTAGTTGTCTGATTATTTTGATTACATTCTTTTGAACCATTTATCTGCTGTCCCTTGATCTCAAGGGACAGCATTTGCTAGCAGTTTTAGGCTTCCAGGTAGTAAATAGTAGTAAATTAGCAAAGAATTGAACTTCAAGTTCTGTGACTTCATTCTTACAGAAGACCAAAGTGCATATAATGGATCTCATGAGATAACAGGAGAAGAGCATTCTCCTGTCATCTTCTCTGCAGTGTTGTTGCTTCTTCTCTACCACCATTGTTCGTATTTGTTGACGATCCTTCAGAAGACCTTGGTGTATTTTGGTCTGTTCTGACCTTCTTGTCCTTAAGGCATTTTTCCAGTAATAGTTCAACAAAACTGTTTGAGAAGCTTTATCTTTGAGGAAGGAGCTTTATTCCTGGTTTCAATAGCAGGGTATATTGGTGGGGAGGCAAATAGATTTTGGTGGTGGAAAACTGAAGAGCAAGATTGAAGATAAAGTTCTCACAGGGATAGAGGACAATTTGTCTCTTGCTGAAATCTCCAATCTGATTCAGTCTTTGTTGGATCCAATGATCCAGTTTTATAAAATACTAATAACCGCTCACAGTGGTCACTTGTGGAGGTAAAATATAATAACATTATGAAGAAAAAGCCACCTGCCTTTCCAGCATCTCAAGTGCCATTTGCCTTCTCTTTCTTCAGTGGCTCTCCTCAACTGCCCCTCTAACCTGTTTTCAGCCTGGCCTGTTATCTGTCCCAGAGACAGTTAGACATGACAGCTGAAATGCAAATGACATGTCAACAGTTCTTGTCAGCCTTCTCTGCCCCAGAGACACATGGGAATAGAACCCTCAGCTTGTTCGACATGGAATGTGTGGACACCCCTTGCATATCTATGGATTATATGCATGCTGCATTTTTGTAGTAAAATAAGTATTTAATGCATACTTTGAAACATAACATTGCACCAGTTGTTTGGTTGAAAATATTTGGGGAAAAAATTTAAAGAGAGGAAATATTTGGGAAAAAATTTAAATTTTTCTCAGTGATGGGAAAAAGAATCCATTCATATGTACTGGACAAAAGAGGACAGAAATACAAGGAAAGCAATAGGCAGCCCGATCTGCTCTTGCACAACTGCTCTTGCACATGGCCCAGCCTTGTATCCAGTGTTGGAATTGAGCAGGCTGGGGGTCTATTTGGGAACATTTGTTCCCTTTTAGAAAGGGTAGGACAAGGGCAGAATAGAAAGGTGGGGTGTTAAAACCCTGTTAATTTTCCTTTTTGTGGAAATAAATTTCAAAAAAATTATTAAGTACTGCACTGATGGTGATTTACATTTTAGACCGGGTCTTCATACAAGGCCACATTCTATTTTTGAACAAGGACCACATTATATATTTTATACAGTTTACACATTTTCACATGCTGGGAAAAAATCAGTTTTCTGTATAAATGAATGCAATTCAAATGAGAATGTTTTACTTGGATATATTTTTTCATTAATATTGTATCATTCAGAACAAAAGAGAAATGTGACAAAGAAACAATGCCATGATTAAACTTAGAAATCATATATAATGAGTAAAAATGTCAAACAGTATTAAATGCTCTGACAAAAAAAAGTTGCTATGGACTGGATACAATCTTGTGGAGGGATGGATTTGGCCCCTGGGCTACCATTTGGAGACCCCTGTTTTAGAAAACTGGGAGAAGATCATTTTAAGTCCTTAGCAAGTACTGTATGTTAATTTTATTTTCCCTCCACCAACATTTTTTTGTATCAGAACTGTCACAAATTATTTTTTCACACTTAAAATGCATTGCTACCATTTGCATACATATCAAAAGCAGTGTATGTAAACACTTTGTGGTTTTATCAATATACTCTATATAAAATTGAAAGGTCACTGCCATGACTGACTGACTGACTGACTCACCCACCCACCCACTCATCAATGCCCAGCCAAAACCTAGAGCATGAAATTTGAGGAGGGTCTTACTTCCATTTTGGAGGCACCCTTTAAGAACAAATTTTTGGAAATTCAAACCACAAGGGAATGAAAAAGGGATGCATCACGTTTTTGTCCCTATACTTTACATTGAAGAATCACGGACCCTGCCCCAACCCATGGAACTAGAAGCATGAAATTTGGAGAGGGCATTCCTTCCATGACATGAACACACACTGAGAACAAATTTTTAGAAATTTAACCCCTAAGGAGGTGAAAAGGTGTACAGTAGACCAGTGATGGGCTCCAAAGAAATTATCAACCGGTTCTATGCCCATCTGGCAGCCACTTTTAAATGGCTATTTTTAAACTTTATATGTCCTATCTCTCATTAACAACCGGTTCTGTAGAGTAGGTGCGAACCTGCTGGAGCCCACCACTGCAGTAGACCCCTGAAATGCACAGGGGTTATGTTCTGTGACCACGTGTGAATTTCAAAAAACCATGAATATGGACACGCCGACCCAGGAAAGAGGAGAGCAATGGGAGGGCCAGCAGCAGGAGAGAGTGCTGCTTCAATCTCTCCTACTGCCAGAACCTCCCCCAGATCACCAGTGGACCAGCCAGTAAGTCAGGGTCCCATGAGGGAGGGGGACCCTGACACCCGTCAACTCTTCCCTTATCTCAGTGGCTGGAAAGTTAGTATTGTGCCCTAGCAGAACATATGTTCCATATTATTTGCCAAAAATATAATAAATCAGTGTATGGGTGGGAATGGGGGGAGGTAATTAACAGAAGTTTCCTAATTCCCATTTCAGACCCTATCCTACTGTAGTAACGATTTATGGTAAGTTGTGTAAGGCAAATTATCTCTGCCTTAAGAAATTCAAAATATTTGTTAAGCTACCAGCTGATCTTCTTACAGAACTAAACCTAATTTTGATGGCAAGGGAATTTCTGCCAGTGTTTAGGCAGAACAGACTGATTTAACAAAGCCAATTCAGGGTGAGAAGGATTTTCTAGCAGGGATACAAAATGCATTCAAGCCTTTAAAATACGGTTTGAGGGAGGGCACACAATTGATTGCAACTTGCAAATGAATTGATGGCATGAGAAGAAGCTGAGAAGGAAGGTGATAATGATGACTTGATCAACTTTTTAAATAATCCTCCTGAGGAAGATATTGCACTGATATTACCCAGCTGTGTGCCAAGGTTTCCAACTCTGATGGAAGCTATTACTGGATATTTCCCCCCAACATGACATAATGCCATTTATTCAGGGAGGCCCTGTTAAATTCTGTAAGATTGTTTCAGTAGTCTTCTAGAGGGATTCCAATGAAAATCATGGAACCCCTAGTTGTTCATAGCTCCAAAACTCAGACAAAAACTTGCACTGGTGTCATGGTATGATGGAAAGGCGTCAAATACCACTTCCATGTATTTTGAGGTCCTCATTTCTCAGATCCAGTTCCTTCCATATGCTTCTGGCGCACTGGTTGGAAGGCTGAAGACTTTCTCTGTGTGTATTGTCACTGCATTTCTGCCCCCTGAAGCAGGTAAGCCAGTGTGGGAGTGATGGGAGAGGGTGAAACTGGGATGGGAATACTGGAAGGGGGTGGATCCTGTGGTAATGGCACATGTTGGATCCTATTCTCCTTATCTGCAGCCTTCTCACCCCTTTCTTCTCCTTAGACATGCACCAGTAAAATTGCTCAAGAGACCCATTGCAGGGTAGGTGACTTACAGATGGGAAAGGGGATACCCTTTCCCTCCCAAAGCTCACTCTTCCCCCTACTTGATACAGCACATGCCTTTTTGGCATTGATGCATAGGGGGGTGAGGGTGAGAAGATGTGGGCCACAAGTCTCCCAACTAACCTCATCAGCCTGACCTGTCAGTTTTTGTTTTGTATTCTAAATGCTCGTAATAAACCACAACCCCTATTTTTCTGGTTTCTAATTATCTACTGTTATTATTTTACCTTTTATACTTTGTTTGGGAATGCCTTGTAAAGGATGATGTTGGCGTATACATATAACTGTATCTTTCCTTCTGTCTCGCCAACCATAATTGCCCACTGTCAAGATCTCAGTTGTGTTCAGTGTTAAGGAGAAGAATTCAGGTCAGGTCTTGGAGCACCAGGAAGGATGCAGAAGGCAGATAACAGAATTGGGTGAGATAAAAGTTGAGATCTAGTGCAGTGAATAGTGCAATGAGAAGGATTTGTCACACTTTGCAGCAAAGCACTGTAGCCAGCAAAGTCCCATAAAGTCTGGGGTGTGCCAGAAGGTCTCACCTGTTGACCTCAGTGGTTGAACTGGTTCATGCAATAGGAGATGGTCTGTCAACAGTGTTGCCTTTTGTCAGAGCTGTGTGGTGGCATGCAAGTTGAATCCTGCCTAATATGATACCTCAGGTGTGCCAGACTGAAGACCTGCTATGGGCTCCTGCCTTGACACATGATCGCAGGAGAATTAAGTTCTTCCACCTTCTCTGTTCGTTGATTATATCAATCCTACTGCCCTGGAATCATGTAACTGATATTTTGCCAACAGTGTTTAAAAGTGATTTTATGCATGAAAGCTAGAACAGGAACTTATTAAATTGGCTATTTTCCAAACTTTGGTTCATCACAGTTCATCACTGCAGTCCACCTATCCTCAAATAAAACAAACAAGGCCATGGATTCACTTTCATTCTTCATATTTTGAGTATTTGTGATATCCCTAGCTCAAAACTGGTTAAAAAAGTTATGCAACAGGGAAAGAAAATTGAGTTTGGCTTGCTGTGTTATCTTGTGTGAATCTATATACAGGGAGATGTCTTCTACTCATTAATTCTATTTTCTTTATGAAGGCATGCATTTGAAATGAATGTGAATGTTGTCTCATCTAACTGTAATTATATACCGGTAAGTCTTAACAACAAATCTGTTCCTACAGTCTCCTTTGTATTGGGTTTGAATTCCTTTCTGTTAAATGAATTGCTTATCAGGATTTTCCCCCTCTGCATCATCTGAAAGTCATATGTGCAGCGTTGCCAGCCTCCTGTCTATTAATTGGTGGAACAGAAAGCTGAATGCAGATGGTAAGCCTATTAATAAATGATGGTTAGGGAAATACACATTGATTCATAGAAGAAAAATTATTTATACATGGCACTGTGTAGTTTTAGATAAGGTGGGATTTTCACTCTCCACTGATTTTCTTTAGTTGCAAATTAGACTTAATATATGTATGCTATAATAAAATAAATTAACTTTGTGTTAGGATAAAATTGTTCTGGTTTTGGGGAATAAAACCCACCAGAAATGTTCTCATTAAGGCAGTAAATTGAACAATAGTGAGAATGAGCACCAAATTTTAATAAATACCGTATATAATTGAGTAAAAGCTGAGTTTTTTGGGCCACAAAAATTGGCCCAAAAAGCCCCCTCGGCTTATACTTGGGTAAGGGGTTGAAATCCTCTGAAAAGTGGTGGGATCAAACCCCATCATGTCATATACCGTTGGATTCATATTGAAGAGCAGAATCCAATGCAAAAATAAGTTTTGAGATATCTCCTTCCTATCAAATGTTATGGCCAAAAAACCAAAAAACCAAAACGATAAAAATAAAAAAAATACTTTTGGCATTTTTTTTAAGCGGGTAGGAATTTTGGCACAGCTATGTCAGTGCTGGAAAGTTGAGTTAGGATTATGCCATACATCAGTTGTCCTTCCTAAGTATCCTTCCAGGAATTTCATTTTGCTCCATTAAATTGGATAAAATATAGTATGATACAGGAAGCAAAGTGTCAGACTTCTTCCTTGGAGAACACCATGGAGTTCTGGGTTCAGGCCTCTTTGGGACTGAAGCCCAATTCCTACCCAGTTTTCCAGCACTGATGCTGGTGTAGTGCAGCCCCACAAAGCAAATATTCCTTACCTTGAGGAGGCTTTCATGTCTGACTTGTCCATGTAGAAGGCAGTACATGCTCCATTAGCATTGCTGCATCAATGCTGTTAAGTTGTGCCCTGATATGATTGGACTATATTGGAAATATTGTCCAATATTGGACTGCTTCACATATTGGACTGAAATATTGGACTGCTTCACATATTGTGTGTTTCTATATAAAATATTTCTATATTTTATTTGGTTCATACCCCACTTTTCTTCCTTAAAAAGGAAACTCAAGGCGGCTTACATATCACATAAGCAAGTGTGACGTATAAGCAAGTGTGACTCTTTTGTGTGAACAGTGGTTCCAATGAGTTGTGACCCACCTGGGGAACTGGAAGCACAGCATTTCCCCCTAAGAGAGAAAAGGGTTTTCCCTATTGAACTACTGCAAATGGGCTCCTGGGGGCCTATCTGGGGATCTTGTTAATGTGTCTTTAGGGCCCTCCATGCATGGAATGCTTAAAAATCACTTTATGAAACCACTCCTGGTTTCCAGGAACCACTTCTGGCTTGGAGAGCCCTGGCCAATGCTACATTGGGTGAATAGGAAAAAACTCTTTGTCCTTATCAGTGGTGTGATCCTGGGGAACCATGTCACTGCCTTTACCCCACTCCTGCTAAGTCTTAGGTGGTTTCCAACTTTCCTGTAGAAATTTGGGAACCATTGGTGCTAAATATATGCATGAAGGTAATGCACATTTGTACTGCACATGCCATGAAGTCATGAAAACCTGTGGACTTACAGATTTCTATACACACATGCATGCAGTTGGAACATGGATGCTGACAGGTTTCACCCATTTTCCTATATGGATGTCCTTTTTGTGTGAAGCAGTCCCTTGTCTCTTTCCCAAGACCCACTGTTAACTCTCAACATTCTGTAAAGTAGAAATGGGAATAGAATCAATGGGAATAGACTCAAGGATCTTATGGTAGAGCTATTGGAGGATGTGAGCCTCCCAAGAACAGTGTAGCATGTCTTGTCCATTGTCCAAAAACTAGTAGAATATCTTGAAAATTTGAGTATCTTATCTGTTTGCCTTGAAATGAAAAAGCTGAAAATTGTTGTTATCAAAATATATCATGTGTGACACACTTGTATTAAAAGACTGTGCAAGTCATATGAATCATGGTCCTTCTTTTACAAGTGTTGTGTATCTGTTTCAGATTTTTAAATGAAATTATATGAAAAGTAACCACAAACTAATACCCACAAGCAGGTCTGGATTTAGGTTTGATAAGGGCCTAAGCTATTGAAAATAATGGGGCCCTTTATATGTCTAGCTATCCTTTGTCAATAATAAATTGTTGCTGTTTTTTGTGTTGAATATATGCTGTATGGTAATTTATGGACCTACTAGTTATCTAAAGCCATTTGCACATAACAAAATATGTATTTTATCAACGTAATTGTTGAACTGAAATACAATTTAAATTTTTGGGGGGACCCCCAAGAATTTTGGGCTATAGCTTGTTTTGCTTATTCATAAATCTGGCACTGAACTAGCATTGTTGTGGATTCATTGCTGCCCTCTTCTGTCATACCATATCTTATATGTAGGGTTTATAATCTGCTGTCCTTTTATCAGAGTCATTCACATTTAAAGAAAGCTGCTGTCATCTCAAAGACCTTTGCAAAAAGAAGTACTGTTGGTTTGTGTGAATGGACCAAACAGCTGGAATCAATGACAGAACCTTTGTAATCCTGCTGTGATTATCCTCTCTTATATGGAGTTTAATAATTGGCATCGTAGGAAAATCATAAATTAAAATGATGGTAAATGATTTACCTTGTGTTTTATGTTGTTGCTTCCTGGAGTTTTATATCAGGGCTAAGCAAAATTTCTATTTACCAAACAGTGGGTAGCCCATTCCCATTAAAAGTAATATTCCATGTATTCTAATTTTTTGTTTTAAAAATTTTATCTCATGAAATTGTAGAACTTGTATGGTAACAATATTACTTAGTAAAAATTAGCGAGAAATCCTAACTAACTTTCTAGCGCAGACATAGGTGTGCCAATGGGGCATGTGCTGCATCCTGCACTTGGGGCCAATCACAAAGGACTCTTCAAGGTAAGGCAATGTTTGTTCCCTTATTTTGGAGTTGCATTGCCCTTTCCTTGGAACTAGAAAATTGGTCAGGGTTGTGTCAGGATTAAAAATGACAATTAAAAAAAATACAGGATTAAAAACAAGATTTAAAACATAACTGATTCTAGTTATGTGAACAGTAAAATGGATAGCATCCTGACTAATGTTTATGCTGGAAGGAGTTAATAAAAACCTAAGAAGAGCACTTTTTTGTTTTGTTCTCATCATAGCTTCCTGTATCTCACAGTGACCTACAGGATGTCTCATGGATCATACAACACGGTTATGGTTGCCATATGTTCCGAAAAACAGGGATAGTCTCAATTTTGGGGGATTGTGTTCACATACTGGCAAGTGTGACAGAGGGTCCTGTCCTGATTTTGTGGAAGAGAATTATGGCAACCCTAAACATGGTACCTGCGTCCTGCAATCTTGCTCCTGGCATTCTGAGATAATTCTAGGGTCATGAGGTTGCACATATGTATCATGGTTTGTAACCTATAATGAATTTTTTCTTTAGAAATTGATCCAGTCCCCTTTTATAGACATCTAAACCAGAAGCCTGTGAAAAGGAGCTTCACGGGATAATTATATGCTGGGTATGGATTTTCTTTTGTCTCAATTTTAGGATTGTCCCATGATACTGGTGTTGTGTGCGAGGGAAAACAGCATCCCTTGGTCTTCCCTATCTATCCCCTGCATAATTTTAAGTATGTCAATCATGTCCACCCTCAGACATCCTCACCCAATATGGGGGGCAGGGAGAATGTGGGACAAAGGCCTTCTGTGGCAGCTTAGGGTGAGTGGTGGGCATTCCCAGGGTTGGTGGATGGGGAGTGGGTTCATGATCTGGCACCTGCTCTGTTCCTGGGCAGGCTGCATCAACCTCGAGCTACTTGGTTTTGTGCAATCTCTTGAGGTGGTGCAGATCTGAGGAGGCTCATGATCTATCATGATCATGAGGAGGCCCTATTGCAGCACATGATAGGATTGGGCTGCCCATTAATAATTCATTTGTCTCTGGGTTACCTAAAACACCTGGGAGACTACAAAAGGCTATTCTTATTAGGGACCAAAATCTGCCTACTCATCAGCAACATTTTCGAAAACACACCACTAGGAAAAATTTATTTTAGTGTTGAGAAGGGAGAATCTACCTTCATCATTTAAAATTGTTTTGTGTATAAATAAGAAAGCACTTTTGTACAATTTGTTAGCTATCTGCCTCTTTACTAACTCAGGCACTATACAGAAGATTCACTTCCACTGTTATGCAGGTACAAAGGTGTTTGGTAGCCTTGTCTCTATAATTACTAAATAGGTCTATTGGACATTAAGTTCACAGAGTCTTGAGTTTCTGCCAAAATTGGGTTTTATAATTCTTTAATGTCTACAGTGCAGCTGGATAATGTTAGGTTTACACATGCCCAGAGTCTAATGCATTTATCTGTTCCAAAATTGATTCTCATTTTTGCCATTACTCTTATTGGACTGTGTTAAATAATAAACAGCCAGGTGCCAGCAATCTGAACAATGATGCCCCTGTTAAATCTTCTGTGGATGAAGGTGCACCTGCCAGACATATTTCCAAGAAGACACAATAATTTATTCTGGTTAAATTGCTCCTATACAGGTCTAATGAGATGCATAAAGGAAAGAAAGCTGGCATCTTTGGCGCCTGATTCATTTTGAATCTGCTCCTACAGGTATGATCTGATGCTGCTGCTTGATGTGCTCACTTTCAGCAGCAGGGCTGTTGAAACTCCAGGCACTACTAAGGATGCAGATTTGGTATACTATAACAGAATTCCCTGTTAACTTTATTGAAATATGGTTCTTATTGGTATATTCCTTTTTTCCGACATTAGTGCAAACTTACATGTACAGCTCTGAAAGCTGTTACTCCTGGAGGGAGTAAAGTCTGCAATTTGAGAGTCTTGCTGGGACCGGTGTTGTTCCTGGACGTCCCAGTTGTATCCATTGGTGTCTCGAACAGACCTTGCCAGGATAACTCTGGCCTTAGTTACCTCTCAGTTAGTCTGTTGTAATGCACTATATGTGGGACTGGCTTTGAAGTCCATTCAACTGGTATAACTTCAGCTGGTACAAAATCCAGTTGCAAAGGTTTTGACAGGATAAGACTTTATCACCACATGTGGCCAGAGTGACTGTACTGTGAGGCGCACAGAACACGTTACCTTTCCACTGAGGTGGTACCTATTTATCTACTTGCATTTACATGCTTTTGAACAGCTAGGATGGCAGGAGCTAAGGACAGGAGCTCACTCTGGGTGCAATCCAGACTAACTATGGGGAGTCCTTACTCCGGTATAAGAACAATTTGCTCTGGATTACAATATGAATTTCCCATAGGTTTTCACTAGGTGGTGCAGTAACTACGGGTACACGTAATGCCTCTTATGTGCTCTCGTAGTTACTCTGGATTGTGGGTTCTGTCTTGCAGTATTTAGGTCTTGAATCATTGACTTGGTGATCTTCCTATTGGCAGGCAGAACGATTTTAACCACCAAGCCACTGCAGCCCCTTAAAAAGTTCAAGTATTTCTATGTACATTGTGTAATTATAATATTGTTGCAATTTTACCTGTGTTTTAATGAGATGGGTGGGATATAATTTTTTTAAAAAATAAATACTATTTCATTTTCTTGCCTTAGCATTAAATGCCTAAGGGCGCAATCCAGAGTAACTATGGGGAGTCCTTGCTCCGGTGTAAGAACAATTTACTCTGGATTGCAATATGAATTTCCCATAGGTTTTCACTAGGTGGTGCAGTAACTATGTGTGCACGTAATGTCTCTAACGTGCTCCCGTGGTTACTCTGGATTGTAGGGTAAATAGCACAAACTTATAGGTCCGTTTTTCTTTTTCATTCTTGAAACAGTGCACATGAGTGAGTGAGTGAGTGAGAGTGAGTGTAAGTAAAAGACAGCAAAACTACAATGTGGGGTGGACAGTATATTGACATTTTGCCTTGCCACAGTATAATTCAGATCATACAACACCTGTATTCTATAGTAGGAAAACAGCTTCAGGTACCAGATTGCTTGGTCTGGACCGGCAAGCAATCCTTCTGTGAAGGCAGTGCACTGAACGGACTTTAGCAAAGCCTCTTCCTTTTTTAAAATCTTACATCGGGGTCACTATTAAGGGAGAGAAGGGAGAAAGGAAGCACAGTTATCACAATCTTTATGTACACTTTGCAGCTGAGAACTGCATGTGAGGATCTGTTTCAACTTCCAGCTCACATGATGGGTAGAAACAGCAGCTTGTTTTCCATAATGGCACCAATGTTTTGGAATGCACCTCCCAAGAGGTTCACCCAGCCTTCTCCCTGCTGTCTTTTCAAAGGCAGGTCAAGAGAATTGGAGTTGATTAATTGATTTTGCTGCTGTTGTTTTTGAAATTGACAATTTTTGGCTTGTTTTAGTTGCTTTGTTATACCTGAAACTTAAAAAATATTGATGATCATTGGTTTGCTTTTGGAAATGTTTATTAAAAGCAGGACAGAACATTTTAAAATAAATAAAATACCTAGCGGGGCGCCTGGGGATGTGGTGCAGTGCTAGCTGTCAAGGTGACATCAGTCTCAAAGCAAAAGCAGCATCACTTATGCTTAAGACCGCTTCAACCAGCTGGCTCTAACTGTTAGAGTCTAACATATAGAATTTAATTTCTCCTTGATGGGGCCAAACTCAAAACTGCCACCTTGTTCTCATGGCACAATATACTTTAAAGCAGAAAACTGATCTCACTCTGGCAATTAAGGTTACTTGCATTTTAGATACATGGAACGCTGTTGATTCACTTGATTTATTTTATTACATTTTAATCCCATCAAGGAGTTCAGAATGATCTGTACACTTCTTTCTTTCATTTGATTCACACAACAACCCTACAAAATAGGTAATGCTGAGAATGAATGGCCCAGTCACTTGGTGAGCATCTTGATTAAGTGGAGATTTTAATCCAGGTCTCCCCAGTTTTAGTCCAGTGCTCTCACCACTGCAGTGTTGTGAACAATCAAACCATGTCAAAGCTATTGAATGCATGACAGTAATTTTACTTTAATTTCCTGTTAATCTCTCCCTGGAATGCTAGATGGAATCAAACATATGAGTAAAAGGTCATTGCCTTTTAGTCATATGTATATTCTATAAATGTACAGAATCTTGAGAGTTTCAAGTTAAATGGGATTAAAAGATTCTTCTGTTACCAATTAATGTTCTCTGTCATTCTTGTAACCTGGAGTCTGGATTTTGGTCAGAAAAACCCTCAAGATGAAAAGACAGAAACATTAACTGTGACTGCAAATGCGTGGGGATAGCCCAGTAGCCTATTGTTGGCAAGAAAAGGGATGAAGAGAGATGCAGAAGGATAGTGTAGCCCCAGGTCTTACGAGTGTTAGAAGTATGAAGGAGTCTTTGGAACCATTGCCTAATGCAATCTGGGTTGACTTCCCTGTGCATCTCAGAAATGTCCTCTGCCCCTTTCAAAAAGAGACTTAAAATCATGACCGGCAGTCAGTAGGAAGTAACAAGAATGGATCAAGACAGATGAGCGTATGCTGCAGGCAAATATTTTAATCCTTTCTGTGGTTTTTTTTAAATAGGACAATTATTAGGACAATTTTTAAAAATAGAAAAATAATGCTTTCTTCTCTATCTGAAAGTGGTCTGACAAAGGGCAGAGCTGGTCTGACAAAGACAAAGGGCAGAGCTGCATACCGTGCCTGGCGTATGGATGACACAACCAACATTTCTTGTGTTGAGCCACAGGGAACAGTAAACTTGGGGTGCCTTTCATAAATCTGCTGCTTCTCTCCAGCATATGGTGAGCAGAGTTGCTTAAATCTGCTTTTCATTCATGATCAGGTGTTGGCAATCCAACTTTGTCCCTACGTTATGTTGCTCCTTCCTCGCTTGACCTTGCTGTGAGTCTGTCTAAGTGTCCCTCCAATTCTGCTTCAGTATCCTGCAAAGTATCAGTGGCTTATGGGCCAAGGTGATACCCTCATCTCCTATCAATCTCCAGCTCCTGCCAGACCAGATTTGAGTTTTGGATGATGGGGATTTAATCCCAAATTGTTCTTACCCTAGGTTGTAACTTTAAGTGGGCAAAAAAGAGCACGAATTTTCTGTAACTGCTGTGGTTGCTAGCTCTAATTCTGATATCAGGGTAGTGCCTGGGGAAAGGCCTAGAGCATGTCTAGGCTGGTGCAGGGTGAACATATAGAATGGAGGATAGTGTCTCTATCAATAGAAGAGGGAATTTATGTAGGTGCTTCATTTTAAACCCTTCCATGTTGAACTAAATCCGCTTAAATGCCATCTTCCATGCAGTGCTTAAAGATAGAGGCAATCTGTCCTCCATTCTATATGGTCACCCTTGGCTGGTGGAGCTAGGGATATATGGAATCTTTGGGGATATGGTTTGGGGTGAATCTGGAGACAAAATTCATGATCTAGCCCTATTCTTCTCCCAGTTAGGTCCACATTGATTTTTGTTGGTCTGGAGACAAAGCACAGTAGGAAACCTTTCCAAGTTGCACATTTGCAAAAGGTTGAATGGTTGGTGGCCTTTCTGCAAGTGACCTAAAAAGTAATGTAACCAGTCAGATTTTGGGTTTTTTGTTTCCTTGTTGGTTTGTATGTCAGCCTCAGCAATGCGTAAGGAATGGAAAGGAGACTGTGGGCTGCAGTCCTAACCCTTAGTTAGACTGGCATAAGTCCTGACACAAGTCCCGTGCTGGCCTGGGGGTGCCACAAAAATGGTGGCACTTCTCTACCACTCTTGGGGTCTTAGGCAAGTGCACAGACATGCCAACCTCCTCATACCACCAGGGGAATGGGGAATGGATGAGTTATGCCAGTCTAAATTGGTTAGGATTGCACCTAACATCCTCAGGGTGCAATCCTCTCCACACTTTCCTGGGAGGAAGCCCCACTGAACACCATAGGAATTTCAGTAGACATGCATAGATAGGATTGTGCCCTGACAAACAAGGGATTGGGTTCATAGTAGGTAGGCTCTGATAATGCTCTCAGCACTCCGTATCGCCTGGAGAGCTCTACTGGAGTGGTGTTTAATTGGTAAAATTGTGTTCTTGGCATTGATGGATCAGAATCCATCTTGTTTCTTTTCCGTCAGGTCTCTGAAGGTCACTGGAACTACTTGTAATCAGACTTAATAAACAATAGGAATATGGTAAATGTCCAAAGTTTCAGAAGAAAAACATTTTCATTTTTGGCTTGTTGCCACTGTGAGAAAAATGCTGGTCTTCTGGTTTTCTTCTGCAGTATGTACCAGCATGCGACGTACTTGTGATCTCAGGTTCGTGTTCTTCACCTCCAAAAACCAAATGAAGCGAGAAGTCGAGCTGGTCAATAATCCCAGATTTAACTGGCCCAAGAGACCCTAGCATTAGTGTCCTGTGGGTGACATCTAAATTTAATGGCAGGCAGGTATGTGTGTGTTGGTGGGCAGATGTGCACAGCTAATGGCTTACAGTAAGGATTGCTACAGGGGGAATTCCTTGAGGGGGGGGGGGTGAGCCTAAGCTTCAACTGAATTATACAGAAAGGTGCTTTTCTAAAAGCATCATTAAACACAACAAAACACATGGATGAATAACTCAAAAAACAAACACGCACAGGATTTGTTTTATATGTGGTTTTAATCTCTATATGCGCCCCTTGGGTTGTAGGGTCATCTGAAAACTAACAGGGTGATTTCTGTTTCTTTCTACCCAAGCAAATACAGAGGGCTTAAAGCAGGAATGTGATGTGGAGTATACTGCAGGGCCCTATTCACAATCGCACTAGCCATTTACATATGTAAGCAGAAATGCCCACAGTCTCATTAGACCACTGAAAACTTGCCACAGTCACAAAGAAAACGAAATGCACCGATGACCTGTCTGCCAGTATCTATGCAAATCTCTGGCAGAAGCTGAGATTTATATATGTTTTACATACCCCCGAGGAAATACCTATTTTATAGCACTGATGGAGCAGATGTAGTTTTCTCTGCGAAATGTGAGCAGAATCTAATCAGGGGAAAAAGTGCTCTATGTATTCAAAACAAGCAAATGCACACCCTACCCCTTAAACCTGCTGGCACATCGGAATGGATAGGAATGCCATCTCTGAACTAATTAGGCACTTTATTGTATGCACCGACTATACATTTGCATGCCCGCATTAGCGGAATCTTATTCCCCTTCCAGCTGTACGGAAGAGACAAAAATAAATCTTACGTTTTGATTGTATAATTGATAGCATGACAAAATGTCCAACACAAGAAGACACAGGCTCTTTAGAAATTTTTCAAAACATTTTTTTTATAGCTATGGATGGGAAAGAATGAAAGAAAGAGAATAAGAAAGATAGGTTTGGGAAAAATCCATTCCTAATAGAGCCTGTTAGAGCAATCAACAGCCTGCTATTGCAGAAATACATCTGTGCATTTTGCAATTAGCAAGTGATTATTATGCTTCAGACTCTGGACTTGCGGACTTTGGTTTAACGGTTTTATCGTTGTGCCATCAGAAATCCACCATACCTGGTGCAGTTAATATCTGAGGGATCCTAAACAATCTCACACTAGAGGTATGTTCAGAAGATATTTGAACAGCCTCTAAGCCGGGGAACTGCAATTATATACACGGTCATGAATAAAACATTTTTGAGGGCATAAACAAGAGCAGAGGCATCAGTAAAAATAATGGAACCATGTGCAATCATAAATCAAGAAGGAAATGCACCCTTTAACCACACTTAAGATCACAGCACTGCAAGTGAAACAGAATTACTCATCACAATGTCCGGAGAAATGCATAAAAATATACTGTCCATGCACTGTAAATATTTTAATCCACAGCTTTCTAGGCACTCTTGTAGGTGGATAAAGGGTTTGCCTCCAATTCTTCAGTGAGGGGATCTAAAGAAGAAGATAATTAACAACCTATGGCTGCAATCCTAAAGACACTTGCCAGGGAGTAAGATCCACTGAACACAGTGGGGCTTACTTTTAAGTAGACATGGTCCCAGGAAAGTGTCTTTAGGATTGCATCCTTAGTCTGTCCCTCTCACTGCCATTGCAGCAATGCCAAAATGGCTTTTGCTATTACTGGGGTCAGTCATGGACATTTCTTTTGAGTAAAGGACAATTAATTACCTTACTTGGGAGTAGACCTTGCTTGCATACTTAAAGCACAATCCTAACCATGTCTACTCAAAAGAAAGCCCCATTGTGTTCACACTCCTAGGAAAGATTGCAGCCTTACTTACTTACATAGGGCACAATCCTAAGAAATTTACCTGGCCTATCTTTCTGTGATGGTGAGGGAAGGTCAGTGTATGCCTGTGCGTTGGCCTAACCCCCCCACCCACCCAGGAGTGGGGCAGAAGTGCCTTACTGCACTTTTGTGATATCCTTACATCAGACAGGAGTTTAGGCTGGCCTAAGTGGAGTTTAGGATTGCAGCCTCAGTTAGAGCACAGTCCTAACAATGTCTATTATTATTCATACGTACCTTGTTTTTCACAATCTTAGCCACTAGTATCAAGCTCAGCTTATTGCCCCCTAAAGCTTCTTGCCTGGTGCAACTGCACCCCCTGCACTTCCTAGCTACCCCACTGGTTGCAGCAGCCTCAGCTGATCCTGTGACAGGTTGCTAGGTCTTCAATTTTTATATTAAAGATAGTGGTGTCCCCTGCCAAATGTGGCATAGTACTTTTATGATGTCCAATTAGTGGGACAACATTTAAATCTCTCAGGACGCTCTACTGTGGTCTATGAAAAAGTATTCTAATCCCAAACTGCTAAACCTGGGATCAGAGTTTGTTTAATCTGTCCAGGAATGTGAGATCTTCATGGTGAGAAGAGGATTGGTGGTAATCTGGAGCAAGGGTATGGAGCATTTTAACAACCCACTTTGGCTCTCTTCCTTTTTGCATGCTCATTCACATGCAAATCACTGACACCCATCTTTGGAAGTCTGGGTTCAGCTTTTGAACAAAGCTGGGTAGGAATGTTTCTGTTCACTGGATTGGCCAATGGTGAACAGTTTTTCACCTGCCTGAGTGTTGGTGTGTTGGATATTTTTCTCTCTACCTTGAATAACATTTTTGTCTCTAATTCTGAAGGTAGTGTGGGTTCAGAGGCATGAGCTTGGCCACTGATGTGCACCTTGAGGTCAGCAAAGGCAGACCTACTTTCACTCCTGAGTGAAGGGTGGGACAAGTTGTCCATGGCTTGTCTGCAGAGTCAGTCTCATGTTTATATTTTACTTTTTTCTCCATCTCTATGTATGTTTGTGTGTGTACATATCTACTTACACTCACCAAGTGATACTCTGTCTCATATGGATTTATGGGGTTATTGGGGTGCATGAACATTGATGCATTTTCTTGAGAAATTTGCACCAGTATTGTGATGCATTGCATGGCTGTTTAATTCCACTGTGTATTTTTTGCTCTCAATTCCTGTGTGTTTGCTTACCTACTTATGAGTACATGCACAAAATATGTAACAGTGCAATCCTAAGCATGTCTACTCAGAAGTAAGTGCCATTGTGTTCAATAGGGCTTACTCTCAGGAAAGTGTGGTAAGGATTGCAGCCATATGCCACGCGACTATTATGTTAGTACCAATTTGACTACCCGGTGAAATAGCAATAGTTTTGGACCTGCACAGCACAAATGATAGTGTTTGATTTCTCTGATGTGTACCTATTTCAAGCAAATTGGAATACTGCTAGAAGCTGGATAGAATACCAGGGCAAAAACATGGGATAAAAAGGACTTATGGCAAAATCCATAGCAGTTACGGGTCCACACAGTTACATCACCCTCTAGTGTTATATCGAAAATCATCTTAACTGCTCCGGACCAAAGGGCTTAATTTCACTTTAGGATATAGGCTATATGCAACAATCCTAACCATGCCTACTCAAAATTAAACACCATTGTGTTCAATGGGTCTTACCCTCAGGAAAGTGTCTTTAGGGTTGCAGCCCTGGAGTGCAATCCTAACCTAGATTGGCACAACTTATTGGTCTTCCTGTTCCTGTGGGGATGTAGGGAAGCAAGCATGTGTCTGTGTACTGGCCAGCCCTCCCCCAGGAGTTGCACAGAATTGTCTTATGGCACTTATGTGTCAGCCCCAGGTCAGCACAGGACTTATGCTGAGGCTTAGGCCAGCCTAAATGGGAGTTAGGATTGCAGCCATAAGCCTTCAGTCTCCTCTATTCTTTTCCATTTGACCCCTTGTCTTGCAAACAAAGAGAACCTGGAAGGAGGCTTTGATTTGACATAGATTTCTCATCTGACATCAGCTTCATCTTTATTTCTCATATAATTAATCTCACTGAGATATGCCAGCCTTGTATACTAAAATATACTGGGAGCATTATATTCTTTGGGTATAATGCTGAAAATATTACATTTGCCCTGGGCAGGAGAAAAAGAAATCAGCCTTTGCTCATGATGTCCATGGTTCTATGATCTGAAATACAATTTATACAAGACTGGACACAAGAGGATTTTTAAAAGGAAAAAGAACTGGGCTTGGAATCAATAAGAATGATCTGCTTCTGTCATCTATATAAACTGTGCTAAGAATCTACTTAGAAAATTATATATATTATAAAAGAGGAATTGGAAGCAACATGTACAACTGACCAACTATTAATTGTTAAGCTCCGAAAGCTAACCCACTGCAGTCCTGCAGCCTGGATGGGTTTTCTCAACATAAACATTGTGCTTGAAGGGAAATTCTGACAACTGCCATCTCTCCTTGTTTGGTAACTTAGCTTCTGGCGAAGGCAATAACAATTCCAACAATGCTCCCATCTAAAATAATAACATCTCTTGGGGACTATATGGGTTTGTTTGTTTTTAGCCAATTTCAAGCTAGTGGCTGTCATCCAGAAATCAATGATGTACTTGTAGTTCAGCTAGTCGAGGACACAGAGATCCTGTCTGAAGGATCACTTTTTCGTACACCAAAGGTCTTCAGCAGATGGACTGGAAGTCAGAAGTGGGTCATGACCTGACAATATTGGGTTGTGCCATTGCCATTTTGCCATTGCAACATTGGGTTGTGCCGTTGCCAATTTTGGCATTGCCATTTTAGGTTGAGACTGAAGCCTGCACAGTAGCATAGTAGAAACTAGGGTGAAGGACCTGAGATGAGGTCAGTCCTGCCTGGGACTTTGACATGGGAGTAATTGTCAAGCCCTTGAGTCTTCAGTGAACTCCATTAGACTCAATCCATCTCCCTGTGTCCCCTCTACAGCAGACATTCAGTGTACTACCTCACTTCCACTTTCTCTCCATATATTGGGGTACTGAGTTTATGCTATTGAAGTGTTCAAGGGCATTGTCAAATATTGGTCAGGTTGAGCACTACCATAGTCCATCCACTGCAACATATTACTGAGGGAGTAAAGCTCCCTTAAAGTTTGAGAACCACTTGTGTAGTGTATACAAACATGGAAGACTGCGGTTCATGTCCCCAGCTTTGAAGTTTACTGAATTGCCTTAGCTAGTCATCCCTCAGGATTGTCATGAGGGTGAAATCAGGACCACAGCCATCTGAGGCCCACTGAAGTGGTTGCCTCATGCAGTAGACCAGTACAAGGTGCCCACCTGTACCCACCTAATTGCCTCCTCTGCTCCCACTGGCGTACCTGGGGGGTCAGGGTGGGCATTGCCCTGACACATTATGCCTGAAGGACATCATCATTTTTTCAACACTCCCTGCTGCCATTTTGTATCCCACACACAGGTCTTTGGAGGGCTGGGAAAGATTCATGAATGCCTGAATGTCTTCTAAAGCCTCTGGGAAGGACTGCTTTATACCCCAGTTCTGGTTTTTAAATGAAAATGGGAAATGAGGTTTTAGGTCTTCTGGAGGGCTCAGAAGGCCTTCAGGTGACCGAAGGAGGCTACATGTAGCTTTTCCAGTCCTTCAAATGCCCTGGACATGAGGGTACGGGTGGTATTCTGCAGTACTGGCTCCTGGTGTTACAGAAGCTAGTATCATCAGTGCCTGCTCATCCTTCCAGGATTGGAAAAGGAAGAGGGAGACGGAGAGTGATGTGGAGAAAAGGAGAGTATTGAGTAAGAACATGAGACAGGGGAGCACAGAGGCTGCACATTATTAGATGTGGGGCAGCATTTGATATATTTGCAGTTCTTGTGCTGACTGTGGGTGAAACAGAGTGCATGAGATGTGCTGCCCTGGGCTTCTTAGAAGAAAGGCAAGGAAGAAAGTATCTAAGTTCCTTCTTTGACAGATCCTAGGAAGAATTTAAAACAGTAATCACAAGTGGATTAAAGACAATTCATCTCCCTGGGATGGCTGAATTCCTCTTGAAGGGTGATGATAACTTATGCTTCATTCATTAGCCCTTACATTGTAACATTTCTCCATTTCCACTCAGCTTGGATAGCAATCTACTGATGAAAGGCATTATGCTCCTTAACAATCTTGCAAACCGCTCTGTCCTCCATTTGTGAAAGATTTCCAGTAAAACACTATTTGCCTAAATAAGAAAAAAACAAAAAAGGAAAGAGGTAGAATTACACTGTCATCTGAAGTTTCATTACAATGCTATTTTCTGGAGTAGCATTGATTGACCCAATGACGGCTTTGTCTAATTTCTGTAGAGTTGTTATTAGAGCAATTTATTAAAATTGCATGCATTGATTGGAGCCACAAATGATTTCTTGCTAATTATGCAGATGATGTACGAAGCTCATTTCAAATTCCTTTTTGAACTTCAGTGAACAAAAATGTCAAAACTAACATATGGTTGTACTGTCAAAGGCAGAAGCAAGGTACATGGTTGTAGCATGCCTTCGACCTACACACACACAAAAAAGACTGAACACACAGAGACACACACATCATTCTAACTTCTTGCACCCCCTGAACCATTTTACATTATTTTAAAAATATTTTTAATGTAAACCTAGTCATAACTGTCTATAGGGGTGATCCTCTCAAACCTGAATTGAGTCTGCTTTATGTGTGCTTTAGCATGCATAGAGGTGTCATGGCATGCATGACTTCTCCATTAAAAACAGTTCTTCCTATCTCACAGGTGTTCACTGTTGAGTCTTATTGTGCATATGCTACATTAGGTAAAAATGGCTTAATTTTAATGTAGGAGCATGCATTCCTTTACATGAGCAGACCTCCCCCCAGAGTAGTTATTTTCAACTGGTGTGCCATAGCATGTTGGTGTGCCATGAATGATTCACAGGTGTGCCATAGTTGGAAAAGATTTCTATATTGGCTATAGGTGGATAACACATGAGCCTCCCTCCCCAGCATGACGAGTCTTATCATTTGTGCTTGTTACCACCAGCTCCAACTTTCCTCCCCTAAGGAGGCTCACTCTCTTTGCTTTTGTATATAAAGCAGCTGTTGTGTAGGGGGTAAAAGGAATTAAAAATCAGAAAGTCCTGAGCTTCAATGGCACATCTGCCAAAAATCACTTGGTGACTTTAGGCAAGCTACTCTCTTTTCATCCTATTCAAGGGAGACCATATAGAATGGAGGACAGAGTGCCTCTACCTTTAAGCATTGCATAGAAGAGGGAATTTAGGCAGGTGTAGCTCATCATAGAAGGGTTTAAAAAGCAGCACCTGCCTAAATTCCCTCTTTTATGCAATGCTTAAAGATAGAAGCACTCTGTCCATTCTATATGGTCAAGTTGGCCCAATTCCCACCTGCAACATCAACTTTCATTTTGATGAAGTGATACCAATTTGAGACCCTTCCATTTTGACAAAATGATATCAGTGAAGTTCCTTGAACAATCCAAAGTATTGTTTAAATGGTGTTATTATTATTTCTACCTTTGCCTCCACCATCAGCCCCACTTGCCCTATTGTGCCACCTACTCCTTCCTCCTGATGTTTGCTGCATCCACACCATGTTTTTTGCTGCTTGTTTCTACTCTGTCCCAAACCCCTAGCTTGGTTCTCTCTCCGATTTCTCCATATCCCATTTTGTAGTCCTACTTTTCATTTGGGGAGCATATAATGTCTTGTACCCTAAGGTATTTTGTAATTATGTTCTTAAATTCCCCTCCCAGTGTCAATGTGGTGATGACAAGTATTTTGGATAGTGATATCACAAAGGCACTGAATCCTGAATAGCTTGCCACTCTCTCTATAGTGTTATTTATAGTTCTGAGAGGGCAAAAGTCCTTTAGGAAAAGAGAATAATGGGTTGCCCTAACCGAGGAAGCCAGCCCAGCCTATTAATTCTCCTCTCCCTTCCTCAGATTGTCTACCTGCACATCTCTCACTCAAGATGGCAAAAACAGCTCTTGAGAAGAAAGCAGAAAGATGCATATACTTGCTGGCTCACCAATCATATATAGATGAATCAAGATTGCTTTTACTGAGCAGCAGGAGGAATTAGTGCAGTTCAGCTGATAGTGTTCAACTTGGAGTTGAACATGAGGTTTAAAATTCAGCTCAGCCACATGCTCACAGGTAAGTTTTGGATGAGCTATTTTGAACATCTGCTAAAAAGTGCTAAAATTCTTAAAATGGGGGAGATGAGGATTCAATGAAGCTTGGAAGCAGCTTTCCAGTCTGGTGGCTGGTTCTGGGGTCAAGGATCTGATCTACTTCCTGCCAGAGCTCAGTTCTGCAGATATAATACAATAAGGACAATTCCTAGAAACGTCCATTTCATCACTACCAGGAGGAGGTATATGTTGCAAAGGATTCTGGCACAGAAAGCAGATTCTCAAGCTAAGCCCTGGCAAATCCTTAAATAAATCCTTGGTGACTTATCTCTTAAACCCACTTCCATAATTTGTGTGAAAAACAGGAATAATAATAATAACTGACCTCCAGCAATTATTACCAGATGTAGAATAGAAGGACAGTAAAGGATGTTGACCAATAAAACACAGTAGAGTTTCCAGGACAAGGTACTCCTCAGTGGCCGAGGGGGGTACCAAAGCGAGGCTCTAAAATTAACAAGTCAAATGAGTCTTGGTAGAAGGAGACAATGTAGCTGAAATGGCAGTATCCTTGGCTCAGCTTTGATTTTCATTAAGCTTTCCGGTCCTTTGTAGTTGGCAGAGCTATAGCAAGAAGCAAAGGGGTTAATAGCTTGGGTTTGCTTAAAAATTCTAAACCATGATGAAAACATTTTAGCACCTAAGAGCAAAGATTGTGGGTAAAAAAAAAAACCTGAAGATACATGATTTATCACTCCCCTCACAAATAAAATTTATTCATTGCATCCACCAGCCATCACACAGATGGTCAGAAAATTGGCTTTGTGTAGAGATGTGGATTCAGGCATGAATATTAATATGAGACAGATGTAAACGCATATTAATATGCACTTGCTTTGCATGGACAGACATTACAATATTTTCATTAAAGAAGCTGCATTTGAAATGGAAAGTGTAGGTCACCTTTTTATAAAACATAAAATGGTACAGTACAATGTATTTACCATTTCCTGAAATGGCAACAGAAAACAAACAAAAGAAAAAGTAGCTGGCACAATTTAGTGAATGTGACGCAGAAGTAACTAGAACAGAAAGCTCTTCATTTGTGTTTACATTACTGGTATATTTAATTTAATATTTAATACTAGCAAGTACCGCCTCCCCTCCTTGTATCTAAATTCACAGTCATCAGATATAGAAACAGTTTTTTTTAAAAAATGTCAAATGAGATTCTTAGGAGACTAAAAACTTGACTATGGCTGCAATCCTGAAGACACTTTCCTGGGAGTAAGACCCATTACTTTCAAGTAGACATGGTTAGCATTGTGTTCTATGAACAATACTCTGTGTTGTTTTCAGTGCTCAAGACAAGTGACAGAAGACAGAGTTTTGGATACCAGATGCATCAATCAACTCACCTATGGCCATAGGACAAATTTAGGGCACAATCCTAATCAATTTAGACCTGCACAACTCACCCTTCTCCCTGTTTCTGCAGTGATGTGGCACATGCCTGTGCGCTGGCTTAACCTCCTCACCTGCCCTTCCTCATCAATTTAGGATTGATGTAGTTGCAATGCAGCTCTAAATTAAGGGACTAAATATGCATTTACCTTGAGGAAGACTAAATATTCATTTACAAACTCCATTTTCTTGCCTGCATCAACTCTGGAAAATTGGATAGGATTGAGCCCCAAGCAGAATTAGATTTGGCCAATGTCTCACAACCCCCCACAAGTGATCTGAATTCTATGATGGAAGCAAGATAAGGGAGAAGTATTAATATAAGAAAAACAAATTGTAATTTGAGGACTACTTGGAGTGATGCTCAGTATAAATGAGTGTTCTCAATCTTTTGAACTTCAGGCTCTTCTAAATTTGTCTTACTTTCTTCCCCCATCATCATTGGTGTACTTGGGATCCACTATGCAAGCAGTACGGAGGCCTCCATGATGAGCTTTCAGCATTATTCAATCCAGATTTTTCACTTTTAAACTCTCATTTGAAATCAGAGGAACTTAAATGTCACTGGCTGAATTTCACCCCTCTGTTTTCCATCCATCCCCTCTATCTGTTTTTTTGTCTGTCCTTCAACATAACGTTGATGCCATTACCATCTCCCCATAAACTCTACTGTCTGAAATAATCTCACCATCTCTATTATCCAGGAATTCATCTGAAAACCTCTCCTCCACATTTAATGCCTGCGAGTATAAATTTACCTAATATTGATCTATCCCTTTTTGTTTGTTTCTGTAATTGTATTTTTTAAAGCAACGTTCCTATGGCACTTTGGGTGCCTTGAGGACATACTGGATGCCTGAACAAAATGACAGTAATAATAATCAGCATTTCAATGCAAGATTAAATTCAGTTCTCCGACTCAAATTCAGATACAATTTCAAGCAGACTTTCCTCAGGGGTTCTGAATGCTATGTTGGTTTAAAGCAAATATTTTTTTCGGGATGCTATTTGTAAATTCCTTCTTTTCCCAGATTTATTATTTGTGTGCAGTCTTCCTGTATCTAGTCATTCATGGAGAGACTACAAGGGTGTGAACGCTGACTGAATGATGAGCATCAAACATAAAGCATAATTAAGACAGACAGATGCTTTCTGCCTCGGACTATCTTGAGCACTTCTTTTCCTCACTCTTCCCTGTCAAATGATGATTTGAAAAAGAGCCCCGTTCCATATTTAAACATTGTTAGTGCATGGGGAGTTCTTTGGGTAACCCTGGAGTTATTCAGGAAGCAATTTTAGAGCAGTTGTTTTTTTTATTAGCTGGTAGGCACTGGAATTTGTGTCAACATCCTATTCCCCTGAATTCTTACATGACTGAAGCTGACATATTTTCCATACCCATAAATATTGCAGAAGCTACTCTTGTGGGCAGGTGAGCATTTTACTGTGAGAAATTAATGGCAAATAGCATTTTTTTTATTTGATCAAAGGGGAAGTTATACAAAACAGAATGCCCAGATCATAAATTTTGCACTGATGTGTGTATGTGAGAGAGCAATTGAGAGTGACTATACCTCTAAATCAAAGAAAAAAAAAATCAGAAATAAATGTAACAAAAAAACCTTGAACTCAGAGCAGATGCTTGCATACACACACGTATATGCATAGCAGTCAGGAGAGAAAACATTAATAGAGGAATTGAATTAGTTTTGTTTTAACAATAACCTCTGCAATCAAATATTTAAAATATGAAGATTTAGGCTACAATCCAGAGTAACTACAGGACCTTTTACACCAATGTAGTGATCTATGGGACATCTATGGGAAATGCATAGAGCAATCCAGAGTAAGTGCCTCTTAAGTCATCCCATTGTAGGGGAAGTTTATAATTATGAGCTGTGCTGTGGTATTATGCAGTTTTTGGTGTCTTGGATATAGATGTAGTTTTTGGTGTCTTGGCCTTAGACTAGAGGACAGGATGGCAGCTCCTAGGATAGGGCCCTTTTTGTGTTGGCAACTAATATTTTGAAACTCCCTCTCACTTGAATTAAGTTCAGTGCCTTCCTGTTCGCCTTCTATTGGGAATTAAATACTCTTCTTGCTGCATCCTAAGCCCCATCCTGATCCCGAAAGCCCCACATGGTGCTATTCATTTCTGCCCCCAGCATCTCAGCTGATCCAAGTAGCCTCACTGGAAACTAATATTCCCTAACCTTGAGGAGACCTCTGCTTCCTTGCTGGTCTGGCGGGATACAGTGGTGGCAATTTCAATGCTAATATACCATGGAATGGGCAACCAGTGGTGAGCTTAAGGGGGTTCTCACAGGTTCTATAGAACCATTTGCTAATGAGCACCTGGTTCTGAGAACTAGTTACTAGTGGGACATCAAACCTGTTACTAATTTAGGTTATTAGGACACAGAACTAGTTGTTAATTTATTTGAATCCCACCACTGTGGACAACCCATACCTATCATGGCTTGTAACCTATGATTGACTTTTCTTTCAAAATTTGTCCAGTCCCCTTTTAAAGGCATCTAGGCCAGATATCATTGCCACAACCTGTGGCAAGAAGTTCCACAGACTAATTACTTACTGGGTAATTAAATATTTTCTTTGGTCTATCTTTTCCAATACTCACTTTTAGTGGATGTCTCCTGGTTCTGGTGTTGTGTGAGAGGGAAAAGAGAATCTCTATTCTTCTGTTACATTATTTTGTATGTTTCAAGTAAGTCTCAGATACCTCTTTTCTTGAATGAAGAGCCCCAAGCACTGTAGCCCTTCTTGTAAGGAAGGTTCCCAGTCCAATAAAACATTTTAGTTGTTCTCTGACATTTTTCCCCCCTTTCCACTATAACCTTTTCCCACTATATCATTTTTTTGTCACCACCTGACCTGGAAATACCCTTATTTACTCACATCTAATGCAGCATTAAATCTAATGCTCACTTCTATTTTAAAAGTCTTGAGATTTTTAAAAAAAATGTTTATTGGTGATTGTAATGCACAGTTTCAAAGCTGATGCAAAACTGAATTATACTGCATACAACAATTAGAAATTTGATAATACAGTAATTTGACAACGGGTTTATGTAATGATTTTTATCTCATTGCAATTATGTTTATGTTACATTTTTTATTACAATATAGTAAACTATTAAGTAAAATCTATACTTGTAATCAAAACACCATATGTATTCAAATCTAATGTGGCATCCAATCTAATGCGCACCCTGATTTTGGAGACTAAATTTGGCTGAAAAAGGTGAGCATTAGATTCTGTCTATCTACAATATTTATATACCACTTTTCAACTAAAAAGTCCACAAAGCGGTATACAAAGGAAATGAAGAAAATAGCTAATTAATGGCTAATGGGGTCTGTGTCCCAAAAGGGCTCACAATCTAAAATGCAAAAAAGAACACCAGCAAAAGCCACTAGAACACACCTTGTTGGGGTGTGTAGGGCCAGTTACTCTCCCCCTGGTAAAAAAGGAGGAACACCCACTTGAAAGAGTGCCTCTTGCCCAGTTACTATTCTAGTAACTGTGGTGATGTGATGATACCACTGTAATTACTTCCCACATGGGCAAATGGCTGTGTTGCGATAATCTCCAGGAGCAGTGTCTGTTCTTAGAGTATTTCTTGGCATGATCAGAGATGAGCTGACTACTTCCAAGGAAGTGGCCAGCTCCACTCTGGCTCCAATGAGGAAAGCTCCTGAGGTGGGTTTTGCATGCCCCAGAACTTTCTTTAGTGTGGCCAACTGGCCATACCTCAAGTAATTGCAACCAATCAGCCACACTAAGGAAGGCTCTAGGAATGTCCAACTCTTGGAGCCATACTTGTGTGGTTGCTGGAAAGAAGTTTTCTGGCAGCAAAGTGAAACACAGTGTGTCTTCCCACAGGGGTTGGCAACATGGCTGGGAGTTCCTGAAGACATGGCCACAATTCACCATTGTAGCAGCTCCCAGCTAGGTTGCTGCTGCTCAATACTACATAGTACCATAGCTGTATGCAACTGGTTTGGGAATCAGTGGACCTCCCTGGGTAGGTAACAGCTCCAACTGATGCCATTATGGAGACCTAGTGAATGCTACTTGAAACATTTCCAAACTATCTTTTCTTCCTGCTTGTTTGTGGGATCTTGGCCTACTTGTTGTTTTGTGAATTTTTTTGATCAAGATGAGATTATAACTCTTCATCTAATTTGTGAATGGTTAAGACTACTGAAATTAGTGCAAGGAGAGAAAAGAAAGTAGAAACTAGAAAAAAATCCAGAGTTGGATAGAATAAGATCAAGCCTCAACGTACCTAATTTAAACAGATGTTGGATTTGGAAATAAAACTGCAATGAGCTACTGGGGTATATAAACAGTTTATATTATGGCAAACAGCAGAGGAAACACTTTTTTCTTTTAAGGGTTATTTAAAAGTAGCTTTGTTTTATTGCAAAATTTGAGAGAGGAATGATAGCTGTGGGTGGGGTGAGTTTTCTTCCTGGGGCTGTGTTTCTGGATTCTCCCTTTTTCATGCTCTTTACACAGACTCATTTTCAAGATTAATACATGCTCTTGATGGTAAGGGCCTGTGCTCTTGCATAATTAAGTTGCCCTCATAAAACAGCTACGATTGGTAACTTGAAGGAACCCAAGTGAACGAACCACTTCTCAGAATCTGCATGACAATATTGAAAATTAAAACCAGTTAATAGAAAAAAATGCTAAATCAATTGCCATAAAATTTAATGGGTTTATAGCAGTCTTAACTCAGTAGGACTGAATTATCATGTTAATTTAATTTCCATTTCTAAATGAACCAGAAGGCACAATAAAGGTCAATTAACCAACTACCTTCTCTGTCTTCTTTTTCTTTTACTGCCAATTTTAAATCACAAGAAGCTCCAAAGCATTCAGACTCTTCTAAGAAACTCATTAGTTTGCTCTTAGAGAGTCAACAAAAACTAGCTCTGAACCATGTCCTCAGACTCATTCCAGTGATTGCATCACAAATGTGGTGCTATGTAGGATTGAGGACAACATCTGTACTATGTTTTTAGTTGGGGAATGCAGTGTGCTGTTACCACAATTGCCACATGCATCTTTGCTGCATACTGCTGATAGGTAGAGTTAATTGAAATCAGTTTTCTTTTCTAGTGGATGGTATTAGCCTTAAAAAAATTGGAAGTGTTATTATAATGGTGTTCTTTTAATTCCAAACTAATACAATATTTTATACAATTTTAAAGCATTTTTATCAAGTATAAGCATGGTGATACAGGTGATAAATATGTGTTTTATTACCATAGTTGTGTCTGCTGCAGTGGTGGGCCCCGCCTCACCCAACAACCGGTTTGCCAGAAGTTGGGGGAGGGGCTGGGATCAGGGGGCAGGGCCGGGGTCAGGGGTGGGGCGGGGCTAGGGGCAGACCCTAACCCCGGTGCACTGCGCATGCGCCAACCCCTAGCGCTCGCGCACTGCGCGTGCACGCCGAGGGTTGGCGCATGCGCAGTGTGTCTCCTCCAACTGGAGGAGACCACAGTGCAAGCGCTGACCTCGACACTGTGCAGAAGGAGACGCAGTGCACGTGCGCCGAGGTCGGCGCACGTGCATTGCGTCTCCTCCCAGCGTACCAAACCGGTACGCTGGATTTTGTGGCCACCTCGCAGCTACCGGTTCGGTAGTGGCGGGCTGGTGGGAACAGCTGGCTTGGGTGATCCGGCTCAAACTGGATTGGGCCCATCTGTGATCTGCTGACTACCAAAGGAATAAACTAGGGATAAAACATATCATTCTGCCACACCCCCAGTACCACAACTAGATATTCAACTACTTACAAGTACCAATTAAGATTTGCAAGCTACTTGTATGTAGTTGTATGAAGAACTACAATGAATCTAATGTTGCAAAACACCAACATAAAAATACTGCCAAATTAAAACTTTGAAAAAGAAGCAACAGAATAGAAAATAGCATTGAACTGCTATGGAAACAAACTGATTTTATAGTGCAGGAAGAAAAGAACACAGCAACATAGCAAGGAACCACTGAAAGATTTGCTTACTCATGATTAAACACAAGTGTGAGTGTAATCCAGAAGCACTTTTGGGTCAGCTCTATGGAAAATGAAATGGAGCCATATTGCTCCTCTACTTATAAATAGGCAAATGTGCCTTAGTCCGTTGGAAACTTGGAAAGGACAGACTGAAAAGAGTCCAAAGCCCCCAGAATGATCCTGATCCAATGAATGCAGCCCCCACAAATCAACGCAGAAGGAAGTCCCAGATAATTGCATTGAGCCTTATGGAAAGTGGAACTGAACTACACAGCAGTATTTACTCATGAGTAAGCAAAGGTGCCTTGATTTGTGTTCAGGTCAGGCACAAAGTAATGCAAGGCCACCAGAATGGTCTCTATCTGGTTAAAGTGAAGCTCAATAAGTGTTCCAGAAGGCAGCCTCATCTCCCTCCCCAAAAAGAATGAAACAGGTTTAATTGGTAAGGTGATTTTTGAAATATGAAAATATTAATTAATATCTAATTGTATTAATACTGATAATAATTAAATAATTTTGATGTAGGTGTGTCAAAAAATTTGTGGGCATTAGAACATACAAAAGAAAATAGTTCCTTACCCAGCATGTAATTATCCTGTGGAACTTCTTGCCACAAATGTGGTGATGGCATCTGGCCTAGATGCCAACATCTGGTGATGTTGATGATCTGGACTAGCTCATGGTTTTTTATGAACGATGACATCCAATAACAGTTGAGAATCGCACATATCACGGTAAAATTACAAGTTAAGACGGTAGGGACATGTCATGCGTAGCAAAGAAGACTTTGTGATAAGAACGGCCATGAGTCTTGACCCCGAAGGCTGGTGACGTGGTGGTAGACCTAAGAAGCGGTGGATGAACTGTGTTAGGGAAGATATAAAATGTGTGAATGCTACTTCTGAGGATGCCTTCGACAGATCCAATTGGAGGCAGATATTTATCACTTAAGTACAATATCAGCCCAATGTGAATGAATTCATTCTTCCAGTGATGCTGTCACGGCAATGGAGTATGTGCTGTATTCTGCACATACAAGTGTCCTCAGTCCACACAATTCAAAGGCTTCCTTGACATAACAGAATGATCGGAATGGGAGAAGAAATAGGGCTAGGGTTTTGTGCAGGAGTCTCCAAACCCAGACCTGAGGGCCAGATGTGGCCCTTGGCCAGCCTCTGGTCAAGCTTTTGGCCCACTTGACCAAACACAACTGGAGGGTGCTCTGGTCATTTCTGGAGTGCCTAAAATCATTTCCTGGTTTTCCCAAAAAACAGAAGTAACATTTGTGCCACCTGAAGGCCTTAGAAAGTGCTTGGGAGGTGGGGAAATGGGTATGCATCTATGTGCTTTATTTCTAGGATGTGTGTTGGGCTTGGAGAAATTTAAGCCCATTCTTTCTCATTCATTCATTCATGATTCTATGATTCTGTGATCTAGGTTCAATCTCTAATGTATTTATTTAAATTTTCATATTTAATTTTTTCTGGCCCTCGACACCATCCCAGGTATTTGATGTGGCCCCCTGGCTAAAAACTTTAGAGACCCCTGGTCCAGTACATGCTGATATTTCTGAAGAATGTTTGGATTACATTTTAATGAAACTTCCAAGAAGTCTGACTTTATCTCATGCTCAGCTTTCCTTGGATTGTTTACTTCTTGAAAGAAGCTCCTTGTTTCATGATGTTTTTGAGACTAGTAAAATGTAATGTATGTGAGGATGTGTGTTTGTTTTCATTTATGTCTGTCAGGAAAGCTGGAGAAAGATGTTCCTCATTACCCAGTAGGGAACATCTGTCCATTTTTCAGAATATAGCTTTCTTCAGGCACAGTATTTAATATTACATTTACACATCCAAAAAAGGATTTACAAGGAGGAAACTAAACTGTTACAACTGCTTCCTAAAACTGTAAACAAAAATGTGTACCTAATGAAGGAACATGCCAGAGTGATGCTTCCTGGCTTGCAATCAGGACATGTGCCAGGTAAAAGGATTCTCATCTTTCTTTGCTAATTGCAGGAATCTTAAGGTACAGGCAAGAGTGTTTACTTTCCTCTTGTAGAAATCAGTTACATGAGGTCTCATGGCCAGACCTGTGAAGCAGTGGGGGTGCAACACAGAGGAGGTGCAACACATTAACGTTTTCAGGAAGGCTGCAATCTTAACCACGTTTTTTTCCTGGGAGTAAGTGATATTGAACACAGTGGCACTTGCTTCTGAGTGGACATGATTAGGATTGCACTGGAAACCTCACTGCAGTGTGCATGGGGCCCCTTCTTTTTCTGAGCCATTCCAGGCAGGAGTAGCAAAACAGAGACTTACCCTACAATCCAGAGTAACTACGGGAGCACGTTAAAGACATTTACGTCGATGTAGTTATGGCACCACCTAGTGAAAACCTATGGGAAATTCATATGAAATCCAGAATAAATTGTTCTTATTTCAGAGCAAGGACTCCCCGTAGTGACTCTGGATTGCACACTTAGAGCACAATCCTAACCATGTCTACTTAAAAGTGTGCCCCTTCAATGGGTCTTACTCTCAGGAAAGTGTCTTTAGGATTGCAGCCAAATACTCTTAAGAGGAGGGGGCCTCTTTCACGTGGTAAGACTGCAAAACGTTGTGCTTTGAACTGCCTTAGTATCGCACTGCACTGAAGAGCATCAATTGGGGCTTCCTGTTGCCTATGCAAAGAACACTTTCAAAGGTATTGACAGATTAATGGATGTTTTACTGCATGACTTTATTGCATTGCAATAATCATGCTGTGATTGCATTGCAACATTTATCTGTAGATAATGACTTTCAGCTTGGTTTCTAATACTTAAAATTCAATAATAATACCAATAATTCAACTCTTTATGAGAAATTGGGAGATAACCAATGTAATATCAATTTGCAAAAAAGGTAGTTGGGAAATTGTGTATGAACACAGATAGTTAAGCCAGACAACTTAATGTTTGTTCCAGGTAAATTGATGAAAATAGATAAAATTATGAAGTACAGTGGTACCTTGAATAAAGAGTGTCTTGAATAAAGAGTGTTTTTATAAAGAGCAAAATTTTCTCAGAAATTTTGACTTGCTTAAAGAGCACTGTCTTGAATAAAAAGCACTTCTGAGGAAGTTTGGAACAGGCTTCCATGCAAGGGAACTTGCAGGCAGGACGAGGAGACTAGCTTGAGTTACATTGGGACCCTGGGCAAACTTTGGAATAGGCTTCCATTGCCAGGGAACTCATGAGACATCCAGGGAGAGCAGCCTGAGTCAGGTCTGTATGTGGGATCTGTGTGTGGCAGCGTGGAAGGTGTGCCTTATCAATGTTCTAGTGCTGCTCCCCGTCAGCAGCTTGGGAATGTTAAAGTTGCACAAAAAGACAATAGATTCCATTGAGCCAATGGATAGCAGTGACTCCATTAGTGATTGTGAAAGTCATCCCCTCTCTGTAACCCTCACACCAGCCATGAAGGTTTTCAAAGGTACAGTACAGTTCAGTACTGTACAGTATTTTCTTTATTGCAGTGTTGTGTGTTACTGTATATTATAGTGCTTTGTACAGTGTTATATTGCAGTGTTTTGTAATCATTTTTATAAACAGTTAATATTTTTATATGAATATTTTGGGGGGTGTGGAACCAATAGTCTGAATTTCCATTATTTCCTATGGGAAAATCTGCTTCACTTAAAGAGTGTTTCACTTAAAGAGCATGCCTCTGGAACGAATTAAGCTCTAAGTGTGGCGCCACTGTATATAGAAGAACTAGCCCCACTGAAGGAGAATCAGCATAGTTTCTGCAAAGGAAAGTCTTGCCTCACTAACCGTTTACCCTACAATCCAGAGTAACTACGTGAGCGCATAAGAGACATTACGTGCACCCATAGTTACTGCACCACATGGTGAAAACCTATGGGAAATTCATATTGCAACCCAGAATAAATTGTTCTTACACTGGAGCAAGGACTTCCCATAGTTACTCTGGATTGCGCCCTCTTAGAGTTATCTGACAGTATCATCAGGTATGTGAAATAAAGGAGTGGACTTTCCCAAAGATCTGTATTGGGACTGGGTTGGTTTTTTTAAAATACGAAGAAATATAATATGGCGTTAGGGATAAGCAACTAGGAGGTCATTTACGTGGATAACAAAAGACTATTTAGGGTAGTGGAAACTATATCGGTTTTTGAAGGTTTACAGAATGATCTCTGAAAACTGGATGAATTAACAACAAAATTGCAAATGTGGTTATCTATCTTCTATATATATAAAAGAGAAAAGTCACTCACTCACTGACTCACTGACTGACCCACTCATCACTGCCCTGCCAAAACCGCTGGGCCTAGAAGCGTGAAATTTGGGGAGGGTGTTTCTTCCGTGACAGAGGAGTGCACTGAGAATCAGTTTTCAGAAATTTCAACCAGAAGGGAGTGGAAAGGGGCGCAACGCGTTTTCCTCCCTATACTTTGCATTGGAGAATTGATGACTCATCAACGTTCCGCCCCAACTGCTGGGCCTGAAGCATGGAATTCTGGGAGGGATCCTTCTGTCACCTGAACACCCACCAAGAACCCATGTGGAGAAATTTAACCCTTGAGGGGCTGAAAAGGGGGCAACGTGTTTTTGTCCTATACTTAAAATGGGAGACTGACCAACAACCAGCCAATTTGGTGCTCAGTGCCTGGTGCAGTGGGGAGGGGGGGGGTGTTGTTCGAAGGAAGAGGTTGCACTGGGGAGGATATTGCACATGGGGGGAAGTTGCGCAAGGGGAAAGTTGCGCATGGGGAAAGTTGCACATGGTGGTTGATGCGCATGGGGGTTGATGTGCATGGTGCAAGTTGCACATGAGGGAAGTTGCACATGGGGGACGTTGCGCATGGGGGGACCAATGCGCATGGGGGAAGCAATGCACATGGTGATAATGCATATGGGGAAAGTTGCGCATGGGGGAAAGTTGCACAAGGGGCTGATGTGCATGGGGGTTGATGCGCATGGGGAAGTTGCGCATGGGGGGATGATGCTCCTGGGGGGAAGTTGTGCATGGGGGAACATTGCGCATGGGGGGACCGATGTGCATGGGGGAAGCAATGCACATGGTGATAATGCATATGGGGAAATTTGCGCATGGGGGAAATTTGCACATGGGGAAAGTTGCGCATGGGGAAGTTGCACATGTGGGGATGAGGCATATGGGGTTGATGCGCTTGAGCTAAGTTGCACATGGGGGAAAATTGCGCATGGGGCAAGTTGTGCATGGGCGGGTGATACTCATGGGCGGATGATACGCATGGGGGAAATTTGCATATGGGAAGTTGTGCATTGGGGAAGTTGTGCACGTAGGGATGATGTGCATGGGGGTTGATGCGCTTGAGCTATGTTGCACATGGGGAAAATTGCGCATGGGGAAAGTTGCGCATGTGGAAAAGTTGTGCATTTGCGGATGATACGCATGGGGAAATTTGCACATGGGGGAAGTTGCGCATGGGGGAAGTTGCGCATTGGGAAAAGTTGCTCATGGGGGCATGATGTGCATGGGGGGATGATGCACATGGGTGGAAGTGGCGCATGGGTGGAAGTGGCGCATGGGGTGTTTATGTGCCATGCGGAGATGTTGTATGGGGAAATGTTATTCCCGCAACGCGGGTACGCTTTTCGCTAGTATAGAAATAAATGTAAAGTGTGCACATTGAAGCAAAGAATCCCAATTTCACATATTCGCTGCTGGAGTATGGGCTGTGGGTGACTAACAAGGAATGAGATCTTGGGGTGGTGTGGATAGCTGAATGAAAGTGTTGGCCTTGCATTCCTCTGGACTGACCTTCCACTCCAGCCAAGGCAGGCTTGCTTACTCACCAGTAAATACAGCTGTGTAATTCACATCCATTTTCAATGAATTTCAAAGCAATCATCAGGGACCTTCTTCTGGGGTGATTTGTGGGGGTTGTTTTCATTGGATCAGGAAAATTCTGGTGTCTTTAGATTCCTCTCAGCCTGCCCTTTCCAATGAACTATGGCATGTTTGCCTACTCTTGAATAAAGCTGCAATATGGGTCACTTTCATTTTCCACAGAGTTCAATATATATTTTAGGTTTTTTTGTTTTTTGGCCATAAGTTTTGATAAGAAGGAGCTATTTCAAAACAGATTTTTGCATTGGATTCTGCTCTTTGATATGAATCCAACGGTATAATGATACAATGTGATTTGATGCACCATTGCGAAATTGCATTTTAGGTCTGTCATCTGGTGCCGACTGCACCACCAACATCCCCCTAGCAATGTCCCTGCTGGTGAATCTTTTTCAGCTAATGCACCCTGTGGAGCACTCATACCTGAAGCTCACCTAGCCAGAATATACCTTTGGCCAGTGTATGTTGTAAGGAGGCATTTGCATGTTCACTGTCACACATACACACATGGAAGAGAGAGAGAAAAAGAGAGAGAGAGAGAGAATATTAGCATAGTTTTTAGTACTCTGGGTATTGCAGCAATTTGTTTATTTACAGGTGTGTAGCTGAGTAGCAGTGACAGTGGTGTAGATCAGTGGTGGGCCCGGCCTGGCCCAACAATCGGTTCCCCAGAAGTGGGCGGGGCCAGGCTGGATCAAGGGGTGGGGCCAGGGTCAGGGGGCGGGGAGGATCAAGGTCAGGGCTGTGGGTGCAGATGGGCGGGGTGAGGGGCGGAGCGAGAGGCAGGCCAAGGTTGGTGCCTGTGCAGTGCCTGCCCCGAAGCTTGCTGGCCAGCTTCAGTACAGGCACCACACTTGCGCCAACGTTGGCACTTGTGCAGTGCCTGCCCTGAAGCTGGCTGGCCAGCTTCAGGACAGGCACCGCGCCTGTGTCAACGTTGGCACTTGCTCAGTGCCTGCCCTGAACTGGTCTGCCTGGTTATCGCTCCCCCCCCCCCCCGCTGCTACCGGATCGGTAGCAGCGGGGAAATAACAACATCCGGTTCAGGCGCTCCGGCCCAAAACGGTAACAGCCCACCTCTGGTGTAGATCCCAATTAGGTAGTGCTGCATAAAGCTAATACTATATCAGCAGAATGAAATCCCAAAGATGCTTTGAGGATCCTTCTCTGAGGATCCTTCCAGGCAGATAGATCTAAAAGTTTATCAAGATGATGGTTATCATCCATATGGAATTACCATGCCATAACTTGATGGTGAACATTCCCTTTCCCTCATTTTGCTAATTTGCCTCCTTAGACAAATTTTTCAGTCTTGTCAGGTTGAACAAAACACTGATGGCAGGTGACACAGACTGAGTGTCCGTGTTATCACCAAGCATTTTAAAAGCCAGAGTTGGAAGACACTGAAGGGTAAGAAAACCTCCACAATGACTGAAAAACAGATGGGATGTAATATCATAATATACTTTTGTACAGGGATGCAAGGCCATTCACCGCTCCCCCCTGCTCACTTCCCATTCCCTGCACAGATATATAGAAGGGGGACACAGATGACATCTTTGGGCCTAATGGCCCTTTTGCTATTTTTATTTCTCAGCTGGGGGTTGCCTGCTCACATTTTTACAGCCACTTGTCCTTTTCAACTCACAGCACCATAGCTTATGTTTGAAAAACAAAAGAAAATGTGCTGTTTTCATCTGGAGAGTTTTGGGCTAAGGTTATTATTGAGGTTTGGGCACAATGTCTCTCGTAGCAGAAGATTTCTGTCATTTTGTCAAGATTTTTTTGCATACAGATATATACATTATTCAGATTCAGGCTGAGTAATGTACCTGTATATATTTCCTTTGAAAATGATGCCTGTTATAGTGTGTTTATACCTGGTCAGAATTAGGGGAAATCTACTAAAATTGAATGTTGGGAGGGTTAGGATAGACAAAAGAAAATATTTCTTTAACCAGTGTTAATCTGTGGAACTCCTTGCCACAGGATGCGGTGATGGGATATAGCCTAAATGCCTTTAAGAAGGTATTGGACAAATTCCAAGTGGAAAGAACCATCACAGGTTACAAGCCATGAGAGGTAGGTGTGTGTCTGTGTGCATAGATGTACAGTAGGCAACCTCAAAGTGCCAGACGCAGGTGGGGAAACCTGAATGCAGGTGTCTTGTGTGCTCCCTGGGGCATTTGGTGGGAAAATGTGAGGTACAGGAAGCTGGACTATATGGGCCGTTGGTCTGATTCAGTGGATGCTTTTCTTAAGTTCTTAAGATCTGGTCTAAAGGGTTGAGCTACTGATAATTGCTGAAGATAACAATTGAAGGATGCCTGCTTGAAAACACGGGAAGCTGTGAGAGAGAGACCTTGACACTGGGTTGTGTGAGTGTTTGTGAAGATAAGAAAGCCAGCTACCACTGAGTCTGTTCCATGAGGCAGGAGAGATGACAGAGAAGCATAACCAGGCATCAAAGGATCCACCTCAGAACTTATCGAAGTTCTTGAAGGAGTTCTTGAAATAGAGAACCTCTGTTTGAATTATAAAATCCTCTAAGCGTGTCCATATAAACTGCCTTGAAATAAAGTCAGAGGAGAAATATGACCTGAAAGGTGTTATATAAATACCTGTGTTTGTATGTTTAGTGTATATGTGTAGCAATATTTTTACATACTTCCCAATAGGTTGTCAAACCTATTCCAGCCATTTTGCTGGTATAAGTCAAAAGGGAGCAGGGTTGGCAGAAAATGGGGGATAAGATACGACGTGCACAGCTGTCACTGGATCCACCCCCTTCCCCCTCCAAATCAATACAGTTTCTTCCCTAAAGCACCCTGTATTCCTTTTCCCTGCCCAAGGCCTCTCCTGTTACCAAATTACCAACACCAGTGGGGCCAAATGAGCCTACTGCTGTTCTTTCTGTCAGTGCACTCCTAACCCCTGGTTAGGCCAGTTCTGTGTTGGCTTAGGGGTGTCACCAAAGTGCCTTAAGGCACTCTGCGCCAGTTTTGGGTATGGGGATTAGGCCAGTGCACAGACATGCACTGGGGTGCAGACATGGAACGGGGAGATGGGTGAATTGTGCTGGCCTAATTTGGTTAGGATTGCGCCCTATGCCTCTTGCCATTTGTGACAGTGGCAAGAGTTCAATGTTGGAGACTGGTGTACATTAAGGCTAGAAGAAAAGTCATTTAAAAAGTATCTTTAGAGATGAAATATTTTGGGTCATGAGCTGTTGGTCCCTGCTAATTCTCATGCACCAAAAAGTTCATGAACAACTGATGCAATGAGTTGCATTGCTTTTTACTGCAAAGGAAGAAGCAGTTATGCTTGTTCATGCCTTTATGGAGAATAGATCTCCATGGGAGCTGGAAATATGTGGAGATATGTTGGAGAAATATCATCACATAACATGTTGGAGAAAGCTTCATCTGTTGTACTCTGCCTGTAATACAAGTACAGGCATCCCCCACTAATTGGATGGGTTAGAAACTGCAGCACCATCCAAAAGTGAAAACCATTGAAAAGTGGAACCCATCCTTTTTTAACTTGCAAAAGCAAAATAGCCACCAAAATGACATAAAAATAACTTGTAAAAGCCTAAATAACACATATTAACAGATAGCTAAAATATATAACAAATTGTATTGAACAAAGACATGTGTGGGCAACGAATAGCTTATGTATTTGAATGATAGTTATTTACTGAAGAATGCCATAAGGAAATGCCAACAACAGTTTGATCACCATGTCACATGCAAATTAACATTAGGTTAGAGACTTTTAGTCTTTAGCACCGCAGAGAGAGGTTGAAAGAGTGAAGCATGTTTTGAATGACTAAGTCCTTGTTATAAATGAAAGATGTTGAAAGAGCAGAATCATCAGAAAATTAACTGTCAGAAAGTGGGGGATGCATATACAAGGGTTCTTCCAGACAAAAGTCTCAGCTCTAATGACATGAATTTTAGAAGGGCAAAATACTACAAATGGTACTGCACCAGTTGAAGAAACTGGTTTCTTAACCACTCTGTATCAGTGCTTTGCCTTTAATGGCATAAATTAAGCTGCAGAACCTTTTCACACACTTACTAATATGTTAGGGGAAACCTGGCATCCATCAGTCTTGAAAGACTATGGTATTGTGCTTGACGCTGCAGGCGAAGCATGAAGGCCTGGGTAGATTGATATGGAGGATAGGCTGTTACCCAAGCAGCAAATCCCCCCTTTCCACACCACTGAAATAGTCCAATGGAACAGCAGAGCCGATATGATTGGTTCCAGCTGCGTCACAGGGCTGGGCTAAGGACAGGAGCTCACCCTGTCTTGTGGGGACTGACCCGGGTCTCGAACCCTGGCCTTCTGGTTAACAGGCACAGTGTCTTAACCACTTGCACCACCCACAGCCCTTGTTAGGGGAAACCTTTCCTGATAATAATACCAAGTGACAAACTACTTTTAAAAGCACAGGAATAGGACCAATTAAAAATATGGCAACCTCAGGTAAAAGTAATTGCATTTGAGCTTCATGATCCAGTTTGTCATCTTAATGGAATAAATAAAGCGCATTCTCCACATCCTTCATCCTGTTAACAGTTTAAAAACAGGCAGAACAGTCTGAATTCAGTTGAATTCAGTCTGCAACTGAAGAATTTTATGGCTGATCAAGTGGATTTGGCTACAATGCTATTCTCTGTCAACGCGGGCCAAGCTTGTTTGACAACCAATGTCAGGGTGTTGAGACATTCAACACCCTTTCATGCTCACTTGACAGATTTTCTGAAGAGTATTAATGCTTGTGCATAATGCAACTAAATTCAGTGGTTGTTCATATTACTAGAGAGATCTCTGCAAGTGCAAAAGAAGAGGCACCATATGAATGGCAGTTATTTAATACATAACAGGCTTGGCCAAAATGTTCTCCAAACACAGAGGGCTTTGCATCTTCCAGCCATTTCAGGATGGCTTTAGGTCTTCACCTCCACTTGCTTTGAGTGAGCATTGAAAGCTGCATCTTGCGTCCCTGATGGAAAATTCAGACTTTTAAACCCTATCAGACCTGGCTTGATTGCAATCACCTCTTTGCAGCTCCCCAATCATTCACAAAGCCAATTAGCGTCGGCGTAGGCAACTCTCCCCAGCTGTGAGCTGAGTGAGGGAGCAGGACTCCATTTTGAGCTCTGACACACCACCTGAGTCCTACAACCAGCTAATAGAAGTCTTCCAAGGGCAAACACATCACAATGCCATTCCGTTCACTCCGCAATCTTCTTTTGCTTTCCCCCCTTCTCTAAGAACAACTGATCGGCTGGCAGGAAAACCCATTTACTCAGAAATAAAGAGTAAAATGTTTTTTCTCCTTTCGATAATGTTCCCAGTTCTTTCAGTAGGTATTATGCTCTATAATGTGCTGCGCACACCCATTTTGTCATCGCTTTGGGTCATCCTTGCTCACAATTGGTTATTTACTCAGGGGCTTTTGAAATTATTGAGTTGACACATCTGTCAGACGGCAAAAACAGAAATGCTAAAAGGTCACTTGGAAAGAAACCAGCTGCTTCAGACAAACCTTTCTGCCTTCAAATAGCATAGTCATTACAGCCCGGCAGATGGGGTCTCGGCTTTCATTTCTGTTTTTTCTCCTTCACTTCAGGTATTTAGATATATACTACCTCATTGCCAGGTCAGCATAGGCCTTGTAATTACCTACACAATAGGCAGCTTGCTGCTTAAGGAAAACAGCTCCATTTTTTTCTCTCCAGAGAACCAGTTTCTTTGCAGATACAAAGTACAGATTTGCTCACCACCAACTTTCCAATTAGCAGATTAGTTTTGACAAGAGTAAGTACATTTTTATTTGATTTCCACCATTATACCTTGATACCAGCATTAATTGCTGAGCGTATAGCTCCGAGAGAGCCTATGGAGGCTTTTGGCAGTGACAGAGATACAGCTGACCAAATAACTCTTAATCACAAATGGATCTGAGAAATTTGGCCACCTTTCTGGATAGCTGAATATTCATGAGCAGGTTGCCATTTCCTTGCTTTTGCTCTTCATCCAAGCTTCTTTGATGGATGCCTTTTCAAACATTTGGCACCATATGAGAACTGATTGTGTTAGGAGGAATTTTTAGCTGTTCCTTGACTGGGTGAAGAGGGCTAACAAAATTTTAAGCAAGAACGAAACTTTTACAAAGGATCACCTAAAGAACCTGTGAATGAGCCACAAACAAAAGGCAGAAAAGGTGTTTTTTTTTTTTAAAAAAAAAAGCAATTCTATCTATACAGCCAAAGAATTTGGACACCTGCATCAAAATACCAGATCTGGGCAAATTAAAACCATCTCCATTATTTAACTTTTCATTCTTTCTCTATTTCATTTGTACATCCCTCAAGGAACTCAGATGGTTTATGTAAAGATTATCCCATTTTACTTTTCCAACATCTGTGTGAAGATATTTCTACAATAGATTTTTATTTTACCTCTCTCCAGGTATAGGTTGAGTATTGGTGAATAGCCCAATGTCACTCAGCAAACACAGTTAATACCTAACCAGGTATGGTAATTGGAATTAAATCTTCTTTCTGCAATCCTAACCTCTAGTTAAGCCAGCATAAGTCTCAGCACAAGTCCTGTGCTGGCCTGGGGGTGTTGCAAAAGTGCTGTGAGACACTTCTGTTTCACCCTTGGGGGAGGGTTAGACCTAGGGGCATCACTAGGGTTCATGTCACTGCATTCTGCTGTAAATCACACATTCAAAGGTATATAACGTGATGGAATTATTTCTACAAACCAAGATTCTAGTCATTTAGGTCACCAGGGCTGCCACCCCCTTCAAGGGTGCCCCCTTTCTAATGCCCTAGTAACATCCCTGATCAGGACCATTTTGGAAGTCTTGTTCTTTCCTGAACTGACTTTCCACTCCAGCCAAGGTGTGCCTGCTTACTCACCAGTAAACAAAGCTGTGCAGTTAACATCCATTTTCAATGAATTTCAAAGCAATCATTAGGGACCTCCTTCTGTAGTGCTTTGTGGGGCTTGTTTTCATTGGATCAGGACAATTCTGGTGTCCTTAGATTCCTCTCAGCTTGCCCTTTACAATGAACTATGTCACGTTGCCTACTTGCAAGTAAAGCTGTGATATGGGTCACTTTCACTTTCCATAGAGTTCAATACATATTTTAGTATTTTTTGTTTTTTGGCCATAACGTTTGATAAGAAGGAGCTATTTCAAAACAGATTTTTGCATTGGATTCTGCTCTTTGATATGAATCCAACAGTATAATGACACAATGCAGTTTGATGCACCATTGCGAAGTTGCATTTTTAGGTCCCCCAGTGCACCTCACTCCCCCGGGCTTGTCACCCAGTGTGGATTGCACCACCTGCACCACCCTAGTGACACTACTGCTTAGACCATTGCGTAGACATGTGCTTGCCTCCGTATATCACCATAGGAATGGAAAGACCATTGAGTTGTGCCAGCTTAAGTTAGGATTGAACCCTCTGACCATACTGTGTTTATTACACCATGCTAATTCAGCTATCTATCCATACTTACTGAGAACAGGACCCAATGAACTCAATGACTTTTAAGATGTATATAAAATCGGGCTATCTCTCTCACTAGTGTTTACTCATAGCTAAGTTAAGGAAATATGATCATGGGCCTTCATTTGTTTATTGAACACTTGTATTTCATTGCATCAATGCATTGCATTATAGAACATCCAGGTTTAATTCCTGGCATTTCTAGGGATGAATGAGAGAGCACCCCTATATGAAGCTCTCGGGAGCAGCTGTCAATCAGATTAGACCATGTTGACTTAAGTGAAGCAATGCTCTGCTGTAGGGCAGGGTTGTCTGAGTCTGGAGCTCAGTGAACATTCCATTATGCACGTGATTGTCCTGCATTAGTAGGGACAATTTAGTAGGGATAATTAATTTTGCATGTCATCTGTCTAAAACAAAAACTTAGCATTCAAATCTTTTTTTGCCATGAAAATAAGGTGACAGCCTGCTGAAATGTTTCTATGCTGTTGAAACATTTGAAACTCTTGATATTGAAGCTTTCTCACTTACTTTTGTGATTGTGGGCATTTCACTGGGCAGAAGCAGAAGGTCTGCTTGCACTGGACTGGAAGAGAGGATTGTTATTTTTTTGAAATACCATAGTCTACGTTGCCATGCTGTAGGATCCCATGTTGGATTATCAATAAATTGTAAACAAAGGAATAACGAAACCATTGGCAGTTCAATCCTAACCTCTGATTAGGCTGGTTAGGATTAGGCTGGTTAGGCTGATTAGGCTCTGATTAGGACAAATCCTAGCACAAGTTCTGTGCTGCCCTGGGGCATCACAAAAGTGCCATCTCTTCCGTACCAATCCTGGGGAGGTTAGGCCAGTGTACAGATGTGTGCCAGCCTCCCCAAGCCATTGTGAGAACAAGGTGATGTTTCAGTGTTGTTGGCCTGAATTAGTATTGCACCCAGAATTGCCACTGGGAAAAGAAATACAATAAAGCCAGGATTATGATTGGGATAAAATGCTAAATTGTGTGATGTGGATATCAAGGCAACAGTTCTGCTTCCTGATGACTGTGGAATAGCAGTGGCTCAGTACTGCTAGAGATATCTAGGGTAGACACTATCTCTTGATCTGGCATTGAGAAAGAATGATGGGACAAGCTTCATGCTATACTTTTGTTTGTGAGGATGCTGTGTGTGTGTGTGTGTGTGTGTGTGTGTGTGTGTGTGAGAGAGAGAGAGAGAGAGAGAGAGAGAGAGAGAGAGAGAGAGAGAGAGAGAGTCCCTTTAGGAAGGGCCAGAAGTACTTTGAAAAATTAAGCTGCCCTATTAAATGTTTTTGGAGTAAGGAGGTCCTATGAGGAGAGTTTTACACTACCAAATATAAGGAGGAAGGATTTATGAAATTTCCTGGTGCAACTTGCACTATTGTAAACAAGGTGCTTTTAAGAAGCATCATCAGAAATCATTGGACAGTGTGAATGATAATCTGTTGGGATTCAGTATTGACAGGGAATCCTGTTACTGCAAAGAGGATGCTGTACAGACAACAGGAAGAATGGAAGTCATGCTAGCGGTTTTCTAGTTTTATAAAGGGTGACCATATAGAATGGAGGACAAACCCCCAAATCCAGAGAACTACGGGATCATGTAAGAGACATTACGTGCACCCATAGTTACTGCACCTCCTTGTGAAAACCTATGGGAAATTCATATTGGAATCCAGAGCAAATTGTTCTTGCAAGGACTCCCCATAGTTACTCTGGATTTTGCCCAAAGTCCCTCTACCTTTAACCATTACACTGCAGATGGAATTGAGGCAGGTTTAGCTCATCATTGCAGGGTTTAAAAAGTAGGGCCTGCCTCAATTCCATCTTCTGTGCAATGGTTAAAGGTAGAGGCACTCTGTCCTCCTTTCTATAGGGTTATCCTGTTTTTATAAAGCTACTGGAGTCCTTTTATGGTTTTTTTTAATGTTGTAATTTGCTTAGAGACCTTAATGGGTTGGAAGGCAGGATAGAATGTTTTTTTAAAATGCATGTTAAAAGAATGACACTGATAGTGACACCAACACTGAGTTCACCTGGTTTGCTCTAAAACATCTTCTATAAATCAGGAATGTATGTGGCCTAGCTTAAATCCTGGATATTTTGCAATGTGAAGAGGTAGCGTTATTATCATCCATCATTAAATCCACTAAGTGTCAAACTTATCACCTTGACACTTTAATGATCCTTAAGCTGTCCTTGTGAAAGCCTGGTGCTATGGCAACCACTCAAACACATGGCCTGGTACTGCTGAACTTCTCTTAATAAATCAGGCATAATTGGCATCTATGCATTATAATAAATTAAAAGTTATTCAACTGGAATGATTTTATATTGTACAATATTAAGTCATTAAATTGGCTGTCCTAATCTCTCCTTTGTGGTAGAATTCTTTGGATGGGGAGGGGTGGGTGGTTATTTTTAACCTGGAGAATTTTATCTAACCTTGTTCTTAAAAAAATGGAAGCTCATTAATGGCAGTGTGGAGGGAGAGGGCAGGAAAAGTAGTGAATTAATGTGAAAGCTGTCACCTGCTGACACCTGGGTTCAATTTCTGCTTCGTTTAAACCCCCAGAGCAATGAGTTACATATAAGAAGAAGGCTAATTAAATTAAGATGCTAAAATTAATTTTTTGCCCCCACCCCAGGAGTGAGCAAACAAGCCAGTTGTATTAACCTTTTCCTTTCCCTGACTGTATGCTCTCATTCACAGTTGGGATCATGAGAAAAATGTCGAGATTCACATGGGCCATGAAGTCCCCCACTAATCCTTTAGATCAGTGGTACTCAGGCATTTCAGCGCAATGCCTCCTTTCACACTTAAAAATCTGTCTGACCCTCTGTCAAATTTACTGGGACGTGAATGTGATGTCAACAACCTGACAGTGATGTATGACCAGGAGTGACACCAGAAGTGACATCATTGTGATGCCAGAGCTCCTCCATGTCCACTGGGAAGTAAGTCCCATTGTATTCAATTACTCCCAGGGAAGTCTGGATTGCAGCCTGTGCCCCACCTACTTGGAAATGAGACAGCACTGAATAAGACTGAGCTGTCAGTAAACTAAGGGAGTAACTGGCAAGAATCAGAATTACATTATCTGAATGATTTTCTAATGTTGATTTGAATACCAAACACAGAAAAATATACCGTAAGTTCATATAAGGATTTACTCAATTTTTTAAAAGGTGCAATCCAAACAAGCCATTTCATTTTCTCTTAAGATCCCCCCCAAAACAACCAGAAAAACCATAAACAAAAACAAAAAAACCCGTATAAAAAGAAGCATTTGTTTCAGTGGGGCCCATGCCTAAGTTCTTGGCCGCTGTTCTTTTTAGATATAAACTGCAATCCAAGGGGCTACATAACCTTTTTAAATATTGCTTTTCACATGGTTTGGAATATGATTAGAATATGGTGTGGGAAAAGAGAACGAAGAAAATGGGGGTGCTTTTGATGTGCAAGTGGACAGAAAATAAGGTGCTCTGGACATGCAAAGGATAACCATTCCTGCAAGGGGTGCTGAAAATGGCTTGCATTGGCCAGGCACGAGTTAATCTCTCCTGCTGGGAGAGGGCAGAAAATGTGGTGATGTGGTCATGAATTGTTACCCTCTCCTGCTGGGAGTGGGTAGAAAATAGGGTGCTTTAGTAACCGATATAGGTTCAATTTCATTGATTAGCTTTGCTATTGTATTGTGTACAAACAGGCAAACCTAGAAAAAATTGCAGATCAAAATCCAAAGTATTGTCTGAGTCTGAGAAAGAAAAATTACAGATTCTGCACAGAAGGCTTGACCAAACAGGTCTGTATAGAAAGAGAAAATATAATGTGGGACATAACGTGGCCACCTTGATAAAGTGTGAATCAAAGTGCTGTGCCTTTGAACCTTCCTTGGACATGTCATGTCACATTACTGAGAATAGATTCTGTGATTTCCCTTTTTGGGAACCCGGTGATGATAGCGGTTAACGTACCTGCTGGGGGTCAGAAAAGAGTGGCAGATTATGGAACACTCAGGTGTTGTTATGACCTTTCAATTATCTATATATAGATAGAAGTCTAATCCTAAACACACTTTCCTGGGAGTAAGACCCATTAAACACAGAGGGGCTTACTTCTGAGTACATGATTAGGACTGCAGCCTAGGTGAATGGCCATCACATCTGTGTGATAGTATGCATCATATGTTAATTATACAAAACCTTTAGATATAATTTATTTTGTCTGTTCTGAGCGTGTTACAAGTCAGTTTCATTGGATTATCAATGAATTCTAGTTCAATGACAGAAAAATGAGAAGAATGTCTCTCTTCCTACAAAATTCATGAAGCAGAAAGCTGTACTAACTTTCTTCAAAGTTATTTTTTATGAATTTATTTAAGAAAAAAACTGTATAAGAATAAAAGAATTTAAGGACTAGCCAGCTAAAGAGCGCAATCCAGAGCAACTTCTTGCTCTGACCTAACTATGCTGCCCTTGCTGGCTCAGGCAGGGGAGGGGCAAGGGTCCCCCAAGCAGCTGGCAGAGCAGGGGGCAAGGGGAGGTAAGGGGGCTGCCAGGGGCATCTGTGGGGAGGGAATCCTGGAAGAGGGGACAGGAGCCCACCTGGGTCTGCCAGGGAGCAAAAGCACATCCTGGGGCACAGGGGACCTGGGGCTCCCACAACAGGGCAAGGGTGTCTGATCACTTGGGGCCAGTGCCCACCCAAAACCTCTCACTTCACAAGCCTAAGGTGTGACATCAGGCCCCAGGAACCCTCTCTCTCAGCCCACCCCAGTGACCCCAGATGGCCTCCCCCTCCCATGGCAATGATGCTCCCAGGAAGATGCAAACACAAAAGTGGGGTCAGTTCACATGTGTACTTGTTCATAGGATTGCAGTTGCTCCTGCTCATTCAGAGGGTCACAAGGTAGGGGGGCTTCCAGATACAGAACAATCTCCAGTGAGGATGCAGTGGGACCCCAGAATCAACCACATTCAGATTGAGCACATGGAAGGGATGACACAGTGCCTGCACCTTTAAGCACTGCTTGGACCTGTAAGTACCTTCAGACTGTAGGCAGTTTGAACACAGCACTGGCATCTGCCTGAATTCCCTCATCTCTGCAATGCTCACAGGTGGTCTCACTGCTTCCATGTGGCCTCTTGTTGTGGACTATCCAATGGTAAGGAAGCTACAGGCAGCCCCCTCTCCAGAAACAGAGGACCAGGTCTGGATGCCATTGGGGGTCTACACTGAGGATGGGCACCCCTGTCTCCCCCCCCAACTAGGTAGGCACTGCCCCACTCACCCATCTTCAGGTCATCCCTGGAGCTCTAACTAGCTTTCCCCAGCCACTGATGACAGAAATCATATGCATGTGTTCATTGTGAAGTCCTTAAAATAACTACTACTACACATGTTCACATCATTAATGTTAACAACGTATCTGACGACAGCAACATTGACGCATTGAACTGTAAATTCGTCATCAGGCAAGGACTTCACCTGTGATGTATCATACCATCGACTATGTAGTTGTTAATTCATCATCATTAATAACATCAGCTGTGGAGGGGGGAAGTGATTTATGGCTCAAACATTATTAGGTATGAATGGTGCTTGTTTAACTCATGTGATTGGGACAGTGGGGTTTGTGTTCTAGGTAAGTGCTTGTGCAAACATGTCTGAAGGGAGATTATTCCCAGGGCTCCTTGCAGGGATCCAGTGGCTTGCACTCCTGAATACACTTTCCTGGGAGTAAGCCCCATTGGCAGCCTGCTGCCTGCTAGCCTCCTTGCTGGTGAGACACCATCCTGCAAAGACAGAAGCATCACATCACAGGCAAAGCTTTCATTGGTATTGGCTGAGCATGGAATCAGATCAGCTGCTATGCCCCTTGGCTTGCCGTTTGCTGGCAGGGATGCGTGGAATCAGCACCTGCTGGCTGTGTGATCTGGCAGTCAGTCAGAGGAGCTGCAAGGACAGAGACCACACACACATTTGAGGGGTGAGTGCCCTTGTTTCCTGGTGGGTCTGTGTGTGCACCCCTTCCCCCTTTCACTCTACAGCCCCCCCTTACCTTGGGGGACCAGTTGGGTTGGAAGGCAAACCTACAGAGGACCGCCCAGCATTTCCCAACAAGTGGGCAAGCCCATTTCCTGGTGAAGCAAGGCCCCCCCTTACACAGGTATAAGCCCCACTGAGTATACTGGGGCTTACTTTAGAGTAGACATGCAAGGCTGGAGGAAGATGAAGGAAATTTAAACAAAAGAGGTGCTTCCAACACCCCCCACGCAGCCCTCCTTACCTGGTTGGAGTAACTCTGGGGAAGAGAGAAACAACAACTTGCAGAGACATAAATATGGTATTGGTAATCATCATTGCAAGATTGCCTGTATAGGTGTTTTTGAGTTTTTGAATGCAAACTTTGCTCAACACCCCCACTTATCTGACTGGGGTACCTGTGGAGAGGGAGAAAGAGAGAGCAACAAACATACAAAAAAATTGCAAAGTCTACACTCTAATCATATATCACAGATATCATATTGTTTCATATCACATTTATATAATATTAATATATCATCATATATGGACCTTATGTGTTCATGTGTTTGTGGGGAGAACGCTCCCCAAGAGCAAAGTGCCCATTGAGAGAGAGCAGAGTGATGTGGTCCGTGGCCAAGCACTCTGCTTCTCTGAAAGGGAATTGTGGGTCCAGGGGTGGGCCTTTTTATGGGAGGGTAGCTGTGAGGGGATTGGTCGGCCACTGGGGTGACCCAGGTACTCCGTATCCTCAAGTAGGAAAGTACTGCCCGTAAGGTTTGGTGCGAAAATTTTTCAAAGTCCCCACTTTCCCCAGCCCCTACTTCTCCTTAACATGGAGACCTATGGGTCTCCTCGTTACTAAACTACCTCTTGAGGTAGTATAACTCAGGAGGCATTTACGTGTGCCCATAAGCCTCTGAAAATGTTCAGGATACAACATAGTTATGTGGAAGGGGGAGGAACCTAAGACACGCCCCCTAAACGCCCCCTGAAAAAATAAAAAAAAATCCCTCCGTCGACAGAGGGTTTTCATAGCTGCGCCGACATTGAAGTAATTGGGCCAATGGAAACGTCGTTGCGTCGCCGGAGAGATGCGCCGGCGTAATTGCGTCAACGCTATCGGTGTTTCCGTTGATGGAAACGCCATTCTGTCGGCGCAAGAGCCCTTGCGCTGACGGATTAGTTGCTGTGGATTGGGCTGCCTGATAGCTAGACTAGAGCAAACATATACTGGTATACACTTAATTGGGGGGAGTTGTAAAGGGAGGTGAATCCTGATAGTAGTGGCAATCTTTTCCGTTGCTGCCTTTCTGTACATTGCAAAACAAGTAGCTACAGTTGGTTTCCAGCATGCCAGACTTTATTCATCTTAAGCTAACAAGATTGTTTGAGTTCAATTGGATCTAGCGGTTCAGTTGCTGAGCTCTGATGACAGAAAAGCATAATTCCAAACTGTGACTGTAGAGCCAATGGCAGATTTGTGGAATAACCTGTCTCCCATTGAGCTGCATTGCCACTATTGCTTTTTATCCTATGAAAGAATTGCACTACTCTGGGTTTGAAAAATGCATTCTTGAACTACTTTGAATTAGTTTTTAATGTACTGTGACCTTGGATTGCCCCAGGATATTAATGCTAAATGATTACTTCTGAATGCTTTTTGAATAGCTGCAAAGAGCAATTAAATGTGCCATACATCACACATGACACAGTTAAATGCCTCTTCTGGTCAAGGAACCTAAACAATTCTTTCAAATGATGGTAATTCCATAGTACTGGAGAGTGAAAAAGGAGCACTTGTTACCATAAAAAAAGCATAAACGGGAGTAGGTGATAACCTTTGCCTGGGGTTGATCAAAGGGAAATGAATTTTTTATGGATATCTAAAAGGAAGATGATTTCTGATCACTACAAAACCAGTGTCCCATTACATTATGCTCTCTTCATCTTCTAAGGCAGCTGCAATAATGGTGATAAATCTCATCACTGAGTGACATGTTTCCAATTTTGTTTTGGTGTGGGAAGTAAAAGATTAAGTATAGGTTATGAAACCAGTATGAAGTGTCGGCAATAGTAATAAGTGGATTACATCAAAGAGCAATATGGTGGGAGAGTTGATAAATCTGCTAGACATAATGGTTATGTTTCTGCCTGTTCAGAGGCAGTTTGCTTGTGTATATTAGTTGTAGAAGAGGAATAGTGGAGTGTTGGTATTCCTCCAACTCTGGATTGTAGGCTTCCCAGAAGAAACTGGATGGGCCACTGTGGGAAAGAAGATGCTGTTTTTTGGCCCAAACCAACATAAAATGTTTATTGTTCTTCTATTTAATAAACATTGGCTTTGTTTGATTTTTAAATAAACTTCTAAAAATGTGAGTTTGAATTGCTTATTTGAACTTAGCACACAAATTGGTGTTAATACTGGATCATGTCCATTAATCTTAGGTTGTCTTGCCAATGATACCATAATGATCCATTTTTTCCCCATTCTTGGAGCTGGTTAGGGACTGGTCCAAAAGTGAAAACTGTTGAAAAGTAGAACCCAATTTTTTTAGTTTATAAATGTTTCCAATGCTTTTTTAGCTAGCAAATTGCAAATGCACCGTTTATCTTACAAATTCCTGCTGCCACACAAAGATGGATTCTCATTAACTCTTTTGGGAATGGGATTAGACCAGGAGCTACAACATGGAGGAGGGCAATTTTGGCCTTTAGAATAGCGGAGAAAGGTTGAAAGAGTGCACTGAATGAATGAGATTTGGGCATAATTGAAAGCTACTGAAAGAGTGGCTCATCAGAAAATAAACCATCAGAAAGCAGGAGATACCTGTGTTTACTATTGCAGAGACGTGTCCTGAACGAGTAACAAATTAGTAAAAAGAGTTTCTTGTATATATGCAAAAATGGACAATGCAGTAAGTTGTCATGCAATTTAAGCCACATACACAACAACTGCTTGGCCTGTACTTTTCGTGGGGTTGAAAGGGCAGCAATGATGTGCAAAAATGATTTGGGGGAAAAAAATGGAAATTGATGCAAAAATTGCTTATTAGCTTTTGTAGATTAAGGGTGCAATCCTAATCTAGGATGGCTCAACCCATCAGTCTTCCTGTTCCCATGCTGATGTGGGGAAGCAAGTGCATGTCTATGCACTGGCCTAACCCTCCACCAAGAGTGGTGCAGAAGTGCCTTATGGCACTGTTGTGACACTCCCAAGTCAGTACAGGCTGAGTGCCTTATGGCACTGTCGTGACACTCCCAAGTCAGTACAGGCTGGCCTAACTGGAGGTTAGGATTGCAGCACTGGAGTCACCAGGGTAGTGTGGGGGGAGGGTGTGGCCCATACTATTTGACACGCCCGGGTGTGTGGGTGTGTGTGATGCAGAGTGGGGGGCTATGGCACCCCAAAAATACAACTTTGCGATGGTGCACACTACCCCCTGCAGTTATATGTCTTGGAGAGCAGAGTCCAATGCAACAATCTGTTTTGTCATAGCACCTTGCTAGCCAAAGTTATGGCCAAAAATGAAAAAGCCCCAAAATTTGCATATTGCAGATTTACTTGCAAGTAGGCAAATGTGCCATAGACTGCCAGAAAGAGCAGGCTGAGAGGAAGCCAAGGACACCAGAAGGGTCTTGATCCAAGGAACAGAGCCCCCAAAATCACCCCAGGAGGAAGTTTCTCATTTGCATTGTTTACATGTGAGCAACCAGGCGTGCTTTGGCTGTTGTGGAAGGCTTTCAGAATGGTTCTAATCCCAGGCACCTGGATCTTGAAGGGGCTCCAGAAGGCAGCCCCCCCCCCCCCCCACTGAAACTTGCTCAGCAAGTAAAGGGAATTTTTAAAAACAATTTTATTTGTAAAGACTTTGTAAAGTCCAAACTTCTCTTCTTCCTCTACTCAAGCCTCATCTGGATCTCCAGCCCTCTTCTCTCTTGGGTTTTAACACCTTTTTTTTTTTTTTTTGGGGGGGGGGGTGGAGGTTAAGGCAGTTTTGACTTTTAAAATTTTTTTTACCAATGTCCTCTTTTTCCAGGACATGTGCTCTTTTTTAGCCTTGTGCCCTGGAAAAGCCTTCCTTGTCCTCCATTTCCTTGTGAGCAGGCAGCATGTACTGTGCCTATAATTCATAAATAATATGTAATAAATTATATTTAATAATTTTAAATTTAATAATAATCAATAAACAGTGCAATCCTAACCATGTCTCATCAAATGTAAGTCTCATTGTGTTCATAGGATCTTACTCCCAGGAAAGTGTTTTTAGGATTGCAGCCATAGTGTTTAGAATCTGCCTATAGCCTACTTGGAGTTAATAAATTATGGCTCCAATCCTAGACACTTTCAGTGATGATGCAGCCTCAACACAACAAATTAAAGGAAGAAATACTCCCTTACTGTGAGGAAGCCTCTTTGACTGCCCACAGTGCTTGGATGCAGTGCGCAACATGCAGTGATGCATGTTGACATGGGTGCATCAGTGCTGGAAAATTGGATAGGATTGGGCTGTAAGAGGGGGGCTAAGTAGTTGTGGGGGCAGGTCAGTTAGCTTCCTGGATTTCTACAGCAACCAGCATCCATACAGAGAGAATCCTGCATCTTTGGGCATTCTAAGGTGGCTTCACAGCACATTGAAAATTGAAATTTTGTACATTTATGACCCAAGACATTATGACAAATGCCCCCAAATCCAGAGTATGGTAACTATGGGAGCATGTAAGAGACTTTACGTGCACCTGTAGTTACTGCACTACCTAGTGAAAACCTATGGGAAATTCATATTGGAATTCAGAGTAAGTTGTTCTTACACCAGAGCAAGGACTCCCTGTAGTTATTCTGGATTTTGCCCTTAGAGTGAAACTAGGACATTTTTATGTGGCTATTACAATCCATATTATAATACTGGCCTCACTATTTTGAAGAGGAATTAATTATATTACTGTATTAGACAATATACAGAAGTGTGGAGTACACAGGAGTATAGAAGATAAAACCCACAGGTCAGGAGAGGTTGTATTTCCAATTCAGCAACTAGGAATGTCACAATATTTCAGACTAGAGTGGTATTTACTAGGCTTTTATAAAAGGCTTTGAAAAAACAGGAGCAGGATTGGTTGGTAAACATACCCCTGAAACCACCATATCTTCTGAATTATGTGGATTTCTGAAAAGATGTATATCATCATCTCATCTCAAAAAGAGAAAGCTGAGGGTTATCAACATTCCATCTTGGGTGAGGAGAAAGTAATAATTTCCCTCACATTTTTAAAGTATCACTCTGCTTTTCCAAAACAAGACATATCTAACACAAATGTATGGGGAGGGGGGTAAGGTGGGTTTTTTTTTTTAAAAAAAAAACCATGTTACATATGGACCAAACATTTCATATTTTCCTGAAGTGCTTAAACTGGCATAATCTATTGAGGTATATTTTTTTCCCCAAAACCAGTTTTGGCCTCTCTTCCATTAACTCCTACAACGAAGTATTAATCCTAACATTATAAAGTTTTGCATTTACATTCCTTAATTTCACCACTACTAGTGGGTCATAATTCTGGCATTTTCAGAAAGAGTGAAAAAATACCATTTGATCATGCAGACACCACAAAAATTTCCTCTTGCTGCTCAGTCATAGTTAAAGATTAGTAAAGAATAGACACCACACACAAATCTCAACAGAGTGCTCTCTCTCTCTCTCTCTCTCTCTCTCTCTCTCTCTTTCTTTCTCCCCCCCTCTTTTGCAGCTGAGAATAATTAACTGTTCTTTTGTGACTGTCATTTGTTCTCAAGGAATTAAATGCCACCTTATTTCCCAGTACAAGAATTCAACTACCATCATTATGGCTTCATTTCAGGAGGAAGGAAAAAAAATCATAATTTATTACAGATTGTTCAGCATACGTGATAGGTTTAAATGCCACTGAAAGTAAATTGTGGCATGTCACGAAGGCCTTTTGCCATCACTGTAATTGATTTATAATTTCACATTTTAAATTAACAACATTCATTCATTGTACTCTCTATTATGTAAGTCTCCATCAGGGACTGGAGAATTATGGGTTCGATTCGACCACCACATTATAATCATCATCATAAAAAAAATAATAAAGTTATAGTGGCTTGAAAGATAAAAGAGAAAGTTATAGTCGTTTGAAAGAGAAAAGTGATACTGTAAGAGGTTTGGAGACCAATATCAGTCCTAAAAATTATGAGTTGGAGGTTGAGAATAGTATTTAAAAGCAAATTTCATGTGACTGTAGCCCTATTCACATAATGAAAAGGGATGTAAGGTCTACATGTGGAACAGGATGTGTGATCAGGAACACTGTAAACTGAGTGCTCTCTAGTCATACCTAGAGTACCAGTGGATATGGATATATATATTATGGAGCTATGAGTTTCTCCTCTGCTGAACTCCAATACAGCACTGGAAAAGGAGCTCTTTATGGAGAGAGAGAGAGAGAGAGGGGGGGGGGGCGGGGGTGGCTGTTATGTGTGGCCCATTGCTTTAAAAGCAAACCCCATATCAAACTGTGATTGCAACAGGCCTAGATCTTAAAAGCACTCTTGTGAAACATGGGTAGTGTGTGAATTTAAACATGCAGAATTAAAGATTTCGCCATATTCATAATGTGACCATTATGAACTCATTACCATAAAAATGCCAGCTGATTTTAAGTCCTGTTGATTGGGAAACATTTTCTCCATAGGTTTCACTGCCATGAGTAAGATTTGCTCTTGTTTCTCTCCCATCCTTCTCAAAGTGCAGAAAGTTCCTTGGAGGCTACAGTCTTACTTGGGAAGATGAACACACTGTTGCTTGTGCAATTGACGCTGCAATCCTAAACACACTTTCCTGGGAGTAAGACCCATTGAACACAATGCGGCTTACTTTTGAGTAGACATGGTTAGGTCTGAGCTCATTATCTAGCTCAGTGTTTCTCAAAGTGGGGGTCGGGACCCCTTTGGGGGTCGCCTAGTGCTTTCCTGGGGGTCGCCTAAAGACTCCTGGTGCAGGGGGCCAGGTCAGGCTTGCCAGACCTCCAGCTGTAGCTGCGCATGCACTGGGGCTGACTGACAGCCTCAGGGCCCAATCCTATGCATGCCTACTCTGAAATAAATCCCATTATAGTCAGGGGGGCCTTTACTCCCATGTAAATGTGGATAGGATTGCAGCCTCAGGGCCCAATCCTCTGCATGCCTACTCTGAAATAAATCCCATTGTGTTCAATGTGTGCATAGAATACACATTTCATTTGTAACAATGAAAATACATCCTGCATATTGGATATTTACATTATGATTCATAACAGTAGTAAAATTATAGTTATAAAGTAGCAACGAAAATAATTTTATGGTTGGGGGTCCCAAAACATGAGGAACTTATAAAGGGGTCACAGCGTTAGGAAGATTGAGAACCACTGATCTAGCTGAATCTTTGGACATAATGAAACCCTGCTGGAGCCTTACAGAAACTAGGAGGACTTTGGTAATTCATTTTATTTATCCATTCCTTTTGGATAGCAAACTAAAGATTTATTAATGTAATGGAAAATGTTAACTGGCAGGTAAAAATAATCCTCTTAATGAACGTGATTAAAAGAACAGTTGGAATACAGAAATTGCAGTGTGTGCAACATTGATGGAATTAATAGGCCTTAACATATTCAAAGAATCAATTAAAAAGCCTCTTCAGGGTTTCAAGTGAGCAGGAATACATTCAACTTGAAACAAGTAAGAGAAAATTAAAATGCAGATCTTTATTAAGAAAAAGAATATTTACCTTTTTTGATAAATTAAGGTAAAATGTTAAGTCTGGAAAAAGTTTTGCTTTGTGTATTCTGGTCTATTCCTAACTAGACTGATAAATCATTGCATGTGCAATGATTTTTTTGAGTTGGGTTCATGACAGCATTCAAGTTTATAGTTGAAACAAATTTGGTGAATAAAGTAGACCATATAAAATGTCAAAACATGGCCTTGAAATGAAAATTAGTCTCAAGACTGGAACTTTTAAAATAATTTTATCCAGGACTTCTTACAATTAGGGCCCAATCCCATCCAACGTTCATTGCTTAGGTATCTTGACAAGTAAGAATACAACACATTATATACAATATGGCATGACTTTAAAGCCATTTCAAAGGAATCACTAGCCCTGCTGTTCTCTAAAGGAGTAATAATTGTCAGTGCTGGGTGCTATTTTACTCAAATTATGATTGATAGTGCAGCAATTTTTGTGTTCTTATAAATATCAGTTCTTCACGCATTTTGTACTTAAGCTAAGTGTAGCTTCAGTGTCTGGGGGTGGTGCAAGTGGTTAAGACAGTGTGCCTGTTAACCAGTAGACTAGGATTTGAAACCCGGGTCCCCACAAGACAGGGTGAGCTCCTGTCCTTAGCCCAGCTCTGTGACACAGCTGGAACCAATTGTATTGGCTCTGCTGTTTCACTGGACTATTTCAGTGGCGTGGAGAGGGGGGATTTGCTGCTTGGGTAACAGCCTATCCTCCATATTAATCTACCCAGGCCTTCATGCTTCTCATGCAGCATTAAGCATGATGCCATAGTCTTTCAAGACTGATGGATGCCAAATTTTTTGTGCAGCAAAATCATAACTTGTGATGGAACAGGTAGGCTGAAAGCAAGTATCCCTTCCTCTATTTTGCCCTTCCCCTTGAATAAGATTAGGCTGTGTGATATATGTTATGATGACTAGAACTGCTTTCCCACAGATGGTCACAGTTTATGCACCAGTGAAGCTGTGCAAATGCATCCTTGGCTGCAGGGATCACCTGATCCATGTAAGGGCAGTACTGGTCGAGGTGCACCTCCAAGCTGTGAACACGGTTTTTGTGAACAAGGGGGTGCCACCCTACCCCAAATCAACAGCCAGCACTGACTTTCGTGCTGTGCATGAGCACTTGTGCTTTGTCTGGATGACATCTCAGCTTGATAGCATCAGAATGTTTCAGATGCCAAGCACTGACTTGGTAGCTTCACTCTCATTCCTTGAATCTCCTTTAATAATGCCATGACCTTACCTTGAGGTTTCATCTGCTTACACAACATTATAAACAGTGTTGGCAGAGCTTGAAAACCCAAGGAGACCCAGGGCATTAATAACAGTCCCTCAGTACTATTGCCTGGAATTTGGCCTCCACATAGAACCAGAACTATTACAAGGATTCCATTGCGGATGGTATCAAAATTCACTGAGAGGTCAAGCAGAACCAACCAGAATATTCCTCCTAGAGGTAAGCTCCATACAGCAAAATGAAATATGTTTCTGAGTAAACGTGTGCAAAATGAGCTACTAGATGCTTAAAATCATCAGATGGGTACTAATAGATTATAATGAAATAAAGGTCCTCTGTTGGCTTTGTAACAGAGAAGAACATTTTGAAAAATGTAACTATACTGATGAGCAGCCTTGAACTTAGCAAAGCAAAAGAATACAGAGTGTGACTCACAGAGACACACACATCTACCCTTGTGCCCTTTTGTTCATACAATCAAGATGTATGAAGTGAAGGCAAAGTGCGCTTAAGTGATTCTTCTGATTGATGGTGTGATTTAAGTATACTCTAGGCCCATTAAAGGGGAGTGAAGGACCTCAACAGACCTGGGCTTCAGAAAAAAAAAACCTCCTTTTTACAATTTTTCTATTCATATTTAAAGCTGTATTTCTGACCATGTCAGATTCAATTGATCAGATTCACATGATGGTAATCTGTGTTAACTATTGTTAGAAAATAAGTGTGAGGGATTTTTTAATTCATAAAAATGTATGGCAAATGCTTCTAGAATCCCTCCCCCAATACATTTGTTCTTATCTTTCATTTTGTGTGGTTCTCTCCTCAATACAGACATTTAAGAAGCAAAATATATCAGCTTTGATTGTATTTCTATTAGAAAACTGGTTAAAGTGCAGTTATAATTGCACTGAAGAAATTAAATAGCCTTATGTAGCCTTAGCTAACAAGTTTTTTCATTACCTTTTGAAATAGGAAGGAGACACTTTCCCCACAATAGAGCATTTGATTACCACAAGGGGAGTGTATGGAGGGTAGCGCTAATCGCAAGAGAGCGCTGCTGTTTTTCCTCTGAATGCAAATGAAACATATTGAGCACTACAAGGAAAAAATTAATAATAAAAATTGAATATCAAAGCTATAAAGTTCAGATTACATTTGCTCCCTAGTGCATGGCAGTTCTACATGCTTTCAATGTTTAATGTCAGCTGGAGTTATTACTGTATATTTTGTTTTGAGGCATCAGAGTTCTTCTCCCTCTCGTTTTTGTAAAAAATAATTCTGGATCATAGAATGCAAAGAGAAGTAGGGAATAGAGATAATAGACATGATTAGGCCTGTGCCTGCATGGAGGTAGGCCTTACATGTGTTCCTGGCCAGATGAGGAACCACAGTATGCACCCTAATTGTATCACCTTCGTCCGAGGATGCTGTCAGGGCTGTGCTCTGAGTCAGAATTTTGCCAATAGTACAGGTCAAATGTTTTAATTTAGATTCCCCCAGTTCTTCCATTAATACCAAATAGTTGGTTGGCATGAATAATGTTGTGTGTTTCGTGGGTGGCACCAGTAGTGGGCTTCAGGGGGTTCTCACAGATTCTATAGAACCCTTTGCTAATGAGTGCTTGGTTCTGAGTACCGGTTCCTAATGGGACATAGAACCTATTGTTAATTTAGGTTATTAGGACATAGAACCTGTTGTTAATTTATTTGAATCCCGCCACTGGGTGGCACCCAGGGTGAGGATGAAGAGATGATACTATCATGTCAAATTTGCATCATTGTGTTACCCGTGCCTCTGGAACGGCTTTGATTTGGAACAAAATTGAGGTGTGGCTGGGTGGGGGCCCCTACCCCAGTGGAGAGCCCGGCAAACCTCTGGAGCATTGCAGGGGATTGAGTCACCCCAGCCTAGCTATGCCACTGGTTAGCACAAGTGCAGCTTTTAAAAAAGGGCTTCATATAGCTGAATTAGGGCTATGAGGATTGTGATATGGGAAAAACATTTTGTGAGATGGGAAAAACCAGAAAATAGATAATTTTAGATTGACTTTGAATAAACCAAAGAAGGAAACTATCCTTATTCTGTTAAACTGTGACTCACATGACTGATAAAATATCACACAAATTTCTGCACTGATTCCTTCAGTTTCGGGGATTTGATTTGCACTCTGGTTCTCTTCCTCTTGCACATACTTACCTTGAGACAGAAGCCATTGTTAGTTCTCTATTGTTCCTGGAATCCTCCCTACAAAGCCCAAGCGAAGCCTCTATTCTGTGCCTGTGGATAAGCAGTGCAAGTAATCTCTGGGGAACATGTGTTCTGGGGCTGGGGGCATTATAGCCAGTGTCTTCTGGATCCCAGGTCTCACCTTGCACCTCCTCTGGAGCCTGCACCTCTTCTGGAGCAACAGATTCCTGCCTGCAGCTTTTTAATTCTCAGCTTTCATCCTCGATCCTCTGGTAGTATGCGGTCAGACTGGTAAATGAATGTAATGGATTCACTCAGTTGAGAGATACAGCCAGTTTTCTCATATTATAACTCTCACATCTGCACATTGCAATTTTCACATTCTCAAAATTCCCACATGCTCACATTGGTGCCCATCCAAAGATACAGAGGTTGCAGGAAGTCTAATAGAACTACAGGTCTATTGTAGAGATTTCATAAATATCCCTATTTTCTCCTGGGTCCATTTTTCTCTTTCTTCTCTCTCTGTTTTTAGTGAACTGACAATCTTAATTTCTTCTTGTAATGGTCTTGAAAACATATTTAAAGGTAAAGGTGTTCCCTGCAGTTTGCCCTGCTGGTTGTGACCAACTCCAAGGTTGGTGTTCATCCAAGGCCGAAAATCCAGCATTATCTGAAGACATTTCTTTGGTCATGTGGCCCACATGACATATAGCTAAAGATGCATGAAATGCTGTCTTCTTCTTACCAAAACTTCAGTGTCTTTAACCACTGAGTCACTGCAGCTCTTGAAAACAAGTCTATGGGCTCAATCCAGAGTAACTACAGGAGCACATAAGAGACATTAGGTGCACATGTAGTTACTGTACCAGCAAGTGAAAACCTATGGGAAATTCATATTGCAATCCAGAGTAACTTTTTCTTACTCTGGAGGAAGGACTCACCATAGTTACTCTGGATTTCACCCTACATCTAATTTGTATTCAAATTAATTATGAATTAATTACCTTCTTAAAGGTATTTTTCATACACAGAAATTATATAACTAGAGCACAGTCCTAACCATGTCTACTCAAAAGTAAGCCCCATTGTGTTCAATGGGTCCTACTCCCAGGAAAGTTTTTTTAGGATTGCAGCATGTGGGTCAGTACAAAAATACTACCTTTTTATACATCTCATCCTTGTCACAAGATGAGGAACAGATGCAGGCATGACATTCCTGCGGGAGAGCAAAATACCAAAGGAAATCAGAGGATAAGTCACTGTAACGGATCAAGAAATTACATGGTACAAAACTTAATTTCCCTCATAAGACTTTATCAGTATGGGCAATATAAGAAATTAGGTATATAGTATTTTAAAACCCAGTAGGTCCATATAAGGTCATAACTGTGCTTGAGCATTGGAACAAAATCCCCAGAATTGCCTGAACAAATTCTCCATTGTAAAGAAGCACAAACCTCGTCTAAAAAATGGTTGTCAGTACACATAACCCGCACATTTCCATAGCATTTATTTTGGAAGTATAATGCACCTTATGATTTGTACCGCAAGGGATCGCTTTATGAGTGGCACATCGTGACATTGTGCCTAACAAGCTATGTGTGAATTTACTGTCAGTCTGCAAAATACTTTTTTTTCCTCCTGAAGGGGTAAAAAAAAACAGTAACAACCCCAAAGCTTAAAGTGTACTCGTTAAAGGCCCAGTGAATACCACATTATATTGTAATGTAGCTTTTCTGGGAAAAACAAAATCCTTTGAAGCATTTCCAGCCAACTCCTTGGAGAGGTAAACATATTTTCTGAGGCATGATTCTAGGTTAAAGAACTATGTCCCACACTTGTTTACAAAGCAGTGCAACAGCTGTTGTGAGCCACTGGTCCCCCTTTGGACAGACAAGATGCATTTGGATCCATTGCACTGAGCCGTGAAGCAATTTTGCAGAAGGGATCAGCTAGTGGCGGTGCTGAGAGGTTTGCCAGGATGAAGAACAGCTAATGACATTAGGCATGTTTCTGTTCTGCTTCCTTTATTTCAGAAATCATCAGTATTAATCACTGGGATGAGAACTTTCAATAGCACAGACTTGTTTATTATTTTGGGCCCCGTTTTTGTATTGTAGAACTAGCATGGATGCCACATCTATGTGGCCAGTGGTGCAATCCTATTCAGGGCTAGGTGCTGTATATTTGCAACAAGGGTGTAGGGAGAACTGGTGGACAGGTGAGGCCCTCCAGGGTTGGCCCATCACCCACACTGAGTCAAATCTGTGGGTGACGAACCGATGAATAAGGAGGTGCCACCTGTGTATGTAATCATTTTATGGAGCAAAAGAAAGAGCTTACTAGCCCCTAAGATGTTCATATCCTTCTTCCTTGAATTCAAGTGAGTCAAAGCCACAGAAGTGTCAAAAATATGATCAAATGCTCATTGGTTCTTAGACCAGTACTTTTTAGGCCAGCCATTTTTAGCCACTGTACTGTGGCACATTAGTATGTTGCAAGTTGTGTGCCACAGGAATTTGGAGAAAACCATTTATTAGTAGGGCAAATGGAGGTTGTGAGTTCCCTACTGGCAGCATGGTGTGCCTTGTCAGTTATCAAAAACCTGATGGTGTATCTTGATGATTTTAGTGCCTTAAGAAGAACCCTGCTGGATCAGGCCAAAGGCCCATCTAGTCCAGCTTCTTGTATCTCCCCATCAGATGCCTCAGGGAGAGATGCCTTGTTGGTGTGAGGAAAAAGGTTGAAAGATGTTGTTTTAGGCATTTGTTTTTGGTGCCAGTCCAAGACGAGACCAGAGGTATCTAAACAAATGCTTTTCCTGCTCCCCTTGTTTGATGTTATGCCACAGCTCCTTTTGCTGCTTGGATTGGAAAGTAAAGATGGATGAGTACAGAAAGCATGGAGGGGAACAGAGTGGTAGACCACTATTCTAGCCTTCCATTCTGCTCTGACATTTTCTTCCTTTTCTTATCCAGGAGGTGGGAGGAGTAGCAGTGGAGAAAACAGGTGTCTCTCACCATCCTATTGCCTGAGGCAACCTCAGTGGTGGGATTCAAATAAATTAACAACAGGTTCGATGTCCTAATAACTTAAATTAACAACAGGTTCTATGTTCCATACCACAGGGCTGTGGGTGGCGCAAGCGGTTAAGACACTGTGCCTGTTAACCAGCAGGCCAGGGTTCGAGACCTGGGTCGGCCCCACAAGACAGGGTGAGCTCTTGTCCTTTGCCTAGCTCTGCGACACCAGCTGGATCCAATCGTACTGGCTCTGCCTTTTTTTTCAGTGTAGTGGAGAGGGGGGATTTGCTGCTTGGGTAAGTTAATCCTCCATAACAATCTAACCCAGGCGTTCGTGCTTTGCATGCAGCGTATGCAGCACTGAGCATGATACCATAGTCTTTCAAGACTGAGGGAGGCCTGCTCTATGTCCCATTAGTAATTGGTTCTCAGAACCATGTGCTCATTAGCAAAGGGTTCTATAGAACCCCCTCAGTTGACATCGTGTATGGATTAGCCCAGCTCTCCCTTCCTAAGACAAAAAGGGTCCAAACCACTTTGGGAACCACTGTTGTCAAATAAATTTTATACTAGTCGAAAAAAATCCGTAATTGGTTAGCTAGCATTTGTGAAAATGGAAATGAAACAGCATGGATGGGATAAATCAGATGGAACAAGTGAGGCAGAAGCAGGTTAATACTTGCCTGAAAACATTTCCATTATTTTGTCATATTGAGCCGTCAATAACATTTCCTTGTTAAACATTTCTGAGTGTTGGAAGAGAAAGAAACCCTCGTCTTAAAGGAATCAACATGAACATTCCAGTTTGGGTCCTGTGCTGTCAAGTTTTTATTCCTTCTTGACAGATAAAGTGCCATAGATTCAAGAGCTGTAGTCACTCAGATGTTAACAGCAACTTCAGATGTCCTTAATAGCGTCAGCTAATTCACAACAGGCATGTTGCAGCTTGGATACTATGGCAAGCACATACGTTTTTCTTTCAGTTTTGTGAAAATGATGTGAATAACTGTCTGGGGGTGAGTGTGGGATTGGATCCTCAAACTCAAACCAATCTCTGTCCTGCTTGACTCATAGATATTATATTTCAGCACAAGCTCAAATTATCCTGGAATTCCATACTGCCATGACCATATTGCAAGCCTGGTTGCCTTATGCTGAGACATACCACTGAAGTCCATGTTCTTTGGAAGCAACTCTCCAGGGTTTTGGAGTGTGGGTATGTTTCCAAGCTTTAACTGGAGATGCTGTGATTTGAACCTGGAAACATTTATGTTCAAAGCATTTGCTGAATCTCTGAGCCATAGCCCCTCAATAAAGGGTGATCCCCACTGTCGGCAGCCATTTCCCTGTTCATTTTGGAACTGGGGTACCTGAAGGACTCCTATATGAAGCTGCCCAAGACTGACAGCACATTCCTGTGCATGTTTAGTCAGTCCCATTGCAGTCAAAAGGAATTGTATAGGACATGTGTATAGGAGTGCAGTCTGACTCAAAACATTTGTCCCCTGACTGGTTTTGGTTCCACAGGACTTCCAAGAAGGGTCTTTTCTATGCCTACCTGAGATGCCGACAACTCAAGACTCATTGCATGTGGCCTGTGCTCTGCCACTAAGCTGCACCCTCATCACAATGCATCACCAAAATTATTTATCACTCATGGCATGTGACAGGCCACCATTACATCCAAATGTTGGATTATATAGTTATACATTTCTTTCTCCTTTGGATGCTAGTGTATTCCGTCAAATGCTCATCAGTCATCACAATTAGGCTAGGCTAGTAGTAATCTAGTGTGTGTTAGATCTAGTCCACGAACATTTGGAGTAGTAAGCCTGTATCTGGGTTATATTTAGGAGGAGGAGAAAGGGTTCTAGTTTAGCCTTTCTTTCAGATTTTCTGAGTGCAGGGATGCATGTTCATAGGGGGCAGCCACTGCTATGGTAATACTCTCCAGATATAGGCTTCCCTGTTCATATGCAGGATGTGAGGCATGAGCTGATGCTTCTGCATTATGAACATGGGGCCTCAGCTTCTCTCCAACACTTTGTTATACTCCCAATGTAATATTTTATCACACATTCCTTACACACAGCCTGTCCCACACCACCACAGAAATCTTCCCCATTAGCAGCTCCAGTGTCTGGTAACATTAATCTTCTCCACAATGCTAGGAGTGGGACTATGAATGATTTATTGTAATTATCTGTTCTGGTAAAGTGGAGCACAGGTGAGGCAGTCGTAGTTGTGGTTAAGAGGATGGATTCTATCACAGAGCAACCAGGGAGAGAAAAAATATATTGGGTTTCCTTTGTGTGCCTGCTTTCTTGTACAACCCCACACATTATTTGATTAAACAGAGGGAGAGACATATATTTGAAGAAGTGATGAGTTATCAACATTATCAAATATGGGCATTCACATTCACAATGAATGCAACTGACCAACACTCACTGATAATGATATCATATTATTATGATCAAAGACTAGATATTGATAAGTGGTTCATGTTTGTACTGCTGAGTGAGGGAGACTGGCCAGATCCAAACTTGGTGAAGTAAATTTGTGTTGGCCAAGCTCAGCCAACATAGTGGGTAGGGCAATGGAGAGGTGGGACGGAGGCATTCCAGGGCAGGGGGAGGACAGGCAGTGGGCTGGACTCTGGGTGGGTGGGCAGGGAGCAGGAGGCAGAGCCAGGACCCAGCAGTTGTGCTGCATCCTAGCCCCTTTTCTGGGCAGCCCATGGCAGTCCCAGGATGCTTGGATTTGTGATCCTATTTAAGATGTTGCAGATCTAAGTAGCCCCACTGGGGTGCAGCAACATTACCTGAGGTAAGTTTCCCTTTGCCTCAGGTATGCACAGCTGCAGCCCATAACACGTGCTGGACATAGCACCGGTATGCCTATCTGCCCACTACGGCACAAGTTAGGATTTTGGTGCCCACCTTGTATTTCCTTTGTGAGGGAACACTAAAGGTTTTGACCTGAATAATAATAAGAAAGTCAACTTAGAAGAAACAAATTTGATCTTGAATCACACCCTCTGTTAATAACATTTCCCCAGAGCAATTGTTCCTTAGACACAATGTACATTACATCCATCTAAACCTTATTGTTAAGTATTATTAAACTTTTTAAAAATGTTGCAGATAGTTAGACATCTAGTCCAGAATTTGAGGCAAACTGAGAAAATAAGTAATATATTTGGAGGTCCAGTATACATTTTGACAACACAGAGAGGAGAGCCTTGTTGCATTTGTTGTTTGCTGTAAACCCCAGTTCAGGGGCCAGATGTGGCCCACGGCGACTCTCTGGTCCCCTCCAAGCTTTTGACCCTCTTGACGAAACACAACTGGAGTGTGGTCATGTGTTTGGGGGTGCAATCTTAACTTACAGTTAGGCTCAGCATAAATCTTATGCTGACTTGGTGCTTCTGCTCCACTCCTAGGGGGGAGGGTAGGTCAGTGTACAGGTATACCCTGAACTCTCCACACCACCATGGGAAGATGCAGGGCCAAGTTTGACCAATGGCCCAACGAATGAAGAACCATGGGTGTTAGATGTTCTGTGCAGCTGGCCAACCCTCTGAACCCTTCCAGTAACAGTTATCCACTACAGTGTTTTTACTCATGAGGAGAGCAGAAAGAGTAACCCAATTATTGGCTGTCAGTAAACTTTTGAGGGCCTAAAGTAGTGCTTAACCCAAAGGGTCCTCATCAACCTGAAAGCAGCACTGGTATTTGGAAACAGTAATGTGTCAAGCAGCATGCATGCAATCTTCAGGATCAACCATTGTTTCTGATCTCTGTGTACTATTAGCCACTCTAGTCTAGCTAGGATATTATCACATCAAACTTTGAATGACTTCCCCTGAGAAGTTGGTGGATGCAGAAGGCTTACCTGGGATCCTGGTGTAACATTACATCATTATGTATTATTACATCATTTTGTTACATCAAATGAAGTAACTGGTGGCTGAGACTGTGCCCTGTAACATAGCAAACTGGGAATGGCCAGAAGCTAATGCAACAGGTCACTTGCCATTCAGGGTTCTGTGGACTCATCCACCTCTCACAACTGCTGGTAACTTTTTGCTGCTCCTGGCAAGAGCACAAAGCAACAGGGCTCGAAGATCACCAAAATGAGTCAATCATGAGGCAGACTATTGCATTCAATGCAGTATCCTGGAAATTTGGGGGTGACATTATAATGTCATTATGTCACCTCTGAACTTCTGGGTCACCAAGCTGCAGAAAGTCAGCCACACATTGAGCAGTGTTCTCAATCGGGACATCTTTGGCTCTTCCTCTAGATGTCTGGTTTTCAAGTTACCTGTCTTCAGTGTAACAGTACTTCCAACCTTTCAGCAGCCTCTTTAATGCTCACTTGTCTTTAGCCAATTTGAGCCACAACAATCCATGCTTTTTTAACAATACATGCTTTTGTTGTCAGCAATGATAAGACAACGGGAACAAAAAGGACAACATGTCTGTTCCCCAACTCTCCTGTAGTCTCCTGCTCAGTTATGGGAATCATGGCCAATATTTTCCTTTCATAATTTTCATTCCAGCAAAGACAGTGATAATAAGTGTAATTACAGTCTGGGCAAAATTGACTATAGCCTTCCAAGTCCAGTAAAATTAACTTAATGGCTAATGTAATGAATATGTCAATTAATTCCTCACTGCAACAGCCTATCTCTATTGGTAACATTAAAGCCTGATAAATGAATAAGGTTGTTGAAATTAATTGTTGTACATGTAATTTTGTGAGGATAATAACAATGTAGACCAAAAAATGCTTTTTTGACCTGGGGTCAATCCACTTACTTCATTCCATTAACTTTACTGGAGTTCCTTTGAATTATATTCCATTCCAGTGGGTAACTTATATTACGGTATATTCCAGTGGGTAACTCAACAGGTCCATAAGCCATTATCCCTTGTCATCATTTCATGCAGCCTTTTCCCTTGCAGGTAGGTCCCTGGCTCAGCATGGCAGCATGTGCTCTGCATGCAAAAAAGTTCTAGGTTCAGTCTCTGGCATTTCCAGGTAAGACTAGGGAATGATTCAAGTCTGTGATTCAAGTCTGTGATCCATGCAGATAATACTGAGCTCAGTAGTCCAGTGGTTTGACCCAGTATATGACAACTCTGCATGCTTATTCAGCATTTACAGTTGCCAGGTTTTTGACTGGAATTGGCTCCACTGAGTTTCAGTTCCTATCCAAGGAACTAGGAATCACAAAAGTATCATCTCAATATGTGTGAAGTTCCCAGGACTGCTGCTTTTTGTAATAGGGCCGTTGTGATCTTCTGGAAGCTTATTAAGTTTAGATGTTCCTGGAGGCTTGATGGGATTGCTACAAGACCACCTATTATTATTGGAATCACAGTGGCTGTCTTTTTTCAGATTCTTTGAATTTCTATTTGTAAGTCCTTATACCATGTGATCTTCCTGTGTTCTTTGTCTTGAAGCCGATGATCTCTGGGTATTGCAATGTCAATGATCCAGACCTGTTTTTCCTCAACCACAGTGATGTCTGGTGCATTATGCTCCAAGTATCGGTTGGTTTGAATGTGGAAATCCCACAGGATTTTGGCCTGTTCATTCTGGACTATCTTTTCTAGTTTGTGATCTTATCAGTTCTTATATCTTACCAGGTCATACCAGTAGGTTGTACTTTTGGCATAGATTCCAAAATCTATGTATCATGGTGGCCACTTTATTATGTCATTCCAGACATAATCTTTCTGCAGCCACAGGTTGTGTGTTGCACAATGTCTTCGGCCTCCTTGCACAGCCAGCACTTGTTCTCTGTCTGGCTCTTGTCTATTTTGGCCTTTATCACATTTGTTTGCAGTGCTTGTTCTTGGGCTCATAACTATAAGGCTTTTTTTTCGTTCCTTTCCTTAGCCATTGCCATGTTGCTTTGTTATCAATATTAACATTATCCTGAATGTTGTTCAGGTATTGCCCACGTTGTGCCTTATTTCGCCACCTGTCTCTTCTGTTCTTATCTGCTCTTTGTAACCCATTTTCATTTCATCACACTTTATGAGCCTCTTTGAGGTGTTCTTCTTGACTTCCCCTTAAATACTCTACGAGGGATAGTTTTTCTTTTTCCACTGACTGCTGGACTTGAATCATGCCCCGTCCTCCTTCCTTGCATGGTAAATATAATATCTACATCACTTCATGGGTGTAGTGCATGATTGATTGTCATTATTTTCTGGGTTTTTCTATCCAAGTTCATTGACCTTAACTCTGCATGGTGCCCGGATAGGATTTGGCCTTTAGATGCAAATGACATGGAAGCCAAGAAATGCTTCTACCTTTCTGGCTGCAATCCTCAGCTCCAGTTAGGCCAGCATAAGCCTAGCCTAAGCGTAAGTCCTGTGCTGGCCTGGGGTTGTCATAAAAATTATGCAATACACTTCTGTACCACTCCTAGGGGAGGGTTAGGCCAGTGCACAAACTTGTGCTTGCCTTCCTACATCACTATGGGAATGGGAAAACTGATGGGTTGTACCAGCCTAGGTTAGGATTGCACCCTTTGGCTATAGGTCAAGGCTGAGATCTGCTATTTTGTATTATTATAGTTGTTCACATCTGTAAGTACTAAAGTCCATATTGGATTTCAAGGGTCTCAAGATAAGATGTGTTTGATGAATTAGAAGCAAATAATTTGTGTATGAATGAAGATGAAGACAAACTTTTCACGTATTAAAAATGAATAATAAAATCATTGTACCACATAATAAAATCATTAGGCTGCAAAAAGAAACCCAAGCATACAATTATACAGAGTGGAGAAACTAAATGAAATGCAATTAAAAGGTTCTAATTAGGTTAACTAGTATACCAGTCAGTGCTTTGTTCTCATGAGTTGGGTTTTGGAACAAGCTGCATAACCACTAGCACAGTATTTTATTTTGAACAGCGCAAAGGATGCCAGGAAGCTCACAACTGGAGTACATTTGGTTATATGATAGATATAACTATCTTGATAGAGATAACCTTGGCGCATGCACAGGTCGTTTCCTCCAGGTCGGCGCAGGCGCAGTGCATCTCCTCCCTGGTGTGCTGAACCCCTCTTAGCTAGCGGATCACTAGCGGGGGGGGGGTCACAACCGGTTCAGGCGATCCGGTCCGAACCGGCTTGGGCCCACCACTGGTGTGCTGTGAATGGTTCACGTGTCACAGGACTGTGGAAATGGTCATTTGTTTAGTAGGGCAATTGGGGATTTCAACCCTCTTCCTGCAGCATGGAGTGTCTTGTCAATGGTTAAAAAAAACAACAACTAAAAACTGATGGTCTGCCCTAACAATTTTAATGCCTTGTTAGTGTTAGTTTAGGTTGAAAATCACTGTGATAGAGTTAAGTTCTTGAAAACTCCTGAGGATAGCAGATCCATGTTACTGGGAGGTAAGCCTCTCCTTCACCTAAACCAATTGATCCTATTGGAAATCAGCAGCACTAATTGCAGGCTTAACATTTTTAAATCTTCAGATTGTGGTAAAGTGGTGATGGATCCTAACTTCATGGTATAGCTGCTCACTGGAGTCTATTATGGTGTATACCAAATGGACAGTGGGAACAAGGTCAGGTATTGCTGGATTATATAATTTACATGGCACAACCCTATTCCTAGCCATTGTTGGTTGCAAATGCCATGAAGAACTTGTTACCCTATAACGCTCCTGATGCATCACAAGGAGGGCAGAAGGTACTGAAGGTGGAGGTTCCTCCAGCAGTTCTGAGGAGTTCTCAGACTGTCATTATTGCTGGAGAAGAGAAGATGCTGAGGATATAAATGGAAGAGAAGAATCTGTGAACCTTAATGATGCTGATGAGGGATTTTCATCAGGCGTATACCTGAGTAGTTGGCCTGTTGGGGCCAAACCTCCTTCATCCACATCCCAAAGGGGTAGTTTAAGAAAAGGAGCAAGTGGACATACAGCTAAGGATAAAGAAATTCCCCTGGCTGCCAAATCCAGTGAGAACTCTTGAGAGTCTATGCGTAAGCCGTACCTATACCAGTCAATTGACCTCATACAGATTCAATTGAAATTATTCCAACCAAGAAATACCTGAGCCTCACTTCTGAGCAGGTGGTGCTGAAAGCCAATAGTAAGACCCTGATCCAAACTGCCAGAGCTTCTTCTAGTAAATCATTTGACTATGTACATGGCAGTCAAGCAGATTCTAATATTGGTATTGGTAGTGATGGGGTTTCTAACTTAGCAGCTGGGAACACCAATAGATTTTCAACCATTAGTCTACAGGAGAATTGCATAGGCCAAGTTGGAAATTGTAAAGATGTCTTCTCAGCAGGAGTTCCTCTGACTAAGCAGTCCTGATCCCGCAGTTTCAATATGCCACTGATATGCCAGGTTTAGCTTTGTTGTCCTTCATGTAGTTTCCTCTCCACCTATTTCTTCCTTGCGCAGAAACAACAGCTGTCATCCTATAGTGTGAAAATTCTGGCTTTTGTGAGACCCGAGTACTGCAAGAAGGAGTAAGCTCCCATCAATTGCTAACCTAGTAGTTCAGAAGCATGGAAATGCAAGTAGATAAATAAACCTTGATGGGAAGGTAACAGTGTTCTGTGTGCATGCAGGCCACATGTCAACCGAGGAGTCTTCAGATAGCGCTGGCATTATGGCTTAAGAAATTGGGATGCACACAGCTCCCTAGAGTCACAACTAACAGGGCAACCTGCGGGGGACACCCTTATCTTTTATGAGTCTATGAGTCCCATCATTAGATTGTAGCCCTGAATTCCTTATGTTGATTATGTTCTATGTGAAAATGATCACGATTGACAACAGACCTCACCGCATCCACATTCTTTTCCAATTTTGACAAAAGGTGTCCTGATAGTTATTTGTCTTCAACACCTTCTTGTCCTTCTTTGAAGGGCATGTGCTATTGGTCCACTTGTGCAGTAGTGTAGCTTCTCCATAAGCTTTCCTCACCATTTCTAAAGTTTCTGATGCACTTTAACAACATTTTCCCCAAATTTTATCATGTACCACTGTTCCAAACTTGCTTGCATATTTCTTAATATGAGACACTTGAATATATTGCCACAAAAAAGAATGCCTTAACTCCGACAAGGCCCCAAATGCAACTGATCAGTGTTCGAACCTACACCTGGCATTCCACCCCAGGAGACCTTGGCCAGTTTCTCCCTTTACACAGTGCCTGAACATAGGAGCTTCAGTCTTATTATTTTCTGGACTCACCTCATATGTGTGAGCCCTCAGCAGTAGCTAGCCTGGCCAACCCCTGACACGATCTGATCCCCTGTAGCACACAGGCACCTTTTAGGGAACAGTGTGACTGCATCACAAGAATGCCCTACTGCGTGCAGATAGATCATGTAGTGTTCATTCACTGCTGCTTAACAAAATATAAGTAAAGATTATGAGATGAGACATAATCCAACAAGGTCACATCAGGGTCTGTCAGCACGTGGATAAAAGATGCTAATAATTTCCGATTCCACATAGACAAACTCATCCAAACAAATGGTTTTAGGCTAGATTTGAATATCCCCTCTGTGAAAGTAATGCCGCTTGGTTAGAATTATTAAAACATGGGGTGGAGTCAAAGCTAGCCATATGGTGAATGCCATAATCAGGGCAGACCTGTCACGGCCAGACACGTTGGGAAGGCAGGCGAAAAGAAATTGTCCTGAAAGGACAACATGCATCCCGCCATGAAGAAATGAGGACAGAGGGCTGTGGGCAATGCATTGTCCAGTGAATGACACTTGTGCTGATGTGAGACAACAGCGGGAGCTGAGCCATGTCTATGCAAAGTTGATTATGGTGGATGGGACCTTTCAATCCGGCCTTGAAAAATCCTCACCATATTATAAAACACTCACTTCTGTTGTGCTTTATAGAAATACTGGGTTACTCATGAGATCCAATGACTAATAAATGGATGAGGATAAATAACTGAGTATAGAATCAGGACCTCTTTGTATGTTCAACCTACAGCACTAGTCTAGGTCTGTTCACTCAGAAATCTCATTATGTTTCATGGGGCTTAATCCTAGAAAAGTGAAAACTGTAGGTCTGCTTACTCTTTCATGCAGTAGGAAAGCATCAAACACAAGATATTTCACTCTCAAACAATCTCTGTCTGCAAGTTGTTTCCCACGCATTTGTAAGGAGATAAGAAATAAAACACCTTTCAAAAATGGACAAAATTATTCTCTTCGCCTTTCACTCTCTAAAATTCAGGTTAGGCTGCAATCCTAACCACACTTTCCTGGGAAAGTACTATTGAACTCAATGGGGCTTACTTCTGAGTAGACATGCTTAGGATTGCAATCATAGCTAATTAACGTCTCAATAATCATTGCTCCAACCTTTGCTCCAACCTTCAAAAATACCTTCCTAAGTTTGCAAATCTTGAAATCCACAAAAGATTCTTGTTCTTGGCTTTGTAGGAGTACCAGTAAATGTCCAGAGGTATTCTGAAGGTGGCAGCAACAAATCTGATTATTATGACATTAATTGGCCAAATTTATTTAAGAAGCTGAGGAAGCAGAGAAAAAAGAGAAGGCACTGCATGAAAACAAACAAAAAAAAACCAGAAGAAATAATTGGCCAAATTAGTTTGAATGCATCTTGACACGCTCTGTTGGATGAAGTGGTGTATTTGTGGGCAATCTGGAGCCTGACTGATATTTTTTAAAGCAACCTCCTAAACCTGCACCCTGTGTTAACCAATTTTGAAACCTGCACTGATGTATGTCATCAGGTGCAGTCCTATCCATGTCTACTCTGAAGTAATCTCCATTGTGTTCAATAGGTCTTATTCATAGGAAAGTGTCCTTAGGATTGCAGTCATCATCTATTTAGGAGCATAATTTTATTTTCATTCACAACAGATCCATAAACACCAACTTTGGCTGCAATCCTTACTACACTTTCCTTGGAGTAAGTACTATTGAACACAGTGGGACTTACTTCTGAGTAGACATGGATAGGATTGCACTTAGAGCCAGTTCTTTGGACTATGGAGCACACCTCATTTCCAAGAATGGGATGTTTAGGAACTCAGGTCGCCTCCCCCTGCACTCAATCCCAAAGGTAGAACATGGTTAATATTTGCAGTTTATTTAAGAAAATTTAAAAAACAAAACAAAAACATAATTGCCTGCATCTGCCACTTGTGGAAGTACAATATAACAACAATCATGCGTAAAAAACATCCCCATCTCCATTATCTCATCTTCCAATACTTACAGTGGTAGCTGAAAATTCTTATTTTCAATACAGTTAGAATGTTGATGGTTCCCTCTCAGTCGGCTTGATTGACAAGGACTGTCCCAGAAAAGGAAGACAGCCTTAACAGGAAGCCTTCCAACAGGAAGTGGGTGAAATAGGGTGCAATGCATTTTTCTCCCTATACTTTGCTTTGAAGAATCAGTGACTGAGGGATGCTCTGCTCCAACCCCCGGACCTAGAAGCATGAAATTCAGGGAGTGTGTCCCTTATTTCACATGAACACCCACCAAGAACCAATGTGGAGAAATTTAACCCTTAAAGGGCTGAAAAGGGGTGCAACATATTTTGTCCTATACTTAACCAGGAAGACTGACCAACATCCAGCAATTTGGTGTTCAGTGCCCAGTGCAGTGGGGGGGGGGGATGTTGATAGGAGGGAGGGGTTGCACTGGGGAGAATGTTATGCATGGAGGGTTGCACATGGGGAGACGATGTGCATGGGGGTCTGATGCACATGGGGGATGTATGCTCATGGGTAGATGATGTGCATGGGGGTTGATGAGCATGGGGGGATGATGAGCATGCGGGGTTGATGCGCATGGGGGACTGATGCGCATGGGGGATGTTGCGCAGGGGATTGATGTGCTGTGGGGGGATGGCATATGGGGGAATTTTACTCCCGCAACAAAGGTATGCTTTTCTCTAGTTGAGAATAAGAGAACCAGCTTTGATTGTTTCCAGAATAAACTTCTGGACATTGTAAAATGCCATGCCAAGCATGCAAATCCCTTCTAACAAGGTATTTTATTTATCAAGTCAATTGCTTTCAAACCTAAGTAATTTTATAAGTGTCTTGGAAAACACAATCATATTAAGAGAATACACATAGCTGATGCTGCTCCATTTCTGGAAAGGAGACTTTCAGGCACAAACTGTATATAGTAAATTGAAGCAAAGTGGAATGAATTCCTTGAATAACCAGTGTCAAAGAAAGTGAAGAAGATATGAACTTGCCTCATGTTGTGTCAAACAAATGACCCATCTAGGCTGCAAGACTATGCACACTTTCTGAACCCCCCCACTGAGTACAGTGGAACTTCCTTCTGCACTGGCAACACAGGAAAGTACTCTTGATCAATCTACAGATTAATCACAATTCTAAATATGTCTGGCCAAAAGTAGGATGGACTGATTTGATCTCCTTGCAGTCCAAGAGACTCTCAAGAGTCTTCTCCAGCATCATGATTCAAAGGCATCTATTCTTTGGCTGTTAACCTTCTTTTTGGTCCATCTCTCACAGTCTTACATTACTGCAGGGAAAACCATAGCTTTAACTAGACGGATCTTTGCTAGCAAGGCGATGGCTTGACTTTTAATTTGTCTAGCACTTATAGCTTTCCTCCCCAGAAGCATCAGTCTTTTGATTTCTTGGCTACAATCACTGTCTGCAGAAATCTTAGAGGCCAGAAAAATAAACTCTGTCATGACTTCCATTTCCTCCATATAGCCCCATTTTGCTCTGTCTAGAATAGCTCTGAAGAGGTGAGGCTCCCTCCAAGACAGACTGCTCTGCCTCCTCTAGATACACCCCTGATGGGGAAGAAGAGGAAAACATCATAACACCACACAGGGATGCATGTGAGAGGCAAGGCCTTCAGATCATATGCTGGGACACTGCAGGCTTTCCTTGGAATTTAGAACAGAAATGGATCACTAGGCTGGCCAGCACTTGGATAAGAGCCATGCTCTGCTTTCCTTTTCTTTTAGCCCATCTAAGTGGTCCAGATGATTGTCTGTTGTTGAGAACAGATTTATAGAAAGGTACTTGTATTGCTGCGCTGTCTGGTACGCACTTCATTCCGTATTGCTAAGTGAAAGACATTACAGGAGAAATTCGCACAGATGAAAATAGCATTTGGCGTATGGTGGTGTGGGGAGATGGTGGGAAGGGGACTGATTCCGCAGACTTCAAAAGCAGATAAAAGTATTCTGAAAAGTTTTATATTTATTGTATAAGCATATCCAGGAGATTGGAGAAAATGAATGTAGTGTCAAAGGACATTCTGGTTTAATGTTTTCCTCTTTCCTTTATGTGCTGAAAAAGTGCTCTTATAGTTTACTGGAGTTTAGAGTGAAGACAAACCATGGAATCACTTTGAATGGCCATTACCCCCTCCCCCCTTTGGTTTCTTGATAGTGGTCCATTATTGTGGCTTTTGAAAACAATTATGATCTCTAAGCATGAATGTTGCTTGTCAAACGCAAACTTTCCTGGGGTAAGCTTGAAAAATAGATATCCCAAAGAAGCCCAGTACAGAACAAATGTTGGATTAGATAACCTTTCTCAGTAAAAATGAAATTAAAAAGAGAGAAAAAATCCACAATTGATAATATAGAAAAAATAGAGTTTACATGTCAACAAGCAGTTTGCAAAAGTTAAAATACACACATTTAAATGTAAGCTTCAATTAAAAGAGGGTTTTTTTCATGGTGGTTAATTTTGTTTTCTTATCCTAAGTACAGAACAGCCTTATCCAATCCACTTGTCAGTCCATAGCATGCAGAATTGCTGACAGAGGAAGCACTAAATGTGGGGAGGGTGACTAGACCGCTTAGGAGAGGTAAATAAAATATTTTCTACTTCTCTATACTTTTCGATATATTATACTTTTATAATTCTCTGTATTTTATACTTCTCTATACTTCTAAAATATAAATATTTTATAACAGATTCCTGGCTGTTAATGGGCTTCTTTGGATCCACATTAGCTCTTTTGCTGGTGGTAGGGTGAAATCCAGAGTAACTATGGGGAGTCCTTGCTCCAGAGTAAGAAACTACTTACTCTGGATTGCAATATGAATTTCCCATAGGTTTTCACTAGGTGGTGCAGTAACTATGGGTGCATGTAATGTCGCTTACGTGCTCCCGTAGTTACTCTGGATTGTGCCCTAAGTCTGAGAAACATTAGTTTGGGTCCAGGTCAGGAAAATAGGATGGTCTGACTTAAGTCTCACTCCATAGTAACTGCCACAGTTCTTGCTCCGACTGATGTAAGATTTACTGTGGATTGCAATATGAATTTCCCATACGTTTCCACTATATGACGCCATAGCTGCGTTGATGCAAATGTACCTTGAGGTGAAGGATCTGGTGTAGGGATCCTAGAAAGCCGGAATTGGCCAGACATGTTTGGAATTTGCATATTGGACTGGACTGACTGGTCCAGTATGCAAATGTCCTGCTGTTTGGGAGTTGGGGGTGCTTCTATACCTTTAAATGACTGCTCTGGCTCATCGCGGGTCCGAAGCAGTCAGCCGGGCAGCCATTTTTAAAAGTTGTGCTGCGCACATGTGTGCAGCCTCTCTGTATTGGGAGCCAAGCTTCCGAGTCTGCGCGCACTGGCGTGGGTGGAGCAGATGCTCCTCGGACCCCTCATTGTGTACACACCTGCCTGTACTGTTGCCAGAGGGCAGGTCAGGCCAGGTTCAGAGAGAGTGCATGCAGACTCGGAAGGTTGGCTTCCGAGACAGAGTCAGGCAGGGGTGCGCACTCTCTCCGGACCTGGCCTGACCTGCTCTCCTCTCTGCTGCTTCTGATACAGCGCACCGTCTTCTCTCTGTATTGGAAGCCTAGCTTCCGAGTCTGCACATGCTCTTTTGGACCTGCCCTGCCCTCCGGCAACAGCACAGACAGGTGCGCGCACGATGAGAGGTCTGCAAGGTAAGCGCCCCCCGTCCAGAAAAAGCAAGTTCCCCAGGGGGTGATTTTTAAAAATGTAGGACAAAATGTAGGACATTTTGACTTCTAGATCTGGTCACCCTGGATCTGGTGGAGTAGTTACTCTGGGGGTAGTATGATTTGGGGGTCATACTACCACCACTGATATCCTCCCCTTTCCTCCCCCTCAAACTCCCCTAGTTCATCCTTCAAATTATCTATGATCCATCCCCACTTCCACCTTATCTGGCTTGGTGTGGCCTGGGTGGGCTCTTGGCAGGCTCATGGAGCCTCTGGCTGTTGGTTCTGGTAGCCACAGAGCATCTGCAAGTGAATAACCTTTGTTTAGGTATCTATATATTTGCAGTAAAATTTGCTGTCATAGACTCCAGATAGGAGTGGGATGCATATTATGGAGATGATGAGGGTAACAACAATTAAGGCTGCAATCCTAATCTCCATTTAGGCTGGCATAAGCCCCAGCATAAATCGTTTGCTGACCTGGGGTGTCACAAGAGTGGCGTAAAGCACTTCTGCCCCACTCCTGAGAAAGTTAGGCCAGTGCACAGACAGATGCCAACCACCATGGGAAGATATGCCAGGGGAGTTAGGCCAGCCTAAATTGGTTAGGATTGCACCATAAGCCTGCTACCTGGGATTTTACAGAGCACCTCAATAAGGTATTGAGCTGAAAACAGGAGAGGCAATCACTTCTGAGTCCTAGCAACGTGTATATTTTATGTAGTGGTATTGTTTGAGTTGTTCTGAGTTTCCTTTAAGTTGCTGGTTTGGATGATGATTTGGATGATGTGCCAAAGGCCCATCTAGTCCAGCTTCCTGTATCAGTGGCCCACCAGGACATTTTACATAATAAACAGTTTCTATATCACTCTCCTGTCACGTTCTCAGAATAGGTCATCTACCAAGATCAAGGCTGTTTCCATCCACTCTAGAACCCTAGCAGTAGTGGTGGCCTGCCAGGGGAACCTCCATATCTTGGCAGCATGAGGGGAGAAAGTGAGTGTGGAGGGGAAGGAACAGGGAGGAGATGGGGCAGAATGTGAAGTAGACTGAAGGCTGCAAGGGTTGGTATTGGTGCCAGCTCTGCCACCAATATCCTAAACCCCTTCAAGACCTCAACCCACCTTCTTGGTGGATAGACATGAATGACATTCCACACAAACAACAAGTATTTAGTGATCTATCTCTATAATCACCTTTACAGCTGCTACATTTCAATCTAATACAGAAGGAAAACTGTGCTGATTGTAAGGTAATCAGTTTTGAGATGAAACATTTTGCTTCTGCTTCTTTTTTATTAATCAGATGGCTGCGGTTTACAGTTAATAACATCTCCAGTTGGCCATGGTCCAGGAGAATGTCTTCCAGTCTGCTATTTGCAACTCCAGTGATAATTTTGACATCCATATGTTTCATTGACACTTACAGATACCGTCCATTCCTACCTGTGGAATATCAACAAACACTATCAGCCCAATCTTATTCCAGATTGTGAGGGAACTAGATTTTGTGAAGCTTTTTGCAAAAGATATCAGAACACTCCATTGTCACTGGAGCTGCCTATATCCACTGCAGGACATAAGTGGTGGTGAGACCAAGGTGGGAGCAAAGAGGGCAGGGATTGGGAAGAATAGGGGCATGAAGGCTGCAGGGGAGGTGGATCTGGCAGCAATGCTATGTGTATTTTTAGCAGGATTTGCTGCTTGGGTAACAGCCTATCTCCATAACAATCCAACCCAGGCTTTCGTGCTTCGGATGCAGCGTATGCAGCACCAAGCACGATACCATAGTCTCTCAAGACTTACGGAGGCCTGCTTGCAGCCCCCTTTGTCTAAAGAGTTGGAGCACTTTAGATAAAGATCTCTTAGCTTTGAAGAGACTGCAAAGTAGGAGACTTACAGAGGAGTAAGTTGAGTTGTTGACCCTATACTTGCCAGGTCACCTCTCTGGCTACACTGTGGTCAGACCCAGTGGTAGGCCCAGCCTGCCCTAACAACCGGTTCTCCGGAAGTGAGCAGGGCCAGGCTGGGTCAGGGGGCGGGGCGGGGGAGGGCACGCCACCTTAACCCTTAGTTTACTAAAAAATTGTATCACTTGTGACAGCATCAATCAGTATTAAGCCCCTAATTTATTCCTATGCATTACACTTTGTTATGCTCTCAGGGGGAATGTGTGCCACAAATCTATATATATAAAAGAGAAAAGTCACTCACTGACTGACTCACTGACTGACTCACTCATCACCGCCCTGCCAAAACCGCTGGGCCTAGAAGCATGAAATTTGGGGTGGGTGTTCCTTCTGTGACTGAGGGGTGCACTAAGAACCGGTTTTCGGAAATTCCAACAGGAAGGGGGTGAAAAGGGGCGCAATGCATTTTCCTCCCTATACCTTGCATTGAGAATTGCTGACTCATCAACATTCCGCCCCAACTGCTGGGCCTGAAGCATGGAATTCTGGGAGTTCCTTCTGTCACCTGAACACCCACCAAGAACCATCTGGAGAAAGTTAACCCTTCAGGGGCTGAAAAGGGGGCAACGTGTTTCTGTCCTATACTTAACATGGGAGACTGACCAGCATCCAGCCAATTTGGTGCTCAGACCCTGGTGCACTGGGGGATGTTGTTCGGAGGAAGAGGTTGCGCCGGTGAGGATGCTGCGCATGAGGGGAAATTGCGTATGAGGGGAAATTGCGCATGAGGGGAATTTGCGCATGTAGGAAAGTTGCGCATGTAGGAAAGTTGCGCAGGGGGGAAGTTGCATATGGGAGGAAAATTGCACATTGGAGGAAGTTGCACATGGGGGGAAAGTTGCGCATGGGGGGAAAGTTGCGCATGGGGGGAAAGTTGCGCGTGGAGGAAAGTTGTGCCCGGGGGAAGTGGCGCACGGGGAAAGTTGCGCATGGGGCAAAGTTGCGCATGGGGAAAAATTGCGCACGGGGAAGTTGCACATGGAGAAAGTTGCACATGGGGCAAAGTTGCGCATGGAGGAAAATTGCGCACCGGGAAAATTGCGCATGGGAGGAAGTTGTGCATGGGGAAAGTTGCGCATGGTGAAAGTTGCACATGGGAAAAGTTGCGCATGGAAGAAAGTTGCACATGGGGGAAGTTGCACATGGGGGAAGTTGCACATGGGGAAAGTTGCACATGGGGGGAAATTTCGCACGGGAGGAAGTTGCGCATGGGGAAGTTGTGCATGGGGGAAGTTGTGCATGGGGCAAAGTTGCGCACAGGGCAAAGTTGCGCATGGGGGAAAGTTGCGCATGGGAGGAAAGTTGCGCATATGGGAAGTTGCGCATGGGGAAAATTGCGTATGGGGAAAATTGCACATGGGAGGAAAGTTGCGCATGGGAGGATGTTGCGCATGCGGGAAGTTGCATATGGGGCAAAGTTGTGCATGGGAGATGATGCGCATGGGGGGATGATGCGCATGGGAGGAAAGTTGCGCATGGGAGGAAAGTTGCACACAGGGGAAGTTGCACATGGGGGAAGATGCGCATGGGGGAAGTTGCGCAAGGGGGAAGTTGCACATGGGGAGAAGTTGCACACGGGGGAAGTTGCACATGGGGGAAGTTTGATGCACATGGGGGAAGTTTGATGCGCATGGGGTTTGATGGATATGTGGGAAGTGCGCATGGGGTTTGATGGATATGTGGGAAGTTGCGCATGGGGGGTTGATGCGCATGGGGGAAGTTGTGCATGGGGGGTTGATGTGCATGGGGGAAGTTGCGCATGGGGGAAGTTGCGCATGGGGTAACTTGTGCATGCGGGGTTGATCCGCATGGGTGAAGTTGCGCATGGGGGGGTTGATGTGTATGGGGGAAGTTGCGCATGGGGGGTTGTTACGCCTGGGGGAAAGTTATCCATGGGGGGTTGATGCATATGGGGGATGGCATAAGGGGGAATTTTACTCCCGCAACGCGGGTACGCCTTTTGCTAGTAAGAACATAAAAGCAGAAGAAAAGCCTCCACTGGATCACACCAAAGACCCATCTAGTCCCATCTAGTCCAGCTTCCTGAATCACACAGCAGCCCACCAGCTGCCTCAGGGAGCACATATGACACTTGCATCCAGTGCCTAAGTACCAGCAGTGTACTTGCAGTGCCTAAGTACCAGCAGACACACCACAGGTTCCACAGATGGTGCTCATACCTCTGGTTGAGAAACACTGATCTACAGTTTAGGACCAGAGTCTGTGGTGTCCATCTGCAGTTTGAGGTTTGCCTCTAAGTCACTACTTAAGCCTACCATCCTGTCCACACTTTCCTGTAAGTAAGCTTCATTGAATATAATAGGACTTCTGAGTAGTCAAACAAAGAACTGAGCTCTTAGTAACCAGCCTCTGGCTGCAATCCTATTCACTTTCCTGAGAGTAAGCTCCATAGACTCTAATGGGACTTACTTCTGAGTAGCCAAGAATAGGATTGGGCTCTAATGCTGCACTCCTCTGCACACTTTCCTGGGAGTAAGCTTCATAGATTGAAATGGGATTAACTTTTGAGTAGTCAGGCATATGATTACAAGCTCTTAGAAACCAGCTTCTTTCCAGGGAGTAAGCTTCACTATTATAATGGAACTTACTTCTGAGTAGATGGATGATTGGGCTTTGAGGCTACACTCCTATCCTCATGGGAGTAAAACCTGCTGATTTTAATAGGATTTACTTCAGAGTAGGCAGTGGACTTGGCTCCTGGGCAGGATGGGAACTGGGGCCATACTGCCTCCCGACAATCTCAGGTGGAGAGATTTCTCAGAGGGGCAGGATGGAGAGATGGCGGGGGGGGGGGGGGGGCAAAAGGACTACAGTGTGGATAGGATTGCAGCCTGAGCCCAATCCTAACCATGTCTACTCAGAAGTAAGTACCATTCAAGTCAATGGGGCTTTCTCCCAAAACTGTATGGTCAGGATTTTAGCCTTACAGTCCAATCCTATGCAGGCTTACTTAGAAGTAAGTTTCATACTAGTCAGTGGGACTTACGCCCATGTAAGTGTGGATATGATTGCAGCCTCAGAGCCCAGTCCTAATCATGTCTACTCAGAAGAAAGTCCCATTATAGACAGTGGGCTTAATCTCAGAAAAGTAGACAGGGCTGGAGGAACAGGGCTAGAGGGAGAGATCCAATCTCTTTGCCAATCTCATCAGAAGTAAGTCCCATTATAGTCAGTGGGCTTACTCTCAGGAAAGTGTGGATGGGAAAGTAGCCTCAAATCCTATGCTACTCAGAAGGAAATTCCATGATAGTCAATGGGAATTGCTCCCAGAAAAGTGTGGCTAGGATTGTGGCCACAGGCTGAAGTCCTCTACTATACAGTGTGGCTTACTCCTGAGTAGTACTGGATAGTACTGAGTAGTTCTCCATGCCTAGTACTGGGCTGCAAAGGCACCCGGGGTGGCAGGCAGGCAGGCAGGCATGGCCCCCACCAAAAGCCGTGAGGATCTCATTCTCACAACACTCAGATGCTGCTTTTACTCACCTAAGGCTCCCAGACCTTTCTATGCTGACTTCTCTATTCCCGCCCAAGGACCCCTTTGTAAAGCTGTCCATCAAAGCCTGATTAAAAAAACACCATCCCAGAGAGGCTGCCTCATTTGCATATGAGAAACCCATCATGCTTTGCAAACTGCACAAGGAAATAACTTCTGAAAACTTGCTAAAAATAAGGTTTTTAATCAAAATAAGACATTTAGCAAAGACAGTCTTCCTGAATAGCATCAGCCAAAGGTTTGGGGCATGAAGAATTTCCTCACTCTGACTTGAAAGTATGGAGCTTATAGTGATCCAAACCCCTCCCGGTTTAGCAGTCAGTGTCTGTGGAATGGTTGCAATGCCTTGTCTGAATGATGGTCATGGGAACAGACTGTATTTTAAAATTAAAAAATATCCATAGGAAGGGGAAGGAGGGGGGAGAGAGAGAGCCCCCCTCAGAAGAGGAGGCAGGTTCAGAAGGGGAGGAGGGAGTGGAAGACAGACCCAGAGACCCTTTAAGAGAAATTCAAACACACTTGCATGCAATTCAATGATGACGCCCCCCTCTTTAACAACCAGTTCGCTAACTTCCTCCCCAAATTAACAACAGGTTCTACAGAACCGGTGAGAACCAGCTTCAGCCCACCTGTGGTCAGATCACAGAATAGAGCTGTGCATGGAACCCTGGCTTTTCAAAATCCGAGCAATCTGAATTGTGAACTGCATTAAATTGTAGGCCCACCTGTGGTATTAGCTTTTTCAGTTAGGATTGCCTCTGTCATACTTATGGCTGAATCCTTTTTACACTTTTCTGGGTGTAAGCCCCATCAAGTACAATGGGGCTTGCTTTTGAGTAGATGGGGAAATTATTATATAGTAAATAAAAGAAGTATTATACTGTATATGAAATGAACATATCTGATATTTCTGTTGGCCTTAAAATTAGCCTTTCTGCCCACCCATTTAGGGATCTGGCTCCTTCACTCATTTGAAAATCACTGTCACAAGGCATGCTGATCAAACAGAATCAGCCATATCCATAGATCACCTTTGATTTTTTTAAATGGTTGTTAAATATTTAGATTTCTTTTAGCCATCTGGTTAGTGTTTTCTTCCCCTTATCTTGAGCATGGAAAAAAACAACAACCCAAAACTAATCCCACCAGTATTGCACCGAATGCAATTATGCAGTCAGTAACCATCTTGTCATTAACAGCAAGGAGATTTCTTAGAAATATCCAGAGTCTTCAAGTATTTTTTACTTGTGGCAACCCTATTCCCATTGTCTTGGGCTTAATACACAGTGTGTAATAAAAGTGTTATGAAAATTACTCGCATTTTCCCAGCAGCCACTCATCTGTTGTAAATAACTCAGCTCTTTCGATTACTCATACGTGAGCCCAACCCCCTAACCAAGACCAAAAAAAGATCTAATGCTCAGTAAGCTGTGTTTTAATTAGAAAAGTGCTAACTAATGAGCATCTAAAGCTATCCAGTAGCGTGTTTGGGTATTAGCGCTGAAATTGTAGGGTTTTATGAATTCATGTCAGACCCTTAGGGGTACATTTTCAAAGTGTTGCACAGACTTTTAGCCATGCAAATCCCATTAAAGCCAGCAAGAGATGTGTGGCTAAAACTCATGCAATGCTTTAGAAATGATGTACCCCTTAATGTTAGCTGAACAGGGGTTTGGCCTGAAAATTTCCTGGCTTTCGTTTTCTTTTCTCTAAAAAGAAAAAAAGGAATAAAGGAAAACTGCCTTCCTGAGAGAGAGAGAGAGAGAGAGAGAGAGAGAGAGAGAGAGAGAGAGAGAATTCCAAAATGTAAAAATATCAGGATTGCAATTGCTTGAGCTGCCATTCATTATTGCATACTAAATATATAATCTCTGCCTATAAGCACACATTTTAAATAAGGAAAAAAGTGCCTTTGTTCCAGTAGTGTTGCAGTACATTTGGATGAACTATCTGTTTACTCCAAAGGATAATACCCAAGTTTTAGTAATTCTTCTTTTCAACTGCAGCCTTTGTGACACATGCCAGTCTGTCTGGAACCACCTCTGAACCCAGCATGGGCAACTCTGGATGGAAGAGGGAGAGGAAGTCAATATGTCACATGTCCTAAATGGAATTATATCTGTAAAATTCTGTAAACGATATTAATAGGTGTGTGTCTATTAACAACCTTTTGCTCAAAACACAACAAAGATCCCTGAGGCAGGTTATACCCATAATCTGCAGCACAACAAAGAGGTTCTTAACGCAAAGAAGGGGCTGACACAATCCTAACAAAACATCCAAGCATTGGTGTAGCTGTGCCAATGGAGCACGTACTTCATCCTGCAGTTGTGGGGCAATCACGGACAATCACGGGCAATCTGGGTATTGCCCTTAACCCAGAGCTGGAAAATTGGTTTGGTAGTCTCAATCTATCTCCACTAGCCTGTTCAACTACAGTAGCTAGTGACTGGCATAGAGTGTCTATTTACACAACAAGGCACTAGATTGGGTAGATTTGTGTGGAAGTAGGAGGACAGGGAAGAGGGAGGAAGAAGGACATTTATGGGTGACCAGGATGTGGGAGGTGGAACTGGGATCTGTTCCCCAAGTGTTATGGAGTGGCTCAGCTCTGTTTATACTTGTATCTCCAATGTTAGTGCCACCAGTTTCAGCTCTGAGTACAACCATTAGGGTACTGCAGCATTACCTGGGTTATGGAGACCCCTTGTATTGTGCTGGATATTGGACAATCCCACTGGCTTGCCTGTTCCAGCACAAGTTAGGATTGCGCTGTAAATATCCTAAGGAGAGTGTGGAAGTAAGGTGGCATTTTCACTGCTTCAAGTATGGATGGGCAAGTGTATGTCACAACAATGCCATGTGTGATATCTTGTACAATTACCTATGTGAACAGAAGGATAACAGGATGCACTCCTCTGTTTTTAAATAATAATATTGTGTTGTAGCCACTGAATTATTATATTACTGTCTACCTTTTAGTTTCTTTAAAAAAATTCAGCTGATCAAAGCATATCCAAATTGTGGTAGACTTCATCACTCAATATTTGAACACGAAAATAAGGTTTCTGGGGAAAAGAAACAGGTCTGTCTCAGGTTTTCAAATGCAAGTTTCAGAAGAGGATTGGAGTGGACTCATTTGTAATGATCTCTCTTTCTAGCGCTGATGACATTTCACAAAATATACTGTTACTCTGCACAGCATGTTGCTGTCGCCAGGCAGTGCAAAAAGTTGAAGAAGAAGCTTCCATTAAACTGATTCTGGCAGTCGGCAGACAAGACTCCCTGGGCTTGGTTGGCACCGTATTTTAAAAATAATCTGTCCTTCCAAACCAGTGCATTCACAAGGTGAAGCTGGCCACCCCTTGTACGATAACATTTTTGTGCCATTCATGTACATGGGACTTCCCAACAAAACAACAGGTCCCTGCCCCAAGAATATTACAAATTCAAGTTTAACAATAAGAGAGAAAGGAAGTTAAAGGCAAGGATAGCAGGTGACGGAGCAGGGACAACACTCCTTCCTTTGATGTCAAACTGTTGGGGCAGCTCTGTTAACTTCTTATGTTGTCACTACGAGAAATTAGCAGAACAACATTATTCCTCATGTATTCTCCAGATGGCTGCTGAAGCCACAGTGCTTGATATTATGTTTTGTTCTTTTATTGGGTGCCAACTTCCCATTGCTGTGATTCACGACTCAAAGAAAGCAGTGCAAATCTAAGTGTTTGGGCTACTTCATATATTAATCTCTTTTTACATTCATGCTCCATTAGCAAATTATTTTTGGAACTGAAATCATTTTGTCTGCATTTCCAGTGGGTGTGGGTGTGAAGGAATGAAGAGTGGTTGATTAGGTTAACATTCCCATGTCCTTGTATTGGAGCAAACACTACTTAAAGCAGGTCACACTGGAAGTGCACACTCTGTGCAACATGGGAAGGAGACACCAGAAATCATGTTGCAGTCCTGAGCGTGATTATAGGAATGCAAGTCAAAGTGATCCCAAAGGACTTGCATAGCTGTAAGCGTGTTGAGGACTATAGTTTGAATGTTTGCAATATGCTAGCACAAGAAACAAACAAACAAAATGTTGTGAATCCTGCTATGCTGCCTTGGCTAGAAATTTCACTGGAAAGATCAGGAAGTTTACTGCCTTCAGAACAACAAACCTGCAACAGAAAGTTTCCCATCCCTTCTACCCACAAACAGCAAAAGATGCCTCCTTTGAACACTAATCCTTCCAGTTGTCCTGTTTGGGTCAGAAACATGGACTGTACTCAAATCAGACAAGCTTGAGGTCTTCCAAATCTGATGCCTGAAACAGATCCTGAGTGTCTCTCTTCCCCATCATAATGAGATGATACAGGAAAAGTGCAACCATCAACCCACGGTCAAAGAATTAATCCAAAAATTCTGACTGTTTGGCCACATATACAGAACTAACACCAATCAGCTGCAACATAAACTTCTCTGGTGAGAGCAACCTTTCCCCTATTAAATCCAGCAACTATCACTGAAGAAGACATGGCTCAAACTTATTGAGGAAGATCTAAGGAACTTGCAACTGATAAGGCTAGAAACACTGCCACCAATTGCCAAGAGTGGACATTCATTGTGAATGACACATGGAATCCAGCAGCACCTACAGAAATATATTGGTTGAGAGGATGACTTGCTCCTCAATTGTCAACTGAGAACTAAAAAAGAATCAAAGTTGGAAGGGATCCAGTAGGTCATATAGTCCAATCCCCTGCCAGTAGTAGGAAATCCTCCTAGAGCAAAAGAATGTCCATACTCGGATCCTCCTTTTGCACACCTGCAGACCATTCTTTACACACCAATGTTGCACAGCACAGTGGTTGAAAATCACTGCTCTAGCCACTATATCACACTCTCTCAAACCACTTTCAACTCTCCTAATTGAAATTTACTGACTCCAGACACAGATTTCGGTTGCAGCATTTATCGGAAAGATTAGGTTTATTTTGTAGGAAGAAGCCAAGAAGGAAAGAACTACAGAATACCAAGTTCCGTCATCTCCAGTCTTAGACATTGCCAGCAATTATTTATAAGAAGAGATATGACATACAGAAATCGGAGGGGTTGATCATCCTGGGGGCTCAACTGTGTCTGCACAGCACATAAAGAAGAAGATGAAATACAATAATGAATGATGCTCTCTTTCCCCAGACATTGTGGGCTTTTATTTAAATTCATTGTGCAGTCAGTGAAACATCATGTGTTTCCAAAATAACTGAATGAAATAGGAAAAATGGAAATTGGCTGGTGGAGTTTCCAGTCCCATGGACAATAGTATTCTGTATATATCAAGCATAAAGGAGTGGAAATGGTAGAGCAGGCATTATCCTATTCCAAATTTTTAGGTTGTCGGATGCCTTTATTTAATGTAATGAAAAATTTTTGACATCTTAAGTAGACCAGAACATATTCAATGTCCCCTGGCCCACATTAATAGCTCTCATTGCTTAACTGTGTAATCAGTTCTGGGCCTGTATATGGTCATATGGATAACTATAAGTATAAGCTGGACGATCACAAGTGTGGACAGTAGCAGGTGATCATGTCAGCTTGGAAATTTGCTATTGTGATAATGGCTACTGCTCAGTCTATATGTTATTTTTGTCCAAATGTCCAAGGAAAGTTAGGCTGTACATTCAAAATATATTTTGTGAACCAGCATAGGTTGGCCCTCTGGTATCTGATCTGTTAAGGTACCAACATTTGATAACTGTGTGAGGATGTGAGGCTACAATTTTTTACTGATTACAGAAATACTTTTCTAATTAGATTCTGATTAGTATTAGTGAGGCATCATCAGATCAGTTATTTTTGTCTGAACTGGTAAATGGTCAAGCAGACAGTTCAGCATGAAGAGGCCAACTAAGAGCTGATCAGCTTGCACTTGAGCAATGCTTAGATTAAGGAGTCAGCAGTTTTGTAGAAGGTAGGGATATTACCAGATCTGTGATGGGTTTGAAGCTGCAGCACTAATGCACATGGTACTGCAGGGCAGCTTTGACCAAGCCAGCAGTTGCTTTGTTTTACCATTTTTCATATTAGCATAGAACAGCAGTTTTCAACCAGATGATCTGTAGTTGTGAATAGAAGTTGGGGAGTGTCATTGGAGGATTTGAACTTCCTACAGCAGCGTGGTGTACGTCATCAATGGTTAAAAATACTGGTGGTGTGCCCTGACAATCTGAGCACCTTGTCAGTGTGCCATGGTATGAAAATGGTTGAAAATCAGTGGCGTAGAGAGTAAGGTTTGGGATTCCTCTGTCTCCCTAGAACTCTGTGGTCTGGTTCAGCTACATTGTGGAAGGAGCATAAACCAGGGTGATTAAATGACCAGAAAATTCCAGATTTGTTCTCTTTTTTAGCCTCCTGTCCAGGTGTACTACAGAAGGGCTTCATTGTCCTCTGTTTTGGTTTCATTTTGGAACTTTGCAATGGTGTAAAATATCCCATTGTGTCATATGTTGATGGATTCATATTGAAAGCAGAATCTTCTATAAAAATTGGTTTTGAGATATCTCCTTCCTATCAAAAGATATGGCCAAAAACCTAAAAATAAAAAAATATGCATTGAGCTATATGGGAAAGTGAAAGTGCCCAGTATTGCAGCTTTACTGGTAGGTAGGCAAATGTGCCATTGTCCTATGGAAAAGCCAGGCTGAGAGGAATCCAAGACCTTGTCCTCCTTTTGAGATTTGGGCATCTGGTCACCCTGGCATAAAAATGTATTGTGAACTAGCCAAAGCAACACAGTTAAGCAGTGGCGGATGTTAGAACTCCTGGTCATATGTGTAACATGGCAGTTCTATGTGGGTACTTGCATCTGCTAAGGTCTGAAAAATATATTCCCCCTTCAAAAAATGGATGGGGGTCCTGTACAATTTGGCCTTCCTTGACAGATGCAGTGTTATGAGCATGGCTGTGGATACCTGCACCTCTGTTACGGAAACAGGATTTTTGGTCAGGTAAGTATCTACTAGGCATATGAATTCATTTTTGCAAAATCAGACTTAGGAAAAAAGTTCAACATTTATATGGTAAAAAATGCTGATGTCATGACAGAATTGAGGTACATCAGTGGAACCTCCATTATGGCAGCATGTTGGAAGATGTGGCAATAGAAATGGCAAAGAGGGCAAATATATCTAAACAAGTGAATGCTCCTATTTCTAGAATTCTGTGAGAAGTTGAAAAAGGTACTTTTCATATGGTTATTAGAATAAAAATATATGAGTAGTAGAGCTAAAGAGAGCTAAAAGGTAAGTACTGCAGGTATTGCAATAACTGTGTAAGTGGCTCCTCTCAGTCACTATAGGAGCCATTCCAGGAAGTGATAGCAAAGAGAAGCTATTTGCTTCTAAGGAGTGAATGCCTCCTTAGACAGGTACTGTGGCACATCCAATACCTATCATTCCCCCCCCCCCAACTATGCTCCGGGTAAGAATGAGTTCATGGATGAGATGGGATCCTAATGCCAGAACCTAATCTCATTCCCAGGTAGTCTAGGCCAGGTTGCACCACCTCTTGAGGTTGCACAGGTCAGAGAAGCCCACTGGGGCCACAATGGCTCCCCGGGAATGTATGGCTTCATTCAAATTTCCATACACTTTCTTATCTAGTTTTCCTGGTTTCCCAGTTCTGGTCACCGCAGGTCAATTTGTTCTGGTCAATTTTGCAGCTGGGCTTGGGAAGCAATTCCCATGGCCTCTGGCTGACTTGCCCCACAAACTGTCCAATCCACTAGCCTACCTGTTCCAGTGCAAGTTAGGATTGGGCTGCCGGTAAAATTTTTATTTACTCTGTGATTTGGTTCAGTTACATGATGGAAGGGGCATAAGCATAAAGATGGAGTTCAAAGTAAGAGCACATCATCATGAGTCAGAACTCTGTGTTACATCTTCCCAGTTTTGATTTCTTCCCGATATGTAGCGATGTATAGAATAGTCCCAATTTGCTCTACTTGAAGAGAAATATGTAGATGTGTAAACTGGACAGCAAGATCAAACAGCACAACAAACACAACCTGTTCTATTGTTTATCAGGCCTCTCTTTCTTCTCTCCAAGAGCTGATATATTTGCTGATATATTGGTGTCTTCACTAGGTGGAGCTCCAGGATGGCTGTTTGAAGCCTGGCTGTCAGCTGCTTCTCCATTGTCTGAGAGACAAATTTCCTTTGTTTGACAATTTACAAATCATCACTGAAAATGACAATGGAAGAACTTGAGGGAATTAGCAAAGCCCTGGCACACAAAACCTGCCTGCAGATTGCCAATTGTGTGAGCACCCATATTTTTTCCATTCTCCATCCCGCCAATTACTTTCCTCGATAGCAATAATTTGATCATTTGGGTGTTAAATGATACACTCCCTTCCAGTGCTGTGGTTGCCACCAGTCTTGGCTCTGTTAAACTGCAAATCATTCTCTTCTTAATCAGCGGTTGGATTTAATACTGATTTTTTATTTTTTTATTTGGTGAGTGGTTGGGAGGAAAAAGGTGGGATGCCATGAGATTTTGTTTTGTTTTTTTTACCATTTGTGTGTTCGTTTGACAACACCCCCCAATAATTATTCCATCAAATTCAGTAATCCTTACATCACATTTTAAAAGAGAGATTCTATTTAGAGATTGCAATCAATATTACATTGCTAGATCTTGCTTAATCAATCTTGAACCCTTTCAGTCTTATTTAGCTTTTAATTTAATGATCACATCTTTTTTCTTCAAGGGACAAATGACACAATTCCAAGGCCATTTAGCCCACAGTAGGTTTTTGTTTGTTTTTTAAAAAGGCATCTAATTCCCATTTTCAATTTTATTGTACTAAACCAGGAAGGGGGAGACAGAGGGGGAGACAGAGACAAATATAAATAAATAAATGTATGAGTTTTCCCTTCTCCCATTCCCCAACCGTAGTATGTTCTTTTACTCCCCCCTCCCCAACACACTCTAATGACATTTGGCAGGCTCAACTGTGTAATGCTTGGCTGGTTTTATTGTTGTCTGCTCCCAGTGGGGAATAGTTGACACTGCTCTCTGTTTTCAATTGATATCCATTTTCAACAATATTGCTTTCTATTAGATTCCTGCACAGTTTGTGCCAGCCAAGCTGAATATGTACCATGTTGACCTCCAAGCTTTAAATGCATCCAGCAGAGAAATAAGGCAAAATAAATAAATATATCAACAAACACATTTGCTTAAAACATCTTTCAAAAATGACAATGAATATTTGCTTTTTACTTTAAAAACATGAGCTATGGATTACAGCCATATATGCATTTTGGGTTCTTTACGTAAGAACAGTGGAATTTATTGTATCACAGGAACTCAGCAGTGATGTAGAATCATCATTATTATCATAATTATTATATTTCTTATATCATCGCTGCTGATTCTTTAGTTGGATTTGATCTTAGTTACTAGTCAGGGTCTACCCAGTGGCCAAGGACATTGTAATACATTTGCAAATAATGTGTGCTGAACCAAGCAGGTTGATTTTTTTTAAAAAGTTTGATCGATAGTGTTTTTATTCATGTTCAGATATTTTAAATATAATTCAAGTGTTTTTGAAATGTCACTTAAACTACAATATTAATATATCTACAGTATTTATATACCGCTTTTCAATTGAAAAGTTTGCAAAGCGGTTTACAAAGAAAATAAAAAAATTGGCTAATTAATAGCTATTTGGTCTCTGTCCCAAAAGAGCTCACAATTTAAAATGCAAAAAGAACACCAGCGGAAGCCAGTAGAACAGACATTGCTGGGGTGTGCAGGGCCAGTTACTCTATTAAATTAATGTGCCAATCACTATTGTGATGATAACTGCTGGTTTGTGCCACAGTCTTTGGATTTCAATTTTTACATCCTGATATTTAATTATTTTTATTGCTCTTTTTCATCAATCCTACTATCACCAGGTGTTGAAAAGTGGTATATAAATAAATACGATAGAGAGAGAGAGAGAGAGAGAGAGAGAGAGAGAGAGAGAGAGAGAGAGAGAGATTGATTGATTGATTGATTGATTGATTGATGGTAACTTTATATTTTTCTATTACTGTAAGGTCTGATATATTGTGCACCAAAATTTTATGCCAATTGCACAATGCAAGCAGCATTATTGGGGTTGAGCACTCATTAAAGGTTGAGCACTCGTCACCTAAGGTCATCTGAGGGGGCCCTTCTAACTGTGCTGCCACTAAGAAACGTGAGAGGTGTGGCGGCCAGAGATAGGGTCTTCTTGGTGATGGCACCCCGACTTTGGAACTCCCCTTAGAACTGAGGAAAGCTCCCTCAATACAGAGCTTCAGGCAGAGCCTTAAAACCTTTTATTTTAAAAAAGCTTTTAAAATGGGGCAGAGGTTGGGGGGCAGTTTTATTGTTCTATTTTTATATTGTTTTTAACTAATGTTTTTAGTCTGTTTTTATTGTTCTTATTGTACTTTAATCTAATTGTATTTTAATTGTATTTTAATTATGTTTTAATCTTTATTTATGATCATTTTAATGGTGTTTTATTCTGATCGTTGTTAGCTGCCTTGGGCTCCCTCTTGCAGGTGAGGAAAGGCGGGATATAAATTAATTAATTAAATAAATAAATATATAAATAATAAATTAAAAATGTATCGGGGTTTGTTTGGTTCAACCTGGGACATGAGAATATCATCCCCATGCTGTGTGGGATGGAGGAGAGAAGACAGATGGGTGAATAGTGGTGAGATTCTGGAGAGACCCACATATTTTTTTTATTTTTGGGTTTTTGGCCATAACCTTTGATAGGAAGGAGATATTTCAAAACTGATTTTTGCATTGGATTCCACTCTTCAATACAAATTCAATGACATATGACAAAATGGGGTACTGCACACCATTGCAAAGTTCCAAAATGAAGGACAATTTGGAGGACACCTGGGCGGGAGACTAAAAAAGAGGACAAATCCAGAAAAATCTGGTTGTATGGTCACACTGGCTGTGGAATTGGTTGGGAGATGGCAAAGTCTTCTGTTTTTGCAGACAAAGAGGAAGTTGAGCGACAGCAACTTTGATCGTTGTCGGGAGGTTTCCAGCAGATGTTCTGAAGAACAGCTTCTTAGATATTGATGGGTGATTGGTGAACCATTTAGAGGATGGCAAAAGTCAATAGCAATAAGCTCATTTTAACTGAAATAGAAATGAGGTCATTACCATTGTGTCAGCAACTAACTTCTTTGTAATTAAAACCTCTCTGTCTGAGAGAAAAGGATGGAGGAGGAGGAAGAGACCAAGCAGACTGAGAGATACTGCTACAATGTCATTAAATTTCATCGATATCAATGTCATATGCTCAGTTTGCTACATCAGAGAAATTTAGATGCACACTTTGTATGCATTGCTCCAATAAGGAATCTTTCTCTTACCATGAAATACAGTTGCTATTTCTGGGAGCTTCCTTTTGTGGTGCTCTTATTTAAGAAAAGTCCCAGTTTTCAAAACTGTGGAGCACCACTGGTGCACCCCATCTTCTCAGGTGATACACAAAAACTTTAAAAGACAGAAACATTGCCTTAGAACAGCATTTTCCCAATTTTGACTAACTGGGACAGTGTAGCCTCAAACGCACATATCATCAGTATATGCGCCAAAAGTGACAGAGTGATCTCACTGTTAGGAATTAGTATCTATATCTATATATATATATAAGAGAAAAGTCACTCACTGACTCACTGACTGACTGACTCATCACCGCCCTGCCAAAACCACTGGGCCTAGAAGCGTGAAATTTGGGGTAGGTGTTCCTTCCGTGACGGAGGGGTGCAGTAAAAACCGGTTTTTGGAAATTCCAATGGGAAGGGGGTGAAAAGGGGCGCAACGCGTTTTCCTCCCTAAACTTTGCACTGGAGAATTGCTGACTCATCAACATTCTGCCCCAACTGCTGGGCCTGAAGCATGGAATTCTGGGAGTTCCTTCTGTCACCTGAACACCCACCAAGAACCATCTGGAGAAATTTAACCCTTCAGGGGCTGAAAAGGGGGCAACGTGTTTCTGTCCTATACTTTACATGGGAGACTGAACAACATCCAGCCAATTTGGTGCTAGGTGCCTGGTGCAGTGGTGGGGGGGGGGTGTTGTTCGGAGGAAGAGGTTGCACTGGCGAGGATGCAGCACATGGGGGGAAGTTGCGCATGGGGATGATGCACATGGGGGAATGTTGCGCATGGGAGAAGTTGTGCAGGGGGGATGATGCTCAGGGGGGAGGATGCTCATGGGGGAAGTTGCGCATGGGGGAAATTTGCGCATGGGGATGATGTGTATGGGGATGATGCGCATGGGGATTATAAGCATGGGGAAGATAAGCATGGGGAAAGTTGCACATGGGGGGATGATGCACATGGGGGATGGTGTGCATGGGCGGAAAGTTGCGCATGGGGGAACGTTGTGCATGGGGGAAAGTTGCGCATAGGGTGATAATGCGCATGGGCGGAAAGTGGGAAAGTTATGCATGGGGGATGATGTGCATGGGGAGATGATGCGCATGGGGGAAGTTGAACATGGGGGAAGTTGAGCACTGGGGATGATGCGCATGGGGGAAAGTTGTGCATGGGAGAAAGTTATGCATGGGGGAAGTTGCGCATGGGGGGATGATGTGCATGAGGAAGTTGCGCATGATGGAAAGTTGCGCATGGGGGATGATAAGCATGGGGATGATAAGCATGGGGAAAGTTGCGTGTGGGGGGATGGTGTGCATGGGCAGAAAGTTATGCAGGGGGAAAGTTGCACATGGGGTGATAATGCGCATGGGGGAAAGTTGCGCATGGGGGAAAGTTGCGCACGGGGAAAGTTGCGCACGGGGGATGATGCGCACGGGGGATGATGCGCACAGAGGAAAGTTGCGCACAGAGGAAAGTTGCGCACAAGGGAAAGTTGCGCATGGAGGGATGATGTGCATGGGGGATGATGCCCATGGGGGATGATGTGCATGGGGAAAGTTGTGCATGGGGGGAAGTTGCACATGAGGGAAAGTTGCGCATGGAGGGATGATGTGCATGGGAGGATGATGCCCATGGGGGATGATGCGCATGGGGAAAATTGCGCATGGGGGAAGTTGCGCATGAGGGAAAGTTGTGCATGGAGGGATGATGCGCATGGGCGGATGATGCGCATGGACGGATGATGCACATGGGGAAAATTGCACATGAGGGACTGATGCGAATGAGGGGGATGGTGCGCAAGGGGGAAAGTTGCGCATGGGGGGATGAGGTGCATGGGGATGATACACATGGGGGAAGTTGCACATGAGGGACTGATGCACATGAGAGACTGATGCGCATGGGCAAAAGTTGTGCATGGAGAAAAGTTGTGCATGGGGAAAAGTTGTGCATGGGGGGATGATGCACATGGGGGCAAGTTGCGCATGGAGGGATGATGTGCATGGGGTTTGATGCGCATGGGGGAAATTGCGCATGAGGGAAGTTGTGCATGGGGTGTTGATGCACCATGGGGGGATGCCGTATGGGGAAATGTTACTCCAGAATTGCGGGTATGCTTTTTGCTAGTTAAGAATATTTAGATAGCTCTTCAACAGAGCTATCTGTTTCACATGGGGAAAGTTGAGCATGGGGGAAAGATGTGCATGGGGATGATGTGCATGGGGAAGTTGCACATGAGGGACTGATGCACGTGAGAGACTGATGCACATGAGAGACTGATGCACATGGGGAAAAGTTGTGCATGGAGAAAAGTTGCACATGGGGAAAAGTTGTGCATGGGGGGATGATGCACATGGGGGATGATGCATATGGGGGAAAGTTGCGCATGGAGGAAAGTTGCGCATGGGGAAAGTTTCACATGGGGAAAGTTGCACATGGGGGAAATTTGCGCATTTGGGGAAAGTTGCGCATGGGGGAAAGTTGCGCATGGGGGAAAGTTGGGGGAAACATGGAGGGATGATGTGCTTGGTTGTTGATGCGCCTGGGGGAAGTTGTGTATGGGGTGTTGATGGGGGGATGCCGTATGGGGAAATGTTACTCCTGCATCGTGGGCACGCTTTTTGCTAGTTAAGAATATTTAGATAGCTCTTCAACAGCAACAACAGCAATGCTCAAAGTGGTTTACATAGTAAAATGAATGAAATAATTTGAAAACTTACAAGAAGGACACCAGCAAACAGAGGAAAGTATATTGTGCTGTTTGAACCGGGGCAATTGAGCTGCTGTGAAATTAAGAGAACTATCACTAAACAGTACTGAATTAGCAATTGGACAGTCCTTTTTCATTAAAAGGTCATTGCATCTGTGTAAAAATTCAGTTAACGTGGAGTTGAGTCCTATGTGTCCATCACACAAAGAGTAGGCACTTCTGTTTGTTTGGTGGGGAGAGGGAAAATTTTGTCTCTCTCTCCAAATCTCTGCTGTGCCCACCTCTAAAAAGTGCTGCAGTGCTGGGCTGGGGGTTTAGCTTGTGCAAACTCCCTTCTGCTCAAGTGCCTTGGGGTACAGCCCATTTGTTTTCATCATCCTGTCATCCCCATTGGACAGTTGACTAGTGCTCTGAAATGAAACCATCCTTTCAAAACAATAGTGATGCTTCTTGGATTCTCCCATCAGCATGAACTAACATTAGAGAATCCAGACACATTGTTACTCCCTCCGTCTAGCTGATGTTTGCTCATATATTTACATAGAGAGAGATGGTGAAACCAGCTTCTGCTGGCAATGCAGTAGGGGTTGTATTCAATCTGATAATTTCACAATGCTTCCAATGGTGTACAGTTAACTGACTTCATTTATTCTCTTTTAAAATTCCAAATAAGGGTCAACATCCCCACATGATGCCAATATGGACATCGTTCTATAGAGGTGGTGTCCATATAACCCCAAAACATTTAAAATTGTGGTTCTTAAATTACCTGCCACCTGAAAGGTGGCAGTGGCTCATAAGAAATTAAACTATCTCCAGATCATACACAAACATTTAGAGCTCCAAAATAAGCATATCTCCATATCATAAACAAGCATTATATTATACAAAAGACAACCAAACTATTTTGTATTTCTATGTATCTCAGCTCTAAATACACACACACACACACACACACACACACACACACACACACACACTTCAAAAGATTATGCTGAAATTGGTAAATAAATGCTGAAGAGATTTGGGTTGCCAAATGATTAGGAAAAAGTTTCCCTTTTACTCTGTTTCTGTCGGCTTTAATCACCATTGGATATACAGAAATCAGAAGGTGAAGTTCCATGGAACCATTATCTGCAATGGGGGACTTACAAAATTGGGATGGAGGGGTGATAGATTGGGTACTAGAATGTTTACCTATTAAATAAGTGGAAATGTATTATTTTAAAAACACGCTCCAAGTGTTTCGTCTTTATGTGGAGATCTCAAAAAATTCTTCCATGTAGTTTTGTGTGAATCTGCTGACATTTAAGAAAAGCCTTCCTTTCTCAAAAGGCTAATTAGTCATTGATGAGACAGCTGTTGTATTGCAACAAATGATATGCTGTCAGCAATGGGCAAACTTCCTGATGCTTGATGTCCACTGCGCAGCTTTCCCCATGGTTGTATTTTCTAGCAGATCAGGAATGGTAAGCCTCTTCATTAGAGGTATCCAGATTTAAAGAAAATGATTTTTGATTGTAAGCCCTTTTGGGACAGGGACCCGTTAGCTATTAGTTTTTACATTTCTTTGTAAACCACTTTGTGACCTTCTTTATTGAAAAGCGGTATAAAATATGGTGGACGGACGGACGGACGGACGGAAGGAAGGAAGGAAGGAAGGAAGGAAGGAAGGAAGGAAAACAATTCTATTTCTTTAAGAAAAGGAGACAGGTTAAGAAGTACATTTGGTCCACTATTGGATTCTGGCCTCCTTTCCAGTTTTTAAAATGACAGGGGTCCTGTCCCCTTTTGGAGCAATACAACATAGTGACACATTCCCCACTATCTACAATGTAGATAGGAGGTATATTTGACTATATCACACTGCTCCAGCATAGAGGATCCATATTTTCTCCTGACATACAGAACCTGTCTTTGGCAAGAAACTCATTCCTTGAGGAAGGGACTTTTGGACATAATCCACTGTGTGCAGGATGACAAGAGGAATGAATAATTCATTATTAGTAATAACAACACAAGATGAATGAATAATAGGAACAATAATAAATAATAGTTCTTAAAAAAACATAAACTTTATTAGCTTTATTTTAAGACATAAGAAAAGGTTAAGAAATAAACATAGCAGCAAATTGGAGAATAAAGAAAATGTTCAAAAGAATACAGTAATGACTAGATGTATGTGCATTTGTATCTAAGGGCCCAAACCTCTACAACTTTTCAGTAGATGCAGCCACAATGCATCTCTGGGGTAAGGGAAAAAATTTTTAAAGTACTTTCAGGGCACAATCCTGAAGTGCAGTTGCATTACCCTATCTATCACTGGGCTGACCCAAATGCAAGATGGTTATTCTGGAAAAGGCCTGGGGCAGCCTAAGACAACATGGCCTGGCTAGGTAGGCCAGCCTAGGCAGTTCAGGAGAGGCATGTTGAGGGCATGTTTAGCATTGCTGAGGGCAGAGCAGTTACTCTGTATCCAGAAATGCCCTCTTCCAGCTCCTCAGAGTTATATCGCCTCAGGAGCAGGTATAACAATGAGTAGACCCATAGGGGTCCATGATAAGGCCAAGTAAGAATGGCAGTGTTGACCAAAAATCTGAGTTCTTGGCCAGCCGAGCTACAACCCCTGCCTCTCAACTTCAGGATATGGTACAACCATGGCAGCCCACTAACATGGGGATACAGCAGGACACTCCAGGATGCCCCTTGTATTCACTATAGACTGTACTGGCATCTCATCAGGGACTCCTTATAAGGCAGGCACCACAGCTGTTCCTTGTTCTGTGTGATCTGGGAGGGTCTCCTCAGGAGCAAGCCCTCTCCAGGTGCCACTGATGTGGTGCCTACTTAGCATACTCTGGAGCAGTTAGGGCAGCCCAGGCTTCCTGACTCTCTGGATGTAGCATAACTTTCTGCTCTGGATATGGAATAGTTGGGGCAGCCCAGCTAGGACTCTCCTCACTGCCCTAACTCTTGATTGTGTCCTACGTACTGGGGTAAGGGAACAAAAGTACCTTAAGGAGGCCTCTGTGACTCCCTATACCCCATACCAGTGTGAAGCTCTCAACACTTATGAAATTTAACCTCTCTCTCTCTCTCTCTCTCTCTCTCTCTCTCTCTCTCTCTGTATGTGTGTGTGTGTGTGTATGTAAGTGGAGGGGGAAATCTTATCTCCCTCCTTTTCTTGGAGACAACAAGTTTGAAGAAGCTCAACATTTTCAAGAACTGGCCTTTTAAAACTTTCTAACAATATCCTCCATGTAGTTGAGCTGTTGGTAGTGTGTTGAACTGTTTATATGAGCAGGTTCAATTCAGCACTAACCAGATTTCCAAAGTATTCATGATGACTTGGTGTGATTTTTATTTTATTTTTGCAAGCATTTGTAATTTCAGTTTCTGATGAGCCTCTCAGATGACTATATACACATTTGATCATGATGACAGATTCACTAAAGAATGGGGAAGAAAGCAATAAACTGATCTCTCAGGCTTTGGCTCTTTCATGTAAGTAACAGCAAGAACATTGACTGATCACCACATCAAACATTTACTGTCCCAAGTGAATTTATTGATGATAAATTCATGTAACTATTTTTGAGTTATTTTTGCGTTGGAGGGCACTTTACAGTGGTATTTCAATGGCTGCTACTCTTACTTCTCTCCTCCAGAACATCTGTGAGTCTCACATGTGCATTTTAATTTAGTGAGATTTGGGGTAATCTTGCTTTATAAAATATTTATAGCATTTTTAAAATATATGGAAAATTACACTGGTTCCATTTTTTGGTATCTTTTCACAATATCACATCATATTGTGCTGAGGGAAGAAAGTTACACCTCACACAACCATTTTTTTCGATTGAAAGATCACCTTAAAATGACTGTGTGAATTGGCTCAAATAATGTCTTCTTAAAGAGACTGAAAGCCACACCTTTCAGAAATAAACCAGTGCTTTTGATGGAGCATGTATTGAATGCCCTGAAGGTAATTGGTTGGAAAATAATATTCTGCGACTGTCATTTTGAAAGAGACCGTTTATGAACTGTGGACAGAAACTAGAGCCTTATTTAAGACCAGGAAGTGATCAGATTTGGATAGAGGAAAAAGAATACATAAAAATTGCATGAAGTCTGCAGGAATAGCCACACAGAGAAATTTTAATTACCAAGGTGAATTAGATAAGAGGGAGAAGAAATGTAATGAAGCTAGAGACATATAGGATAACATTCTGGATAAGATTGGTTTTCAGTTTTCTGAACGAAGCATGAATCGGTTGACAGGAGAGTAGATTCAATGGAAAAGTTATGATTGAAGATACGTGGGTGTGAGCAACATAGGAAGCATTGATCACCCTCTCATTAGGTCTGAGATGACAGGAAGATGATTACTAAATGAGGAGACCAAAAGACCAACATCAGATCCAAACATCTGATAATGCACTGTCTGTTGCTCAATATGAGATGGATGCGAAGATAACATGGACAGAAGTTTCCATTGGCATTCATTGGCATTCAGTGGGGAGGCATGATCAAAGGAAGAACTGTGATGGGACAAAATGTGAAAACTCCCCAAGCCCTATCATGGTTTGACTTCATTTTGGAAACTCCATTAGGGACAATCCTGAACAAAAGAACCAGGTCACAATTTGCATTTCATATAATATTGCATTTGACCCTTAATTTAGTCCCCCCCTCCCAGATTTTAGACTGCATACAGTGAAGGCTTTATGAATTGTTCACATTGTTTTAATTATATCTTTTGCACCAGTTTTCTAGTTTTGCTATTCTTACATCTTTGTCTGCTGCATGGCAAGAGCCTGTAAATTTACTGCTGCTATCTCTCTGGGAACCCCTTGAAATGAATTGTCTGCCTCCAGGGTCCTTTTAACCTGGATACATCAATGTAAAGAAAATAAATGAGACACTGTTAAGGGAAAGAAAAACCAAGAAGTTTAGGGAACCGAGGGTACATTTGAAATATAAGGTAAAGTGTACTAACCAGTTGACAAAGAATTAAATAGGTGACTTTTGGGGGGTGGGGAGTGGGGGTTGGTGGTGTGAGGAAAATCACACACATTCACATTCAGCCAAGTGGGTAAATAGGCTGCACGCAAATACAGCATAGTGCAAATATGCTTTCACAAGTAGAGTTACCATAATTCTCTTTCACAAAATTGGGACATGACCTTCTGCTCCATTTGCCAGTATGTGAACACAATCCCCCCAAACCTGTTTTTCGGGACATATGGCAACCCTATTTGCATGTTAATAGGGACTGATTCATTGCTGAGGCCTTGTTTCCTTGCACTTCTTGGTCGAACAGGTCTATTTGAACTTTTGAATATTTCATATATGATTTGGCTGGCCATGTTTAACTGCTTTTACCTCTAGAGAGGAAAGCAAGCATGTGTCAGCATGGCCTTGCATTGCAAACTCCCAAGCAAGATCTTCCAGGAAAATTGCCTGTACACTTAACATGACTTCTCTGGAGTAAGAGGAGCTGTACGGGCGATAAACATGCACACTTAACATGATTTGTCTGGAGTAAGGTAAACTTTGGTCTCCAACCTAGAAAAAGCAAATTCCAGCAGTAGTGACCACAGCTTTCTTTTTGTTGCTTTTGTTGCCTACAGAGAAGAAACAACCTGGTTCCTGCTAGTGCAGGATCATTCAGTCTCCATGAAGTCTTAATCTTTGGCCTCACTTAATCAAAGCCAAACTTGCTGAATCGTGACAGTTACAGGTTGTGAGATGGATTACAATGTATGGGATATTTATTTGGAATGATCTCATTCAGGTCTCTTGATTAGTTCAGAACCAGGTGTTTGAAATAAAAATGCTTCTGGCCTATAAGTGCTATTACAGTGTGACTGAAGAGTCTGTTGTAATCTTACCTGGAGGGATGAGGATGATGATGATGACTCTCTCAATTCAGAGCTTCGGTCCCTGCTGTGTTCCTCTACACACTGTTTTAGTGGCAGTTCAATATTCCGTTTTAGCCTTAGATGTCACTCTCAGAATAGCCGTAAATAAATACCATGGGCCAATACCAGTGTTAATACTATGTATCTGCTTTTCTGGAAAAGTGTCCCAAATACGTAGCTGCTATGAAAATATTCTCAGCTGGTATATACCAATAAATGAGGTCTTTTAGGGTTGATGTTGGCATCCCTATTCTCAGGCCCTCCCGAGAAAAAAGTGTGTCAGCTGCCATTTGCCTCCCATTTCTAGGAATGAGCCAACTCCACGCAGAAGGTCCCAGATCCAAACCCTGGTGTGTCAAATATGATAGAGAAGAAAGCCCACCTGAAAGCTCTGCTACCAGTCTGTTGATACTGATTGATGGATACTGATGTTGATACTGATGGATATGTGATGGATCATTGGTTTGACATAATGGCAGGCAGCTTCATCTGTTTGAATGAATATGCTTCCTTGTCCAACTGCAATAAGGTTGCCATCATTCTCTTCCACAAAATCAGGACAGGACCCTCTGTCCCATTTGCCAATATGCCAATATAACCCCCCAAATTGGGATTGTCCCTGTTTTTCAGGACATATGGCAACCTTAACACTACAGTATTTAAACAGTCATGCTTGATTCTTCAATGTAGAATAGCAACATGGGGGTGGATCTGGATAGGGACCACAGTGGAGAAAGAATGGGTTTAAGAGTGCCACAGTCCTAAGACAGTCCAGGGGTTTCTATAATTGATCTGGCAAAAAGAACCCACTGGGATTCTTTTTTGATCTGGCAAAAATAACCAGTAAATGATATTTGTGCAGAAATTCAGGATAAAAATGTGGAAAACCAATCTATATATATATAAAACTGTGAAGCGTAACTGATGGATGGAAGGATGGATGGACGGACTGACTGACTCATCAATGCCCCAGCTAAAAACTTTCTGACCTAGAAGCATGAAATTTGGGGAGATTATTCCTTCTGTGATGTAGACACCCACTAAGAACCAATTTTTGGAAATTCGAACCAGAAGGGGGTGAAAAGGGGCACAACATGTTTTCATCCGTATATTTAACATTGAAGAACTGTTGCCTCATCAAATCTCAGCCCAAACTTCTGAACCCAGAAGTGTGAAATTTGGGGAGCATGTTCCTTTTGTGATGTGAACCAATTTTTAGAAATTTAACCCCTAAGGGGATGAAAACGGATGCAACATGTTTTTATCTTATACTTAACACTGAAGACTGACTGATCAACACCCAGCCCCAACTGCTGGACTTAGAAGCATGAAGTTTTGGGAGCATATTATTTTTGTGATGTAAGGACCCACTAAGAACCAATTTGGTATCTGGTTTTGCCAAGTGCTTGGTGGTGGCCACTTGTGACTGGTGGTGCCTGGTGCCTAGCAACGATGCCATGTGCTTAATAGGGATGCTTGGTGCCCACTATGCACTGGTGCCTGGTGGTTCCCACTTCCTGGTGGTGCCTGCTGCCCACTGGTGCCTGTTTCTGGGTGCCCAGTATGGAGGGCCAGTGTTTAGTGTTTAGTGCTGCCTAATAGAGATGCCTCATGCTCAGTAGGGATGTCCAGTAGGAATGCCTAGTGTCTGGTTTTGCCCCTCCAATTTTAGTGGTGTGTGGTGGACAGGTGCCCGGTGCCTGGTGAAGACCGATGCCTGCTGGTACCTGGTAGGGATGTCCATTGCCTGTTAAGGCACCCAACACCTGCCGCCACCACTGCTCACTGCACAGTGGTGCATGGTGGGGCCCAGTGCTTGGTAACTGGTGCCAACTGATGCCTGGTGGTGCCCACCGCCTGCTTCTGCCTGCTGCCTCTTGGTACCTGCTGATGCCTGTAGCCTGCTGGTGCCTGGAAGGGATGCCTGGTGCCCACTACCCTTTACACAGTAGTGCCCGCTGGTGCCAACTGCCTGGTGGTGCCCAGTGCCTGGTAGGGCTGCCTGGTGCTCGGTAGGGCTGCCTGATGCCCGCTGCTGCTCATCACTGCTCCTAGTACCCTTCAGTGCCAGATACCTGTTGGTGCCCAGCAGTACCCTGTGCCCGCTGGTGCCAACCACCCAGTTCAGTGCTCGGTGCCCACAAGTGTCCAGCTGTGGCCAGGGCCTACAAATATTCTCAAATTTTATTCCTGCCACAATGGGTTCATTCTGCTAGTAAACAAATATTTTCATTATTAGATGCACACTTCTCATACATGTTTTAGGGATGCAAACAGGTTTACACATGCAAATGCTATAAAATTGTTTGATTTGAGTCTACACTGCACAAAGTATTATTTGAGTATTACACATTGGTCTCAGGAAAATATCCATGCAACTCGATTCTGCTCCATATCTTATTATTTCATCATTCTTTGAGATCATTCCATGTCCCTTCTGGGTCAAATTGTCTGCTCTGCTACATGCTTAACTGTTGTTGCCACATCTTTGCCCTTCATCACTGGTCCCCTTTTGAAAGTCCTATCTCTCCCTGACTTCTCTTTGATCCATTTCTGTACTTTTGTTTCATCTCACTTGCTTTTTTCTTACATCCTTGTTTATCCCAGTGGCAGTAGAAGACTATTAATTATTACTACCAAGCTAGCACTTCTGTTTGCAAGAAAAGCCTGACAGCCAGATCACATTCATCTTGCATCAATGAATCTTCTCCTTAGATTGTGTGTAGTGCACATGTGTGTGTGTGTGTGTGTGTGTGTGTGTGTGTGTGGAGGGGAGCATCTTATGAAAGCAAATTAAAATCCTATAGGTTTTGTCTACTTGTGGATGCTGCTCAGCAAATCTTCCTAAATCACTGGAAGAAATTCTTTCTAGGTACAGCATTTGCTTCTGCAGGCCAATCCCTGTATTCTGGGCAAGACAGGGCTCATAGCTATGGAGAACATTGGTATTATATGAATCATAATTGTACTTTGTTGCCCTACGTCTTTGCTGGATCAGAGGAAGCTGCCATACACTGGATCAGACTACTGGTCCATCTATCTCAGTATGAGTCAACACAGACTGGTAGTGGGGTCTTCAGACTATCAGGTAGGTAGCAGTCTTTTTCAGCTGCACGTGAAGTTGCTGTTGCTGAGCCTGGAGGATGGTTCTCCATTTTCACAGAGAAATTGTGATGTAGGATGTCTTTCCAGCATTACCTTTAAGTAGCCTATGTGCAACCTCAGCTGAGAACTGCTTCTTGAACTATAAATGTGTAATACGTTTCTAGGAAATGAGATGGGACCCTATTTAACTTGAACAACAATAGCAACAAAAATGGCAGCTTTATCAGAGAACTGTCTTTCTTTTGTGAGGTAATTTGTCCAGCTCTAGACATAGTTCAGAACAATGAGCTTATTTCCAATCTTATCTTCTGATTTGTCTCCTTAACCTAAATCCTGTTCCCACATGAAAGATATTCATTGGTTGTGTGTCTGTGTAAATGCCCCTGACTAGAGCCTTTTTTCTGTAGGAGCTCAACTGTTTCAGTTTAGAGTACCAAATACCACCTTTCACTAGGTGAAATTACTCTACCCTACCCTAGCCTACCCTACTCTACTTTCACAAAGCACCAGAACTAGGGGACATCCACTAAAACTGAAAGTTGGGAGAGTTAGGACAGAGAAAAGAAAATATTTCTTTACCCAAAGTGTAGTTGGTTTGCAGGACTCCCTGTCACAGGATGTGGTGATGGCTTTAGCCCTACTGCTTTTTAGAAAGGATTGGATCAGGGGCATCACCACAGTGGTGCTATTAGTGCACTGTGTACCAGGGTGATACGCCAGAGGAGTTTGATACCCCTTTGGCGACCTCCCACCTTAGACTGCTCGGCTCTGAGAAAGGATAGGTTGCTCCTTCTCAGAGCAGAGCAATCATCTCCTCTGAAGCCGACTGGCCTCAGAGGTGACTGCACAGGCGCCATCCTTGGTGACTGCACAGTCGGATTCCTGTGCTCTAAGGAGGAGCTTGCTAGCCAAGGATCAGGCATGGATCTGAGTAGAGCCATGGTGTCAAAGCAAACTTACCTAGAGGTAAAGGAACCTCAAGCATGTCTCTTGATTGCACCTTGCCACAATAACATGCAGTACGTGCCTGCAGTGTGGCTGCCTCTGCATAAGCACAAGCAGTAAGAAATAGGATTTGGGCACCACTCTCTTAGCCTATTTTAGCTCCCAGTATGGATAACCCATGTATAATGGAGTAAAACTTATATCCAGATATCCCAGAATGCAGATGGCAAAACTGTGAAAACCAGGGGGCTGCAGTACTGGGCAGTAGCCAACTTTCACATGTTTGTGTTTAGGAAACAAAGAATCTTTGTTAGGGAATATAATACTGACAAACCAGTGCTTCAGCACTCCTTTCCCCATTTTTTAAAAAGATAGATTAATCACTGATAATGGTTTTATAGAAAATAACTGACCCCCCTTCCTTGAAGCCAAGCAAACTGGGAGAAAATCTATGGATTCCCCTGTTGATTTTTCCCCCTTGCTCGAGGCAGACCATTACAGTGTAATTTTTATTCTACAAAGAGATGATCAAACCCTGGGGAAAGACCTCTGGATTTGACCTCAGTGGGCCCATGTGTGTTGATAGACTGGATATTTTACAGTGACAGTAGAAGAGGAAACTAACCATTGCCCAGAATTGTGATCTGGATTTTTTTTTTCAAAGTGGCAAGGACATAATTAATTTCAGTCACTGCTCTGTATAGTGTCTCAGCCTGGTTGTTTAATTTTTGGATTCTGAAGTCATCGGTCTGTTGTTTCATGTTCCTGTCTTATTGAAATGTTAAAGAACTGATCTCTTTGCTGTGTATTTAGTCTGGACATTCCAGTCTTTGAACTATCACCAATGCAGAGAGTAATATTATCCACACACTTGCACTCAATTGCTACAGTGATCTCTCCAGTTGCCAAAGCCAGCAGGAGGCTTGCATTGAAAAAAATTCATATAAAAGGAGGGGTGGGGAAATCAAACAATTATTTCAGCTCTTGGGGGACATGAGACGGGCGCTTTCATTAGACTTGCCATCGTCTTCACTTTTAATCACCTTTATTCTTATCAAATTAAAAAAGAAATTTTTGATCAAGGCTCTAGAAGACCCAGAAGTGCCTTCTGGGGTTATCTGAACCAGTCACCTGTTTGAAAGAGACAGCCTTTCAGCATCAGACAGAGATGCGTTTTCAATAATTAACTTTTATTTTTAGCGTGGCTTTAAGTGAAAAATTAATAAGGCCCAGCAGCGAGCAAGTCTTTGCCATGTGGATCAAGAAGTAACTACAAGAGTGCAGGGGGAGGGCTTGCTTTTGGAACATCACCATTCACTCTCCCTTCCCTAAATACATATATTTTTGCCACATCCAGTTTCCATCTGGAAGTGATTTAAATTCACACCAAATTTACTGACTGTATTTCAGTATACCTCCTTCGTAAGTAACCACCGCACATAGCTCTCTTCCCCATTGCCATCCATTCCTTTTTTTCCCTTTTTCCTTCCTTCTGTGGAGATCAGTCGGCAAACTTTCAGCACTCCCTTAGGGAACTTAGTGTTACTGTGTTGTTATCTCAGGGTTTTTATTTATTTATTCACTTAGGCAGAAGAACTATGAGTAAGTTGGAGAGTTTTACCAAAAGGGTAGAAATTTGAGTGCTCAGTGATGATAGCACAGTAATTTGTATTCTGTGTTTGCTGGTTAATAATATTCTGGATATGATTGAATTAGAATAGATCTGTTGTTCCAAGTGAAAGATAGTGTGCCTTAGACAGACTGAAGGAGTCAAATCAAAAATTCCCTCGTCTTACTGTTAAATATCTGGGGTGGAGAGCAGATTTTTATCACATCACATACATATATAGTTAACCCTTGATTTGGGGTCCAGTCCTATGTAGTGTGCTCTGGGCAGGGTGACCACATATTCAGTTTTTTCCAGGACATGTCCTGGATTTTAGCCTTGTGTCCTGGAAAAAGCTTCATTGTCTCCTTTTCTTTGTGAGCAGACAGCATGTAGCCTTCTTGTAACTCATCATAAATTATATGTAATAAATTATACAGTAGTTTTAAATTTAATAATAATAAACAATATAGAGGTTAAATAAACCACATGAAAGCAATACTCTCATGTATGAAATTTTTTAGCTTTGATATTGCCATGTCCTACATTTTTGTTGGGTACCCTACATTTTGTCCTCTTTTTTCCGTCATGACTTATGGTCACTCTGGTTCTGGGTTGCTGCCAGTGCGCACTCTCTCAATCATTCTCTCAATGACTATTGAGTGAATATTGAGGCAGTGTTCCAATTTGAATTGAATGTTCTTATCTCTTCTTCTGATGTATTAATTTATTGTTTATGATTTAGTGCAAGTACTTATGTAGCCATTAGCTGAAGTCAAATTCCAAATATGGTATTCATATTTGGTCAATAAATTTATCTATCCATCATGCCATCAGGCATATGCAGGGGGCATACTGGGCATTGGCCCAGTGCCACAGCTAGTCCAGCATGAGGCCATCCTGGGGCAGTGTGGTGGGAGACCAGTGGTCTGCCATTTGATAGTTATTCAGACTTCTGGGTGGCAAAGAGGTTGATGGGGAAATGGAGGGAGATTGGGAGAAAGTGTTCTAGGGTGAGAGGAGGTGTGGGAGGAAAGAGGGGGGGGAGAAAGTGTGGTGGTGGAGTGAGGACCCAACAGACATAACATGGTACTTCACAGCCCAGCATAGGACTCACCGATTCTGTGGTAGCTCCAACAAGCCCATTTAACAAATAGAAAATATAATGAGTATTGTCTTGTTGGAAGGCTCGAGAATTATTTTCTTGGTTAGGGACCAGATAGACACAACTGTTATTGATTTTATCATGGTTCTGACTGGGACGAGAACCATTACTGACATTTACCTAAACTCAGAAAGAGGCATTAAACAGAATGAGTAATTACTTGTCTGATATATGTCACTTGTTAGAAATACAGTATCTTTTCTCTGGAGTGGTAATAAATTGTACCATTCTACCATTCCAGAAATTGGTTTCTAAACTTCTGCCAGGATGCTCAGAAAACGAGAATGAAATAAAATTATTTGGGGGCAAGATGGAAAAACGGGGGCGGGAGCGGGAGGGAGGGGGGAGATAACATTCATTGTGTGCCTTTACACAGAGACCTATTCTCTCTAGCCTACTGCTGGTACTTCCCTACCGTCTCCCTAAACTAGCAAGAAACTCCCTTCTTCTGCCTATGAAATATCCTTCACCAGTTGTCCTGCCCTGACACAGCCTGTGGCCCATGCAGTGCAACTCCAATGCTGCTGCCAGTTTATGTCAATGGCTCAGACTGGCCCAGTGATGGTGTGCTCCATATGCCATTGCAGGGCCTTTGATGACAGCTGGATGCTGTCCCAGTCGTAAATTGGGGGATAAGTTTGGCCTTTAAGTTAGTAAGATTCATCCATTGGGATGCACTTTCCGAAGTGTTAAAACGGGCACACTTACCACTGAAATGAAGTTCTAGACTTGTTGAATTTTCTGACTTGTGAATTCTGGTTCTCTGAAAGGGGAGCATTCCCGACTCTTTCAGTGTGCCATAGCAGACCCACAACCTCATGTGCTTGACATGCTCTCAACCTGCCCATTTCATTTGGCCCAACCCTTGCCCCTTCTGCCACCCAAAGTAGCTTGATGAGTCTGCTGATGGGCCTCAGAGTTGCATTGCCCTTATGTGAGTGGTGGAAAGTTGGTTAGGGTTGCATCCTGTGCTTACAGCACAATCCAGAGTAACTACGGGAGTTCTTATGTTGACGTAAGAAAAATTTACTTTGTTCTATGCATTTCCCACAGGTTTCCCATAGGTGGTGCCATAACTAAGTCGACATAAATGTCTCTTACATTGACATAAGTGCTCCCATAGTTACTTTGGATTGTGTTGTTAGTATGGCACATAGAGCATTAGCAGTAACCCAGGTTTCACCGTTCAGTATTATACCAAATCTGGAAAATCATTATTTCAAAATTAGAAATAGACATTCACTAAAGAGGTGTCTAGTATAGGACAGTGTGTGTCACCAGGCTACAGATTGATTACAGATTTGCAATGAGCACACAGATGATATATTAGAAAGAGAAAACTGCCATTTCTCCAACTCTGTTCAATTAAAACATGCACAGACGAACTTTTTGTTCTGGTGGACTAAGAACCAGGGTGACCACATGACCAGAAAAACCTGGATTTGTCCGGATTTTTAGCCTCCTGTCCGGGTGTCCTACATTTTGGCTTCATTGTCCTACATTTTGGCTTCATTTTGAAACTTTGCGATAGTGCACAGTACCCCATCATGCCATATGCCATTGGATTCGTACTGAAGAGCAGAATCCAATGCAAAAATCAGTTTGGAGATATGTCCTTCCTATCAAAAGTTATGGTCAAAAAACAGAAAAACAAAAAAAAAACACTTTTTGGCATTTTTTTTAAGCAGTAAGGAATTTTGGCCCTGGGATTCAGGAATTTTGGCCCTGGGGTTCATGAATAATCTGGTCACCCTGCTAAGAACACAATTCTAACCATGTCTAACCAAGTAAGCCCTACTACGTTCAAGGGGTCTTACTCCCAGGAAAGTGTGTTTAGGATTGCAGCCTTAGACCTGGAAGATCCAGGTTCAAATCAGTGAGCCATGAAGCTTCCTCGATGACCTTGGGTCAGTCACTCTTATCCATCTTATCCATCTTATCCAATGTCATAGAGTTGTTCTGAAGAAGAAAAAAAGAGGGAACTATGTACCCCACTCAGTGTTCATTGGAGGAACTGGTACAGACAGATCTGAAAAATAAATAAATTAAGCAGACATTCTATGGTAAGCACAGTTGCTGGCTTAGGAAATACAGTTTCACACTGCATAAGTGTGAAAAGAATTATTTGTAATGCTTTTGCAAAGATATAATATGCATTCCTGTGCTTATTAAATATATTGTGTATAACCATATGGATTCCTGTGCAGTGTGTTTGTCGGAGCCATCATAGTTATTGTTTCAATGGCAGAGGGCAACACCACTGGTTAAATCTTGTTTGGAAATGTATTTATGGTGGGGCCCTGGAGTATTTGGAAGTTAAAGCACTGATGCAAGGTGCTGACAGCACAGATCAATTCTTCTTGCTGGATGAGCTGACCTTTGTTGTACCAAGAAGTGAGAGTCTTAGGGGATGAAAACTTTAGTGCCTGGCTGTTAATAACTGGAATTAAATTACCGAGGGAACAGCCGCTTCCCCACATCCCCCTCATTCAAAACACTGCACACTGGAGGGATATGGCAGGGCTGCTCTTGACACATGTAAGTCAGGATTATTTCTCATCACCTTAAATTCTTTGTATGACTGCTGAATGCTCTGGATAAATTGCCGGCTTCCCAGCAGCGGCTGTGAATTTACTTGTGTGTGGGCAACCTGGAAAACAGCATCATAATGAATTATGAATCTGCAACCAAGAAAGTTCACCCATCTCTCCCCAGTTTTATTCACAGAGGCAGAATATTAATGCAGTTGCTCCATTCTCAGTAACAATATATACAAGTGAGGGACTGGAGAAAGCTATGTTTCCCAAATTAATTTCAAATCTGGAATAGTGGATGATTTTATGTTGTGGGCAATTCGGCTTGAAACCCCAGAGTGGCACATGGGGTACATGGAACACCTGCAAAGTAATTAACATTTTCCCATAATGCTTATGCTTACATTATGCCAGAGCATTTAAATGTAATCAAGGTTTAATATTCACAAACCAAACTTATCCAAGGTTTATGCTTGTGGATATTGTGATGCATCTTGTGATCCATCAGCACAAGTCCAGGACTGAAAGTGAAATTTTGTCCCACCATTCAGTAAGCTGCAGCCACCAGAGCAAGCAACTGGAGGCCATGCACAATTTATAGTGGCTCATTAAATTTCCTCCATCCTGTGTCATCAGGGATAATTTGGGGTGGTTTGGGGGAGGATTGTGAGGGAATTGAGGTGGTGAGTGGGCAGGTCAGGGTGGTTGAGGGATGGAATGGCAGATCTCAGTGGCAGCCGTTTCTGAGTTACAATTTCTGTGTTGTAACTCCCAGAGAAAGAACCTATGGCCTGAACATGGTTTGTCTTGATCAATTCACATTTTTCCTGTACGCCAGGACAATGGTGACCTGATTAGCACTGTCTGGAGGTGGCACTTCATGGACTCTCCTTCCTGGACAGGTTATTCCAAAGCTTTGTGATGGTGGACTGATGGATGGTGAAATGCTGAACCAGTTGTCTGAGCCAAGAGAGATGGTCCACCAATATTGGCTCAGATGTGGTCTGATATCAGGGATCTGCTGTGGGATCTATAAGGCTGCAATCCTTTACATACTTTCCTGAGAGTAAGTCCAATAGGACACAATGAGACTTTCTTCAGAATTGACATGGTTAGGATTGGACCCTAGATTACCCAGCAATGCCAACCTTTAGCGAACCTGCACATGACCTTAATAATCTTTTCTTGCAGTGCAATCCCAGACTGATTTTTCTCAACCTCTGTTTATTTTTGTCTGACAGCTACTATGTGATGCCTTCACAACATTTTACATGCAATCTTCATTTATTTGTTCTTCAACAAGCAGCATCCTCAAGCTGGTTCGGACCTCCGATGAGAACAGAGAAACAGGCACAGTAATTTCTGCCATTCGATTGTCCCAGTTTTCTTTCTCCATCCTTACACAGCCCAATACTAAGTGCTGCGGCTGTGCTGAAGTTGCCAGATACAGTCGTAACCTAGAACCGTCTTAAAATTTTAACATTTGGAGCAAAGAGCTTTAAAACTAGAAATTATCTTAATGGTGTTATTTACCCCTCATTTATCAAACTAGTGCGTGCGATTTTTTCCCTCACTGGCTTTACTGGATGCTATTCAAGTGCTGACATTTATAGTCCACTTTGCAGTGCTCAATTGAGTTAGGCAATGTGGACATGTATTGTAACAGGGGGCTGAAACAGCAGGGCTGTTATTTCATAAAAAAGGAGCCTTCCAGAGCCTGTGCTCCCTGTAATCTAGGAATAAATGACTGCAGTTTGAAGCTGTAGGCTTACATACTAGTGCACAGGTTAATGTGTATCTGTAACTTGGGCAATGGCTTGTGAATAGTCATTAGATGAATTTTGCTCTCAGTTAAAACCGGAATGGGGGTGGGACGTCCACCATGCAAAAGCTAGGAGACAGGGAATGTCTGGCTGCGTAAGTGTAAAAGCTGAGTTTGGCTATAACACACACACACACACACACACACACACACACACACACACACACACACACACACACCGTACTTACTTGAATTGTATGCAACACTGAATCTAATGCGTACCCATATGACTTGAGATTTTAAAAATGGCAATTGTAATGTGTAGCTGCAAAGCAGGTGCAAAATTTAATTTTACTGCATACAACAATTAGTAATTTGATAATAATATGATAATATGTTAATGTTATGATTCTTATGTAATTGCACTACTTTATACAACAGTGGGCTTATTTTTGTAAATATAGTAAACTGTTAAACTAAGTACTGATCTATATTTATAATCAAAAATATTGTATTAAACTAATTACTGATCTGTATGTATAATCAAAATACCATATTTACTCAAATCTAAAGTGCTACCAAATCTAATGTGTACCCTGATTTTGGAGACAGAGGGCTCAATCCTAACCAATTTAGGCCAGCCTATCTCAGCTGGCTTATCTTCCTATGGTAGGTAGGTAGGTAGGTAGGTAGGTAGGTAGGTAGGTAGGTAGATAGATAGATAGATAGATAGATAGATAGATAGATAGATAGATAGATATGTACTTTCTTGGGAAAGGTGAATGGTTTTTGAAAGTGCAGCAATCTGAATTCTTCCAAAGTTTAAGATGTGGCTCCATGTTTGAAGAACCACAACATGGTGGGGAAGAGCCACAACCTGGTGCAAAGCACATGCAGGGCTAGCATTAGAGGTTAACCCAGTCAGGCAGTCAGGGACCAGCAGAGCACCAAAGTGCACCAATCTCTCCATTTTTTCCTTGGCCTTGTGTTCCTGCTTTGGCTACACAGCCAGGGATGGGAACTCAAGTCAGGTGACTCATGTCCAAGTCACAAAAACATGTATTTTTTTTGCTGACTTGTGTATACTCGAGTCAGGCATGTCAACAACTACAGCACTGATTTGAGTATGAGTACATGGGGATCAGCTGAAGTTAAAGAAAGAGAAGTATAGGGAGTGGAAGACTGGAAAGATCACCAGGGAGGAGTACAGGCAGATAGCCCGGTCCTGTAGGGAGGGGGTCAGGGATGCTAAAGCTCAGTATGAGCTGAGGCTGGCCAGGGGAGTCAAGGATAACAAAAAGAGCTTCTTTAGATATGCCCAAAGGAACAGGAGGAGAGACAAGCAGGTGGAGCTGCTCCTGGACAAAGATGGACAGCAGGTGTCTGGAAACCAGCAGAAGGCAGAGCTGCTCAACTCCTACTTTGCGTCCGTCTATTCTCGGAAAGAGGGCTGTGCAAATGGGGGTGCGGGATCATTGGCTGATGCGGGGATATGCTTGCATCCCCAAAGTGGTAATGAAAACATGGATGGTGCAGAACAGCAGATTAAGATTGACAGAGAACTGGTTTGAAACCACTTAACTGGCCTAAATGAATTCAAGTCATTTGGACCAGATGAGCTGCATCCTCGAGTTCTTAAGGAACTGGCAGATGTCCTTGCAGAGCCTCTGTCGATCATCTTTGAGAAATCCTTGAGGAGTGGAGAAGTGCCACTGGACTGGAAGAGGGCAAATGTAGTCCCAATCTTTAAGAAGGGGAAAAAAGAAGACCCGGGAAATTATAGACCAGTCAGTTTGACTTCAATCCCGGACAAGATATTAGAGGAAATCATAAAACACACAATTTGTGCACATCTAGACAAGTACTCGGTGATCAAAAGAACCCAGCATGGATTTACCAAGAATAAATCTTGCCAGACAAATCTGATCTCCTTTTTTGATCGGGTTATGAGCTTACTGGTCAGTCGCAATGCTGTGGATGTCATTTATCTTGACTTTAGCAAAGCATTTGACAAGGTCCCACATGACATTTTAATTGGGAAGTTGGAAAGATATGGGCTAAACGGGGCAATTGTAAGGTGGATCTGCAACTGGCTCAACGACTGCACACAAAGGGTTTTAGTAAATGGTTCTGTGTCAACCTGGAGGTCGGTTTCAAGTGGGGTACCCCAAGGCTCTGTCTTGGGACCGGTTCTCTTTAACATTTTCATTAATGACTTGGAGGAAGGGATACAGGGGAGCCTGATCAAATTTGCGGATGACACCAAGCTGAGAGGAGTAGCAAACACAACAGAAGACAGGAGAAACCTCCAGGAGGATCTGGATAAACTAGAATACTGGGCTGTAACAAATAGAATGAACTTCAACAGGGAGAAGTGCAAGGTTCTGCCCTTAGGAAATAAAAACCAAAAATACAGGTATAATTTGGGGATATTTGGCTTGGCAGCACAACATTGAGTGGGATCTTGGAGTCGCCGTGGATCACAAGCTGAACATGAGTCAGCAGTGTGATGTGTCTGCAAAGAAGGCAAATGCCATTTTAGGCTTCCAAGTCACGAGAAGTTCTAGTTCCTCTTTATTCAGCATTGGTCAGACCTCACCTTGAGTACTGTGTTCAGTTCTGGGCACCTCACTTTAAGAAAGATGCAGCCAAACTGGAGCAAGTCCACAGGAGAGGAACAAGAATGATCAGTGGGATGGAAGGGAAGCCGTACGAGGAAAGGTTGGGGGAATTGGGGTGTTCAGCCTGGAGAAGAGGAGGCTGAGAGGAGACATGATTGTCCTCTTCAGATACCTGAAGGCCTGTCATAGGGAGGAAGGGGCTCATTTGTTCATAGCTGCTTCTGAAAACAGGACTAGAACCAATGGGTACAAACTGCAAGAAAGGAGATTCTGGTTGGATATCCAGAAAAAATTCCTGACTGTGAGGGCGGTTCGGCAGTGGAACAGACTGCCGAAGGAGGTGGTGGACTCTCCCTCACTGGGGAATCTTCAAGCAGAGGCTCCACAAGCACCTGTCGAGGATGCTCTAGGACAGTGGTTCTCAATCTTCCTAACGCCGTGACCCCTTTATAAGTTCCTCATGTTGTGGGGACCCCAACCATAAAATTATTTTTGTTGCTACTTTATAACTGTAATTTTGCTACTGTTATGAATCATAATGTAAATATCCAATATGCAGGATGTATTTTCATTGTTACAAATGAAATGTGTGTTCTATGCACACATTCAACACAATGGGATTTATTTCAGAGGATTGGGCATAGGATTGGGCCCTGAAGCTGCAATCCTATCCACATTTACATGGCGTAAAGGCCCCCCTGACTATAATGGGATTTATTTCAGAGTAGGCATGCATAGGATTGGGCCCTGAGGCTGTCAGTCAGCCTCAGTGTGTGTGCAGCTACAGCCGGAGGTCTGGCAAGCCTGACCTAGCCCCCTGTACCAGGGGTCTTTAGGCGACCCCCAGGAAACCTCTAGGCGACCCCAAAAGGGGTCCAACCCCAACTTTGAGAAACGCTGCTCTAGGAGGATTTCCTGCTGCAGGCAGGGGGTTGGACTAGATGACCTACTAGGTCCCTTCCAACTCTATGATTCTATGATTCTATGACATTTTGAGTATGACTCAGAAATGAGTTCCCACATTTGCAAACATGAGTCTTTTTATGTCTGGGTGTGCTTACTTACTTTTCTGAAGGTGTTATAGTCTTTGCAGGGTCATCATTCAGGCTGGGCAAGCAGCAGGAAAGTGCCAGTCAGGAGGCAAGGAAGATTTAATGTTTTGGTTTTGCATTGAGTGAGGATTGGACCACAGGAGTAGGTTCTCTTGCCCATCTCTGAAGGAACCTAGGCTACTTGGATGAAAGCTATTTTTCACTGGAGAAGTGAGGGCAAAAGGCACTTCCTAGGCATCCAAAGAAGCACATGACATAGTTCTAGCCAGCTTTTTGAATGACCAGTCACAATGGGATTACCTCTGAGTACGGCAGCAAATGTTTTGGTCATACTAGTAAGCCAACTAGCTGCTGCACATGACTCACATCTCCCTCTTGCAACTTCTGTTCCTGCTCTCACACTGGCTGTCTCAGTGGCTTATAGATCAGATGTGGACAGCAGGGAAGTATTAAATAAGAACTTCAATGCACGCGCATACACACACTTGGGCACCATCTTTCATTTTTTTCTGTGGAGACATGGCTGAGTTTTTAATGGAAGGGACTTGGGACTCGAGTCTTTTAGAGTTGCCAAAATGCTCTGGGAGACTCAGAAAGTTTCCCAGTTAGGACTCATTTTTGAGTCAAGTCAAAGGGGTGCAGCCTTGTGACTTGCGTAGGTGTGAGGAGCCATTGAAGCAGCAGGGGAAGGTATGGGCAAGAGGGCAAGGAAGATCCCTGGTGGAATTGAGCTCCCTGCAATTCACTTACTTGGCACCCCAAGACTAAGCTGGCCTAAGCTCAAGGCTTGGAAAGTATTGAAGACTTGGAAAAATGCTACCAGTTGGAGACGGCAGTGTTGGAATGAACACATATGTTTGCATCAAATTGCACTGCTTTCCTTGGAGAAGTTGTGAACTTTGACTCTTATGGTCCCATTGCTACTTCCTGATCAAGATCTCCAGCGTCTTCTCAAATCTGCTCTTCTAGCAGCTTCTTTTTACCTTGTCAGTCTCTCCTACTGTCTTCCTCCTGTTCAGTTAGTGTTAAATGCTTTTGCTGGAAACATCTTTCACTGCTATCACTCTGGTTATATCACTTTGCTCCTTAAGTCTCAGCAGTGACTCACTGTTACTTCCCACATCAACGTCAGATTCTTAATCTTTTAAGTTTTAAGGCTGATTCATGCTGATTCGTTTAGGCTGAAGATGTGAACTTCACCCAGCGTGAGTGGTCCCAAGACATTCTTTCAACACAGCTCAAATGGGGAAATGTTAGCATGAATTGGAATGTACATAGATACAGCTGCAGCTATCACAGCATCTGTGGGAAGAACCACCACAATCATGGAAACTGCAGCTTCATAAAGTCAGGTTCACTGAAACACATTCCCGTTTGATTGAGGGAATGAGCACTGCAAAGGCCATGTTGTGCTGCTCATGTAGGAGACTGTGACTGTATGAGCCATCCTTTAATTTTCCCCACTTCTCTGAATATAGTTACCGTTCCTACATTCTTATTCTTTTGGGGTGAGTAAATTTTCACTCACTTCTCTTGAGCCATCTGTTCCCATGCCCCATACACCACACCACTTGCTTCAATGAGAACCATTGCTGACTTGCTCCAATGAGAACCAACTTGCTTCAAGGAGAACCATTGGGAGCCAGATGGCCAATGGAGAGTTAAATTAAAAAAATAAATTTTTACTCACTTCTCTTGAGCCATCTGTTCCCATGCCCCATACACCACAGCATGCAGGGCATGCTCAAGCAACATGAATGCATCATGTAAACTGGTGGAAGATAGGATTGAGGCATCACCTCCTCTTTCTTATTTGTATCACTTCTCCAGAACTTCCATCTTCTACCAAGCTTTTTCAAGGCCAATTTTTTTTTTCTAAAACCTGGTGTACTATCTTAGATTCCTACTTTGTGAAATGCCTAAAGTCTTTTTGATGTGAAAGGGAATGAGTTGTTTCAACCATTGCAGAACCATTGGTGATACATGTGCAACAGTCCTCCACCACGCAGGTATGTGACATCTTGTGAAGCAGTGCGCCGGTATGTGACATCTTGTGAAGCAGCAGATCATCATCATCATCAACAACAACAACAACAACATCAGTGTCATTGGAGTGAGTCCTCTGTGTGGAACATCCACAATATTGCTGTCGTATAAACAGCTGTGGGTAAGGAGAAATAGCTGAACATAGAAGGGAAATATGTAGCTTTTGATCTATTTTCAGTTTTGTAAAGCATACTTCAACCTGTGCCAAGAAGGCAAACATGGAGGTTTGTTTACTACAGTTTTACTTCATTAATATTTTAGTCTCAGGTGCAGAACTAGGAGAGTCTCACTGAAATCGCAGAAGCACTGATTGTGGTGTTTGTGACAGTGCCATGGGGCATTTGCATTATTTATCCCAGGCTGCGCTACCCATACAGCTTTCAGGGAATATTTTCAGACAGAATCGCTAATTAGCACATATGTGGAATCGTCTCAAAAAGCAGTTGGGAACTCTCCTCATTACTTTTTAATTTTTGTCTATTTGCCGAACATTCTGTCAAAAGACGGAAATTCAAAATGATGGGTGGGAGGAATTTTGCATACTAAGCGCCCAAGATCAAAAGAAAAGGTACCTTGTGGCTGCCTGATGGGTACTTTTGCACCATACCTCAACATGGCCAACCTCTGAGGAGATGTCAGGGCTCATCTGCTTGCTGGGAGGGTGACCAGATGCCTGGAGATACCATGCCTGTTCCCAACTAGAGGCACTTGGGATGGGTGCAGATATTCTTAGCCTCATGGTCCCTAATCCTCTGCAGCCCTAATTCTCTCATATTATTCAGAGTTAAATTATTTGAGGCTTGTCGTCCACTTCATTATGGTTTACTGGTGAAGTTCAACATACTGAGAAAAGTGGGCTTGCAGCTTTCAGTTTTGCAAAGAAAGTCCATTTCAGTACTTATTGTACTGGGGGAAAAAATTCCATTTTTTCCTTTAGTTACCTCATTTTTTGTTGAGCAAAATTACATGTGATGATTTCACTCAGGTGTGTGTTTCTTTTAGTTACACCACCAACCTGCCTCAACCTCTCGGAAGCATTGTAGGTCCAAATCATCTGGTTACTGTTAACTTGTGCAGCATCTGCTCTGGGGCATGTTTAATTATGTGGTGGGTGTCTGTGTATCAGATTCAGCAAAGCTCCTTGAGAATTGCTTTACTGAAGTGTTAAAATTATAGCTATTGCAGAATCACCTTATCATCAGAGAAGGGCAAAGGAGACCCTGCCTGCCTGCTGTTTCATATCCCAAATCACCTGTTTCATATGCCTATCAAATGGAAGACAGTGATGTATATTTTTTACTTGTATTTTTATATATAACAATGGTATACAAGGCTGTGGGTGGTGCAAGTGGTTAAGTCATTGTGCCTGTTAACCAGCAGGCCAGGGTTCGAGACCCGGGTCGGCCCCACAAGACAGGGTGAGCTCCTGTCCTTAGCCCAGCTCTGCGACGCCAGCTGGATCCAATCGTATCGGCTCTGCCTTTCCATTGGACTAATTCAGTGGCATGGAGAGGGGGGATTTGCTGCTTGGGTAACAGCCTATCCTCCATAACAATCTAACCCAGGCTTTCATGCTTCGCATGCAGCGTATGCAGTGCTGAGCATGATACCATAGTCCTCCAAGACTGACGGAGGCCTCCTTTTATTAATGGTATACATCTCATATCTTTTTGGGACCAAGACCAAATGAGACCTGAACCTAGAATTTACGATAAAGAAGACTTATTTAAGATCCAAATCCTATCTATTTCCCACCCCCCAATATAGCTGTATGCAAAAGGAGTGTGCTGTATACAGCAGGAGGGCTGATTGGGGTTTTTTTTTTGGAAGGGGAAGGGAAATTATTTCCCCTTACCCCTGTGTAAGTCTCCCATAGGCAATCTACCACCACAAATCCTGGACCAATGGCTCAAAAGCTGTATTCCTATTTTGCACCCCAGAGCTGCCAGCATAAGTAGCCAGGGGTCCAGCATGCACATTAGCAGCTAGCAGACACCCTGCAAGAGCAGGTCGGTTTGTGACAGGTGCTGAGGAGAGGAAGCAGTTTGGGAATGGAATGGGCTGGCCATGTCTTGGTGGCAGCCATGCTGGTCAAGATCAGATCCCCCTTTCCTCACCCTGAACTACCCCCCATGAATTTCTTTATGCTTGTGCTCGCTACGTAGCTGGCATTAAGTTTGAAAAGAACTATTGGAGGCCAAGTGAGCTATGGAAAGATAAGTAAAAGATTTTTATTTACTTTTCCTGAGCTGTCTGGTTCTCCCCTCCCCAAGCAATCAGTGTGAGCTCCATCAGTGGTGCTGTGTGCTATGGGCTGCTGGGAGATAGGATTGGGCCCTAAGTAATTGTTAAGTGATTTTTTTTCCCCAGCAACTTAAGTAAATGACAGCACATTAGAATGCCAGAGTCAGAAGATTAACTGTGAGATTTCCAGTAGCCCAGTTGCTACATTTCAATTAACTATTCTTTAATTATGAAAACTCATTAATCTCCTAGAGTTTTTCTGCTAGGCACCAACTGATACGAGACCTCTGCAACTGAAGTCTCCTTTCCCTTAGGGTGAACATGACTAGTTTAATTTGCCTGAGGGCTTTTGACTGTAAAATCTCAACCAGATTTAAACAAGGAAAGCGAAGGAACAGTGGTGGGATCCCAGATCAAGGCAGATGTTTCTTCTCAGTGATGCACAGATCTTAATATTCCCATGCAAACAGTTTTGAATTTTAATTTTTTTTCTCAAGATGTATAAGTTGAGCAACCAAAATGCGTTCTAAGTTTGGCAGGTAGTATCATTTTGAATTACGGTACCTATATACGTTATATTATGCTTATTATAATAGTTTTATATGGCATTTCAGTATTAACGGTTCAGAAGAAGCTCATTTTAAGCTCTGCCCACTCTTGTACATTATTCATAGATACATTTACATTTATGTAGTATGTGGCCATATTTTGAGAAAAGCTCTCTTTTCCGTTTGGCAGAGAACAGGGAGAGTGATATTTAATCCCAGAATCTGCATGTATGCGTTGTTGTCTGTCGAAGAAAGTTGTGCTTCAATATTTCAGGCTCATCAGATGTTTAAACTAGTTATTTTTTGCTGATGTTTCCTAAACCAAACTGTACCTGAAAGTAGTCAACACACTCCAAAGTTATAATAAAACTGAACTATGGTGATCAATTAACCTTAGGGTCATGAATGCAGTACTGTATCTAAAATATTCAAGCACTGGTCTAATTAAAAACATGAATTCCCATTGGTGCCAGCAGGAAAGTTCCAGTCTTCCCAGAAGGGCACCTGGGAAGCACTTCATGGTGCTTTTGCAACAGTGCACTCTGTTGATGCATGTTCCACCAGCATGTCAGAAAGCATGTTCAACCAGCGCATGGTCTTGTTAGTTTATCATTTTGGGATAACAGATAGGGATCTTTCCTTCTCTTGTTCACCATCTCTGCTTGGAAAGGAAGAAGGATCAAAGTAACCCATGTGGCATGTAAAAGTTTGTTTTCACTCATTCATATGAGCATTAAACCTTTTTTTAATCTGGTGAATGTCCCGGTCATAATAACAGGACATGATGAGGCATGCATTTTGTTCCATTATGGCACTTCTTTTTGGTCTTCTGCCTCATGGTACTCCAGGGGCTCGAATTGATGGCTTAGTAATATGACACACCCTGATGTCTTATCGTTTAATTGGACTCCAGACAAAATTCGCTTAAACCACATGTGTTGTTCTCTTTATTGCTACCTAAATGAATTTTTTTAAAAAAATTACTTCATTCTCTGGTGCTTTTAGAGATAAAGTGGTACCTTGTAAGACAAATAACTTGTAAGATGAATGCTTTGTAAGACAAACTTAAATTTCTAAGAATTCTGCCTTGTGAAGCAAACAGTACCTTGTAAAACAATCAGTTTTACAATGAAAATTCATTTCATATCTTAATCCCAGAGGCTGAGATGCATTTCTAAGGGTTCACCCTGCTTCCTTAGTTGTCCTAAGGGCTTTTTATTATGTGGTTTGGCCCACCCCATGGAGGAAGGCAGAGGTCAGAAGGAAAAGATGGAGTCATACTTAGAGAGAAGAGGACAATTGTCAGGTTACATTCACATCAACTCTAAACAACGTTCCTGCTGAATTCCAACTTCTACCTGATCATGCCTTCATCTTGACAAACGTAGGTCCTAATATATGAACAAATAATGTTTCTTCTGAGCCCAATGGGTCAGTAAGCAAGGGCTGTAGAATAATTTAATGCTCCTGGGAATATTCATGCAGTACATGAATCCACTTGTGATCTGAACCCAGAAAAATAAACCATATATACTTATAGAAGTAGGCTCTGTATCGGGCCCTACATGGGAATTACTTTAGCAGTTAACAGAAGTGGCAAAAAAAATCAATAATAAATAAAAACATCTGTCAGGCAGCAATCTCCTTAGAGATTTCAATTATACAACTTCAAAAGCAACTACACGCATTTTGCTCTTGAGCATGATAAAAAGGGGACCCTGTGGCCAAAATTATGTCCTCTATTTGAAGAACAAAGTTTGCTTCAGTAAGACAGCCCTTCTCAATATTTATGAGCCCAGCTGTTTGTCTTCGGCTTAAATTGCAGCAAAGCCATACTTTTGACCAAGAGAAAGCTTAATGAAATTTTCTAGAAGTGAAGTGTCCAGTGATCATGGAAGTAGGCATTCTTTGTGTGAGCCTAAACATACAAAGAAAAGGAGAAGTCTTTGACTTATTAGAAGTTAGAAATGAATCACATTGATCCAGGAGTGGATCACCCCTCATTAGGCAGCTGCATGGTGGTTGGCACCCACCACTTTCTGCCCATTTGCTTTGTTGCTTCATCTCTCACTCTCTAGGTTTGCAGTGGAAAAGAAAGGTGGAAGGAGAGGCATGGAGGAAAAAGGTGTAGTGAGCTAGAATGTCTCTAACACTGCAATCCTATTCATGTCAGAAGTTCCATTGAGCTCAATGGGGCTTACTCCCAGGAAAATGCTCTTAGGATTGCAGACCAAAACTTGAATCCATCAGTCTTCACTTCTGCTGTCACCCCCTCTTCCTTTTCCAATTTAGGAAATGAAAGGAGCAGATACTGGCACATCACCAGGTAAAGAGGGAGCATTTGACTCCTGGGGCACCAGGAAATCATGGGCTGGTCCTTGTTCTTGAGAAGATGGATTTTGCTTCATGAATTGATTATTTTGCATCAAGTCTGAGAAGTGATCACATCTCCTATAGACAGATTTTCAGTCAGGTACCATTCAACAGCGAGTGTCATACCCATATTTGGTGATGTTGCATTGAAGTCGCTCCCATTCTAATGTGAAGGATCCATAATGTGAAGCCATATTATGCTTTAGGGTCAAGAATTTGTATTGCTAAACTGCAGTCCTAAACACACTTTCCTGGGAGTAACATCTATTGAAGGCAATTGAGCTTACTTTTGAGTAGAAATGGTTAGGATTATGCTCTAAAATGGAAATCAAAGTTGTAGGTGATCACAGCATTTAACAAAATGCCTTCTTGCCACTGATCTCAATGATGGAGAATTTGCTTTGCATGCAGAAGTTTCCAGATTCAGTCCCTGGCACCCCCATGTAGGACAAAGGAAACATAAGATAATAAAAAAGAGCCTCCGGTAGATCAGGCCAAATGCCCATCTAATCCAGCAGCCCACCAGATGCCTCTGGGAGCACTTATGACACCTGCATCCAGGTGCCATCCCATGCATATGGCATTTTGAGCAGTGATGGGCAGGCCTGGCTCCAACAACCGGTTCTCTGGAAGTGGGCGGAGCCAGGCAAGTTCAGGGGGCGGGGCTGAGGTCAGGGGGTGGGGCCAGGGGCGGGGCCAGGGATAATTGTTTAAAATTAAAAAATTAAAAAATTAAAGCATGTGGCTTACCTCTGAGTAGACCTCCATAGGATGGTGCTCTGAGGCGGAAGTCCTCTCCACACTGGCCTGGAAGTAAGTCCCATTGACTTTCATGGGACTTACTTCTGAGTAGACCTGCTTAGGATGGGGCTCTGCAGCTGAAGTCCTCTCCACACTGGCCTGGAAGTAAGTCCCATTGACCTTCATGGGACTTACTTCTGAGTAGTCATGTAAAGGATTGGGCTCTCAGGCTGCACCCTGTCCACACTTTCTGGGAGTAAGACCCAGTGACTGTAATGGGATCTACTTCTGAGTAGACATGCCTAGCCTTGTTCCCCGAGGATGCACCCTGTCCACACATTCCTGGGGGTAAGCCTTTCCTGGGAGTAAGCAGTGGGGGAAGGCAGGCTCTGGGGGGCACGCAGAGGAGCGCGTGGAAGCCACAGAGCCCTCCCGGCCAGCGGGGAAAGGTGGACTCTGGGCAAATGACCCCCGAACCGGTTCGGCCGTTGTGGGCAGCCCCCACAAAAACCGGATCGCGACCGGCAGGCTGAGGTTAACATCCGGTTCGGCTGATCCAGTCCGAACCGGTGTCAGCCCATGCCTGATTTTGAGGTTGTCCACATCTACACATTCCCCTCATGGCTTGTAGCCCATGATGATCCTTTCCTTTAGGAATTTGTCCAATCCCTACTTAAATTCTGCTCTGAACCGCAGAAGAGCTGGTTTCAGATTGTGTTGTTCTTACTAAGCTAGATTGACTAATGGCAGTGGTTTCCAAACTTGGGGAGGCACAGAAACCAATCAGGAGGACCACAGAATTTTCACAAAAATATTCCACCCTATAAAATATAGCTAATGGCCAGTGGTCTAGTAGATCAAGGGAGCTGCCAACCAAAAAATTTGGGAAGCCACAAACTAGTGGCAGAGCAGCTGCCATTAGTTTGCAATATAAAGCAGTATAAGGCAGCTTCCTATATTATGCAGTCCAAGAAGACAATTTACTCCCTCCCTCACCCAATTCTTCTAGAGTTATTTTTAACATTCTTTTTAAAAATTTGTCTTTGGAGGAAACCATTGTCTGGCATATGAATTCAGCTGTTCTCAGCTTGTTTAAAGAAAAGGATCTCATTTGCTATGTAATAATTTTGGGCGCAAATAACACCTGCAAAGGATCAAATTCAAAAGAGGAGGAGGAAAAAAAATGAGTGGGAGCATCAGAATTCTTCTAATGCTTGGTGACTGATCTTGTTAGCACACATCGTCTGTCATCATAGCATGGTGACCTAAAACAAGAATCGCACACTCAAGAACCACCAGCAAGAAAAAATGCATAATTATAATGCGCCTTAGTCGGGCTCTCCTTTACTCCCCCCTCAGCCCGTCTCTTTGAACGGAACTTGATTGTCAGCATTATACACAAGTCCAGACAATGCTTTCAATAGGAGTCTTTTTTGAAGACAATTAAAGAAAGCATGATAACGGGATTTGTCACCATGATGTGGCTGGTGTTTGAGCAGGCATTATAATAATGAAAGAAAGTTTTACTAATTGAAAATGTGAATCAAATTCAGCTGTCTCTCTCTTTTTTTAATTTCTCTTGGATGACAGCCAATTAAGATCATCTGTCTAATGCATCTATTCACCCCTCACTGCAACAATGTGTCAATTGTAATGGATGTCTAATAAACTCAGACTTTCCAGGACAGAATGCTGAGTGCATAAAACAGCCAGTGAGAAACATGGGCGCATACCTGTGAAACATTTTTGGCAAGAGAAAGATTTCTCCCTGTAAAGGGCCTCAATGTGTTTTGCTGTGTGTGGCATGCATAAATTATCAGGATGTGATTTCCTTCTGGACCACTGCTCAGCTCCACAGTTCTGAGCATACTTTGAAGCACTCAGAGATGCACTTTCCCATTAACTACAGTGGGGGTAGGGTGGTGGCTTTGGGTTTGCATCCCTTTGTGTATGTTTTTCTATCAAAGTTTATGGGGAATTCCTTGCAGGTGGTGGAGCTTATCCTCCAGATCAGCGTTTCTCAAAGTTGGGGTCGGGACTCCTTTCAGGGTCGCCTAGAGGTTTCCTGGGGGTCGCCTAAAGACCCCTGGTACAGGGGACTAGGTCAGGCTTGCCAGACCTCTGGCTGTAGCTGCACAAGGACTGGGGCTGACAGCCTCAGGGCCCAATCCTGTGCATGCCTACTCTGAAATAAATCCCATTATAGTCAGGGGGCCTTTGCTCCCATGTAAATGTGGATAGGATTGCAGCCTCAGGGCCCAATCCTATGCCCAATCCTCTGAAATAAATCCCATTGTGTTCAATGTGTGCATAGAACACACATTTCACTTGTAACAATGAAAATACATCCTGCATATTGGATATTTACATTATGATTCATAACAGTAGCAAAATTACAGTTATAAAGTAGCAACGAAAATAATTTTATGGTTGGGGTCCTCACAACATGAGGTACTTATAAAGGGGTCATGGCGTTAGGAAGATTGAGAACCACTGCTCCAGAGGAATACATCCTTGTTTTATGTGAAGCGAGCAATGTATGCACAATATTCTGCATAGATTCTTGAACGTATGAATTAGCCTTGTACGAGTCAGATCCCTGATCCCTCCTGCCCAGGATTTTGAATTCCTCTTGGCAGGTGCTCTCAGTCCAGCTATTGTAAGGTAAAGGATCCCTCACAACAGGATTGTAAGGTAAAGGATCCCTCGCAGGTTACCCTGCCAGATCCTTTCAACAAGATTTGTTACACATTTAACAGAGACCTTTGGAATGCAAATCATGCACATTGTGCACTGAGTTTATAGTAATCCTAAATGGCCTACAAACTATTTCTTAAGGAATTTTCACCTGGAGACCTTCGTCCCTGTTGACCCTGGCTTAGGTACATTGATACATATTCAAAGACATCCCAGACACAGGGGTTGATCAAGTTAAGCCAACAGACTTAGGTCTGGTTCTGGGTAATTCTTATCTCATTGAACTACCAATGTCTTGCTGTGGTGCTCAATCCAGCAGAACCCCTGCCACATGCAGGTGGTGCCTGGTAACTATGGGAGATATGTTCCTCCCCCTCACTATGGATACTGGATCCATGAATATGTAGCCCCACCTGAATTCATATCCAATCAGGTAGAGATAGTTTGTTAACACAAACCTGAGAGAATCAAGAGTGGATGTGAAGTGTATACATAATGCTCCTAAGTTGTCATAAGAAGAGCCTCCACTAGATCAGGCCAAAGGTCCATCTAGTCCAGCTTCCTGTATCACACAGTGGCCCACCACATGCCTCACACTGGCATCCAGGTGCCTTCCCCTACATCTGGCACTGTGAGGTTGTCTATATCTATCTATGCACACTTACACACCCCTCATGGCTTGTAACCTGTGATGGTCCTTTCCTCTAGGAGTTTATCCTGTTCCTTCTTAAGGAATTGAGGCTAGATGCCATCACAGTATTGCGTGGCAGAGAGTTCCACAGACCAACTACACACTGGGTAAAGAAATATTTTCTTATGTCTGTCCTAACCCGCCCAGCATTCCATTTTAGTGGATATCTTCTAGTTCTGGTGTTATGAGAGCATAACAAGAATTGAAAAGAGCATCTCTGAATCGTACAGAACAGATGTTCACTTGCACCTTTGCATGCCTTTGTGTTAGGTATACAGACTGGTCATCAGCCCATTCATAATTTCACAGCATATCCATCTGCTCACATCCTTCACATGCTGGGAGGGCATTTCACCACACTGTGGGACTCTGAAGCACAGATATCACTTTCTGCAGCTTAGTTTACTCCCCAAACAAATGGCGCATTCTGCAGGTTGTTGTAGTTAAAAAATGTTTATTCCAGATCAAATCCAAAATGATTTCCATTTTGCCTGTGGAGGAGAAAGCAATGTACCTACCTGAGCAGACATCTGTCCTTCTTAATATCCCATGCACTGCAGGGTTCCTACTGTATATGCTCATTTCCATCAACAGCGTGGCGATCACAGTTACAGTCTACCAGTCACCAAGATCGTATCCTGTAACACATGGCTGCAATCTCTTAATAGGAATAATTGCTTCCCACATTCACCTCTACAGTAAAAACACTACCCTTTTGCAAAATTCATGTAATTCATGCAAAATCCCATGGGCTATAAGGCTAAAGTCCTATGCATATAAACCTGGTAGTGTACAGCCCACTGAAATTGGTAGGACATCTGTGAGAAGGTGCATCAGATCTTGCTGCATGCTGTTTCTCGATTTATTTTGTCTCTGGGCTAAGAAGAAGTTATTAACTCATATTTCCTTCCAAAAGCTGCCTCTGAAAAACTGTCCCTGACTCCTACTGTAATTAATCCATTGGTGTTGTATTTGGAGTTGCATTTGGGGAAATTATACAATAACGCTATTATTATTATTGGGTTGGGAATAATGCGGGGTGGGAATTAGGGATGAGGAAACTTGAATAACCATAAAAAGGAATGAGAGCCTTTAAATACAATTCTATAATCGTAAGATAAAATAATTGATTATTCAACTCAACTGAACCTTTATTGGCAAACAAAAACAATACAATTGACATCAAAGTAGATGTGTAAAGGTACGTAAATAAGATCACAAACTGATTTGTGGAACAAATTGATTATTGTAAATGAAAACCTGGAGGTGGGAGTGATTTGAATGGAAGGATAAAGATGACCCCATGATAAGCTTATGATTTAAAGATTTAGAGATGATAATTAAACCAGGTTAGATATATATGAAGAATATTTTAGATAAGATTGGGTAAGAGAGATTTAAACAATTTAACCCGGGCTACACTGAAGTAAGCTAATGGAAGATAGGACTGATAAGATTATTGAGGTACAGTGGCGCCTCACATAACAAATTTAATTCGTTCCGGAGGCATGTTCTTTACGTGAAACATTCTTTACGTGAAGCGGATTTCCCCATAGGAAATAAAGGAAACTCAGACAATTGGTTCCACAACCCCCAAAACATTCATATAAAAATATTAACTGGATGTAAAAATGATGACAGAACAATGAGATTGAATTCAAAGCATACATTCAATGTGCATGATCTTATGAAGTCTACTTAGGCTGCAGTCCTAAAGACACTTTCCTGGGAGTAAGTCCCATTTAACACAATGGGGCTTACTTCTGGGTAGACATGGTTAGGAGGCTGCAATCCTAGACACCTTCAAAGTGTCTCCCCACTTTTTCCTTCTCTCCATCCTGAGCCTCTCTCCCCCCTGCTCCCTTCTGGCTAGCCCTGAACTGCTTCCCTCTTCTCCACTGCTCTTCTCTCCCTCTGCCCTGCGGACACCTGGCCACAGGAGGAACAGCATGGGAGTGTTGCTTTCACTATGGGCAGGTGTGCTGACGCTTTTTAAGCAGACTGCCGGCCAGCGCATCTGCCCCAACTGCCAACGAATGTGTTCTTTACGTGAAGCACTTTCTTTACATGAAGCAGAATCCTAGAGAAATTTTTGTTTGTTACGTGAAACATACTTTACGTGAGGCGCCACTGTATATTCAGGTATACTACTATAGAGATTAATGAAGTTTGAAGATATTTTCAAATGTGTTGTGCATGAAGTTGAAGAAATGCTAAGTGGATTGTTGTCTTGTGAGAAGAAGCTCTTGTTAAACAGAAGAGAATATGTGTTGTACAATGGAAGACCTATTGTGTGTACATATGTGTATTCCCGCCCTTTTTTGTGCTCCTATTTTTCCCTTTACCTGTGTTTGGAAATTAATAAAATCTTTATAAAAATTGAAAAAATTACCATATGACAGCAATACGTACAGGTGTTTTTAGCTTTTTATTTTGTTGTGTCCTATATTTTTCTTGGGTGTTAAGACATTTTGGGTAGACTTGGCAGTGTTTCATGGGACTGAAAACCTCCCCATCCTTCTTATTCCCTGGAAATCTCTTTTCCACTCCTACTACTATATTGCAGTGTATCTTGGATTGGAGAAATCTTGGACAACATGTCTGGATTTTAGAAGAGTCTGGATTTCTGATGTCTGGTTTTGGGGTAATCTACCTGTATCAATTTTCCTTTTCCTCTTCTTCTTTTGAGAATTGCAAAATACACTATGTTGCAATGCAGAGCTTGCAGAAGTGCATCATCATATTGTTGGTTTGTTTTTGAAAAATTGTAAGTCTTTTCTTTCTAAGATTTTCCACAATAAAATTTTCCACAATAATTAAGCGTAATGTCTCTAATTGCCTCTCTCTCTATCCTTTAGAAATATGCAATTTCCGAGAGACTTTGAGCATATGTTGCAGGAAATAAACAAGGGCCCCCATTAACATGGCCATAAATTTCATGCACCATAAATTTTTGAATCATTCATAATCTTAGGAAAGAAAGAAATATTTTCCAAAAATTATTTGTTGCCTTTGGATTGACCTTAAACATTTAGCTTTATGCACCGGGTGGGGAGCAGAATTTGTGCTTTGGAAAACCATTAATTTCTATTATAGATTCATGGATGGTGAGGAAAGAAGAACTTATATAATCCTTTTTTTCCTAAAGGGAGTACAGTTGGCCTATCAAGTTTCAGTTTCATTTTGAAAGGCACCCTGGGAGAACAGACCATAAAGGCCAATATATTCAGCAGCATGACTGCAAGATGATTTCAGCTCGTAATGGTGTTTCATTTGCAAAGACGTCAAACTGAAAAAAGAAAACAATAGAGAAATAGAAGAAACTATGTTGAATTTTCTTTGAGGGTTGATATTTTTATTCTTTCTTTCCATGGAGAGCTTTTCCATGAAAATGGTGTCTCCTATTGGTGCAGCTGGCATTTGGCACCTGGGGTGCATAAATTTTTAACACCCCATATCCATCAAATTTTAACACCCAATACCCACTCCCTCCCCACCAAACACCAGAAGGTCTTTTTAGATCCTCAGAAAGTTGCCTCCAGTTTTCATTGACATCTACAGAAGGAGACCCTCTTTCTAGCTTCTCAAGGTGTGGTACCCAGGACAATGGACCCCTTACCCCCTCTTAGCTGTCCCACTGGGATCATGTCCCTGAATTTTCCACACTTTCTACAAGAGGTTCTCCATGGAGAGTGAATGTGTATTTCCATGTGTATATGTGTATCTCTATGAAGATACGTGTCTAGAAACATGTATTTTGCTGACTATTATACACATCACGATGTTGCTTAGGGTACTTGCTATATGACTGACAACAAGAGGTGCATCTGCTGGCTAAAACAGCCAGATTCTTGATCATACTGCTTGAACAAACAGCGTGAAGGTTATCTCTCGATAAACATAATTCATTATTGAGTGCACATGTAGCCTGATAAGCAGTTTTGTGTCTAAAAAAAAGAGACTTGCATGTGACAACTGAACACTCAGCAAGACAATTTTCTTCGCCAGTGTGAGCCACCATCCATAGAGATATGTTGATTGATATACATCAAAGCAGAACCTGATAATCTTTCGCTGTATGAGGCAATCAGTTAAAAGCTCTGTGATGTGAAAAAGAAGAAAAAAGTCTCAGTAATACAGACAAGGTAAGCACCTTGGCCAATTGATTTGGCCGTACAATTGCCAAAGATATACTATGTGTTCAGAATGACTGAAAACAAGAGATACCAAAGTGAGGTGGATCACAGAGAGATTGTCAAATATAGCAATACTTGTCTTCCTTGCAATTTATTTCTCCTTGTTTGATACCTTGTGTTGGACTACAATGCAAGTCCTGTTGACAGGAATAAAGATTGTGCAGCAGTTGCATTCAATAATAGACTGGCCACATCAGCTCGTACCCAGCATCTATATGCCTGGGGGAAACAGTCTTCTATATTTAAACCCCTGGCTGGATAGGAAAGAAAATGCAGCATGCTTAACTCCCCGTCTTGTGGCCTAAACCTATCATGGTTTAGGTCAGCGCCCAGAGGGCTTAATAAAAGTATTTCACTATTTTTGAAAGATTTTTTTGTGATGCACGGTGTGATCCCTGGTTGCCAATTTAAGTGTGCTGCTGCACCTGGTGGCAGTGCTGAAGTCCTGTCCCTGGACTTTAAAAGGTAGGTGTGACCAGTAGCGTAGAGAAAGAGGTTTCCTGATGGTGGAGACTTCTACCCAAAGGCTAATGCCAACAATGTTCTCTTTCAAGGGGCAACTGGATCTGTTGTCTTCCCGTCTCCTGCAGTCCAGCATGTGACAGATATTTGGGGGCTGCTGTGATTACCAACCCAGTTGACACTTAAGATAGTGAGCCAGTGAGGCATTTGATTTCTTTTGCCAGACATTGCACCATCACAACATTGCACGTGGAGACACTGGCATGATCAGGACTGTCAGAAAGAGTAAACTGTTCCACACTGGAGTTGTTGTTGCTCTTAAGTATAACAACTGCTGTGCCTATCACAGATCCCAAGGTCAATCACCAATGAGGCAGTGAGGCAGGGAAAGAGAGTCATCACACTACATGGTGAACCATGATTAGATGGGCCATAATTTGGTTCAGTATAAGGCAGCTTTTTAGTGGGGCAGTAGGACGGTGTACATGCCCCTCTCAGTGTGATTACCACAATGCTAAGCCAGCTGAGGCACTTGAGTTCGTTTGCCAGGAACTGCACCATCTTACAGGTGTACATGGAGACATTGGCATGATGTGGAGCAAAGTCCTCTAGGCCTGTGGTGATACTCTGGGAGTTGAAATTGACTAGACAGAAGCTGGGGGTGCCAGGTTCTCCCCTGGGTTGACCGCAGACTGAGGTATCCATTCTATGTGCCATCAACACTGTCCTGTTAGGCAGTTCTGGTTTCTTGGGCAGCTTGATCTAGTTGAAGAACCGACCTTAGCTGAAGAAGCTTCTCCTTGGTTTTGTTCTCTTTCCAAGGGGCAACTGGTTCTGTTGTCTTCCCATCTCCTGCATTCTAGCATGTGATAGGTATTCAGGGGCTCCTGTGATTACCAATCCAGTTGACATTTAAGCCAGTGAGGCAGTGAGGCACTTGAGTTCCTTTACCAGGCATTGCATCATCACAACATTGCACTTGGAGACACTGGCATGATCAGGAGTGGACTTCTCTGGGTCTGCAGTCAGCCTCTGGGAGTTGGATTTGACACAGAGAGGAGCCGCTTGCCAACTTCTCCCAAGCTGTAGGCCATCAACACCATCCTGTGAGGCAGTTCCGGTTCTGGTGGGGCAGTTTGACTCCTCTTGAAGCTGAAGAAGTCACTTTAGCTGAAGAATCTTCTCTATGAAGAACCTTCTTCCCAGGACAACAGGCTGATGTCTTCCTGTTTCATGCAGGGGCTCTGGCATTATGGGGATTTCCATGTTGATAAGTCAGTTGAGAGGCCTGGGGCTGCTCTGGGCCACCCTTGTTCTTCGTAGCATGGCATGCTGGCATGGAGACAGAGGTTTCTTGATGGTGGAGCCTTCTACCCAAAGGCTGATGCCAACACACCAGATCTTCTACAGCATCCTGAGGAAAAGAGAGAAGCAGGGTGAGAAACTGAAGCAGAGCTGAAAGGAAGCAGAGATTCCCAAGACCCTTGGCTTGTGTTCAGTGCCCGAAGAGCTGCTGAAGCTGCTGGATGAGGTGCTGTAGAATAAGCTGTAGCCTTGCAGGACCTGAAGAATATTTTAGCAGAGCACCAGCCACAACTAAATGTAAAATTGTAATTTGGGCCTGAAAGTAGATACCCTACAAGCTGCACACTGTGTAAGGAGTGCACACAAGTAGAAATCTTTAGTTTATTAAAGATCAGCAGGTAGAACTATTCTGTTCCATATACGGCAGCTGCAGAGAATGTCCAGTCTGAACTGGGACACCCCAGAAGTTATTTGGAGGTGCATGAGAGGGTGAACAGCATGGGCTGTGTAAACTCCTTCTTTCCCAATCCCTGAAAAGTGGGTTGCACCAACTTCAACAGATCATCATGGGGATCACAGCAGGGAAATGCATTCCCCTTTCCCAGAACCACAGTCTCTCACAGGCAGGGTGACCATTGATCATAACCACAAAAAGAGGACAAGTGTTCCCCAAAATGTAGGACAAACAAAAAAAATGTAGGACATTAGAAAATAAAAGCCATATACTGTATTTAGTCGAATAGAACGCTCACCTTTTTCAGCCAAATTCAGTCTCCAAAATTAGAATTTCGGAGAATCTGATGAATCTCCAAAATGCATAGATTTGATGGTTAATTAGATTTGAGTAAATACAATATATTGCTTTCTTCTGATTAATTTATATTAATTATTATATTAATTAATTTTATATTAATGACTTATTATATCAATCATTACATTAATTATTATTAAATTATTACATTATATTATTATCAAATTATTACATTATATTATTAAATTTAAAACATTTGCATATAATTTATTTAGTTTATTAATTATGAGAAGGCTACATGCTGCCTGCTCACAAGGAAAAAGAAGAAAATGAAGATTTTTTTCCAGGACACAAGGCTGAAAAGAGAATATGTCCTGGAAAAAGATGACATATGTTCACCCTGCTCACAGAATGTATTTCTTGAGTAAATACAGGGCTAATAATAGCAATATATAGCTTGGGATAAAGACAACACACTCCATAAGTTCCAACATCAGTCCTGGTCTCTAAACAGACTCAGCAGCCCTCAGACACCTACCCCACATTCAGCTGCAGGGCTCTTGGCGGAGACTTTCTCAGGATTGAGGAAAAGTTTGGAATGGGGAGTTTTCTCCAGTCTCTGCATCTTGAGCGTGCTGAGCCTCCTGCTGCTCCTGGTGTCTTTGGGGCAGTGGTTCTCAAGCATTTCAACCTGGCACCCCCTTCTGAGAATGACAAATCTGTCCAGGACCCTCCAGAAGTGGGTCATGCATGGACAGAAGAGGAAGGAAGGGACATCATGTGATGCCAGAGCTTCTCATCCATGACCACACTGAGAAATACATTGTGTTCAATGAGACTTATTCCCAGGAAAGCATCCTGAGTGCCCCATTGCAAGATGGTGGCACCCAGTGCAGATTTCAAAATGATGACGCCCAACTTTGTGTGACTCCCTGAAATGAAGTGAAATCCCCCCAGGGGGTCCCATCCCCCACTTTGAGAACCACTGCCTGGGGGTGATGACAGAAACCCAGAGCCAGGAAGAGGCTCTCTGAGTACTCTTCCAGAGAACCCTCCTGCCCATCCCTCCCTCATCCCAGGTGGCCCGGGTTCTCTGTCCTACCTGCCTCCAGGGTGTCTAGGCAAACATGACTCATGCAGCGCCCACCAGAGTTCCCTGCACCTGTACGGAGGCCGCTCCACTCTGCATGAGGCCACACAGGCAGCAGGGAGATCCGGCTACCCTGCACCCCAGAGCCTGGACTGGGTAGGCAGAGCTGTGGGCATTGGCCGGAGAAGCAGGTCGCCGGCTGAGCATGCCAGGCATGCTGGAGCTCCTATCTAATCAATCAATCAATCAATCAATCAATCAATCTACCTACCTACCTACCTACCTACCATGTGTATGTATGTATGTATCTATCTACCAACCAACCAACCAACCAACCAACCAACCAACCAACCAACCAACCAACCAACCTACCTACCTACCTACCTACCTACCTACCTACCTACTATCTATCTATCTATCTATCTATCTATCTATCTATCTATCTATCTATCTACATACTTACCTTCCTACCTATACTTATATCTATCTATCTAATACATTTATGTATGTATGTATCTACCTACCTACCTATCTATGTAACTACCTATCTACCTACTACCACTGCAGGAGTCCTGACCACCTGGTAGGTCCAGCCATGGAGCCACTCCCCCGACCAGTCCCGCAGCCCAGCCCAGGCCAGGCTCTGAGGCACAGGGCACCGGAGCTCCCTGCTGCCTGCAAGGCCTCACGAGGAGTGGGGAGCCTCCGGACAGGCGCAGGGAACTCAGGGGGTGCTGTGTGGGCCATGCTGCCTGGATACCCTGGAGGCAGGGAGGGCAGGGAAGCCGGGCGTCCGTAGCAGGGTCCTCTGGAGAGGACTCAGGGAGTTCCTGCCCAGCTGTGGGTCTCCCTCATGGGGGTTCAGCACACTGAGGAGGCAGAGGCTGGAGAGATAGGCAGGAAGGGCAGCCGGGGAGGGTTGGGAGCCACCGCCTGGTTGCCTGAAGGGAGCTGCCTGGGAGTGCCTGGTCTGCTCTGCTCTTCTCTGCCTGCCTGCCTACTGTCAACTGCCAGGCTCAGCAGTTGAGGGTTCTGAACCTTTGCCTTGACAACCAAACAACAACACCCTCAGGGGAGAGGCCTTTGTTGTGTCATCGCACTGCAGGGAGGGGGTGGGAAGAGCACTGCTGATTGGCTGGGAGGCTGCCTTAGACATTTTCTCCTCTGGGGTCTCAAAACCCTGGCCCTGGGGCCAGATGTGGCCCTTGGTGATCCTCCAACCAACCCTCGGGCAGGCCCTACAATCCTCAAGGAGGGCTGCTCCCCACACCTCAGGAAGGCATTTTGAGGACTGGGGAGGCTGCACACTCCTCTCCGTGTGTGGGTGAATGTGCTTATGGACCTGTTTGAACATCTTTATGAACTGATTTGAAGTCATTCATTCATTCATTCACAAGTGTCAACCAATTTTTTTCCTTCTGGCACCGACACAGTATCAGAAAGATGATGTGGCCCTCTTGCCAAAAACATTTAGATACCCCTGTAACAGTATAGTACAGTATATGGTGAGGAACAGTTACTTCATGTTAACAGATTTAAGGTGCAATCCAGGGGTGGGCAGATGCCGGTTCGAGCCTATTTGCCCGAACCAGATCTTCCCACGTGGCGGCTGCTGGCGAACCGGTCAGAGCCGCAGCTGGCACGAACTGTGGGGAGCTGGACGCGGCTTCAGGAGACGCACTACGCATGCGCCAAGCCTGGCACATGTGCAGTTCGGTGCGGTTGCGGCCCGCCCCTGCCCCACCCCCTGACCCTGGGCCCGCCCCCAACTTCCAGTGAACCGGATCTTGGGGCTGGCTGGGCCCATCACTGGTGCAGACCTAATCATGTCTACTAAGATGTATCCCATTGTACTCTTGTCGAGGGTAAATCCCACCCTGATTTCTTTCTCTCTTTGCTTTTTGGAGACTACAGTCAGTGGTGGAAAACAATCCTCATAGGAATCAATGTCTAATTGGGTGGGTGGAATGTGGCTCAGGTGCTGATACATATGATCAGAACAGACACATGTGCTGTTATGTGAAATCTTGAGAATTCTGATAAAGGATGGCTGACAGTTGTATTCTCGATAGCACTCTCAGAAGTAGATTTTGCTGCACACCTGATCCTGTCACAGGTGTACACCTGTAATGTTGTTCACACCACCCACAAATAAAGTTATGAATTAAGTGATGTGATAAGTTCAAATCAGTGCTTAGTGGTGAAGGGTAGAAGGAGACTTTGGCCAAGGTTACTTCTTTTTAGCCTAATGTATCTTTGTTATAAGTTTCAAATAGGTTGTAACTTTTCATATGTTGTCTTGAGCTTCTTAAAGGAAATGCAGGCTTTGAATATGATCATTGGCAGTGGCGCAGCTAATGATCATGTAGGCTGGCGCAAAGCTCAAAATGTAGCCCCAAAAGTGATGTCTCAACTGGAAGAGACACCATTCCAGGTAATTTTAAAGGAAAATTGGGGGAAAACCTGCCTCCTCCTCCTCAGCAGTTCACCACCATTTGCTCTTCTAGTGGCATAGCTAAAGGACATATTTGTTATCTGGAGTTGAAGAAGATTTTGTTGCCCTCCCTCCCCCCCACGCCAGACCTGCAACAACAAAATGAAATTTAATTAAGTAAAAATGAAAATTGTGTCCCATATTGATTAGGGAAACTGTGCATGGGTAACTGCTAAATAGAAGAGGAGCAGCACTTAGAACTGCCTGTATACCCAGTAAGCATGGGTAACTGTATTATGATATATGTACAGTATATGATATATGGACTGAGAACTGATTCATATTAAAACCTTATTAGTTTAATATAGTATCAGAATTACATCTCATTGACTCTCAGAGCCATCAGTAACATGGGAAAGTCTGAGTTAAGAAAATCCACTTTTGTTCCACAGGCTTTTGTGTTTTCGTTTTCTGGTTAATTTGCCATAACTTTTGCTAGACTATAGGAATTCCAACGCAGTTTGTTTCATTGCTTTCTGCATAAAATTAACTTTCCAACTATATTTAACATGATGGTATTATCATTCATACATATCCTGTTTTTCACAATTTTAGTCACTAGTTCAAGCTCAGCTTGTATCCCCCCTAAAGCTTATAGCCTTTATAACTGCACCCCCAAGCTACACCACAGGGTATGACAATGATGGGGATGGAACAAGGCAGCAACGAGGAGAGCTGGAATGAGGCAGGCATGATGGTGGACTGGAGGAGGTTCTTGAGTGTACAAATATCCTCACCCCCATCTCCTTTATTCATTGCTAAACAGCACATGTAGATCCAGGGAGTCCCATGGCAGTGGAGGAAGCTTCCCTGGGAGAAGTGTACAAATATTTACACATCCCCAGATTTTTCAATTCTCCCTCCCACTGATAAAGTATGTGCTCCATTGACATGGCTGCAACAATGGAGAGCAATTTAGGTAGGATTGGGTCGGATCTAAAAGCTCTGGCTATGCACATGAGTGCGTGTGCACATGCACACACCCACCCACATACACCCCAATTCTTTTTCTTGACTCTGCACTATGTTGTTTTAAAGACATTTAATTTGCATTCCTATCCTGACACTTTTTGTCTGTAAAAATTTGAAATGCTTGATATCATCCAAATGGCATACTAATCTCCTTCACTCCACAGTTTTATTACAGCAACTTGCCCAGTGTCACAGAAACAAATCTATAATATGCGTGCAATGCTTAATCTATTATTAACTGCTCAGAAGGTGCTTGGCTGCCTGCAGCTTTTGCAGGAAAATATGGGATCACAAATTGTTTGGAAAAGGGAATGAAAGTCTTTTTGAACTAGCTGCAAGGTTTGCTTGCTGACATTTAGAAATAACTGAGTTGTTTACTTAAGATTTTTTGTTTTTTACCTTCTCCATGCAAATAATTGAAAAACTCCATTAGTTACTCAGTTCTAGAATTACGTTCTGCAATTCAACTTTTATTAAACCCCATTATTGTTTAATGTTACGTTATTAACTATTTTGTTGTTTAGAAGTTCAAAAATGGTCTTCAAATAAATACATCTAATATTCTAATTCTGGAGAGAAGAGTGTTCTCTTTGTTGTGCTAGTTCTATAGGTTACAAATAGCTTTATAATATTTCGTGATTTACACATTTACTCTTCAAAGATGGTGGTATTTCCTTGATGATTTCCTTTGGTATTTCCTTTGGTATTTTTTCTTCAGTTTATCAAATTTTTTGGTATATCTTCTTTAGTTTAAAAACCACATCCTGGATTTGACTGATATCTTGGAGTCACACCTGGCCCTTCTAGAGCAGGGGTCTCCAAACTTTTCTAGGGGTCTCCAAATTTCAGGGCTCCAGGACCCTTAGGAAGTGTGCAGAAGAGGAAATTTCAGCAGATGCAGCTTTTCCTCTCATAAATTACAAGCTACACCTGCTGAAATTCCCTCTTCTGCACAACTGTTAAAAGGTCCAGGAATCCTGAAGTTGAAAGTTTGGAGATCCCTGTTCTAAAACAGTGTTTTCCACTTCAGGATGAAGAGGAGAAAGTGGGGAGACACTTGGAAAGTGTCTTGGATTACAGAAGAACCTCCTAACCATATCTACTCAGAAGTAAGCCCCATTGTGTTAAGTGGGACTTACTCCTAGGAAAGTGTCTTTAGGATTGTAACCTAAGTAGACTTCATAGGATCATGCACACTGAATGCATGTTTTGAATTCAATTCCAGTGTTTTGTCATCTTTTTTACATCCAGTTAATATTTTTATATGAATATTTTTTGGGTTGTGGAACCAATTGTCTGAGTTTCCATTATTTTCTATGGGAAAATCCACTTCACATAAAGAATGTTTCATGTAACAAACATGCCTCTGGAAAGAATTAAACTTGTTATGTGAGGCGCCACTGTAATGTATTTTAACAGTTACTTCTAATTTTACAGAAAAATACCAGAAATGATGGTTTCAGAGAGTGCAGGTTTATGTCTGCAGCATCTTCCAGGCTCAGAGGACCCTCCAGATGTGCAGAGGGCAGGGGATTGCAGACTGTGTCAGCAGGGGGATTGCAGAATAGAAATTCTGTACTCCAGCAGGGGCATTCCTCGTGCAAACTGAGAGCATATATAGTCTGTAGCTTTGCAGTCATAACACCTTTCACCATTTGAAGTCTGTCAGTGCAATCCTAACCCAATCCGAGTATACCCATTGGGGCTATTTTTGCCCTGGGCAAAAATATTTTTGTTCCCTGGGCAAGGGGAAGAAGCTTCCTGTTCCCCATTGTAGCACAGTAGTATCCCTGATCCTTGCTCTAGATTCACTGCAGTTGCTCTGGAGCTGGCCTGTTTCAGGATAGGGCTCTCTTTTTCTCAACTGCATGAGAGCTGCAGCGCTGGTCAGATCTTCAGCTGACCCAATTGTAATGATAAACCAGGTTGACTGACAAATGTTGGCAAACATTTTGACAGTGTCCCTAAAGCCTCCAGTTTCCAAAATGGTCCAACATTTGGAAACATTCCTCTGCTTGTGAACTTCTCAGGTGCAAATCGTCCAGCGTGGTTTCAGTATTAATAGTTCTGATATTTTCTATTCTATTTCACAAAAATAAAAGATGATGGTTTGTTACTATGCCAGTTAGAGCAGTTGGTGGCTGGTAACACACAAAGTGGATGAATTTGATCAGAGAATCTCAAGAGCAAACTCCGGTTGAGTTGCTCTCCCTGAAGAGACATAAAAGAATACACTTGCAGTAATGCAGCACATGAAAAAGTGTAAACCATTGATCTCAATAGAAAATGCTGAAAACTGGAGAGAGAGAGAGAGAGAGAGAGAGAGAGAGAGAGAGAGAGAGAGAGGAATCCAATTTATTCCAAATAAAACTACTCTGTTCTCTGGTGACAGATTCCAGAGTCAAACACCAGAGGGGAACTGACAGCAGATGTTTTAGAGCTCGGACACAGAGAGGCTGAGTAATAGTATAGAAAAGAAATTGCTTTGAACTTCACCCCTGCTTTAAATACTTCAAATCAATAGGGTCACAGAGCTCTTTAATAGAGTGATGAGGTCCTGCCCTAGCAGATCTTCACAGTGACAAGTTGATGTGCTTCCTAGCAGCCGGGTCATAAAAATTTCAGGCTTCCTTCTGAAAGAGGGCTTTGTGTTGCTGGGGTCCGTTTGGAGTAAGTCCCTTGTATGGCCACTCTCAAAAGCTGAGCCCTAATAGTCTACATCTAAATGGGACTGACCTCATGAATTACCTCCCGAAACTTCATCTATAAACTGGCTCCCTCTTATACAGACTGATGAATTCTTGTTTATTCCTAAATGGCTGTCACAAAACCTATTCATCAAACTCTTAACAGGGGGACGAGAAGACTCGCATAATCCAGCGTCTAGCGCGGCACCATTAAATAATCATTAGACTTCATTGCTGGTCTTGAGACCCACTCGAAATCCACAAAGCAAGCTTTTTACCATTCATCCAAACTGCATCTCGATGAGATTTTGACCTGATTAAAAAAAATAAAGGGTGTTTTTTGTCACTATCTGTTTCATGGCTGTGTTCCTGGCCCTTTCAGGGGAGGTGAGATTTCCCCCCCTTTTTTAACAAAAGTAAGAGAAAATAAAGGCAGATGGCCAACTCTTTTCAATATCCATTTGCTTTATTTGAGCAGTTTAATGTAGTGAAACAGAGTGAAATGTTGCTACTTGCTAAATGGTAAACAACACCATTACCCAGAATTCTGTAGCAGAGCAAGCACAAATCCAACTGCTAGTGATTAATCAAACTGTTGTTGTAATTGTAATGCATGATACATAATAGATAGTGTGCTGTGTGTATTTTTTTTTAAAAGCCTGCAAATTAGCAAATAATAACTTCCATACAGAGCACGTATCTATTCCATGCTGCTAATGCACAAATCATACCAAAATTAAATAAATAACTAAAAAAGCCATTACTGCCAGCCATGATGTCTGTTTGATTTTTCTAGGAGACTGCAGCAAGTGCTACTGGAGTCATAGATGCCTTCGTGCTGCCCGGTCAACCTGCTGCAGGATAAGGGAAGAGGTATTAACTCTGGACCTCAACTTACACAAAAGTGAAGTTCTTAGTTGAAATTGCTTCTGATGTTACTTTTTGAAAATTTAAAAGTGGCAATGATGTTTTCAGTTGCATGCAAAGTGCAGGAAAATTGCAATGTATATCTCTGTCTCAGAGAAAGGTAGATTCTTGGCAAAAGAATGTCAGTGGCATAGTTGCGGGGGTGCAAAGTATTACATTTTGCAGAGATTCTCACCATGTTAGGCAAGCAGTCACAATCCCGTACCTTTAGAGCCCTTATGGGTTTTCCTCCATTTTGCAGCTACCACCCAGAATGGAGCTGAAGGGAATGGACTGCTTGCATTGCCACAATGAGGCTCCATGAACAACCTAGTGTTCTTCAGCCCATGTAGTTACCCAACTGCCTAATGTACAGCATTCCCAGGAATTGGATGTGTTTTGCATTTCTCTGTAACAGCAGTTCTCAAAACAGGGGTCACAACTTCATTTCAGGGAGGTCACAAAAAGCTGGGTGCTGACATCTTGGAATCTAGCCATGGGAATGGGGCACTCAGGCTGCAATTAATACTTTCCTGGGAGTAATTCTCATTGAACACAATGGGACTTTCCCATATAGACATTTAGGAGCTCTGGCATCACAGTGATGTCACTTACAACATGTGTTGTCTGGCATCACAGTGTTGTCACTTACAACTTTCAGCCATGCCACTTTCTGCTTGATGTCACTTCCAACCACTTCCAGGTGGTTGATGACATCACTTGGAGGGTCCCGTAGAGAGATTGTCATTGTCAGAAAGGGCTCCTGGGCTGAAATGCTCAACAACCATTGCTCTATAACAGCTCATGGACTGCATGGCTTTCCAGGAACTATCAATTATAATTGAAGTGCGTTCATATTCTTATAGATTGAACACAAAGCAGTGCTAGATACCTTCTATTTAAAAGAATTGCTTGTAGGGTCAAACTTTAAGCAACTTTCAGCCCCATCCTAATCCATAGAAATAAATCTCATGGTCAGTGGGTCTTATTCCCAGGTATGTGTGGTTAGGATTGTAATCTTAAAGACACAAAAGGAATATTTCTAGGTTTTGAGTACTTTTTAACCCAATGGAATATCTTTTTCAATTGAAAATTGCCTGTTGCAGAACCATGCTTGGGATAGGAACCATGGAAGGGGAAAGTTTCAAAGCTCCCTTATATATTACTGTGGTTTTTGCTGCAGTTGATTTATGCTGCAATCCTAAAGACACTTTCCTGGAAGTAAGACTCATTGATCACAATGGGGCTTGCTTTTGGATAGACATGTTTAGGATTGTGCTGCGACTATGAGCGCAATCCAGAGTAACTACAGGGAGTCCTTGCTCTGGTGTAAGAACATAGATTTTCCCATAGTGCTTTAACTACAGGTGCATGATCTCTTACATGATCTCGTAGTTACTCTGGATTGTAGGGTTACCCCCTTCCCTGCAAATTATTTATTTTTTAAAAAGTCTAAACCCAAAAGTGTTACTTTTATAGTGTCATGTCCAGTTTGAACTTTAGAAATCTTATGGCCAAACTAGATGTGATATTAAACACATCATTGTCAAGTTTGGTGCTTGAATATTCATCATATTGTCCATTGACAGTTTATACCAGCCAAATGTTTAATTTTTTTCAATATAAACCACTCTGTTCATGAACGGCTGGGAGGACTAGACATTAACATTTGATTTATCACAAGTCCATGTATTTGCCATACCTTAAATAAATAAATGGGTGCTTGTTTTAACTTTTAAAAAGCAGAGTGGGGACTTGATCCAGATTTGGACCATGATGCATGATAGGTGTTTAACCCTTCATTTCCATGTTTTCCTCCTGAACAAGCCACTAAAACTGCTATGGGCCCTGAAAGGTGCTATAGGCTGACTGCATCAAATGACACTTTTGGGAAGGCGTAGCAACTTTGGAGGAATTTTTGGTGAGAAACTAGCGGAAGAGTTAGGGTTTATAGGAGTTCGGTTATAGAAGCTGATCCCTTATAGAGGTTCACATATAAGATGCTAGCTTGATTCCAGAATACTACAAGGGCCCACACAGGCTGTCCTAGACAATCCACTTGAATTGTAGAGCAGCATATTGGCCTCAGCCGTCAACGTTATTGTGCTTATATTCTTTTTATTGCTGCTGTTCCTCTAAATATAGGAGCAGGAATATAAAATAGCACCTGAATGGAACTGAAGCTGGCTGGTTGCCGCCCATGCAGCTTCCCCTTCTTTGCTGCTATAACATCTGCAAAATATCACACAGGGCTTGTTTCTGTGGTAAATCCAGACTGTCTTCAGCTGGTTAAAGACACTCTTTCTGCTGTGAGGAGCTCATCGCTTATAGTACAATCACTGTTGACATTTGGCAAAATCTGAACAGTCTGACTGCCGTTGGATCCTAATTTGGCTTATGGGATCTCTGCCACTTCATTTTCAGACAGTTTGAAAACAGGTTGTAAATGTGAGGCAAAGACATAAGGCCAATTTAAAAACAAGTTCCAAGACAAACCTTTCTGGGTCTTCCTGCTAACATTTAACACCTGTTAACCTATTAATTGCCTTGTTGGTGACCTGCTAGAATAGTTTCCCAGTGCAGTCCACCTAGTCCAGCTCTCTTAAGGTTGCAATCCTAAAGATACTTTCTTGGGAATAAGACCCTTTTAACACAGTGGGGCTAACTTTTGAGTGGACATGATTAGGATTGTGCTCTCAGTCTCCTAATTCTACTTCCACAGATAAGAGCTGTGATCCTCTATGTTACTACACTATCCCTACAATCCAGAGTAACTACCGGAAGATGCAAGAGGCACTTACTCTGGAATGCTCTGTGCATTTCCCATAGGTTTCCCATAGGCGGCACTGTAACTACATCGGTGTAAAAGGTCCCATAGTTACTCTGGATTGTAGCTTAACTGGGATTTCAGCTTTCCTGTATCAAATCTCTTCATTAGCAATGCTCCAGTACTATATACTTTCTCAGTTTCCCCTAGTTTTAGAGGGGCTTCTGAACCTCTCTACTCCCCTTCTTTGCACTGTGTTGGGTGAGCCACAAAACTATTTTTTGGTGGCTAAAAGCTACCTTCACGCATATCGAAGTGAACAGTGCAATCCTAAGAATGTCTACTCAAAAGTAAGTTCCACTGTGTTCAATGATATGTACTTCCAGGAATGTGTGGTTAGGATTGCAGCCTAAGTTTATGAAGCAGCAGTACAGGACTAATGTGAGCAGGGGCAATGCCATGATCTGCATCACCTGGTGTGGAACCCTGGTGTGTCACCCCCTTCAGGGCACCTGGCTGGAACATCCTCCACACATGCGTGACATTCATGCATGCACAGTTCACCAGTGAAGTCACCTGTCCTTCCTAAGAAAGGGCAAGTGGCTATAGTGGAGAACTGTGCATGCGCAAAAGTTGCATATGTGCACTTCATCTCTGAAGCCTCTTGCCTTTGCTCAGGAAGGGCAAGTTACTTCAGTGATGAAAGATGCATATGCAACATTTGCGCATGCATCCGTCAGTAGGAGAATGCTCCCACTGAAGAGAGGAAGCCCTCTCACCTGGAATATTCTCCTACTGAAGGACACATGCACAAACGTTGTTCCCCCAATGAAATACACATGCACAATGTTTGTGCATCTGTCCTTCAGGAAGGTAGCATTCCTGCTGAGGAGAGGAAACCCTCTGCTCAGCAGGGACACTTCCCTACAAAGCATTCATGCATGAACATTGCACATGCATCCTTCATTGGGGAGCGCTCCAGATGAGAAGAGGGCTTCCTTTCCTCAGCTGGGATGCTCCCCAGCTGTAGAATGCATGCGCAAACTTTGCACGTGCGTTCTTCATTGGAGGAACATCCTCTCCGCAGCTGGTGTGCTCCCCAATGAAGGATGCATGTGCAAACAAAGCACATGGACCCTTCGATGGGGAGCGCTCTGGCTGAGGAGCAGTCCTCTCCACCGGTGCGGTTGGGGGTGACGCACCAGAGGAAGGTGATAGGCCATGCCGGAGGAGTTTCCAAACCCCTCTGGCATGTCACCCCCTACAGCATGTCAGCAGGTGCAGACCACAGCAACTGCACCACCCTTATTCCGCCAGTGAATGTGAGTCTGAAAGTCCTATCCTCACCTGAACTGGAATATAGTGCAAGTCAAGTGGCCTGCGTTATATCCAGTGCAGGTTAATAGAGGTTGTAAACTAAGAGAATGAGAATCTGTCAGGACCCACCCTAAGTGACGTCATGTCTGAAAGTGACATCATCAAGAGGGCGCATGGCTAATGACTGTGGTTGTATCCGCTGACAATATATCACCTCTATAACCTACCTAGTATATTTGAAAGCAGATTATAATGATAGTGTTAATCTCAAACACCCAACGCTGCTTTTTGAACATCTAAATGTTTAGTAAACTTTGAAAATTCCAAAAAATTGAACCATTTTCTTCCACCTCTATTTATGAGACCTATTTAATTTTGACTCCTTTTCTTTCCAAGAAAAGGTTGAAATGTTACAGAACAAAGAAGTATCATTGGCTGTACAAATCCATATGGTCTCAGGAAAAGAAAGAAAATGATTTCCAGCCCAAACCTTCAAGCTTATCAGAGAAATATAAACTTTTGAAGACTTGACAGCCCTGGTCTCTGACTTCCTCCTTGCTTTGTTTATGGCTCTGAACTGCCCTTCTTCACCACTTCAAACAAAAGGCAGAAACTCTGTGTTTTCAATGCCTGGACTGTGTTATTCTAGGTTCCTTGTGTGACATTGAGACAGTCTCAGATTGCTCTTATCTACCTTGGTTTGGAAGGATGTTAAACATTAGACCTCACAGAGCCCACACGCTCAAGGAGCAGCCATCCTAGTCCCGGCAGACCCCAGGAGATATAAACAAATCTGATGGGGCTAAAAGCTAATAAAAATAAAGAAGACATTAAAGGCAAAGTGATTGCTTGCAGAGTCCAAATACTAAGGGGGTTCACTATCTACTTGCTGAGTTTAAGAAAGCAACGGATGGGTGTGAAACATGTGTTTTTTTTTCTTTTTACGGCAGGAACTTTTATGGTCCTTTCAAAAGGATCAGAGTTTAGTGGAAAAGCATAAAGAAGGCTGCAGTTTTGATCAAGGACATCACCAGGTAGGATTAAGAGAAACCCAATGGAAAACCTTGGGAGTTACTGTCAAGAGTGGACAGTAGTAAACTAGGTGGTCTGACATGGTAGAAGTTTTCAACTCTAAAGCTGTATCCATTATTTATTTATTTATTTATTTATTTATTTATTTACTTACTTACTTACTTACTTACTTACTTACTTACTTACTTACTTACTTACTTCCCAAAGGGAGCCCCAGGCAGCTAACAACAAATTGAACAACAATAGAATACCACTAAAAACTAACTCGCAATAAATACAATTAAAACAGAATTAAACTACAATTAAAATGCAATTAGATTACAAAAATGTTTAAAACATTCCGTGCTGAAAATTATACAATAAAAACCGCTAAAAATACTAAAAACACCCCATTAACCCCATTGGAGACATTATGGTTCAGTCACATTCAGGAGGACCGGACAATCTGGACTGGTACCACAGCAGTTACATTTGAGAGTTCAGGGTCCTATCTGCCCATGGTCCTCATCCATGGTCCTCATCCACCTTATCAAAGGAGTCTCATCTTCATGCATATAAACCAAGGCATGAAAGAGTTAATAACCTGCTTAACATAAGAGATAGTTTGCACCTAAGTTGTGCATGTCCTATAACTTGCAACTGAAGGAGAAGAGCATTGACTGGTAAGACAGTGACCTGATGAAAGCCTGCTGGAAGCTATTCTGCCAGATCCTATGTGTTGGCTAAAAGAGTCTGCCAAAATACCCAGTGTAGACTTGAAAAGCCCTGTTTCAAGACTTGGGGCTTATCCAAGGAGACATCTGGTGGCCTTGAGTATGGTGCTAGGGATAGGACTGTGAAACAGAAGGGATTATTTCCTCTGCTTGTGAACTTCTCTGGTGCATCTGTCTGGACAAAGCTTGGAATGTTTGCATTAAATGTATCTTTGATCTGGTCTGACAAGGTGATTCACAATTTTCCTACAGTAATTGAGATTTTGTTTTGTATCATCATCTGTTCTTGTTAATGACTGAGGCAAATGGTTCTGCATAATTGCATGGAGCCAGCTTGTATCAGCAGATACAACCCCAAAATTCCATGTCTGCACATTCTCTGTTAAAAAAAACAAGAAAAAAAACCAAAAACATATTAATGAAGTTGGTGTGATTCTGTTCTGACTTAATGCCAATAGGACCCAATATAGTAGGCTATGGGCGCAATCCTGAGTAACTACAGGGAGTCCTTGCTCCGGTGTAAGAACAATTTGCTCTGGATTGTAATATGAATTTCCCATAGGTTTTCACTATATTGTGCAGTAACTACGTGTACACGTAATGTCTCTGACGTGCTCCCGTAGTTACTCTGGATTGCGCCCAATGTTAAGTAATCCAGAATAATCTAACTATTCAATTTTACTCATTCTATGAGTAATTTTCTGGTATTTTGGCAAGTAAGGACTAGGAGTTCTTGCTCATCTCATATATGTCATGTTTGAAACCATATCTCTGTTCTAGACTGATCAATCTTGAGAATTTGTCATCCTAGTTTATATTACTAATAATTTGCACACATTAGATTAGAACCTCCATTTTACCCAGGAGCAGGGGCATACAGCTGCCACACACCCATGGCATGCATTATGTCATGGCATCATATGGCGTCATGAATTATCAAGCATATAGACTCTTCACAGCCCACCAGAAAAACCCTCTGGCCAGCTGCAAAGAGCACATGCACAGCTCACCTGCAGCCACACATACACCCTTCAGAGTTAGCCTCAGGTTTTCTACAGATGGCTTCAAAGAGAACATGCATGGCTCAGCAGCTGAGTCACAAAACCACTCTTCCGAACCAGTTGTGTTCCTTAGCTGGTTCTGGTTCTGAAGGGTGCATGTGCGGCTCTGCTGGAACCACACATGAACCATTCTGAGCCAGCCAGGGAGCATTCTCTGGCTGGCTCAGAAGGGTGAATGCGTGGCTCGCATGGAACTGCACACATGCCCTTCTGAGCCAGCCAGGGAGTGCTTTCCAGCTGGTATAGAAGGGCAGAGTAGTGGAGGAAGTGCTTGCACCCACCAGTGCCTATGCACCCATGGCATGAGACACCTCGTGCTACACAGACTATATGCCTCTGCCCAGGAGCAGTTTATGAAGGCAAAGTCAGACATTTGTCCTTTAAGCATCCTGGTGAAAAGCAACAAACAAGATTAAATGCATTCAGGTGCAAGTGATTTCTTAATTGTGAGCTGGAGTATTAATTCATTGCTGACATAACCCTGATTTTCTATAAAAATAGGGAAAAAAGATAGAAAGAGAAAAGGTGGTTTAGTTTCCAACCCAGTAAAAACAATTTATTGTAAATAAAGTGACAGTAGTAGGATGGATCCTAGCTAAAAAGAACAGTTGTCTTTAAAAAAACCTATGTAAAACAAATACTTCTTCACTGTTGGTCAAAAAAGTAGGCAGCAAAGGCACAATAGCACCTCTTATGAGATGCACTTTCATATCTTGAGAATCACCATTTGTAAAGACCCTGTATCTAGAGCCCTCCCACTGTGCCCCAGATGATGGGGGAGCTCAAAGGTGTAATGCCCTGACAGGCCGATATGGGGAGGGGTGGTATTCTTGAGCCACCATGTTCCCAGGCTATTTCAGGCATTAAAGTTCAAAACTAGCATTTTGAATTGAGCCTGAAACCAATCCATGACCAATAGAACTAAGAAAAGTTTAGTGTCACCTGGTCTGACGTTCCAATTAAAAACTTGGTGGCCATGCATTGAACTTGTTGAAACATCTGGACTGTCTTCAGGGGAAGCCCTATGTAGGATGCAAGGCAGTAATCTAACCTGGAAGTGATGGTGTCTGGATTGAGTGATACACACAACATATTACTGTATTGGTTTTGAATGCCGAGTCTTCTAGGACCACAGCCGGGCCATAAGTTTCTCATTTCTGGAACTGGAAAGATACATTTTCCCTTTCTGTCTACGAATCTTTGAGGAGGTTTTTCTCTGGCTGGTATCTAAATCCTGCTATTTGGCACAGCAAGCCATTTATTATACAGTCTCTGATCTTCTGACTCAGACCTCCCCCTTGCATCTGCTGTGCAGTTCTGCATCTTCAGATTCATTACAAGCCTCACAGCGCTGAGTTGAAAATCAGCAAGTCCCACCTTCACCTCATGTCAGAGAGTCAAGCTTAGTCATGCAGCTTAAAATAAAGTAAGCAAAGGGCAGATGGCAAAAAGGACAAAATGTGGTTTATTTAATCTGCCAGTGTTTGCAAGGAAGCAATCGTCTTTGAGGCTCCCGAAAACAGAGTGTTACCAGAAGACAAACAATCAAGCTTCCCTTTCCAGGCCACAGATGACACTGTTTATCTAGCTTCAGCAGGGGCTCCAAGTTAATGCAGGGCTTTCAATAAATTTTAAAGTCACCATATGCACAGGCAACAGGGCCTTGCTAAGAATGGGGAAGTGGCATGAAGACCTTGCTTTAGGGAGCAATGTCTGTCTGTACTTGGGAGAGCAGGACATGCTGTAGGTATGAGCTTGTGAACGGCCTGATCATAAGAACATCTCTATAGGAGAGACTTTAACAAAGCAAAAGCAATAAGTCCCTTTACATCCTATTTACTCAAATATAACACTCATCTTTTTCAGCCAAATTTAGTTTCCAAAATTGAGGTGTGCATTAGATTCAATGGTGCATTAGATTCAAGTAAATACAGGTGTTTTATTATAAGTACTAGTGAAAAGTGTACCCTTGTTGCTGGAGTAACATTTCACCATATGCCATCCCCCAAGGGCGCATCAACACCCCATGCGCAACTTCCCCCATGCACATCATCCCCCATGCGCATCAGTCCCCCATGTGCATCATCACCCCATGTGCCTGAACTCCTCATATGCAACATCACCCATCTGCATCAGTCTCCCATGTGCATCAACCCCCATGCGCAACTTCCCCATGAGCAATTTCCCCTGTGTGCAATGTCCCCCCATGCTCAACGTCCCCCCATGCGCAACGTCCCCCATGCGCAACTTCCCCATGCACAACTTCCCCCGTGCGCATCATCCCCCCGTGCGCATCATCCCCCCATGTGCATCACCCCCATGCGCAACTTCCCCCATGTGCATCATCCCCCCATGCGCATCATCCCCCCATGCGCATCATCCCCCCTGCGCAACTTCCCCCATGCGCAACTTCCCCCCATGCACAACTTCCCCTCACGTGCAACTTCCCCATGTGCAACTTATCCCCATGTGCAACTTACCCCCATGCTCTGCATCCTCGCCAGTGCAACCTCTTCCTCCGAACAACGTCCCCCCAGTGCAGGCAGAGAGGACCAAATTGGCTGGTGGTTGGTCAGTCTCCCATGTTAAGTCTAGGACAAAAACACGTTGACCCCTTTTCAGCCCCTGAAGGGTTAAGTTTCTCCAGATGGTTCTTGGTGGGTGTTCAGGTGACAGAAGGAACTCCCAGAATTCCATGCTTCAGGCCCAGCAGTTGGGGAGGAATGTTGATGAGTCAGCAATTCTCAATGCAAAGTATAGGGAGGAAAACGCGTTGCACCCCTTTTCACCCCCTTCTGGTTGGAATTTCCGAAAACCGGTTCTTAGTGCAACCCTCTGTCACAGAAGGAACACCCACCCCAAATTTCACGCTTCTAGACCTAGAAGCAGGGCGGTGATGAGTCAGTGAGTCAGTCAGTGAGTCAGTCAGTGAGTCAGTCAGTCAGTGACTTTTCTCTTTTATGTATATAGATATGCCAGTATTTAGTTTACTATATTGTGATTAAAATGTAACATAAATCCATTGTTGTACATGCATTGTTATACATGCAATGTTGTACATTGTAATTAGTAGTGCTATTAGGTAAAAATCATAACCTAAATCCATTGTCATTTTATTATTATCATATGACTCATTATTATATGCAGTAAAATTAAATTTTGTACCTGCTTTACAGCTGTGCCTTACAATCGCCATTAAACATTTTTAAAATCTCATGCCTTTTAAAATAGGGATGTGCATTAGATTCGATGGCACATTAGATTTGAGTAAAAACCTGTGATTCTTCACAGTCTGGATATTTGCACAATCTTTGGAGGACCAACACCAAAGTCCTGCTTGTTCACGCACAACAGGAAGAACCTGAGCTATCTCCTGTGTTCAACAACCCTTGTAAAATGTTCTCTGGGGAAACATTAATGGGTCCAAGGTTGCAATCCTATCCACGCTTTCCTGAAAGTAAGCCCAATTGCATGTAATAAGACTGAGTTCTGAGTAGACATGTCTAGAATTGTGTTCCAAGAAGGTTATGGGCATGGAAGGATTTCAGAAGGGTAGAGGCATGGAAGCCCACTGATAACATCACAGTGCGTAAGATACAAGCTATCTTGGAAAGTCTAACATCCAGAGACTATACACTAGTTGGAAAGAGGGCAGCCGGGGTCTGATGAGCATTAAAAGTACTATTCTGGATGAAACTCAGAATATCCAGGAATACATCAGTGAGTTGGCTCCCAAAGATGAGCTGATGAGAGAATGTCTCCAGCAACAACAGCAACAGCAAATACAGAAGGAAGATCAAACTGAGGAAGTGTCCTGGCAAGATAAGACCCTGCACGGGATGTACCATCGCCAGATAACCAAAGTCGCTGATATTGGGAAATCCTATCAGTGGCTGGAAAGAGCTGGCTTCAAAGATAGCACTGAAGCCTTATCATGCATTTGGATAAAGGTTAGGGGGAAAGGTGCGTAAAGGTGCGTTTGGGTAAAGAGTACCTGGAATTAATGGAATGCTACTACAACAGCAGACCTAATGAAAGGAAGTACATGAAACATATGGAAAGACTATGGGCGGAGAAAAGACCTACATCCACACTAACCAAGAAACAACTAGGCGCTCAGCACTATAACATAGTAAACAGAAAGGTACTGTCAAACCTTGAGATTGAACAACTACACCTAACATCACAGATACAAGGAAAAAGCCCAGAAGAGCAATTGGGCATACAACAACCAGGGGAAACATTGGACATACAGACAACTTCTGAAGCCAGAACATCATCTCCACCCAGCCCATTACAGAGTTCATCAGTGGATATGAGAAATATGATCATGTCCAAACTAGCCACAATTACACTCGGGTTAGATTACCAAGACTTAGCAAAGAATTACCATCAGACAGTATGCTGAAGGATGCCAACAAGGCCCTTATGATGATTCCCACCACTAACATAACCCATCAAAATCAAAAAAGTAATATATGCCATATATATATATATATATATATATATATATATATATATATATATATATGTGTGTGTGTGTGTGTGTGTCTTTATAGATGTAGAAATATGATTTTGACCTTTATTTATTTATTTTACTTTGCCTTTCCATCAGAAACATCCTCCAAAGAATATAACAAAAGCAGTAAAAGCAATATAAAAATACTGCAGAGCTGATCAGAAGGCAGTTTTTAAAAAAAACCTGGAATTATAAAACAGTTGCATAAAACCCTCAGCAATACAGCTACAAGGGCAGCAATGAAACCAGTCAACCTTGCATCAAAATATTTTCCAAATTTATCTGAGCTGCTTTACCTAATCCTTAGAACAGAAAGCACAAAACAGAGCGATGGGCATAACCTCAGGAAAATAGATTTAGGGGGCACGCTGGGAACAATTACTTTTCTAAAAATACCAGTAATGGAATAAATTTTTTCCCTACTGAGATATGGCTAGCATCCCTGGAAGCTGGAAGTGAACTAGCATCTTTTCATGCTTTCAGTATATTTGGTAGAATAGGATGTTGGCCCAGAAAACCCATGTGCAACCCAAATCACTGGTGGAAAAGGGCCACATAGCTTCCACTGTATCCGTTATTGGTTAAGAGGTGGCAGATACTCGGGAGCCCAATGCCCTCTTTTCTTGTGCCATTCTCTTTCCAGTCATCATTCATTTCCACCTATCCACAGTCACCCATAAACGTCAAGGGAGACATTTATGTGTCTGTCCATGCTACTGACTTCTACCTTGGTAAGGGCAAGAAAAGATTGTACTCTCCTACAGTGCAATCCTAACTATCGACAAAATCCAGAGTAACTGCTGGGAGTCCTTGCTCCGGTGTAAGAACAACTTACTCTGGATTCCAATATAAATTTCCCATAGGTTTTCACTAGGTGGTGCAGTAACTACAGGTGCACGTAAAGTTTCTTACATGCTCCCGTAGTTACTCTGGATTTGGCACTATGTCTACTCAGAAGTAAGTCCCATTGTGTTTAACTCCCAGGAAAGTGTGATTAGGATTGCAGCCCTCATTGTATATCAGTCTAAGAATATGCCCATATTTACTTGTATCTAATGAGCCATCGAATCTAATATGCACCTTATACTTATAATCAAAATACCCCATTTACTCGAATCCAATTAACCATCAAAACTAACACTATTGGAGATATTGGAGACTAAATTTGGCTAAAAGGTGAGCGTTAGATTGGAGTAAATATAGCTTATTTCCAATTAAATAAGTAGTAGGTGCTTTTCCTTCTTTATATCTTTCCCACTCAAGAAAGTCAAAGAATAAAAAATGCATTTTTAATAGCTAAAGGATAAATGTATCTTTTTAAAACGTGGCTCCAGGAGAAGAGATTGCATTAACCTTTTGGATAACCGGAAGCATATTAATCTCACCCCCTGCAGACTTTGTTGCCTTTTCTCCTCTTCCTCCTTAAATTTGGGAACATCCGTTAGCAAAGCAGCGTCTGATTAGCAAAAGTATTTAGTAAGCTAATGTTCACTGTCCACAGCAGGAGGCTCACACAGCTTGGCTGATGAAATGAACTGCCTGAAGCGAGCTTTTAATGGCAACTAATTTCCCATATTTGATACTTAGCTCAGCCAACTAATATGTAGCTCAACCATGACAAGACAATCACAGTTAGTTTTGAAAATCCTTTAATCTGGGATGCAAAACAGTGTGCTCAAGGCTATAATGAACTTCTGAGATTATGTGGTGGCTAGTTCTTTTTTTTTTTTTTTGGTTAGGCAAGGTTTAAGAAGAAGACATGATTTCTGACTTCCCCTGTGACAGGCATGGAGGAGGATTATCTGCTAACAAACTCTACCCAGGTTAAAAAGCATTAGGGAAATGACCTTTTCTTCCAATAACTCAAAGGACATGGCAATAAACAGCAACACAACACTAACCATGGCTTTTAAATCTATTGATCTTGTAATTCGTAAATGTGCTTAAAACAGCTACTGTGTATTATGTACTACAGTGGCTTCATCTTTGACAAATCCCATTACTCTATCTCATTACACAGTGAATTATTAAAAAGAACACTTAACCTAATTACATATGATTGTCATGAAACATGGAGGCATCTCTACAGAACTCTTTCCTATCTGTTGTTTTCAGGACCGCTACTTTTCTGTACTTTTTTCTCTTTCTCTTTCCTCCGATCCTTACTGTTCTCAAACACATATCGTCACTGTCTAAGAATGCTCAGCTTCTCCATTTCCAAAATAACTTCATAAATATGAATGCATTTCCAATCACCTAAGTCTTGCAAGAGGCAAATATGCACAGATAAATGGAACACAAATTTAGAGGAATGGCAGGGGCTATAATGTTCTTCAAGCATCTTACCATCTTTTCTAACCATGTATATTTTCTTCCACATGAATTGAGTAAATAGGATATGATTAGAAATAGTTTTGGTCTTAGCCCTGTGTACCATTTTTTTGTTCGAAGACAGCCACACTGCTCTATTTAAGCTTCAGCAATGATAAAAGTCTTAGACCATCTTATAAATCACTTGAAATTGCAGTCTGATGCATAGTGTGGTGTATGGCTAACATAACCCAGAGCCTCAGTACTGTCAAGACCTCACTGGTGGGCTGCTCCTAACTACAGTGATTGAAGCCTGCATCTGGGAAGTCCAATAAGATAATTACTGGCTATCCCTTTCAGGGAATTATCAGATCTTCAAAGCTGGGCTGGTGGGTTTCACTCAACCCATGAGAAACACAATGACCTCATCTGTTGGCTGATTTATGGAAATAGCTCTTGCTGTATATCATAATCTGCACTTTCTAAATTACCAAGAGCGATACTTCACATACTGGTTTCAGTTCAATTTGGTCATGAGAGCACAATTTCCCAGTACAACACATAAAAATAACATATTTCATGCAGCTAAGCAGCAATAATCAAGTTAATGTTGTTACTTTTAACAAGGAAACATCACTCAGGTATATTGAAAGAAACATGTTACATGATTTACAAAATTTTTGGACTCTTTTTTTCCCCCCAAAGGTATTCATGCCAAAATATCAGATATTCTACCAGAATTTATCATGACTGAATTTTTCCCCACACAGACCAATTTTAATTAGAACTGGCAGAACCAACGTAACAGCACAATCCTAACCATGTCTACCCAAAAATAAGGCCCATTGTGCTCAATGGATCTTATTCCCAGGAAAGTGCCTTTAGGATTGCAGCCTACATAGAATGTGATGTACCCAGGGCTGGTGGTACCCTAGATAAGGAAACATTTTCACTTAACCCATGTAACACCCCAGAATTCCCTATGGGACTACTCTGCCAACTAAGCAGATGCAGGGTGACCATATGAGTGCAATCCTAACCATGTCTACTCAAATGTAAGCCCCATTGTGTTCAATGGGTTTTACTCCCATGAAAGTGTCCTTAGTCATAACCAAAATAGAAGACAAGGCTCATCAAAATGGAGAACACCCAAGAAAAATGTAGGACATGACATTCAGATATATGTGTGGAGTCCCCACTTAGGATTGTGCTCTCAGTTTGATTCAAAATTGGGGTCAGCAAACAGAACTATATTCCCATGGAGAAATAATTTATTTAAAAAAATAAAATATATATATTTTTATCTCATTTGCAACTCAGATTGCATACAGGAGTCTGCTACATCCTTAAGACATGAAGGCTATTTCCAGATTCATGATGGTGTCATAAACCTCCAAAAACCTTTTTCTCGTCACTTGTCAGTTTTAAAAGCCTTTTCTCACCAATGATCCTCCAATCCTTTCCTTTCTATTTGCTTATCTGATCAATGCTCTGATGTCAGTAGTAGGAAGGAAGTTTGTGGCCCTCTTCTGTGCCACCAGTTACTACTACAGGGTGTAATGGATGTCAGTAGCCCTGGGAAATGTAGTTAAGACCCATGACAATCAATCAGTCAATAGTATTTATATACCACTTTTCAATAAAAGTTCACAAAGCAGTTTACAGAGAAAATGAATACCTAATGGCTTCCTGTCCCAAAAAGGACTCTCAGTCTGGAAAGATGCACCAGCAGAAGCTACTATACAAGACATTGCTACACGAATACTCGGGAATGAAGGCCAATTCAAATATACACAAGTGTTACATAATACATAGTGATGTCAGTAGTTCAAATTGGATTTATTCTTCTTGTAATGGAACAGGAATTCTTTTAAAATTCCAAATCAAAGGCTGCAATTTCAAGCAGAGCTTGAAAAGAAAAGTGCTTACAAGGTTGCAAACCCAGGATGTTGCAATTTAAAAAGCAATTAAGATGCTGTCACACTCAGACCTGATTCACACATGCACGTGCATCACTTGATTTCTCTATACTTGATGTGTGGCAGCTGAAAGTATTCCTCTGGGAAGCCGTTGCCTGGCAGCTGAATGAGTTCCACTGGTTCCACTGGGAGGCATTGTATGTGCAATGATGTGAGGTGATGTGGAAGACCTTATATCACCTGCACTGTATTAAAGAGGATTCACTGGAAAATAAACTATTGTTTCTCAAACTGTGAGTCTTGAGATAATTTCAGAGGCTCCTGGTTCATTTCAATGTGTATTTTAATTTTAATAGACTTAAGGCCTTCATAGTATGTGATTGCATTCAGAGAAATGTTACAGATCTGTACTTTTAAGGAGTTTGGATAGTATTGCAGCCTTTGAGATGTTTGGGGAACGTTTTCTTAAGCAGCTCAGCAACTGCTTAAGAGAACTGCAGGCCTCCGTCAGTCTTGGAAGACTATGGTATTGTGCTTGGCGCTGCATACGCTGCATGCGAAACACGAAAGCCTGGGTTGGATTGTTATGAAGGATAGGCTGTTACCCAAGCAGCAAATCCCCCATCTCCACGCCACTGAATTAGTCCAATGAAAAGGCAGAGCCGATTGCGTTGCAGTGCTGGGCTAAGGACAGGAGCTCACCCTTCCTCAGATAACATCCCATTGTGTTAAAAGTCCCATTGTGCAAATGTGTATATATAAGTGTAAATAGGATTGCATTCCAAGGCTGCAATCTGAGCACACATATAAGAAGTCCATTCTATTGAACTTTACAGACTAGTTAATTACTAGCAGACATGCTTCATATCAAGCTGCAAGTTCCTTTGTATTTACTGGCTTTTGTTAAGCATGTGGCAGAGTTTCATACAGTGCCTATATTTCCTAATAATTAAACACCTATTAGCAAAATAAAATGTCCCAATAGTCTTTCCAGGCTCTGCAATTTCCTATTAAATTCTGATTTTTCAACCACATTACAAACCCCAGACATTAATGCACACCCGGTTCTCTCAGTTCTCTTGAGGTTACACTCAAGAAGGTGGAGGATTGTGTTTGTGTGTGTGTGTAGGCGAATCTAATTGTGCCCCTTGCCCACCATAATTTACATAACTCAGATTGATGAGATAGGAAAGAAAATGTTTACAATGCAAGAAGATAGGAATTTGGGGATTTAAGCAGGAAACACATAGAAATGAGCTGTCTGAGGTAATTATGAAATACATACTTCATATGTTTTCATTAGATATTGCTATTATACTACACATGGTAATGGGGTTTGATTAAACTTCCTCCCAGTATAGAAATGCTTGCACAAATTACCAGGGAACCCAGTTCATTATATTTCAGAACCTCAGTAGGGTGTCCCAAAGTGTGGTTAACTCTCTGAGTACATTTGAGTTAATAAATTGGACTAAAATGAAAATTACCGAAGTGGGGCATAGGGAATGATGGAAGGTTACGCTTGCTTATACCATCTTACTCTTTTGTAGTTCATAGGAATGGCAGCAACTTAATCCTAGAAAGTCAACTGGAAGAAAAATCTGTGGATCATTCAGTAGTATTATGTGGACTGAGAGTGGGTCCACAACAAGGAACACAACGGCCAAAAGCAGGAGAATTTGAGCAAGACCCCTGGGAGACTGGGCCTTCCTGGACAAAGGAAATGTAGGCAGGTAGGAACTATATCTTCTTGTGTGCACTATATTAATAATGCAATCTTAGGAATGTAAATCCCATTACGTTCAATGTGGCTTACAGCCCAGTCCTATCCAACCACTTCCTGATGACAAAGTAGGGGTCCAGTGCAGATCCTTCTGTATCCTATGTGGGAATCTGAAAGGCTAGAGTAGGGGTGGCCAAACTTTTAACTTCAGGGTTCCTGGACTTTTATGTGAAGCTGCACCTGCTGAGATTCCCTCCATTACACACTTGTTAAAGTCCAGAGCTGCCTTGAGCTCTCTTTCATTGGGGAAGAAAGGCGGAATATAAATCTAATAAATAAATAAGAAGCCATGAAATTAAAAGTTTGGAGACTCCTGGGATAGAGGTTTTCTTGAAGTAAGGGAATATTTGTCCCCTTGCCCTGGGGAAAGTCTCGGGTGTGGCAACAAGTTTAGTTGGACGTGTACAAGTTAAGTGGTGCAAGTCTGAGCGTATTCATGTCAGAGGATGGGTTCCAGGAAGAGGGATAGGATATGGCATGTATGGCAGCTACTGATCCTGCCCCCAGGCCTGCCTCTGCCTTCCCCTCATCCCATTATAACCTGCCTAACCTTACCCTATTTCACTTCCACATTGCTCAGTGTAGATCTTATCTGGAGCATGCAGCACCAGCTGGAACAGTCCTTGTCCCAGTGCTGGCAACTTCCATGCTGTTCTGATGTGCTTTTTGGGACTTTCATGACTTGCACAGTACACACTGCACCAGCCTGTGAACTGCAGAGGATTGTTCTGTTACTCCCAGGAAAGTGTATGCAGGATTGCAGCCTTAACAGGACATTTAAAATTCCAACAGATTGCTTGAGTCTTGTTCCTGAGGTGAATATTTCAAGTTTCTAATGCACCAATTTCCATTCTTTTTAATCTTACGGCACACTTAGAAGGCACTAAAATGGTCAGGGAGCACCATCAGCTTTTAAACAATTAACGAGTCATAAGATAACCCTAACCCTAACTCACACCCTCCCAGTGGCCCTACTAGAAATGATCCTTTTTTAGACCTTTTGTGGCACAGCGTGTGCCACATCAGTGTGCAGACCATCTGTGGCACACCAGCATGCCACAGTACTGTGGTTGAAAATGGCTGCTGTAGTTGTCCTCAGTTGCCCCATGGGGAGAAAGAGAGGAAAAAGATGAGAACCAATGTTAATTGCATTTAAATTATTATTAAAACTCACCTTGTAGCGATTTGGGCCTCATTAAAACTGAGCAAGATTAATAAGCCTTACACACAAGTAACTGTGTATCGAATTGCTATGCAATGGATATGTCTGGCAATCCCCATTGTAACCGGCTTGCTGAAACCCTTTGTATGCTCTCTGTATTTGGAGGATTAATTTGTTGTCTGTTTTTTTTCCCCTGCTGTACACCATAAGAAAGTCGATCTGCAAAAAAGAACAAAAGAGAAAACAAACCCTGTAGACTGCCACCAGGAAAAAACAAAAACAAAAATGCTGCTAACGGCAATAAGTTTGCTGACAGATGGTAGAATCAGTTGAAAATCGAGTACCATATTTACTAAGTCGAACCCATTTAGTAAGCCAGAAAAGTGTTATCTAATTCTTTCCCCTGTGTGTGTGTTTTGGAATAAACAGATGCCTAATGAGGAATGTGTCGAGAGTTATTTTCGAAGAACCTGGAATTCTCCTGGTTCAGCTTCTGTCCTTGATACTTTTAAAAATTAGCCACAAAAAAACAAATAGTAAAGCGGACATACCTGAACCTTGGTGCGTTATAATGTTTGCCTACAGAGGCTGTTATTACATTAAGTTCGCAAATGCAGAGCAACCTCATCTTCTCATTGGATTTCCAATTTTGTTTATTCAACACCCCAAGAATGTGGTGAGGGAAAGGGCAAATACACTCTAAGCGCTCACAAACCTGACAGTCACACAACGAACACACAGGATTCATATGTGTTTTGCAGTTGGTTTCACACAAATAATAGAGAGCTTGTGGAAGCATATGTTTCCTTGCACCCTGGCTGAGAAATAGGGATTGAGCGTATGGAAATAGAGTTTTTGACTCCTTGGAAATTAACATGAGATGTAAATGTTTAACATCAGGCAATGTACATTTCATCAGATTTCAAACAAGCTGATCTTTGCTTTCACCTGCAAACTTCTGGATCAGGAGTGTAACAAAATAATGATCAGGTGACAAAATAATGTTTCAAATTTAGATGCCATTCAAAGCATTGTCACATACTTGTTCTGTAGCCCAAGTGGTGACATGGGATCTCCATTTGTGGACACTGTCATTGTAAAACAACAAAAAGTGATGACCTGGGACTTTTCATCTCCTCTGGTTTTTCAATCATAATTTGCATCTTCTTGTTTTGAACATGTGTGTGTAAAAAGTGACTTTCTGAATCAGTTCTCACAACCAGTTGAGTGTAATAAGGTCACAATTCTTGTTATCAACTGCAAGCCCTACAGATTTTAAGGAAAGGGACTGTCTGCAACTGGGATGACTTGGACTCAACCAATGAAAATGTGTTTTTCTCTATGGAATAGAATCACTGCATTGTACATGAATGTATGCATTGACTGATACCAAACTACATATTTGTGATTTTTTTTTTAAACTACCAAGATTTAAATTTTTTTTGCCAGTAGTGGGGTCACCAAGCCACCTGATGTGGCCAGAACCTCCATCCCCAAGCATGTCACATTTATTGCATGAAATCCCCAAGCCTGATGTGGTAAATGCATTTTGTGATGCACCAGAACTCTGAGATTCAAGCTGGATAAATGATAATCTGAAAATTGTCCTAGTCACAACTATCACATGGTTAACCTCTGCATGCCACCTCACATTAAATGCTCCCAACCTTTGGAGGGTAACTTAGTTGTGGGGATAGTTGGGGTTATCGGTGACCTGCAATAATGTATTAGTAACATAAGGCACACCTGCACCATGCTAGACACACTGACCGCAATCAAAGAAGGCTGCCACCTTTTATCACTGCACAGATGTTTCAACTTAGCTTTGCATTGAGGCAGCTAATAGGTCAAAGTTATTGCAAGCGATGTAAGGACAGATTGTAGATGGTCACTTGCTCCAGGACGTCAGGGCTATCAAAGGTTAGTGCCTCCTATGAGCAATAAATCCAGTGGTTTTTTTATTAAAGGACAAGCTCTTTCCTTATGCTGTTCTTCACCTCCCCCCATTCCCCACTCCCAAAGCTGTAGCTATCAAATATAACAGATGGGAGAGGAATAAAGAGTGAAGCAAAATAAAAAATAGGCCTTCCATCCAATTGGTAAGATTGCTTTTCCAGTTTGAGATCTTAGCTTTTGCACCTGCTTGGCTTTGAATTTCCTTTTCTTGCCCTAAGGGAGATTCAAGTGCATAGTGTGCAGTAGTTTCAACCAGTGTGCGCATGTGTCATACTCTTTTGCAATTTGAAACCCCAGTTATGCCAGCACAATTCCAGCCGCAATGTCCATGCTGGCCTGGGGGTGTCACAAAAGTGCTATTAGGGCACTTCTGCTCCACTCCGGGGGGGGGGGGGTGAAGAGGGGGTTAGACCTATCCATGGACATTCACCAGCCTCCCCAAACCAACACAAAGAATGGGCACATTATGTCAGCCTAAATTGGTTAGTATTACACACTTAATGTGCCACAAATGGTCCACTGGTGTTCTGCAGAAGTTTTGGTGAGGGCGACTTATTAGTAGAGTTACCTGCATTATTAGCTACTTATTAATAGTATTGATGCACCTTGCTAATTGTCCCAAAACTTGATAAATTTAGTGTCTTGTCCAAGAAATGAAAATGGTTAAAAATTCCTGAGTTAGAAAACAGGATAAAGGCTGTTTGGGACAAGTTTGAATCACTCGTCCTCCAGGAGGCAAAACTGGATGTCCTTGAGCCACTTGTGATCTCTGAGCCTAACTGATATCACAGTATTGCTGAGAGTGTAAATGATGTGGGAAGGAGAGCCGGGCATGTAGCCCTGAGCTTGTTAAAGGGAAGGAGGTGATACAAATATCAATAACATTCTTAATAATATTGCATGGTTCTGTTCTAGGTTAAGAGTGGATAAGCAAGAGCTGGTATATGTGATTTAAAGTAATTTCATACATTGTTGAGATTGTGATGAATGGAGAGAGTCACAGTGCAAAATGAGCGCAATGAGAAGAAACCTTGCGTAATTCTTTTTGTAAGTGGTCTGGCTTCAGTTAATTAATTTGCTGGCTATTCTTGGGCACGGCTTGGGTTCAATGCGCTCAACATCCTTTTGCTTACCACCCTGTTAAATATTATGGCTTTGCTGCAAACTGTGCCACAGCATCCTTTGCTCCTATGTTTGTGCCAGGAATATAAGTCAAGGAGGCACACTGTCAAGTTCAGGGGCATGACCGCTAGTAACCCAAGAGCATGGCGAGCAAATATATATTTACATGCACATTAAACACAGGTTGGGAAACAAAGCTGCAATTTGTTCTTATTGTTTCCTTAGTGACTAATGACTCTGCTTTTCACCTTAATGCACAAAACACTCGATCCCAATGCCCACTGGAGCTATTGGAACTGCATCCCTTGTAGCATGTGCGACAGCCATAACCAGCCACAGACAGATCTGTGGAAATTATCAATACTGTCTATTTTATGATGGTTTAGGATGCATACACTCCACTCTTGACAAAACACCCTTCAAAATAGCCATGGTTTGGAGGGTACAGAGTAACACCAACAGTGCTTGAGAAGCATTGGGATACATGTAGGGGATGAAAGACTTATCTACCTGCTGCAAAGGAAGGAAAAGCTTTTTCCTTCCACAGTGTAATGATTTTCCATCCAAGTTGTTCAATTCCCAGGTCAGCCCCACAAGACAGGGTGAGCTCCTGTCCTTAGCCCAGCTCTGCGACGCCAGCTGGATCCAATCGTATCGGCTCTGCCTTTTCATTGGACTAATTCAGTGGTGTGGAGAGGGGGGATTTGCTGCTTGGGCAACAGCCTATCCTCCATAACAATCCAACCCAGGCTTTCGTGCATCGCATGCAGCGTATGCAGCACTGAGCACAATACCATAGTCTTTCAAGACTGACAGAGGCCTGCTTCATTTGCAGCAAATTCAATAGCATGGATGTGCAGGCAAGGGTGTATGAGTGTAATACATTAAATACAGAATCCCTTCCCCATATGATGCTAAGGGGCAATTGGTATGTTGACTTACACATCATCAGTTGCTCACTCCAATTTTGCAGAAATGTACAGAGATTGTACGCCTTGCAAAGCTAGATTAAATATTATTGACAGACACTGTAATGTATTAAAGAGTTAGTGGTTTAATATGTTTTCATTTTGTTAAGGTAGTATTGTCTAAATCAAAGGTGTCTAAACCCCAGCCTGGGGGCCAGATACAAGCCTGAAAGTGGCCTGTGGTAAAAACCCCTCTATCCGCCCTTGGGCAAGCCTTGTAATCCTCTCTATGTGTTTCTAGTACATTCTTATATATTAATTTATGTAAATTTATTCAAATTTGAAATGTAAATTAGTTTTCTGGTCCCTGACACGTGTCAGAGAGATGTGACCCTCCACCTAAAACATTTGGACAACTCTGGTCTAAATAATACCAATAAAGGTATTATTTAGAATATGTAAATCTGAATATGGTAGGGGGTTCAAATCCCCCAATTCCCCTGCTAAAAGTGATACCCCTCATCCCTGTGGCATACCTGAGGGCATTCTGTGCACACCAGTGTGCCATGACACATAGGTTAAAAATCCCTGGAGTAGATATAAGAAAGGGCAGTTTCACATGTTCATATGACAGAAAGGAGCTTCAGTTTTATATTCCAAGAAGACCCTTTTTAAAGACCAATTTTGGCATTGGATCACTGCAAATCTTGTGAACAATGTTGACCTAATTATTATGCAAAACTTTATTCCCTCACCAGTCTATTAAAAAGTGCCCTTCTAAGTATATGCTCTTGTGATTAGAGCTTTCTAACTGCTGTGGCTCATAATCCCCTCTGATGCTTTCTCCAAAAGGTGTGAGGGAATCTGGTGGCATTCACTGCTCTTGTACTTTGAATCTCTGTCAGATGTTTTATGTGACTCATTTTCTTCCACACAATTAGAGTCTAAGGACATCGGGGCGAGGCTTATGATTTCTTTCTTTTTTTGATTTAATTCCAAGGTCTCACTAAGAATAGCATAATGTATTCTACCCAAACTGTGAGAACAGAGCAATACAGAATAATTTACTTCCCTAATGCCAAATTAAAATTCATAACACAATTCTTTAATTACCATCTGAATCTAATTCTCAGAGAAGTGTGTCCTAATTGTATTGTTATGCACGGATGCAAATAAGATGTTGACTGTTTCCCATTGTTGCAAATGACTCTGTTTCTAACATACATGCAATTTTTAAATAAAAAAATTAAAAAAGAGAAAAGAACTAGTGGGGTAAATCTGTCACTTGCACCGATGCTGTAAGAGCTGGTGGAGTAACATCCAGGTTGGATTTAACCCATTCTCTTTTGCACAGAAAGGTTAATGCTTTTTCTAAAAATGGACTCTCCTGTTCAAAGAAGGGCAGAGATCCTCAAGCAATCATTCCTCAAGCAAGATATTACACACACACACACACACACACACACACACACACACACACAACTCTCAAAAGACTGTGACCACAAAAATATGAAATGGACATTTTTGCTACAATTGGAAACACTAGAGAAGCCTGTAGGACACGGAGCCCCTGAAAGAAGCTTTGAAAATTCATATACCTCCAAAAAACTGAGTATGGTGCAGAATGCATTCCAAGACAGGGAAGAATTCCTAGTTAACTAACCCATCTAGTACTTAATCTTTCAATTCTTTAAATCACAATTACCAACTTCACACCCCAACATCAATGTTTTATCCATTGTTTTGAATTATTATAAACTGTCATGAGAACTCTTAAGTGGGCTGGAAATGCAGGGTATAAATTCTTTGAATGAATGAATGAAACCCTTGTTATACATGCAGAGTGACCTTTCAAAGTGGTATATATATGTATTAAGCAGGGGGAGAGCTAAATATTTCCTTTTCACCTCAGCAGTGTGACATCTTTTTCAGTGGCTGTTGCTGATGTCTCTTCTATATTTTTAATTTTCAATTGTGAGCATTTTGGGGACAGAGAACCATTTATTTTTCTATGTAAACCTCTGTCAATTACTTGTGTGGAAAAGTAGTATATATATCTTCTTATTTGTCCTCCTCCTCCTCCTTATCATTGGCGGAAGCGATGTTTCTAATCCTTTTCACCCTTTCTTTTATCTCTTTGGCTGGCACCAGGTGCAAGCACAGTGGGGAATGTAATTCTTGCAAGGACTGCTGTATGATAGATAGAAAAAGGAACAGGAATACTCTTTGTGTAGATGCATCATTACAGATAAAATGGATAAATATGCCATATAAAAAATCTAGACAGACCCAGAGCAAGGAGGTGCCAAGATATTTGTTTTCTAAACTCTGCAAAATTTATATATATATAAAAAACAAGGGCTGTGGGTGGCACAAGCGGTTAAGATGCTGTGCCTGTTAACCAGCAGGCCAGGGTTCAAGACCCGGGTCGGCCCCATAAGACAGGGTGAGCTCCTGTCCTTAGCCCAGCTCTGCGACGCAGCTGGATCCAATTGTATTGGCTCTGCCTTTCCATTGGACTAATTCAGTGGCGTGGAGAGAGGGGATTTGCTGCTTGGGTAACAGCCTATCCTCCATAACAATCCAACCTAGGCTTTCGTGCTTCGCATGCAGTGTATGCAGCACCGAGCACGATACCATAGTCTTTCAAGACTGATGGAGGCTTGCTTTTTTTAATAAGAAAACAATATTTGACTGAGTCAGGAAACTGTGAAGCTCACCCTGTCCTTTACTTGGGAATGTCAAATTCTCAATTTGTATGTGAGTTGCATATATCTTAAGTGATTGAACTTACTTCCTCTGAAGCATTCTTCATTGCTTCTGGATTATTATTATTTTTTCTTATGAAAATCTTATTAAACTTATGAAAATCTTTAATCATAGTATGACTCATTTTCTGAAATGTGATATGGCAGTGTTTCTCAAATTGTGAGTCAGTACCTGCTAGATGGGCTGCAAACTAGGTGTGTCTCCAATTTATTTCAATATATTACTATTGCTACTATGGTATGTAGTTGCATTTGAGTATGAGCACAATCCTAACCATGTCTACTCAAAAGTAAGCCCCATTTTGTTTAATACATCTTACTCCCAGGAAAGTGTCTTTAGGATTGCAGCCATTCTCCTAGGAAGGATTGCAGGTATAGGGTTTTTTAAATTGTCCTGTTTGATGATTTCATTTCTGGTCATGACATCGCTTTTTGTGGGTTCTCAGATTCTCATTCTGATGTGGGTCCTAATGCTAAAGATTGGAGAACACTGAAATAAGGCAACCTGCAATTTATGCAGCATTTGCCTATGGGTCAGACTGGCAGTTAATTAGTCTCTGGAGAGATTCCTCTTCCCACACCTCTGGCTAATCAGCTGTCAGATTCTTCTAAGCATTGGGACCTCTGTCACTTTGGAGCATCTCAATTGGCTTGTGGGGTGGGAAGGGCACAAGTTGGAGCAAGCCTTGGTGGTAAGAAGAATCGGTTAGGGAGGAAATGCTCCCTGGACATCTTTCGTTTGAAGTCACTGAATTTCAGGTGAGGTGGGATGGACAGTGGTTCTCAATCTTCCTAACGCTGAGACCCCTTTATAAGTTCCTCATGTTGTGGGAACCCCCAACCATAAAATTATTTTCATTGCTACTCTATAACTGTAATTTTGCTACTGTTATGAATCGTAAATATCTGATATGCAGGATGTATTTTCATTGTTACAAATGAAATGTGTGTTCTATGCACACATTGAACACAATGGGATTTATTTCAGAATAGGCATGCATAGGATTGGGCCCTGAGGCTGCAATCCTATCCACATTTACATGGGAGTAATGACCCCTGACTATAATGGGATTTATTTCAGAGTATGCATGCATAGGATTGGGCCCTGAGGCTGTCAGTCAGCCCCAGTGTGTGCGGCGCTACAGCCGGAGATCTGGCAAGCCTGACCTGGCCCCCTGCACCAGGGGTCTTTAGGCGACCCCCAGGAAACCTCTAGGCGACCCCGAAAGGGGTCCTGACCCCCACTTTGAGAAACGCTGGACTAGAGAGAGGCAACCATAAGTCTTGGTGGGAAAGGAAGGGGCAGAAAGAACTCTACTCATCTCCCTAATGAAAAGAAACAAGTCCCTAGAAAGTTGAGATCATGGGCAAAGGTAGCAACTTAGCGTGCAATTTATGTGTACATATATATTCATGGCTTTGCCAGAGCTCTTGACCAAGGTCTTTGAAAACCATGGGACTGATCATTAGATAGACACCTGCATAAATAAAAGTGACCTTCATGTTTAATTTGGTCCTTCAACACCTGGAAGTGATTAACCCATGGAGGATAGTGCTCAGCAGTAAACAAGTTTAGAGAAAGCACAACAATGTGATGAAGGTGAATCACCATTGAATCTATCTAGCTAGCTAGCTAGCTACAGTATTTATATACCGCTTTTCAACTGAAAAGTTCACAAAGTGGTTTACAAAAAAGTGAAAAAATTAATAGCTAATTAATAGCTAATGGGTGCCTTTCCCAAAAGGGCTCACAATCTAAAATGCAAAAGGAACACCAGCAGAAGCCACTAGAACAGACATTGCTGGGGTGTGTAGGGCCAGTTACTCTTCCCCTGCTAAATAAAAGAGGAACACCCACTTGAGTGTCTCTTGCCCAGTTAGCAGGCGTTGCTGCTGCTAATGTGCACCCAAATCTAATTAACCATCAAATTTATTGTCCACTCTGATTTTGGAGATTGAATTTAGCTGGAAAAGGTGAGCATTAGATTTTAGTATATACAGTAGTTGCAATCTTAAAGACACTTTCCTGGGAGTAAGACCCATTGAATACATTGGGGCTTACTTTTGAGTAAACATGGTTAGGATTGTGCTCTTAGTATGTGTCAGATGAGCCAATGATCTGCAGCCAAGGAACTCAGTAGCCTTTTAACATTTTTTGTGCAATGAAGGTGGGGAGCCACTGTTGATGCCACCTCCTTTGGGATCCAGTGTGCCCATCTACTGCCCTATCACTTTCTCACTGTGTGTCCCCATAAGCTGAAGGCTTTTTGAAATTTTTTTCAAACAATTTTTGATTTAACTCAACATTGTCCCCACTCAGGAAAGCAGTTTAAGATCTATCATATGATAACACCTGGTACCACAAACAAAGAAACAGTCTTGATTACTCAATTTGTGGCACTTTTCCTCACCTAAAAAGACCCAGAATGTTTGTAAGATCCTAAGTTGGCATGTGGGGTTTAAAGTTGAAAGGGATACATTCCCTTTCCACAGAAAGGGAGAAGGAAGGCAGTGAAGACCTTTCTGAATCTGCTTGCTTATCCCACATCATCATGGCTGAGGTAAGGCACATCAGATTGATTCAAGGTGTCCATGCAAAAGGTATCTATCTATCTATCTATCTATCTATCTATCTATCTATCTATCTATCTATCTATCTATCTATCTATCTACCTACCTACCTACCTACCTACCTACCTACAGGTATCCTTACATTTTGGCAAAAGGGCCACATGATCTCTCTGACACCATGTTGGGGGTTGTGAAAATTATTCTCATATCAAATTTGAATAAATTTATATGAATTTACATATAAAGCTGCAATCCTAAAGACACTTTCCTGGGAGTAAGACCCATTGAACACAATGGGGCTTGCTTCTGAGTAGACATGGTTAGGATTGTGCTCTAAGTGTATTAGATACAGATCTGGACGATTGTAAGGCTTGCCTGTGTGCCACATAGAGAGATCTTGCCATGGGCCATATCTGGCCACCAGGGTTGGGGTTTGGACATTTCTGCCTTTAACGCTATTATCCCATTCCTTTATAATTTGGACCTCTGCCTTGGAGTCCATAAACTTGCAGTATGAGCTGCAAAATACTCTTTTCTTATAAGAAATTTGTTTCAAAGGATACCTTTGCTCTTTTTTAGAGAATAACATTTTCAGATGGTTTTTAAAGCATCTGATAATCCTCTGCTCTCAGGCCAGTCCAGGAATCAGGGAGGTGCAATTACAACGGCAAATGGGGAGATACTTTGCTATGTTGGAGGAGATGGTACAGAAACCAATGTACTACATTAAAACCAGAAGGGAGGCTGTTGTTTCAAGCCTTCCTAAGGGAAGCTCTCTGACCTTGCTAATTGACAAATAGTAAAGTGTGAGAAAACACAGGCACGGACTATAAAATGCAGCCTTTCAGACTCTTTTCAAAGGTTTGCAGGGATGGGGGAGATGGAGTTTGACTTTTAAAGCAGCTGTTTAAATCTATAGAGGAGATTCCACCGACAGTGGCTGCATGATTGGATTCATGATTTACAGCAGCATCGCTGTGGCAAGTAAAATTTGACAAAAGATTAATGGCAAAGGCTGCATTAAATAGAGAGTTCTTCAGTATGAAGCAGCTTTTCTCTTCTTTTTTTACCCTAGAGTCTATTCCTTAAATATACAGGTCATTTATAAATGGCAGAAAGGCTCTGGGAGGGGAACTTGATAATAGAGTTTATTTGTTTGTTTATACATTTATATCCCGCTTACATTTCCAGGATGAATATTCACATTTATAACAAAATCTGACCTCTATGTTTCCTTGGGGGTTGGGATATTCTTCACCTTGTGAAGAGTTGGGTGTAACTTAAAAGCATCCACACACACACAGGCATTAACTAAAATAGATCCAATAAGAGTTCACATCAGGCATGGTAGTCAGTGTGAGAGAAATAATGAGAAAATTCTATTAAAAGTATTTATTAACAACTCATGCTTGTATTCTTCATCAAGAAAGAAAACTCAAACTAGATTACACTGTAAAATAACAACAAAACACAATTACACACGTAATGAAAATTAGGAAGAGAAAACATAAACAAGGATTCAATTTTTAAAAAGGTTGGCCAGCAGTGAAATTCTGATCACTGTAGAAAAGCTATCCTAAAGCATTTTAACTTCATCCTCTTTCTAAAATTGAATGATAAATCACAGTGTGTCCATTTTGCTGCTGGATAGGAAGATTTGGGCAATGATATTATGGACCAACCATGGTTGTACCAGTTACATTTTCATCACTCTGATTAACAAAGAGCTCTCACAAGCCTTTGCACTATAAATCAGTACATTTTCATGGGCCTACAAACAACCTTTTTATTAGCTTGAGCGCACTGTTGTTGCCTTCCTTATTCTGCATGCTAATTTCAGGAAAGTCTGATTTACACACACACACACACACACAAATTGATGTATACACTATATATAAATACTGATTCTTCTCAATCATACACATGGCCTGACTGTCTATAATGAGCAGGCATGGGCATGCTGGGTCACTTTAGGGATCTTGGATCTAATCAATTGTATAAAAAATTGTGTAGATTTGTAAAGAAAATTGTTTGGATTTGTTTGGAAAATGGTCTAGAAATTTTCTAGGAGGTGCGGCTTTGTCATCTCAAACAAATGTTCCCTTGTTCTCATGGGACCTTTGGGGCCCAATAATCCCTTTTTATTTATTTATTTTAAAAATTTGTATCCCGCCTTTCTTGGGTCATAGACTGACTCAAGGCGGCTCACGTTAAAACATAATGCCCCATCAGGGAGCCATATTGAGTTAGGTTTTGGCCACTGTCACCTAAACTGCCCTCTTTCCAGTCCCAATCTGCTTTCCCTTCCACCTTTGTTGCCTCTCTCTTCCATCTACCTTCCCATGTTCTGCTCATCACCCACCTCCCCCCATTTTCTGCCTGGAGTGATGGCATCCTGAGTCTGCAGTCCACATGGGACCAGCTGCTCTGTGCTTCTGAAGGAGATCAGCCTGTTTACTCCAGTGTGTAACCTTTTGTGACAGCCAGAAAACACCTAATACTTTCAGAACACTTGGGCTCATAATTGGCTGTCGGACTTCACTGATATTAAATTTTTTTGAGAAACTTGAACTGGACCTAACTGATTAGTAAAGAGCAGGTTTGTGGTTAAAAGTTAAAGGAAATCAAGAAAATATGCGTATTCAATGCAACCCCCTATATAGGAACTGTATTGTTCAAAGATAAATTCCAATTTCAGTGTCGTAAGCCCCAGTTGAAAGATATGTCTATTATTGACATCAGATAGGACCTGTCAAGGAAGCTTGTCATCATTGCCTTTTTCTGTGCCACCGTTTTGGCACAAAGGAGACAACCTACCCTCTTGGCACCGTTTACTGATGAATCTGGGGTATCTCGACAGAGTCTCAGTATTCATTCCCCCACATCCAAATAATGGTATTGATGCCTCTTGTCCCTGTGACAAGCTTATGAAGGATGAGCCAAGTGACACTTCTCTTGTCTCCGTACTGGTAAATTATTCATCCTTGGCTGTGTGCAGCTCTGGGAAAACATAGAAAGAGAAAGGAGGAAAAAGGATTATGTTGCAAAGTAACGTGGGGGGAACTGCTTCTGACAGGTCCATAAGGAAGAGGGCAAAGTCCCTTGGAGGGCCTGTGCCCATTTTAGGCATTATGCATGCCATTTTCAGAACTTGCCATCAAAGGATCCTTTCAAGCTTGGCTTGTCTTTCATTGATGATCTCTCCTGTCTCCAGTTGGGAACGCTTCATAACAAGACAGCACTGTCAGTGTGGGCGTGTCAGTCTCTCTGCCCTAGCTGAATTCTTGTATGAATAGGGATATACATCCACTGATGCGTCTCGTCTCATCAGAGAACTTCAGTCCATTGTGTTTTTTAAACCTCATTAGCTTCCAACTCATTAGTGTGTTGAAGACATCTTAATAAGGTTGTTAGGAAGGAGTATCTGGCTTCAGAGACTAGTGGCCCAATCCTATCTGGTCCATGTGCTGGTTGATCTTGCAAGACACCAGGAAGCAGCTCCTCTGTTTTGTGGGATGCTCTAATAATGCAAAGCCCTATAATCTGCATAAGGGCAACTCTGGCCTGCACTAGCAGCTGTCACTAGCAGCTGGTGTGGGAGGTTAAAGGCAGGGGTTGGGTTAGGGGCAGGCAGGAGGTGGTAATAATATTTTTGCTTACCTCAGGCCCATAGCACGCAGTGGGGACTGTGATGGCAGCACTGTATGCTCTAGGCTGGCAGGGAAAAAGAATGTGTTGTTACAGTGTAATCCTATTCCCTGATTAAGTGGGCACAAGTCCTGTGTTGGCCAGGGGATGTTGTAAAAGTGTTGGAGGTTTAGGCCAGAGCACAGGCATGCACCAGCCTCCCCATGCCACTGTAAGAACGAGGAGATGAGTGAGTTGCACTGGCTCAAATTGGTCAGAATTATACCCTTAGTGAGAGGAATGCCACTCTTCCTGTGTCTATTACAACAGTGTATTTGGTTCCCATCCAGATGTGCACAGGGACATCCCAGCATCTGTCCAACCATATTCTCTGAGATCAACTGTGGATGCATGTAAATGATTGCTACTCAATGCTGACATTAGAAATTTGCTGAACCAGAGTCAGTTTCATGATACGGTAATCCAGATAAAATGAGGTGCTCTCCTTCATCACGCTTAAGAGAAACTGATAGCTTCAGCATGGAAAGGTTCCTGCCTTTCTTGACCTTCTTTCAATGACCTTCTTTCCCACAATTAGGTATGACAGAACCAATGGCACCACCCACAGTGGTGAACTTAGCAACCACTCACAGCCCTGATACCTCTATGAAGTAACAGGAAACCATAGGATGTGAGCAGATAACAAGTTTCTACGTTTTTGAAAAGAGTGAAAAAACCAAAGTCAGAGAAAAGGAGAAATTGTGAAAAGGAAGAAATTGGAAGTGGGCATATGAGTGGGGATAGTATTTGTGAGCTTGCCAACAAGTGGTTGATTATTCATAAGTATGGCTTAGCTTCTAATTGCTTGGTGCAGGCCATATTTTTAAATACATGCTTTCTATTCTGTGAGAAGTGTACGTTTTACTGCTAGTAATTCAGAATCCATTTATAAGCAGTTTCTCCGGAAGCAGTTCTTCTCATTCATTATGGCAAGGCAATGCATTTATTCCCTTGGCAGAACATGTTTACCCATTCCCTTCCTTCAAACATGTTGAAAGATTTGTTATAGACTTCGTATAAAAAATGGACACAAAACAGTGCAGTGTTAGGAAGATTGGGCTCTTAGATGTACCTACATCTATGTAGTACCTACATCTAAGGCAAGTAAAAATCATAGAATTAGAAGGAATCTAATAGGTCACGTTTTCTATTAGGTCCTTTCTAATTCTGTGATTCTATTAGAACATAAGAACATAAGAAAAGCCTTAAGAAGAACATAAGAAATATCACAGGGTTGTGATTTTTAAGGTGAAATTACCCTGGAGAGTTTCCTTTTCATCCTGAATCTATAAAAAAATGCAATGTATAAATCAACTATGCAATCTATTTTTATGACCACTTTTACAGATGGGGAGAAAATTTTGGAAACTTGAATATAATAATAAGAATCTTTATTTATACCCAGCCTTTCTCACAGAGGGACCCAAAGCAGCTTACAAAAAACAATCCATAAAGACATCAACAATAAAATCCTATTCAGTAAAACATTTAAAACAAGCATCGTAAAAACAATAAATATAAAAAATGGAGAAGCATGAAAGAATTTTGTTTCTTATCAGACGTACCCCACCCTGGCCAGCACCAGGAAATATTCTGATTTTTTTAATTTCATTATAATGTTCATTAACTATGTCAACCATAGCTAAGGTGCTCGTTGATGTCAATGTTCAAAGAAATGTATAGTGTCCAGAAGCAAAAAAATGTTAATAGTTCATGGTGTATAGACTTTGCTTTCCCAGGAGATACAGGACTATTCTTTATATTCAAGCAAATTTCACTATGTGTCAACTGGTGAAATAATGAGAAAACTTGAGATGCATTCCCATTTGGGGCTAATTGATTTTTAAATACTCTAATATTCCAAAGTTAGCATCTAATTAAGTTCTTTAATTCCATGACATCCTAGTGGTACTTTTAAGAAGCAATGATTATGCAGCATGTAACGCTGTGGTGGGCCATAGAGGTTCAGCTTGAAAAGGGAGCAGGCGGTGGCATTTTCTTCTTATTGTATGCAATCTGACTGACACTTTTGACGGACTGTGTGGCACAACAGAGAGGCATGTGAGATGAAGCAATGGGAAGCTTGTAGATGTTGTCAGATTCCAGCTGGGGCAGGGCTTCGGTGCAGAGATCAAATGCATTCTCTTTGTCAAACAAATCAGCCTGGCCTATGGGTCAGCCATATTTATAGTAAACAACTAATTAGACAAATACTCTCCCCATTTTGGTGTCTATGTGAAAAGAGCCACACAGCTTTCCATAGTCTGTAGCCATGTTTGCAGTATTATCATCAGATGGCTGAAAGAAGATACCGTACCACATTGGAGTAACGCCAGGGTCTGTGCAGCTGATGTCTACTCCTGCAGCTGATAATAGATCCTGTGACTCTGGTGATTTACACCCCATGTACTAACTTAGACCTGGCAAAAAAGAAATAAGCATAGATTAAGATATTTTAAAAGTTACCTAGTGAGGATTGCACTATAGAATTGGAATTGCACAGAAATAAGCGCAGATTAAGATATGGTTTAAAAGTTACCTAATGGGGATTGTACAATGAAGTAGAGAAGTATGCCAAATATCCAAATAACCAAGTATGCCAAATAACCTATATCACAAAGAAGTTCTTTATTAGGGATTTATACCCCACCTTTCCCATACGAAGGCAAAATGCCCAAGGCAGCTTACATAACTTTTTATCCATTTTTCCACAACAACCCTGTGAGGAAGGCAAATGTTTGACTGGCAGCATGTAAAAATCTTCACTTCCAGATGGTATCCTTTACACTGTGGTCATCACATCTGGCATCAGAGAATGCCTTCCAAGCTTCCAGCAGGAATAGCCAATCTGTAAACAGTGACACCTCTGGCTCTATTCTCATGACAGTTTTATCAGCTTTCGGTCTCCCATCCAAAAGTTACCCTGTTCTTTTCCTGGTTAGCATTCTTTAGCAGACTTTCACTCAACCACTAGACCACACCTGCTGTTCATTATGTCAGAAGCATTCCTGTGGAAATTGCTCATTGTCAAAAGCTACTTTATACATTATACATTATCGTCACAGTCTGACGCAACATTACACAACAATTGCTTTTTTTGCCTGGTTTTTGCGTGGCATTTGCAATGTGTAGATGGACCATTTTGATACACTCTCTTGTTTGCTGCTCGTAATATATTCCTATGGCCGAATTCAAAAATAACCCCTTCTGGAAATAGTTCAGAGTAAGGTCAGGCTGCTTGGCAGGAGGATTAGGATCTGGTTCAAGAGACAGGCCTGTTCCTCCTACCAGCCTGCCTGCTATCTCTCCTCCACCATCACCAGAATGGCCCTGTACTGTCCTCCCTCCATCTTCTCCAAACCACCCACACTAGTTGGGTGAGATTCTGGTGGCCAGGTTTGGCCTTACTGAATTTTACCAGGCACTAGTGTTCCAGAGGTTGAATTTAGCCTGCCATCTCTTGCAGTGGCATAGAAGTGCCTTATGGCACTTTCTGACTCCCAGAGGCTGGGCAAGAGATGTCCATTGGCCTAGGATGCCTTTTGGATTCCACCCAAATTAGTTTCTGCACATTATACCGTCATTCCTCAGGTTGAACAGGTTAGGGACCAGAGCACTATTCAAAAGTGAAAAACATTCAAAAGTGGAACACAATCCTTTTCAGTTTATAAATGTTGCTTCCAATACTTTTTTAGCTAGCAAGTTACAGATGCCCCTTTTATCTTGTAAATTCCTGCTATCACACAAAGATTTATGCAAATGGATTCTCATTAACTCCTTCAGGAGTGGCAGAAGCTACAATATGGTGGAGGGCAATTTTGGCCTTTAGAACAGCAGTGAGAGGTTGAAAGAGTGGAACATGCATTGAGATCTGGGTATAATTGAAAGGTGGTGAAAGAGTAGTTCATCAGCAAATGAACAGTCAGATAGTGGGAGATACCTGTTCTATATTTAAAATTACACATGCACCTATAAAAGTCCATAGTGCTTGCAATGGCTTCTGTGAATCTGCAAGCTTTGCTTATGCCAGGTTATGTTGCCTCACTGCCTGCCAGCTATTGGTGCAGGTGCAGGTCAAATTAAGGGTAAGAACTTGCTGGCTAGGTTAAGTTGTTTGTGATCAACTGAATAACAGCCATAAAAATCAATTTTCTTCTATGCAGGAGCTCCCTAACAGGCCTGAAGGGACTCTCAACTCCTGCTTAAACAAACCCTCCAGTATCTTCTGCCTTTTGAACAAAGTAGTGCATGTGTAGGTTTGCAAACCACAGAAAAGCTAACTTTACAAAATCAAGCACATTAGTCTATACTGGGAACATTTTAATACACTGGTCAAAGCAACACACTGAAATGCCAGATAACCACCTGATTCAAATGTATTAAAATGTACACCTATGTTGTTACTATTTTTTATATTACGCAGTATGGGTTTATAGCATGCTTTAATCCCTGAACTACTTTGGATCTTATCTACCATGGCATCTTTTGCTATTATTCACATCTGGATCCCATTGAGAAAACTTCATTCAGATGATACTTAAGCCTGCCTACCTGTAATCTTTTCTGATTGCTTCAGATTCCTTTTAAGTAACCTCACTTTACTAACAGTAGCTCCTGGACACTTTACATTGAAGCCAAGCCAATAAATAAATAAAAATGCCGATTAAAGCTGCTTCCAAACATCTGGGCTTGGTTTGGGGAAAAAATAAATTTTGAAACTCTTACTATTTCAGGAAATGAAATACAGTTTGCATTTACATGGGATTTTTATGGTGTACAAATGTCTGCCTGGTTTATGTTATAAATCTGAATATTTCATAAAGTACTTTAGTTGGTTGGGGCCCCAAAAGGAAAACTCCAACACCTGTGGGAAGAGCTGGGCACTGGATCTGTATTATTTCAACCATTTGATGGAATCCATCATGATCTGCCGGCAGCAGCAGGTTTTGCAGGGAGATCATCCCGCTGTATAAATATGCAGCTGGCATGGGCAAGGGGAGGCCATGGCATGCACCTTGTAGCTTGTTGTACATGCAGATGTGGCTTTGGTATGCAGATTGAACTTTACCACAGGCTATGAGCCCTGAAAGAAGCTAATTCCTGTTCTCAACCAATCAAGATGACCATATGACCAGAAATTTGTCTGGATTTTTAGCCTCCTGTCTGGGTGTCCTACATTTTGGCTTCATTGTCCTACATTTTGGCTTCATTTTGAAACTTTGCGATAGTGCACTGTACCCCATCATGCCATATGTCGTTGGATTCGTATTGAAGAGCAGAATCCAAAGCAAAAATCAGGTTGGAGATCTCTCCTTCCTATCAAAAGTTATGGTCAAAAAAATGAAAAACAAAAACAAAAAATACACTTTTGGCAATTTTTTTAAGTGTTTAGGAATTTTGGCCCTGGGGTTCAGGGATTTTGGCCCTGGGGTTCAAGAATAATCTGGTCATCTTGCAACCAATGCCCTTCACCTTTCCTTCCATGCCCATCTGCGTAGCAGTACCATAGTATCATATCATAGAATCATAGAATCATAGAGTTGGAAGGGACCTAGTAGGTCATCTAGTCCAACCCCCTGCCTGCAGCAGGAATTCCCCCTAGAGCATCTCCAACAGGTGCTCATCGAGCCTCTGCTTGAAGATCCCCAGTGAGGGAGAGTCCACCACCTCCCTTGGCAAACTGTTCCACTGCCGAACCGCCCTCACCGTCAGGAATTTTTTCCGGATTTCCAGACGGAATCTCCTCTCTTGCAGTTTGTACCCATTGTTTCTAGTTCTGCTTTCAGAAGCAGCTATGAACAAATGAGCCCCTTCCTCCCTATGACAGCCCTTCAGGTATCTGAAGAGGGCAATCATGTCTCCCCTCAGCCTCCTCTTCTCCAGGCTGAACATCCCGAGTTCCCCCAACCTTTCCTCGTAGGGCTTCCCTTCCATCCCACTGATCATTCTTGTCGCTCTCCTCTGGACTTGCTCCAGTTTGGCTGCATCCTTCTTAAAGTGAGGTGCCCAGAACTGAACACAGTACTCAAGGTGAGGTCTCACCAATGCAGAATAAAGAGGAACTATAACTTCTCGTGACTTGGAAGCTACAGTCCTCTTAATGCAGCCTAAAATGGAATTTGCCTTCTTTGCAGACACATCACACTGCTGACTCATGTTCAGCTTGTTATCCACGGCGACTCCAAGATCCCGCTCACATGTTGTGCTGCCAAGCCAAGTATCCCCCATTTTATACCTATGTTTTTGGTTTTTATTGCCTAAGTGCAGAACCTTGCACTTCTCCCTGTTGAAATTCATTCTGTTTGTTACAGCCCAGGATTCCAGTTTATCCAGATCCTCCTGGAGGTTTCTCCTATCTTCTGATGTGTTTGCTACTCCTCCCAGTTTGGTGTCATCTGCAAATTTGATCAGGCTCCCCCGTATCCCTTCCTCCAAGTCATTGATGAAAATGTTAAAGAGAACTGGTCCCAAGACAGAGCCTTGGGGTACCCCACTAGAAACGGACCTCCAGGTTGACACAGAACCATTTACTAAAACCCTTTGAGTGCGGCCATCGAGCCAGTTGCAGATCCACCTAACAATTGCCCTGTCTAGCCCATATTTTTCCAACTTCCTAATTAAAATGTCATGTGGGACTTTGTCAAATGCTTTGCTGAAGTCAAGATAAATGACATCCACAGCATTGCCACTGTCCAGTAAGCTCGTAACCCGATCAAAAAAGGAGATCAGATTTGTCTGGCAAGATTTATTCTTGGTAAATCCATGCTGGGTTGTTTTGATCACGGAGTACTTGTCTAGATGTGCACAAATTGTGTGTTTTATGATTTGCTCTAATATCTTGCCCGGGATTGAAGTCAAACTGACTGGTCTATAATTTCCCGGGTCTTCTTTTTTCCCCTTCTTAAAAATTGGGACTACATTTGCCCTCTTCCAGTCCAGTGGCACTTCTCCACTCCTCAAGGATTTCTCAAAGATGATCGACAAAGGCTCTGCAAGGACATCTGCAAGTTCCTTAAGAACTCTAGGATGCAGCTCATCCGGTCCAAATGACTTGAATTCATTTAGGCCAGTTAAGTGGTTTCGAACCAGTTCTCTGTCAATCTTAATCTGCTGTTCTGCACCATCCATGTTTTCATTACCGCTTTGGGGATGTAAACACATCCCCGAATCAGTCAATGATCCCGCACCCCCATTTGCACAGCCCTCCTTCTGTGAATAGACAGATGCAAAGTAGGAGTTGAGCAGCTCCGCCTTCTGCTGGTTTCCAGACACCTGTTGTCCATCCTTGTCCAAGAGCAGCCCCACTCCCTCGTCTCTCCTCCTGTTCCTCTGGGCATATCTAAAGAAGCTCTTTTTGTTATCTTTGACTCCCCTGGCCAGCCTCAGCTCATACTGAGCTTTAGCATCCCTGACCCCCTCCCTACATGACCGGGCTACCTGCCTGTACTCCTCTCTGGTGATCTTTCCAGTCTTCCACTCCCTATACTTCTCTTTCTTTAACTTCAGCTGATCCCCAAGTTGCCTGTGGAGCCAACCTGGTTTTTTCAGCATTTTCCCCCCTTTCTTTTTCATGGGAATTGTTTCTGACTGTGCTTGTAGAAGCTGCCTCTTAAGGAGCTCCCACCCATCTTGGGCCCCTTTCCCCATTAGATCATCAACCCATGGGATCCCACCTATGACTCCTCTAAGCCTGTTGAAATCAGCTTTCCTGAAATCCAACATAGAAGTTTCACTCTGCACTCTTTTTATTTCCCACATTATTCTAAATTCCAGCAGCTCATGATCGCTTTCCCCTAAAGTTCCCACTATGTTGACCTGATCAACCAGTTCTTCACGATTTGTTAAGATCAGGTCAAGGATGGCCCCTCCCCTTGTCGTTTCCTCCACTTTCTGGACCATGAAGTTATCTTCCAGGCCCATCAGGAATCTACTGGAGCTTCCATGTTTGGCTGAGTTTGTCTCCCAGCAAATGTCTGGGTAGTTAAAGTCCCCCATTACTACTACCTCATATTTCCTTGCAATGCCTGCCAGTTGCTCCAAGAAGACATCGTCTACTCCTTCTCCTTGACCTGGCGGTCTATAGTAGATGCCCACCACAATGTTTTGTTTTTTATTTTCCCCCCTGACTTTTACCCAAACACACTCCACAGGGATATCCGGACCAGTTTCCTGGATTTCAGAGCAGGTATATACGTTCTTGACATATAATGCTACTCCACCTCCCCTTTTGCCACTTCTGTTCCTCCGGAACAGCTGATAGCCTTCCAATTGTGTGTTCCAGTCATGGGAGTCGTCCCACCAAGTTTCAGTTATTCCTATCAAATCAAATTTCCCTTCACTTGCTAAAAGCTCCAGCTCATCTTGTTTATTTCCCAGGCTCTGTGCATTTGTGTAAATGCAACTTAAGCCCTGGAGGTTGCAACTCAATGCATTTCCCTCCTTTTTTGTAAGGCCAGGCCCCTCTAAAGATTTTTGAGTTACAGCTGTGCCCTGGCAATTTCCATCCAGAGCATTTTCCTTAGTCCTAGGTTCCCTTTGGACGTAACCCACCCCCTTCTTATTTAGTTTAAAGCCCTCCTGATAAGGTTGGCCATCTCCCGTCTGAAGACACTCTTCCCCCAACCCGTAAGATGTAGTCCATCCTTTGCTAGGAGTCCTTCCTCAAGGAAGTTCATCCTGTGATCCCAGAATCCAAATCCTTCCCGATGACACCATTTTCGAAGCCAGCTATTGACCTGAAAAATCTTGCTATCTCTCTGAGGACCTTTGCCAATTACTGGGAGGATGGATGAGAATACCACCTGGGTATCCCCCAGGTCCTTAATCTTCCTCCCCAGAGCTTCATAATCCCCAACTATCTTTTGGAAAGTTTCCCGAGCAGTATCGTTTGTTCCTACGTGGATGAGTAAGAACGGGTGACGATCAGCAGGTGTGATCATCCTCGGTAGCCTCTCCGTGATATCCCGTATCCTAGCACCAGGGAGGCAGCACACCTCACGGGAAAACGGGTCTGGTCGGCATACAGCTTCCATGCCCCTCAGGAGAGAATCTCCAATCACCACCACCCTCCTCCGTGTTCTCCTTCTGTGTCTAGCTTCCCCCACACTAACTGGTTGTGGCTGCTGTCTATGAGGGGGATCTGTAGGCATGCCAGTATGGGCAATGCCAGGATCCGGTGTAGGTGTGCTAGCAAGAGGAACTTCTGCCAGCATGGTGGAATCTGAGAGACTCTGGAAACGGTTGTATAGCTCCAGTGGTTCTCGACTGCTCCTGCCCTTTTTTCTCCTGACTGTCACGTGTCTCCACGAAGAGACATCGTTGCTGGGGTCCCCACTGGTGTCATCTCTCTGGAGAAGTTCCGTGTGTGTTGTATCAAGGAACTCCTCAGATGCCTTAATTTGACGAAGGGTGGAAACTTCACCCTCCAATGCTGCCACCTTCTCCTCCAACAGTGCAACCAGTTTGCACTTGCAGCATCGATAATTCCCGGAGTCCTTGGGCAAGAAGACAAACATGGCACACGTGGTGCATGTCACGACAACTGCGCCCTTCCCTTCCATCTCCTGTCAACTTCACAAGTCCTCCTTGCTCACAGGCTCCAGTCCACAGGATCGCGCCTCAGGCCCTAATAAAGCCCTTGAAAGCTCCTCCCACCAGACAACCAGCCAATGAACACCCAGCAGCAATTAAGCACTCAGCTAAGCAGCCCCCCTCCTCCACTCACCTGAGACTCTGTGTTCCTTCTCACCTCTCCTCTCCTCTCCACTCACCTGAGACTCTGTGTTCCTTCTCACCTCTCCTCTCCTCTCTATCCTACAATCCACAGTAACTACGGGAGCACATAAGAGACATTACGTGTACCTGTAGTTACTGCACCATCTAATGAAAACCTATGGGAAATTCATACTGCAATCCACAGCAAATTGTTCTTACACAGGAGCAAGGACTCCCCATAGTTACTCTGGATTGTGCCCATAGAATCATAAGAGTTGGAAGGGACCTAGTAGGTCATCTAGTCCAACCCCCTTCCTGCAGCAGGAAATCCCCCTAGAGCTTCCCCGACAGGGGATACCAGTCAACTTTAATACTGTCAAAGTTGTTTTGATACTCTCATGGACAGTTCACAAGAGGAAATCGGTTGCAGAGCAAAATATCTTTGAATTAATAGATCTTGAAATATTTGATATGATGGACCTGTGCTTATAGTGTACCATGTATTTGAACATATTAGAGAAGAAAGGTGGGATATAAATAAAATTAATAATAATAATAATGTCCTTCTCACAAAAAAAATAGTTCAATTAAACAGGATAGTTCTTGGATGTACAGATCAGCAGAAATAGTAACTAGATAGAAGGAACCCTGGATCAAAACAAGATATGTAGACTTCTATCAGAAAACAGCACATTCTGAGCCAGTATTTTCTCTAGGTAGTCTTAGCACCTAGGCCATGTTCATTTAAATTAAACTAGTTCCTTCGATAATAACAAAATAATTAAAGAAGCCACCAAGGAAAACCAGCCAATTTATTTGAATCATGTTCGTAAAAGCTACAACAAGAGCCTCAAGGTACAAAATAATGTCATTAAGATGGCAGATTGACAAATTTTTAAAAATGCATCTTGATATTAATTATTGTCTCTTGTCTGAGAATAGTAATGGTTGTTAATAGTGTTTAATTCTTTTTTCCCTCCCTTAATGTGAAACTAGACACATGCAGTCAAAGAACTAAGGGCTGGTTTAAATCATAAGTGAAATTCTGTCCTTCACTCTGTCCCATCATGGCTATTAGGACCTGGTCCTTTTAGGATGGTCAAGTCACAGTACTGCAGACCAGCAAAAGTTACACCTGATATGTAGAAACCCAATGTTTCTATAACTCTTCCTGGTTACAGTCTCTGGTCTTCCAATGCTTACTTTGTTACAGTGATGTTGGCAAAGTTCTCCGAGGTAAAGTTTAGATATTAGTCTGCTTTCTTGGGGGAAGGGGATGAAAGTCCCCTTCTCCAGAGTACTCACTGGCAGTTGTCTGCAACACCCAGGTTACTTTGGCAGCCATTTTGCTGCCACAGTATTCCTGGTTCCACAGGGACCATATGATGGGGCTGCCCTGCACATGGGTTTTTTAAAAAAGGAAGTTGCTATTATGTCAAGCTCATTTAGTAGCTGAGTTCCCAAGAGGACAGATTTCTAAGTCTGGAGCGGGAAGACAGTTGTCAGTCCAATGGGGCAGAAGATGAGAAGACTGATCCCAAGTAGAAGTAGGTATAGGAGAAGGAGGAGGCCACTTCTCAAAAACAGTCACTGGGGGCAATCCAGAGTAACAATGGGGAGTCCTTGCTCAGGAGTTAGAACACTTTACTCTGGATTGAAATATGAATTTCCCATGGGTTTTCACTAGGTGATGCAGTAATTACAGGTGCACGTAATGTCTCTTGCATGCTCCCGTAGTTAGTCTGGATTGCAGCGACGGTTAACTAGAGCATCACTCTGCCCTTGAAAGGAGCATAATATTAGGTGGATAATATTAGCATAATATTAGGTGAATATCCAATTCACCTTGAAAAAAAATTTCAATACAGGTTGATCTTGGCATCCATGAAAGTTCTATTCCAGGAACCTCTGTGGATGCAGATTTTCATGTTAAATAAAAACAAAAGTTTTTAAAAAATTAGGCAGCCATTTAAAAACAGACTGTTTACCAAGGTAATGTGGCAGGCAGGCAATCAGTCTCCCTCTCCAGGGTTTATATTTCAGCATCTGACCTTCCACTGACTGGAACAAGAGGCAAAACAATTAGGATGTTATTTATACTTCGCATTCTTTGACTGCTCCAAAGAAAGGGATTCATCTGCCTCCCAGTTTAAATGAAGCTCTTCTCAGTCCCAAAGTGGGAGAGGGTGATTGATTACATTCCTGCCCTGTTACCATGATAAACAGACTATTTTTTATCTAGATGGACATTTGACTTTTAATTTAAAAGGCCAACCTCACCCCTGTTGAGAAAACTCACAGGTGAAAAATAGGTTTATAATTAGGTTATACCTGTATTTAATCCCACCAAAATATTTACACTTGAGTTTCTATATAAGTTTTCTTTGGCAGAAACATTTCATGTTCCTAATCTCTTAACTACTTTTCCAGAGGAGTGACGTAGTGGCTGTTGCTTAATACAGATATCTTTACCGTTGCAGGAGAAAATCACTATTTGCAGCTCGGGGGATCTATGTTATGCAAAAGTTAACTGAAACAGCTGAAATAACTTGCATAAATCCCTTTCATACAGTCTAGTGGAAAAATCAACAAATGACAAAAATATTAGAGTACATTGCACTGAAGTATTAAGTAGAAACTAGCTTCACTTCATCAGTAGGGGGGTGTGTGAGAGAGAGAGAGAAAAAGAGAGAGAGAGAGAGAGAGAGAGAGAGAGAGAGAGAGAGAGAGAGAGAGAGAGAGAGAAGAGGTTGTATTGCTAGATAACATGTCTAACGATGTAACCTACATTGTTATATAATTGATGCAGGCAATAGACTCTCACAGTGCAATCCTAAATCCTGGTTGGGCCAGCATAAGTCCCAGCACAAGTCCTGAGTTGGTCTGGGGTGTCACAAAAGTGTTATAAGGCACTTCTGTGCCACTCTTGTGGATTTAGGCCATTGCACAGAAATGTGTTGGTCTCCCCCCTACACAGTGGGAATGTGGAGATGGGTGAGTTGTGCTGGTTAGGACTGTGCCCTCACTTACACATGTATACATGGTAAGGTGTGTCTAGGGTGTGTCTATCTGCAAAGCAAAGGTCAGACCAGTAATACGGTTGTTTACAGGACTGATTGGCAAGAGGCCTCAGAACCACATTCCAGGAATTACATGTACATTTTTGACTAAACCATCATTTCCTCCATTGATGAAGACTCATTTACTCCGTAAATTCAATGGAATTTTGTCTACTGATTTCAAATTCTACTAAGCCATCAGATGTGGTGCCTTGTGACTGTTACATCGTGCCTACCTAGGGACTCTGAGATTTAAAGTTTTGCACCTCCAGTGGTCCTCATCATCAAGTTCAATCAAGGAGGTACGCTGAGTCGCCAGGTGACCACCAGGCTATTCACCACACTGCAACTGGGTGGGTAAAAAAGGCAGAAGCCAGCAGGAGTCCTCAACTAGCAATAATGGTCCTCCTACTGAAGTTGTTTACTCTGCTAACCTGTCAATGATTGCAAAATAGTCATTCACTGGATGATCTCCCCCCCACCTTTGGACAAGCATGTCCCTTGACACTTTTTTAAGTCCTTGCTTCAAAGCCCCTTTCTGTCTTTCAGATGAGACTAAGGGCACAATCCACAGGATCTTTTGCTTGCTCTGCCCTAACTGCTCTGCCCTAACTATGCTGTATCCTAAATACAGAGTTATGTGTGAGGCAGAGAACTTAGGTCTGCCCGTAACTTAGGTCTGCCAGTAACTGCTCTGGTGCAGTGATCCACATAAGTTACTCCATTGGGCATGCTTAGAAGGCATCCTGTAAGTGCTACATGGCCTGCAGTTACACATGAGTTGACCTGCTTCCACATCACTCAGAATCACTAGCAGCTGTCCAAACTGCTGCCCCTCCTGATCACATGGGGAACCAGCTGGGAAGATGGGGGGAGTAGCTGTCAAGCTGTCAGAGTGCCTCCCCAGTATGATGGACAGGACAGGGCTGTCAGGGATGGAAATGGGAAACAAGCTTCCCCCCTAAACAGGCAAGACTGCACAGAGGGATACATGTGTGTGTAATGTCAATAAAACAACATCAACAGATAAACATGAGTGTCCTGTGGTCTTTGGCAGCAGCAGTCCAGAGAAAACATCAGCATTAAAGGTACAACACGCCAGATGCAGGGTCCATGCTCAGGTGGGCTGGGAGGAGAGGGAAGACCCCTTCTAGAGGGCAGAAGGCCCAGGAGAGATACCACCTTGCTGGCTTAAGCAGGGGAGGGGCAAGGGTCCCCCAAGCAGCTGGCAGAGCAGGGGGCAAGGGGAGGCAAGGGGGCTATCAGGGGCATCTGTGGGGAAGAAAGTCTGGAAGAGGGGACAGGAGCCTACCTGGCTATGCCAGGGAGCAAAAGCACATCCTGAGGCACAGGGGACCTGGGGCTCCCGCAACAGGGCAAGGGTGTCTGATCACTTGTGGGGCCACTGCCCACCCAAAACCTCCCACCTCACAAGCCTAAGGGGTGGCATCAGGCCTCAGGAACCCTCCCCCAGCCCACCCCAGATGGCCTCTCCCTCCCATGGCAATGACACTCCCAGGAAGATACAGATACAAAAGTGGAGTCAGTTCACATGTGTACTTGTTCAAGTTTGGCGTTTCTCCTGCTCATTCAGAGGGTTACAGGGTGGGTGGGGGGCTTCCAGATACAGAACAGTCTCCAGTGAGTATGCAGTGGGACCCCAGAATCAACCATATTCAGACTGAGCACATGGGAGGGATGACACAGTGCCTGCACCTTTAAGCAGTGCCTGCACCTTTAAGTATCTTCAGACTGTAGGCAGTTTGGACCCAACACTGGTACCTGCCTGAATTCCCTCATCTCTGCAATGCTCACAAGTGGTCTCACTGCTTCCATGTGGCCTCTTGTTGTGGACTCTCCAATGGCAAGGAAGCTATAGGCATCCCCCTCCCCAGGAAAAGAGGACTAGGTCTGGATGCCATTTGGGGTCTACACTGAGGATGGGCACCCCTGTCCCACCCCCAAACTAGGTAGGCACTGCCCCACTCACCCATCCTCAGGTTATCCCAGTCATCCCTTGAGCTCTAACTAGCTTTACCAGGTCAGCCAGTGATGACAGCAATCATATGCAGCAATCATATGCAGATGTTCATGGTGAAGTCCTTAAAATAACTACTTCTACGCATGTTCACATCATTAATGTTAACAATGTATCATGTCAGTTACCATGTATACAGTTGTTAATTCGTCATCATTAATAACTTCGGCTGTGGAGTGGGGAAAGTGATCCAATGGCTCAAACTTTATTAGGGATGAATTGTGCTTGTTCAACTCATGTGTGATTGGGACGTGGGTTTCTGTTCTAGGTAAGTGCTTGTGCAAACATATGTCTGCAGGGAGATTTTTCCCAGAGCTCCTTAGCAGGGATCCAGTGGCTGAAATCCTAAATGCACTTTCCTGGGAGTAAGCCCCATTGAACACAATGGGGCTTACTTCTGAGTAGGCATAGTTAGGATTGCACTCTGTGTCTCCTTCCCAGTGGAATGGCAGCCTGCAATGAGAGGGAGGGAGAGGGTGAGAGAGAGTGAGCAGTGAGAAGCTGCTTGGACAGCATCCTGCAAAGAGAGAAGGATTACATTCCATCAGCCATGGTTTCAATGCACTCCTTTGGAAGCCTCTGCAGGACTGCAGCTGCATAGGGCCTACTCGGGAGTAGGTGTGCAAAGGCATGGCTGAGCACAGAGTCTGATCAGCTGCCCAGCTATACCGGCAGTCTGCTAGCTGGGAGATCTGGCAGTGAGTGGGGTGCAAGGACAGAGACAAACCCAGAATCAGAGACCACAACCTCATGTGAGGAGAGGTGACTGCCCTTGTTTCCTGGTGGATCTTTGTGTGCACTCCTTTCCCCCTTTGCCCCCCCCTTACCTAGGGGGACCAGTTGGGTGGGAAGGCAAACCTGCAAAAAGACCTCACAGCATTTCCCAACAAGTGGCCAAGCCCAATCCCTGGTGCAGCAAACCCTCCCAGGTTTGGGAGCAAACCCTCCCAGACACAGGTGTAAGCCCCACTGAGTATACTAGGGCATACTTTAGAGTAGACATGCAAGGCTGGAGAAAGGTGAAGGAAATGTGATCAAGGGGTGCTTCCAACACCCCCCCCCCCAATGCAGCCCTCCTTACCTAGTTGGAATACCTGTGGGGAAGAGAGACACAGCAACTTGCAGAGACATAAAAATTGTATTGCTAACATTTCATCATTGCAAGATTGCTTGTAGAGGTGTTTCTGACTGCAAACAGTGCTCCCCACACCCCACCTACCTGATCCTGATTGGACTACCTGTGGAGAGGGAGAGAGAGTGCAACAAACAAAAAATTGCAAAGTCCACGCTAATAATTTCACATCACATATATCATATTGTTTCATATCATATAAATATATCATCATGTATGCCCCTTTTGTGTACAAATGTTTGTGGGGAGAATGCTCCCCGAGAGCAAAGTGCCCATTGAAAGAGCAGAGTGCCATAGCCCTTGGCTTTGGGCTTGGGGTTGGGCTTTGTATGGGAGGGTAGCTGCGAGGGGACTGGTCAGCCACTGGGGTGACCCAGTTACTCCATATCCTCAAGTAGGAAAGTACTGCCCGTAAGGTGAGGTTTGAAAATTTTTCTAAGTCCCCCCTTTCCATGGCCCTTACTTCCCTTTAACATGGAGACCTATAGGTTTCCTCATTACTAAACTACCTCTTGAGCTGGTATAAGTCAGGAGACATTTACGTGTGCCCATAAGCCTATGAAAATGTTCAGGATTCAACATAGTTATGTGGAAGGGGGAGGAACCTAAGACAAGCAGACAACACGCCCCCTGAAAATTTTTTTAAAAATCACTCCGTCGACGGAGTAACGTTGATGGAGTGCTGCAGTAGTTGCGTCGATGGAACAATGTTTCCATCAACAGAAATGTTGTTCCATTGATGGGATGATCCGCCGGCATACTTGCGTCGACAGAACTGGCGTTTCCATCGAGGCAAACGCTGTTCCGTCGACGTAATAGTTGCTGTGGATTGGGCTGTAAGTCTGAGCTAGGCAGACCCAGGCCTGAGTCTGGGTGTTCATGTGCAAATATTTGTGAGAATATGAACTTGATCTGGAAGAGCAGCAGGCATCGCAAATGAAGCTGTCATGATCTGAATCTTGGATCCCTAAAAAAAGACAGCATGTTCCTGTGTGATTTAAAGCAGATTTACTTACAAGGAATAGGGTAATAGAAAAAGGACAGATCAAAAACTGCATTATGCATTACAACAAACAAGTGGGCAAAATGCTGTCTTTGTGGAGGAGTGGTCAGAGCACCAAGTATCAAAGATCTGACTTGATGCAGTTGGCCAGATTTGGATTATTTCCAAAAATAAATTCCCAGACATCTCCCAAAGCAGTCAAATATTTATGCAAAAGGATCCAGGCTTTATCTGCTGGTGCTCTGAAGAGCACAATGGTTGGTCTTTCACACAATACTGTCATTCATGTGTGCTCATATTGCCAAAGGCAGAAGCCCCTCTGGCTCTATTTTGTGCAATGCTAGCATATTTCATTACAATTCTCCCACCCTTCCAAACCCATTGGTAAGGGATTCTTTATCTTACGAACTTCCTATCTTTCTACATTTTCTGAACAGATGAGAAAAAGAATTGATTGCACTGAAATTGTAAAGAAAGCATAAGAATAATGGCAGAGAATACGGCATTTAATATATAATTAATTTTTCCACTTTTAAATAGCTTTTTTGGAGAAAATAGTAGGCACAATGCAGGGATATGAATATATAATTTATTCTCTTTAGCAAAGCTAGAGCTGGGGAGGAAAAAAAATTCTTTTTTTCCTAGCAAACTATCAGTGTGAGAGATTTAGGCCCAAAATATGCTCTTAAGGCTATTAATAATTATGCACGCAGTTTAGAATACATTGAGGGACAATTCAAAAGTGAGGCTTAGATTCTCGCATCCATGAGACAGCTGGCCTGTGACTCTGAAGCCGTAAAACACCAGAATGACCATGAACATCATAAAATATATAACTCAGTTTTTCAACTGGGACTCTCTTAATTGCCTTTTGGAAATCACACTCACAAAGGGGCAATCTGGATAGCACAGTGATAAAACGCATGCTATCCATAAACAGTCCCTGGCACTGATGGTTAAAGGAGTTCACGTAGAAGAGCTAGGAAAGGCCCTGGATAAATGTTATCCATATAAGTGCTACCTTATGTGCAACACACAAAGTCAGATCTGTTGGGCTCCAAAAGGCAGTCAACCTGGGCTGGTCCACCAAACATACATATCCAGTATACTTGTAAATGCACCCAGATTTACACAGGGTAGACTGTAGGAGGCAGCAGTAGCACACATCAGAGATGCAGCAGGTAGGAAGGTTTAAATAATAATAAGGTTGCCTTAAAATCCGTCTCATCTCCTGAAGTGCAGTGACCCTTTAAGAATTACTAGGGAGATAAGTTGCCTGGGGCTTTCTCCTTTCCTTATACAGGAGTCCCCTACATTCTGATTTTTTAATGGTTCTACTTTTTCAACATCTTTCCATTGTACCTAGGACTCATTCATTCAACACATGCTTCAGTCTTTCAACCTCTCTCTGCTGGTCTAAAGGTTAAAATGGTCTCCCTAATATTGATTTGCATGTGACATGGTGACCAAATTGTTTTTGGCATTTCCTTATGACATTCTTCAGCAAATAACCATAATTAAAAAAATTGTACAGAAGATATTCATTTCCCATGCTTCCCTTTGTTCATTTTACTGTAATTTGTAAAATTTTGCTGTGTATTAATATATAGGGTTAGGATTTTGCAAGTGATATTTATGTCTTTTTTGGTGGGCATTTTGCATTTGCAAGCTGAAAAAGCCTTTTCAACGGTTTTCACTTTTGGACAGTTCTCTGTCCCTATCTCAACTAATAAAGTGAAGATGCCTGTAACATCAGAATCCAGCATGGCAAGGAAGAACTCAAGTGTTTGTTCTTTCTCTACTCAAGACACCTAAATAAAACTGAACTCACCCACCCTACGCTCATGGCGGTTGCAAAGAATGACCAAAATAACTGGGGAAGAACATTCATTGGAGTCACAGTGGTGGGCTCCAGCAGGTTCGCACCTACTCTCTAGAACCGGTTGTTAATGAAAGATAAGACATAGAAAGTTTAAAAATAGCCATTTAAAAGTGGCTGCCAAATGGGCATAGAACCGGTTGTTAATTTCTTTGAATCCCATCACTGATTGGAGAGCCTTATCTTTGAAATCCAAGTATCCTTTCCATGGAATCCTTAGAGGAGAAACTAAGTTATCTGTTTCACTGCCTTTTAAGGGTTCTGCCATCATCCAACCCTCCATTATCATCAGTCCTTGATCTTGAGCATGATGGAAAGCGATGAATCACAGTTGCGCTGCAGTTGCTCAGCAATGATGTTACTGGTATGCATCAGTTTGGAGTGAGCATCAGCAGTACCAGGGACTGGCACCAGTCCAGGGTGCTGTTATGACTGTGATTTAATAATCCTAATAAACAGACATTTTAATAAACAGACATTTAAGGAGGGGAGTGTGGAGAACTCCTAAGATAAAACATTTTCACCCTATATTGCAGTGATTTTCAATCTTTTCCATCTCATGGCACACTGACAAGGCACGAAAATTGTCCAGGCACACCATCATCCTTTTGTCAATTGACAAGGCACACCATGCTGCTTGTGGAGGGTTCACATTCCTTAATGGCCCTATTAATAAATGATACTATCTAATTACATTTTCCAAACCTCCACGGCACACCTCTGGGCCACTCATGGCACATCTGTGTGCCATGGCAGACTAGTTGAAAATCACTGCTATATTGCACTGGGCTTTGTTTGCACAAATGTGTTCCTTTCAGTCTGGATTTATTCCTCGATATTAAAATATTCTGCAAATGCCACATCTGTAACCCTGTAGCTGGGCATGTTTCACATTTTATAGACCAAACTGCAGAAAAGGTCATTAAAGTTACAGACTGTAGTTACTTCCACATGTTAATCAAAAGGTGTCTTAGCGCTGATTTAATGACACGTGAAATTGGTAAACACAGGGCAAGATGGGAACTGCCTGGGAGGACAAGAGAGCTCTAAATTTTCTGTAGTTATGGTAACTTTTTCGTCCTCCTTGGACCCCCTTTGCTGAAGTTGTGGGCTGAACTGACTCTTATATCAGAGAGCTGGACATATCTTTCAGATTTGATTTTCTGCTATCTAAACCTTCATCTAAACAAGTGGTTTTTAATTTTTTTTATCTCATGGCACATTGACAAGGTGCTAAAATTTTTAAGGCACACCATCAGTTTTTGACCATTGACAAGACACTGTAAAACTGTTAGGGGCTCAAATCCCCCAAATGTCCTGCAAACAGGGTGACCAGATGCCTGAATCTCAAAAGGAGGACAAAGTCTTGGATTCCTCTTAGCCTGGCCTTTCCTGCAGACATCGGCACAAATGCCTACTCACAAGTCAAGCTGTGATATTGTGCACTTTCACTTTCCCATACAGCTCAATGCATTTTTTTATTTTTAGTTTTTTGGCCATAACTTTTGATAGGAAGGAGATGTTTCAAAACTGATTTTTGCATTGGATTCTGCTCTTCAGTACCAATCCAACAAATATGAAATGATGGGGGTACTGCACACCACTGCAAAGTTCCAAAATGAAGGACAATGAAGCCCTTTTGAAGGACATACAGACAGAAGGCTAAAAAAAGAGGATAAATCTGGATAAATCTGGTCATATTGTCACTCTGCCTACAAATAAATGTCCCTCCCTCAACTCCTGCAGACCATCTGCAGCTCACAAGTGTGCCACAGCACACTGGATGAAAATTGCTGACCTAAACTGATACATAGTTAACCATGGGCTGCCTTGACATGCAGTGTTTTTAAATCATGTTTATCATATGGCAGCACATTAGGAATACTAACCTCCTATTGTCTTGATGTGCAGACACAGTGCAGCCATCCAGCGATGGAAGGAAGGATATGGAGGCCCTTAATGAAATAGGCGTGTCCCACACATGGACTCTTCCCAATTGTGATGAATCATGGCTCCCATAGCTTACTAACCTCATTAGTTGAGAGTCCAAACAAAAAGTAAAAGGGAAAACCACCTGGAATTGGAATATTGTTGTGATGGAGACACGAAAAAAGATGGTGTGAAGACGGCCATATCTCTGAGTTCAAGTATTGCTGAGCTTGATTTGTTTTGTTTCAAAGGTAGGGAGATAGCCAGAGGCTGCAATCCTAAAGACACTTTCCTGGGAGTAAGACCCATTGAACACAATGGGCTTACTTTTGAGTAGACATGGTTAGGATTGTGCTCCAAGTCCCACCTGTCTTATACCTGCCATATTTACACAGCTGATGTCTCTGGCTGACAGCAGCCAGATTGGCTGTAGCTGCCACCTCCTTGCTCCCAGAATGCTTTCCAGCCAAGCTTTTGTTTTCGGTGTGACATCTTGGTGTATAAAGTTCTCAAGGCTGTAGATGCCTTTCCTGGAAACCATGATTACTGGTACATTTCTTCCTAAACCCAATTTTTTCAAGACTCTGAAGTTTATGACCAGGTTGGCCCCATGAGATATAGACTGTTCCAAGCTTAGCACTACCAGCAAGGTCCAGACAATGCAGAAGTCAGCTTCGGAAGAGGTAATATTAAACATTCAAAGCAGATTACAACATTTTCAGTCAAACAATAATAAATAGCAAATACAGTAGAATACAATGCAGAAAATGAACCCACCCAACATTAGCCATTAATTAACGGCCCATTAGCCATTAATTTTTTTCATTTTCTTTTTAAACAACTTTGTGAACTTTTTAGTTGAAAAGTGGTATATAAATACTGTAGATAGATAAGCACAGCAGCTAAGATTGCTTCAGCAATCCATGATTGATTCAGCAATTTTAAACACACACACACCAAGCCCATTGGGAAAGACAAGTTACTATCAAGCAGTGAGCCAGATTGATTCAGACTGCAATCCTAAACATACTTACCTGAGTGTAAATCCCTTTGACTATAATGAGATTTACTTCTGAGTAGACCTGTTTAGTCTTGGGCTCTCATGTGTTCATTTATTTTTATTTCACTTTTCATAAAACTACCAAAGCAGTGTTTATAAAAAAATTCCTCTAAACTACACAACAGGATACTGTAAAAATGGATTGAGCAAAATTTATATTGTGGTACATGGGCTTTCAATGTATAAAAGTCAGCCTGTGGATGAAGGTGAAGAGAATCAACAATTTTGGAAAAATTTTCAAAGAAGAGGTATTCCAGTGGAAAAAGAGCCAAGAGTTTAAAGTCAATAAAGCTCCAATTTGCCAGGAAGAGAATAGAGTGTCAGTTAACCTCAGCTGACTTGAGTTTGATGAATATAATTATAGATAAACCTGGCTGACTTCCGTGATATAACTGAGAGAAATAAGAGGAATTACGTGTATCAAAATATGCCTTTATTCTTTATGCACTCCTCTGTGTGAGATGGTGGCAGAATCATTACTCTGCGTCAGCCTTTGTTGACAGTCCTGTTTTGAGTTCTACTAATGGAAAACTATCACACTGATTTGCTTCAGTTTAACCTAATCTTCTTGTCACACTACAGGTATTTTCCATTATGTATAGCATATCTCTAATGATAAACAATTTTGATGAATTCTGACGCAATCTTTAAAATAGCTGCAACAGAAGCGTTCTTTGAGGGCCGACAATAGTGTCAGGAAAATGGCGCCTGTCAGATGCCGGTGATAGTTTCACACTTTACTTCACCTTCCAAGTGCCTGTGACTGGTTGAGGCAGAAATTGTTTTTTATGCATCAGTATTAAATTTTCTCTTCTCACTCCATAGATTTTGGGATCCATTTCTGTGGCCAAATCCTCTTTCAGGCTACCATTGAGTCATAAATGTCTCTGAGTTTCAGGTGTACATCACTATATACATCATTTAGACACATCATGCATATAGGTACATCAAGGGTGACCGTGTGCCATAACCAAAAAAAGAGGATAAGGCCCCCCAAAATGTAGGAAAAATGTAGGATATGACAAAATAAAAGCTAAAAACACTAAGGACACGATCCAGAGCAAATTCAGCCTGCTCTGACCTAACTGCACTCTCCTAACTATTCTGTATCCAGAGCAGAAAGTTATGCTGAATCCAGAGAGTCAGGAAGCCTGCGCTGCCCTAACTGCTCCAGAGCATGCTAAGTAATTGACACAAGGGGAAGACTTGCTCCTGAGGAGACACCTCTCAGATCACACTGAACAAGGAACAGCTGTGGTGCCTACAGTGGTGACATGACTCTGCACATCACCTGGTGCGGAAGTCTGTCCGTCATTCCTGGGATGCACGCCCCCCCTACCTGGATTGCGCAGTCACCAAAGTTGGCGCCTGCGCAGTTGTTTCTGAAGCCAGCTGGCTTCAGAAAGAGTACTGCGCAGGCACCATCTCTGACACCTGCACAGTACTTTTCTGAAGCCTTTTGGCTTCGGGGGAGACTATGCAGGCGTCAGAGTTGGTGCCTGTGCAGTACTCTTTCTGAAGCCATTCGGCTGCCGCTCCGCCTCCTGAGTGAGGCCGAATGGCTGTGCAGAGGCGCGGACTTTCTCTGCTCTAAGGAAGTCTCCTCTGAAGCTGTTCGGCATGCTCAGTGTGTTTCTGCGCAGTGCACCTCAGATGGCCGTTCAGGCCAGTTCCTCAGACAAGTGGCAGCTTCTGGCTGCTGCTCCGCCTGGGGCCTGCCAAAGGACAGTCAAACTCCTCCGGCACATCACCCCATACGGAGCGCATCACCCAATGCAGCCCACACCAGCCGCACCAGTCTGGTGACGCCACTGGGTGCCTGCCTTATAAGGAGACCCTGATGAGATGCCAGTACATTCTACAGTGAATACAAGGGGCTTCTTGGAGTGGCCTGCTGTATCCTGAGGTTTGTGGGCAGCCATAGTTTGTTCCATATCCTGAGGTTGAGAGGCAGGGGTTGCAGCTAGGATGGCCAAGAACTCAGATTTTTGGTCAACACTGCCATTCTTACTCGGGCCTTATCATGGACCCCTATGGGTTTACTCATTACTATACCTGCTCCTGAGGTGGTATAACTCTGAGAGCCGGAAGAGGGCATTTCTGCCTTGGAAACAGGCTCTGGATTCAGAGTAACTGCTCTGCCCTAGGCAATGCTAAACATGCCCTCCACTTGCCTCTCCTGAGCTGCTTAGGCTGCCCCAGCTAGGGCAGAGCAGGTCCACCTCTCTTAGGGCACCCTATCTTGCCTTGCTCTGCCCTAAGCCTCCTTCAGAGTAACTGGGCTGGAGCATCTTGTAGTTGCTCCAACCTAGTGTTAGATAGGGCAACCTAAGGGCTCTTATGTGGACAGATTAGTTGCTCTGGATTGTCCTGCTATAAAAGCTAAAAACCTTTATAGGGACGCATTTATTCTCAATAGTCCCTGAAAGTAGAACTGGAACAGACAGGTAAAAACTGCAAGAGAGTAAATTCCATTTGGATATCAGGAAAAAATTCCTGACGGTGAGGGTAGTTCGGCGGTGGAACAGATTGCCAAGAGAGGTGAACCGTTTCCCACTGTGACTGTTCAAGAAGAGGCTTGACAAATACCTGTTGGAGATGCTCCAGGAGGATTTCTTGCTACAGGCATAGGGTTGGTCTAGATAACCTAATACTGTAGGTCCATTCTAACTCCATGATTCTATGTATTGCATTCACGTGGTTAATTTAAACACTATAGGAGTTGTTATTAAATTTATTGCATATAATATAAAGCCTATCCTCCATATCAATCTAACCCAGGACTTCATGCTTCGCATGCAGTGTATGCAGTGCCGAGCACGATAACATAGTCTTTCAAGTCTGACGGATGCCTGCTTTAATATATTAATTTCAAGAAGACTACACGGTGATGGCTGCAATCCTAAAAACACTTTCCTGGGAGTAAGACCCATTGAACACAATGGAATTTACTTTTGAGTAGACATGGATAGGATTGTGCTCAGTTTCTCACAAGGAAAAGGAAGACAATGGAGATTTTTTTTCCAAAAGAGAACATGTCCTAGAAGAAAGAGGATATATGAACACACTGTACATCAAACCTGGATCAGGTGTGGGGAACTATTTCAGGAAGCTCCCCATGACCATTTCATGTTCCCACAGCCCTTGGAGTAGGGCAAAAAATAATTAATTTCTCAAGTGTAATTTTCTGAAAAATAGACTGGCGATAGCTTTTTAAGGATGAAAATGTCAAGCTTGTACAAAGAGAGTTCTTGGGAGCTGCATTTGATCATTTGTTAACTACTGTGATATGAAATGTAGAAATCCATGTGTAATGCTTCAAATCTCTAATCTGGTTTAAAAGGTCACTTGCAGCCTAAAAGGACTTGACATTTTCCCTTTAAAAACCTGACTTTTTGACTCTTAACTAGCAGCGTTTTGAGCTTGAATGACCTGAAGGATAAATGCAAAAGGCTGATTCCAGCTGAACTATTTAGAAAGCAGGGGATCTTCTCATTTATAAGAGAGCATTCACAGAGCTTTATTCCATTAAGGACTCAATTGGCTAAAAAAACCCCTTGATTTCTTTGGTTATTCCACCATCTTCCCGTGCTGTTGTAAATTTTACACCGGGGGGGGGGGGGGGGGTCAGTGACTGAGGCACAAGATGTGCAGCAGCATCTGTCCCAAACACAAATAAACATATGTGGCACCTCCTTCTCCCACACAGATCAGACCTATGTTACTGAACATAGTGGGTTTACTTCTGGGTAAGATAAATAACAATGCTTTCAAACACCTCTACTACTAACTTCCAAGAAAAGAACAAAATAAATTATCAGTACAGCTTTATACCATTGATCTTGGATTCCATTCTGCCCCCAACTTCTTTATTCAGTTTGAAGAATGGAAGGAGAAGAAGGGGCAGTGGAAGCAAGATAGATGCCTCCACATTTGTTGTCTGAAACAGTGGTTTCAATTGATCTCATAATTGGGCTGGCCCCAAGAAGGAATGACTGCTAAATCAGTATGCCTACAGCACAGACATGTTTAGTAACAAACAGAAAAGAGGAAAATGAAGGACAGGTTTCAGAAACAATTCAATCTTAATCCTGTTGTTTCAGATTGGGCTTGAATGATGGATTGGTTGTACTGTATATTTCACCATTCCGGTTTAAAAACTGAATTAACGGGAACAGCATTAACCAGTCTTTCCTCGGTTTGGAAAAACTGAAGAGTACTAACCTAGAGCAGGCCTCTGTCAGTCTTGAAAGACTATAGTATCATGCTTGGCGCTGCATACGCTGTATACACTGCATGCAAAGCATGAAAGCCTGGGTTAGACTGTTATGGAGGATAGGCTGTTACCCAAGCAGCAAATCCCCCCTCTCCACGCCACTGAATTTGTCCAACGGAAAGGCAGAGCCAATACGATTGGATCCAGTTGGCGTTGCAGAGCTGGGCTAAGGACAGGAGCTCACCCTGTCTTGTGGGGCCGACCCGGGTCTCGAACCCTGGCCTGCTGGTTAACAGGCACAGCGTCTTAACCGCTTGCGCCACCCACAGCCCAGTACCTATTCCCTAAGAATTTGCACCAGTCTTAACTGGCTATAGCTGCATTCATATGTTCACTTTCCTGGAAGTAAGCCCCACTGAGTAATGTGTGCTTTACTTCTGAGTAAACATGTATCAGATTGGTCTGTATTTCTGCTAGCTAAGAAGGGAAGGCAGAACAAACACTGATACATACATGACATACGATGATCATACTTTTGTAGCCTGTCATCATATATATCCCATAGAGATGGGATAAACAACAATCACAGCTCCATTGCTTGCTAGAACTTACTAGTTCCTTTATTAAGCTATGTTTTGTTTTCTTCCTCCTTGGGGAGGAAATGAATGCTGTCCATAAAATAAAACAGAAACCCATAATTTTACTGTAGGTTGGACAGGATACCGGACTTTATCTGGCATGATTTCATATTCTTTCTAATTCAGGCCTTACTTTGTTTTTTTTATAAAATGCATATGGATTTTTTCTTTGTTTTTGTTTTCAGTTTGAATTGTTTAAATGCTGTCGGTCAGCATGCAAGTCAGTGGAATGCAAAACTCTGTTCGATTTGTCCTGGGAAGGAGATAATTGAGGTTCCTTGTCTTAAAAAATGGACTGTATTAGCAATGAAATTGTAAGTTGCCAATTTCGGCCACTGCAAGTGTCTGGGGGGTAAGACTTGGTGCAGGCATTTTGGAGTAGGGGAGGGTGGGTGGTGGACAGGACTGTGGGTGGGCAGCCAGGGAGAGGGAGGTGGGGTTGGGACCCAGCCAGGCCTCCAAGAAAGCTGGAATTGGCCGGGCAATTCCGGCTTTTGGCCTTTGGACCAGACTGTCCGGTCCAAAAGGCCCCTGCCTGGCTTTCTGGGGGGTGAACTTGGGAGCACTGGGGGGCAGTTTCAGGCTGCTGTGGCTTAGCGTGGCTAAGTTTAGCCAGCTGCAGTAGCCATTTTAAAAAAACATTACTGTGCAAATGCATGCACACTCTTCCTCTTTGGAAAGCTCCAACGGAGAGCGCTAGCGCTTCTCCATAGGCGGAGTTAGGTATCCTCTCCTGACCTCACCGGCACTTTCACTTTCCTAATTGGCTGGTGAGGTCAGGAGAGGATACCTAACTCCGACCATAGAGAAGTGCTAGCGCTCTCTGTTGGAGATTTCTGAAGGGGAAGAGTGCGTGCTCACACGCACAGTAATGTTTTTTTAAATGCCTACTGTGGCTAGCGGCTGGCCGGACTTAGCTGAGCCAAGCCGCAGAAGCCTGAAACTGCCCCCCAGTGCCCCAAGCACCCTCCCCAACCAACGTAAGTAAACAACTTATTTGTTTACTCAGGAGCTTACTTAGGAGCACTCAATGGAGCTTACTCCTGGTTTTAAAAAAATGTAGGACATTTTGTCTTACATTTTTTTAAAAAAAAATCCGGATTTTCAATTGAAAATCCAGGCTTTTGGGTGACCATGTCCTACATTTTGACTTTAGTATCTCGTCACCCTGGACCCAGCACATGTGCTGGATCAAAGCCCTGTTTTGGGGCAGTGCAGAACAGCTCCAGACTGCTCTGTTCTGCTTGGATTTGGGCCATTGATTTTGGTGGCGCACTCTGAGTAGACCCATTTTTCCTCTGATCCTGAGCAACTTTTGCCCTTATTCAGACAATTCAGCAACAATCCCAAAGTTGGACTGGATACAGCGCAGATAAATGTTTGCTTTTTGTATTGCTCCCTCTTGTCCAAAATAGTTTGAAGGGAGAGGAGGGAGGGTAGCTTCCAGAATTTAGTGCTTCCCCCCTTTAGCTACACCACTGTCCTAGTACCTCCCTATTTTCATCTTTGAAATGTTGGAAGTGCATGTTAGAGTGAGATCTAAAAAAGCCACCTAAAAGTGTTAAGTCTGACGAATAAACAGAGAGAGCACAAAACAACTTGCATTGTGGGCTTCTTCATCTGCTGCTGTCTTTGAAAGTTGAAAGGTTTTGTAAACATTTTGCTACGATTGCTGTCGTCTTGTTTGTTATTTGTACTTTATTCTGTTTGATGGTTGTGGATATTGTTTGGCTGTTTCTGTGTATTCCATGTATCTCTGTAAACTGCACCAAGCATCCTGAATGTCAGGGGGAAAGGCAGGATAGATGTCTATTTAAATAAAGAAAATAAATAAATAAACAGCATCCTGGGAATGTGCGTAAGAATTTCTATGCATAAGGAGAGGAAGGACTGCTTACAGACAACACTGCAACCTATGCATTGAGTTGAACGTTAGCTTGCTACACTTAGGGTACAATCCTAACCCCTGCCGGTACAGAGCAGATTTGGAGATTGCTGGATATTTTCTTCCTTTATGTCAAGCCACATCTTGCTCTGTGGGTGGCGCAAGCGGTTAAGACACTGTGCCTGTTAACCAGCAGGCCAGGGTTCGAGACCCGGGTCGGCCCCACAAGACAGGGTAAGCTCCTGTCCTTAGCCCAGCTCTGTGTTGCCAGCTGGATCCAATCGTATTGGCTTTGCCTTTCCATTGGGCTAATTCAGTGGCATGGAGAGGGGGGATTTGCTGCTTGGGTAACAGCCTATCCTCCATAACAATCTAACCCAGACTTTCATGCATCGCAGGCAGCGTATGCAGTGCAGAGCACGATACCATGGTCTTTCAAGACTGATGGAGGCCTGCTTTTTTATCTTGCTCTATGAGGCCACTCAGATCTGTGCAAGCTATTTAGCAGATCCAATCAGCCCTTATAAGGCACAGTGATCATAAGTCCTCTTTCTCCAGGACATGTCCCCTTGTATCCCAGAAAAAAATTCTCATTGTCCTTCTTGTGAGCAGGCAGCATGTAGCTTTCTTGTCATTAAGAAATTATATGTAATAAATCATATGTAATAGTTTTAAGTTTAATAACAAGTAATATAGGGTTTAAATTAACCATATGAAACTACTATATATGAGTATTCTTAGCTTTTATTTTGTCACATCCTACATTTTTCTTGAATGTCCTATGTTTTGGACAGCCTTGACCTCTTTTGTGGGTATGGCATATGGTCACCCTATTGTAAGGCTGCCCAGATGGAGGACGGGGATTAGGAAGTAGTATGTGCTGCCAACACAGATTTTGGCACAAAATGGCACTCCAGAAATGAGTCTGCCTAGCCCGTCTTATAATTCTCCCCATCAGCCATTGGCTGAAATACTTTCCATGTTCATGTGGTGAGGATTACATATGTCGTGTGGTCATGGACAGGCATTTGCAAACTTGATATAAGAACCATGTATGCATGATACCTTGTAACTTCAATACCGCTTAGCCCATCTCTCTTAATCTTATGCCTACCATATTTTCTTTTCAGCTAAACCAACCTCAATGAATCTAGTGACTTAGATATGCAAGGCAGCGAGGAGCCGTATCAATGAGCATTCATCAGCCATAAAAATGGCATTGATGTCAGCACTGGAGAAATAAAGTCGTTGTAACATTAACACAGGATCAATGTCATCCAGCTTTCCTTCAATGTTTATTTTTGATAAATGCCTCTGTTTCAGCTCAGCATTTATCTAACAGTTAGAGGCGATTATACTCTGACAACCTTTTATTCCATTGTCACAGTGTCAGATTTTTGTAAAGGATAATAGGCAGACTTTCATTGCTCTTAGAATGTTAAGAAATGGCATAAGGCTGCTCCTTATTATTCCACTTCTTAATTTTAATTAGCAATTATACAAACAATTACCAGATTCCTTTATTTTTAAAATGTAATGCCTCCCTGTTCTTGTGAACTGTTGGTTTTTTCCCCAAGCAGAAAATTGGTTCTAAATATTGGTCATCAGAATGCATAATTTTTAAAAACTTCATCACCTATTCAATAATGGCTCGCTTTGGCTCACAAAGTAGTAACAGCCCAATCGTAATGGACCACGGTGTGGCCAGAACACACATTCTTGTGGCACAATATGCTTTATGGCTGTTGCAAAAAACAACATTGCTTTTGCAGATTTGTGTAACTTTTTTTTGCTCAATTCTATGTATGTCTACTCTGAAGATGGCCCCAAATTCAGAGTAACTACGGGAGCACATAAGAGACATTACGTGCACCACCCAGTGAAAACCTATGGGAAATTCATATTGGTATCCAGAGTAAATTGTTCTTACACTGGAGTTCTTACCCCATAGTTACTCTGGATTTTGCCCTAAGTCTCTTTATAGTCAATGGGGCTTACTCCCCAGAGAATTAGGATAGGATTGTAGACTGTGTTAGGTTTTCTGATATGGTTTGGGGAGATAGGATCCTGCCTGTGGTCTTCTTTCCCCATGCCCAGAGAAGCCTCCTACCCACATTCTCTCACCCAAAAATGCCTTACCATTATTTGACAAGACTATTATCAGATGCTCATTGTGCATCTGCCACTGAGTGCAGAGGCCTAGAGTGCAGAGGCCTAGCACTGAGTGGTACAAGCTTTCTCCTTGTGACCACTCCAACATGCCTTATGACAGTGGTTCTCAAAGGAGGGATCAGGATCCCCTTGATGGCTCTCCATTTCGGGAGGGGGGGGTCATGAAAAGCCGGGTGCCACCATCTGACACTGGAAGCCACCACTTTGGAATGGGGCACTAAGGCTGCAATTTATACTTTAATGGTAGTAAGTCTCATTGAACACAATGGAATTTACTTCCAAATAAGACATGGGGGAGCTCTGGCACCACAGTGATGTCAATTCCTTTCACTTCTGGCCATGACATCATTTCCAGGGGGTCCAGTGTCATTCTCAGAAGGGGATCCCAGGCTGAAATACTCAAGAGAAGAGAGTGAGTTTTTGAGAAGTAACTGAGAAGGAAGTGATTTACCTAATGCAACCTCATGGCGACTCACAGCAGTACACTACATAAGATCCCATTGACCAAGAAGGACAAGGCCTGATTTTGATACTATACCATGGAATTCACATAGCCTGCCAATTTTATGGGTATATGTTATACAACCGTATTCCATTTTGTGGTGTGACACCTACCACCCACAGTCCAAGGTAGCTCATTAAGCTAAGCCTGAGGCTTAAGCTCTTGGGTTTCCAGTTTCCAGGGAAATATATGGGTGTTGATTGGTTTCATGTGCTAATCTTCGATTGTGAAAAATATGTATTTCTTTTTATATCCCTACTTTCAATTTAAAAAAATCCCAGATAGCTTATAGTAAAACACAATAATAACCATAAAATGCATTTTAAAACCTCATAATAGACCAATCTGTAAAACAGCCATTAGGCAGCAGGGAAAAATAAGAAGAAAAAAAGAAATAAAGCCAATAGACTTAAAACATGTAATAGCTTAAAACAGTGACTGTTCATTAAAAGCCGGGGCAAATAAAAATGTCTGGATGTTGACAGACAGCATCAGCCTAAGGCACTCCTAGACCACTGCCCTGGAAGGCACCCCACTAAGGCATGTCCTGAGATTTGGGTTCAACCAGCAACCAGTGGCTATGTAGGTCCCACCCCTCCTTTTACCATAGCACCAGACAAGACTCTCTTTCATTCAAGAAACAACAGCATTCTGAGAAGGGGCTACTGCCTGCCATGTTTACTTCCCCCATAGCACCTCATATAGTGACACAACACAATGTCAGGCTTTGTGAGGGAAAAAATGGAGGTAGAAGCCAGTGGTGGTTAAAATGCTGCTATCAGCGTACTAAGAATGAAAGAAGTCTATGTCCACCACCATGGGAAGGAGAGATGTTTCACTTAGAAAGAGACGTGTCCCCTTTCTTTCATTTTGCCAAGAGTTTCCACATATCTGGAGTTGACATTAGTGTTGCTTACAACTAACTTGGGGATGACCCTAGGTGAGCAGAAAAGCTAGGACACCATTGCTGAAAAGGAAGCTAGGGCACCACTGCTGAAATCTGCATTCCCATTGACATTCTTCCAAAACAAATCATATTTAATTGGTACAGTCAGGGCTGAATTTAGGTGATATCCAGTACTAATGGTCAATGAAGCCACCAGTCTAGTGTTGGACATCAAGGAGTATGGATCTGGGTGCATGAACAATGGAAATGCATTATTTCTTTGCTTAAAAAAGGCAAAGTGGAGGTTTGTTCACCTCCAAAATGGCTTCGTTCATCTCCAGAGGTGTCATCACACAGGCATCTCTGAATCCATGATATCATGTTCACCACTGGATCCCTGATAGCTGAATCACGCAGTAAAGAACTTTTTTTCTAGCATTAAACAAAACAGTGGACGAGCATCAGCAGAATTGAGAAGGAGGCTGCAAACAGGCAAAAAGGTGTGTGGAAAAGAATAGAAGGCTGGATTTTTGCTCGTGGATCTTTCACCACCCCAAACATCAAACTTTTGCTCAGAGGCTCCTAAAAATTCATGATTCACTAAACTTTTCTTTCAGAAATCAGCAAATGGCAGCTTTGCAAACAGCTTGCGCCAAAGCCATGGGTGTGTTCTGTGTCATGATGTGGCACAAATAATAGGATAGTTCTTTCCTCCCAGATGTGTTAAATTTTTAACCACTTAATCTCAAGGACCTTTTTCAAAGTTCAGATACTCTTCCTTTATTCATCATCTTGCATTTAGTTGAAAGTACCAAATGACTGAGTGAACGTCTTTCAGAAAGAAAATCCTACACCCTCTGCTTCCCCACATATTTTCCATAAAGAGATTTGCAGGCCTTGCATTTTTTCCCATCTGGCCCACAGTGTGAAGTGACATTAGTAGCATGTCAGGTTTATTCTCTTACTGAAAAGAAAAAGAAAAACATAATCCTAATCTACAGTATGAAGAGTATTAAAATGAAACATCTGCCCTACAGAGAACATGTAGATGAACTCCGCGCTCTGCAAGCTGCCTGGCTTTGTCAACTACATGTTTACACTGCTGACGGCTGTACATTTTCAAGATGGTGACAAGACCTCTCAGATATCTTATTCAAGTGTTTTGAAACACATGGCTCATTTTCTTTTTACCTTGTCAGCTTTATTATTGTTATTATTTAATAAGTGAACTTTTCTTTGTGCAAGGCAGAGAAGACCAGACTGACAACGTAGTATAGACATTCTGGTCAGACTGATGGTCCAAAAAACTTATGTTGCTTCATAAATGTGCCTCCCTTTTCTGTCACTGTGTTGAGGCAAAGTTACAGATTTGCTTTAAAAGGAGTACAGACTCTGTGGAGTAGCTATGTAACTCCATCCAAAGTGTGGGCAAAAGATCACTTTGTTATAAGTAAACCCAAAATGATGGCTTACCCTATAAAACTGGTTGCAAGGGTTTCAAGCCAAATTCAAAACTGCACTTCAGAAGATCAAAGAACTAACTCATCAAACACTTTCTAAAAACAGTATGTGCATGGATTTGGGGGGATTTGTATAGTCTACATAAAGAACCATATCTCTACCATAAAACTTTCCATTTGTGTTTCCTTTGTTTTCAGTTGTAATCTATATTTCCAGGTTGTAGTTCCAACAGTGTCACAGCCATATTTATGACAATGGGACACAAGGTCAAATCTATTGTGGAAACAGAGTAGTTGTCATCAGATGTGTTACTAGACCTCATCGTGTCTTCGCCACATCTTTGCCCAACTGGAAATTGGTTAGGATTGCGTCTGTGTATATGGACTTCATTCCAGCATTCTACTTTTATATGAGCAGGCTATGCCATACCATCACGATAATGTGATGATAGCTATGTGTTGGGATCTCTCCCTTTTCTCACTGAATATACAGGATCAGCATGGTCCACTGTGATGGTATTTATCTCCTGTTGAAGCAGGGTGACCAAATAGAATGGAGAACAGAGTGCCTCTATATGTAACCATTGCATAGAAGAGGGAAGAGGCAGGTTCAGTTCATCATAGAAGGGTTTACAAAGCAGCATCTGCCTCAATTCCCTCTTCTATGCAATGGTTAAAGGTAGAGGCACTCTGTCCTCCATTCTATATGGTCACCCTGGGAAGAAGGGACAAGGTCTCTAGATTAAACGCATCACCTAACAGTTTCAATGTTGTGCAAAATGTTTGTGTCAGCAAATTTGATGGCAAATAGCAAAATGGGCTCAAGACTCATCTTAAACGTAAAGTGAAAAAGGCTCCAAATCATGAGGATATTAAGTAAAATATCCATGCTGTATGAAAAGAATATGAAAAGTTCATTCTTTTCAAGAGAACTTTTTTTTCAGGAAAAGTACATGAAAAATAACGTACGAAATATGGCACTGTTAACAAAGTAGAGGGTTGACTCAAGGTTATACAGTTTGGCAAAAAATGTAAAAAGTCCACATTAAAATAACACCATATTAAAGCTTAAACTACAAGAAAAAAAGGGTTAAGAAAAAAGAAAAAAGGGTTGCTTGCCAGCTTTCCTATGCCAGCTGTAATATCCTTCAGAATGACTACAACAGGAGAAAATCCTTTTTTAAAGTTTTCACACTGCATGTTTTATGCAGCCTCTCCGTATTGTTTGAAATGTGGGTGGGGAACCTTCCTGAAAAAGTTATGAATTTAATTTTTTCCTTGTGAATGTCAGTTCAAGCTCCTTTGGCTTGCTGGTTTTTATCTAAAGAACAAATTGTGAGAAAGCAATCTCTACCCTGTATAGGAATTTGTGTAATTGTGTGTGTGTGGAGGGGGTTTGTTTATATATCAGAGAGAGAGAGAGAGAGAGAGAGAGAGAGAGAGAGAGAGAGAGAGAGAGAGATGTTTGATTTAAATTGTTTCATTTAGAACTAGCTTTGCCAAAGAAAACAGACAGGCAGCTGTTTTCATTGCATATAAATTTTTTTGTTAAATATGGCTGCACCTGTGTAAATACAAATTTTATTTCCAAGAAGGGCTCCTGCAGCTGCAAACGCTTTTAGACCTTGCCAGTCATCTTATTTTTATTAAAGCATGTTACATACTAAATAGCTCTTAGCTTGGCTGTTGTGCATCCAGAAAATGTGTAATGCTGGAAATCTTACACATATCATATTGTGTGTGTGTGCGTTCATGCATGCAAGGATTACAAACATATACACACTTTTTCAACTTGTGTTTTGTCAAATCCTGAAACATCCCTGGCTTGCTTCTCAGTTGTAATTTTACATCAACTTTTTATCACGGCTTAAAATAGATCCTATAAAAGTGCTATTGGACCAACCACAAACGTTTTCTTTTGTATCCATTAGCTCAGCATGGAGATTCGCCAAACCTCACCCAGGTTGATGGGAACCGTTTCATGGGTGTTAGCAGGTTCTGCAGGTTCCTTTAAAAAAGTGAAAGGGAATAGTCCCCAAAATTAAAATTTGGGAATGAATTTTCCTTGTTAGACTTTCATAAGCTGGCACAGATCCAAAGAGATCCACTGGCTGTTGAAGGGTTATGGATGGATAAGTGACATTATTTTTCCTTTCCCTGCCTAAGTCTCTGATTCCTCCATCATAGCATGCAGTGCTGCCTGTTTTGGCAAAGCTTCATGCTGTGGTGGGGAAAAGCAAAGGATTGAGCTGTCAGCCGCTACATTGCACTAGCTTAGTACATGATCTCACATGTTTCATGGAGTTAGCTTTCTTTCTTGCCTCTGTACAAAGATTCTTTTTAGGAGGTGGTTGAAACGTAGAGGCATATGTTTCATCTACTGAACTGAGCCATTTCAGATCCTTCCACATATTTTGTTTAAAACAAGAGACGTATTTTAATTCTCTTTCTATTTTGTGTCATGCTGTGATATATGTCTAATTTCATATAAATCTGTGCACTCTTTCTCTCTCTTGGAGCTGTGAATAGGGTTTGGCAATTCCACATTGCATGCGGAGTGTGTCTTGTCAGTTTTGCTGTCTCCCCCCCCCCCCCCCGCCCCACACACACACATAAAAATTTACAGCCGAGGATGCCTCTGATCTCCCTGGTAGTTGGCACGTGGGCCAAAACTCTCAGTGCTGAATAGGACACGAACATCTGGAGCAACAGCCCCACATTTTATCATTTCAATCAGTGCTAGTGAAGACATTCAAGAACAGTCAGAAAAACAGCAAAGGGGTTGAAGGAGGGGCAATAGATTCAGGCTAGACATCAGGAAGAATTTTCTCACTGTATGTTGAAACTGGAGCTGTTGGCCTCATGCTGTCCCCTGTGGAAAGATTTCCAGCAGAAGCTGAGTGTCCACTTGTCAGGAATATGGCTGTTGCTTGCATTGTGGAGTTGGAGGGAAAGTTGGACTAGATGACCTCCAAGGTCTCTTTCCAATTCCAGCTTTCTGTGACTCTTGAATTCCAATTGACTCTTGAATTTTTCTCTGATAAAATGCTTTGAAACAGAAGGAAAATAGGATGGGGCTAGAACCCATCGGTGGTACAGCACATGCTTTAAATGGGAGAAATCAGTTTGAAATGGTGCAGAGGTGGAGACCTAGCTATTTTGAGAGCAGGAGTAGTTTTGGTTAGCCTGCGGCAGCCAAAATAACACTCCTTAAAGACTAGCACATTTATTACAGCATAACCTTTTGTGGACTCTAACACGAATCCTGAGAATTAGATACCTGCCTTGGGTATCCTTTTAGGTAGAAAGGCGAGGAATAAATAAATAAATAAATAAATAAATAAATAAATAAATAAATAAGTCGGTCAGTCAGTCAGTCAGTCAGACTAATGGACTGATGGTCAGGAACCTTCCTGTTGTTAAGTAGTTGTGCTTGTAATTACTAACCCTTTTCCCTTCTCTCTATCAGCAACGGTTATTCCTGGATGAAGTCTGTCTCCACCATCACAAGGCATAGCCAGTGTTCCTCCTGTGGGACCTTCACACAGTGCTGCTGTGTGCATGGCAGTGCTGTAAGGATAAGCCCCCATTTCATCTCAACTTTTAAAAATGCCTGCAACGTGGTGACTGGTCTGTGCATACCTTCCCAATGATTGTTTTTGCTAAATAAATTTTGTAGGCTTGTCCCTTAGAGATTGTCAGATTCGCATACAAACTGAAGCACACTTGGCTTCAATGCATATACTGTATATGAATTATATAAGTATACTGATGGGTATGAATTGTCATCCATATATTACCCAGAGACATATTATGCACTTCATTAGAGATGCCTGTTTATCAGTTTGGAGAAGAATCACCCTCTTTTCCTCCTTCCCTGCTGCATGAATATTTCATATGAAGTGATATTTGAGAATCATAAATCTAATTTTACTTGGAGGACTTGAAGGGGAAAAATGAAAACCCAAGGATCTGAATATGAAAGGGAGGGATTGGAGCAGAAACTATAAATTTAAAAAAAAATACATTCATTACTTAAACTATTCCATACCAAATGTAAATCTGGCCACTTAAAACCAGACTAGACCAAAGTCCTTTACAGAGCTAACAGTCCAGCTCTACACATACCTCCCAATCCAATGCAGTGGCACCAAAATGGTGATTACTGCATTGTACAGTGGGAGAGGTTTCCAGAAGGTCTCCAGTGTAACCTGGGAATAACCTGGGAAGTTCTACTTGGACCTACTCTAGGGACAATCTGCTTGGACCTACTCTAGCTAAATCGACACAGATAGGCAGATTTCACGGATCTGTGACAAGGGATCAGGTTTGGCAAGGGGGATAAAATATTGTCACCTCCTTCACTACCACTACGCTCAGATCTGGCCACAGTGATCCATGCTCTAGTGACATCAAGACTGGATTATTATAACGTGCTCTATATGGGGCTGCCTCTGAAGACAGTCCGGAAGCTTCAAGTAGTTCATAATGCGGCGGCCCTTGTGGTTGCTGGGGCTTGTCAGTTCGACTTTGTTGGGCCACTGCTTCAGTGACTACACTGGCTGCCCATTCGTTTCCGGGCTGAATTCAAAGTGCTGGTCCAGACCTTTAAAGCAATAAACGGTTCAGGTCCAGGATATCTGAAGGACCGCCTTCTTCTGTACAATCCGATCCATCACCTAAGGTCATCTGAGGAGCCCTACTGACTATGCCGCCACTAAGAGACGTGAGAGGTGTGGCGGCCAGAGATAGGGCCTTCTTGGTGGTGGCACCCCAGCTTTGGAACTCCCTCCCCTTAGAACTGAGGAAAGCTCCCTCAATGCAGAGCTTCAGGCGGAGCCTTTTATTTTAAAAAAGCTTTTTAAGGGGGCAGAGGTTGGGGGGCTCTTGTTTTATCGTTTTTACTCTATATGTTTTTTAGCTTGTATGTTTTAATTGTTTTTATTGAATTGTTCTATTTACAATTTTAATTATATTTTATGTTAGCCACCTTGACTCAGGCTAATGGCCCGAGAAAGGTGGGATATAAATTTTTAAAATAAATAAATAAATAAATAAATAAATAAATAAATAAATAAATAAATAAATAAATAAATAAATAAATAAATACCAAACCTACTCCATCCCAAACCCAATTTCTCACCTCTTCTGACCTTCCCTTGCCCTATTTCACCCACTGCCTGTCAGCCTTCTGCCTCTTCTACCAAATTACCTTTTTCAGTGGACAGGAAGGTGCAGGCACTTTTGCCAGTAGAACTCCAAGTGGCGCAATGTTTGAGTGCTTTTTGCGAAGGACCGCTATGTCCTTTATGGCAGGATCAGGCTGTTAAAATATTTGTTGACAAATCTTCAAAGAGAGAGAATCCCACATTTTATAAAATGTTACAAACCCTAAGCTTGTGCTTGCATTTCCTCCCAAATTGTGAACATCCGAGGAATTCAATCGCCAATCTTAGGATTCAATTAAATTTCTTTTTTCAGGGAAAAGAGATTCAATCAGACATTTCATCAGGAAGGGTGGGGGAGAGAAAACCAGGACATCAGGCAGGGGATGAAGCCAAAGTTTGTGGATTGCCATGGCTTTCTACTGTAAATCAGAACACTGAGTATGCACCATAGCAGGTGGAGTCTCCAGCTGGCATCCTGGGAAGTAATGTGCTTTGAACAGTAGTCTTCATATGTGTTTTCTTTTTCTTGCAATATATTTGTTCTACATCTTACTTTGGTTGATTCTAATTAGTTTGCAGTATTGCCAGTCAAGGAGAAGGAACTGCGTTGGCTGCTTAACTTTGCAAAACTGTTTTTTACAGGAGATGGCATTCGTTTCCCGATTCTTAACAAATACTCTTATCGGCTCTAATCTGATCGGTTTGCTGCAATGCTCCAGAGAATTCAGTCTAGGCTGCTAAAAAGGGTGCAATCTGATGCTCAGAGGAGGAGCAACAGGTCCATTTGGAACATCAGTGGAACATCCTTGTTCCTCTTGGGGACAGGGCATTGCCTATCTAATTTGGGATGTTGGGATGCAAATAAATGATATCATGAAAACTGTTTTCATACTTCCCTCTTTGTACAGATTTGTTGAATAGATAGACTAACTAGATTCCCATCTAAAAATAGCCTAATTTGCATAAATTAAAAATGCGGGTCGAATACATCTGCCTGGAAATCTAAGGGTTACGAGGGTAACAGGCGAAGGAAGATATTGTGATGGAGGTCAGACATGCCATTTCAGGAGAAGGAGAATCCATCAGAGGCAGATTGTTTCTCCTTCTAGTCCATCTTTCAATTCTCAGATGTCTGGTGGTCCTGGTAGTGAAGCCCTGAATCTGATGCTGCTACTGTTGAATGCCAGGTCAGTGGATAATAAAACTGACCATGGTGTCCTTCTGGGTCGGTTAGTCAAGTTGGGGGTTGGGAGCACCATTCTGTAGTGGTTCTGCTCCTACTTGGCTGATGGTTTGGCATCCTGGCCTTTGAGGTGTGAGGTGCCACAGGGTCCATTCTGTCCCCCATGCTATTTAACATTTACATGAAACTGCTGGGAGAGGTCATCTGGAGATTTGGAGTAGGGTGCCACCAGTATGCTGATGACACCCAGCTCTATCTCTCCTTTCTACCTCAATCCAAGGTGGCTGTTGAGGCCTTAAGAGTGCTGCCTGGAGGCGGTTGGGACCTGGATGAAGGCAAACAAGCTGAGATTGGATCTAGACAAGACAGAGGTCCTTTTGGTTAGGAAATCCATGATGCATGTGCTGGCCTATCAAGTTACTCTGAATGGGGTTGCACTCCCCCTGAAAGAGCAGGTTCGCAGCTTGGGGGTTCTTCTGAACTCGAAGCTGCTCCTGGATTCCCAGGTAACAGTTGTGGCCAGAGGTGCCTTTGCCTAACTTTGCTTGGTGCGCCAGTTGCGGCTGTACCTGGATCGTGTAGACCTGGCCATGGTAGTCCACACCACAGTGACATCAAGACTGGATTACTGTAATGTGTTTTATGTGGGGCTATGTGGGGCTGCTCTTGAAAGTTTCTTGCAATTCAGAAACTGCAATTAGTCCAAAATGCTGTGGCCCATGTGGATGCTGGAGCCAGACAATTCGATTCTGTCGGGTCGCTCCTCCAGCGACTACACTGGCTGTCCATTTGTTTCCAGGCCCAATTCAAGGTAGTAGTCTTGACTTATAAAGCCCTAAACAGCTTGGGTCCAGATTATCTTAAGATTATGTTTACTTCCATACAATCTGGCCCAGTCCCTCAGGTCATCAGAGAAGGCTCTGCTTCAAGTATTGCCGCCTAGGGAGGTGCATGGGGCAGCAGCAAGATATAGGGCCTTCTCAGTAGTGGCACCAACCCTCTGGAATTCCCTCCCTCTTGATATAAAAAGTGCTCCCTCCCTCAAAACATTTCAGCATGACCTAAAAACATTTTCTTTTTAGAACAGCCTTCTGAGCTTTATAGTCTGCTGGTTTTTTTAGTCTGGCTATTTCTACTGCACAATTCTTTTATTATGATTTTAATCAGTGTTTTAATGTAAATGTTTTATTTTTATTGTTTTTAAGATGCCTATTTTAACTGTTTTAATGAATTGGATTTTATTGTTGATGTTTTATGGATTGATTTTGTAAGCCGCCTTGAGTTCCTCCGAGAGAAAAGCGGGGTATAAATAAAGTTGTTTGCTGTGGGTGGCACAAGGTTTGAGACCCTGGTCAGCCCCACAAGACAGGGTGAGCTCCTGTCCTTAGCCCAGCTCTGCAATGCCAGCTGGATCCAATCGTATTGGCTCTGCCTTTCCATTGGACTAATTCAGTGGCGTGGAGAGGGGGGATTTGCTGCTTGGGTAACAACATATCCTCCATAACAATCCAACCCAGGCTTTTGTGCTTCGCATGAAGCGTATGCAGCGCCGAGCACGATACCATAGACTCTCAAGACTGACGGAGGCCTCCTATTATTATTATTATTATTATTATTATTATTATTATTATTATTATTATTATTATTATCCATAAATACACAGTGAACAATTTTGTGCTGGTTTCATTCACATCACCAGTCGGACCCTTCCCAAGAGTCGAGGACTGTGTGATGTAGCGGCGTATAATTCGTGCTTATCCCAGAAGAGCGGCTTTCTGCAGTTGGCAGAGTGATATTTTGTCAATGCCAATAGTTTTCAGTTGCCTGCCAAGGTCTTTCGGCACTGCACCCAGTGTGCCAATTACCGTTGGAACCACCTTCACTGGCTTACACCAGATACGCTGTAATTATTATTATTATTATTATTATTATTATTATTATTATTATTATTATTATTATTATTATTAAAGCTTCTTTGTACCTTTATAACTAATATTTTTCTATGCTGGGAAAACTCCCAACACATGTGCTAGCAGCAGTGGAGAACATCAATGTGCTCTACAAACATGACATGGGCACATTGTGTATATATCGTTTCCCTACACAGGGAAGATTTCAATGTAAGGAAAAATGTCAAGCACAAACCAGAGCTGTGTGTCACCATAGGTGATGACAGGTACTTTTGCTACGCCTACCTAAGATATGTGCAAGTAATGTAATTCTCCATCAGTGTAAAGTTACAGGGTAACACTCAAAGACAGGTGGTGCACAAGCATATTGAGTATAGAAACCAGCAGTTGTGTGGCCTGACTCTCTCTGTTGGTGTACACTGCAGGGACACATCCTGAAGAAGGGGCTGTTATCTTAAACTCTGCCACAAAAGGAAATGTACAATGCCACTTTTGGTTTGGAGTTCTGCATATGAAATGCCGCCTGGCTCCAATGTAAAAATAGTGCAGAGAGAAATCTCAGCATGCGTTGCCCCAATCACATGGGGTAATTCATGTTTTATTGAATCCAGTCCTAAAACATAAAGCATTAGTTGATTATGTGTAACCAAATGATGTTAGATGTCCATGGGCAATTATAATAAAATATTAAAAGCTGTTTCATAGCCTAGGAGGAAACAAAAAAAGAGAGATACAAATATACAGGCATATACTTTTGATTTAGTTGCTTCAATTTCCCTTTTTGGACATTAAAAATGCATATAAGAAATGTCATCTCCTTTTCAAGGGATATGAAGCTAATCTTTTTTTTTTTCTTCTTTTTTATAGGGGGAAAAAGATCAAGTTAACCAAAGTGTGGCTGAGTTGGAAAAAGTCACAAGAAGTTTCTGCTGCTAACTACTTGCATTTAAATGGAGTGGCACTCTCCAGTTCTGCTTTTAATAATAATAAATGCAGAACCTTATTAATATCACCTCTGGAAATAAATAACTCTGGTGCAGAGTCTCTCAAAAACAGCTTGCTTAATAAAGACTAAATTATTCTTTAGGTTAGCTAATAGAAGTGGCCATGGTTACGAAATTAATCAGTCCCTTCTATTACAGCAAATTGGTGAAGATTCTATTGACATGTCTTCATCTGCATGTCTCATCAGAGGTGTCCGTGCCATTTAGCTACAAAACCCCAGAGGGTTTATTCTTCACAGAATCTTATAATACTTCAATTAAGGGACACCAAGCTGCCAGCCAGACAGCCAAGCGTTTATTTCTTGATGACTCCTTAAGTTGTGCCACAGGCCTATCATTAAGAGAATATTTTTCACAGCATGTTGCAAAGATCCTCGCGCCATTAAGAGGAATTGAAAAAGCATCCAATTTGTTGTTTCCACCTAACACAGATATTTTTCATTGCTGGAGCAGCCATTAAAAACAATCTGTTTTATTGCCTTCTGAAAAGATCACAGGAAGTACACACAGTGATTTATTTCAGGGATGACAATAGTATTAAAAGCACCATGAATCTGTAGGATTTGGAATAAATATTCAGGGAAACAAAACATCAAGGAAGTTTGGTTTTTATTGGTATTCATTTATCATGTGCCACACTCAGTCGAGTTTTAATGACATTCAGAGCTGGCCCAAGATATTTAGGCGCCTAAGATGAACAATCCAAATGCAACCTCCCACAATGTATAGACAAATTAAGACAAGGCACATTACCCACCACAGGCAAGAATGAAGCAGCAGAGACTGACTTGGATTAAAGGGCCACTTTATTAACTAATTAATACAATTATCAACATGGCAAAATTAGAAACTGCTTTCTAATGTCGTGCAGGTAGCTACAAGAATAGAGGGAGAACAAGCCTGACTCAGGGCCAACCTTAAGGATGCCCCTCAATGTCAACCTGAAGGTTGAGGCAGCTGGATGCTCAGCCAGCCAGTTGTCCAGCTGACTTCGCCTAATTTCCAGGCCAAGGACTAGCCAACCAGCACCTAGATCCGGGTAGGCATCAATAGGTCTGCTCTGGCTTACCCTGACCCTTGCTACCTCAGGCTGAACACCGAGGCCTATCCTGCTTAACCCTGCATGATGCCTGCCACATGGGGAGCTAGCCTAAAGCTTAGCTCCACTGCCCCATTAAAGACAGGAAAGCAGCCCCTGAACTAGCTCAGTAATAAAAAATTCAAGGGTTGAGGAGAAAGATGCACCTCTGTCCGGAAAAAGATAACTCGGGTTGCCACCAAACTATGTGGGGATGCCTAATAACTTGACCCCCAATGCTGACCACAAACTGGGTCATATAAGCATTAACCCGCTTACACACCCCATCTACTCTCTGTATGCTTTTGGCCCCTCTCCAAGCTGAAACGTTGACCTAGGTTCAGCAGCCAGTAGCAGGAATCAAGGAAGACACCAAGCATGTAGATGAGCAGGAATCAATGAAGACATCAAACGACAGTGCAATAAAATGGGGGGGGGGGTTAAGCCCTGAAGTGGGCTGCAAGTCAGAGAAAAAAGGGGGGAAGGCAAAGGGTGACCAGTAGGCTCAAAATAGTCTCCACAAAGACCCTCACAGTGGGCAGACTATGATGACTACACTTTAGTGCAGATACCAATATGGGGGAAGGGCAGGTAGCACCAGATCCCCAAGACCTAATGGCCAGAAAATAAAAAAATGTCTTTTAATTTTAAATTATTTTTTTAAAAGTATGAGCAGGGGCAAATACCACCTATCCCCAGACCCAAATGAGCAGATATAAGTGGGGGTGAATGGGTGGATAGCACTGCTCCCTGATGTGCCCTGAGCCTCCTACTGAGCCACAATACCTCCTAACTGCCAGGAATATGGGGAACAGAGCACACAAAATGGCGCTGGCTGCCTCAAAACGGCGAATGCTACCGACCAGTGGCTTCAGCACACTGGTGGGGAGCGCCAGCCACCTGCAAAAGCCTGAGAAAGGAGAAAAACCAACCCCCAGGGCACACTGGAGCTGCTGCACAATGCACCTGCAGCTCTCTGGCCAGCTGTGCAATGCTGCTTCATGCCCCTGCACTCATCACCCCAATCTCTGGGGAGAGTACACTGTTGGGCTCCCAACAGGCTGGCACTGCTCTGAGAACGCTTTGGGTGGTCTGTGCCTGCTGCTGCTGAAGGGGAAGGAGCGTCTAGAGAGAGCTCCTCTCCCAATGCAGCATGAAGCCAGAATGAGCCCTGGGCTGTGTGCAACCTAGGGCAGGCTGTCAGGCGCGGCCCCCTTTGGCCGGCAGCAGCCAATAGACTGTTGCCACCTGTCTCTGCCTGCTCCCCAGCTGGGGAGGGGGTAAAATGCGCCAACTTCAATCTGGCGAGTCTGCCTGCAGAAGCCTCATTGTCTTGAATATGACCTCCAATTCATTCCATTTAGCACAAGAGAATTTCTCCATGGTTTATGACCATGGCTTCATTCTGCCATTTTCTACTCCGCTATCTTGATCTGGTTCACCTGACCTTGTGGAAAGTTTGCCTCTCCTGACAGCCAACATCAATCATGTTGGAAAGTCCAAGAAAATGCCTTTATTTATGAATTGAAATTGGTGTAAAAAAATCAAACAATGATAAAATCACAATGGCTAATACACAATTATTTACTAAAATATGATACCAAGACTGCAATCCTGTACACTTTTTCCAGGTAAAAATACCTATTGAATACAGTGGGACCAGTGATGGGCCCGGCCTGGCCCAACATCCAGTTCGCTGGAAGTAGGCGGACCAGGCTGGGGTCAGGGGGTGGGGCCAGGGTCAGGGGCAGGGCCAGGGGAGGGTCAGGGCTGGGGCCTGGGAGGGCACGCCACCCACCCCAGCATGCTGCGGGTGCGGGTGGGCATGGCGAGGGGCAGGCCCCAACCTCAGTGCCCTGTGCATGTGCAAACCCCAGCACATGTGCAGTGCATCTCTGGAGGAGATGCACTGTGCATGCGCCAAGGTTGGCGCGCTTGCAGTGCGTCTCCTCCAGCTGGAGGAGACACACTGCGCATGTGCAAAACCTAGCGCATGCGCACTGTGTCTCCTGGAGGAGATGCACTGCGCATGCGCCGAGGTTGCGCAGTGCGTCTTCTGCAGCTGGAGGAGATGCACTGCGTGCATGCTGAGGTCGCAGTGCGTCTCCTCCCCAGCGTGCCGAACCAGTACGCTGGGTTTTCTGCCCCCCCCCATTGCTACCGGATTGATAGCGGGGGGGGGGCAAGGGAACAAGCGGTTCGGGCTATCCGGCCCGAACCTGCTTGGGCCCACCACTGAGTGGGATTTACTTCTGATTAGACATGCACAGGATTATGCTGGTAGTAGAGAAAAAGCAGCAGATATAAATTATTTGTGCATAGCCATCACAGAGAACAACCAATCCACCTTCTAAATGAATAATACTAGTGAGTAAAATAACCCGGAGAATGAACCTTTATGTTTGTCTCTGAGAAACTGAGTGACCAATTGCTCTTGCCCTATCTAACCTATTGCATGGTTGTTGTGAAGTTACAGTATGGGAATGCTGGGACCATGCAAGTGATTTTGAGTTCCTTGAAGGAAGAGAGGATAACAGATGACTAAAATACATTGAGGCTAGATGCCTTTAAGAGGGGACTGGACAAATTTCTGGAGAAAAAGTCCAGAAAAAAGTCTGGACTTTTCTGGAGAAAATTTGGAAAAGTCCAAATTTCTGGAGAAAAAGGAGGTTGCAAGCTATAATGGGCATGTGCAACCTCCATATCTAGATGTAGGCTACCTCAGAATGCTAGGGCACCAAGATTCAGGTGTTTCGTTGTCTTGTGTGCTTCCTGGGGCATGTGGTGGGCCAATCTGTGTTACATAGGAAGCTGAACTAGATGGATCTTTGGTCTGATTCAGCAGGACTCTTTAATGTTCATGTTCATATATTCTTAAGATGGCTCTTATCATGTCTCTTACTCTGAATATTCCTCAATGTGACATCCTGGAAATTGCATGCCTTTTGAATTTTGATTCTGTTTTTAATGTAGTCTTATGAAGTGAAGCACCAAAGAAACTGATCTTGCCTTAATTTAAGTTGCTGTTTTATTTCCCATACTAAATTTGTGGGAATGTCAGCATTTATGGTGTTTTTTCTGGGTATGTGCCAACTTAACATTAATTAAATGTTATTGTGATATTTATGCCATCAGTGACATTTTAAAGGATGCTAGGAGGAGGAAGCCAAACAGTATTTATTTTCATTATCAGTTAAAGAAAAAAATTGACTTAAGTTATGATCTTGATTGCAAAGAATATTCTACCTCAGTCATACAACCAGACATTAATTTATAGCCATGGAAGACATGGCCCAAACTCTAAAGCAAACCGAGGGGAGGCATGACCCCCCAGGTCATGTAACATGTCCTGTGCCCTTTAAGGGTTGGGGCAAAGGGAAAGCAGTGACATGATCCCCAGGATCATGCCCCTGCAGGGGAAGGGGGAGCTATGCCTCCAGGATCTGGAGGGTGCAGTGAGCCCTGTGGCACCGGTTCTGAATTAGCTACTGTACAGTGTTTGATTTAGACATATGAATAAACGCTGTTTCATCTTGTCTTCTTGTACCTGTTTAAATAATGCTAATTTGCTATCATGTCTGAACCTGAGGATGTTCTGCCAGGCAAGCGCACCCAGGCTGGATTTTGCCTTCTCCAGGCCCAGCTTCCCCGACAATGAGCTGAAATGCTTCGACCACCCCACTAATGGTACAGTAAATTGCATTTTCTCATTTGGAACAATGTAATAGATTTCTCTACAGAGTGATTTATCATGCAACAATTAGGAGCCCTAGGGAATTAGATGACCATTTAAAATTTTATCAGCTTGTTTCAATAAACTGTTAATGTGACCCTAATGTTTGGGAAGCACTTTAATATAATCAGATTTTAGTGTTCAATCTACTGACATTAATGGCTAACTCATTAATCATGAGATTCTCGCAGAGACCTCCAAGTCTATGCTAAGTTCAGTAGACCACTTCTTATTGTAATAAAAACAACAGGCAGTTTTCCAGGGAGAGAAAAATCTCACTTTTACTGCAAAATATTGTTTCTGTTATACTCCAGCAGCTAACTGAGGTGCCTTTGGGCCAACACAAACCCCTCGTGCCTGCCCAGGAGTGAGACAGAGCATGCACTTGCCTTCCCACACTGCCACAGAAAGTTATGCTAGGTGAGATATGCAGGCCTAAATTGGTTAGGATTGTGTCCTCATGTACATCATAGTATTCCCTTTCCTGCTAGGGAGACCATTCCATGTCCTCCTGCTGCCATCTAAGATGCAGATGGTAGGTTCAAGGAGAAGATCCTATTTTTCTGTGATTCCAATGAAAGGCAAGTCTTTGCCATAAGAGCTCAGATTTGTCCCTTTTCTGGTTGATATATTTACAACAGGTGTTTTTGTTTTTTAATCTGGGCAGGTTGAAATGGTTGAGATTATTTTTGTAGTTTTCCTCTTCTGCTTTCTATCCTGATGTCTCAGATTCTGTCAGTCCATGCAGTCAAACAGGCAGAAGCCACCATCAGCCCAAGAAATATACCATAGTCCCAACTTGCAGAATAATTCATTTTCTATTAGCATTTGCTGAGTGCAAAGAAGAATTACTGGTCCTACACAGTGGAGTAGCTGGAGGGGAGCGGAAGGAACGCTCTGCCCTCGGTACCACCCATGGGAGGGTGACACTCTAGGGGGTGACCAGCATCATGACATTAAGGAACAGAGCAACCCCATCTTGTCATATACTGTAATGTTGGATTTGTATTGAAGAGCAGAATTCAATACAAAAAAGCCGTTTTTGAATATCTTCTTCCTATCTAAATTTATTGCCAAAGAACTAAAACTAAAAAACATGCATTGAATTATATGGGAAAATGAAAGTGCCTCACATTGTGGCTTTACCCACAAGTAGGTGAATATGCCATAATCCATCGGAAAGGGCAAGCTGAGAGGAATCCAAGGACACCAAAATAGTCCTGATTCAATGAAAGCATCCCCCAAAATCACCCCAGAAAATATCCCCTTTAATTGCATTGTCCCTATATAAATTGAAATGGAGCCAGCATATATTTTCTGACCATTATTATTATTAATTTCATGTCTAGCATTATTATCTCTCAGCCTCACCTACCTCAGAGTAGGACAGAAAAGGGGACGGAACTACATACACCACACTGAGTGGTGGAATAAAAGGGTGGTATAAAAATATGAAAATTTTAATACTTTATTAAGTAATTGATACAGATAATAATTAATTAAATGATTTTGTTGTATGATGGTGTAAAAATTTATGGGCCCTGCATGCCAGATGATCTAGCTATACCACTGGTCCTACAACTTCATGAACAGATTTAGTCCAGTCCACAGGTGGGCTGAAGCCGGTTCTCACCGGATCTGTAGAACCGGTTGTTAATTTGGGGCTGACGTTAGCGAACGGGTTGTTAAAGAGGGGGCCGTCATCTTTGAATTGCATGCAAGTGTGTTTGAATTTCTCTTAAAGGGCCTCTGGGTCTGTTTTCCCAGAGGTTCAGCTCCACTCCCTCCTCCCCTTCTGAACCTCCCTCCCCTTCTGAGTGTTGTGAGAATGAGCTTCTCCAGGGCTTTTGGTGGGGGCCGTGCCTGCCTGCCTGCCTTCCTGCCTCCCCAGGTGCCTTTGCAGCCCAGTACTAGGCATGGAGAACTACTCAGTACTATCCAGTGCTACTCAGGAGTAAGCCACACTGTATAGTAGAGGACTGCAGCCTGTGGCCACAATCCTAGCCACACTTTCCTGGGAGCAATTCCCATTGACTATCATGGAATTTTCTTCTGAGTAGCATAGGATTAGGATTTGAGGCTACTTTCCCATCCACACTTTCCTGAGAGTAAGCCCACTGACTATAATGGGACATACTTCTGAGGGGATTGGCAGAGGATTGGATCTCTCCCTCCAGCCCTGTTCCTCCAGCCCTGTCTACTTTCCTGAGAGTAAGCCCACTGACTATAATGGGACTTACTTTTGAGGAGATTGGCAGAGGATTGGATCTCTCCCTCCAGCCCTGTTCCTCCAGCCCTGTCTACTTTCCTGAGAGTAAGCCCACTGTCTATAATGGGACTTTCTACTGAGTATACATGGTTAGGACTGGGCTCTGAGGCTGCAATCCTATCCACACTTACATGGGAGTAAGCCCCACTGACTAGAATGAGATTTACTTCTAAGTAAGCCTGCATAGGATTGGGCTGTAAGGCTAAAATTCTCACCACACAGTTTTGGGAGTAAGCCCCATTGACTTGAATGGTACTTACTTCTGAGTAGACATGATTAGGATTGGGCTCAGACTGCAATCCTATCCACACTGTAGTCCTTTTGCCCCCCACCCCCGAGATCTGCCCACCTCATCCTGCCCCTCTGAGAAATCTCTCCACCTGAAATTTATGGGGAGGTATGGGGGTATATGAGGCAGTATGGGGGGCACCTGAAGAAATAGCCCCAGTTCCCATCCTGCCCTCCCAGGAGCCCAGTCCACTGCCTACTCTGAAATCCTATTAAAGTCAGCAGGTTTTACTCCCCTGTGAGGATAGGAGTGTAGCCTCAAAGCCCAATCATCTGTCTACTCAGAAGTAAGTTCCAATATAATAGTGAAGCTTACTCCCTGGAAAGAAGCTGGTTTCTAAGAGCTTGTAATCCTATGCCTTACTACTCAAAAGTTAATCCCATTTCAATCCATGAAGCTTACTCCCAGGAAAGTGTGCAGAGGAGTGCAGCATTAGAGCCCAATCCTATTCTTGGCTACTCAGAAGTAAGTCCCATTAGAGTCTGTGGAGCTTACTCTCAGGAAAGTGAATAGGATTGGAGCCAGAGGCTGGTTACGAAGAGCTCAGTCCTTTGTTTGACTACTCAGAAGTCCTATTATATTCAATGAAGCTTACTTACAGGAAAGTGTGGACAGGATTGTAGCCTTAAGTAGTGGCTTAGAAGCAAACCTCAACCTGCAGATGGACACCACAGACTCTGGTCCTAAACTGTAGATCAGTGCTTCTCAACCAGTGGTATGAGCACCACCTATGGAACCTGTGGTAGTGTCTGTTGTATTAGGCACCTGGATGCAAGTGTCATATGTGCTCCCTGAGGCAGCTGGTGGGCTGCTGTGTGATTCAGGAAGCTGGACTAGATGGGTCTTTGGTGTGATCCAGTGGAGGCTTTTCTTATGCTTTGATGTTCTTATTTGTGGCACACTTTCCCCCTGAGAGCATAACAAAGTGTAATGCATAGGAATAAATTACACTGAACTCAGGGGCTTAATACTGATTGATGCGGTCAGAAGTGATACAATTTTTTTTTGGTAAACTAAGGGTTAAGGTGGTGTGTCCTCCCCGCCCCGCCCCCTGACCCTGGCCCTGCCCCCTGACCCAGCCTGGCCCCGCCCACTTCCAGAGAACCGGTTGTTGGGGCAGGCTGGGCCCACCACTGGTCCAGTCCAATGTGTGTTTACTCAGAAGTCCCATTATAATCAATGGAGCTTACTCCCAGAAAAGTGTGGATAGCATTGCAGCCAGAGCTGCATAATCTATAGAGCACAGGTGCCAAACTCAAGGCCCACGGCCCAAATATATATATTTTTATTTTGTTTATTAAAGGAAAAGGTTGTTGCACTCTGTTCAAATTCATATTTCTAGTTCTAACATTGTCAGTTAGAGACTGTTCAATAAATAATAAATCTTAAACAATTTGGCCCACAACTTAGACTTTGTTTTAGATTTTGGCCTCTTGTGCTAATTGAGTCTGCGATCCTAACTCTCAGTTAGGTCAGCATAAGCCCTGGCAGAAGTCCTATGCTGACTTGGGAGTGCCACAAAAGTGTCATAAGGCACTTCTGCCCCACTGGGGGAGGATTAGGCCAGTGCAGAAGCATACGCTGGCCTCCCAACACCACCTCACTAGTTAAGTTATGCCAGGTTATATGCCCAGAGTTTAACACCCCTGCTATAGTGGCACATCTCTTTTATCCAGCACTTGTTTTATAGTGACTATTGCAGAAAATATAAAGTGATCAACTGAAATCTGTACCTAAGGCATGGCTGCGAAGATAAGACCATCATATTAGCAGCAAATTACTACATTGTGCACTGATTTTCAATCTTTTAAATCTTGCAGCACTTTGACAAGGCACTAAAATTGTCAAGGCATACCATCAGTTTTTTTCCAACCATCAGTGGTTGAAAATCACGGAAACAGTAAGTGAACGTACTTTGGCTTGACAGGATCACTATAATTTTAATAGAATTCTTGGATATGTTTGTCTTAAAAAATGTTAATCCTGCAAAACCCTTTTGCAGTTCATAGCAGGCAACATTATTTTGTTGAACTGCAGTCTTAGGACTGAACTATGCATGGCAGGTTAAGTCATTAATTATGCATGGCAGGTTAAATGCAAGGCAGGTTAAGTCACTGGTTACAGTAATTCTCTTTGTACATTTGGCGTTACAGGAGTGTAAGAAAAAGACAAAACAGGAAGTAATACTGTATACATACTGGTTGACCATGTCAACGCTCAACTGAACAGAGATATGCCAAGAATATACCTTTTGTAAAGGACATCTCTTCTATAAGAACATCTTATACTACCTAATGGGATCTAGTTTGCATTTCAGCTATGTCTGACAGTAGTGGAAGAATTCATTTTAAAAATTGATTTTTGATAGCTTTGGGTTTCTATAATGATATTGCAATCTAAATTATGTAATGCAATATATAAATTATTCACAGTACTGTCAGGATTGCTTAATGCATATTTAGTTTATTTATAAAACCTGGCTGAGAGACCAACATATTAAATAAGTAACCTGTCAAAAGAGAAAGTATGCAGTATTGACATGATATATATGGGTCAATGAAATGAAAGCAAGTTAGGTCATTATTAGTTCAATACTTTACTCAAAACTGTGTGTGGTTTGACTTTTTATTGCTTTTGAAGGTTCTAAAATGATGCTTATTACATGAATTAAAAATTATCTGGATGGATAAGAGAAATGTGCTCATTGTATCAAAAGAGAAATTTGGCTGACAAATTGAGAAATCAGGGCAGTTGTGATTCAGAGGCCATGTTAAAAGATAACATGAGTTACTAATCCTGATATACTGATATACCTCAAGTTTACAGCCAGATTTTCTCATATTGTTTTATTCATCAGAAAAGATGTAGCTGAAAAAATAATCAGAAAAGTTCCAGTGAGTAGATCCGGATGATCTATTCCAAGATCTGATTGTTAGTTTATCAGCCTGAACCATGATGCATCATCAACAAGAGGAAAACAAAATGGAAGTGATCAGAGGGTGGTGTTAAAAGGTGGATTGCATGGTAGAAATCATTTGGGTTGGTACTCTAACCATTGTATCTTGGAATAGGTAATCCGGATCTACTCATTGGATGTCATTCTGAGCGCAGAGGGCCACCAGCATGGCAGATCCTATGTTTTGTCAAGTGGAGAGGCTAGTTGAAAGGCATGAGAGCTGTAGAAATGATGTGCTTGTTCTGGTCAGCACATAGTTCCCTATGGGTCTCCTCTCAGCTACACTATGGGTGAAATCCACAGTAACTACGGGGAATCCTTGCTCCGGAGAAAGAACAAGTTACTCTGGATCGCAATATGAATTTCCCATAGGTTTTCACCTGCTGGTATAGTAACTACGGGTGCACGTAATGTCTCTTATGTGCTCCCGTAGTTACTTTGGATTGTGCCCTATATCTGCTGCTGGCATAGTGCATGCCAGTGGTTTGGGAGATGTCTGACTTGGGAAAGGTTTCAGGATCCATAAGGCAATGGATTTATTTTGTTCTGCTGTGCTCTTCACTCTGTTGCAGTCTCTGTGCTGGTGGAGTTGTGCCAATAGTAGATCTACATCATGCTAATGCTGCTGTGTAGCTTTCTGACTGTTGCACAGACATATGTGTAGTGTCCATTGGCAGAGAGACACCAATTCTACATTGGTGGGCCTGCCTATGGAGTTGAATTTCTTCTGGTTAAGACTGGACCTTTTACCTATGAAATACTCTGAAAACATGTCAATGGGACTGCAGTGACTAAGTAGTTATTGGCACTGTGCCTATTGATCTGAAGATCGGCAGGTCAGTGGTTTGAGACCTAAGTACTGCATGTCCCAGTTCCTCCCTACCTAGCAGTTCAAAAGCATGCAAATGCAAGCAGATAAATAGGTACCACTTCTGTGGGAAGGCAACCTCCTGATGACAGACCCCTGCAACAGGCCAGCTAGGTATCTCCAGTGTTGTGTCAATCATGGTTTGGATGACACTAATCCCGAACAAGAGTAGCCTGCCATCATATGAGACAAATGCTGAAGTTGCCTTTTTAACTCTGAAAACATGTCACAACAGATCTGTGAAATGGGTCCACATTTAGGCGACCATAACAGGCACAAGGTAAACCACTGAAAAACACTCCTCAGGATATTATGCCATAGTTCCAATAATGGAGGAAATCAATCATCCTCACAGCATAGTTCATGAATTTTATGGTTTGGAGTGGTACAGCCAGAATTTAGAGTAAACAAGTACATTGTACAACAGAAGAAGCAGGATGTTGATGAGAAGATATATGTGAAAGTAGAGATGGACTGTGCTCTGGGGAGTCAGAGGAATTTTAATTTAAGCAGTGACTCTTCCTAAAAAAAATCAATCTCATCTATAACAATGGCTTGACTGGGGATTCAAATGATGTATGACTTTGGTGCAATCCTTGACAGTTTTCGTGTGCATTATCTGCAGTCCATCATGGAATAATGTGTCACATTAGCTGCTTGAGCCTTCCTGGATGATTTAGGGGACTTCATTTGTAGAGCAGAGTATTTTGAACTACTTTGGTCAAATGGCTTCAGGATTGCACTCCATATGATTCCAACTCATTGCATGAGAAGAAGAAAGCATTTTGTCCACAGGGGTGTGGTATTGATTGAACAGGAAGGAAACTGTCACCGGGTCCTTCGTGGCTGGGTACTCGTATAAAGGTATAATTTTTTACACTGTATTCCTCTAAAACCATAATAAGTGAGGACAAAACAACTAAATTGGAAGTGCAAAATCAGATGCTCCCTTGGAATAGGTCACCTCAAAATTACAACATTTTTCTAAATAGGATTAATATGATTAACAAATCTTGCTTGATGATGTACATAATATATAACACCATGATGACAAAGCTAAATCAGGTGGCAACCACAGTAATAGAGAAGGAGCTCTCTTGTTCATGTGAATACCTACAATATCCCTAGGAATACCTACAAAATCCCTATAAGAATACCTACAAAATCTCTAGGAATTTGTATAGGAATTTACTCCATAGTTCCTCCTACAAATACGGATAAGTCTCTTCGTAAAACAAAACAAGAAAAGGAACACTTGTTTTACAAGTGTGTTTGCTACACAGACAATAATTTTTTTCTACGAGGTATTTAAGTAGTGCCCATTGTGCTTGCATTAGGAGGTATGCAAATAAAATCAGTTTAACAGGTGATCTTTCATTTGAAACTGGACTGGTCTAATGCAGTGGTTCCCAAACTTCACAGGGAAGTTGGGAACCACGTTAAGTAGTTCATATAATCATAGAGTTGGAAAGGATGTAGTAGGTCATCTAATCCAACCCCCTGCCTGTATCAGAAAATCCTCCTAGTGCATCTCCAACAGGTGGTCATTGAGCCTCCGCTTGAAGATCTCCAGTGAGGGAGACTCCTCCATCTCGCTTGGCAATTGTCGAACTGCAATCACCATCAGGAATTTTCTCGGCAGTAGGAAGGGAGTACGCTCCTAACCAATGGGGTGCAGTCCTCCCTGGAGGCCGGACTTTGTCCAAGTTCTCTTTCCTGGGAGGGTACCCAGGAGCTTCCCAGTCTCGTCCGGCCTCGTGAAGCATCTGGACGTGTGTCCAGGGAGCTCTAGGCTCCCTCTTCTCCTTCAAATTCTTTCTTTCTCTCTCTCTTTCTCTCTCTCTCTATCTCCCCTCTCTTCTTCTCCTTCTTACGCTGGGCCTCAGTCCTTCCCCCCTCTGGAGTCAGGAGGGGAAGTCTGCTGAGGGACCTTTCATCGCTGCTGAGGGGCACACAGAGGAGGAGAGGAATGCAGCAGCCTCTCCTGGCGGTGGGCACCCCACTGAGCCAGCACACCTGCCTGGGAGGCTTCTAGGCAACCGCAGGTTAGCACCTGGTATCTGATCAGCGCTTCCCTGGGTCAGCCAGCGCAGCCACGTGGGAGGCTTCTACGCGGCCACAGGGTAGTGCCTGGTATCCGATCAGCGCTTCCCTGGGTCATCCAGTGCAGCCACGTGGGAGGCTTCTATGCGGCCGCAGGGTAGTGCCCGATATCCGATCAGCGCTTCCCTGGGTCATCCAGTGCAGTCACGTGGGAGGCTTCTACGCGGCCGCAGGGTAGTGCCCGGTATCCGATCAGCTCTTCCCTGGGTCAGCCTCAGCCATGCAGAGGATGCGAGAGGGAGAGACCTGTGGTGTTTTGGCGCCATCAGCAGCCCGTTTCCCTGCGCGGTGGCCATTTTGAGTGGGTCCACCGTCGCAGGCGCCATTTTGAGGTATGGCTGAATGCAGCTGCTTCCTGCACAGCAGCCACTTTGCCTGGGCCTCTGACTGTGGGCACCATCTTGTCAAGGGTAAGATCCCCTTTTTGTACTGCTGAGCCATGGGGACAAGGCTGTGGGGGCAGCAGGCCCCAGGGGCTTTTAAAAAGGCACCACATATAGCCTCTCAGGACCGATTGAAGAGGCTGTGAAGGGAGCTCTCAAGGAGCAATTACAGGAGGTTTTGGCCTTCCTCCCAAGCAGCAGACCAACCACAAAAGGAAAGTGGGAAAGGTCACCTTCCCCATGCACCAAATCCAAATTTTTGGTATGTGAACACAGGGCCAGAGGCTGTGATTCCCTCATGTAAGGGGTCTGGGCTGTGCTCAGGTGAATTGTACCTCAGGGTGCTCATTGGGATGTTGATGTCAAGGCTGACAAATGATTGATCTTGAGATACTGGCTGTTACAAACGTTCAGGGGGAGTCTTGCCTGCATCTAGAGCTAAGACTTATCCACAAAGGCCCCCCAAACCCCAGGTGGTCCCCTTTCCTGAGGCTTTGGAGCGTGTCTTTCCTTCAGAATGGGAAAACATCAATCATCCCAAACACCATAAGATACTGGTCAAACTTTACACCCTGCCAGACCCAGTAATAAAAAACTGAGGATACTAGTAGTAGCCATGTCTTTGAGTACCAACTTGCCCTCTGAGGGGAAGTCTGGACTCAAGGAAGCATATGACGAAAGAACAGAGACTGCCCTTAGGAGAAGCCATGGCCGTGACTAATAAAAGTATTAGAGGTGGATTCAGCCTAAAATACTTCAAGAGAAGGCTTCTCAGTCTACTTTCAGGGGACTCTCCTATTTTCCTGGGCAGAATCCCTGTCTCTCAAGAGGCCCAGGCACATGTGACATGGTGGGTCCAGAACCTTCTGGGGAAAAGCTGTGACAGAAAGATTATGCCCTGCAGCAGAACCTCCACAGGAGCAGTTTGCTGGATTCTTGAGTTAAGAGATCCATAAGGCCTCTGTTGCCTTTTACATATTCCTCCCACTCCCCCAGCCTTTGGAGCTGGGGAACTGCCACCCTCAAATCACTGTTCCTCATTTATAGGGTCGTCTAAACATAAGGCTTCCCACAGACTCATGAAGTCAGGCTCCTCTAAGGTTTCCTAAGGGACAAAACCTCAGGGGAAGGTAACTGGTGTGTATAACATCTTAGATATGCCTTTTTCTTTCCTGTGGAAAAGTTCCTTACATTATTGTCCAAGGTAATCATATCTCTTAACCTACTGCACAGCAGAGGAACTGTTTGAGAAACTGGCCTAAACCAGCTCAGACTGGCTGAGACTTGCTCTGAATGTATCAAGACTCATGCAACACTGCTTTGCAATAATGGTTTCCCTCCTTTTTAGTTCCAAGGTTTAGCCTATTACTTCTTCCACCAAGCTAACAAAGCCAGTGGTTGAAGTTTTTGTCTCTCCAGGGCATTCCTAAGATGGCAGAAGTTCCCTTCTCTGATACAATTGCATCTATCATGGAAACAGAAGGAACAGTGTCTGCACCAGGGGAGCACATGCCAAGATGGCCGGTAAGCTTTGTGATTTACCTCAGGAAACTTTGGCCATTGCAGATTTCCAAAGTAGAAGTCCTGGTGGTTGCACTGTCTTCCAGAAGGCCCTGAAGACACTTATGATATGAGAGTTGGAGTAACAATGAGAAAGTGTAAAAGCTTCTTATTTGGGCTCCAGACTTTGGTTTCTGATTTCCATGTCCAAAGTTGTGAATTACATGGAGGAGACTGTATTGGTGTATTGGGCTTGAAGCTCTAGCTAGAAAAGGTTACTCTAAAAAGATCGTGGACACCCTGTTGGCCTTGAAAAGGGAGTCCACTGTTAAAAACACTTGGAAAAATTTCCAAGTTAATAGCACTTGGAAAAATTTTTGTTTCTGGTGCAAAAGTAAGAGTTACCTACTGTTCCAAGTTAGAACCAAACAGATTTTAGAGTTCTTGCAGGACGGACTCGATAAGGGGCTCAGCACCAACACTCTGAAGCGTCAAGTGGCGGCCTTGAAGAGTACTCTGGGTGCGACCAGTGGCATTGAACCATTCTCACATATGTTGTTTTCTGGCAGGGGTAAGTCAACTCAACAGTACACAGATTCCCCTCATGGGATCTCCACCTGGTTCTCACCGCTCTGACCAAGTCCCCTTTCGAGCCTCTGGCTATAGTTGATCTTAAGTTTTTAACTTTGAAAACTTGTTTTCTGGTTTCAGCCATATCTGCCCGCAGGGTGTCTGAGTTGGGGGCCTTATCAGTCAATACCAACTTGTGTATTTTTCACAATGATAAGGTAGTTCTTAGAACAGACCCCTCATTTATACCCAAAGTCAATTCATGGTATCATAGGGCTCAGGAGCTGGTTATACTATCCTTCTGTCCGTATCCCAAGTCACCTGCGGAGGCATTCTGGCATAAGTTAGACGCCAGAAGAGCCCTTAAGTATTACGTGGACAGGACTAAGGAGGTACACAAGACAGATTGTCTGTTTGTACTCTTTAAGGGTACTAAATCTGGGAAGTGCGCCTCTCTTTTGAGGCTGGCTAATTGGCTTCGGGAAGCGATAGTTCTGGCATATCCGTCCTCTGGAAGAACTCCTCCTGCTGGCATTACTACCCATTAAATTCGTAGTGCAGCGACCACAGCTGCCTTTGAGGGGGTGGCCTCTCTGGAATCAATCTGCAGAGCGGCCACATGGTCTATTCCCTCAACCTTTACAAAACATTACAGGATTGATCAGGCTGCCTCGGCAGATGTGGCCTTTGGCAGGAGGGTGTTACAAAAAGTGGTGGCACCTTAGGATCCTCGGATCTACCCACCCTGCTGGGGGATGGATACTGCTTGGCTATATCCCATTGGTTAGGAGCGTTCTCCCTTCCTACTGCCGAGAAAAGTGGAGTTCTTACCTGTAACACTCCTATTCTCGGTGGAGGAAGGGAGAACGCTCCGCTCGCCTCAAATTAGATCCTCGCCCCTGGAGTGTCTCCTGATTCCGTTGGTGGGGTTCTGATGCCAGAAGCAGGGGTACCTGTTTCTCCTGTTGTGCTTTCTTTTGCTAACCTTTGTTCTCTCAGCATGGTTCCCAGAGAGGCTGTCTGCAAAGGTGGAGGGTTTCTTTCTCCGGGTCTTCTCGGCTTTTATAGACTGGGAAGCTCCTGGGTACCCTCCCAGGAAGGAGAACTTGGACAAAGTCCGGCCTTCAGGGAGGACTGCACCCCATTGGTTAGGAGCGTTCTCCCTTCCTCCACTGAGAATAGGAGTGTCACAGGTAAGAACTCCACTTTTCTCCTGATATCTAACAGGAATCTCCTTTCTTGCAGTTTTGTACCATTGGTTCTCATTCTACTTTCAGAGGCAGCTGTGAACAAATGTGCAGTTGTGGGGGAGGTGTAAAGGCAGCGACACAAATGTCAGGATTGTAACACTACCAGGGAAAAAGAAAGGTTTAAACTTTCTGTCAACTGCATCACAAATTTCTTTAAAGTTATATGCACATATAACATGGGTTACTTTTTGTGATGGGTGGCATTTTTAAGTCTTAAAATGAAAGGACGGTACAAATCATGAATAGAATCTGCTCCACTTCTTTAGGAAATGTTAGACTGTTCAACATCCATGTTCTTAACAAGTAAATAACACATTCTTTGGCTACATTATGACCAGATTATATCTATTAGTTACTGCTGTGCACCATGTAAATCTCCAGATTCCCTTGAGAGATGAGAAAATCATTTCAGACTTCAATAACTAACAATCAGTTATTGCTCTGGGCAATAATAAAGCTGAATGCAATTACCCAAAGTGAAGTTAGCAGTGTAACAAATGAAACACAGATTTCTCTTTCTCTCTCTTTCTTTCTCTCTCAAAATAAATGTAGCATCTCATCATACATTTCTGCATCGTGGAACTGTGGCTTATAAAAATGCATTCTTTGAACACTCTGAGGTTTGAAATATACATGATTAAACTTACAGAATGTTGTTTGCTATGATATCACATGCCTGATTAGCACTCAGGAATGAAAGACGATGGGCTATAAAACTGCAACAGTAAAAACATCAGTGGTGGGCTCTAGCAGGTTCGCACCTACTCTATAGAACCGGTTCTTAACGAGAGATAGGACATATAAAGTTTAAAAATAGCCATTTAAAAGTGGCTGCCAGATGGGCAGAGAACCGATTCTTAAATTTTTTGAAGCCCATCACTGAAAAACATCCATTCTCAAAAAGTAGACATCTTTAAACACTGTACACTTCTGCCTGAAGCACCTTTCCTATTTATAAGGACAACAGAAATTATACTGTATTCACAGATATATACAACTAGAAAAAATAATAGTGTTCAAAGAATGACATAATAATTTCCACATGCCCAAAGGGATTTGGGACTTGTTTTATGGGGTTTTTTTAGGATTCAAAGAAAAAGTAACAAAATCCTACTGGGCATATAAAGTCAGTCTCTCTCTCTCTCTCTCTCTCTCTCTCTCTCTCTCTCTCTCTCTCTCTGGCATTTTTCTCCTATGCAAATTAGAATAAAAACTGTATTATTCATATGTTCTGCAAACCCCTTAGTTTCAAACAATTATATTTTTGGATTGATGTTATCTGTCCCTCTGGGAGTCAATCTTGGCAAAAATAGAGGTGTGCATAATATTCTGCGCCAAAATATCATAGCTACTTCTCTGTTACAAAGTCTTGCTTGCATAATTCTATTATGCAAATCTAGGTCTAGCTTTTTTGGTTATAAAGTATGCCTTTTTAAAATAAAGTTTCATGACTTGGAAATATTTTACAAGTTATGTTAACTGAGTGTACTGTTATGCAAATGTTGATAACACAGAAGCCCTGCCATGGGAAAATAAAGCAGACCTCCATCAGTCTTGAAAGACTATGGTATCGTGCTCTGTGCTGCATACGCTGCATGCGAAGCATGAAAGCCTGGGTTGGATTGTTATGGAGGATAGGCTGTTACCCAAGCAGCAAATCCCCCCTCTCCATGCCACTGAATTAGTCCAATGGAAAGGCAGAGCCAATACGATTGGATCCAGCTGGCGTCGCAGAGCTGGGCTAAGGACAGGAGCTCACTCTGTCTTGTGTGGCCGATCCTGGTATTGAAGCCTGGCCTTCTGGTTAACAGGCAGTGTCTTAACTGCTTGCGCCACCCACAGCCCTTGGGAAAATAACAGTTTTGATATCCTCTAAAGTTCTGATTTTTGTCCAGTTCAATGAGGACTCTTGCATGTCAACATAACTATGCAAATAGATACCTTCTGATAGTCTTCATTAGGAGTGGGAGAATGATGGATGAATTAACTTGAAGATGGTAAATAATCTGTAATGATTTGGGCTATTTAACTACTATTTTAAATCAAGCCATACATTTAGAAGTCATACTAACATACAAGAGTGTTCAGCTTTGGATTGAAATCAGAACATTCTTAGACTAAATTTTTAGTGTTGAATATTAATTTTGTAGTCTGAAATTCCTTGACTTTCATGTATTTCCTCTTTATCAGATTCACAACAGGTTTTAGTTATTCTGTCATAGCCTTTCCAAACAGAAGGATAATTTCCCAGTAGAAGAAAAATTCTGCTTCAGCTCCTCTGAAAATGCATTTTAATTTATGCACACGTTTCAGCTTCAAATAAAGAGTGTTCCAAAGTATAGATTCTACATATAAATTAAACTAGTTCTACTGCAGTTCTTGAGAAAATGCATTTGTGCCTGAAGAGGGAAAAATAAAAGATTGGCATTGGTTTTTTGGTTTAAGAAACAGATTCCAGAGATTCAGACCTGTTAATCCATTGCAACAAAAACAAAAATTAATATTGTGGCACCTTGAGGACCAAAAAATGTATTGCATTTATAGGCTCAATTTTAATTTCAAAAGTGGTTTTTTCGTTGGCTGTTATTCTAATTTTCATTTCCATTGTGATTATATATATATATATATATATATATATATATATATATATATATATATATATATATATATATATATATATATATCTCCCCCTTTCTTCTTAAGAAGGATACCCAAGGATATCCAGGAGCCAGTGACATACATACCTACAGTCAGAACAGCACTAAGATACTGATATCCTGGATATTGAAGCATTGATAATTCTAATGACTCGTGCCTGAGTTTCTTAGCATTGTCATCCCTGATAACAGCATGTTGGCTTTATCTCCCGACAAGTGCGATATATGGATTGGGGTCAGTAAATCAATCAGTGAACCTCATCCCGCTGTATTTCTCAGAACTAGCGTGCTCCATCACTTGTGCTGCCTTGTACCTGTAATATGGAGTTATTCCTGTGGCAATGGAAATGCATTTGGTCAAAAAGCACATGACAGCCTCAAGCCACAGACTGAATCAACACAAAGTTGGTTGGACAAAAGCAATGTTTATCTCAGAAACTCCCCCTTCACTTAAGTTTCACGTTATTCTCATGAAAAAGCTGACAGCAATGTATCCCATATGCACACTGAATTAAAAAAAAATAATATTAAGGTGATGTTCTTACAAATGTTCTTAAGAATGAGGTTACCAGGAAATAGAGCAAGATTTGATGTTGTGGAACAGAATATTATGTACACCTTTTCTGCCAAGATTGAATCCCAGAATGACTGACAATTAAAATCCACAGATACATGCAATGTTGTAAGGATACATGGGGGGGTGTCTATGGCAATCTCTTCTGGTCTGTGACAGCTGAAGACACAGTCCGGGTTCCAACTCCTTCCCTTAAGGAGGGAGCTGTTGCTACATATGGGCTCAGGGTCTGGCTGAAGATAAAGATGCCAATCCACAGAAGCAGCCCATCTGCTGCTCTGCACAGCCTTCTGGCCCAGAGTCGTTGGTGATACCATCTAGGTCCAGGCTTTTTCCTCCAGAGACAGGAGGCAGAAGGAGCTACATATGGAGTTGGGATCTGGCGGGTGGTCAAGAGGCAAATCCACAGAAGCAGTCCTTCCTTTGATCTGCAATACAGGGAGATCGATGAACAAATCACAAGCATAAATCCCCATTTTTTCATCAAGTTCACAGGGTGGCATTGGGCATATCAATATCTTTCAGACTCCGCCACCATGTAATATACTGTACAAACAAATATACTGCTCTGAGCTCTTTGCAGAAAAAGCAGGAAAATAATGTAATTATCTGTTTCAAATAGTTCATGTTCTAACAGTACTGTCATTACTGTTGGTTTATTTAACAGCTATGGATATTCTAAATGGACTTCAGAAATTCCAGGCAGACCTGGAAACCAGGGCTATTAAAATGTTTTATAATCTAATATTCAAACTTATTTCCAAGTTCTATTATACTTATTGTTGAAAAGTTAGTAGCTGTTAAAAAGAATAAACAGTCCATAAAAGGAAGAACACATGGGTGAAAGAAACTGCATATGAAATATCCCTGGGTTCTAGAAAAAAAGGTTAAAGAAATTAAATGCTTAGGGAGCAATCCTATATACATTTTCTGAGGAGTGGCACAATGGGATTAAACATAATGGGATTTTTTTAGTAGATATGCACAGACTTGTGCAGTAACATAATATTTCCTCTCACCCACCAAATAGACTCCAGAAAGGGTTGTGGATGTTAAATGGGTCACTTTATTTAAATTATACAAGCAGCAAAGTATCACATGTCTGGGGATAAACCCTATCCGAAGCATGTGGGTGTTAAGCAGGGGAAACAGTCCTTGCTGTCTACCTACACTTGGTTCTCATGGGGTAAACCACCCGAATCAATTTAGCAAATCAACTAAGGTGACCTGTCTACGTTGTCCCCGAGAGGTCAAGGAAGCAGGCAGATTGGCTGGCAGGACAGACATTGCCACACCTCCCAATACCAGCTCTGGGGTACTGCCCTACAGTAGAGACCTACAGACATCCTGGAACCAGACAAGCAACATGTAAGTGGACTGATGTCACCCCAAGGTCTTGCTGCCTTGGATGGACACCAAAGATGTCCTTACCTATCTACTTGCATGCTTTCACACCAAAGCAACCAATGAACAACATTTATAACTTGAACTGAGAAACCCCATCTCTGTCCATTACATCAGTCTGGGGTAGGTGAAAAAACTGCTCTTCTGGGCCAATCTGAGCAGCAAAAATTCCTACTCATCCCAATAACTGGCGACTAACTAGTCTTCAGTCTAACTAGACTGAAGGTGGGAGGGAGGGCAAACTGTTTGCCACTGGAATCATGGGCTTCTGACCGTGCTCTCTGTCCAATGGCCAGAAATCTCATCCGTTTTTAAACCAACTAATCGTCTAGTAGGAACACTTCTGGTTGCAGTGGGCAGGTGAGGCAACTGGGTGTTCGCATAGCTGCATGAACACTTTTAATTGTTAGGTTACACAAAGTCGGTGCAGATAATAAGATTAGGTGTCAAAGTCTCATGCTACAGCTTTTTTAGTGTGCCATGCAAGCCATTTAATTATTTTTACTTAGCTTCAGAGGAAGGAAATAACTTTATGTTAGATTTTAAGGGATTTAATTAGGAATGAAATCTTTAATTGATTAAACAGTTAGAATTCCTCTTATAAAATGGCACCTGCTGCAACACGCACATGCACCATCTAAAAAACACAGTATGCTGCTTCTCCAAGACTATTGTTTGTCATATGCTAATTTGATTAATTGGCTAAGATTCCTTTAATCAGGTGACAGTTCTAGTTTTAAGAGTAAGCGAAGCACAACAAGGTGTTCAGTCAGCCAGGTGCATAGCAGCAGGGAAGATCAATTCATGTTGGACCACTCAGAAGGCTGACCTTCATTTTGCTCTCAAGACAAGGTGATCACCAACTTCACTTTCTGAAGGGTAAAAGTAATTGTATGCATCTTACTGTGTAGACTTTCATCACCTTGCTGTGTGCGGGATGGCCCTTGGCCAAGCCTTTGCTAGACAGTCTTTCCACTGACATTGCAAGGCTTTGAATATGGCTCTAAAACACAATTCTGTAAGCAATGGCATGAAGATGCAAAGGAAAAATAAATTAAACACATCTTCCAGTGACACAAGTCTCATGAAGAATTAACTGGGATAAGCACTTATTCTATCTGGTATGCAGACGACCTGAAGAATACAGACAAAAATAATAATTAAAACATAGCTTCTTGCTGAGATGAAACTTTCAAGAGTCTCAACTGTGTTGAGATTATGGTTTCTCTGTTTTTGCATTTAGGAGCATAATTATGTCCCTGAGGCAGCAGGAGCTAGTGCTTGTCATCTTCCATTTCCCCCTCCAAAAGAAGATTAATTTCTTTACATAGAAATCCAAAAGTTGACGCCAGAGCAATAATAATAAATGTAAACAAAACCTTTTATTTTTTTCAAATTGCAGAATGCATAATTTAATGGCACAGTCACATAAATAATGAAAACACCACATATACTTTAGACAATTAAGGGTAAAGCTGAAAGGTAACATTTAATGAAGTATTGACTCACTATGTCAACAAAATGATGGCAGACATCTGTATGGATGATAGCATTTAGCAAAATGCTATAAAATCAATAGGAAGAAAGTGGTGGTGCGTGGGTGAGCAGCAGACATTATTGCTCAGAGTTGGAGTAATGGAATATGGAGCCTCTTGTCCTTAGCTCTCCAATGAAGAGGCCAAGGTGACTGAACATGGCGACTTCCTGATGCCTATGCCCCATGAGCTCATTTTCATATGACTTAAAAGGCAGACAGGTGCTAGCATGATAAAATCAACATGTGCTTCTCCAAATTATCCATAATATTTATCCATAATATTTAAACAAATTATCCATAATATTTAAAGATATATTAGTCTTTTTTCAAACAATAATTGGACTAAATGAAAGCATGTAGGGGAAGAGAGATGAAATCATGATAGGAGGCCTGCCCCACCCTTTGCACATTCATTCAGAGATCAGAAATATGTTTGTATGCATACAACTGTTCAACATGAAGGGCTCTTTCAGTGCTATCAGGAACTCTGGATCTGGTCTAACTATGCAATGAATATTGGTAGGTTGGGACATGATCTGGAACTATAGTCTTGCACCCTTGCTTACAAAAAGGTAAGCAAAGCACCCTTGATCAAGGTAAGCACCCTTGATCAAAAAGGTCTAGTAATGGAAAAAGGTAATACTGAAAGCAGAACAGCACATTTAAAAAAAACATTTATTGGCAATGTTAGAAAATAAGTTGACAGAAAGGGGACTAACCCCCAAACAATTGTAGTTCTCATACCTAGCTTAGGTCTCTAGGTTCTGCCAGTTTGTAATACTTTGACAATGCATGCCTTACTTTGTTGAGCTGAAAGTTGACCTAAAATCCTGTGCATTCTCTCGGCTAAGGAATCATGATAGCAAATACTTCAGTCAGTCATCAAAATACTGGAGGTTCTTTAAGCATTGGTAACTTGGCAGGATTAAAGCAGTTTCATAGAATAACAAATTGCCCAAACCAGTGCTGGATTTACATATAAGCTAAACAAGCTATAGCTTAGGGCCCCACTCTTTTGGGGCCCTCCAAAAAAGTTAAAGGAAAAAAACTGGATGTACAATAAAAAATGAACAGAATAAAACCTACATACAGCAACAATGTTTTGTGTTGTGTAGGCTCCTGTTAGGTCCATAAATTACCATACAGCTTACATTCAACACATAACAGCACAATTTGTTGTTGACAAAGGACAGCCTGACATATAACAGGCCCCATTACCTTCAATAGCTTAGGGCTTCATTAAACCTAAATCCAGCCCTGGCCAAAACCCACATATTAGATAGGTAGATAGATAGTATCTTACAGGATTTTTTAGACTGTTTTAAAATGATGCTGTAGAAGTTATTACAGTACTATACTCCCCTTTTCCCAAAAAAGTGATCCTAGTGGTGGTGTGGATTGCATAAGATCAACATGAAAAAAACTGTCAATCCCTCAGAGCTACAACAGAGGTCAGTTTAGTTCAGCATCTCTTTCAAAGTGCTTTGTGGCATGATGCACTTTTATCCACAGCATGATGGAACATGTTAAATGTACCTGTTAAACATGGAAGTTGGGCTTGGTATATCAGTTTATCTTAAAAGTAAATCTTTGCTTTTCCCACTAGGAAACAGCAGCAAATATTGACTCATATAGGGGAAAGTGAAGGATGGGGGGGGGGGGGACGGTTCCTGGGGCCTGCTCCCTGCAGCAATGGCTCCTACCTGCATAACTCTGTTCTGAATCTGTTCTTTAATCATGGTAGAATGATGTAATGCATTTGTATAAATAATTGTGATAAAGGAACTTGTGTAAGAAATATAGAATAACACCAGTAAAGAAATTGTGGGAGGACGTGTCTAAAAAGGTGATAGAAAATGAGGTCAGAACCTCATAAATTTCAGAATCCAGACAGAAAAAAATTTTTTTGGGAACACAACATGCTATGTATAACAGTGGTCGAGAAGAAACAGGTGATGCTTATTGATATGGCCATTCCCAGGAGATAATCAAATTGAGGAGAAACAATTGGAAAAGACTATGGTGCTGTACCCACATATCCAGGCCTTGTGTCTAATTTCACACTTTCCAGCCCCCTCCATTCTCTTGCATTGACCAAAACTACAAGGTCAAAGACATTAGTTATTCTTGGTGTACCAAAACAGTTCGTTATAAAAAATGCCTTGACAAAACTGTTTCCTAAAGATATTTGTGCCTTGTACCCAATAACTGTAATTGATAAGTGCTTGCCTATGTATGATATGTGTTCTGTCCTAAAAAGTGTTATAAACAACCTGTTTTAATATCCTGGTAGGTCCCAGTGACCCAGGCCCAATTCCCTTTAGTCTAATCTGGCCCCCATAGCAAGGCCAGTGGCTGTAAGCCGGAAAAACAATTGAAGGCCAGGCACAAAACATCCTGGCCATAAAAATACATGTTTTATGCAATTAAGCAATAAGCAATCCTGACAATGCACAGTCTCAAAAGAGTTGGTAACATATTGGTAAAACATTGCAAATTTGCCTTCTGGCCTGCCCATCCACCGCTTGTCGTCATCCCCTGAATCTCTCCCTTGCGCAAAATCTAAGAAACCAGGGTCCAAGCTTTGCTTTCAGTCATTTGTACTCCTCCTCCTTGCTATTTGTACCCTCCTCTCTTAAAACTGTCCTATAAAAGCAATTTCCTAATTGTATATCAGGGCTGGTATAGCCATTCTGGCTTGCCAGTCCCCCTGTACAGGTGGTTAATAAAGGATCTGTGTAGCATTCTTCTGCCGTGTTGGTTGCCTCTCCAAGAACCTGGATAGTGGCCCAAGGGATTGTGGGTTTGACTCTCTCCCATTCGGGTACAGTGCTGTGCCCAAAAAGATGTAGACACGTTGACAAGTGTCAACATATTGTTGAATATGGATTGCAGCTGTGAAACCCTTAGCATGTTTATTAACTGGAAAAGATAACAAAAATAGGAAGACCTTGAAATGGAAATACACTGACTAAGAGGAAAGAAAACAACCCCCACTCTATTGTCTTTGGTGGACTGGGCGCAATCCCCAAGACTCTTAAGATATATCTAGCCAATATATTGGTATGCATTGACAATATTAACAGTTGAACAAATGCAAAAAGCACAAGCCACAATCTAGTAATATAAAAATTATATGGAGGTAACTTACAGTTTTTAAACTTTCAGGTAGAATTCAAAATAGTGATTACCCAAGAAACCCTAATTCCAATCTAAATATCTGGTGACGTGACACCACTATAACAATAATCTGATTCTCAGCATATCACACTTTCATGTTATGATTTCCTTGAGAATGTTTCTCCAAGTTTGTCCTCCATCATGTCATTGTGAGTGTGTGTGTGTGTGTGTGTGTGTGTGTGTATGTGCGTGTGTGGCAGGTATCAAAAGGCCCAGCAAACACCACCTCAAGTACCACTTGTGGTACCCATACCACTGGTTGAGATATATTGGAATATACCATGAGCTCGCTCAAACTTTAAGCAATAGCCTCAGCTGTGGAACACTTGGGGAAAAGTGCCACTGAGCATGTGGTGAGAGCCCTTCTGTTATCACACTCACCCATTTTAGGATGTTTACAACTCACAGTTGTGATATATTGGCTGCAATCCTAGCCACACTTTCCTGGGAGTAAGTACTATTGAATACAATGGGACTTACTTCTGAGTAGATATGCTTAGTTAGGATTGTGCTATTAGTCATCCCCTTAACATCTCTAGATGAAATGAAGATATGGTGGGGGGAAGACCTAAAAAACATGCATGTCTACTCTGAAGTAAGCTCCATTATAGTCAATAAGGATTACTCCCAATTAACTGTAGTCTTGCAGCCTGAGAGACCATGTCTACTTAGAACTAAGATCCATTATAGTCAATTAGGCTTACTCCCATGTAACTGTAGAAAGGATTGCAGCCTTAATATGCAATCCTATGCATGTTTCCTCAGAAGGCCCATTAAAATCAATGGGGCTTCCAGTAAAGTGTGCATAGGATTACAGCCTTAGAACCCAACCCTATCCTGCCTCCTCCATTATGCCCCATTATAGCCAATGGGGCTTACTCCCAGGTAACTTTAGATTGTAGGCCAAATCCATGGAGGCTTGGGCTACACATGCAACATGGTGTATGTATACCTTGCCATATGTAGAGGGGAAGTTGTTCTGTTGCAGGTTGAGTTGTATGTTCACTTGTGGGTTGTATGTTGAGATTTATGTTCACTTGTGTGTTGTATGTTCACTTGTAACTTGTATGTTGAGATGCATGTTGTATGTTGAGTTGAATGTTCATTTGTGTGTAATGTGTTGAGCTGTATGTTCACTTGTGTTATATGTTGAGTTGTATGTTCACTTGCATGTTGTATGTTGAGTTGAATGTTCATTTGTGTGTAATGTGTTGAGTTGTATGTTCACTTGTGTTATATGTTGAGTTGTATATTCACTTGCATGTTGTATGTTGAGTTGTATGTTCACTTGTGTTATATGTTGAGTTGTATGTTCACTTGCATGTTGTATGTTGAGTTGTATGTTCACTTGTGTTATATGTTGAGTTGTATGTTCACTTGCATGTTGTATGTTGAGTTGAGTGTTCATTTGTATGTTGTATGTTGAGTTGTATGTTCAGACTAGGCATGGAGAGGCAACAGGTGTTTTGGAGGGGGAATGCTTGTTGGGGGACCACTGTGGAGCCGTCAGTGCCTCAAGGGCTGAGGGAGGCAGTTGTGCATGTCGACAAGGCGGCCCAACCACCTCATCCTCCACGGGACTAGGCGGAGAGGAGGGCCCGTCTCTGCACGGGAGCGGCGAGGGGGCGTCTCCCCAGTCGCCGTGGAGGAAGGAGGCGAGGCGGAGCTGACACGCGTCAGCCTGGTAGGTATGAAGCGCTCTCCGGTGTTGTGGGGGGAGGGGAGAGAATGAGGCGCTCGAGGCTCCCCTCAGCCAACCCCTCCCCCACCGAGGCTCAGGGCGGGCCTCAGGATTAACGGTCGCAACCGTCATCCCCAACTGACAAAGGCCGAGCGATGCGCGCGATCCCGCTCTCCACCCTCCTCTTTGAACAGCCTCTCTCTCCTCATTGGTCGGTTTCGAAGCCCTCTGTTCCGCCATTGGCTGGACTTTCCGTCTATCGAGTGACGTCAAGGTCCGCCTGTGTGTCACTCATGAGGGAGAGCCTGGAAGTGCTATACAGTAGATAGGCAAAAAGGCCGTGTTGCCTAAGGGCAGGAGTGGTACATGCCTTTATGGGAGCTCAGAGGAAGCTCAGTGTATTCCTTTATGGAAGCTCAGTTGAGGGGGTGAGAGAAGAGGGTGTGTGTGAACAGTTAGCAAGGGAATCTTTTAAGGGTCCTGAAGGGGGGGAGAGGGAGTTAATTTCCTCAGCAGCTCACCTGCAGGGTGCTCACCTGTGAGGAGGAGGTAAAGTTCCTCAGCCCCTCACCTGGAGCACCTCACCTGCAGGGGAGGAGATTAAGTTCCACAGACAGCAGCTCACCTGCAGCAGTCTTCCTCAGGTAGCTCACCTGCAGGGTACTCACCTGTGAGGAGAGGGAAGTTGGGGGCATAAAAAGGATTAAAACTGCAATCCTAAACACACTTTCCTGAGAATAAGTCCCATAGAACAGAATGGGAGTTACATATGAGTAGACATGCTAAGAATTGCACCCTAAGTGCCACATTTCATTAAACTCTTTCCCCCTCCAGCAAATAAGAATTGTCATTATACATGTTTTCAAAGAACTCATACCTTTATGGAGAACTTGAAATTAAAAAGTTCTCTTTTGACATATCACTCTGGAATACAAACTAGTTTGCCTGGACTACTGTTTGATTTGGCTGATCACTGTTTTCATGAGGAGACATTCTTGAACAGTTGTGCCCAGAGCATGTGTAGTTTTCTGTAGGATTGTAATGTCTTAGAATAAGAGAGAATCCTTTTTTTATAAACCACCTCAGTCAAGCCACTCTGTTTTTGCAACAAATCCATCAGTCTTGACTTGAAGAACTGCCATAAGACTGTCATGAACTAAAAAAAAATTGTAGGAACCCTACAGCACAACTCCTCTCTGTCCAGTGACACCTTTAACACATGACAACTGGTAGTCACATCCATTCACCAGAAGTATCTCTCCCCAATCTTGTAAATTTGAGAACTGCTGGTAAATTTTGGTAGCAGTGGGGACTTGCAAAGGGATGTGCCGCAATGGTGCCTCAGTAAAGGTGGTAGGTGGTGTCTCCCCTACCTGGGGGATTTTTGGACTTCAAAGAAGGTCCAGAAGACTCATGGCCCCCTCTATGGGTCTCCTTAAGTTTGTTAGCATTCTGATCAAAAGATATTTCTGGGTTTTGCCCAACATTACATACCACTGATCTGTGGTCTACATGAACTGCTGTGTTCCCAAATGAAACTTTACCCATTTAGAATGAATGAAATGAGGTGTTAAGAGTTCTTAGGTAGAGAAAGGGCTCTTAGTTCAGAGTACAGGTGATGAGTATACTACCTTTGAATTATTTATCTCCATCCTTCATTTGAAAACAACCACCATATTGGTGGGACCATGTTAGAACTTGTTCCAATTATGAATTTTAAAGGTTTTTTAAATGAGAAAAGGCTTAAGCCCCTCCATCCTACAATCTGACGGGTAAAGTCCAATCTGCTGCTTCATGTTACCACGTTGTTATTCTGCTGCTCCTGTAGATCAGATCTCATGCTTATCTCTAATAGCCCATGCCTAGGGTGATTGCCTTCCAAAGTGCTTAGAGCTACTTGTGAGGTGTTAAATGGCAGGCATTTGTGACAAATAGTTGTATATTCTCTGTCAAAGAAAGAAACTGCTTTGTGTTGGGTAAGAATTTTTGTTTAAAGTCAAAGTTTGGTGACTTTTTGTCAACATGCCAATATAAACTCAACACATCAGCAGTACCCACCCATCTCCCTCTTATGACCCATACTCGATGACAATGTAAATGAAACGATATGGGAAATGGAAAGAGAAGGAGCAGAAAGGAGGAGCTGAGAGAAGGCAAGATGCATGGAATGCAAAGAACCAGAAGTTAGTAGAGTGCTAAACAGCCCTTTTCTTAACCATTGTGCGTGACAACGTACCACTTTCTTCTAAATGCTTAGAAGAGGTTACTGTGTAACCCATTTCTAAATCTTGGCAGTGTCCTGTAGACTGCAACTTTGTAAAAACAATTATTGTAATAGAAGTGTTTTATAAGCTCTCACTGATTTTGAGAATGTGAGATCTCTGACCTTTATCAGTGGGACTTTCATTTAAATTCTTTCCTTCTGCATCAAAGGAAATAAATGCAAAAGGTGTGTGTATTAAGGATCAAAGAGGGAATTAAACCATTCCCATATCTTGTTTGCTGTTGGTAAATTTAATCACAAGGACAGAAGAAATACTGTAAATGCCTCTAGAAGCTTTTAACTGTATATGTGGAAGAGTGCTGAATTTTTGCATTGTGTAGTAGCAGCAGATGCCTGAGCTCTGCCAGTTTAAGCTTTCAATATTATTTCCAATGGTACAGCTTCTGTATTTGTGCTCAGGCTTATACATAATACTAGCAAAAAGCATACCCGCGCTGTGGGAATAAAATTTCCCTGTATGCCATCTCCCCAAGGTGCATCAAACCCCCATGCCCATCAAACTCCCATGCGCAACATCTCTCCATGTGCAACTTCCCTCTATGCACATCAGTTCCCCTTGCGCATCAGTCCCCTATGTGCATCAGTCCCCATGCGCAACATCCCCCCATGTGCATCAACCCCCCAATGTCCATCACCCCATGCGCATCATCTCCCCATGCACATATTCCCATTTGCAACACCTCTCCATGTGCAGCATCCTCCCCAGTGCAAGCTCTTCCTCTGAACAACTCTCCTCCCCAGTGCACCTGGCACCGCCACCAAATTGGCTGGATGTTGGTCAGTCTTCCATGTCAAGTATAGGACAAAAACACGTTGCACCCCTTTTCAGCCCCTTAAGGGTTAAATTTCTCCACATGTTCTTGGTGGGTGTTCTTTCAATGTAAGGAACACCCTCCCCGAATTTCATGCTTCTAGGTCTGGGGGTTGGGGCAGAATATCCTTCAGTCACCGATTCCTCAATTCAAAGTATAGGGAAGAAAACGCGTTGTGCCCCATTTCACCCCCTTCCGGTTGGAATTTCTGAAAACAGGTTCTTAGTGCAACCCTTGGTCACAGAATTAACACCCACCCCAAATTTCACGCTTCTAGACCTGTCGGTTTTCTCAGGGCATTGATCAGTCAGTCAGTCAGTGACTTTTCTCATATATATGAGAAAATATATATTTTTCTCATATATATATGAGAAAACTATATATAGTTTTCTCACCCTCCGTGGGTGGTGTATGTATGTTATCCACAATCTCGGGTCCTCTACCAGAGAGCGTTTGAGTGTTCTGCGCAGTATCTTAGCTGTTCCTAGCAAAGCCATCTCACTGATGTATTCCTGGATATTCTGGGTTTCATCCAGGATAGTAGTTTTGACGCTTATCAGACCCCGGCCGACCTCTTTCTGACTAGTGTATAGTCTCTGGATGTTAGATTTGGGGTGGAAACCCCCATGCGTTGTGAGGAGCTTCTGGGTCCTCACAGTGGCCACCTCCATTTCTTTCTGTGGCCAGCTTACTATGCCAGCAGGGTATCTGTTGACAGGCAGTGCATATGTATTGATGGCATGTATCTTATTTTTCCCGTTGAACTGGCTTTTCAGGATCTGTCGTATTCTTTGATGGTACTTGGATATTGCTGTCTTCCTTGCCTCCTCTTCATGATTTCCGTGGGATTGTGGGATACCTAGGTACTTATAGTTGGTCTCTACATCTGTTATGTACCCTGTTGGTAGTTCTACCCCACTGGTCTTAACCACTTTTTCTCTCTTTACGATCATTCGGCTGCACTTATCCAGGTGTATCAATGAGTCGATGTCTCGTTCATTCTTTGCATACAGCTTTATATATATATATAAAATTAAAATTTAAAAAAAATAAAATTACTTACTTCTGAGTAGACCTTCTGAGGCTATGCAGTCCTGAGGCTGCAGTCCTTTCCACACTGGCCTGAGACCCATTGACCCACACTGGCCTGAGACCCACACTGGGAGTAAGACCCATTGACTAAACTGGGACTTACTTCAGAGTAGACCTGCATAGGATGGGGCTCCGAGGCTGCAGTCCTCTCCACACTTTCCTGGGAGTAAGACCCATTGACTATACTGGGATTTACTTCTGAGTAGACCTGCTGATGCTATGCACTCCTGAGGCTGCAGTCCTCTCCACACTGGCCTGAGACCATACTGGGAGTAAGACCCATTGACTATACTAGGACTTCCTTCAGAGTAGACCTGCACAGGATGGGGCTCCGAGGCTGCAGTCCTCTCCACACTTTCCTGGGAGTAAGACCCATTGACTATACTGGGACTTACTTCTGAGTAGACCTGTATAGTATAGGGCTCTGAGGCTGCAGTCCTCTCCACACTTTCCTGGGAGTAAGACCCATGGACTATACTGGGATTTACTTCAGAGTAGACATGCATAGGATAGGGCTCCGAGGCTGCAGTCCTCTCCACACTGGCCTGGGAGTAAGTCCCATTGACTATACTGGGACTTCAGAGTAGACCTGCATAGGATGGGGCTTTGAGGCTGCAGTCCTCTCCACACTTTCCTGGGAGTAAGTCCCATTGACTATACTGGCCGGGCTGGCCAGGAGAGGCTGGGAGAGCGCGGTGGCGCTGCGTTCCCCTTCTTAGCCTCCCCGGCCAGCCGAGACAGGCTGGGAGAGCGCGGTGGCACTGCGCTCCCCTTCTTAGCCTCCCCGGCCAGGGAAGGCTGGAAGAGTGTGGTGGCGCTGTGCTCCTCCTTTTTAGCCTCCCTGGCCGGCCGGAAGAGGAGAGTGCGGTGGCGGCCGAACTAGTCCCCAGGGTTGTGGGGGCCACCTGCCGCTGCTGGCTTGCCAGCAGCAGGGGGATTGGAAGATCCGGTCCCCCAGAACCGGACCGAACCGGCCTGTGCCCACCAGTTTGTTTATATATATATATATATATATATATATATATATATATATGTGTGTGTGTGTGTGTGTGTGTGTGTGTGTGTGTGTGTGTGTGTGTGTGATGAAGATGATAATCATCTGGCTGAATCTACTGTACTTGGCATTTATTTCACTAAAGCTGGTCACACATATACCATGCCATTAACTTAGAGTAGAGAGGGGCAAACAGAAGGTGGGATTTTTATTCCTCCAGAGTAATTTTCAGTTGCAGTTAAGGCAACAGCATCAAAGTGTCTTATGGCAGTGTTTCTTAAATTGTGGGTTAGGAGCCACAAATTGTGGGTTAGGACCCACAAAAGATGGGTCACAAACTCATTTCAGGTTGATCCTCATTCATTTTAATATTTTTCATATATTAAACTTGGTGACTGCATTTGGGAAAATTATATCCAGGGTAATGACATCAGTTCCATTTGTCCTGACAGATTGCCAAACTAAAAAGTGGGTTCTAGTGTTAAAAGTTTGAAAACCGCTGTCCTAGAGAAAAGACCCAAACAATAGCCATTTCTGAAATGATTACCGGTGTGTTTAGAAACAAATGGGACACTGTTCAGAGTGAAGAAGGTTCATGGTTGCTTTCAGAAAGCAGCTGTAAGATGATGGGTTAGATCAGGGGTGTCCAAAATTTCTCTTACACAGTTGGGGATCAGAAAAATGATTACATTTCAAGAAATTCTTTTAGAGCAACTCCAACAGATGCTTGTTGAGCCTCTGCTTCTAATGAAGGCAAAGGTTGCTACATTGTGTCCACATAGCCTGTCACCGTGATTCTATACCAGTTATTTTCAACCACTTTGCCATGGCACACTGGTATGTCACATGTGGTCTGCAGGTGTTCTGTGGGACTTTGGGTCCTTTATTAAAAGGGCAGTTGGGAGATTTGAGGAGCATGAGATTTCCTTGAGCAGACTGAGATTTCCTGTAGTATGATGTATCTTGTCAATAGTTTAAAAAAAAACTGATGATGTGGTGTGATAATTTTAGTACCTTGTCAGTGTGCCATGAGTTGGAAAAAGATTGGAAATCACTGTTCTAAAAATTTGCGTATCATACCTGATAGTTGTTTGGAAAACAGACAAGTTCTGGTGATGGGCCTAAAGACACACTGACTTATACTTATTCTAAGTCAGTGTAAAACATTAAAACTTAAGTAATCCAATATTTTTACATTAAAAGTTAATAAATGTACAACTAAATTTGAATAAAAGTTTTCGTTCATATAATTGCCAGCTACTTGTCACTCATCGTAGTACAATTATTGTTGAGAACATTTGGAGGCAGGAATGGGTTCATTTCTTACAGAGCAATTGGTTAAAACAGATAACCAAAATGCTGCTCAACTTCCTGTTAGCATTCTCACTATTGTCTCATCTAGTTTGAGTCATGAGCACAGTGGGGGAATTTGAGTAGGGTTTGCTGCTATCTGTGGTTTTGGGTATCAGTGGTAGCAGGTATATCCTGCACATATAGGACAGTGATGGGATTCAAAGAAATTAACAACCGGTTCTATGCCCATCTGGCAGCCACTTTTAAATGGCTATTTTTAAACTTTATATGTCCTATCTCTAGTTACTAACCAGTTCTATAGAGTAGGTGTGAACCTGCTGGAGCCCACTACTATCTCTAGTTAACAAACGGTTCTGTAGAGTAGGTGCGAACCTGCTGGAGCCCACCACTGAAGGGGGATGTCACATATACTTTGTTCATTTTCTGCAGAATTTCTATGTCTGATTAGATCATTATTCAAATAATTAACTGTCCCGAAATGGTTAGTTGTTTTCATTCACGCTCACTGGGTTATTTGCAAAGACATCGTATGCCTGTTTTTCATTGGCAGCTGCTTATAATTTTTTTTTAACCAAAGCACTGACCAAGAATGGGATTTACCAAACGTTGGTGCTGTGGGGCTTATGTGAGATTTCTAAAGAATTCCAATGAATGGCAGTCACATGGTAATAGAATATACAGGATAAATTTCCATGTTTGCTAGCATTCATTTACTGGTATTTAGTTTATAGCTGTATTTTAATATACTGATTCTGAAATGTTCCATTGTGCCCAATGGCCCGGATTGTAGAAGTGGTGTTTTCCCCCTCATATTTAACCAAAATGTTACTTTCTGTTGTTCAACTCAATTTCTTCTTCTGTTCCATAGGATAAGTTGTTTCCTTGTTCCTGTCTGTATTATCTACATAGACCTGGAGGTATGCCATTTCCCTTGAATGTTCAAGCTTAAATAGAAGTACAGGTTTTTGCAATTACATATGTTGGACCACTGCCTGAAAACTTAGCTCATTGGATTAATCACAAATTCATAATTTTTTCCTGTTGTGAAGAACTACCTTTCAAAATTTCATTATCTCTGCTATCAAAAATACTTGGTATTAATATTTAAGTATCTTCTGCAACTGAAGAACAAAAATATCCAGTTTGAAATTTTTGTGTGCCAGTAGATATTGTGGCTGTCCCTTTGGACTTTATTATTCTTATTAATCATTTATATTAGACCGTAAACGTACAAAGCACAGTGCCATGTAGTTTATAGCGTTTATATTCATTTTCATTATTTTAGTCATTCACAATATGTTTCTTTTTATTAATGAAAGAGATTGTGTGATCTCTGAGATAGTGAGAATAAGGCAATAAATTCCCTCAAAATGTAAAAATAATGGGTATTTCATGAATCATAAGTTCAGATATATTCTCTTAGAGGCTATATATATAAATTAAGTAACTTTTCTAAATTCTAACTTGAGACCCAGATGTATATTTGTAATGCTGAAGAACAATTCCACCTTTTAAGATCTCAGTGTGTTACATCATTCTGGACACACTTCCACCACTGATACTTGCTTGAACAATAATTGCACAATTCTAACTCTGGGTTAGGCATAAACACTTAATTAACAGTCCTGTGCTGTTCTAGACATATCACACTTCTGCGACTCTACGGGGGGTTTACAACTGCATAGACATGCATTGGCCTCCTCACCCCACTGTGGGTACAGGGAAATAGGTGAGTTCTGCTGGCTGAAATTGGATAGGATTGTGCCCTAAGAGCCCAAACCTGAGTTCTTACTGCAAACGTGCCATAAAGCACAGTTCTGGCCCCAACACCAGAGTGAGTTCAGTGGATAGTTGGTGGTGAGGTGAGTGGGGGCATAGGAATAGCTGGGGATGAAGCATTCTGGGGCAGCAAAGGTGGGAGTGGGAGGCATATCAGGGGAAGAAGTAGGGTGGGAGGAGGACGGAGCAGTAGAACTTAGGTCTGCTGGGTCCAGACCCTCCATGTTGAGGCTTGTGGCCAACACAGAGGCCTTGATTCTATGGTAGCTCAAGGGTTACTGCAGAATTGAATAGCCCCATTGTGGGGACAAAAAGTCTCCTTATTTGAGGAGTCACCCTTAGTGTTGGAAATCCTTCTTTTGTTTTGCTGATGACTTTGTTTACTTTAGATAAGGAAACTTCCAGGATGTGTCCTTTGTTCACAGGTTAAAATGTCTGTGTGATTAAGATATGGCTACTCATGGAATTGGAAAAAAAATTCAGGGAGGCTTCACCCAAACTAACTTGTTAGAGTGGGTATTTATTGTGGTTGCTCTGGCAACTTGTTATCTTCTTTGTGGTCATAATTATATACACTTAACTCCGTCAGGCGAAGCTGTTTAACTCTCCCGGTTGGGCGAAGTGCGCAAAAAATGCCACTGTTAGAAATCTGTCATAAGCACCTAATTAACTAAATTGTAACACTCTTAAAGTGTCAAGTGACATTCATTAGGATGTACAAAGAGACAATAATCGAAATCTGATTCAAAAATCCTCATTTATTAATCATACAACAAGTATGACTCTCCCAGTTGGGCGAAGTGCGCAAAAAATGTCACTGTTAGAAAACTGTCATAAACACTTAATTAACTCAATTGTAACACTCCTAAAGTGTTAAGTGACATTCAATAGGATGTACAAAGAGACAATAATCGAAATCTGATTCAAAAATCCTCATTTATTCCAAAAGTCAGCTTAGGAGGTGCGAAGGTTGTACAAATTTGCAAGGGGGTCACTACTGCTCCACAGAAAAGAAGCAGGAAAAATGACTAGGGGGTTTCAAACAGCACCTAGAACTTGGAAGGTAGTAGGAGGGGCAGGCCTCTTGGCCATCATGGTGCAGAGAGGGAGCAAAAACAAAATCACATGGAATTCAAATCCCAGCTACACCTGACGGAGGGTTTGCAAGCCTGCTGGTAGGCTTGTTGGTTGTGAACTAAGGCTGTCACCCATTGGAGTTTTTAATGAACCATCTACTTTTTAACAATTCATCAATTTTATTAGATAGCTGAAAATAAAATTTGCGTACTACCACAAACTTCAGTCTGATTCTCAATTATCCTTTTTTATGCAACAAAAGCATTACAGATTTTTTTCAAAGGAAACTAGTTATTTCTGCTTACATCACTGGATACTTCACCACTGGGTATATCACTGGGTACAATTTGGTGATAAGCACAATAGGAAAAAAGAATTGAATCCATTCCTCGTTTAGATTTAAAAAATTTAATGTTGAGAGTAGTTGAGGAAACTTATTTTGGTTGAGTACAGGACGATAGATTTCTCTCCAAAGTACATGAGCTGTAAATCTTGTAGCACCCCCACTGCTCTGGCCAAAAGCTGATGTGATGTTACATTGAAGCCATTCATGAGCAGACTTCATAAATAATAAATATATTTTCTTATTAATCCATATTTTAGTTTAACTTGGGCTCATACCAAGTTACTTCCTTGGAGACTGCAGAATTTTTTTTACAAGGGAATATGATGAGCTACAGTCCCTTGGGAATTCAATTGTGAAAACAATCTTGGTTTTGTACATGCAAATACAGAATTGTTATTCCCTTTCCACATCTATTGCAAGACGTTTTAGATTGTGGCTGATCTTTTATGCAAATAGCTGTCTTATTAGACATTGTGACTGTATGTGCTAATGTCGCTGTGGGTTTCTTGGGAGTTTGCTATCTAACCGTCAAAGCAGTTGAAATGAATGATGATTACTGCACAGCTTTGAAGAACAAAGAAAAGTCACAGCAATTTTAGAGGTCCTGCTTGCTGCAAAATCAGTGACAGCTTGAATCATACAGACATCCAAGGGGATCTCTGTGGCTCATATTAGGCCAAACTTTCTTTTTCTTTCACTTGGAAATGATTTTTCACGTTTCGGTTACTTGATAGCAACCTAAAGTACAATATCTTTTCATTGCTAACACCTTGCTGCAAAACATTACAAGGCTATTGAAATTAAAGCAGGCCTCCGTCAGTTTTGAAAGACTATGGTATCATGCTTGGTGTTGCATACGCTGCATGTGAAGCATGAAAGCCTGGGTTAGATTGTTATGGAGGATAGGCTGTTACCCAAGCAGCAAATCCCCCCTCTCCACGCAACTGAATTAGTCCAATGGAAAGGTAGAGCCAATACAATTGGATCCAGCTGGTGTCGCAGAGCTGGGCTAAGGACAGGAACTCATCCTGACTTGTGGGTCCGACTCGGGCCTCAAACCCTGGCCTGCTGATTAACAGGCACAGTGACTTAACCACTTGCGCCCCCCACAGCCCACAATTAAAATTAAATGACAAATAAAAGGCATACCTTTCCTTCTAGAGAGGGGTGCATTTCCCTGCTCAGAAAAAATGCTGACGTGCTTCCCTTCTGCATGAATTGAAAATAGCTCAGTGCAACCCTTTCTGTGGCTGTACGACATATTAGGGAGGAGGGAGTACACCACTCTAACCTCAGTGGGGAAGAAAGGCGAGAAGAAAAAATGGAGAAAAAATATGGCAAACAAAAGTAGGTTGTTTAGTTTCTGTTCTTTTCCAAAGGGAAATTCTTTGGTGCCTCAGTTCTGTGACAGGAGAAGGTTCATATTACTGAGCACCATGTCCTCACCAGAAGGCTCATTTCACTATCTTCCTGGACTGTAACCAAAAGCACCAGCATCGGCATTACCCCTCATCCTAAATGCTTTTTGCTTTCAATTCTGTGTAGCAAACTGAACATGTCCCTGAGACTGAAACTTTATAAAAATCTTCCTCATTCAAGTACAGTGGTGCCTCACATAAAGAGCTTAATTCGTTCCAAAGGCATGCTCTTTAAGTGAAATGCTCTTTAAGTGAAGCAGATTTTTCCATAGGAAATAATGGAAACTCAGACAATTGGTTCCCCAACCCCCAAAATATTCATATAAAAATATTAACTGGATGTAAAAATGATGACAAAACCGTGGAATGGAATTCAACACATGCATTCAATGTGCATGATCCTATGAAGTCTACCTAGGCTGCAACCCTAAAGACGCTTTCCTGGGAGTAAGCCTCATTTAACTCAAAGGGGCTTACTTCTGAGTAGACATAGTTAGGAGACTGCAATCAAAAACACTTTCCAGGGAGGCTTACCTGGGCTGCTGCTGGAGGTTCAAAGTGGTCAGTGGGGGCACTTGGGTGGTCAGTTAGGGACTTGGGTGGTCAGTTAGGGGCAGCTGTCTCTGGCATCTCCAGGCAACTGCCCCCAAGTTGGGGGTAGTTAGAGGCAGCAGCGCTGGCTGGCAGCCCTTTTAAAGAGCTTCCATGTGGAGCGTCAGGACTGCATAGCACTCATGCCCATAGTGTGCTTGCTTGTTAAGTGAAGCAGAACTTGTTAAGTGAAGCAAGATTTCTTGGAAATTTTTGCTTGTTATGTGAAACGGTTGTTAAGCAAGGTGCCACTGTATCTCTCTGTTACTTTGGTGATGGATCCAGTGGCATTGCTATCCCAGTTCTTATATGGGGCATTTGACCCTCTGAAGCAACTCTTCAAGGGGCTGCCTTGGGGTAGAGCTGCTATTCTCAATTTTTATTTTGTGGTCTCCCTCCCTTTGGTGGCTATAGCCTCTTAGCGCTTCTTCGGTTCCAGGGGCCCCTGGAACAGGGATAAAACATAAATTGAACAAGGATAAAACATAAACATATAAATGTGAAATCGTTTATTATTTGCTTTGTCATACTGGACTCCCCAGGGTGGGGGATTGTATGGCTCTTATTGTGAATGGCTGGGATAGTAGAGGGTTAAGGAAATCTCTTTCCTGATGCCTGAACTATTTTGTCCATGGTTGTTAGAATCCAGATGTATAGAAAATGTCTAGCAATTCTGTTCATCTTAAAATATTTTGAGGTTAAAGATATTAATCTACAGATCATATGAGCTCGTATATGATGATAGTTTTAGTATCGCATCTTATTTAAGTTTCCAGCACCGATGCAGCCTTACAGTAAGAGAGTGAACATTTCACTACCTTGAGGAGTCCCCTCTGACATGCCTTCCCCACAGTACAGAATGTAGCATCCATCCCATTGGTTACATCAGTAGTAGAACATTTATAGGTTTTGACCCTTAGAGCACAATCCTGACCAACTCAGACCAGCAGAACTCACCCATCTCCTCATTCCCACAGTGGTGTCGGATGCCAGTGTATGTCTGTGCACTGGCTTACCCTACAATCCAGAGTAATTATGGGAGCACGTAAGAGACATTATGTGCACCCATAGTTACTGCACTACCTAGTGAAAATCTATGGGAAATTCATATTGCAATCCAGAGCAAATTGTTCTTACACCAGAGCAAGGACTCCCTGTAGTTACTCAGGATTGCGCCCTTAATCTCCCCTGGAGTAGTGTAGAAATACCTATTGGTACTTTTGAGATACCTCCAGGCCAGCACAGGACCTGTGCCAGAAACTTGTGCCATCTTAACCAGGGGTTAGGATTGCACTGTGTCCGGAAAAGATAATGAGCAACTGGTAGATAACAATATTACTTCATGCATAATTTGATCAACAGTCTAAATGTTTCATATTTCTTCCTTCTTGTGCACGTATCTCATTTAGTACTTGTTAAAGCCTATTCATTTTCTTTCTTACAGAAGTCCTGAATTAATAAATATGGGTAGGAAAGATGCTTCTGCTGCAAGAACTCCTGTTGATCAGTACAGAAAACAAATAGGTAAAAATATTCCTTGGAATGTTCCTTGGATATGTCTATGTATATCAGCGGTACTCAACCTGGGGGATACAACCTCTTTGGGGGTTGAATGACCCTTTCATAGGGGTTGCCTGTGTCCCCCACCCATGCCTCCTTCTGGCATCCCCCTGTCGCTCACTCAATGGGAGATAACTGTGGAGCTGGAGAAGCTCTGGGCAGCACAGGGCTGATCCGCCCACCTCCTCTTCAAATGGGCTGGGCTCCACCTCCAGGGCTCCCTCTCCTCCCTCCCAGTCAGTCCCCAAGGCCTCCTGACTGTCTTCTTCCTTCCCCTCTCCCCCGCAGCTTCCCTCCCCATCCCTCCCCCGTCTCCCAGCAACCCCCCTCAGCAGGGGCTGCAAGATTGAGAGGGTGGAGCTATATACTCACCTGGGCCTTAAAAGTGCTCCTGAAGGAAGCCCCAGCACTGAAACTGGCTCAGCAGGTATTCAAAAATAAATTTATTTCTAAAGCTGGTGATACTCTTAACTTCTCTTCCCTCCTACTCCATGCACACTTGCTCTACGTGGACATATTAAAACATCCAGCATTGGGATTTGTGTCCGGATGAGGATGGAACAGTTAAGAATTCAAATCTGAAAATAACTGACAAAACCTACAGTGAGGTTTTCAAGTTCCATGGACTGAACTGAGGAATTCAAAGTTATTTCTTCAAAATTGCTGTTTTCTAAGCTGGACCAGACATCCCTTTAGTTTTGGGCCAAAGGCCCAAAACACCCACCGCAGGAGCTGGCTTAAAAGTCTATATATATAAAACTGAAAAGTCACTGACTTTCAGTGACTGCCTACTGCAGGAGCAGTTGTCTAGGGATGTTTCCCTTGCACCTTTGAATCAGACAGGATGTTTTTGTGGAACTTCTTGTCAGTAGAAGAGCAAATGGGGGGCAGAGGTTTGGGGGCTTTTGTTTTATCATTTTATCGTTTTTAATCTATATGTTTTTTAGCTTGTATGTTTTAATTGTTTTTATCAAATTGTTCTATTTATGTTTTTAATTATATGTCAGCCACCTTGAGTCATGCTAATTTGCCCGAGAAAGGCGGGATATAAATTTTTTAAATAAAAATAAAATAAATGGAGAGTAAAGAGGAGGTTTCAGTCACTAGCCACCATATGCTGCACCCATTTTGCTATTCTTCCCTGCCTTTTACATAAATTTGAATATTTTGTATAAACTCTCTTCATATAGCACTAGCATAACAAGAAGAAGGCAACGCATAGGAAGGTTCTTTGCCATACGGGAGCATTTAAAGTGCAATTTCCTTGCCTGCAGTCTGAAATGGTGGAGCCTAGCATGAACTGTACCTTGTGGTTTTCCTGTCATCTGTTTCAGCTCTAGAGTTGGTCTGCAGTGATTTGGTAAAACATCAACTTACACTGAAAAACTGAGACTTGTTTAAAAGCAGAACTATACATTTGCTTAACTGTAAGTCCATCCTTTTGGACTTGCAATTAAGCATCCATTTGCCCAACTCATCCATTCATTTGCCCAACTCATGTTTCAATGAAACTTGCCCCTCAGTTGAAACCACATGGCTTGTAGGCTGTTATCTAATGGACTGAATCTAGGAATACTCAAGCGAGTGCTTTGCCTCATTTCTGTTGCAGATACAAGCTTAAAGTACTAGATGGTTCTTCTATGCTTAGGTTGCACTTGCTTAAGGCAAGAAAAGAAATAAGATTGACTGTTCTTCTGATCTATAAGAGAGAAGGACCTCTGGGTCAGGGTGTATTTCATGCATTCATTTACTGTGCTTTCTTGGTCCTGAATTGGCCATAAAATTCTCCTTTAATTTTTAAGAACCTCAGTAACCTTCATGTTCAAGTTTTAGAACAATATCTGGCACATTCATTTCACTCTTACATTTGCCCTTTCTTTTTTGTTTGGAGAGGATAATGGACAGCAGAAGATTTTTGCATTGTCAGCTATGTGCCCTACTTTCATTTTAGCCTTTGATCACAATTCTTACCATTTCTACTCAAAAGTAACCCTCATCGTGTTCAATGGATCTTACTCTCAGGAAAGTGTCTTTAGGATTGCAGCCTTTATGCCTTACACCCTGTAAATATCTTCTGGTCATAGTAGTTCAGTGAGTGATGCAAGGAACTTTTATTTTTCTGTTGTACCACCCCATTGTTTCTAAAGTCTATGGGCTGTCCTTAACAACTTCTGCACATGATGCATGTTTTTTCAACTCTTTCTAGGCAGGGTGACCATATAGAATGGAGGACAGGGTGCCTGTACCTTTAAGCATTCCATAGAAGAGGGAATTTAGGCAGGTTTAGCTCATCATAGAAGGGTTTAAAAAGTAGCACCTGCCTGAATTTCCTCCTCTATGCAATGCTTAAAGGTAGAGGCACTATGTCCTCCAATCTATATCATCACCCTGTTCCTAGGTGTCCTTTCTGCTTATTTGCACAATGATTTGCTGATGTGTTGTTGTTTTTTTTTTGGGGGGGGGGAGCAGAAATGCCCAAGTATGTATCTGCCCAAGTTTGTATATAGAACATACTGCTCAGTGTGTATACAGAACACATTCACCTTTAAAAATGAATCAAGGTATACTTCACTCATACACCATTCACAATTGGGGAGCTTAAGGAATTGAAATAAAATCAAAGTGCCACCCATAGAGAAATGATGTTGTTTCTATGGAAGCATAAACTGTACTTTAATTGCAGAGGGAACAAGGAGAAAGTCTTGGCTACCTCTTTTTCATGTTTTACTCACTCAGCTGAATTTTAGTGATAAAATTACTAGGTTATAGTGTATGCAAAGGGTTGTGTGGCCAAATCTTGAACTTAACATCCTCCTTTTTCACATGGTATAGCCCTGGGAATGGAACTAGTTCTCTACCCCTATATTTTGCACATACTGTATTATATATCAAGATATGTTTGATTGGTCTAGTAATGATATCAGTGTATGAAAGCAGTAAGCAAACCAAGGCTTCTACTGTCAGGATTTAACCATTAGGAAGCACACATTCATACTCATTAACTACTGTGAATCAATTTACAATCAGCCAAGCCTTGTCTTTAATCCTTTGTATAAAGTCATGAAAGCTCTCTCTATGAACTCTTTTTCATTGCTGCTGTTCCAGTTAAGCAGTAATGTAGTGTTGTTTATTGTAGTGTTTACTTAGCTCTGTTATATTCTATTATCAATCCCAACAATCCAGTATGTTTTAAAAAATAACTTCAGAAATCAATATTATTTTGGTCTCAAGGTCCAGAAGTGTACCATAATACAGTATTTTATTTTTCCCCAACAAGAATTAAGTTTGTATCTACTCTCAGTACTTAAAACAATAAAACAGTCATGTTTTTCAAGAAGTCATCTTATTTTGTAATGGATTGCATATTTTCTTGGGAATTATTTTGCAATATCAATAAGAAAGGACTTTGTGTAATAAAGTTCTAAGGCAAGAAAGAAGATTGTAGATATAATTGATGAATAGGATATGGCAGAGCTTCTTGAATGCATTCACCAGATCAGTCACATGCCTTTTCCTTTAACAGCAGAAGTGAATATTACATATATGCTAGTATTTTTTTCTAATTAGAGGTGGGTCATACAATTTTTCAAGTAGTATGAGCTGCCTTGGTTAACTGATGATGGCTGCAATCCTAAACACACTTTCCTGGGAATACTTGCCTGGGAATTGGACATAATGGGACTTACTTTTGAGTAGACGTGGTTAGGATTGTGTTTTATGTTAAACTTATCTAGATTCTTTATTCAGAACTGTATGTAATCCGCACTATAAAAAATTCAGGACACTGTTCACTACCCTGCAGGCAGTGTTCACAAAACATTGCTATGGTGTCCTCTTTCCCCCACTTTCTCCTCTTCTCTCCAGCTTGGTGCACAGCTGTGCATGCAAACAGCATAGTAGGGCATTTTGAGGGTATCTATGTGTGTCTTATGTCCAAAAGGTATAAAAAATGGGGGAAAGGACATATATTCCACAACCCTGTGCTATTTTTTCTTCATTACAGGTGAACAGATAAAAAAATTGGAAGGAAATGAGATACAAAAGAGATACTTTTGCATGGTTTGTTCTAGTTTGTTTTAAAGAGGATGGATGCTATGTCCTTCACAGTCAATTGTACAATTCAGATGAATGGAAAAATATGGCTGTGAATTAAACAGGTTGTTTCCTTTTGTTGAAATGAATAGGAAGTTCATGCTGAGGTGACTGTGGTAACTATTAACCTTAGTCATGCATCTTTTGGACTCACAGCACAAAACAGTAAAACTATCAAAGTGACACAGGTTAAAGAAGCAGAAGTGTGCTGGTTTCCAACACAGCATTTTCAACAGTACAATATTTTTTAACCTGAAATAAATACCTGGTTGCCACTGCTGTGTCTTATACTTGTATGGTACATACAGGGCACAGTATGTACACATAGAGGCTTGTAATCCATGAGCTATTTGTTCACACACACACACACACACACACACACCCTCCTCTCCCCCACTCCCACAAACATAAAACTACCGATAATGAAATCCAGTTTTAGACCCTTAAACTCTCTGAAGATTTGAATATTAGGTGGGGACCTTCATTGAGCCAGATATGTGGATGGAAACTCCATGTATATGTAGGCTGAATCTGTACTACTGAACCACTGTTAAAAAGTAGTATTTGGCTTTTACTAAGCTTCTACTCTCTCCATTGGCAAAGCTGCTGTGATGTCACAGAATGATCACAAAATCTCTAACTTTTGGGATCATAAAATCTCTAACTTTTGGGAAAAAAATGCAACTGCTGAGAAGAAATGCAACACTGATTTTAGGCAGGGTATGTGGAGTGATCTGTTAGAGATAGTAGGGACTTTCTCTGCAGGGGGACCAGAGGAAGACTGGAGATAAAGAAGGACATTAAAGAGAAAGAGATGTATAAACCTTATAGAAGGTTGATGCATGTGGAGTTATGGAAGCAATAGTGGCAATGTTTTAAGGTCAGCTTCACTCCAGGGTCAGGCTTCCTAGAAAGATGGGCTACTATTTGGATTTAACTGCCTTGGGGCAAAGATATAGTCACCCTGGGGCTCTATAAACAATAACTCCCTGGAGTGAGGACAGGGTGCATTAAGAGAATGACTGGGCTATGCCCCGCCCACCTTCGAGACAGGACTGGAAGTAATCTTGTCTCTTTCCTGTGCGGGGCATTCCTTCCCCAGTCCTGTCTCCTTAAGAGAAGGGCCATGTTTGGCTGTGCTCCTCAGGGCACAGCTCTCTCCTTCCCAACCTTTTATAAAAGGATTTCTTGCTACTTTCTTCCTCCTCTCTGCCCTGTTCTTCTCTGCTCCTTCCACTGAGGGACCAAGGCAGCCGGACAGACAACAGCCTCGCCTCCGCCCCCGGTGGGACTGCATCCCCCGGGGACTGGCTCATTGTCTTATTGTAGGCCTCCCCTCCGGGACCCTCCACGGAGGGCAGGAGAACACGGCTGATCCGCTGCCATCTCGCTGCCTTCTGCCAGCCTCTCCACCCAGCTGGTGCCTCGCCAGGTCTCCAGGGGGGCGGGAGAGAGCAGAGATGCGTCAGCTCCCAGAAGGGGTCGTCGGAGAAGACGCAGCAGCAAACTCACCCCAGTCAGCTGCTTCGCGAGTGGCCAGGCTCTGCCCGACTGCCGGCCATCCCGCATCGCCAGGCTGGTCGGCGAGTGACTGAAGCGTGCAGCCAGCACCATTTTGAGGAGACTTCTTCCTGCTCTTCACTGCGGCAGCCATTTTGTCTGTCCCTGCATACAGGGATGCAGGCTCCTTCACCCCGTGGTTGCAGTGAGTAGGAAGGGGCCCTGACTAGTCCCATCAGGGGGTGCTTGTGTGGCAACTGGTTCTATTTACCAATAATAATAATAATAATAATAATAATAATAATAATAATAATAATAATAATAATAATAATAATAAGCAGATGCAGAGGCACAAAAGAACAGCAGAGAAAGATCAGCACAAAAGATCAGAGAAGCAGAGGCACAAAAGATCAGCTCCTGACTGATAAAATGATACTGGAGAATTGTAAAAGCCGGATAACCAATCTGCACATGGCTTGGATTCATTCATAGAAAAGCCTTTGATTCATTGCCACACAGCTGGATCATAAAATGTCTGGAGTCCATCGGGGTCAACAAAAATGTAACAAATTTCATTGAAAATGCAATGAAACTCTGGAAAACAGAATTATTCGTAGCTAATGAAAGTTATGGACTTGTCAGCATTAGATGGGGAATCTTCCAGGGCGACTCATTGTCCCCATTGCTGTTTGTCATTGAGATGATGCCTTTGTAAGTGATCCTACAGAAAGCGAATCTGGGTTACCAAACTGCCAAAAATTCACAGAAAATTTCACATCTTTTATACATGGATGATTTGAAGCTCTATGGAAAGTCAGAAGCAGAAATCCAGTCACTCACCAATACAGTCCGAGTCTTTAGTACAGACATCAACATGGAGTTTGGCCTGGACAAATGTGCCACAGTGGCACTAAAGAAAGGGAAGATCACGGAAAGTGATGGCATTGAAATGTCGAATGGTCAAACCATTAAATGCCACCAGCCTGAAGCCTACAAATATCTGGGCATACTGCAGCTGGACAATATCAAGCACGGGCATGTAAAAACTGTGGTCAGCAAAGAATACATACAAAGGGTTAGAAAAATTTTGAAGAGCAAATTAAATGGTGACAACATCATAAAGGCTATAAATACCTGGGCCATACCTGTAGTTAGATATACTGCTGGCATTGTGAACTGGACACAGAAGGAACTGGAGGACTTGGATGGGAAAACAAGGAAGTTAATGACCATTCACTATGCTTTACATCCACGTAGTGATGTTGACAGGCTGTACCTGCCTAAAAGATCAGGGGGCAGAGGACTTTTGCAAGTGAAGCAGTCGGTTCAAGAAGAAAAACATGCCCTAGCAGAATATGTGCGAGAGAGCCAGGAATCTGCTCTGAATGAAGTCAGCAAGAGAAAGTTGTTGAAAGTGCAGCAAAAGAGCAATTCAGGCTCGGACTGCCAGTTGGCAGAATAAAGTATTGCATGGCCAATTCATTGCCAAGATCGAAGGAAAAGTGGATCAGGTTAAGACCTGGTTGTGGCTCACTAATGGAACACTGAAGAAGGAGACGGAAGGCCTGATACTTGCTGCCCAAGAACAGGCAATCAGGACAAATGCCATCAAGGTCAGAACTGAAAAATCAGCCGATGACCCAAAATGCCGGCTCTGCAAAGAAGTGGATGAAACCATCGACCACATTCTAAGTGGCTGCAAGAAGATCGCACAGACTGACTATAAACTGAGGCATAACTCTGTTGCTCAGATGATCCACTGGAATTTATGCCAAAAGTATCATTTGCCAGTGGCACAAAATTGGTGGAACCACAAGCCTGAAAAAGTGGTTACAAATGAACATGTTAAACTTCTGTGGGACTTCAGGATACAGATGGACAAGGTCTTGGAGCACAATACTCCAGATATCACCATCATAGAAAGGAGTAAGGTGTGGCTTGTTGACATCGCCATACCAGGTGACAGCAGAATTGAGGAGAAACAACTGGAAAAGATCTCCTGCTACCAAGTTCTAAAAATAGAATTACAGAGAATCTGGTGTAAGCCAGTGCAGTGGTTCCAGTGGTAATTGGCACACTCGGTGCAGTGCCGAAAGACCTTGGCAGGGAGGAGGACCCCATCTTGTCAGCACCAAATGCAAGCGAGGCTTCTAGTTCTAGTTCTTCCCTCCTCATGAACCCAGACAACCTGCTTTCAGCCTCGACCGTTTAATGAGCTATTGACTTGGCAGTGCCCCTCAGTCTCCCCAATCTAGTCAAGGTTGCAGTCAAGGCAGTGGCCAAACCATCTCAAAGGCCTAGATCCACAAAAAAAAGCCATGTCAGGGCTACTTCACCATCTTCCATGTCGTCCATTTCTGAGGATTCCCCAGGTCTCCCCCATGTAAAAGAAAATGTAAAACCAAGCACATGCAGCGTCAGTCCTGTAAGAGAGCCATAATTCTAAATACTTCTCAGAGTCTTCTTCATCCTTTTCAGGTTCTCACTCCTCCTCATCAGCATTGGAGGAGGGGGAACTCTCTGGGGATAAGCCAGAGGAGCCTAGGCCAAGAAAGAGAGGCTGTTTCCATCTGATTACCTGCTTAATATGGTGGATAGGTCAGCTTCATGTCTCAATCTTCGCCTCCCTGGGGAACTAGACTCAGACTCTGACCAAGTTAGATCTGAGGCCTTCCCTATAATGTCATCAAAGCAGACGGTTTTTCCCTTTCCAAAGGCTTTTAACAGTGTTTTCTCCCAGGAGTGGTGTTCCCATCCTAGGGGTTTGGGGCCCAGCATGATTGACAGGTTTTATACACTTCCAGAGAAGCAGATGGCCTTACTCAGGATACCTTCCGTCGACGCTCCAGTAGCCTCTGTGGCCTTTTCCGGCATCCCAGTGGACGGGGACGTTTGGCCTAAGGACTCCAATGACTGTAAGATGGAGAGCAGTCTCAAATGTACCTTTGAGCAATGTTCTTTCTCCTTCAGGGCTTCGGCAGCTAACTCGGTCATGTCCAGAGCAGCATTCATCTGGGCCCAGGAGGCGGCAAAGATAAAAAAACTTCCGAAACCGATCAAAAACATCTTCAAAAAGATTGCCCTGGCCTCTGCTTTTGCCATGGATGCGTCCTTGGATTCCATGCGCCTCTCAGCTCACAACATGGTCTCCAGTGTCACCACCAGACAGCGCTCTGGCTTCATTCCTGGGAAGGTGAGGGCAGTTCTCACTCCAAACTTATCAATCTCTCTTTTGACGGAGCCCAGCTTTACAGAAAGGCGCTTGATCCTCATCCTAGTGGAGGCCAGGGACAAAAGGAAACTTTTACCCCCAGGCAAGAAGGAATCCAATAAGGGTAGGCAGTCGCGATGGACCAATGCCAGGGTCATACCTCGCACCAGGCCAGCCTTCAACAAACGCCAAGACACCCGCAGGTCAGACGAGAAGGATTCTGGAGCAGCCTGACGGTGGGCCTGCAGAACAGCCAGCAGTCATTGGGGCCCAATTGCTTGGCCTTGCTCCCTGCTGGCGGGAATCTACTTCAGGTGCCTGGGTGCTCCGTACTTTAGCCCAGGGTCTATCATTAGAGTTCCTAAAAGCCCCTCCAGACTGGTTCTGTAGGGTGCCCATCTCCCAGGTGCCACAGAAACACCTGCAGAAGCTTAAAACGATCCAGTCCTCCTCTCTATCAGAGCCACTGAGCCTGTGCCGATACATCAACAAGGAATGGGAGTGTACTCGGTCTTCTTCCTGGTCCCGAGGAAGAACGGGGACGTGCACACCATCCTGGACCTCAGTTGGCTCAACAGGTTTCTTGTGGTGAGAAAGTTCAAGATGGAAACCTGGTGCACCATCGTAGCAGCCCTAGAAAGAGGGGATTTCATGGCATCTATAGACCTCTCCGAGGCCTACCTACATGTGCCAATCCTCCTAAGGCATTGCAGGTTTTTGAGATTCTCATACAGCATGAAGCACTACCAGTATTGGGCCCTTCCCTTCAGACTCTCAGCAGCCCCAAGGGTTTTCACCAAGATCCTGGTGGTGCTCATAGCCAACCTTTGGAGGTGAGGTATCCAAGTATTCCCCTATCTGGACAACATTCTGGTTGCAGGTTCCTCCAGCGAGCGAGTCTCAGAGGATCTCCAGACCACCATGTCTTTTCTGAGGATGCACAGGTTTGTCATCAATTTGGCGAAGAGCACGCTGACGCCATCTCAGATGCTCACTCACCTTGGTCTCCACATAGACACAAGGTCTTTTCAGGTTTTTCTCTCCCAAGAGCGCAAGGAGAAGTTGAGTCAGATGTTGGACCATGTCCTGTCATCTCGATCAGTCAACCTCATGTGCCTGGCCTCTCTTCTGGGACTCATGGTCTGGTGCCAGGACGTGATCCCATGGTCCCGGTTCCACCTGAGGCCTCTTCAAGCTTTTCTCTGGCCTTACTCATCAAGAAGAAAGCCTCTCTGACTCTCCTCCTCCCAGATCTGGTGAGGTGCATGGTGAATGGCCAGTCAACGCCTAACTCATGATACCAGCATGGAGTTACCGGAGAGGATAGTTCTAACCACCAACGCCAGCTTACAGGGCTGGGAGTCGCATCTTTCGTCTCACTGGATGCAAGGCACTTGGTCTGCTGGGAAGCTACCTTCTCAATCAACCGGTTGGAGTTGAGAGTGATATGGCTGGCGCTTGTACACTTCCAGGTCCATAGGTCTCACATCTTAGTTCAGATATACAATGTTTCAGCCAAGGCGTTAATAAATCGACAGGGAGGCACCATGTCCCATGAAGGAGACCATCCTGTTGTTCAAGTGGGCCAAGGAACATCTTTCGTCCATCAGGGCAGAACACCTCCCAAGCGTGTCCAACCTGGAGGCTGACTGGCTGAGCCGGCAACAGGTGCAAGAGGACGAGTGGAGCATCCATCCTGAGGTGTTCAGGTGTTCAGAGGTCCTGAGGTGTTCAGGTGTTCAGAGATCGCCTCGAGGTTTGGCTATCCAACCCTGGATCTCTTCACAAGCAGGGAAAATGTGCAGGTTCCAGCTTTCCTCTCCCAGTCTCCAGATCCTCTAATCATAGGCACAAATGCGCTGACCTACCAGTGGCCCAGGTCTCTGCTATACGCTTTTCCTCCTTTCCTTCTCATCCAGGCAGTTCTTCGGAGGGTACACAAGTTCAAAACAAATCTGATGCTGGTAGCTCCAGACTGGCCCTGTCGTCCCTGGTATCCGACCGTTATCAATCTGGCTCAGGGTCGTCCTTTCCATCTGCCAAGCAGACTGGACCTATTGTCTCAGGGACCAGTACTTCACCCCGGTCTGGGCAAATTCCAGTTGACAGCCTGGCTTTTGAGAAGAGGAGTCTAGCTCGCAAGGGCTACTCGGACCAAGTGCTCTCTACCTTACTAGCCTCCAGATGGGCCTCGACTAACAGAATCTATTCCCGTACCTGACACAGGTTTGTGGTTTGGTGTGGAAATTTAGCCTTGCTGGTGGAAAAGGCAAAACTCAGGCACGTCCTGCAGTTTCTTTAAGAGGGAGTAGAGAAGGGCCTCAGCACCAACACTATCAAGCGGCAGCTATCAACTATTAGTTCCATCTTGGGCTCCACTAAATCGGGTCCCGGTCTCTACACCCTGATAGCAAAAGGTTTGTTCAGGGCCTAAAGCTTCTCAACCTTCCAATGGTGCATCGCTTTCCCACATGGGACCTGCATTTGGTACTGAAGGTTTTGATGGGTCCTCCTTTTGAACCTCTTGCCATGGGTTCAGGTTTGTAACCCTGAAGGTACACTTTCTAATAGCTATCACCTCAGCTAGACAGATATCAGAGATAGGCGCTTTATCAGTGCATCCTAACCTTTGCCAGTTTCAGAACGACAGGGTATTTCTTAGGCTGGATCCTTTATTCTTATCTAAGGTGAACTCCGTTTTCCACAGGTCCCAGGAGACATTGCTGCTTACCCTGTGCCCTAATCCATCTTCGTGAGAGCCTGGCATTCACTCGATGTGAAAAGAGGGCTCAGTTTTTATTTGGATAGGATGAAAAATTTCAGGAAATCCGAGGCTCTATATGTCCTTTTTGGGGGTCCTTCCAGAGGCAAGAAGGCCTCTCTAGCGTCATTAGCCAGATGGCTAAAATTGGCTATTCAGGAGGCTTATAAGGCAGCAGGCAAAGATCCCCAGAGGGTATTAAGGCACACTCCACCAGAGGGGCAGCAACCTTGGCTGTGTTCGAGGGCATTGTTTCCTTAGAGTTCATATGCAGGGTGGCAGCTTGGGCTTCCCCTGATACATTCATTGGACACTACAAGGTGAACAGGGCGACTTCGGCTGAAGCTGCCTTTGGCAGAAGGGTATTGCAGAGAGTGCTATCCCTGTGAGGTGGTCTGCATCTCTACCACCCTGAGTGTGAGGCTCTGGTACATCCCAGTCATACTCTGAACGCACCCTGTCCCCACTCCAGAGAAGGATGGAATTTCCTTACCGTAAATGTCCTTTTCTTGGAGATGAAGACAGAGTGCATTCAATATGGTTGGCTGTATTACATTTGTATTTCCAATAGCTTTTGCAGCAATATGCCTGTCTTCCAAGAATTTGCCTGAATTTTTATCACCTTTGTATATTTTGTAAGCTGATGTTTTTTAATACTTTATATATTCACCTTGCCATGGTCCATGTTTAATTCCAGAAAGTGAAATCGTTACACATTTGTCTATAAATATTTAATACTAATTTTTTATAAATGAGAAATTGATTTTGAAGTCCGGTAATAGCAGAAGTCAATTTAAAAGCGATACTTTTGCAGTGTTTTCCATGCTAATAGTAAATGCAATTTATGAAACTTTTTATAACATGTGTTCAGGGAGATGGCTCTGACAATAAATTATGATATCGAACCAATAATTACACTTAATTCTTTTTTCATAAATGTAGCACCTTGTATCCAGTGAAGTCCAAATGCTTTGCAAGTATTACTTGACTGATTACTTGGTTACATTTGGAAAGTGGACAGCAACTTGGATTAGTTTCAAATGGACTGGTTGTCTTTCTTGTAGTAAGGCAATGGTTCCCAAAGGAACTTAAAGGACTTCGTACTGTGTGGCTTTGTACAGCCTCTTTTCCTGTCTCCCCAGGTTGCAACATTTTGCAAGAATTGTGTGAGTTTACTTATACGTTTGCACACAGTCGGCCTGGCAACATGGGAAGAAGAGGCCACATGATGCCACTGTGAGAACACCCGGGGTCTCAGCACACAGTGTCAGTTTCCAAGATGGTGGAGCTCAGCTTTTCACAAACCCCCTGAAATAAAGTCCCCCCATAGGTGTCCTGACCCCCATTTTGAGAACCAGTGCTCCAAAGCACATGTAAGGTGTAAAATGCTCCTTCTTTGCCTGTCTCCTGTATGGCTGGGGAGTTAGAGAACAATTGTTTGGAAAATTCATCCAATGTTCCACAGTCATCACTCTGACATCCAGTTGACACCGTGCTGGTGTCATGCTGCAAATTCGTGATTAATGTACTGTGTTGGAGTTTCCATGAATCTCTCCTATTGTGTTCCCCTATTGTGCTGATGAGTTTAGGATTTGCTTGATAACATGTAGGTGTCCAAATAGGATTGAGCCATTTGTATGCTTATGTCATAAGCAACTAGGGGAGGGGAAGGTCTAGTAGTATTACTACTACAGTAATGTAGTATTGTAGTGTAGTAGTATTACTACATTGTAATACTGTAGTAATACAGTAGTGTAGTAGTATTACTACATTGTAACAAAAACCACTGATTATCTAGGTCTATTAATATACACTGAACAAAAACTAATTCTGATGGAAAATAATTTGCCTAATCTAGCTTGCTCAAACTCTTTTCAAAACAATAAAAAGCATGTGTATATACTAAGTTGATTGTAGAAGAATCTCTCCACCAGCAGAACATGTTTTCTGATTCCCAGTAACAGGTTTATTAAAGCTGTGCCTTTGTGGTTTGCCCATACTGCAGCAGTTTTGGTTCCCTTCGCATGAGGACTACAACATAGGAAGCGGTTGTCCTTTGCAGCAAGATTATATCAGTTCTGCCTCCTGGGTTCCTTTAGTGTGTGAGAGATGTTTGCTTTATGGATTTAAAATTGTAGCTTAACTTGTATGAACAGATTTCTGAGTTGAAACTGCAGGGAGAATGGAAATAATTGAAGGTATAGATATTGGTATACTCAAGAAAGTCTTTTATTCAGGTGAAAGAAACCCTTGCTGATAGCATAAAAGAAAGTTATTCACTTTAATGCATCCTTCTTGTTGGCTTAAAGCTGAAATACAGTTGCTTGAAAATTAATTTACCTCTCATGAATGACTGACTGGATTATCTTTGTAGCATAAAATGTAATGATATGTCAACCCTGAGCTCAGAACACGTTGTGTCTACTGTAAAAAAGTTGTTCCTGAGCACTTAATGTTGTGTTAAATGATGATGTGTCCTTTGCAAATGTATTATTAGTGTCAAGCTGTTCCATCTCTCAAGATTGAAAAATGGCCAGTGATTTGAGCTGCCATTAAACCTGAATAAAAAAGAGAGGGACCGTGGGGGGTTTTCATGCTCTTTTTGAATACTTACACTCTGACTATATTCAATATGTATCAAAATGTTTCTATTAGCGGAAGACTCCAAAAACATCTTTAATCACAGCAATCGAAACTGTATTAAAGCAAATCTCGCTTCCTCTTTTATGGAGGGAAAAATTCTCTCTGAACCCAGGGATGTTAATAGTGAAATGCTGTAAAAGACCACTGTGAATGCTGCTTATGGTGCAGTCAATTGATTTGCTATTAACTTGAACGGCAGTGGAGCTGAAGTCCTTGATTTGAAGTGCAATTTTGCATATTGCAAAGTCAATTAATAGTATCTTTTTCTAACAGAGGCTTTGGCATAATTTTGCATAACTTCCTACACTTGAGCACTGGTTGGAAAAATGAGTACACTTATTCCACATTTTATGAGCATGGGATCTGTGGCATGATGGTGAGCAAACTGCCTGAGAAGGTCTGATGGCATGCATTGCCAAACTTTCAGAAATACACATTTTAGGAATTATGACTGCCTGGATATCTCATGAATGTTAATACTGATGGTCAACCATAACAACACTGACTAGAGAGTGACTTGGAATTAGATGTTGAAATAAGTTGCTTGTTTTTTTTTTAATATAAAATGGCTTAGTTCCTTCTGTCTGAAAAAAAAAAACGGAGTTGTCTGTGCTTCACTAGTACAGTTTAGTTTAACACAAGGCATTGTGGCTAGAGAATGCATGAGAAAAGGTTGCTGGAACTACACCTTCTGCAAAAGCCTTACAGCTTTAGAATCCCCCTTCCTTGTAGCTTAAATTTATCTCTTTTATAGCACATGTTTAAATGGCTATACTTGAGGATTAGAAGAGAAGAAGCTTATATGAACCTGATATGCTGGCATTGGGTGATAATATTGAATTGCATAGTGTACTTTAATTATTTTAATTTGTTTTTTGCAGTTTTAAACTATTCATGTCAAGGTCTAAGGATGCCAAACAGGACACCATGGAAACATGTTGACACTGTTCTGGGTGCTGGATCGTGTCTTTTATGTCAAGGCGCTTTCCATCTCAGCTCCTACTCGCCTAGCTGAGAACCGCTATCCAGGATCTGCCTCTGCAAAGGATCTTATTGGAAATACGATTAAATTGGATTATAGGCATCTATACTGGGACAGATGCTAATTTTCACAATGTTACTTAGTATGCATGCTATATTGCCTTTTATTCCAGCATCATTTATTATTGTAATGGAGGAGATGGTTGCAAACTATAGTGAAAATATAATGTTCTTGTTTTAGTTATTATTATGTGGTACCAGCACAAAAATATTCAGGGCAGCAGTTTCTTGGCAGTTACAAATTGGAGAGAAAGTGCTGAAAGGTATTTTAAATTTGGAATGTTGATTTCTTTTACTATCTGTCAGTTTTTGGCATGTAGTAAATAACTCATTTTCAAATAATTTGCCTGTGTAATTAAATTTAGATTGCACATTTCTCATTTCAAATATTTTGACTCTTTCTTGTTTGCTATTCAATTGTGGCGTAATTGATGTGGTTGGTAGAAATCGGCAATAAATTTATAGACTTTTGTTATAAAGATCAGGCAGTGAATAGAACTTGGTAATCATCCCAGGAGGAATTATGATTGAACATGTTTGTGAGAGTTAGGAAACTGAATTTACTTTTGTTTTTGAATTAAAGACAATTAAAGATTTGCAGGCACCCATACAAAACAATGAATTGAAGAACAAGTTAGAAGCAAGTCCATTTGCAGGTGAAAAGAAATTCCTTTGAATCAGAACCAGCTGCATTTTCCATGAAAGAATGAGCTTGCTTGATAGCATAATGTGCTCCTAAGCAGCTTACACTTTGCAGTATTCAGAAAATAGGAATGCATTAATTTTTAAAGTCACAAATGCAGTGAAAGAGTACCGCTGGCTCATGACGATAATGAGGATGGATATTGGTAAGTCTATTGGGGGGGACGAGCAACAATTTCAGAAGGAGCTTCTGAAATTTGAATGTTCATAAAACAATAACCAGACTTCCATATGGTAATGAGAATGGACAGCAGCAAGAACAAAGGGCAAAAATGAAGTTGCTGTTAATAGCTATGACTGAGAATCTGAAAAACAGTCTGATACTTTTAGTTGGTTGTTTAAGTTCAGCAGTAAACTTCCTACAGTGCTGGCCTATTTCAAAGAATAAATATTGATTTCCCACCAAAACTTGATCCAGAGAGCTTGGCAAAACTGTCTATTGAAAAGAAGATTGACTGCTGCCAAGAGACTCAGCTCTAATAGAGGTAATGGGAAGAGGCCTAACAGGCTGAGGAGGTAAGTGTTAGGACTAGTCAATCATTCATTCATACTTCCTGGTCCCTTTCTGGAAGGTGGAACATTTATCTTCCCAGAAGATAGTTGTAAGTGAAATGGAGTGTGAACTATGTGTGTATGTCCAGAGTTTGACAGATGTTACTTTTTGACTTTTTTTTACAAATTGACAGACAGCACAATCCTAACTATGTCTACTCAGAAGTAAGCCCCATAGTGTTCAATGGGTCTTACTTCCAGGAAAGTGTCTTTAGGATTGCAGCCTAATGTGTTTTCTTAATATATTCATTGGTTTGTTTGAACAAAACAATAGATTAACCCTACAATCCAGAGTAAATATGGGAGCACGTAAGAGACATTACATGTACCCATAGTTACTGCACCACCTAGTGAAAACCTATGGGAAATTCATACTGCAATCCAGAGCAAATTGTTCTCACACTGGAGCAAGGACTCCCGTAGTTACTCTGGATTGTGCCCTAAGTGGAATGTAAGCCATGAACATGGCTACTAAAAATGTGTTAGTCTTTATAATGGCAGACTTTTCCTCATATTTTGACACATTTTGCATCTGTTATTGGCTGTATTCATTTAATGTATATCCAGTTTTTGATTAATTGCATTGAGAGCAGTGTGCTATGAACCATTGGATAAATGATAGTTGGAGTACACCACTGCGTAATGGCTTGTGCATGACTTGCCACTCCTATGTTAGCAAAGAGTGTAACTACAAAATCCAAAGGGCTGGCTAAGCCAATACAGACATCCCTGTGCCAGCTCAGGGTGTAGCAAACATGCTGTCAAACACATTTGCAACTGCTGTTGAGCTGGTAGCACTGGCACAAAGTGCGGCAGTGTTGGTCTGCCAACCTTGTTCCAGGGGCAGCTCAGACTGGCACAACTGGACTTGCACTGAACAGCACTGGGATGTGAGGAGGGGTTATTTCTGGGAAAGGAAGTATGGAATTTGTGCTCAGGATTGGTGAAAGCCTCCTCTGTGATATCCTGATGTCCTTCTCAGCATCCTGGATTTGCTATACCGTCCATGTTTTTGGTTACATGACCTTGCAGTATAACTTTCATGTATGATGCAAGCCAACTATTCATATTCCATCTAGTGAAATTGGTTGAACAACTGTTAAAGAAATCTGCTTTGCAGTGCTTGGATAAACTAGATATTATAGGTGACAAATCGTCTGGTGTATATGGCAGTTTTGCAGTACAAGTGGTTATCTTGGGATTCTTTAAATCCCAAATTCAGCTTTTTGAAGAGGTTCTTTTTAAGTCCAATAGTAAAATGTTGTTTTCATTACAAAGGATTTAACAGATGTCCTTTGTAAATTTTTACACAGAGTTGATTCAGACTTGTATTCTCTGGTATGTACTTTCTCTTCTGGCTATAGCATTTAGCAAGAAGAATAGTAAATTAATCACAGATGCTTTGTTTTGGAGACTTACCAGCTGTAGAGTCATTATTAAAATAGATTGCAATAAAGGTAGTTTTAGTTGTTAATATCAACTTTTATTTCAGTCTGCAAATATTGTAAATGTTAACATGTGCCAAGTTTAGATGTAGGGAAACAGGACCTGAGAGCTTAGAATTTTCTGTACCTTGAAATTTTACAGGCAGAATAGTTTCTGCAAATGGTTCTTCTGTGGAATGGGCAGAATAGTCTTATATAAGATACATATCAGTCTTTCTTACTAAGAAATGAAACAGCCCAATCCACCCTTTAACCTCTGCCAGTGATGTCAATGGTGCAAGTCCGAGTTGATCAATGCAGATGGCTCAGATCCAGGAAAGGGCACGGAATCAGGGGTGGGCCCAGCCAGCCCCAAGATCCGGTTCGCCGGAAGTTGGGGGGTGGGCCAGGGTCAGGGGCGGGGCTGGGGTCAGGGGGCAGGGTGAAGGACTGGCCCCAACCTCACCGCATTGCGCATGCGCCAGGCTTGGTGCATGCACGCTGAATCTCCTGAAGCTGAGCTTCAGGAGACTCAGCGTGTGTGCGTCCAGCTGGACGCTAGACACTGCGTCTCCTGGGGCTGAGCTTCAGGAGATGTGTGGCAGCCACTGCTGAACCGGTCCCCGCGGTTCTTGCCAGCTGCGGCTCTGACCAGTTCGCCAGCGTCCGCCACGGGGGAAGATCCAGTTCGGGTGAATAGGCCCGAACCGGCATCTGCCCACCTGTGCACGGAATACAGCATGAGCTGGCACTGTGAATTCCACCTCACCTAGACCTATCTACACCTTCCCCTTACTGCTGTACCTAACATTACTTTGCAGCTGCCAGCACCAGCAGAAAGGCTCTGGCCTTTTGGTGGCTAGAAATGTTGTCACGTGCAACTCTTTATGGTGCTTTAGTGACAGTGTGTTCTTGTTGAGTGTGTGCTCCATCGGTACCAGATTTGCTGATGATTAGATTTAATATTTTTGGGCTATTTTTGTATTTCTAGGGCAAATATTTGGTTATATGACTGCCTCTTGACCTAGGGTATATGACCTAATTTGACCTCCACAAATTAAATTCAATCCTAAACACAAAGCTGAATCTTTCAACATCTTTACCACAAAATATATTTTTTCTCCTTTCATCCATTTCATCTTCTGTATCTACACATCCAGGTGATTGATAGTAAGGATGTACTCTGAATTATGCCTTGGAAATGCTAAGCAAATGGGATACCTATATAATTTTTGTGCTTTTTCAAAGTGTATCATTCCCTGACCAATGAAGACTTTCTCTGAAAACAGTATGTATTTGGCATATAAATTGCATTTTGGTTGTCCCATCTTTTTTCTCATCACAGATATGACTGGATGATTCTGATTTCCTGAGATCCTGAACTGAAACTCTTTTCACTTGTCTTCTCAAAGTCTTCAAAATCTGTGTTCAGGATCCCAAGTGGATAAATGTCTACAGTTTGTTCACAAGTAAATTTTTTAACAGCTGCTTGTCTTTAGTTGAAATTGGCTCCAAACAGTATTACAAGCTCTGATAAATTTTGAAGCCAAGTTTCACCCTGGAGTGAATTTTTATGAGATTATAAACTCAGTCAATTCACAATGGAAATTCTGACAGGACATTTACTGTTACATAGCATATGGTAATATCATAGGATATAGTAATATCATAGTGATTTGTGGGAAACGACTCATGCCTGCTCTCATTCCCCTATTTTACTGCGACCATCTTTGGACTGTTCCTATGAGAAGTACTGACTTCTCAAAATCTTAAACCTTCAAGTGTCTACCTCTTCTATTGCATAGAATAAAATTGGAAAGATTGGATGCAACACTTGCCCTGGATGTATTTGCTTTGGATTGCAGCTTTAAAGACTATAAGACTATAAAGCAGAGGTCCTCAAGCTATGGCCTGTGGGCCGGATCCGGCGTACCAGGGGCCTCAATCCGGCCCGCCAGCCTTTCGGGGGGTTTGGGGGTGCTTTGTGGGCACTGGGGGGGGGAGCAGTTCAAGGCTGCCACAGCGAAGATCCGCCAGTCGTGGCAGCCTTGTGCAAAGGGAGAGAGCCCCTCCGGGCTCCGGAATTTGGGCAGCTTCAAGCTGGCCCTTTAAAAAAAATTTTTAAATGTTGCATGCGCAGCTGGCAGGGGCATTTTTTAAAAAATGTTGCCCTCTCGCTGCTGCCCCAGCTGCCAGGGGCTTTCTTCTGAGTAGACAAGCAGAGATCTTGGCTATTAAGGCCACCCTCCCATCTACACTTTCCTGGGAGTAAGCCCCATTGACTCTAATGGGCCATACTTCTGAGTAGACAAGCAGAGAGCTAGACAATTAAGGCCACCCTCCCATCCATACTTTCCTGGGAGCAAGCCCCATTGACTCTAATGGGACTTACCTCTGAATAGACATGCAAGGAGCTGGACTTACTTTCCTGGGAGTAAGCCCCACTGACTCTAATGGGTCTTATTTCTGAGTAGACCAGATGACAAACAAAAAATTTGTCATTGCAAGCCCAAAATTGAGGTGAGCTTGTGTTTGTGTGTGTGTATGAATGCATGTGTTCGTGTGTGAGAGTGCATGGTGTACATGTCAGTGCATGTCACTGACATTCTTTGTGTGGCTGCAAATTGCTTTGAGGGCATCTTACATGTCTGGGTCAGAATCATTTATGTTGAAAGGTTTTCAATTTTAAAAGTGTTGATATTAAGTACAGGAAGCAAGTATTTTTGCTTCATTTTAACAGGTCCTACGTTTTGTTCTACATTTTTGGGGTGTCCTACAAATTTTTTAAGTGGGTAGGAATTTTTAAAGTGGGCAGGTGCTGCGTGTGACATCACAGGTGTGGGGCATGGCTCGACGGGAGGAAGCTATAGTCCGGCCCCTGACAGTGTCTAAGGGACTGTGAACGGCCCCCTGTTTAAAAAGTTTGAGGACCCCTACTATAAAGTATACCTTTCAGCAAAGCTAATGCAGGCAGGCAAGCATGCTGTCATAATTTAGTCTTGTGACAGGGGGCATGAAAAATGGATAGTGTTAAAAGAATATGGTCCACACCTCTGCTTACTAGGTAGGAAGGCCATCTTTTTCTAAAATTAAGTGTGTTTTGTATTGTAGGATGACTTTGTTTTGTAGGATTATTAACCTGTCTTTCTGATTATGCACTTATTCTTAATTGAATTTAAATTTTTCATTGCTTGGTTTTCTTTTTTAAATTTTCTGCATTGGATACAGCATTGCCAGAATGTTAGACTAACCGCTTATAAAAAGTAACAACCAGCAACAAGCTGGAGACAACAGGACAATTGCAGGAGTACAATTTCAGGAGTACAAATTGCAGGAGTACAATTTCAAGAATATTGTGGGCCCTGGGCACTGGGACTGGGCAGCAGGCATCACTGGACAGTGGAGCCCGCTGGGCAATGTCAGGCATTGGTCAGTACCAGGGGGCAGTGGCAGTAGGCACCGGCAGGCATCACTACTGGGCAACATGCATCACTATCAAGGAATTTTGGCCACCAGTGGATTCCACCAGGAATCCATACCAAGCACTGGGCATCCCAGCCAGACACCAGTGGGCATTGGACACCACTGGACACCAACCGTACAATCCAGAATAACTACAGGTGCACGTAAGAGACTTTACGTGCACCCGTAGTTACTGCACCACCTAGTGAAAACCTATGGGAAATTCATATTGCAATCCAGAGCAAATTGTTCTTACACCGGAGCAAGGACTCCCCGTAGTTACTCTGGATTGCGTCCCAAATCAGTTTCTTAGAGGGTCCTTACATCACAGAAGGAATAAGCTCCCCAAATTTCAGGTTTCTAGGTTCAGTTGTTAGGCTGGATGTTGATCAGTCTTCAGGTATAGGGAGGAAAATGTTACGCCTCCTTTCTTACCGTATTTCCCGGACCATGAGACGCACCGGACCATGAGACGCACCAAAGTTTAGAGGAGCAAAACAACAAAAAAATATTCTGAACCAAATGGTGTACTAATATATTTAATAAAATATAGCAGAATAATATTTCAACCATGTAAAGTCTACAGTGGTATTAAGAACCATTATCACTGTCATTAACAACTGAGGAAAGACTTTAAGCTTCACACACACTTTTAATTTTCTGGTAACCCCAAAAACTCATCATCTCTAGTGTCAGTGATTTGTGACTTTTGCACAAATCTCATTGCAAATGATCAGACAACAACATTTTGCACAAATCTCATTGCAAATAGTCCAGGAAGGCAGGTAAGTGGGGGGGGGTTCCTTTGGGGGGGTAAGTAGGGAAATGTGAGGGGATCTAGATACATAGGGAAGAGTGAGGGAGGCACAGGCATGGAGCAGGAGGGACCAGGTCTTGTGCATGTCTACTTTGGAGCAAGTCTCCAAGCCAGGGAAGGCTGGTTAGGATTGCAACTGTGCCAGGGTGACCAGATGCCAAACCCAAAATTCCTGAACCCCAAGGCCAAAATTCCTGAACCCCAGGGCAAAATTCCTACTTGCTTAAAAAATTGCCAAAAAATGGTATAAAAATATCAGTTTTTATATTTTTGATTTTTACTTTTTTGGCCATAACTTTTGATAGGAAGGAGATATCTAAAAACTGATTGTTGCATTGGATTCTGCTCTTCAATATGAATCCAACGACATATGACATGATGGGGTAAGGTGCTCCAGGATTGGCCCTGTCACTCTATCAGACGCACAGATATTTTTCCCCCCTTTGAGAAGAAAAAAAAGTGCGTCTTATAAACCGGGAAATACGGTAATTGTTTCTTAGTAGTTGAAGACCCTCCCCAAAGTTGATGCTTCTAGATTCCACGGGATTGCTGAATTTGGTGAGCGAATGAGCAGTCAGTCAGTCAGTGACTCTTTGATTTTATATATTTCTCATATTATTCTCTGTCGCAAAGATTTTGAAGTTTTTCATTTTGCTTTTTGTAGTCATTAAAGGTTGCAGTTGCCTTTGATGCTTTGTAAGGAAAAATTTGTATACACTACAAATATTAAAATAATTGCCCTTGTTTATTGTGTAACAGTTCTTTTTACCCTTTCCTACACCAACAGGAAAACAAGATTACAAGAAAACCAGGCCAATGTTAAAAGCTGCAAGATTAAAAGCAGAGGCCAAGAAAACTGCACTAGGCATCAAGGTATATCTATCTGATAGCTTACACCAGCATCCTATAAATGTTGTTTCTTTTCCCCATAGATATCCTGTGTGAATATTGATCTTTGAGAGAGATTGTTTATGACAGTTCAAAACCCTAAGTGGAATGCCAGAATCTAAAATATTAATGACATTCCTTTTGCTTTAACCTACAACCAAACTAGAATGACTGAAACTATAATAGTGTAATACCAACCAATGTTTATTTGGGAATCAGTTCATTTAACCAAGTAAAATTTATTTGCACATTTGCATGCATGTGATTTGCAAAGGACTAAAGTTGCATGATTGTTTTACTACTGCCTATGAAGTATTTTGTCATAGGAATGTAGTAAATGCTTTAAAGATTTTTATGTACCATTGATTATCATGATTTTTTTAAAAAAATAGATATAGCTGTTAAGTCCTGGTAGCATTTTGTCATTAATATATATATATATAACATACATCCAGGGTACGGTTTTCATACGGTCTCCAGCATGGAAAATTATTGCCTTCCCTATCAATGACCCAGCAAGGAGGCTGGTGGACTTTAAATTATTTTGAAACTTCCTGTTTTTAAAGAGTACAGAAGGTATAATTATGATTTAACAAGTGAAGGTAATAAATATTAATATGAAGGATGTATGTAATATACTGTATTTCTGCCTCCCCTCATGACCCTGTTGTCGAATTTGGCTAAACATATGTAGCTTGTTTAAATTGCATTCAATATTTTCCTTTCAATTTATTTTTGTTTCAAAATAAATTAACATAAAATCAGGTTAGAAACACATGCTGAGACAGAGAGAGAGAGAGAGAGAGAGAGATCAGAAAAAGATACAAAATATGAGATGTTTCTTTATGAAGAGAATTTCAGTAATGTTCAATGAAGAACATTTTCTCCTTTCTGGCAGACAAGAAATCAATTTTTTTCCAAGTTATAGCTTATAGCAAATGGCAAGGTATTACTACCAAGCTGTAACAGCTGTTGAGCTGCCAGATGATGTATTTGGTTGTCTTCCAGAATTTGCTATTATAATCACGAAACAGTGGTTTCTTTTCACTCCTTGATAGCTGATCTCGATCAAGCATTGCCATGCAATGCGCTCTGTTTTCACAACATAATCTCCTCAGTTAGTGCTATGTGTCAGGTTTTAATGAGAAAGAGTAGATTGCCTTTTCTGTTGTTTGTGAAATGGTAGATTATAAAATTTTCCTCTTTCCTTGGGAGCCAGTTCATTTTAGATAGACCTGGAGCTGGCTTAAGCTGGAAAGAACAAGATATAATAGGATCTCAGCCTCAGTTCCTTGTCTGTAATATAGAAAGAAAACACATTGAAACACTTCACTGACTGTTAGTACAATCCTAACAATGGTGCAAGTCCCTTGTGTTGGCCCAGGATGATCACAAATATGCCATAAAGGATGTTTGCACCTTCCTGAAAGTAAGCCATTCTGGTATACAAGAAAGCTGAATCCAAAAGAGGACATCCAAGCCGGATGAGCTGAGCTGATGGATAGGAATGAGGAGGCGAAGGAGGGTGGTGAGAAGGCAGAGGGAGCCTTCTGGGGTCAGGAATGGGCAAGCAGAGGGTTGTCCTGGGGCAGGTGGTTCTGGGGCCAGGTGGGTGGGGATCTTAAAGTGGGACTGGTATCCCAACCCAGGTCCCTCAGTTTCATGTAGCCACAGAGTGCTGTGAATCATGATTAGTGAATAGATTGGAGACCTTAAAGCACTTTGCATATTCAAAGTGAAATAAATAAATGAAATATTTCAAAAGTGTATTTAGACTTCATTGTTCTTTTTAAAGCATAAGGCTGGTTCACACATTATTGTGCCTTACTAAATTCAGAAAATTTGCTTACAGTTGTTAACTTGCATTTATAGATGTAAATCTTCTCCTTTAGAAAGTAGTCTTTTAGAGGCCTTGAGTGCAACGTTTGATGTTGCATGAGCTAGCCTTGCAGCCCAATCCTAACTTGCCCTGGAACAAGCGGACCAGTGTGTCCGCGCTGTATCTAGCACAAGGTTCAGTGCTGTGTGGCCAGGATAACCATCTGACCAGAAATTCCTGGATTTGTCCAGATTTTTAGCCGCCTGTGCGGGTGTCCTCCAGAAGAGCTACATTGTTCTCCATTTTGGCTACATTTTGGAACTTTGCTCTGGTGTGCAAGTACCCCATCATGTCATATGTCATTGGATTTGTATTGAATAGCAAAATCCAATGTTTTGAGATATCTCCTTTCTATCTAAAGTTGTGGCCAAAAAACTAAAATTAAAAATATACATTGAGCTCTATGGGAAATGAAAGTGACCCATATTGTGGCTTTACTCATAAGTAGGTAAATGTGCCATGGTTTGCTTGAAAGGCCAGGCTGAGAGGAATCCAAGGACACCAGAATGGTCCTGATCCAATGAATGCAGCCTCCAAAATCACTCCAAAAGTATGCCCCTGATAATTGCATTGATCTCTATGGGAACTGAAAAGGAGCCATATTGTGCCTTTACTCATAAGTAGCCACATTTTGTCCTGATCCAATGAATGAAGCCCCTACCAGGCATTCCACAAGGAAACCCCTCCTCCAAGCTCCACTGCATTAAACCCTTTTGAAAGTTAGACTATACAGCTGTTTTTACTTGCAAGTAAGCAAGCATGCCTTGGATGGTGTGGAAGGTCATTCCAGGGAGTGCAAGGCTTCCATAATGGTCCTCATCCTGTGCATCTGGAACTCAGCAAATGCTCTACATGGCAACACTTGAATGTTTTCAGCTTATGTGTGTTTTCAGCTTTCATTTTGTCATGTCCTACATTTTGCTTGGATGTCCTACATTTTGGTTGTACATTTTGATGTTCCTCTTTTTTTTATTATGGCATATGGTCACCCTGGGTTTTGGATCACTTAAACATTTGCATTTTTGGTTCAGGAATCAGGTCTTGCAAAGGAGATGCTGGCCTGAGAAGGGTTGGCTGCTTTGGTTTTGGGTCACTTGAACATGTGCCTTTTTGGTTTTACAATTTCATATTATATATATAAGAGAAAAGTCACTGACTCACTGACTCACTGACTGACTCATCACTGTCCTGCCAAAACTGCTGGGCCTAGAAGCGTGAAATTTGGGGTGGGTGTTCCTTCCGTGACGGAGGGGTGCACTAAGAACCGGTTATCGGAAATTCCAACCGGAAGGGGATGAAAAGGGGCGTAACGTGTTTTCCTCTCTATACTTTGCATTGGAGAATTGATGACTCCTCAACATTCTGCCCCAACTGCTGGGCCTAGAAGCATGGAATTCTGGGAGGGAGTTCCTTCTGTCACCTGAACACCCACCAAGAAACCCTGTGGAGAAATTTAACCCTTCAGGGGCTGAAAAGGGGTCAACGTGTTTTTGTCCTATATTTAACATGGGAGACTGACCAAACTCCAGCCAATTTGGTGCTCTCTGCCTGGTAAACTGGGGGATGTTGTTCAGAGGAAGAGGTTGCGCATGGGGGCAAGTTGCGCATGGTGGACTGATGCGCATGGGCAAAGTTGCGCATGGGGAAGTTATGCTTGGAGGGAAGTTGCACATGGAGGGGAAGTTGCGCGTGGGGGGAAGTTGCGCATGGGGGAAGTTGCACTGGGGGGACTGATGCAGATGGTTGATGTTGCATATGAGGAGTTCGGGCACATGGGAGGATGATGCAAATGGGAAAGTTGTGCATGGGGGACTGATGTGCATGGGGTTTGATGCGCATGGAGGGAAACTGCGCATGGGAAGAAGTTGCGCATGGGGGAATGTTGCGCATGGGGGAAGTTGCACATGGGGAAGATGCGCATGGGGGATGATGCACATGGGTGGATGATGCGCATGGGGGAAGTTGCGCATGGGGGAAGTTGCGCATGGGGGAAGTTGCACTGGGGGGACTGATGCAGATGGGTGATGTTGCATATGAGGAGTTCAGGCACATGGGGGATGATGCACATGGGGGACTGATGCGCATGGGGGATGATGCGCATGGGGGGAAGATGCGCATGGGAGAAGTTTTGCATGGGGGGAAGTTTTGCAAGGGGGGATGTTGCATATGGTGGAATGTTGCGCATGGGGATGTTGCGCATGGGGTATTGATGTGCATGGGGTGTTGATGCGCATGGGGTGTTGATGCGCATGGGGTGTTGATGTGTCGTGGGGAGATGTCGTATGGGGAAATGTTACTCCCACAATGTGGGTATGCTTTTTGCTAGTAAGTAATATATTGTTGAAATTAAGTACAGGAAAGCAAATCGAGTGTTTTAGCTACATTTGTCCTACATTTTTGGGTGTCCTACATTTTTTAAAAAATATGTCAGGAATTTTGTTTTGATGTCAGGAATTTTGGGGGACTTTGTCCTCTTTGGGGTTCAAGCATTTAGTCACCCTGTGCGTGGCTCAGCCAGGGGCAAAGAAAATCACTTCCTCTTATCCTAGGAAAAGCCACTGCAGCTCCAGTAGGGCTACTCAGATCTGTGCCACCAAAATTGGGTGAACAAGGTGAGGAGGGCCAGTTTCTCTTCTCCTACTTTAGCAAAAGAGGAGAGTCCACTTCAAAAGTGTTTCCTACCCAATTAATAGGGGTAAGTGATTCTTACTTGGTTAGCGATCAATACAGTAGTTTGTGATCTATACATGATTATGCATACTTTTGCCCACTTGAAAGTATTACACATATCCTTTTCATGTATCACATAAGAAGGAGCCATGTGGGAGAAGTGAGACAAAACACAAAAGAGAAGTGAAGTGCACCTGATGAAGCTTTTGGATGAGAAGACAGAAGATCTATTAAACTTAGAATGGCTGTTTCATATTGTCTAAGAAAAATTCACTCAATCTGAACATTATTAAAAATGTTTTGATTATTATGTAGCTTTTTATTATTACCCAGGAAAGTAAACGGAGTTTCCCCCAGGGGTATAGTTTGCACAAAAAGTTTACCAAGTTCGCTATTGCAAAGAGCACAAATCCTCATTTCCCTCCAAAACGGGCATTAAACTTTCCCAAACCAATCCCACTGTGGCACTTCTGATATTATAACTGACATGCTAATTAGTCTATACTGTCATATTTGATTGCTTGTCATTTTTATGCTGAATTGAAAGGAACAAAGTTTTGTTTAGTCGTCATTTAATACTTTGTTAATTTCCCCAATGAGTAATTTTTATCTATGTTGATAATGTCAACATAGTAACTTGTGGGTAATAAATATCAGGCATTTTTGACTCTGTTGCTGAAGAAGAACCATGGTGTCTGGCAGCACAATTAATACGCTCTTCCATCTATATTAAAAATTCTCAGTGTGATTAGATTTTTCCTGTTAAAACTGCAGTTAAAACTGCTCCTAAAGGATGTTTTGAAATGATTTTCCATTACTCATCCTAAGGTAGTGTGAGGAACCAAATTATAATAATCATAGAGTTTTTCTTTTATTCTGCCCATATTATGACATTAAGAATGTTATAGGTAGGGGCTAGTAAAGGCGAGGTTATTTTGGGATAACACCCTTTTGTCAGGAAAAAATAACCTTGCCTTTTGCAGGTCCCTAGTTATAAGATATTCTAGATCTCTATATTCTCTATGTCTTTATATTCCGTATCTCTGTGCAACTTTGTAACTTTCCCAACTTGCACAGACTAACAGATATGAACAGCCAATCTTGGACATAATCATGAGGATAATTGGGATACATGACAATGCAGTTCATACTGTTACATCTCTCTTCTTGTGACAAGAAGTGTTTTTCAACCCAATGTTAACCAACTTTCCAAAGCCATTTAGACATGTAACAACCTGTGCTTGTTGTACAGTACACAATCACAATAGGATTGGGCCATCTATAATTAACTCTTTTGGGGTCAGCCCCTTTCTACCAATAATTCCTCTACCACCCAACAGACAGCCCACCTGCCTCAGCAAAAACAGGCCTTTGAGAATTAGAGCACAATCCTAACCATGTCTACTCAAAAGTAAGCTCCATTGTGTTCAATGGGCCTTACTCCCAGGAAAGTGTCTTTAGGATTGCAGCCATACTTATCTTCTGGTGGCGCAAGTGATTAAGACACTTTTGTCTATTAACTATCAGGCCAGGGTTCGAGACCCAGGTCCCCACAAGACAAGGATTTCCTGCTACAGCCAGGGGGTTGGACTAGATGATCCACTGGGTCCCTTCCAATTTTATGATTCTATGATTCTATGAATTGGTGACAGGTTGGCACAGGTCATGCTGCTGATGCCGCAGGCCTCACATTGCCATGTATATTTGTTCTGTTGGCACTAGCTAGCATAAGGTCGGGCTGTGAATGTAAAATGTGATGTGGCATTGTGTTATTCACTCCAAAACGGTAGAGCTGGCTGTAGTGTGTCATTTACAGTGCAATCCTAACCCTGGTTAGTCCAGCACAGTTGTAGATACAAGTAAATATGTGAATTCTGACTGATGGTGTTGCTGTTTTTTTAATATACAGAAGACTATAACAATCAAAATATGGCATGGCTTATAATATTCTTGATTTTCTTATAATCTGCTGCTTAGGATTCTCAGGGAAAGTATACCAACTGTGCAAATTTTACATAAATCTTTAATGAGTCAAGTTATTTGTGTGGAAAAGGAAATTGGGGCTATCTGCAGAATAATGATCCACAGAGAGATGTGAAGAAAAATAAGTAATAATACTTGAAAATGTATTAGGTGGAGTATATTAAATTATGGATCTAAAATACTGATAGCATATAAAGTGCATTCATGTAAATGCAAATGAAGTGTGTATGGGGAGGTGGGTGGCGCAAGCGGTTAAGATGCTGTGCCTGTTTACCAGCAGGCCAGTGTTCAAGACCCAGGTCGGTCCCACAAGACAGGGTGAGCTCCTGTCCTTAGCCCAGCTCTGCGACGCCAGCTGGATCCAACTGTATCGGCTCTGCCTTTCCATTGGACTAATTCAGTGGCGTGGAGAGGGGGGATTTGCTGCTTGGGTAACAGCCTATCCTCCATAACAATCCAACCCAGGCTTTCGTGCTTCACATGCAGTGTATGCAGCGCTGAGCATGATACCATAGCCTTTCAAGACTGACGGAGGCCTGCTGTTCTATGGGAGCTTACCAGATTGGAGAGCTGATTTTAAAAATGAAATGAAAGAGTTATTAACTCTTCCATGGGTTTGGAGTGGCACAGTGTTTGGATTTTCTGTGGGGCATGAGTACTAAAATTATGGCATGGGTAGAAAATATGGAGTTGTGAAGACCATTCAACCGTTTTGAAGGAATAAAATAGCCACATGCTGTACAAGTTTTGTATGTTTGTAGATGCGGAGGAAAGTTACTCCACCTTATCCTCAGAGATGACTCGCAACATGATTTGAAATAGAATAACCAGTAGTTCTCAAACAGTGGTGTAGAGTTTGAGAAGCTTTGGGGGGGGGGGGGGTGGAAGGCAGCAATATGATCGCCACCATTGGTCTTAGGCTCACAGTGGCCTGCAGCAGCCTTCTTGGGGTGGTGGATGACCTGGGGAGTCCCTGAAGGTTCTCCCTTCCTCAGAACTCTGAAAAAAGGGAATCTTGGTTGCAGAAATGGATTCATACATTCACTTAATATTCACGTTGCATTTTTCCACTGAGAAGTTTGGGACTAATTACATAGTTATCGAAACCTATATTGTCTGAACCAAGACTTAAGTTTAAATATCTTTATTAGGTAAGTTCCAGTTTTGCAGTGAGGCCTCCTTATTGTTCAGTGTTATGTAGAAAGTTCCTGGACTAGATACACAAGGCTGTGGGCGCAATCCAGAGTAACTACGGAGAGTCCCTGCTCTGATGTAAGAACAATTTACTCTGGATTACAGTATGAATTTCCCATAGGTTTTCACTAGGTGGTGCAGTAACTACTGGTGCATGTAATGTTTCTTACTTGCTCCCATAGTTACTCTGGATTGTAGGGTGTGTCTGAGAGAATTGCATGGACTACTAAATGTTTCCAGATAAGTGTATAGATGTTTATTAATGTAAATGATTTTTGTCCTTTATTGAACTGAAATCCTGTATCTAACTTTTTTCAACCCAAAATTGTGTCATTACTACAGGAAGTCAGCCTTGTCCTTGCAGCTATACTGGTATTTCTGTTGGCCTGTTATGCTTTCTTTTATCTCAAGCTATCAGAAGGGGTTGATCAGGATTTGGCTCAAGACGGAAATTAGCAGATGCCTATTTTGGAGTTCTTTGATGGAAAAGTGTTGCCTTGACCAACGCAAATAACAGTCTCTTCACTGCAGTGGACCAGTTCATGTTGTTCAGAAGTAATAATACCAATGGTAATATTTTAACCAAACTTAAGGAACTTAACAAGGAGTTCTGCTGAGTAATCTCAAACTGTCGTTTATTGACTGATATTGTCCTTCTTTGTAGTTTGTTTCTCAAGGTGAAAAAATTTCATAAGAAATTTGCTGCATTTCTTATCATTATTGAGTTGGTGGATTGATTCAGATTTCCTTGCAGTAACTTCTGGATTAGATTAATTTTCAAAGGGTCTCAACAAATTGAAATAAGTATTATGCAAAGCAAAACTAAATATGATGGAACAGAAGTACATTACATAATCAATTGTGTCAATGGATAAACATGCATTATTAGTGCTTTAAGTTCCCTGATTTGCAGTGGGAAAGATATAAGCACCGACTGAACACATTCAAGTTGAAATAAAATATGCTTAACATTGACAGAACCAGAGTTAACAGTTTGAGGCTAGAGCAAAATTTGGAAGTGAGCAAGTGTTGTATGCTGTGATTTCCCTTGCAAGGCAGATGTTATAAGTTGGTGTGAAACAATTGTGCAGGTGCAGCAACTAAGCACAATGTAGCATTATTATTAGAACTGTAAATTACATGTCAGTAGAGAAGGACAAGTTAGAAGGAAGAGCTGCACCATGTACAACAATTTCCATTATAAGGCAACCAGGGTTATCTTGGGTACCATTATATGTGACGTAGCCAGAGTTAAGCATTTTTATATACCTTGATTTTAGTGAGAGAATAAAGCATTTGCTTAAATCTCTCCTGTTCAAGATAAATTGGTTTAAGTATGCTTAACTTTGGTTTTAGTTTTAATGGGAAAACAACAACAAACCATATATCAAGACCCAGAAATCAAAAAGTCCTGAGGATGTAGAATAGGAGAAAGATATTGAATACTTTTTTGTTTATTTTTGGCCAAATGCATTGCAAAGTTCATGCATCTTCAGTTCTAATGGGAAAGAATGCTAGGATCTCGAGTAAATAAATAGAAGCAAAAAGCATGAATACAGGCTATTTATGTCCTGTATCAGGCTATAAATAATATGATAATAGAATAAACCAAATATTAGAAGATTTTAGCAAAGTACAGTATAATGAGCAATAAGGGAAACCTTCTAGTAACGTGTATACTGCCATATCTTCCAGTGAATAGAGTATGAAGAGAGCTTATGTTTGGAGTCAGCCTTGATCAGAATCTAAGAATCAAAGCCCCTAAGTAATCAAGAGATATCAGAAGAAAAAAATATCCAAGTAAACATGCATTAATAATTTGTAATTGAAGCACATTTATACACAAAATACAGAATCACAGTGAACTTCTCTGCTTGGAAAGAGCCTTCCACTTTATTTTTATTTCAGTCTCATCCTGGCTCCTCTGTGCAAGTGTATCAGCAGTCATCTTTTTCATTCGCTGCCAACTGTTCAAGGCACATGTGTTCTGTCAGAAATGGCACATGGATGACAGAAGCTCAAGCATTCACATATGCCTCTGAAGCAGAGTTCCTTGCCTCTTGGGCTAGCTGAGCAAGTGTAAATAGAAAGTTTAGTCGATGTTGATTTTAATTAGCACATTACTTCATTAATATAAAGTTGAAATTCTGTTTTAATTATGCTGTTGCTGATGCTTACAATATCAACATGGAAGATAGAGTTGTCTGTGCTTTTTAAAAAAATCTTTTGCAATTAAATAGTGTAATTTTTCATGAGTTCTTGGCTAGCAAGTAATTTTCATACATAGGTCTCCAAGCAGGTGCAGGCATCTCCAAGCATTTTGGTCAAAGGGCCACAACAAATATCTGGTATGTTGTCAAGGGCTGAAAAAAATTAAAATATAATATTTAAATGAATACATTAGAGATATAACTCTAATTCTGAGACTCTCAGTGGACCAGTGGCTGACTAAGAGCCAAACAGGCAAGCTGTGGGCCAGACAGAGGCTTGCCTGGGTTGGGGTTTGGAGATCCCTGGTCTAGAGAAATAGCATCATCCTAGCTTCTTCATATTTCTTTGCAAGATGGAATTCTCAAATATACTATTTAAGAGTTGGGCAATCAAAAGTATACGCTATAAGAATTATATGCATGCAATAAAGCCTGCTGCTTATGTTTCTTATGATTAGATGAGTTCTTAAGCCTTTTTAATGTTTTAAGGGAAAGAACAGAAAGCAGCACTTATAGTACAATCCTATTTGTGTCTACTCAGAAGTAAGTTCCATTGAGTTAAATGGGGTTTTCTCCCAGGATTTCTCTCCTTTCTCTGCTCTTAGGATTGCAGCCATAATGTGCTTTTAATGTGTTTTCATGCTAACTGAATATTTTTATTCAATTTATTCTAGTCTAATTGAATATTTTTATAAATTACAATAAATTATAGTCACTTAAAAATGTGCTAGGTAGGTGATACAGATGTTATAATGCTAAAAGTTCTACCTACCCCAGTCCAGACTACAGTGACCAATATGTAGAACTATTTTATCACAAATTTCAGGATTTTTTGAAACTTATTTTTTTAACAAAAAATGCAGAAAGCAGTATTTTGTGTTTTTATTTTGTCATTAGGTATGATTAATTTTGTGGTTGTCCATTGGTGGGAAAAGTCTTGGTCCATCAACCATTCTTACTGCATATTCTCCATTTATTTTAATGAGGTACTAGCAGATGTTCACTGTTATCAGGACAAGGAAGTATAGAACATTCTTCTAGAGAAGAACATTGTCTCTGTAAAGAACATAATACACTCATCATTCAAAAAATGAAAATTGTATATTTTAAAAGGAAATTTTTAGTATGTTTATTGACATTTTGAAACGGATTTTAGTTTGGCAAGAGTTCTCCTCAGTTTAATAGATGGGTTCTATTAAATTGTTCCTTTTCATTTTAATATCAGTTGAACAATATTCAAGACTCACAAAGAGAACGTTCCTCACACAGAGAACACCATGCAGATAAAGGCAGAGAGGGAACATTTGTATTTTAAGTGTAAAATTTTACTTTACCTGGCATGGCATAATTCAGGATGTTTATAACTAAGAAAATTATAACATGGAAACAGCACTGAGACTGCAAAAATATGTGATGTTATAAATACTTTTTAGACAACATTGCAATAAATTTCACCTTTATTCTTTTCTCTCACAAAATAGTGAACATCCAGTTACGTTAGTCATATAACTTATATAGTTCTTATGCACACTGCTGCAAAAAATGTCATTCGTGACCTTGGCACTCCATGCTGTTGCATGATCCTGCACCCCAGTTTCCATGACCTTCCTCCGAGGGGGGGGGGGGCAGAGAAGTGTGTGATTTGATGTTTGAATAGAGGTGTCCCCTGCTCCAAAATATGTGTGAGGTGGTAGTGAGAGGTTTTGTATTTTTTTATTTCAGCACATGAAGATAGCACTAGACAGTAAGATCCAAATCCTCACCAATTTTCCAGCACTGACATAACTAACAGCAGGGCACGTGCAGCAACATGCAGTTGGGTGGCACTCATGGAGGGTTTCTCAAGGTAAGGGGATGTTTGTTTCCTTACTTCAGAGCTGGAAACAACTTGAGAACCAAGATAAGGGCTGTGCAACTCTGAGGTGATGAGGAAGTGCCTCCATGGCTTATAGAAAACCTTGGTGAATTTTTCATTGCATACACCTTAATAACATCAATACTTAATCTATAGATATCTATATCAGGGGTCTCCAAATTTTCAACTTCAGGGCTCTTGGACAATTGTGTAGAGGAAGGAATTTCAGCAGATGTAGCTTGTGATCTTTGAGGTGAAAAGCTTCACCTGCTGAAATTTCCTCCTCTACAATTGTTAAAGGTCCCGGAGCCTTGAAGTTAAAAGTTTGGAGGCTCCTGGACTGTATAAATATATAAACTTAAGGTAGATGCAAAACACTGCTTCACACGACCAGTTTCAAAGGGCAAGAATAACCAGGTATGCTCTGGGGCAATCTATGACCCCCACGTTAGACTCAAGAGGACTAGATGTTCTTAGCAGTGTATTCAGCTTGGGCTGTTCTGAGATTAACATTGCAACTGTCTATATAGGACCAAACAATAAGTAAAAGCACTTTAATGAACTCCATATAACAGAGATTATAGATCTGAATAAGAAAGTGGTGATTAACAGAAATATATTACTGCAATTTGTATGTCATTTGTCCTGAAGTAACTCTTGGCAGTCCCGTCACTTGATGTTCAGAGTCTTCCTGTTTGCAAAATTGGTTTCTTTATGGATTCTGAAGACCAGGACTGGCCCTCCACTTAACATGGTGTCTCTTTCTTGTGCAAAAGAGTGCCTGCCAAAAGCTATGCTTAAATTAGTGTGTCATTGCTTTGCTAGAGCAAGCTCTGGTGACAAATAGATTGTCAAATTGTTATACACAACTATACATCAGTATTTTGAAGACATACCTCCTGAAAAGACGCTGGCCAAGGCAAAGACATCCAATTATGGGGGGAAATCTCTCCAGATATGTTGCCAACGTTTGGACTCATCATTAGCTTTAATAATGAGATGAAGAAGCCCTGGAACTCTCATCTTTATTTATCACAGCTTGGTGGCATTTGTGGGAGAGGCGATGTGGCACCAGGGTAAAAAATTTACAGAGAAGAGCAGCTTGAGAACGGTGAAGATTAATGAACAGATAAAGACACGTATGATTGCCTGCCTTTCCAGAACAAGCAGCTACCAGCTCATTAAGCCAGTGAGAACTCTTGAGACACTTGTTACAAACAGCCTTGTTCTGAACTGAAAATGGCGGTGTCCCCATTCACATTTATAACTACTTCTGACATGACTGCCATAGAAAAGCAGGAAAGAATTGCATATTTTGCAAGAACATTTGTTCTTCAAAATGAGCTTGAGGAATGGTTTCTTCAAAAGGAAAATGCCTTTTCAAACATGCTTGCCCCCTTAAGTGAAAAACACCTCTTTTGTTTTTTACTCGGCATTACAAAATAAACTATAGTAAGAATTTTTTCTTGCTGGGCAGCCATTCTCTAGCAAGTCATCTAAAGAATGACATTTCTAAAGGTGCACAGTCTCTGTTATGTATGTAGGTAAATGTGTGCATAGGTTTATTGTTATTTTGTTTATTTGTGCATAGGTTTATTGTTATTATTGTTATTTCCATCCTATAGTTAAAATCACTGAAAGTCAAACTCTTATCCCTTGATACCATTTCTCTCCCTTTCCAGGGTAAACCTGGTGTCAACAGCTGAGACACCATATGTTAGTGCAAGCATTTTGATTACACTGAACACTTTATCAGCAAAATAGAACTGTAATAGACAACTTGTAAGTCATAGCTAACTACCAAATTAGCAGCTACCAAACATGCATGTTAAAATCATGTGAAGTGGCTGTGATGGCTAACCACAAGATATGCTGGTGGTCCTCATCAGCATATCAGATTGTGTCCTTTATCACCTGCGTTGAAGTCAGTTACCCAAATGTAATATATAAAACCTGTGCATAGAAGCATATCCCCATCTTTATCTGAGATCCATTGGCTGAGACCCGTTGGCTGAGATGAATGTGCGTTTTTTGTTGGACATAACATATTCTCTCCCATCAGGAACAACACAGCTTAAGAGCCATTATCTCCACAAGAATTGTTGAGTTAACTCAAAGGCAAAGAGATTTGGCAAATTATTAATTTTGACATAATAAAACAATAATGTTCAAAATAACATCCAATACCATAAACCCTTTCCCTTCTCAAATGAAAAAAAGCAGGCCTCTGTCAGTCTTGGAAGACTATGGTATCGTGCTCGGCGCTGAATACACTGCATGCAAAGCACGAAAACCTGGGTTAGATTGTTATGGAGGATAGGCTGTTACCCAAGCAGCAAATCCCCCCTCCATGCCACTGAATTAGTCCAAAGGAAAGGCAGTGCCAATCAAACTCAGTTCCACAAATTGTTTCCAGCTTTGTCCACTTGAAACTTCTTCTATTGGAAGCTGGGAAGACATTCCCTGATGGCAATGTGACAACTACACTGAATTATTCCATCTGAAAGAGAAGAGTTTCCTGTAGAACAGTTACCTGCCTCACAAGGTTGATGTGAGGACAAAAGAATACAAGCTATGTAAGCTGCCTTGGGCATTTGCTTGATTTGGGAAATAAGTAAATAAATAAAATGGGGCAAGGAACATGCCCAACTTACACTAAATATTTTCACTTTTGGAAATGTAGAAATTTCCTTTTTTGTTCCTTTTTTATTCTGTTCATTTTTCTGTTTGATTGTACATATTGCCAGTACTGTACATATCGGTGGCAAGGGAAGTGTTTACATAGTGCTCATTTGTAAATATACCAATGAACACACTAAAAGCAACAGAAATGTTACCTTAATTAAAATGTTGCAATAAATACACCAAGATACATAAGTAGTATCTCATATTATCTCCTACTGAATATACTGCTCTTTGTTGAAATACTTAATATACTTGCTCAATATTTTTATATTGGCTTGCAAAGTGTATGAAGAGTAATTTGAAGATACATTAATCTAATAAACAAGTGGACTGAAAAATAGACTTACCAGATGATTTTTGCACTACAGGATTATTATACTGGAAGATGATTTCATTCATTTGTAGAAGAATATCATTACATCTGCTATGTAGAACACTCCAAGGGATCTGTGCCAAACCAGGAGCAAACCTGTGTTGTATAAGACGTTTTAGAAAACCCCTAGTCAACTCGAGTTATCAGAAAGAGGATCTTTATTCAACACGTGTTGGGCAAACTTCTTGGACTCATGTCCCAAAGTGAGGAGCCAGCCAAGATGGCTGCCGGCCTTAATCTTTTATAGTGGCAAAGCAGGTTACAGAAGCAAAAAAGCATTATTCTATTCTATAGGCTGCATTGTACAACATGATCATAACAAACAATTCTAATTGGTTTACAGGCAACTATGCTTGGTTTACTGGCAAGCATGCTCAGTAATGTTTGAGCATTTCTTTAGAGTGATCTCACCTCTTCTGATTACACTGCACCAGGCTGGGTAGTATCTTATACTTAGTAACTATGAGCTGTGCTTAGGCCTCGGAGCAAAGCTCTTTGCAGTTAACTTACAGAACGGCCATTGTTCACTTATCAAGTTTGGCTCCAGATCACGGCCATGAAGAAGGCCCAACTGTTTCTGCTTAGCTGAGAAGGTTCAGGCTATAGCAACATTATGCTGACGGAGAGTTATGCTGCGTTGTGCTTTCAGCTAGAGGTTTAAGGCCTAAGATACATTGATCAATTTGTGATGCTCAAGGGGTACTACAATCAGCCTGGTCAGATTGGGGCGGGGGGGCGTCTTACAGTTGTTAAAACAATAGATCTCAAAGTGCCCTAGCTGAAAAGTCATTATCAGCTGAATTAAACATGACAGACAAAACCATGTGATTCGTGCCCCGGCTAAAAAACCTGGGGATTCCTAGGAATGTACATGACATATTTAGTGGCCAGCACAAGCCACATCCAGGAGGTAAGGAAAAAATCCAGATTTATGTGCCTGGGATATTCCACTGGAATTATGAGCTCCAGTATTTTTTTTTTTTTTTTTTTTGGGGGGGGGGGGAGAAATCAAGCTCCCATCGCTGACATTCTGCTTTCTTTGGTAAGCATGTGTACTTTATCCCAGTAGTGCCTCTTTCATGCTGCCACTTGTAATGAACTCTTGCCTGTCCACTGTCCTGATTCTCAGTTAGCCTTCCTGGGTAATGGTGGGAAGCAATTATAACAGCAGATGATTAGTATCCCCAAGGACCTGGCTTATTGAACAGTGATGAGGAGGAATAGCAGCAACACATCTTGGTGTCTCAGGCACAAAGTTCACCTGTAGACCTCACTTTCCCCCCAATCAATTTGGTTTGCATAGCTGATTCTGGATTTTAGGGATGATAAAATTAGGGATGATAAAATTTAGGGATGATAAAATTTGTTGAATAACACACCAAACATTGTGGTGTAGTAAGGTAAGGTAATGCCTTGTAGGCTGCCCTGCTAGCCGTGACTGGCCATAAGTTGTGGCTCTCATCTCTGTTTCAGGAGTTAAAGAGCCATCGTTATCCAAAGACGCCTCCATGGTCATGTGATTATGTCCATCTATGATCCCTGGCACATGCTGCTTACCTGAACGGCACATCTTCAGACATTGCAGTAATAGAAAAAAATTAAGTGACCATCATTGATAGAGCAATACATTGTGAAAGTTGAATTGATGAAAAAGAATATGAAAACAATCAGGATATGAAATATCCAGATTAAAAAATTGAAATCCAAAATTGTGCAAACCGGCAGTGGTGCTCCCAGTGGTGATTGGTACACTAGGTACATTTCCAGTATTGTTTGTGGTGTATTAAAACATCTGAATATTGTCAAAATTAGCTATAGTCAAATTCAAAGTGCTACCCTGCTTGGTTCAGTACATATTATATGTAAGTACATTACAGTGTCCTAGATCAACGTTTAGGGCCCAGCTAGAGATTAACAAGTCAAAAAAAGATTAAGGGTGAAATCCAGAGTAACTACGGGGAGTCCTTGCTCCGGAGTTAGAACAAGCTACTCTGGATTGCAATATGAATTTCCCATAGGTTTTCACTAGGTGGTAGGTTTTCACTAGGTGGTGCAGTAACTATGGGTGCACATAATGTCTCTTATATATAATAATAGAAATAATAAATATATTTTTTAGAATTTCTTATACATACAGTGGTGCCTTATGTAACAAGTTAAATTTGTTCCAGAAGCATGCTTTTTATGTGAAATGCTCTTTATGTGAAGCAGATTTTCCCATAGGAAATAATGGAAACTCAGGCAATTGGTTCCACAACCCCATAAATATTCATATAAAATATTAACTGTAAAAATGATGACAAAACACTGTAACTGAATTCAAAACATGCATTCAGTGTGCATGATCCTATGAAGTCTATTTAGGCTGCAATCCTAAAGACACTTTCCTGAGAGTAAGCCCCATTGAACACAATGGGGCTTACTTCTGAGTAGACATGGTTAGGAGGCTGCTTGGAGGTTACCTGGGCTGCTATTGGAGGCTGGAGGCCAGTGGGGGTACTTGGGGCCAGTTAGGGGCAGCTGCCTCTGGTGCCCCCAGGCAACTGCCCTCAAAGTTGGGGGCAGTTAGAATCAGTAGTGTGCTGACTGGCAGCCCTTTAAAACAGGCTCCACGCAGAGCGTCAGTGTGGAGCAACTTGGGGCAGTTGCCTGGGACTTGTTAAGTGAAGTGGGCTTGTTAAGAGGAGCACACTCTCAATGGGAATTTGTGCTTGTTATGTAATCTTTATGTGGGGCACTTGTTATGCAAGGTACCACTGTACTTCTATTCTGCCCTTCTCTCAAGGAGATCAGAGCAGCATACAATTTCTTCCCACCCTCCATAAACACATGCATTTATGATCAACACATGTTGCTTTTAAAACACAATGTTTTGTTGGGCTGCAATCATAAACACACTTTCCTGGGAGTAAGGCCATTTGAGCACAATGGGGCTTACTTCTGAGTAGACATGGTTAGGATTGCAGCTGTGGTTGTTTTATTGTGTATCAGAGCTTTCTCTTGGCTTTGTCAGCCCAGATCAACATACCTACAGTGTCAACCTTGTCCTGTCCTCACATGGTGGGGAACAAGTCCAAGGTCCTGCTTCAGTTATTTTCCCTCCACGCTAACAGTTCAGGGAAATAGCTTGCCCTTAATTAACATTCCTCTCAAGTACCCAGTTCTTAAGTTGTGGAAATGGCTTTAGCAAGAGGAAGCCTATACTTAGGAGAGTTTTCCCTAGATGGTTCTTTCTAAAGTAGCACTACAGGAATGCAAACACACAAGAGGTTTTGAAAACAACAAGGTCATAGAAACAATAAAGTATCACAAAGTGACTGCTAATAATGTATATTTTTCCTCTTTAACTACCATCCACATGGCTGTCCCACTTCTGAATAATACAGCTGTGAAGGTAATTAATTAATGTAGGAATGGGGTTTAATAATAGCACATGCTCTCTCATTGGTTGCCGGCATCAGCCACCATGCTGATAACAGGTCCCTGCCATTGTTGTCACCTCTCTAGAAAATTAGCATTTAATTAACTTAGGGAGCTGTGGAATCATTTTGATACAAGCCTTATTTGTATCTTTCAAAATTAAATATGCCTTTATAAGGCAGGAAAATCCAGATGTACAAGGTAGTGGATGGAAGGGGGGAAAACCCAGAAATCTCTGGAGGCCGGGCAGCTGGACTTGTTACCTTGGATTTAAAAGGGAGAATGTTTAAAAGCCTTTCTATGGATTGCTTCTGATAGCACAAACACAATGGTCAGGACTGAGTTTTCATTGGTCTTTCGTTGGGGAGGAGAGAGAATTTAACAATAGTTTTTGCACCTTAACAGCACCAGATATATGGGTTCATTCAGACATAAATTGGGGTAGTTCTGTGCCCTAGAAGGCTCTCAGTTGTGAGCATCTGAAGACACTGGATCACCAGATCAAACACCGTTATCAGTCAATCAACCATTGAATATATATGGGTTGTCTCAGTGGCATAGCTAATGATTATGTAACCTGATGCAAAGCTCAAAATATTACCCCGGAAATGATGTCACAACTAGAAGTGATATCATCCCCAGGTATTTTTTAAAGAGCAGGCCTCCGTCAGTCTTGAAAGACTATGGTATCGTGCTCGGCGCTGCATACGCTGCATGCGAAGCACGAAAGCCTGGGTTAGATTGTTATGGAGGATTAACTGTTACCCAAGCAGCAAATCCACGCCACTGAATTAGTCCAATGGGAAGATTGGGAAAAAAACCTTCCTCCTCCTCCTTAGCAGTTCACCTGCAATTGATATTCTTTCCCTGCTAAATATAAGAGGTGCACCACTTAGACATGCCTGTATACCCAGTTAGCATGGAGTAACTGTTTTATGGTATATGTACTGAAGAGCTGATTCATATTAACATTGTATTAGTTCCATAAAGTATCAGAATTACATCTCATTGGATCTCAGAGCAATCAGTATCATGGGAAAGTTTTGAGTTTAAAAAATCCACTTTTTGTTCTATAGGCTTTTGTGTTTTCATTTTCTAGTTTATTGGCCATAATGTTTGATAGAATATAGATATTCCAATGTAGTTTGTTTCATTGCATTCTGCATTAAATTACATTCCCAATGATATTTAACATGATTTAGCATACATAAATACCCCGTTTTGCACCATTTTAGCCATTGGTGTCAGGCTCAGCTTGTAGCCCCCGTAAAGCTTGTAGCCTGGTGCAACTGCAGCTCCTTAGCTATGCCACTGGGTTGACTATTTTGTAGAGATTCCATCTAAAATTCACATCTTCCCATCACCCAAGGTGCTCAATCAGATCCAGGGGGTTATGATTGGTTGGCTGCCACTCCTGCTGAAACTACCCCTTCCTAGACCCAATCGCTCCCTCCTCCACACCATCACAGCCCCATTCTGCTTCTTCTACCTCATTGTGTAGATTTGCCCTTACTTCCCCCCTCCTATGCCACCTTATCTCCATCATTGAGTCATTGATAGCCTCTGTAACAATGTGCAGCTTCATGTGCTGCTGCTCCACCTTGTATGACTGTCACTGACTGCTTTGTCATGCTAGCTTCTCTTCAATCTGTCATCAGAAGAGGTGAACCTCTTGAAGAGGTTCAGCTGAAGAGGTGAACATAATGCCTGGTTCCGAAGGATTGGGCTGTACAGGTGTCTCTCCTTATCCACTAAAGTTCTGTTTGAGAATCTCCCATGGATAGAAACAAAAACAGTGGATAAAAAGTGTAAAAATAGATTTAAAGACCCACTTCCAGGTTTCTTGCTCCAAATTGACAAAGGTTGTATCTCAATATCTGCAGGGGTTTGATTCTGGGACTCCCTGCTGATAGAAAGAAATGTGTTAAATAAAAGCAGTTTAAAAAAATATAAAAGTGTGTCTCTTTACAATGGTTTAAAAACAGCTTTTCTTACTGTTGTAGAGAAGCAGTCAGCAATTAGAAATGCAAAGGATCCCCTGCCTTTGCCTGGCACAGCTGACTGCTTGTATGACTGCCTCTCTACAACAGTAGAAAAGCACTTTTAAAGTCTCTGTGTACTAATTGAGGATGCCTTTTGGAGAAAGCTTTTTCGTGCAGTTGGTCTCAGTATGAAAACAGCCATTGATTCTGTTCTTACGAGGCCTATGCACAGCCTGTGAAGCAGATTGCCACTTGCTGGAGGGGGAGTAACACCAGGACATTATTCTCTTATTGAAAGGGATGGTGGCTGTGTTGTGGAGGTCTGAGTCCCCAGAGAGTAGCTCATTCCTGCCATTTCAGTGGGCTGACAGGTAGGGTCTGACAGCACCCATCAATCATGGCTTTAACGGCCTGAACTTTTGCCATTTCTTTTCCTGGGAGCAGCAGCCGAGCAGACAAGCTGTGTTGTGCTGTCAATGAGGTAAAAGTCCTCGGTGTCAGAACTTCTCCTGAGGGGCTTCTCCACTGTTGTGCATTTTTAGCCAAGAGCAGATGCCCTCCATTTTAACTATTATTATTTTAAACTCACCACGAGGTGAAAAAGTAACATGCCAAGAGAACGGGATGGAATCACGATCAGCCCAGATGTTTCCTAATGTGTACAGTGGATCTCTTGACACTGATGATTTTATTTTGTGACAGAAGCCTAAAAGGGACAATCCAATTAAACTACAAGTCAAAGAATTGGCTGGTCCTAATAGAGTGAAAAAATGCTTTCCACAATTTTTCTTGCTTCATGTTATCTCCAGTTATATTTGCCTGATTGCAATTCTGGGGGTAGTACAAGGCACAGCTTACCAAAATAAAAACTCCTTGCATGCATTTCTGAAAGATACCCAACATAAGCTCAGTATGTATGTATGACCCAGTACATATATATGGCAGCTTTGCATCAACACTAGCCATCACACATATCCCGTCAAGCACATTTGGGACAACTTATGAGAAAGCATGCAAGACCTTCACCATCCCTAGTGCTGAATCTGATGCTGAATCAGGATGCCAGGTGAGTTGTGCCAGCTGAAATTGATTAGGATTGCATCCTTTATATATAAGATTCCTAGGGCTCTTTATTTTAATATTGTCTTGTGGTTTAATTTTATTCTAACATCTAATAGTAAACGAATAATAAATGAGTTCATCAAGATAATTTGCCATTTCCTTATTCACAATCCCTTGAAACTTGAAATCCTATGGTGCAATCCTAAGCTACTCAGAAGTAAGTCCCATTCTGTTCTATGGGACATAGGCCTATATCCTAAAGTGAAGTTAAGCCCCTTGCTCCGGAGCAGTTAAGATGACTTTCCACAAGATAACACTAGAGGGTGATGTAACTGTGTGGACCCATAACTGCTATCGATTTTGCCCTTAGTCTACAATCCAGAGTAACTATTGGACCTTTTACACCAACATAGTTACGGTGCCACCTATGGGAAACCTATGGGAAGTGCATAGAGCAATGCAGGATAAGTGCCTCTTATGTCTTCCTGTAGTTATTCTGGATTGTAGGGTAATTCTCAGGCAAGTCTATAGGATTGCAGCCTTAGTGTTGGTTGCAAGCCATCATGGCTTTTGTCAACAAATTCTCCATTAGCTCCTGATGTTCAGACTGGAGATGTAAAAGTTCAATAAACCAATTACAATAATAGACAAGTTGAGATGGAAACACCTTAAATAAAATATTTTAGTTAGATTTTTCCAGTATGGTTGTAACATTGTTTAATGAAAGAAAAAATGGAAAATATGATTGATTTTGCAAGTCCAGCATTGTCCTGAGTCATTCTATAAATACTATAGTTAACTCTCAATTTTATTGACCTTGAATACACAGTTTTTGGAAATAACGGGCATTATTTGCTCCTCAAACAATCAGGCTTGAATGTTTGTTTTACTCATGCACTCACACAGAGGTGCCAGTACTAAGTACTGGTGAGTACCATCACAAATTACTATATGTATATAAAGTAATTTGTGCAGTGTAGGCTACAATCCAGAGTAACTACAGGACCTTTTACACCAATGTAGTAATGGTGCCACCTATGGGAAACCTATGGGAAATGCATAGAGCAATCCAGAGTAAGTGCCTCTAATGTCTTCCCATAGTTACTCTGGATTGTAGGGTTAATCTTTGGCCTCACACTGCAATCATTATCTACAGGTTTTTTTAATAGTAAAATTACTGGGAGAAGGCATTTCCTGTTTGATCAGATGTCTGTTGAGATTTGTTTGGAAATCATGCAAGTCTGCAACAGATAAGTTCTGTTCTGAGAAACAATTTAACTTTCTTACATCACATACAAACCTGTGATGTATGAAATGTTTGTAAAATCAAAATTTTATTCATTCGGCTTTTTTCCTTTCCCTTCTATGTTATATTCATTCACAGAGGACCTTCTTCAAACTGGAATTATAGATCTCCTTTGGCAGGCACCCTGCCGAGTAATACTCTTTTACAGTAATATTAACATTGCAAATTAAAGGTAGTTTTAATTTGAGCAGAAAAAAAATTTCATTATATAACTGCTGTCATAGCATAAACTACTTATGTTTATTCAAATCTAATGTACCCATAAATCTAACACACACACCCTATTTTAAGGATGAATTTGGCTGAAAAGTGAGGTTCACATTAGATTAAATTTTAGGCTGGCTGACAGGAGTGCAGCCTGCCATCCATGGAAGTTAAGAGGGATTGTAGGCTGGGGGGGAAGAGAAAGGGGTATCCTAGGGAGGAGAGGAACAAGGGGTTCCTTGTTCATAGGGGTTGGATGGGAAGGCTGGGAGGGAGGCAAAGTGGGCTCTGCCTAGGTCCAAGTACTTAGGCCAGTGATTTTCAGCCGGTGTGCCATGGCACACTGGTGTGCCACGGATAGTCCTCATGTGTGCCACAGGAATTAGGAAATTGTCATTAATTAAAAGGAAAATTGGGAGATTTGAACAGCCTGGTGTGCCTTGTCAATGGTAAAAACTACTGATGGTGTGCCATGACAATTTCAGTGCCTTGCTAGTGTGCCATGAGATGGAAAAAGTTGAAAATAACTGACTTAGGCAGTTGGAGGAGGAGCAGCCTCGGTGCCCCACTCTGGCTCCCTCCCACCCTCTCCATCTGATTTTTCTGGGGCCGGGGGTGGGGGGGGGGGAACCAGTCACAGTGTTGCCAGTCACAGTCACAGTCACAATATTCCCTGGTCCTGAGGGAGATTTGTTAGATTTATTTATTAGATAAGGATTTATTAGAATCCTTGAATTTATTTATTTTTATAATACACTTTCACCCAGGGATACGTACTACGTTATGATCAGTAGGAGAGTGGTTGGTTTTTGTATAAAAACATGAGGAAAGCCTTAAGGCCTGCAGTGGGGCTGTTCAAGTATATGCCAGTTATTTTCCCAGTGCAGATGGAGAAGGGGTATTGCAGCCAGAAAGAGAGGATAGGATACAGTCAAAGAAACCTCCACTGTTGTGTTTGTTGTTGTATTGTCATTGTTGCTGCTGTTGTTAATGCTGTGTGTGTTTGTGTGCGTGCATGCGTTTGTGTGCTTATGTTTCCGTGTGGGTGTGTCCTGGTTATTTGTATCCTGCAGTAACTGGGAAACAAATTATAACTAAGAGCAAAATCCTAACCCTGTCTACTCAAAAGTGAGCACCATTGCATTCAATGGGTCTTATTCCCAGGAAAGTGTCTTAAGGATTGCAGGTTTAGCAACAAACCCCATGTTATAAATACTGAGCCTCTTCTCCCAGCCCTCACCCTTCTTTTGTGTTCTAAAAATTTAAAAGTACATCTAATTTAAATATACATATGTTTGAACACAAATGGCTGGGATGTCCCCTCCCCCCAAAATGCAAAAACAAAAATAGAAAAAACCCAAGACACACATGTCTAATTGAATAGATGCATTTGTAAATAACTTTGTAGATGCATTTGGAGAGACCTTTTTTCACCTGGCTACAAGCTAATTGCTTTTAATTATATCTTTTCAGGAAGATCATTTTGCCTTTTTGACACAAAGCAAAATTACTTGTGTATATTTATTTGCCTCTAGGCTTTCAGGCTTCATTTTTAGTTAATTTACCAGTATGTAGAGACCAGTAACGGGGAGATGTTTGATAACTGGTATTTAGCTGGAAAGAAAGAAGGTGGTAAATGGTTACACGGGGCTCTGAAGTGCAGATGTTCAGTAGGTGAACTTTGACAAAGATCTTTTCATTATCTTTTTGTTTTCCCCCTGCCTCTCTTTCTTCTCTCTTCCTTTTGTTGGGAGACATTTGAACATCACCCAGCTGGGATATCTGCTTCGGCTTGTTATGTAGGAGGGTTATTGTAATCGTACCTGGAAACTCATTAAAAATAAAGTCAAGCTTCAAGGACTAACTTGTTTGCTTTGGAGTGCTATTTTAAGAACAATGTAATTCCAACCTTCTTTTGAATGGAACTCTGTTATTTAACCCGTTTTGGATACTTAAAAAGACCTGCTTTGCACAGCCACCCTCAGGCTATTGTGAGGGATAGGATCAGGTTGCCCAACACTTGCAATCCACAAGGGAATGGTTTCAATTCTTGGTGTTCATCCAGGAGTGACACATCTCTCCTGAAAGATACTTTTAAGACACTTGTCGTTTGACTTTCTGTCTGGGTGTCTCTATTACTAAAGAACTGCTATCCTGAAGCAATATTAGGCTGAAACAGATATACTGTAAATATCTAATGTATCCAACACATTAGTTCAGAGTAGTGATTCCCAAACTGTGAGCCATGGCTCCCTAGGGTGTCACAGAAACAAGCCATGGGAGAAGCGGAATCCTCATGAAAAACATGCTGATGCCTCCTTCCCACTCTTAATACATAATCCTGGTTCCTGCCCCATTCCACGTTTCTGCACATCCCCTGCTCCCATATACCAATGCCAGGAACATACTGGAAGGTCCTGTCATGCATCCAACACCTTATAAAGTTTCCAGTGACAGACCAGTTGAACATAACAGTCTGCCAGATTTTGTGAAGTTGAAAGTGCTTCTGAGCTGGCAGAATGCAAATTCCAAGGGCACAGAGGCCTGTTAGGATTGTGCCTTAAATGTATTAATTGAGTATTAATAAATAATGCTTCCTGTATGTTTATATGAATACCAAGGAAACCAACCGTACCAACCGTAGCTTGATTGTTGAAATTATTACTAAGGGCACAATCCCGAGTAACTACAGGGAGTCCTTGCTCCGGTGTAAGAACAATTTGCTCTAGATTGCAATATGAATTTCCCATCGGTTTTCACTAGGTGGTGCAGTAACTAAGGGTGCACGTAATGTCTCATATGAGCTCAAATAGTAACTCTGGATATTGTAGGGTTACAATTAAAGAACAGGTTTGTGTTAGGAAGAAGAAAAAACTATTATTAGATTATTAATATATTATTATCTTCATGAATAGAGAACTCATGCACAGGTCAGAACAACTCCCCTCCCCCTGCTGCCGCCAATACATATACATGACCGAGCAAGTCAATCTAAAGTTTTAAGCATTGTAGTTAATGACTATCACATTCTACCCATCTACATTCAGATAATGACCATCATCTTTAATTTTACCAGGGCATTAAACAATGAGAGAATAATTGTGAGACTAAAGTTTTTTATTGGATTGTTTCCTTTGTGAAACACTGAGATCCATTCCTAACTGGTAAAGAATGAGTGGAAGATTCCTACAAAAATTCAGGGGCAAACGTGTACATTTCAGTTTGGTTGGATGGTTCACGAAGCTCTTTTCAAGACAAGAGATAAACAGATATTCTTCAGATTTTTTTTAAATTGAAGCTATGTTTCGTCTCTGTCAGATAGCAGAAAAGGCATCTACTTGAAAGGAATCTGAAAAAAATTCTGAAGGCAAAAATAATAAAGCACAATATGAAAAGGCATGTATTTTGCTCAGCCACAGGAGAGGTCATTAAGATACTGACTGAGGTCAGGGAGACATACAAGGAAAGCACAATGAGAGGCTATATGAATAAAAGGACAGTGACACAGATCCCAGATCTGTCACCAAAAGCTCAATAGATTGAACTCCTACTACTTCAAACACCTCACTTATTCATAGATAAGATTTCTGCTTCTACAAGACGTTATAGCTGGAATAACTTATTTTGGATGGCTCTTTTTAACATTTTTCCCATCCCCTTTTCCCAGCAGCAGCCCCAATGGGTCTACTTGTTTCTACGCCACCTCAGAAGGTGGTGCATGAGGTGGCCAGAGCCAAGCAGACTAGAGCAGCCTAGGGCAAATGCATGGTAATCTGAAGATTATCACCTCCCACTACCCACCACCTCCCCTCCCTATCCCTAAAATATCTCCCATCCTCTCCACCCTTCCATTGACCCCTGCGCTGGCCAAGATAGGCAAATGCCATTTATGGCATTTCCTCTCTTCCTCTCCAGGTGTCACAGGTGTGCTTTACATTACATTTACAACACCTTGGGCCAGTTTGGATTGTGCTGCCCTTCTGTTTTGGAGTGTGTGTGTTCACATGTGTGTGACAGACAGAGCACACCAACTTTAGCTCCACGTTGATACCCATTCTCAATGGCATTAATGAGAGTCCATTTGCAGATATCCTTATGGGATAGCAGGAATTTGCAATATAAAAAGGGCAATTTATTAAGTTAAAAAGCATTGGAAGTAATATTTGTAAACTAAAAAAGGACTAGGTTTCACATTGCCACCTTTTTCCACTAACCTGTCAAAGGAGCAAGGGACATCGCTATGGTGATGGTTACATATCTATAGGTATAATTATGGTATATATCCTTTGGACATAGATACAATCCAAATACTCATCCCCAAATATTGTACAAGATTCATGTAAACTTACACTTATGGAGGTATTTTCCATTAGAATCATAGAATCCTAGAGTTGAAAGGGACCTAGCAGGTCATCTAGTCCAACCCCCTGCCTGCAGTAGGAAATCCTCCTACATCATCCCCGACAGGTGCTCGTCAAGCCTCTGCTTGAAGACCCCCAGTGAGGGAGAGTCCACCACCTCCCTTGGCAATCTGTTCCACTGCCGAACCGCCCGAACCGTCAGGAATTTTTTCCAGATATCCAACCGGAATATCCTTTCTTGTAGTTTGTACCCATTGGTTCTAGTTCTGCTTTCAGAAGCAGTTATGAACAAATGAGCCCCTTCCTCCCTATGACAGCCCTTCAGGTATCTGAAGAGGGCAATCATGTCTCCGCTCAGCCTCCTCTTCTCCAGGCTGAACACCCCAATTCCCCCAACCTTTCCTCGTACGGCTTCCCTTCCATCCCACTGATCATTCTTGTCGCTCTCCTCTGGACTTGCTCCAGCTTGGCTGCATCTTTCTTAAAGTGAGGTGCCCAGAACTGAACACAGTACTCAAGGTGAGGTCTGACCAATGCTGAATAAAGAGGAACTAGAACTTCTCGCGACTTGGAAGCCTAAAATGGCATTTGCCTTCTTTGCAGACACATCACACTGCTGTGATGTGTGATGTTCAGCTTGTGATCCACAGCGACTCCAAGATCCCGCTCACATGTTGAGCTGCCAAGCCACGTATCCCCCAATTTATACCTGTGTTTTTGGTTTTTATTGCCCAAATGCAGAACCTTGCACTTCTCCCTGTTGAAGTTCATTCTATTTGTTACAGCCCAGTATTCTAGTTAATCCAGATCCTCCTGGAGGTTTCTCCTGTCTACTGTTGTGCTTGCTACTCCTCCCAGCTTGGTGTCATCTGCAAATTTGATCAGGCTCCCCCGTATCCCTTCCTCCAAGTCATTGATAAAAATGTTAAAGAGGACTGGGCCCAAGACAGAGCCCTGGGGTACCCCACTTGAAACCAATCTCCAGGTTGATGCAGACCCATTTACTAAAACCCTTTGAGTGTGGCTATCGAGCCAGTTGCGGATCCACCTTACAATTGCCCCAAGGAATTTTTTCAACTTCCCAATTAAAATGTCATGTGGGACTTTGTCAAATGCTTTGCTGAAGTCAAGATAAATGACATCCACAGCATTGCCACTGTCCAGTAAGCTTGTAACCCGATCAAAAAAGGAGATCAGATTTGTCTGGCAAGATTTATTCTTGGTAAATCCATACTGGGTTGTTCTGATCACCGATTACTTGTCTAGATGTGCACAAATTGTGTGTTTTATGATTTGCTCTAATATCTTGCCTGGGATTGAAGTCAAACTGACTGGTCTATAATTTCCTGGGTCTTCTTTTTTCCCCTTCTTAAAGATTGGGACTACATTTGCCCTCTTCCAGTCCAGTGGCACTTCTCCACTCCTCAGGGATTTCTCAGAGATGATCGACAGAGGCTCTGCAAGGACATCTGCCAGTTCCTTAAGAACTCGAGGATGCAGCTCATCTGGTCCAAATGACTTGAATTCATTTAGGCCAGTTAAGTGGTTACGAACCAGTTCTCTGTCAATCATAATTTGCTGTTCTGCACCATCCATGTTACCATTACCTCTTTGGGGATGCAAGCACATCCCCACATCAGCCAATGATCCCCCACCCCTATTTGCGCAGCCCTCCGTCCGAGAATAGACGGATGCAAAGTAGGAGTTGAGCAGCTCTGCCTTCTCCTGGTTTCTAAACACCTGTTGTCCATCTTTGTCCAGGAGCAGCTCCACCCGCTTGTCTCTCCTCCTCTTCCTTTGGGCATATCTAAAGAAGCTCTTTTTGTTATCCTTGACTCCTCTGGCCAGCCTCAGCTCATACTGAGCTTTAGCATTTCTGACCCCCTCCCTACAGGACCGGACTATTTGCCTGTACTCCTCCCTGGGGATCTTTCCAGTCCTCCATTCCCTATACTTCATTTTCTTTAACTTCAGCTAATCCCCAAGTTGCTTGTGGAGCCAACCTGGTTTTTTCAGGTTTCCCCCCCCTTTCTTTCATTACTTAAGTTTGTCTTCTGTTCAATATATAAATATTGATAAATTGATCCAATCTTTCCCTATTCAGCAAAAAAACTATAAAGCAGACTTAACGGGGAAATTAATTCCTATGAGAGTTACTCAGGTTGAAAATAGATATCCCACAAATATTTGTCACTGAGATATTCAAAAGATTCATTTCTGCATATGCTGTATTCCAGCAGGGAATAACACTGCGGGCCTGGGATAAATATATAAGCAATTGGTAACTGTTTGAAAATAATTACAGAAATAAGATGCTTACAGAACATAAAGTGAGCTTTTAATTCCAAGTGAAAGAAAAATTATTCAGAAATAATCTTCACAATAGCTTAATTCCTAAATGTGTGTGGGTGAGGTTTCAAATAATATGTTAAAGACTGCATGACAAGTGAGAATATTTGAACAAAAGGAATTCATCATTCCGACCTGCATTGGAATTTGACTTTCCCTGGAATTTATTATAAAAATACTCAAGTGCTGAGGGATTGTAGAGAGACCACAACACATGCTTCTCCATTTGACTAAGATCCAAATAATAATACGTACATCCTTGTACATCCTCATTTCGAAGCCAAAGAGCCATCGTATGATGTCTCAGAAGATGTCTCCATGGTTGTGTGACCAGCATGACTGTACGCCAAGACACATGGAACATTACCTTCCCACTAAAGTGATACCTATTTATCTACTTGCATTTCCATGCTTTCGAACTTCTAGGTTAGCAGGAGCTGGGCAAGGTACGAGAGCTTGCTCCATCTTGCAATATTTAGGTCTCAAACTGCTAACCTGCTGATCTTCAGATGGACAGGAACAGCACCTTTAACCACTAAGCCAATGCAGCCCTGTGAATATGGAACATGTTTTAAAATGTTGCATCTTTTAGGCCTACTGGGTTGGAAGGTGGTTCAGATGCAGGGAGAGAAGTTGCATCCATCTCTGTTATATCTCTGAAGTAATAATGTGCGCCAAGTGCTCTGACATGATAGCAGCTTCATTAAAAGTTCTTAATCAAAAATATATGCTTTTTGTTTTAAGAGTCCAAAGCCACAATGTGTTCATTGCAGAGAAGAAAATTTATGGTAAAAGGTACAATATGAATTCAATATGAATTGTATAAATGTATTTATACAAAGATGGATTTATTAACTAAAGAAAACATAATTTTCAAGACAACACTGATCAATGCTTACACTTAAATTCTTTAAGTACAGGTATCCCCCGCTTATCTATGAATTAGGTTAGGGACTGGAGCTATGATGAAAAGTAGAAATGGGTGAAGAGTGAAATCCGGTGTTTTTTTTTAGTTTACAAATGTTGCTTCTGATTCTTTTTAGCTAGCAAATTGTAAATGCCTTTTTTATCTTACAAATTCCTGCTATCGCACCAAGATTTCTGCAAACTGATTCTCATTATTCCCATTCTGGAAGGAGTTAGACTGGGAACTAAGCAATTTTAGCCTTTGAAACAGCAGAGAGCAGTTGAAAGAGTGGAACATATGTTGAATGAATGAATTTAATTTATTGCCATTTTGATACGCACTATGATTTTGCAGTTAATTTCTTAATATTAATAAAAGCTATTCCAGATTTCTTTTTAGAAAACCCTTTAATTAGTGACCAGCTCCTCTAATAATTCTATTTAGTAATTTGTTCTGCATTTACTGATATTTGTTAGCAACAGATTGGTGATATGTTGTCAAATGTGGGTGGTGGGAGTGGGTGACAGGGGCCCTAGCTCCAGGCGTTTGAAAGAAAATAAGAGACAAGTTTACAAAGTATAGGATTTATAATAGGTTAGATTAAGAAGATAGTGAATGGGGTTGAGATAAAAGCAAGTAAAACCAAGAAATCTTCTGTTTCCTTCAGGGTCATTCTTACATAGTTGATGTAAACTAATTATCTTGAAGAAAATTCTTTAATTTAAATGGTTCACCTTTCAAGTTGTGTTTGGCCATGACAATTCAATGGAATCATGCCAACAAGGAAAGGAATGGAATAAATGATCTTAAAGGGACAATCAGCCCAATCCTATGCATATCTACTCAGAAATAGTCTCACTAGGTTCAGTGGTACTTATTATGTATGTATAAATATATGATTGCAATCTTAGTTTAAACCTGAGTGTAAATTCCAGTGATCTCAGTGGGACTTCTTAGGTAAATGTGCAGAAGACTGAGCTATTTAAGACGCTTTTACATAGAAATTTACTTACTGCGAACAAATTCTTGTCTCCTTCCCACACATAATACGTAAGGTTTCTGTAATGGTCCCAAGATGGGGTCAGACCATTCTGGATTATAGGGGGGGGGGAGGCAGTACAAAGCATCCATCCACCCAAAGAAAGTTGATCAGCAGAGACCTTCCTTTCTTATAAAAAATTGAAGTTTTCTTTGTAAGAATAATATCCATAGAAACAACTTTACAGTTCAACCATCTGTGATGGATGGTCCTGAATATAGAAAAGCTGAATTGGTCAATCAAGAAGCACATGGAGTTTGTGTCCTAGCACAAATGAATATTTCAGACCACTCTACCACAGGTGCCATGATGATAAAATACTATAATCCCATATTTATTGCGTGAAATCCACAGAGGAATGGACAAAGGTATGTTGTGGCAGTGTGAAAGCCCACAGAGCCAGCGGCGAGGCCTAGCGGTGACCTCCCACCGCTACTTGGAGAACTGTGTCTATGCTTGGAATAGGTGGTCTAGCCAATGTTGTGGCTGGGGGAAGGGTGGGAGATGGGGAGGGTGTAGTTCAGTCCTTCAGGCACAGTGGCTGTGGCTACCATTGCATCCTAACTCCCCTCCTGATCTTTGAAAGCCTAACACATGGTGGCCTAGAATTGTGCCAGTGATATTGCTGTCACAGATCTGAGAAGCTCCATAGAGTTACTGGGGCTTTAGATGGCGTCCGGGGACACCTTCCCCAAAGAAGACCGACTGCAGCCTCTCTACCCACACTGGAAGCAGTAGAGGCTGCACTGCCCTTGTTGGATTGCAGCATGGATTTATTGTTAGGATTCCGTTGCTAATTGAGCTTATTCCGAGTATACATGCAGTGGATGTGCACATATTCTGCATGCGTTCACATGCAGAGCAATGGCATCACTAGGGCTTGCATCACCTGGAGCAAGGTGTCAGAATGACAAGTCCATGATGAACTTCCTTTCATGAAGTGTGAGTGGCAACATTGTGTGCAGTGGGAGTGGCAAAGCACAATTGCTCCATCCTGCTAGATTTTTGGCTATAACTTTTGATAGAATCAAGATATATCAACAGGGAGTGCTTCCTGGCATTCTGTTGTAAATTATGCATTGAATGATATATAACATGAGGGCATGAATAAAAATGGACTTTAGAAATTTTGACCAGTTGTGGTGTCAAGCTCCGTGTGCTGTACCCCAATATACTTCTAGTGACACCACTGATACAAAACATGTGCTTCAGAGCTCTCTCATTCCCAGTGGATGGCAGCCTTGGCTTCAATTTCTTACTGATATAATTTGCACTATACATTATTAAAACAAGTTTTGTAAAGCTGCTTTTCATGAGTTTTATTTAAAGCTACTCACAAGTCATTCCTTTTTTAAAAGAAAATAAAATGAGTCCAACTGGATATTTATTCTTGGAAACTCTCCACACCTAATTTGAGATAATTGTAGTTTACAGTGATTTTAAAATTTGCACCATGAAATAAACAGATGCATAGACCATACAAATTAACAATGTAAAAAATGGAATAACTAGAGTCATTTAGTACTTTTCCAAGTTAAAACCAAAAGGTGTGAGTTAGTGACATATTTTACCTGGTGCTTAATATTTTCCAGTTTTGTTCTTCAGTGTGCATGTTGCATTCTAAGCATGTATAAATGAATCAAGAAATGAAATTTTGGTTTGCTCGAATGATTTCATACTGAAGCTCTTTAAAGTTATTCTCTACAGATTTTCATGTACAGATACAAGGTGTGTATTAATGAAAGGGATATGTTCTCTAATCTCCATTGTTATGTGATTTAGGCTGCATAACCTCCACTTAGGCTGGCCTAAACTCTGGCATAAGTCCTATGCTGATCTGGGGATGTCACATAAGTGCCATAAGATAATTATGCCCCATTTCTGGGAGTGGGGGTATGCCATCGCACATGTATATGGCAACCTCCCCACACCATCACAGAAAGATAGGCCAGGTGAGGTAGGCCAGTCTAAATTTCTTAGGATTGCTCCTGAAGTTGTTAAATGCCTTTGTTGCGTAAAAAACCACTCCCTGCAAGACACTACCTGGATTCATAGGATACTGGATATAGATTTTCTCTTTTTTGCATTAAAACACACTACTGTAAGGTATAGACAGACTCTTCTACAGGCATCCGAGGGCATTCTGACAGCCTTCACTGGAAAACTGAAGGTATTGCTTATGCTCTCTGGAGGCTTTTGGAGAATCTAGAAATGTCACACCAGACTCCATAGGCTTAACCCAGTCCTTCCTGGGTCATATTTTAAGTCCAAACAGAAGGGCTAGTCATGCTGGGACAGCAAAGAAGAAGCCATGTGAGAGATTACTTCCCCCATGCAATCCCATTACTCCATTTTTGTGTATTCTTTTAAAGTCAGCCTTGGACATGCCCAACCTCTGCCAATCACCAGTATGAAGGCTGTGGCCATTTGCTGGATCTGGCAATGGTCTGAAAAGGAAGGGCCTCAAAAGTCAGGGGACAACCAGAGTGGTTCCAGGAGATGAGCCTCTTGAGAGGAGGCGCTCAACCTAAATCAGTTCTCAGTCAGACATTCAGATACTCATAACTGCTGTTTCTTGAACACAATATTGAATTTGTAGCTTCATGGGACGGATGATTGATTTATGGTGCAATTATGTATTCACACAGGCTCTCATTTGAGGTTGATCAATATCTTTGATTAATGTGTTCGTATTTTATTGTTTATATTTGAAAGCACTGATGAAATAATTGCACAGGGGTGGTGGCGGTGGAGGTCACGGTGGCTGCTGAACATCTATGCAAACTATGTTCCCCCGCATTTTGCTAATGGGGGTTTCACATTTTATTTATTGTGTAAGTCTTAAAATGAGAGAGATGCCAAAGTCATAATGGGACTAATGGCCCTTATGGCCCCAAAAGGTAATGGATCTATTCACTCATGACATAGGCACATTTCTGCTCTTCTCTCTTCTGGGAGGGTTTGGGGCACTTTCCTTAATTGTATCTTGTTCCCGATAAACAAAGGCACACCAAATATCTTCTGCATGTTGCTGCCACTGCCCAGAATGGCTCTTATGGCAAGTGGTAGGGGCCACTTTCATGGCATGTCGTGGCACTAGCAGTATTTACATCACCCCTGCAGCAAACCAAACAGTAACTCCTACATGTTGCCATCCAGTTTCCACAGTGGTACCAATATAAATTGGAAGCGGTGCTTATATGGTGCTTTACAATATTTACCATTTTGGCCCCCTATAGCTATGCTACTTAGCTGTTACTCAGAGAACAGGAACTAGCTACTTGGCACTTCTTAATGGGGCTTTTTGTTATATTTCCATAATATATGTTAGTTCATTTGCAAGCAGATAAAACTGTTTTTTGTACATGGTTCTGCAGAGAACAATATATTCATTAAATCGGTACATCTTCACATCTTCCATTTCCACTATTTCTGTGTTTTTTTTCCCTTAAGGATGAAATAAAATGATTAGACTGTTCCTTGTACTTCTACATTACCTTTTCATTTTTGCAAATACTCATTTCATCCTATCACAATAAAATGCTGCTTAATTTGAATTGCACTGTGAATTTGTTATATGGAGATGTGATAGTGCTTTTCTTAAATGTATGGCAGCTTTGCCTCGTTTTGTGTGTTTCAGAAATAGTTTCTTCATAATTAAAGTGTCAGAAAAACACATTTGTAACAAGAATGATGAAATTCATTCAAAGTGATATTTTTTTCTGGAAAATAACTTTAAACCTCTTCTCCTCACATAGTATCATTTTATATTCTTCAACCAGTTGTCCATCGTCCTTTTATCTTCTTTATTTTTTCTTTTTCTTGCTTTTCTTCTTTTTGTAAGAAAAATTGAGTGCTCTGATAGCTAGTATTGTCTGCAGTTCTTTTGAAGTTTGTGAGAGGATTTTTGTCAGCCTTTTACATGAATTCTATAAATGTCAACAAATATTAACCTTACAAAATTCTCGAGAATATAATTCCAAACCTCCCATGAAAAAGAGCATTATTGGCAAGAGTAATTTGACACATCTTGGGACTACAGCAGAATACTAAACGTTTCTCGAATGGCTCAGAGAATGATGATGATGCAGGAATTTCTGCACTCCTTTTAGAAATTAAAGCACAAAAAGCTCTCGTTTTCAACTTCAGATTGTAAAACAAAACATCTCATGTACTTAGCGTGGATTCCTTTTTTCCTGAGAGTTTGTAATTGTTTTTTGAACATTTGCTGTTGGAAGACATGAGGCATTGAAGATAAATTGATTCAGACTTACACCCCACTTGTAATAATATAGGTGGAATTAATGAGGGGAAAGGCTTTGAATTGCTTGCAAACCCTTCCTCCTGATCTTCATGCCATGTCTTCCTCTGACTCATGGCAGGCAGAACATCTGAGCACTGTTGATGACTATGTTCTCTATTTTTTTGTTATTATATCCCCATTAAGATAGGCGCATTAACCTTCTGATGTCCTTACGGTGGACATGAGGTTTGGCACTGTGAATTTGTTTTCTTCTGCTACTGTTGTGGCTTTGCTTTGCTCCACTATTTTTGATTTGCATTGGTTGAACTCTTCATTTTAATTACTTTTTTTCCAATGGATTTCAAGGTTGTTTTAAATTTTCAGGCTTCCAGTCCTCAGAAAATGAAGTTCTTGGATCAGTACTCCATAGAGTCAGGTAGGCTTGTGAACAAATGTTTATTAGATTAAAAGGAATATCATCAACTATGGCTGCAATCCTAGAGACACTTTCCTGGGAGTAAGACCCATTGAACACAATGGGGCTTCCTTTTGAGAAGACATAGGGCAAAATCCAGAGTAACTATGGGGAGTCCTTGCTCCAGTGTAAGAACAACTTACTCTGGATTCCAATATGAATTTCCTGTAGGTTTTCACTAGATGGTGCTGTAACTATGGGTGCACGTAAAGTCTCTTACATGCTCCTGTAGTTACTCTGGATTAGGGGGATAGTTAGGATTGTGCTATATGTCTCTTAACATGCTTTCAAGCCCTTAACTATTGCAGAATGAGAGTATGACTGTATTACTCACTCAAGTATCAAAGGAAAGCTTACATGTCCTATCTCAGTCCCATACTGTGATCTGATAAATCACTTAAGAGTTACAGGACCTTGGAGAGCTCCAAGAAAGCAACTTGACCCAAAGGAGTCTCACCTTCAGCTAAGCTCTTTTATATCTCCAGGTTCTATCTGTTATATAGGGTTATCTAACTGTTATCTAACTGTATCTAATTGTTAAAGGGAAGTCCTATTTGTAAGGGAAATGGAAATTGTGGAGGGTGATAGTGGAGCTTTTCTGAAATTGCTCCATTGCTCCATTGAAATTGCTTCACAGGATAGGGACCTTCTAAAACCATTGAGCCCTTGGCAGCTGCCTGACACTAGCCTTGCCTGGATGTGACAGTTTTGAATCTCAAATGAAAAGCTTTCAATTCGTTACATGGCATTCTTAGGACTGGAGAATAGTAGAAGACCAAAAGGCTGAGATGAAACCAGACCATTGTTGTCTCACTGAAGAACTGTTTCAGAGCTCCGACAATCCTAGATCTCTTTGATTTAACCAACATCTTTCCTTCCTCTTTAGTGTTGCCCTGTCTCCCATCAGCCTAATCTTACAAGGTGCTTATCGCCTTCTGTGAGGGTGTTGAACATCCTTTGTTCCCACTGATGTTAATGGAACAAGAGGCGGTGGGATTAGCTCCAGAGATCCAAGAGACAAGCAATCATAAATGGCACGGTAGTCAGCTTTAGGATTTTACTCCGGCAAAGGTCAAGTATAATTGTATGAAGCAAATAAAGCGCTCTGAATAATTTATTCCTTTTAAAAACGTTGGTCCCATCCGTGCAGCTGCAGAGCCATAATGCTTTCATTAAAACACGCACAAACACACACACACATCTGTGCTGCATTAAAATAGGAGTCTTTTCCAGCCAGGGAGGGTTTGTCAAATTGCAAGTTTTTCTTGTACCTCCTGAAGCTTTTCCAAAAAAAATCCTTGAAGAGTTGAGACATAGTGCAGGCCTTGTTACAAGCTGGTACTGAGCTTCAAGTGCATTCTTCCTCCATTATTCACTGTCTGGCTCCAGTATGGAAGGACATCTCCCTTCTGCTCATTTTATTAAATGTACATATGACTAGATCTTTTGTTTACTGTTTATTTTTTTTTGAGAAAAATTAAGCTGCAAGGGAACATCATTTTTTTTAAAAAGTAACTTGTTGCATACAGGAAAATCCACAAATAAATCCATATTCCACAGCAGTATTGGTTTAAAAGCTGTTTGATGGGCAAAAAAAGTATTAATAGTACTCATTTGCCTTTGTTTTGGTGTGGCTGTCACAGAGGACCCACTGGGACTATGGCTATTTTTGGTATGTTCCTTTTAAAAAAACTGTGATTGTTTTAACTATTTAAATAGGAAATTTGAGTCAATCAGGAAAAGAGCAATGAAATTAAAAAATAGCTTCCCAGAAGACAGAAAATGAAAGGAACTATATAACAGGAATATGAACCAAATTATTATTTTATTCAGTTAAATAATTTTAATATAGGGTTTAATTAATTAGAATTATTGACATATACTAACATCCAGATTTCCAGCAAAATTTGCCTACATTAGCCAGTGAGCCAAAGTAGACTTTGGTCTTAGCAAACACAGATTGGATTAAAGGATTTGCAAGTGCTTGTGACCTGGCAAGTGAGCCATACTATAAAACACTATTTATTGATTCAAGATTGTGTTTTGAATTGATATGATCACTTTTTAGGTGGCTTTGCACCAAACAGAGGATACAGTCTTAACCAGACCTTTCTGGGGAAAAGCCACCATAATGGGATCTACTTATGCATAGAACTGGGCTCAAAGTGTAGAATTCTTCACTGAATATGTTTTTTTTTCAGTCATGGGTGGTAGTACAGTGGTTCTCAAACTATGGATCTGGGATCCATGAGTGGGTCTTGGCCTAATTTCTATGGGGTCATGAAACTGACAGGGCAGATTAGGCAAAGTGCATCAAAGCTGCTTTTGTGGGGATGCACTGCTATCCAGTCACTATTATAGCACGCAAATCTTGACATTTAAAAATCAGGCAGCAGTCTCTCAGGCTGCTAGAATTTAGGAACCACTGTAGTAGGATATATCTAATAAAAATGATGGGTTTATATTTTATGTGAAATAGAATATACAGGGCTCATCATCCTGTACATCATGGAATGTACAGGAACCACCACTATCATCCCCAGCTTATCTATACAGGAGCTAGTGAGGCTGCATAATCCTTGAAAGTTTCTGTTCATCCTTAAACAGAAAATTTTAAAGATGAGTCCCATGTAGATCCAAATAGATACAAAAAGTAAGGATCAGAAAAATGGAACAAGAGACGTGAGTAACTAAAAATACCCCTTTGGAGAAATGAAACTTAAACCTTTTTATCTGATTGGGTATGATCTGGGAAGAAGGGTAAGTGATTTCTTAAATAAAATGGGATGAGCCAGAGCTTAAATGAGTTTTTATGTTTTTGTTTCAACCTCTTCATAGGGCAGGCTAATGAAAGTCAAGATAGTGGAGACAGGTGGACATCTGGGTTGCATAGGGCTTTAGAGGTGAGCATCACCAACACTCTTGATTCTGTTAGTAATACAAAGTTCTCTGAAATAAGCTGAATATGTTCCCTCAGGACAATCCCACCATTGATCTGTGCCACTGGCCACTGATCAAGATCCTAGAATATAATCCTCCATCATGTTCATGATCATACGACACATTAAAGGATGTTTAAAAGTCCCTCCGATAAGAGTAGGGATGTCTAGGTGATCATAAACCATCAGATCTCACCAAAACTAGGTTTCTTAAGGATATAAAAAGAGGCATTTTCAAGAAATTTTAAAGAAATACAGATTGTTTCCTGGCAGTTGTCCAGCCAACTGATTGGCTTTAAATATGACCCTTCTAAGTGGAGTGCCCTTTTCATAACTGTCGGGGGTAACAGTACTACTGTCAGGTGCTGTTCTCTTAAATGAAAAGTGGCTCACAGTTCCTGGCACTACAATGTCAAAGAATAAAAGGACTGCCATCAAAACATTGCCTTGCAATGAAAAAGTGGAAGGCAATGTGCAGAAGATGTTGAAAGCACTATTGACAGAAGGAAGCAGCACTCTAAATATTTGTTGGCAGTTAATGCAGAGGACCACTGAGTTCTCATCCTCTGCAAGTTTGTCTGCCTTTACTAGTAGATTTTACAACCAACCCTTTAAAAAGGCCAAAGCATTTTGCAAACTGAAAGCTGGTAATTTAATCGCCGCTCCACCTCCGTTTGTAACCCTTATCACACCTTCTTAATGCGAGCATCGATATAGGCCTATTTTCTTCACTGTGCAAGATGAGGAGCAAAGCATTACTCCAGTCACGAGGGGGTATTTCCTCTTCATTAAGACTTGCGTTTTGCATTTTCAATTAGAGCTAAGTCACCTTGGTTCATTTCCTATTGATGCTAGTTACGAAGGAGGTACTTATGCTCATTATAATGTGAGATAATGGAATAATAGTGGCGCTGTTTACTCTTTAGTTAATGCACAAACAATGAGGTTTTAAAAGTCATATGGTTATTTTGCCAACATTTTATGTTGAGTGTGTATTTTATCATGAGCTGATGCTTCCCTCTCTTGAAAGAAACCTTAGCTAGGAAGGCTGCATTCCGAAAGACTCGGAGTCTTTCCTGGGAGTAAGACTGGGACTCCCAGACTCCTGGGAGTAAGAAATCACATCTGATCCTCTACACTGGAGCTGCATCAGAACTGGAACTTTGAGTACTGAAAACCTTCTACAGAACTTAAAGGATTCTTCATCTCCCTGTTTCTTCAAAGGAACAGTTCTGTTCCTAGATCACATAAAACTGGGATCCATCGGCTCACCAGCCCCTTCGTGGATATCTCTTCCTTCTAAATACTGTGGCTAGGTGTTATCCTCCAGAGACAAGAAAGAACATGTAAAAGGCTAGGAAGGAGATACAAAAGGTTTCTCCACAACAGCTTGGTTAGATAAATCAAGGTGTGTATCCGGAGCCTCATATTCTTTTAACCTTTTGTCCACAGTTGCTTAAAAGTATACCTTGCCCTAAAAATGCCTTGTCTTCTGTTTACAAGAACCCTGATACCAGCATACATGTATGGTCCAAAATGCAGAAGAAGAATTGTTCTCTTCCAGACAAGGCCTTTTGCAAAGTCAATTGGAACCGTGCCTACGCATAAAAGAGACAGAATTTTGTTGCCTGCTTGTTAGCCTCTTCTTAGCACCAGCACTTGAATAATAAGTGCTTAAGAAAGCTGCCTCCTATTCATTCCTGTCCTCTCCAGGCATGTAGCAAACACTTCCATGTGTATTAGAATTTGATTTAATAAGGGGAACTTTATTCTCTGCAGCTCCATCTCATTAAAATGCTGGGGTTACTTACATATGCCCACTTGTGCGATGGTGCACCAGTGCATAGAATGAACATACGCTCCTTTTCTGTTTGGATTTTTTAACGACCTAAGAAAGTATTTTTAGCGGAAGTGTGGAGTTGGATCTGTTGGCTCACGTGCATTGGGCTGACCCATCTTTGGACATAGTACTGTCAGTGTATGATATTATACTTTTCATGCCCTGCCTAGAACAATGTACAGTGTGACTGACCTTCTAAAAGGAGCATATGTTTAAATTGGTTTCTAGGTTGCAAGCAGTATTCCCTCTTTCTTTCCTTCATCCACAATATTTCAGGTGCATGCCTGGAATTTAAATAGACAGACAGCGCATGGAATCTTTTTTTTTTTTTAAAAAAAGGATGTAAGAATTAAGACACTTTTTCCAGTATGTCTATCATCCTGTTCCACTACCTGAACAATTTAAACATGTGTCTTTAGAATCACAAAGGTCACAAACTACTCCCCTTTACCCCAGAGATAACCCATCATGACTATATATGTGCTTTAGTTGATCACACGAACATTGTACTGTTTCATGTAACCAAATTTATGTTCAAAATAACGTTATAAATTCCTTATCCAGATGTATCCCTCAAACTTCTAAAGATTTCTGCATTCTGACAGGTAACGGTTTGCAGGCACTGTGTACAGCCAATTGACTGACGAGTTGGCTAATCCTCTAACTCTGCCCACAGGCTATACTTTACCACTAGGGTTCCCATATGAATGTAGTGGATTTATTTCCTGCCCCAAATTAGTTTTGCTTAAGGTGTATTTTATATATCAAATTACTGCATAACTAACATGTTTTTCAATCATCTCCTGCAAAATCCATTCTTACGAGGTTGCAATCTCAATCCACTTTGTCCCGATTTGCAAACTGCTCTCTGAAAATCACTGCCCTATTCATCTGTTAATGTGGTTAGGAAAAAAGCAGCAACCACCACCTATCAATATAACTAAATTAGAGATGGTTCACCTACGGCAGACTCATAGGGGGAAAAAAAAACATATTTATGAAACACATGCCTGCCTCAACTGGAAAATGACAGCAATTCTGATAAAATGCTTTTATTATTTACTTTGAACAAGTATCTATAACTATAGCTTGGCTATTGTCAAATCATTTCCATAATCTTGTTATAGGGCAGGCAATAAAAGGAAAAGCACTTGAATGGAATGAAATGGCCCAGCACCTGACATGTTTAATGGCATGTCAGTGATATGTAGATATCACTTTTCTTGTCAAAACAGTGCTGCACTCTTGAAATTCAGTAGCTATGTACTCTTTCTGAACTCAAGTATCATCCTTGTACAGCATCCTTGGATGAAGAGCGCTTCTGCACTTAATCAGCACTGCTACCGGGGTGTCCGTGTTTATATAAAATGATGCATTTGGAAAAAAAGGAAAAAGTAAGATCATATAACAGTCACCAGTCATTATACAGCAACAGTATAGCATAGTATTGACCCATCACTGTGCATGAGAAACAGGGTTCACTGTGCAGGAGCCTTCCATGGTTTATTTAAAAGGAAATAATTGTGTGCATCATTATATTTGACAATTGACAAAAAATTTCATAATACAATTTGGCAGTCCTGAGTGGTTCACCTAAAGAACTGATTATGCAAATACTGTAGATTTTAATTTCACAAACCTAGAATGATGTTTTATTTGTCTGTTTCAATAAGATTCCTTCCATATTTTCAGGCGCTCGGAGTGACATACCAGACTTCCACTGGCCCTCTTTAGCATCACAACACTTCGGTGATAGATTGAGAGTTTCAAAAGTGCATTTCATGGCTGAACTATTTGAACCCAAGTCTCTTTACTTGAAGGACACTCTCCACTATGCCAACTGATCAGTGCTATGCCACAGAATCAGCAGGTGAATGATGAGCAACACAGGTCATGTGCAGATGTTACCACCATACATTTCCTGGCTTTGAGCCTAATGCTAGCCTCTAAATTGTGGTATGAGGGGTCAGGTTTGGGCAAGACTTTTTACAGCCCATGGTTTTCACGTGCTGCAGATAGGCTGGACACACTGAACCTCCCGACACTGCCTGGAGGCCCATGACATGGTCTCACTGTTGAGTAGCGGGCATCACACAAAGAGCAGGGTAAGGAGAGGGTTGATTTGCTTCTGATTTGAGTGAGTGGGGATCAGATAAATGTGGTTCATGTAAGGGGTAGGCTGGAGGGAGGTCATTATGACAACATTTTGGTCTCCATTTAATTTCCTGAAAGGAATCACAGGAATCACAGGAAACACCACTGCAACATGCATGGAGTCTGGAGGAACCGCAGATCAATGGTGCATGCTTATAGTGGAACAGCTCCATGCTGAGCCCAGTTGAATACTTGTGCAGAAGTGGAGCAGGAAGGAAGGAGAGCCTTGAGCAAAGGAGGTAGGACGGACAAAAGAGCAAACTAGGCAACGGGTGAATGACGGCCACTGATGGTATCATCTTGGAGCTTTGGCTCTTAGGAGCATATTTTGAGAAATGCTCAAAAATATTTTGAGAAAATAGAGCTGGAGGCATGGGGCATGGATGCATTAAGGAGCATTAAGGGGCCATGGATGGGCTGTGGACAACCATGCTCTGTTCCATCTCCTATGCGCCCCTTCTCTCATTTCTCACTCAGTGACCTTCACAAGCTGCTGGATAGTTGAGGAAAAGGAGGCACTAACAGCTGGAGCTGTAGTGAACACATGCATATCACCCACAGATCAGAAGGCATAGTTTTATTTACAACAGTTTCTTTTGGGCTGCCCCTGCACAGAGGCCACATCAATTCTTTGCTGAAAATTCAACCAACCACCTGCGCTGCTTGTCACATCAGGTGAGCATGGTTTCAGATGTTAAAGAACTGCAGATTGTCCCTCGAAAGAAGGCACTCATAACAGCCTGGTGTATGCACAGCTGTAGCAAAGGGCTGAACATTTTGCTTCACATTTCCTGGGGGAAGGCATGAATCCTGGCCCTGGGCCTGAGTCTGAGCCTGGAATCCAGGCGTTTTAAATTCAATCAGCAAGCCCAAGCCAGGCTGAGGCTGCTGAAGAGGAGGAAGGAGGTGTTTTCACTTAGCATAGACCTTATTTGAGACAATCGTGCATTTGAAGCTCTCACAAGCCACATAAAATCACAAGGTGTGCCGGATTTGACCTGCAGGCCTTGAGTTTGACACCTGTGCTGGAATCAAGCCTGCACTGTAGAAAAGTGGAGACTAATTTCAGATCACCCAGTGCTTTTCAAACAGTCCAGGCACTCACTGTGGAAGCTGAAATGTCTTTCTTCTGAAATCCGTCAGGGAGGAGAAGGGGCTTTGTTCATTCCTCAAACAAGAGACGTGTAAACACAAACAACACAGTCTTTCATAAGAGAACATGGAGAACTGGCAAGGAAACAAGAGTGTAACGGAGAAGATTTTGGGGCCACCCAGCTGCCTAATTATTGGCAATGTCGCCACATTTTTACAGCATGCCGCTCATAACACAGCCTTCTGCAAAACAAAGTGCCACATTATCACAAAAGAGGCTCAGACAGAAAGTTATTCTGTCGCCTGGAGTTCCTTTTCCTTTGGCACCTACTGCGGATCTTTGAGCAGCCACACGCAGGCCATTAAATAGAATCGCACAACCTGCTGCTACCTCGTCGTGTCACCTATTAAAATTTAACTGATCGAGATGAAAGCAGAGAGTGTCAGGTTTCCTTCCCCATCTCGATCCTGAAGACGTTTGTGGCATTATTCACGTGCTTTCCCTGGGGATAATATTGAAGACTGCAGGGACTTACAAGCTCATCTTGATGCGGACAATAGTGGCTTCTTAAAAGGATGGTGCACCCACTCCCCATTGGAGTCACAGTATTGTCAATAAGAGATGCCTCAGTGATAGCAATAAACAAATTTGAAAGGCATAAAAATTGTGGCAGTGGAAAGCATGATTTGATTCACATTAAAACCCAAATCTGTTGTTGAGACATAAATGTGAGTTGTAGCATGTACAATTTTAACCCTTGCAATATAAAAACATATGTTCCACAGCTCTAGAATTCTTCTGGGAAACCATAATGTTGTCTGCTTATGAGAATCCCCAGGGAGGTCCACGTTCACTTACTCATGAAGATCATTGTGTGGTGTTGGACCTGTCTGTATTTTGCACTGTTAATCTATCTCAATGGGTTGTTGTGAAATAGTGGGGCAAGATCCAGGAATGTGTTCCATGCATTAATGATTGTTTATAAAATCAGTAAACTCATATTCTCTGCACCAGCCACAGATAGGCATGAACCCAAGCCAATCCACCCTTTTCTGTGAGTAAGCACAATTGACTATAGTAAGACTTACTTCTGAGTAGACATGCATCACATTGTGCTCTTACTCAACTGAGTACCACGTAGCCATTTCTGTAAAATACACCATTGATTTTTCCAGTGCCTGTGTTCTTATCTTGTTTTTATTTCCAGATTTGCATCTAGATTGTTGACAGGAAAAGGCACTTTCTGATAATTTGGGCAAATCACCACAAGCTCTTGCTTGTGTAGCGGGCAGAAGTGTTGCTACAGGGGGTAAGTGGTAAGTATATTGCAGGCACTGTGCAGTGTAAGCAGCCTCTTCCACTCACCATTAGAGCAGGGTGATCATATGACCAGAAATTTCTGGATTTGTCCTCTTTTTTTGGATTTGTCCTCCATCCTGTCAGGGTGTCCTCCAAAAGGGCTTCATTGTCCTCAATTTTGTCTTCATTTTGGAACTTTGCAGTGGTGTGCAGTACCCCATCATGTCATATGTCATTGGATTTGTACTGAAGAACAGAATCTAATGCAAAAATCAGTTTTGAAATATCTCCTTCCTATCGGAGGTTATGGCCAAAAAACTGAAAATAAAAAAATATGCATTGAGCTCTATGGGAAATTGAAAGTGCTCAATATCAGGGCTTTACTTGTGAGTAGGCAAACATGCCATTGTCTGCTGGAAAGGCCAGTCTGAGAGGAATCCAAGACCTTGTCTTCCTTTTGAGGTTTGGGCATCTGGTCACCCTGCATCAGAGTCATTCTGGGCAGTGATGGCAATGCCTTTTGATTCTATGAGTGTCTGCATGTTGCCAAAATGTGTTTACTGAAATCACTCACTCTTGGGTCCCTTGCAGGCCTCCCCTTCTCTTTAGGTGATGCAAAGTGCTTGAAGGCACATATGTGACACCCGTGGGCCAGTGTAAGGGATCTTCTACAGTTTCTTCCACAACAGTTTCTTCTACAACATACACTTATTAATTTTAATTCAATTTCAAGTCAACAGGTGGATCTATTGAGCACCCACTGATTTTCTTTTTGTGGGAAAGTGAGGGCGGTTCCATACATACGTTTGTGCATTTAACAAACCAAAATTTGCAATTAAATGTCATTATTGTTCAGAACCGTCTGAATCACATAACACAGATCAGGATCATAATTTTTTTCCTTTGTCCTCTGAGTAAAAAGTTTTATGTATTTCCAGCAAGTTATCTAAAATGCTGAAGACTATATTAAATACAGTTTTGCTACCCATGTAAGGATAACCTCATGAGTGTGTTTCTTTTGACTTGCACAGCCCTACTACAGATTCACAGGGGAATCTATCTGCTGGAAAGAGATAGAAAACATACACATTCCTGCAGTTTGAATGAGACCACCTGACGACACAAAACCATACAAGGTAACATCAGGCTAGTATATCATTTGGGAACTCGTAAGGAAAAATAAAAACTGAAAGCTACAGATGTGCTTAGGGATTTCCCCAGCCTGGAAAGAGCCTGCCAGGCAGACAACAGATTTGAACATTGGACCCTGGAGAGGCGGCTTTTTGGACACCGCAAAAAAAAGTACGAATTGTTCCTCTGGTTTAAACAACACTGTGTAACTGCTCTAAACTATTCAAAAAACAAAACAAACACAAAACAACCTCCCACAAAAATACTATATATCTTTTCTTTTCAGAGACTTTCAGAAATAAACCCTGCAATCCAGAGTAACTACGGGAGTACGTAAGAGACATTTATGTCAATGTAGTTATGGAACCAACTAGTGAAAACCTATGGGAAATTCATATTGCAGTCCAGAGTAAATTTTTCTTACGTCAGAGCAAGGACTCCCTGTAGTTACTCTGGATTGCACCCAAAATCAACACTGAAGCCTGCTTACCCAGCAAATGATACAAGCCTATGTATGTTTGTTTCCCTAAGAGTCCCACTGAGTTCAATGTGACCCAGCCTTCACGCGACTGTACAAAATAAGATTAGGAATGGTGTGTACAGACTTCAGAAAAAAGTACAGACACTGATCATCAGAAAATATGCAAATCCAGCTTCACGTCTTCTAGAACAAAAAGTTGTCAGGTGCACAAGATAAAACTCTCTTAACATGAGCCCCCCCCCCCCAAGCCTTTTTGATACCACGTTTGGTGCAACCTAGAAGTATCACTAGGCTTTTAGTCACCCTGAAGGAGACTTCATAATGTCACTCCCATTATGGATCCCCTCCCATACCAGATCACACTATATAAATTACAATATCATATGCACAACCTAAATGCAGCAGCATAATTAGTTGATGTGGTAAAAGGAAAAGTTGCTGAAGAGACAGCGTTGTCCAAAGACTTGTAGTCATGTGGCCAGCATGACTAAACACCAAAGTGCATGGAATACTGTTACCTTTCAGCTGAGTGGTACCTATACATCTACTTGCATTTACATGCTTTCAAACTGCTAGGTTGGCAGGAGCTGGGCAAATAATAGGAGCTCACTCCATTGTGCACCTCAAAACATGTCAAACGACCTTCAGGTCAACAAGCATAGTGTCTTTAACCCCTGAGCCACCAACAGCCCTTTTATTATTGGCATCCTTCAGTCTCGAAAGACTATGGTATTGTGCTCTGACTGGAGGTCCTGAAACAACATCTAGTGTGACTAAAGAGGCCAATTGGAGAGTGGCAATCCCTTCCACACTGAGGACAAATAAATTCTGTCCCCTGCCCAGGTCCCAGATTTCGCTGCTTTCGGGTCTGTCTCTTTGCTTCAGCTTGCCGAACAAGTGTCTCTTCCAGTTGGAGAAGGCCATGCTGGGTCTTTTGCCTCCACGCTGAACGGTCAGAGGTCAAGGTTTCCCAGCTGTTGATGTCCATTCCCAAGGCCTTTAGATCCCTCTTGCAGATGTCCTTGTATCGCAGCTGTGGTCTCCTTCTTGGGCGCTTTCCCTGCACTAATTCTCCATATAAGAGATCTTTTGGAATCCGACCATCAGCCATTCTCACGACATGCCCAAGCCAGCGTAGACGCCGCTGTTTCAGAAGTGTGAACATGCTAGAGATTCCAGCACGTTCCAATACTGTGTCATTTGAGACTTTGTCATGCCAGGTGATTCCAAGAATACGTCGGAGACAGCGCATATGGAAGGTGTTCAGCTTCCTCTCCTGCCATGCATAAAGGGTCCAAGACTCGCTGCAGTACAAGAGTGTGCTCAGGACGCAAGCTCTATAGACCTGGACCTTTGTATGTTCCGTCAGCTTCTTGTTAAGCCATACTCTCTTTGTAAGCCTGGAGAATGCAGTAGCCGCTTTACCAATGCGTTTATTCAGCTCAGAGTCTAAGGAGAGAGTGTCAGAGATAGTTGAGCCAAGGTACACAAAGTCATGGACAACCTCCAGTTCATGTTCAGAGATTGTGATACAGGGAGGTGGATCCACACCCTGACCCATGACTTGTGTTTTCTTCAGGCTGATTGTTAGTCCAAAGTCTTGGCAGGCTTTGCTAAAACGGTCCATAAGTCGTTGAAGGTCTTCGGCAGAGTGAGCAGTAACAGCAGCGTCATCGGCGAAGAGGAACTCACGCAAGCATTTCAGCTGGACTTTGGACTTTGCTCTTAGTCTGGAAGGATTGTAGAGTTTTCCGTCTGATCTGGTCCGGAGATAGATTCCCTCTGGGGTAATTTCCATTAACTTTATTTATTAATTTATTGAAGGATATAACAGTTCAGATTACCAAACAAATCACCAACGAACAGAAAACCAGCGACCAACTTGATGGCACTTGCACAATCACAACACACATGCCGAAACAGTGATAAGGAGACACTGAATATTCATATGCAACTTCCTTTCAGTAACCTCATCATATGATTCTGCTTTTGTTCTTTCTTACCAAGGACCACTGCAACCAGAACAGAAATCAGTCTGGCTGTGTAGTTAGTCATGTGCACCATATATACCTAGCGAAGATGCTCCTCTAGTCCACAGGACATTGGTGAATCCTGCTGTGGATAAAAGCCTGCATTGTCTTTTGGCTCAGCTTGTCTGACTGAACTGGAGCCCTGGACAGTTACATGCTGGCAAGAGAGCCGTCCTCCTTTGTTTGCATCCCTTGTTCTAATAATACACTCATGTAATCACAAACATCTGTATACAATGGTGCAGATGTGTGTAATTATAGAAGCATTTAAGGATTACATGAGATTTCTGATTCGTAAGCCCTCCAACCTTTCTGGTTGTTATTTCCTCCTCCCTCTTTTTGGGAAATGTTTGAAACATGTTTTTGCTTAGGAAAAAAAATCTTTTCATTTCAGTCATGAGCAGTGCATAGAGTAATGCAACACTATCCTCATGCTCAAGGAACAGTGATCGAAGAAAAGCATTGTTGAGCCTGTTTAGTCTCTGTTGTGGTCTGTGTTACACTGGCTTGTTATAACCAAATTGTGGGAGTAAACAGAATCCGTTTCAGAATCCGGAAACCGGAAGCCCAAAATAATTCATATTCTGATATATGTCAGTATTTGTCAATTTTAGATTCTCTGTGCTCTGAAAATTGCAAAACTTTAAAAGCTGGAAAGTTATCTGTAAAAAAGTTTCACTCAATTAATTCACCAAAATACTTGTCTACAAGCATTGCATCAGGAGGGTTATCATAGGAACGGGGTCCAGAAAACAGACCTTCTAATCTCTATTAACTACTCCTGGAAGATGCAGCGTTAATTCCCAAGTACAGTGAACAGATATCAGTTGGTCTGTTTCTCAGACTCAGAACTACAGATTCAAAGATCACACTTTCAATGTGCTAACCATGCATGAAAATGTCCATATTTGCCACACACCTAAATGAGTACATACACATCCAGCACTGGCGCCACAAGTAGTCCTTGCTGCATTTGCTCATGCAGTGCTTTCTTTTATCTGAGCAACTGTGAGTCAGATTCAGAGGCTCCAAGTTAGAAATGCTTGCTGAGATCTATGTCTGAACCTCACAGTGCGTCTTTTAGGATCTCTCTACTTTATCCATGTCGCTGGTGCTTTAAGAAGTGGTTCTTATCTTAGAAACAGCTTTCAGATCATATGATATGGCAGTTGCCATAGTAATGATGCATTTGCTAAGAAATAGTAGAGTAATACTCTGGAAAATGTGTAAATTATCGTCTGAGAGCAACTGGTGCCTGCAGCTATCATCTCCCTCTCTCTCTCTCTCTCTCTCTCTCTCTCTCTCTCTCTCTCTGAACTTCTCAGTGGAGATGAACTTTTCATTCTCCTAAGTTCAAAATGATAGTTTCCTTCCTACATATTTTTTATCCTTAACTTTCTCTTTGCAAACTAGTCACTGGTCTGCTGTACGGACAAAGCATTAAAAACTTACCATGTGGATAAGAAGGCAACGTTCTCCACCAGAGTCCTTCAAAAAGCTCCACCACTATGTGAAGCACATGAGCATTCACAACCCATACGAGTAACTGTCGTAAGCATTTGTGCACCTCACACAGTGACAGCACATTTTGAAGGCCTTCCCCGCCCACCACATATCCTTGGTATCTACACCAGTGGTTAAGACACTGTGCCTGTTAACCAGTAAGCCAGGGTTCAAGACCCGGTCTCCACAAGACAGGGTGCGCACCTGTCCTTAGCCTAGCTCTGTGACGCAGCTGTAACCAATTTTATCGGCTCTGCCATTCCATTGGACTATTTCAGTGGCATGGAGAGGAGGGATTTTCTGCTTGGGTAACAGCCTATTCTCCATAACAATCTACCCAGGCCATTGTGCTTCGCATAAAGCGTTTTCCGAGACGATGGATTCCAGTGCTTACACCAGCATGCTACCTTCATGTTCCTATTTTTAGTGATCTCTGTACATAAGAAGATAATGTGGAAACAATTTTCCCAAATCCTCCCCTTGCCCCAACCCCAAGGTTTAAAATTTACAGTTCTTGATACCAAAGGCCAACAAAGCCTGTTACATTTTAGAGTCAGAAAAATCACTTTCTGTTTAATGTCATCTTTCCCATGCAACTGACCTAATGGCCCAAAGGAGGGCTTTTTAAAAAGTTCAACATCCATTTGTGTCATGATCCAGAGAAAGGCATCCACAACTGGAGCAGTGTTGGCTGAAGATCACACAAACTTTAGTGCACTGGGATTTATACACTGCTAATATATAAACGATTGATGTCACTTGTTTTAATTATCGTAGGTGGCTGTGATATTTTATTTTATGAACTCTCTAGCTTTGTTATGGTCTATTTTTTTTTTTGAAAGCATATTTAACGGAACATAAAATGTAGATCCTTGAATTAGATATTCAGAAAAATTTCTATAGTTATTAGATTTCTGTATGATGAAAGGGAAGCTTAAGATACATAGCTAGAAGGAGGCAGTTTGGTAAGTATTGCTGGTGCCACAACATGTCATGTAAGTACTCCATCTACTCGCTATTGGAGCCATTCTGCCATTTTTGGCTTTCAGAGGAATGCTGCAGTTATAAGCACATTTTGAATATTAAATAACTTCATTCTGAGTTGACTGGCCTAGGATTGTGCTATGAACATTGACCTCACAAAAAGCTATGTGAGTGTCACATTTTATAAGTGTTTGTGGATCTAATTTTTTATGGCTTAGTATGTACAGAGTGACCAGATGCCTGAACCTAAAAAGGAGGACGAGGTCTTGGATTCCTGTCAGTCTGGCCTTTATGGCAGACAATGGCACATTTGCCTACTCACAAGTAGAGCTGCTATATTGGGCACTTTCACTTTCCCATAGACCTCAATGCATATTTTTTAGTTTTAGTTTTTTTGGCCATACCTTTTGATAGGAAGGAGATATTTCAAAACCAATTTTTGCATTGGATTCTGCTCTTCAATACAAATCCAATGACATATGACATGATGGGGCACTGCACACCATTGCAAAGTTCCAAAATGGAGGACAATGAAGCCCTTTTGGAGGACAACTGGACAGGAAGCTAAAAAAGAGGACAAATCCAGAAGAAAAACTGGTCATATGGTCACCCTGAGTAGGTTTAACCTGTGAGATATATGCATGCATTTATTACCATGTCCCTGGAGCACAGGATATTGTAGAACAAACCAAATCCAGCTAAGGGTTACCGTGCACTTATCAACTTCTCGCACACTTTCCTTCTTCTCTTACAAGAGTTCAATTCAGCTGGCAATAGAAGATCCAAAGAAATAAAAATCTGTGCCATTTGTAAAGTGAAATGTGAAAGATGCTGGAATCTTCTGCAGACTTTGGCTGCACATGCCTCCTTCCTACTCTTCCTGTGGCACAAAAACAGAAGTAACCTTTTAACTCCATTAGTCATCAAGCATAATCAGGACTGAGTCATTAAACTATGCTTTTATAGCAAACAAGCCAAATCAACTGTTTTTATGATGGAATTGCAGAATGATTAGGGAATTATTATATTTGTAAATTTTTTGGTCTTTTATACAATTAAAACAGACTGCAAAGGAAAGTGTTGAAGACTTTGGCATAAGGCTGCAAGAACAATTAATATAAAGTAAAACCTTTGGATTGAGAGCATTTTGCAAGACAAGCAAACATTTTAAATAAATTTTTACTTGCAATACAAGCGGTTTGTAAAAAGTCTTGTAAAACACAAACATTTATATATGAATATTTTTGGATTGTGAAACAAATTGTCTAAGTTTCCATTATTTAATGGCAAAATTTGCTTTGATGTAGAAGCACTTTGTGTTACAAACATGCTTCCAAAATGAATTATGCTCGGAAACCAAGGTACTACTATAATTCAAATTAAAAGACAGTGGCCTTTAATGTCACCACTGTTGATGTTGCTGAGTTCCCCACTCTCCTGACCTCAGTTAGGCTTGATTCTCACACTGATTTGGCTCCGAATCATCCCCACCGACACTTTACCTGCTTTGATGGGAAATCAGGGAGCTGCTGGCACATACATGCATGGACCTTTTGGATATTTGCTCCAGCATTTCCAATGTGCATGATGGCAGCATGGCTTTTGCAGTGCCAGAACAGGAGTTGTAGGAGCAGGTAAAGGATCTGTTGCAGGTAAAGAATCTGAGTAAAGGATCTGAGTAGGATTGGGCTGTGAAATAATTCACATTCTTTCCCTGTTTATTTACCATTATTTCAATTTCCCTCGTATATTCTCTCCCCTTGAGAGAAAATATAGCTCATGTAGGTCTAAGGAGTGAAAAGGCATGGACTTTGCACATGTTCATGGTGCTGGGATCCACACCTTCCTTCCTCCAACACATCCCTCTCCCTGTCCCAAATTCCCCCAATACTTCTCCTTCTTGCCCCCAATATCCTCTTACTGAGACTGGGGGATCCTCTAGGCACTATTGCTGCCTGAAGCAGTGGCACCATCACCCAGTGCAGTATTCACCTCCCATACAGTGGGTGTTGCAAAGACCTGGGCAGTGGGGCGTGGTGATGCACCATCTACCTCCACATTTTTTACTATAACTTCTGATTAAATAGAGATATTTCAACATGGTTTGTTTCATTGCATTCTGCATGAAATTCTGCATTGAATGATATATAACATGATATTATTTTACAATAAGTTTTTTAAAATTTTGGCAATTAGTGGTGTCCACTTCCTGCTTATCACCCTTTGTGGTATGACTCCCCCTAGCAATGCCATTGTGTATCTCTGCCCATTTGTGGCAGAGTTCTGGAGGCATGTGATGGTTGGCCGAGCATTAGTGCCGCCACAAAGGGCCTTGGATAGGATTGGGCTGCAAGGAACTTGAAATCAATTCAGCAACATCACAATGCATCGATGGCCATTGGCTTTCCCTTCTGTTTCACTACCCAAAAGGAGGTCTTCTGTTTAATTGGTGAAGAGGCCAGTAAACTTTGAATAATGTAACCACAATAATAGATGTTTTAAACAATCTGCTTCTTTGGCTTCCCTGGTAGCAGGTTGTAAAACACAGATGCCAAGAGGTGGAAAATATTCCTCCCAGACACTTGACATCTTGGCAGATGTTTCATACCAATGTGTGTCTGCAGCATTCCAGTTATTCCTAGAGCTGGGCCAATTTCCGTCAGATTCCTTCTCATTTTGTGTCTGCTTGGAAGCTATTTTCCTGAATTAGTTTTGCCTGCTTGTACGTTACATCTTCATTTAGATAAATGTCCTGTTTACTTTCTTCCTCTGCTGCTCAGATGAACAGGAGTATCTGAGATTCAAAGTGGACATGAATCAAAGTGGCTCTGTTGCCTGCAGACCTCAGCTGAGATACGTTGATATATTCCAGAGGAGAACTTGGTCAATCATCCTCTTACACTTGAAAACTTTCCACCTGAAACTTCAAGCATCCTTAAGTTTCTTTTCACTCTGATCATTTTTTTTCTCAGTTTCGTCCAAATCTTCTGTTTAGCCCACAATGTTTGCAGTTGCTTGTCCTCTCATTCATGTTACCAGTTTTCTTTCCAATGACAGGTTTTTAAAGGGAATGGGGAGGTTTCAATTCCAGTCCAATAAAGTCACTTAGAAGTGGAGGACTTTTTCAACCTGAATCAGACCAGTGACAGCTCTGAAATAAACCTGGAAGTCTTGAAGTTTTACGTTGCTAGCATGAAAGGGCTGTAGAAGTTTTTTTTCTTTGAATGCCCAACATAAAGGATGAATGTTTGATGTATATTGTATATATTCTGAAGCAGGAGCTGAAAGTTCTTTATTCAACTTTTTGCCTAGAAGGAGAAGAAATAGGAAGATAAAAGTTTCATGGAAGTCCTCTCCATGAGGACTTTTATAAGTACCTTTTATACAAGCACCTTTTATGAACACCTTTTGTAATATCCATTCATGGTCCAGGGAATAGGAACAGCTTCAGTTGGCTGGGCACAAATATTTATTTTCTTTGTATCCACAAGATGCAAGGTGGGGACAGAAAACATTGCCCCCACTCTTATTTGACTTCAGGTGTCATTATCTAGTCCAGAGATGTCCAAACTCAACTTCGGGGCTCCTAAACCTTTAACAAGTGTGTAAAGAAGGGAATTTTAGCCACTGCAGCTTTTCATCTCACAGATCACAAGCTGCACCTGTTGTTATTCTCTCTTTAACGTAATTGTTAAAGGTCCAGGAGCCCTAAAGTTGAAAGTTTGGACACCCCTGATCTAGCCAAATCACATTAGCTCTGCTGCATGGTAATGTAGCCAAATGGTGAGAATAAGTTCTACACTCTGCCAGTGTGATTCTCATCTCATCTGCCAATGGGACACATGAGATTTACAGTTTGATTTTGACCTGCACAGGCACAGTCAGGCTGCATGCTCTAAGCTGCCATCCCATGCAGTTTAGGAGGGAGTTGGAGGTCTCTTTGGGTTAAGATTGAGGCTACTATCTGGAGTAACTATGGGACCTTTTACACTGACGTAGTCACGGTGCCACCTAAGGAAAACCTATGGGAAATGCATAGAGCAATCCAAAGCAAGTGCCTCTTACGTCCTCCCGTAGTTACTCTGTATTGTAGGGTAAATCTGAATAAAGCCACAGCCATTCCTACTTATTTAGCTCATGCTTCTTCTAGGGCTGTGCGGGACATGGATAGGGTAAGGATATATCTGTTTGAATGAAAAAGAGCACTGGAGACGTAAAAGCACAGGGGATTTATGATCTTGTCTTCTCAGCCCCTCTTTTTATCTTGTTCCTATTCGATTTAAATTAAAATTACAGAAGTAAATGCCTTTGGACCCAAGGAAAGAATGATTCTTCTTGGAGCCTGGGACTCTGCACAGTAGGATGTGCAGCCTTCCTAACACAGGTGGCATTTCTAAAATAGCTCCAACAGATGTCGAGAAATATTCCACTCGCTACTGAAGTCTGCTTTAAGGGCAGGTTGCTGTTTTAACTGCTGCAGGTCCACTCCGTAAGCCCTGTCAAACAAGTAAAATTGTTCCAAAGAAATGAAAGGTCTACGTGAGAAGGTGGAACTCAATGCTTTTGTCCCAATAATCTCAGATTACTTATGCAAAGACAGTTACTTTTATATATGTTTTCTTTGGCACAGAGAAATCAGATGTCTTTAAATATGCCAGATTCTGATTGTGTTTATTTCCATATTTAAATTCTAGTATACAAAGTTTACAGAATACATTCAAACTGTAATATACAGTAGATTGCAAAGCAACAGGAAAAAATATCTGGATATGTTATATCATGATTAGTACATACCATACAGTGTCATTTTAGCTTTTCCATCTTCACTTAACCCCAATGGCCTTTCCTATTCTATTTACTTTTAGATACTTTCTGCCATACAATAGCTGTCTATAGAGTGTAAATGGATGAATCAATCCAAGGTTAAGCTGTAATTTGCCCAAAAGAAAAGCAACTCCATTGATAAGAACATGGCGACATAGGCATATTACTGGGCTGTCTGATATTGATTATTCTTCATTCAAGGATCTTTCTAGTGTTTCCAAGCCCAGTAAGGGTGGCTGTAAAATCAAACCAAATAGCCCAACATCAAATGTGCCTTTTCACATTTGGTTCAATTTACTTTCTAGAAAAATAGCTGGCTATTATCTAAGAAACACTGCTTGGGAGCGGGATCTTCAACAGCAATTTTCAAAGATTTAAGGAAAAAATAAAAATATTTTTGAAGCTATTGGACTAAGGGCATCCCTTATCCAAAGTGCTTAGAACCAAAAACATTTTGGGTATCAGATTTTTTCATGTTCCAGAATATTTGCATAATGAGGGATCTTGCAGATGGGACCCAAATAAAAACACAAATTCATTTATGCTTCATATTCACCTTATACAAATAGACTGATGGTAATTTTATGCAGTTTTTTAAAAAATTGTTTGCATGAAGCAAGATTTTTGCACGAAACCCAGTTTTGTTTTTATTTCTTTAATAAAAAAAATGTCATGTTGGCACTCAAAGAAGTCCATATATTTTTTAATATACTCTATAGTTTGGTATTCTGGAATGTGAATACCCAAATGTAATATGAATTAATCGTCTTTCTTCCACACTCACAATTGATTGGCATAAAATGAATTAAATGGGGAAGAAGTAGAGTGGTGGGCAGGGTGACCATGTGTCCTCTTTTTCCAGGACATGTCCTCTCTTTTTTAACCCTTGTGTCCTGAAAAATATTCATTGTCTTCCTTAAAAACCGGCAGCACATAACCTTCTTGTAATTAGCAATATATAGGAGCATTCAAAAGTGTTATTTTGTCATGTCGTATATTTTTCTTGGATTTTATTTTGTCATATCTTACATTTTTCAGGGGGGAAGGGCTTGTCCTCTTTTTTTTTTTTTTTGTTTATGGCATTTAGTCACCCTGTGTGGTGGGAGGGAGGAATACATGTGTTATTGAATAGTATGTAATAAATTTCTCACTAAATATGTGAGAAAAGGAGTAAAATTCTCACCCCAAAAGAAAAATTCCTGACTTTGCTCAAATTCATATTTTTAAAGAAACATTTAAAACCCAAAACAACTTATTGGAAACCTGACATTTATGACAGATCGTTCAATAAGGTTCTGTAGAAGGTCTGGTGTTGGATCTGCTAAGATAAGATCCTTATCAGTAGTTTCTTCTAGTTGCCACCTTTCTTTCTCTCTTTCTTTCTTTCTCTCTTTCTTTCTTTCTCTCTCTTTCTCTCTCTCTTTCTCTCTCTCTCTCTCTCTCTCTCTCTCTCTCTCTCTTTCTCTCTTTCTTTCTTTCTTTCTTATGAGCTTCATTTGGAATAAGGAAACATTTTCTCATTCCTTTGCTGAATAAGCCTGTTTGAGAATATTTCAGGAAATTCTCAACATAAAGAAGAACTAAATAGTACTACTGATAATGATGATAATCCTTAAAACAGGAAAGGTCTTTTGAAGCAGCCACTGATATAAGATTCAGATGGCTGCAGAACCCACTGACATCAAAGTAGGATTAACCACCTTCCAGTGCTTCCAAAGCTGAAAAGTCAACAGCCCCCCATCTCTGATGTTTTCCTCACATGAGTAATATAACCAAAATATACAATCCAACATGTTGAAGAGATTATTAGGAAATGATGGTAACCTTCCCTGTGTCTGAAAAGCTACTACCATCTTACTTATATGGAAAAAAAACAGATTAGAACTATTGTATGGGGTTTACCTCTGCCAGTGTGAAAGACAGACACCAGTGGAAACATATCCCATTGGTTTTCTAGCTTTGATCACAAGAGGGAGTATTTGCAAGTGATCCTTCCTTAAGCAATCTTGAGACTTCCTAGCATGACCAGAGGCTACATGCAATTATCTGGTCTCTGCAATGTGCCGACAGCATCCCTGTTGGTCAAAACAAGTGTTAATTGAATGAGTCCTCTTTCCTCTCCTGGTGGGCCTGGGAGTAAAGGTTAGTCTCAATACTGCTGTTCCTGAGATGGAATCATGGATGTGATATGTTGCTATACTCTACAAAGCTGCAGTGTAATTAAGTCACATCGCAGTAAAGTCTTTCTCATTAGATTAGATAGAGGATATTTTCCCTTTTCTGTACATCTTTCTGTCCAAAGGAAATGTGAAAATAAAGCAAACTCTCTGAGGCATTCGACAACTGAGCTGATGTAATTTAAGAGCCTAAAATTCTGACGGACTGGGAATCCACCCCGTCGCTGAATACAGATCTCACCTCAGCCATGAACTCACTGTCTTGCCTGAAGCTAGTCAGCAGTTGGCCTCAAGGAAGTTGGCCAACTCATAGCAAAACCAGCAGTGTTAGTGCTGTGTTTTTGATTCAGACTGGGTGAGTCAGTCTGGAGCAACATGAGTTCTCTGCTGAATGAGTGCCTTCATTGCACCACAAGTATAACCTAAAGCTATATCTCTCCTAATCTACCCAACTAAAAAGGAAAACACGTACTGTTTTGCATGTCCCTTTTTCTTCTTCTTTAGTCCTTAGCTGGTGACTGGGGAGAGGGTCATCCTCTCAACCAATATGCTCCTGTAGGTACCACTGGATTCTGTCTACATCTACATTATTTATATACCACTTTTCAACTAAAAAGTTCACAAAGTGGTTTACAAAGAAAATGAAAAATAATTAATGGCTAATGGGATTCTGTGCAGCATTCATGATACTCTTCTATTCTTTGCAATTGATGGTGATGTTTTAAGCCTCATCAATGGTCAGTAACTGGTTCCTGAAGTCTTCCACAACTAGTTTGAGAAATGTTTTCTTTGGTGCTGCTCTTTGGATCTTCCAGTGCATAGGTCACTCTCACCAGAGGAGCTTATGTGGAAGCTGGTTGGTGTTCATTCTGTAGATGTGGCCGAACATCTCATATCAAAAAGATATGCAGGGGTATCATGGAAGGGGAGTAGATTTTACCCACAAAGGAGAGCTTAGAATAGGGGTGACAAACATGCAGCAGGCAGAATAGTATTCATGAGGTCACAAATGATGTCATAAAGCAGGAAGTGAAGCCATTAAACAGGTTACCACCAAAAAATAAACCCTTTTCCCCAGAAACTCATTAGTTGAAACTGACAAAAGCTAACATGCAAATCTTGACCAAATTTTCAAAATATAGGAAACTCAGCTTTGGAAAATCATCAAGCATTGTTGCCCTTTCAACAGTGACACGCAATTCAATACAGCTCAGCAGCTGATGGGAGAACTGAGGGCCAAACAAGGAGCTTCTTGGGGTTGCTTCTGGCCCATGAGTCTTATATTTGACACCCCTGGCTTAAGGGTGGCCATGTGCTAAATATTTCAGGTGCTGCAATGCTCCATGTAAGCTGCCCCATTTGCAATTGGAGCCAATTTGGGTAGCAATGACTAGCCTGATAGGCTAGTCTCTGATAGGGAGTGGCTCTTTACATGGACTGCTGTGGTGCCTGCAATATGTACTGTATTGCCCCCTGAAGCTACACAATTGTGCTTAAGGCTTTGTAGCTATACTACCCCTGCAGGTACACAACTTAAGTTTGACTTTCACTCCCCCCCCCCCCCCAGGATCTTACCCAAAAACCAAGCATCAGATTTGGCAAGATGCAGTTGCAAAGGGACAATTGAATGTCTGAATTTCCAGGGAGCTGCCTAAGAAACAGAATGTAGCTCATATTACACAAAAGGTGCTGTACTATGCATTGTATATCTGGGAGTATAGGAGTATACTCCTTCCTGGCACAGAGTGTGCAGTGACACTGATTCAGAATCTATTGCATGTTATGGGCCAACCAGGGACTAGTAAAATGCTGAATTACCTACATAAATACTGAATACCTACCTATGTAGAAATACCTACATAAATACTAGTAAAAAGCTGAAATACCTCATACATAATCTGTCAAAACCACGGTCTCCAACAGGCCTACTCAGATCCGTGCCAACTCTTTTGTTGACATAAGTCCAAGTAGATTCAGGCAGTTTATATAGGATATTGGTGCTACCACTGCTGCATATATCTGCCATGACCTGCCCTCAACCAGCTCCCAACCCTGACTGATCCTTGCACTGCTCCTCCCTTCTGCATATTTCTCTAATGCACTGATTCCACAGCTGTCTTTGCTCACAGGATTATCACCTGTAGATCCTGAGCATATCTCCCCAGGAAACAAAACGAACCACATGGATTCACTTCCTCTGCACCATCAAAAAGACGCCAGATGGTAATTGCTGTCTGCCAAGACCACCACACCAGCCTGATTTTGAAGTTATGACTTAACGGAGAATTTCCTGTCCTGCATGTGAGCCCATTTTCCTTGCCATCACCCAGCTGATTCCCTTTTCTTTGCCTGGCTTGCAAAGCTTTTTGCAATTTGATCCCAGTGCCCTAGAGCAAACAGCGGAACTGGGCCCAGGGTAAATGATTGCCATCCCCTTCCAGCTTGCCACGTGCTCCAAGGAAGGGCTCTGCGCTCTTGTTCTTAAGCACAAAGGGTATTGAGAGGAGCTGTGCTGACAGTGTACATTTGCAGATGCCACCATATGGGTCTGGAACGGGGAAAAAAAACTAGTTGCACTGATGATTCCCTGCACATGTAGGAGACAGTTTGCATTGTTGGCACCATCCCCACACAGAAACAAGCACAGCTTAGCAAAGTTAAGCAGATGGCGCATGATCTGGTGCCAGGGAAGCATTGAATTAAAGGTTATACCCACCAGGTTTGATGCTGTGCCAGTTTGAATTGGTACAGAAGCTTCGGCCCACCTGCTTATTGGCCTCATGACATCTGGCATCTTTTTTTATTTAATTTTTTTTTACTGAGCTAAATGCAGTAAGGGGAAAAATGTCGTTTTAAAAGCTACCTACCAGCAAATGGGATTAAAACTCCCCAACAACTGAAACAAAACAACTGCTAAAGCACATCAAATTGAATGTAGCCATATTTGTCCATATACATTTATAATTTCAGGGTGAAGGCTTAAGTGGGAACATCATATATTTGTTATAAAAATGTAAAGGAGAACACTGAATAAAATTTCATTTTACAGTACAATAACTTCATTGATGGAGTCTAGTCCTATGTTTGCTCACTCAGAAGTAAGTCCCAATGTAGTCAATGGGGAATTGGGAATCCTTCCCAGGTAACTTATAGGATCTCAGCTTTGCTAAGGCACGAATGGACTCGTAGACATCTTGGGAGTTTGACTAAAGAGAGAGTATAAATAACAGGTGGAATCTTACAGACAGTCATGATCCATAAATTCTGATTCATCAATTATTACATACTATAAAAAGGTCAACATCAGGAAATGAATGGACCTTGGGTGCCCATTTCGACACCCACAATGAAATTGTTCTGATGAACGTCTGGATAGGACCTCTCTTACTATGCTCAGCTCTATGCTCACCCTAAGGATGCATTGCAACAATAGTTGTATTTTCAGGTGTTTATTTTTGGATTTGGACATGATCTTGTGGCAAGGTGTGTCTATATTTCCAAAACAGTTTTGTAGCTTTGTAGCTCTGTGAGGTTTAAATCACATGCAAGCATACATATACATACAGATTGGGCAGGCCTAGTGACTGTAGCTGTTGTGCAAACTGTTTATTTCTTTCTCTCTCCCATTAGAGATTTAAGCCCCGCTCTCTTAGTGTGAGATGAAAATCCACAGCTGTACTGCACTTGGGATATGATCTTCAACTAAAATTATGCCAAAGTTTATATACATAGCAATGGCCAAATTAATCAACAATATATTGACTCAAAATATAATCTAATAAGCATTGCTGTTGATTTTTTTAAAAAAGGACTTTGACTGCCTTAATAACTGTTAGAAACATTTTTGAAGGTTTTATTTAATATCTGAAAAATAACACTGACACACTTCAGATGCCATTTAAAATGCCTGGAAGTGAAGGATAGGAAGAGTGAAAAAGAACAGAGCGAAGGCTGCACCACCTTTAAACAGAGAGATATCATCAAATGTTCCTAAGATGGTGAAGTCTCAGTTCAATTGCCAAAGAAGAAAAAATTGGAACTGCTCAACCACTTTGGTGTCTCTCCCTAAAGCAAGTGACCTACTGTTTAAAAACCAGTTCTGTCTCCATTTGCTATGGAGATTTTAATTATTTTTTTGCAAAATGTGCAAATATTTTTTTTTAATTTTTGCCTTTTTTAATGTGACATTTGCAAAGTGTGAAAACACTTGCACTGTTTACATACAATTTACTATTTACATCTCTTAGCCTCCGGAGTGTAGGTGGAGTGCTCTGGTATTCAAGGTGAGAGTTCAGTTGGGATGGCGTTCCAGAATGGGACATCTATGGACAGGATGGTGTAGTGGTTAGGGAGATGGACTGGAATCTGGAAAAACCAGGTTCAAATTCCCTCTTCAGCCATGAAGCTTCCTGGGTAACCATGGGCTGGTCAGCCTCACTTACATCGCAGGGTTGTTGTGAGAAGAAAGCATTAAAGCTTTTTAAGCTGCCTTAAGCTGCTTTAAGCTGCCAATGCATTAGCATTGGAAAAGCATTGTATAAATATAAATATTTAAATATTTGAATAAAGCAGGCCTCCGTCAGTCTTGAAAGACTATGGTATCGTGCTCGGCGCTGCATACGCTGCATGCGAAGCACGAAAGCCTGGGTTGGATTGTTATGGAGAATAGGCTGTTACCCAAGCAGTAAATACCCCCTCTCCACGCCATTGAATTAGTCCAATGGAAAGGCAGAGCCAATACGATTGGATCCAGCTGGCGTCACAGAATATTTAAGTAAATAAATAAATAAACAAACAAATAAACAAATAAATAAGGACACTGGGGCATGCCTGTAGTTGAAATTTATTGGAAAGAAAATGGCCATGCTTCCTGGAGGCCATGGCTGTATTGCCTACTCTTTCCCAAGATTTTTCAGCTAGAATGACACTTTTTGAGCTTGTTAGAGTGGGCTGTAATTTACAAAAGCTTTTGCCACAATAAATCTGTTGGTCTTTCTAGTGTCTCCAGACATTTTTCTGTTTTTATGTCCAACTTCTTTTATCATCATCCATGCTTGATTGCAAGCCTGAGTTTCTGTTAATCCGGAATGTAATTCCCAATAATAAATAAAGAGAGAACTGAAGTGTCTTTAACTTGTTTCACAACGCATACAACCAGATTTTTTTTCTTGTAAGAACACTGTTTCTTCATTATTTTTGTAGGTTGGATTTAATACCATGAGTTACAGAGTGCAAGTTTTTATAGACTTTCTTTACAATTGGAATGGCAGACAAATAAAAGAGGATGTAAAAAGGACATTTGTTGTTGAAAGTTTTATTGCTACAGTTACAGATAGTTCATGGAAGTGTAAAAAAAGACTTCAGCCCATATTAGTCCTGCAATAGATTTAGCTTTTTCCTCTTGATCAAATAAATCAGTGCAAAACAGCAAACACGAAAAACAATTTTGGTTTCGTTAGGCTCTCTCCCAGCATATGTGGATTGATGGCTTGTTGTCTACTGTGTCCATTACTTTGCTAAGTATGTACAAGGGCCCCAATTTAAAATCTAGGTTCTCAAGTTCATCTAGGCCTGATGTGTGAGTTTTGTAACTAGTTGATAGCTATATTTTTCAGACATTTTCTAAGAAATGTTAGAAAAAATACAGTACAGACATTAAGAGGAATTGCAAGATGGTAAGTTTGAAAAGTCCAAAGGTTTTTAACCTTTGAACTGTTATCCAAGAGATCTTTCTTGAAGGTACTAGAAGCCACATAGCTAGAGTGATGGCAAAGGACTATGTTTTCCAGGGAGCTTCTCTGCTGCATGCAAACCACCCTTCCATTCAAAGCCAGAGGAAGCTGCTTATAACTACTGTATACCAGTGTAGACCTGTCCAAACCCTGAACCCTCAATATCTACAGCAATGGTAGTATGCTTTGACCATAAGGAGCAAATTGGGGTACAAGATGGAGGCCCCAGAAAGAGCTTTAATTCTGAACTCTAAAAAACCTGCTGTGCCTTGTGGCTTATGCTTAAACAATATTGAAATGAATGGAACTTAAACAGAACATTTTCTCTGGACTAAGAACCAAAGACATATATTTGTCTGGATATCACGTACAGTAGCAAGTGAATTTTGCTTTTATAAATAACTAGCAGAATGAAACCACCATTGCGAGAGTAAGATTTCCTGAATATTTGTGGGCTTTGGGCACAGCTAGGCACTTGTGGGCACGGCTGGGCAGTGGGCACCAGCTGGCAGCAATGGATAGTCCTTCAGTGTAATAAGGAACTATATGTTTGAGGCCATTTGAGGTAGAGAACTGGAAAAAATACATCTGTAAAAGCTTGAACCAGCCAAAGCAGAGATATCCTGAAACGATTACAGCACCAATTATTACCACAGAGTTTCTGTTGCAAAGATGGCACATCTGGGGGAAAAATTTGTCAGTATGAATTCCTTTGGTGCACAGCATATCTCTTTTGTGAGAGGGAGGACAAAGGCCAGGTCTGTGGAGCTAAGCGAGATCCAGCTTTCCTGAAATGGTTCTGCAGGCATGGCACTGCTTGTGAAACTGGCTGGAGAATAATGCACATACTTTGCCCTCTAACTAAGGAAATGTTTACAGAAGCCCATTCCTATCTGCAGTGAGTTCCTAGCTGGGGTGGAAGGCCAGACTGAACTGTTTGTATTACTCTTTCCCCCAAAAAACTTACAAAAGGATTTAAAGAACCAATAGAAATTACACCTTAGAGCAAGATATTCTTTTATTATTGATTTTGGCATATTGCTGTGAAGGGTTTTTCTTCTAGTTTCTTAGCCAACCGACACAATCCTCAATGCAGGATAAGCTTAGCTGGGCATAGACTGAAATCAGTGGAAGGGAAGACAACAGCAACATGCTCCATCTGCCCCTATTTATTTCAGTGAGATTCTAGCAGGCCTGGATGTAAACCCTTTTAATAAGCTTAGCGTGCACTGCTGCATTTGGTGTTTTAACAAGATGATTTCCGAAGTCTTTCCCCCTCTTAGCTCTGTATTTTGTTTTATATATTCCTCATCCAGTTGACGTTATAAGCTGCCCAGGGATCTTTGGAGTCTATGAGCTTGGCATGTGATTTGAGGAGTGCACCCCGATTTGGCGAGAACGGCTAAGCAACACCAAAGAGAATGCTTTGACATTGAAAGAAAGTGGCTTTGGACACCGCAAGTGAAGGGCTCAGGAAGAACAACTACACCCTGTCATGTAAATCCTTCTTAAAGTTCAGATTACTGACCCAAATGCCTCCTTAGGTTGATTGTGTCAATCCAGCTGCCACATATATGATGCATGAGAGCATTTTTGCAGTCCCTGTTTTACATAAATGGAATCAATATCTAGGCTAGCAACTCAGGAACTGAACTGATGGCTATATTATTATTGTTTCACCTTGCTTAAGATGACAATGTTGCAGCTTGGTCCTTGCTTCTTTTTAATTCGCCTCTTCCAATATATTATAATTTGTTTTGAGCATCAGCAGTCTTTGGAGCTAACCTTTCCAATAGATCAAGTTAAGCAAGTCACCTAGTAACTGTTCATATACTGTACTTTATATGTGTGAATTTCATGTTATATGGCTTCATTTTGCCATATGAATGAATGAATGAATGAATGAATGAATAAATAAATAAATAAATAATAATAATAAAAAAAAACCCAGTACTGAGGTATGGCCCAACCAGGTATGTCCTGTGATGGGTTCGGACACCACTGCCCAACATAGCAGTCTGTTGACATCCCTTGCTCCTCCACCAATGTGAGGGGCAAGAGATCAGTATGAAATTTGTATCCAGAAAGTCCGGAAATTTGAATCTGGAAAGTCTGCTCAATTTAAGGGATTTTGCCACACCAGTTGAGTTAAGTCTAAGAATTTAGCTGTAGGATCCCAGGGAACTTCTCAGAGGTCCTGAGAGGCTCACAGACAACTGACAGTGTTACAAGGAACAAGTTATGGGTAAGGCAATAAAACAAAGTGTCCTAGCAATGCTCACCAAGTGTAGAAGTGAGGTTTCAAGGGGTGGACGAGGAATGAACATCAACCAGCCATTAAGACTAGCAAGCCAGGAAAAAGGGGACCACTAAGGGTCCTTGCATAGACTTGCCTGGGACATAGGGCCTCATTTCTCCATTTCTCCTGACAGCAAAATGCTCATAACAGATTGCCTAAATTATTCCTTGTGAGCAGAAGGTGTAATATTTCTCATCACTACAAACCTTCCAGATGTGAGTTGAGAGTTGGCAAGAAAACTCCCTTCACATGGTTTCTGCACATGGTAAATTAATCAGCTGGTTTTACTCACCTTAAATTACTCACCTTCATTTTAGAGTTCTTGCTGTGAGTGTCCATTCATAAGCAAAGCAAACAACAGCATCAGCTCTGAGATTCAGAAAAGGAAGAGGCATAACCAGTGATATCACCAGAGGGTTTCTGTGTGACCAGACTCTGACAATGCACTTGCCAAGCAGACTTCATTGGGTCCAATGATCCTTGACCAGCTCTCAAACCACTATGTCACACTACTTCATACTATGAACTTGTAGCAATGTGTGAATGTGCGCAACATGCTTCCAACAATTTAGATAAATGCTTTGTGAAATGCGTTGTCAGGGAGCTGATAAACTCAGCTGCTCCATGCTCTTAATGTCACTGTAGAGTTTTCTGATATGAGATCATCATAGCAGGTATTATTACATGTGCTTATTACATAAGCATGTTATGTGGGAGAGTACTCTTTGATTACTTATGTAGTGGATGGTTGCTGTGTTCAAAGTAAATTCAGGCTGTATCAATCTAGCTCTGCCAGAAAGGAACTGGGAGATGTTTTGTATGGAGTCTAATTCATGTTAAGCAAAAGGGAATATTAATTCTCTTGTAATTAATTGATGTCTAACAAGTGATTAATTCTTAAGAAAAAGGATGGTGAGGCTCATATCTGAGTGGAACTCATACCTACAGACTTGCAGAGCAATAAACATAGTGCACAGACATGCGCCGGCCTCCCCACACCACCATAGGAACAGGGAAACAGGTGTATTATGTTGGCCTAAACTGGTTAGGATTGTACCCTGATCCTATTCCTCTCCCCAGCTTCAGTCCACCTTCCTAGGTCCACTCAGGCTTGCACCTTACAGAAGTTCTCAAGCGCAACTGCTAGCATCTCTTCTGAATGGAACTTCACAAAAAATAATCTATATTTATAATTTATTTTAATAGTGTTTTATTTTTCTGAGTGATGTTAGCCGCCTTGAGCTCCCTCTTGCAGGTGAGGAAAGGCGGGATATAAATTAAACAAACCAACCAACAAACAAATAAATAAACTTCTCTATTCCAAACATATCCTGCCACTGAATTATGGTCACACAAAGACCACACAAAATGTGCACAAGAAAGCTGTGAGTTTGCACTGATGGAGGAATTCTTTCTATGCTCAGAAGCACTTTTATTCATTTTTGTCATGTGTGCCGATGCCAAGCTCTGGTATCGAAAGTTGTGAGGCTGGATCTTGACTTTAATTGAACCTCAGGCATTCATTGAAAACACTGCTCTGTACCAAATGAAAAGCATTGGAGGAAAAACACCTACAACCTCCCCAAAAGCCAGCGTTTCAAAGAAAGAGTTTTCTGTATATAAGAGAGCAGAATTATTCCTGTTTTGATGGGCAATTAATTGTAAAGGCTTACCACTAAAAGATTTACTTGAGGTTCAGCATAATAATCTGTTGGGCATTTGCTATTAATCACGGTTGTTGGCTCCTGTCTCTGCTAATTAGTAGACTAACTTATTATTAAGTCTCTTAAAGATTATAAGAGATCTGGGCTAGTGTTGCAGAATTGCTGGGGGGGGGGGGGGGAAGAGTACCCGGTAATGTTGTTGCACACCTACCTACAAAATCTGCCACAGATTGTTTGGATCATTCTAATCTCCATCTGACAAAGAGAGATTTGTGTTTCTCAGTATCTGCTCTACCCATCCATAATTATAAATGAAGGCACTTTATTGTGAAGCCTATAGTATGTCAAATCATACATTTCTGACAAACTGAATAAAGGTCTCTGTGCTCAATATTTCAAAGTGACTGGTACAGTAGTAAGTGAAGTTTTAAACAAAAAGTAGACAAGTTGATTAGAGCCTTTGGAGACGCTAGTGCCCAAATAAAAGGGTAACCTTTGCGAACTTTGAATACAAATCTTTCAAATGAATTTCCGATGAAATGTATGGGGGCACAAAAAGGCACTGTTCAGAGAGGGCTGATTAATTGAGTCACAGTACTTTGTAAACCTTGACAATGCTGAAAAATGTATTGATATGCTGGTGTTAGCCATGCTGAGATGACAAGATTGGCGGAGTAGGCAAGGCCATGAGACACAAAAAAGGCTGTGTCAAACACCTCCGGAGAGTCTCAGGATGAGTGAAATGTAAAGCTAGGATTTACAAACATTACACCGGTGAACACTGTGACTCCGCACAGATGATGAGGGGAAAAAAATTCCTGCTTAGATCCAATAAGTGGTTTCAGATGTGCAAATGGAGGTTTACAGGAGAGAGGAACACATTAGAAGCCACCTGGAGCATGTGGTCGAGATTGTATCCATCAATGCAGCAGCTGGGCTGAAATTAGAAAACTCACTGCTTTTCATCACACTTATTTTAATGCATGCATTTCTCCTGCCACTAGTACCTGGAGAGGGGAAAATGCTGACAACAAATACAAATGGTGCCCATTACCTTATATTCAGACTTCTGACAACGGAGGCTAGGATCTCACCATTAAAGTAAAGCATGTAAATTTGTTTATTTACTAGTACAGTGCTTCAGTTGTGGCTTTCGGGTAAAAACTGGTAATTTTGATGGAGAAGATTATTTGGTTCTTGAAAAATGCTTAGACTGTGAACATCTGCACCTTTTCCTGATCCTGTTTGGCACTAGTTGTGGTATTTACTGCCATTCTTCACCTGTCCATTCCTTTCATCTTCTTCTCATGGTTGTTATATAGGTGATGCCACCCTATCCCCCTAGCCCTGGAATAAGCCCTACAGCTCCTATGTGTCAATGTGGAACCTGTGCCAGTTTGATTGCTGGTGCAAATCCTAGCTGTTATATGCCAGAAGATCAGGGCCATGAAGGGGGTTTGGATTTGACATGCATTATTATTACTGATCCCACCCTCTCTCTTCTACTCCATCATCACTTCATTCCAAACCTCCTATCTGCTCACAGCATTGGATTATCAATGCCCACATGTGTTGAAAAGCCTTTCTCACTTATATGCCCACTTTTACTGCTGTATGTTGCAGCCTTCACCAGTGGAATGCCTGAACTACTTACTGTTTTGCTCCCCTCTAGCTATACTACTGCGACATCTGATTTCTTACAAGCAAAAAAAAATTCCATTTGCCAAGGTGCTCTCCGCAGCATTAAACCAGCCATATTGCACATATAGGGACAGCTTGTGCTATTAAGTGGAATGCCTGTGCTGTGGGTGGTAAGGAATCAAATCGTTCCAAGACAGTGTTATGGGAGGCTCAGGGCTATATGGGCACACAATACCACCTACTGCTCCACAGCAGTTAGACAGGATGTGCTTACTTGAAATACAATGTGTTCTTCCTTTTGACTGCCATGTCCCTGACTGCCCTTCTCAAACTTTCACTGCTGGAACCAATTAGTCTACCCGCTATTATTAACTCCTGCTAAAACTCCTTCCCTGTGAAGGGCTAGTCAGAGTCCTTGAGAGTGTTTAGTGCATCACACCTGAACTGGCTTCCATGTATGATTTAGGTACAATTCTTACTATGTGCACTTCATTCATTTTGTTCAAAGAATAGAGAGCATGAAGAAGGTCATATCTGTATCTAACTGTTTCTGTTGTTGTTTTATGTTGATAGCTACCTCAGGGGTTATCATAAATGCCCAGGTTCCTTTTTAAAACCCATTTTTTCTTATTTTTGGAGACTTTTATCCCCTGGAACTTTGTTTTTCAACCAATGGTATGGGGTACCACCAGTGGTACTTGAGGTGGTGTCTGGTGGTACTTGCAGAACCTCTGGACTCGTGCCACCTGGAAGTGAGACCAGGAACATGATGCAACAAACAGTGTTATGAGGCTTGGCTCAGTGGACAGAGCTCCAAAGTATACTGTTTGCACTCAAAAAGGCACTCATCTACCCTGAGTTTCTTATTAGTGTATGTTATGTAATATCTATTCTCCCAACCCAGAAGTAACTGGTGATGGTATCATCACCAGTTTCTTCTGGTGGTAGTTTGAACAGGAAGACCATGTGAAGTGGTATGGCAGAGAAGGAAAATATGGCCCTAGAGAACTTTGGGATGCTGTAGCAGGGATTCCCATTTGTTGTGGTGACAGCTATAGATGTCTACCAGTTTTCCCCATTCAGCTGCTGTGTCTGGCCTTTGTGTTTATAGCCTGGGTTTTCATTTGGAGATGCAGGGTACAAGATAAGTGACCACTGGGAAATGAGTGGATAATGCAGCACACCTGTGTGGGATGTGTAGGTGGTGTGAAACACATAGGCCTGAGTAGGATCACCTTTGAGTGTACACCTTTGAGTGTACACCTTTGAGTGTAGACTGCCGGTGATTGGAGGGCAGTTGGAATAGCTGGTATATAAGCCAGCAGTATGTACCACCCAAGTGTGGGGAAGGAAGAGGAGAGGTAGCTGGAAACTCTGTTGGTTGGGAAACTGATTTGCTGCCTTGTATTGGACTGCTGTACTGTGTATTGACCTTATATTCTGCTGATGAGCTGTGTGCTCCTGTATTGTCTTGGGGCATGTACTGGTGGGCATAGTTGGCCAGTTGCCACCAGTTTCTCAACATGCTGGCCCCATAAATCAGTGGAGTAGAGAACAGGAACCGCTAGACTTCATCTCCTTGGTCAGCCTCTGCCTCCACTATTTACCTGGGAGGAGGGAGTATCAGGGAGTCTGTATTAATGTTCGTAATTGTGTCTTAAAAGGTTTGGCCCCAGGATCCAGCGATGTGATTTCGGCTGCTCTTACAAAGGTCAAGAATCACATTCATTCATAGACCAATATAAAGAAGCGAATTTCAACCTTTTGGAAGTTGGTAGACAAGGACTACAATGCCAAAGAATGCTCAAATTACTGCACAATCACATTATTTTCACATGCTAGCAAGGTAGTGCACAAAATCCTACAAGCTCAGCTCCAGCAGTATGTGAATTGCAAACTACCAGATGTACAAGGTGGTTTCTGAAGCAGGAAAAGAATGAGAGAACATGTTACAAATATTTGCTGGATTATGGAGAAAGCAAAGGAGTTCCAGAAAAACCTATTTCTGCTTCATTGACTATGCAAAAGCTTTGACTGTGTGGATCAGAACAAATTTTGGCGAGTTCATAAAGAGATGGGAGTACCAGATCATCTTATTGGTCTCCTGAGAAACCTGTATGTAGGTCAAGAAGCAGCCAGTTAGAACCAAAACTGGAAAAACTGAGTGATTTAAAGTTAGGAATGGAGTATGGCAAGGTCGAATATTCTCATCTTGTTTATTTAATTTCTATGGAGAGTACATTATGAGAAATAGGAACCTCTTGAAGAAAGTGCAGATTAAACATTAAAAAACCAAGATCTGGTCCCATCAATTCATGGCAAATAGAGTATGCCACCCAAAATGCATATGGTTTGTAACAGAAGTATCCAGATGGATGTTGAGATGATTCATGCTTGTGCTTACTTCTCAGAGATCTCGGCCTTTTCTTAAGAAACAGCACTGAGTTCTGCTTGTGGAAGTTTTCCTAAAGGGTTGCTTTAAAGCATGGATCGTTTGGTGGAACAATTTGAAAGGTATCCTTCTGTGGCTGTAAATGATGTGAATTGTTTGTGGCACCAGGGCTATAAGGCTGCTTATCTTGGAGACAGTTCTTGTCATGTTTTTTTATTACCTACACATATTGTTACAGGAAATCTTGTCTGGTTTTGCTATTCTTAAGGTAAATGCATTGGGAAAGGCTGACACTGGGCTCTGTTTCTGGTAAAGATATTAAAAGGATTAGAGATCTCCATGTCTGAAGAGGCAGATGGCCTGTATGCTCTGCACATCACAGTAAATAATATGTAAGATAGACTGGATGTCTGAAGCTTCCTCTCACTGTCCCACACAACAGAAGGAAGCAAATTTTAAGACAGGTAGAGACCTTATAAAGGCTACCACACAGGTGCACCACATGCACAAGAAAAAGGTAAGTCCCTAATCCAGGTATGGTCCAGAGGTGGTATAGATGCCTCATTCTATTCTATTATCTATATATATAAAACTGAAAAGTCACTCATTGTCTCACTCATTGACTCACTTACTGACTCATTAATGCCCAGCCAAAATTGCTGAACCTAGAAGCGTGAAATTTGGGGAAGGGTGTTTCATCCATGATGGAGGCACCCACTAAGAATCAGTTTTTGGAAATGCCAACTGGAAAGGGGTGAAAAGGGCTGAAATGCATTTTTGCTCTAATACATGACATTGAAGAATCCCTGACTGATGGATGCTCTGCCCCAACTCCTGGCCTAGAAGCATGAAATTCAGGGAAGGTATTCCTTCCATGATGGGAGCACCCGCCAAGAATCAATGTTTAGAAATTTAACCCCTTGAGGAGTGGAAAGGGGTGCAACACATTTTCGTCCTAAACATTGAAGACTGATAAAACCCAGCCTCAAACCCTGCAAAACCATTAGAATTTTCCCCCAGGAGAAGGTTTTTGTATGGGGGAGGGTTTGCACAGGGGAAGAGTTTGCCTGGGGGGTCCGCAAGGGGGGATTGCATCAGGGATTTTTGCATGGGGGTTTTATACAGGGGGGTTTGCACCAAGGGGTTTCATCGTAATGAAATGTTGACAGTTGGAATGAATGGAACCCACAGCTTTCTGTGCCCCAGAAAACATGGGAATGAAACCCTCAGCCTGTTTGACACAGAAGGTGTGGATGCCTTATACACAAGGGTCTGCTCTGTTTGCACTTCCTTCTTGCTGAATCATGGTTTAAAACAGGGCCTCCAAACCCTGGCCATGAGGCCAGATGCAGTCCTTGGCAAACCGCGATCCCTCTATCCGACGCCTGGGCAAGCCCTGTAATCCACTCCAATACATTCTTGTGTGTAAATTTATGTAAATTTATTCAAATTTGAAATGTAAATTAGTTTTTTTGCCCCTATTAACAGTGTCAGAGAAATGATGTGGCCCTCCTGCCAAAAAGTTTGGAGACACCTGGTTTAAAATATCACACATTAGTTCTCAATTTGAAGCATGTGCAGTTGGCAAAAGTGTTTGGTTCTCTCATTTACTTGCATTCTTCTCTCTTGGAATTACCATCATTCACCAGTACATTGACAGAAGTTCATAGAACAACCCCCCAAAAGGCAACTTTGATATGCTCACATGTATGTTTAATTTATATACTGTATTTATATTGAAAAAGATGTTTTACAACTGCAATTATTATTATACCAATACTACACAGTCTGCTCAACAATGTCAATATTATTATAGCATATTAAACAGATGCAATATCTCCGAAGGATGTTGTATTTCATTCTGCCAGAATTCAAGAAAGAGTTTCCAATTCTGGGTGACTTAATTATATTTTTGCCCGTCTTCTGTCATCCTAATGTAACTAGTTAAGAGATGTTCATACACATGATGGCATCAGTGGTGTTTGACTGACTATCTCATATGATACTCTGCTTCCTTAAAAGCATTAATACAACTGAGGCTGCAATCCTAAACTCCAGTTAGCCAGGCATAAGCCCAGCATAAGTCCTGCAGTGATCTGGGGTGTCACAAAAGTGCCGTTAAGTCACTGCTGCCCTACTCCTAAGTGGGTGTTAGGCCAGCGCACAGGCATATGCCAACATCCCCACACCACCACAGGAAGATGTACCAGGTAAGTTAGGCCAGACTAAATTGGTTAGGATTGCACCCTCAATGAATAATTGCATCAAGATGTATTACGTGTGCATGTAGATGGTAGAAAGAGAAGAAACTGTCTGATCCTGTCCAACTTTCTAGGACAGATGCATTTGTGCCGGATCCCTTCCAATCTGTTGAATGGGGCTAGCTGACCACCTCAGTTAGCCTCATGTTGGCAGAAGTTCAGCCTCATTTGTTCCAGTTAAACTGCCCTGCATTTGTTCCAGTTAAACAAAGACTGGTAGATACGAGTCATAATTCAACAGCTATATATAGTCCACCCATTTCTAACCAGTCCACAGGTGCTCACATTTGATCCCTGTTGCATGTATGCAGTGATGGGCAGAAATGGATTAAGAAGCTCTTGCTATTATATAGCTTAACTTTTCTACCATCTGAATCTCAAGATTTAATTTTTTAAAAATTATTGCTCCAAATTTCTATCCAGTACAATATCGATAATGTACTATATTAGCAAGTGGCAAATATTTACCATATTTTGGTGGCATCATTTTTATTTTCTGCAGCTTCTGTTGCTCCTTGAAATTCAAAATGAGAGTCAGGAAAATAAATTAAATATCATCAATAAAAATAACATTTAGGAGAAATGGAATGGGGGCCAGGCTCATCTAATGAAGGTTGTGCTGGCATTTGACCCATACACTTTGGATCTCAATTAAAATGACAGTTTAATTGGCAGTTCTGACTTGGAGTTAATTAACTCTAATAAGGAAGACACACTTCTACATACTTATCCAGCAAGTTGTTGCTAACTAAATGGCACTGTGCTAGATGTTGCGGAATTGGAAGCAAATGCATAATAAGAATATGGATGGCGGGGCTGTTGCCTCAGCTCATATATTTGGAGGAACTCCTAGCAGGGCCCAGGAAACACGGCCAGTCTTAGAACCTGATGAAGGTCACAATTCAAAACCCTTTCACATGGGGACTAAAGGGTGGGGGACACCAGTACATAACTCCCCCTAGTCAGATTTTGCACCATTTACACACAGGTGCAGGCAGGATGGTCTTCCAGTTGAAAAGTTCCAGTGGCAAACAATGGAGCAATCCTAACCAAGGCTGGCCTAATATCTGTCTTCCCATGCCTGTGGTGATGTAGGGAGGCAAGGACATGTCTGTGCACTTGCCTAACCCTCCCCCAGGAATGGCATAAGAAGTGGTTTATTGCACTTTTGTGACACTTTCAGGATAGCATGCGACTTGTCCTGGGGCTTAGGCCAGCCTAACTGTGGGTTAGGATTGCAGCCACAACATCTTATGGACTTCCACTTAATTATGGACTTCACCTCATGAAACCTCAGCATGGAGGATTCCATGCCAGAGCTTGAACTGACGGTGCTGGCTGTGGCAGTGGATAATCATGGCAGTGGATGAGCATGGAGGGCCCTGACTATACAGGCCCAAACTATCCTGTTAGCCCTAAAGCCTGCCTTGCCCAGTCTGGAGACCAAGATCAGCAGTGCTGGAGCAGTTTCACCAACAGCACTGTCCAGTAGGTCCTGGGATTGCAGTATGGCCTCCAGCTCTTAAGGCTGGCCCTGAAGTGCAGAATTCAACTGAAGGATGTGGAAGCAAGACGGCCAAGACTGGGTGACATTAAACTTTTCCAAGTGATGAAGACCAGTAGGGATTGTGAAGAGCTCTAGAATAGTTTCTCCAGACTGGGAGAATGGGCAGCAAAATGGCAGATATGCTTCAATGTAAGGGACATGGGATGACACACAATTTTGTATGCCACTGTGAGATATAGGAAGCTGGACTAGATGGACCTTTTCTCTGATCCAACAGAACCCCTTTTATGTTCTTATGTTTATTTCCATCACTTTGTAGCCAACCAATTCAATGGACTCAGAGACAAATCTTCATTGGTGGATGTTTGCTTCCATACACCATTGCTTCTCTGGGCCGTGATGACTCACTCGTAGTGGTAATGTGACCCATGTTAAAAGCCTTTCTTAAAAATTAGTGGAAGGGATTTTTATTGATGAGTCAAATGAATGTATAGGGATGAGATTAGCCATGTATATGCATGTATTGGGGATGATATTTTTGATCATATTTCAGAGAAAACAAGCACAAATATTAAATGGTCCTTTGCCTACATTACCCAGCCATGACTGTATTAGTTTGCTAAATGTTGGGTATCAACCCAACTCTCAAGGTTTTCTTGTGGGAGATGTGGATAGTAGGCCATTTTCTTTACTTCTTGTTTATGGCAGGTTTCTGATCCCTACTCAGAGAAGCTTAGTAGAGCTATTGACTCACTTTGACTTTAATTGGATTTAAGCAGCCTACGGCAGGACTTATTAAGCTGGATTCTTCCATTGTCCTCCAGTTTACCCATTTCTCTTTGTTTCCATGCTTTAGACATAGGTTGATGGAATGTTATCTAAGGATCTGTTTATTGGTTCGTAGACCTTAATTCCTTTAACTAACTAGTTCTTTTGTATTCCCCCTTCCTTTCCAGGGAATCAAACTGATAATAACTGGTTTGATCATGACACATTCCTTGAAAATAAATCTGACTACCCAAAAGGGGATATATTTCAGATATATTTTAGAAGGTGCCTCTGGACTTCATCAAGCTTTCCCCCACATGTTCAGTTTATACATATCCTCAGATCCATTTTTTAGCTTTGGACTGGCTGTTTTAACCTGCATACTCTCTTTGGTTCCTACTGGACATTTCTGCTGTCATTTTATTTATAACAACTGTCTGTTTTATGCATTAGATGTCAGGCATCTAAAGACTTCCATATGCACAACTTCTTATGAATAAATACAATTATTCTCAGTGGCAATATTATGTTTCATTTTAAGAAGGGTTAAAGCTTGTGTGGATCAGGAGTGTTATTGTCAGACTGCATTTTTTATTCAAGTGTTCTGTGTGGAACACATTTTATTTAAAGTATCAGTCCTGCAGCTTTCTGGTGCCAAAGACATTTCTTCATGCAGACCAGTGAAGCTTGGTCTATTATACCAATGTGATGAGCAACATTAGTACAAAGAGTTACATGTTGTGACGCTACTAGCTGGGTTAAGAGGCACTTTTTCAAGTGATGCCCTTATATTTAGCAGGGGAAGAGTAATCAACCTTTCTTCCTCCAGCGTAATGTCTTTCCTGGTAGCGATTACTGGTGTTCATCTTTTTACATTGTGATACCCTTCAGAAAAGGGAATGATTTTATTTTTTCAGTAATGAACTTTGTGATTTGTTATTGAAAAAATGATATATAAATATTTGTGATTTACAAATATTACAGTTGTCATCACTGTAGTAGTAGTAGAAGAAGAAGAAGCAGACGATGATGAATTGTGAAAGACATGTGGATTGCAGGGTCACTAATGGAAAAGCACTGTTCTTCGAAGAGCAGTAGTGTATGTAGAGAGGGCAAGTGTTGTATGTAGCTGTTAGTGCCTAGAATGTGCCACATAGTGCCAATCACAATGTGAGGAGTTGCTTACATAGAATTTTGTCTAGAAATGCTACTGTCCAACAGTGATCCAATTTTCTCTCCCAACTCTATCCTTGTACTCGTACCTATGAGTCAAATAGGTCAAAACTTGCTTTTTTGTGTACTTATAACTCTGCTTTGTATGTGTGCATGCTTGCTTTTTTCCCTGCTACTTCTGGTGCTATAGACTCAAGACTTGATGAGACTCAGTACTGTGGCTCTGGCATATCCCTACTACTGCACTTGGAACAAAGTAGCTACACAGCCTGGAGAGAATGAAATTGAGATCCTTAGTTCAAAGGGGTGATGCAGCAGGTTTTGGCCAATGACTCACAATTTTAGGCATCTGACATTTGGGGAATTTTATTTTAATCTTCTTGATAGATCATTTGGAACAGATTAGTATTTAGTTATTTCTAAGCTTGGGATTCCAATTTAAAAATATCATCCATGCAAAATGGGTCCAATGGACCCGACCTGGGCCGATATGTGACAATCGGAATTTACAGAAAAACTGTAAATTCAAACACTTTTCTGCTTTTGGATTTGTAACTGTCTCATTAGCAGTAAAAACCTCAGAAAGTCTTTTCAAATAATAATGATAAATTCCAGTAAAAACTTAACACAAACTTCCAGTCAGGTCCAATGGACCCTGCGGTATAATTTGTTAGAAAAACCGGTTGGGATCCTAAGGGTTAATCAGCAATTAAGGGCACAATCCAGAGTAACTACGGGAGCACGTAAGAGATATTATGTGCACCCGTAGTTACTGCACTACCTAGTGAAAACCTATGGGAAATTCATATTGCAATCCAGAGTAACTTGTTCTTACTCCGGAGCAAGGACTCCCCATAGTTACTCTGGATTTCACCCATAGACTCAGATTGCAGGGGGTGGATTCATTTCTGCGATACTTGGCTTTGAATAACATATCATTGGTACTGTGTAGATAAGTTTTTTCCCAAGTTGCCATAATTGAACTTTGCAAAAGAGAATTCAGATGTGCCATGCAGTAAGTCAGCCTTTGACACTTCTAAACTTTGGGGTGCATCTTCTACAATAGCCTATTTAAACTCAATGTGAAGCATAAGCGTTCAAGTCCCCTTGACAGCATTAAAACCCAGCAATCTCCAACATGTTGGTTTTGCACTTCTATACATTTAATTTCTCTCTAAAAATGTATCATATTTCTCTGAGCAATCATTTGCGTTTCAAATTATGGCTGCCGAGCTCAGGCTTGTGTACCAGGTGCCATGTAAGAAAGCATGTTAAGAAGAGATAAAAACCATTTATCCTGCCCCTTAATTAGAGATGTCTCATCTTTTCCACTGACAATAGCAGGAGGCAGCTGTGGCAGAGGAGAGATAATAGTGTTGGAGCAGAGAGAAATTAAAGATACGTTATCATATGTTGGCTCTTGCAAAGGATCACCTCTCTCTGCATAGCTAAGATGGTACTCAGGAAGAACAGAACCTTGGCTCTTGGCCTGACTTGAGAAGATTAATTTTAGAGTTATTAAATCCAATATAGGATTTTATTACAGTGTGGAAAATACAGTGGAGTAATGATGTCTCCATTAAAGGTGCAGAAAGGGAAAGAAATGCAGGAACATTATTGTGACAGTAAACAAACAGTGGATATTTTGGTCTGTATAAGCCATCTAATGACATGGAACAATAGTTGATGGTTCCCTTTTCCAAGAAGAGTCATTCTGGCAGGCTGTTGAGGACCCCACAATTTGTGAGGCACTTGGAGTCCACAGAGACCTTTGAGAGACCCCACTATCTATTCTGAAAACTATGGACTGCTATGCTCTGATTACTGACTCATTACCACTTATTTGCTCTATGACATGCAAGATCTGTCCATTTCTCCCATGCCTGTGAGACCTCCACAGGCAGCTCAGGCAATTTAAACATACTTTGTTGAAAATCAAAGATTGATTGAAGGCTTGAAGGCTCTGGATCTGATGGAGCAAAGCTTCACCAGTCCTACATTCTCCCCTATCACACTGCCTCCTGACCCTCTCTCTTCACCCACCCAATGTGGGTGACTGCCAAGAGGTGGAGTACCAATGCTGGACTGGTTTTAGTGCAGCATCAGTTGGCATTGGTGTAGTGCCAGCACTGGACCTGCATTGGGGCCTACAGGTGTGCTCTATGGCACACTCCATACTGGTATTGCACCAGTGGCACAAGGATAGGATTGGACTGTTCTTGTGCTGGTTAATGAACAGGCTTTTGTAAGGAACCCTGCTATCTCTCTCTTTGCTATCAAGAAAGTTGGAACCTCACTAAGAATAGATGTTACTGAGATTACCCATCCTTAAAGAAAATGCAGGCTTTGAATATGACATATTTACACCTTAGTAGTTCCATACAATATCAGAATTATGTCTTCCAGTGCAGTTAGTTTCATTGCATTCTGCATAAAATTACCTTTCCACTGATATATAGTATAATGGTCTTATCCTTCATACATATCACATTTTTCACAATTTTAGCCATGAGTGTCAAACTCAGCTTGTAGCCCCCTAAAGCTTGTAGTCCGGTGCAACTGCCCCCTTTTTTGCCACCCCACTGATGCCTTGTCTATGTGCCATAACAAAGCTGTTTTTAAAACAATGATAAAGGGACACTATTTGTATTTTTAAAATACTTTTATTTTAACACATTTTTGTATCAGTGGGTTGTCCAAGAATCAAGAACCTGAGGGTATCTTCAAATATATCTTTTGCTGCTTTTTTAATTCATGAGAGGTTCTGAAATGGAACCTGGTGGATAAGAATGGACACCTGTATATTGTTTTTGTTTGTTTGCTAAGTTCTCCCTCCAATTCTGAATCCACTGCTGCTTGATTAGTCAGCTTCGGACCTGTTCAGCCACATCACTTACTCTGCACTCTGGATCCAACCCTCTGGCTGATGCCTGCCAGTGGCGTTGGAACTGTTATTGTCTGCAATCCCTACATATCCCATACAGCTTGCATTCAGATTCCAAAAACCTTCCAGCCCTCCCAGAGTCATCCCTAAGACCAAGACCCTTGCCTATCTTCCAGTATCTCTGCCTTGTGAGCCTTAAATCTCTCATCCATACAATGCAAAAGGCAGCCCATTCTGACTTCTTCATACCCATCAATCCTGACCTGTTGATCATCCTGACATTAAAGACTCAAGTTTTCCTTCAAAAGATCTTGCGATGGAAGATCCAAACTCAAGAAATGTTATTCTTCCCTTCCAAGATTGTGTGTCCTGCCCTGCCATCATAATTCCTGCTTGCAGCAACAACCACAAGGATTGGACTGATCCTGTGCTATTCCTTGTGCCATCAACACTGTCCTGTTACACAGTCCTGGTTTCTTAGGCAGCTTTGTTCTCTACCTTCCCTGCAGCCCAACATAGGGTAGGTTCTATAGGGGGTACTGAGATTATCATGCTGGATTCAGTTTAGTTGATGCACTTAGGTTCCTTTGCCAGGCATTGGCAGCATCACACCACTGACTCCCATGGTACAGCAATCAGCTTTTGGGAATTGGATTTGACACAGGTTGGAGCTGATCATGCCAGCCCTCAACTGAATTAACAGGAGTGGTAGCCATGCCTTGTGTTATCAACGCTGTCTTGTTACATAGTTCTGGTTTCTTAGCAGTTTGGCTCTCTCCCCTTTTCCTGCAGCCCAACATGTGGTAGGTGCCCAGAGACTACGGTGATTACCATGCTGGTAAGTATGTTGATGCACTTGAGTTTTTGCCAGGCACTGAACCATCTTATCAGTGTATATGGAGACATTGGCTTGATGGGGGAAAGAATGGCTGTGGGGTAATGATCAGCATCTCGGGGTTGGATTTGACACAGAGAGGAACCCAACATGCTAAATTCTCCCCTGGTTTGACAGTAGAAGTAGCCATGCCATGTGCCATCAACATCGTCCTGTTAGGCAGTTCTGATTTTTCCGGCGTGGCTCTCTGTCTTCCCATTTCCTCCAGCCCAACATGGGGTAAGTGTCCCAGGCCATTGTAAATGCAAATCTGATAAGTCAGTTGACACACCTGAGTTCCTTCACCAGGCACCAGCACAATCATATCAGTGCATGCAGACACATTGACATGATGGGAGCAGACTCACATGGACCATCAGTCGGCTTTGATAGTAGAAGTAGCCACGTCATGTGCCACTAACACCATCCTGGTTTTTTAGGGCAACTCTGTCTCCCCATTTCCTGGAGCTGAACATGTGAAAGTGTCCCAGGGCTCACTGTGATTACAATGCTGATAAATTAGTTGGTGCATTTGAGTTCCTTTACCAGGCACTGCACCATCTTACCAGTGTACAGTGAGAGATTGGCATGATGGGGAACAGAGTCCTGTAGGTCTGTGATCAGATTCTGGGATTTGACATGAGAATCCATGCGAGCCAACTTCTCCTTTGGGTTGACAGTCGGGTGAGCCATGCTGTGTGTCAATCCCTTGGTAGCCCATATCCATTTCCTCATACTAGCAAAATGTTCAGGCACTTGAGTTCATTTGCCAGGCACTGCACCATCTTACAAGTGTACATGGAGACATTGGCATGATGTGGAGCAAAGTCCTCTAGGCCTGTGGTCATACTCTGGGAGTTGAAATTGACTAGACAGAAGCTGGGAGTGCCAGGTTCTCCCCTGGGTTGACTGCAGACTGAGGTATCCATTCTATGTGCCATCAACACTGTCCTATTAGGCAGTTCTGGTTTCTTGGGCAGTTTGATCTAGTTGAAGAACAGACCTTAGCTGAAGAAGCTTCTCCTTGGTTTTGTTCTATTTCCAAGGGGCATCTTGTTCTGTAGTGTCTTCCCATCTCCTGCAGTCCAGCATGCAATAGGTATTTGGGGTGACCCTGAGATTGCCAACCCAGCTGACACTGAAGCCAGTGAGGCACTTGAGTTCCAGGCATTGCACCATCACAGCATTGCACTTGGAGACACTGGCATGATCAGGTGTGGACTTCTGTGGGTCTGCAGTCAGCCTCTGGGAGTTGGATTTGACACAAAGAGGAGCCACGTGCCAACTTCTCCCAAGCTGTAGGCCATCAACACCATCCTGTGAGGCAGTTCTGGTTTCAGTGGGGCAGTTTGACTCCTCTTGAAGTTGAAGAAGTCACTTTAGCTCCTTCCCAGGGAAACAGGCGGATGTCTTCCTGTTTCATGCTGGGGCTCAGGCGTTATTGGGATTTCCATTCTGATAAGTCAGTTGAGAGGCCTGGGGCTGCTCTGGGCCACCCGTGTTCTTCGTAGGTCCTCCTTGGCATGGAGACGTTTTCTGATGGTGGAGCCTTCTACCCAAAGGCTGATGCCAACACACCGGATCCTCCACAGCATCCTGAGGAAAAGAGAGAAGCAGGGTGAGAAACAGAAGAAGAGCTGAAAGGAAGCAGAGATTCCCAAGACCCTTGGCTTGTGTTCAGTGCCCGAAGAGCTACTGGGTGGGGTACTATTGAATAATCTGTAGCCTTGCAGGACTTGAAGAATTTTTTAGCAAAGTACCAGCCATAACTGAATGTAAAATTGTAATTTGGGCCTGAAACTAGATACCCTACAAGCTGCACACTGTGTGAGGCACACACACAAGTAGAAATCTTTAGTGTATTAAAGATTAACAGGTAGAACTCTTCTATTCCATATACTGCAGCTGCAGGGAATGTCCAGTCTGAACTGGGACACCCCAGAAGTTATTTGGAGGTGCATGAGAGGGTGAACAGCATGGGCTGTGTAAACTCCTTCTTTCCCAATCCCTGAAAAGTGGGTTGCACCAACTTCAACAGATCATCATGGGGACCAAAGCAGGGAAATGCTTCCCCCAGAACCACAGATTCTCATAGGCAGGTTGACCATTGATCATAACCACAAAAAGGCTGCAGAGTGGCCCAAAACGTGGAACACACAAGAAAATGTAGGACATTAGAAAATAAAAGCCATATACTGTATTTACTTGAATATAACGCTCATCTTTTTCAGCCAAATTCAGTCTCCAAAATCAGGATCCAAAAAGAGAATATGTCCTGGAAAAAGATGACATTTGTTCATCCTCCTCACAAAACATATTTCTTGAGCAAATACAAGCACATCAGGGCTAATAATGGCAATATATCGCTTGGATAAAGAAAACACTCCTTATACATTCCAACATCAGTCCTGGCCTCTAAACAGACGCAGCAGCCCTCAGACACCTACCCCACATTCAGCTGCAGGGCTCTTGGCAGTGACTTTCTCGGGATTAAGGAAAGGTTTAGAATGGGGAGTTTTCTCCAGTCTCTGCATCTTGAGCGTGCTGAGCCTCCTGCTGCTCCTGGTGTCTTTGGGGCAGTGGTTCTCAGGAATTTCAATCTGGGACCCCCTTCTGAGAATGACATCTGTCCAGGACCCTCCAGAAGTGGGGTAATGCACTGTCATGCATGGACAGAAGAGAATCACTGTAATGCCAGAGCTCCTCGTCCATGACTACACCAAGAAATACATTGTGTTTAATGAGACTTACTTCCAGGAAAGCATCCTGAGTGCCCCATTGCAAGATGGTGGAAACCCAGTACAGATTTCAAAATGGCAACACCCAACTTTGTGTGACTCCCTGAAATGAAGTGGAAACCCCCCCCCCCGGGGAGTCCCATCCCCCACTTTGAGAATCACTGCCTAGCAGGTGATGACAGAGAATCACAGCCAGGAAGGGGCTCTCTGAGTCCTGCTCCTGAGGACCTTCTTGCCTATCCCTTCCTCATTCCAGGCGGTCCGGGTCCCCTGTCCTACCTGCCTCCAGGGTGTCTAGGCAAGCAGGCCTCATGCAGCGCCCACCCGAGTTCCCTGCACCTGTACGGAGGCCGCCCCACTCTGCGTGAGGCCACACAGGCAGCAGTGAGGTCTGCAGTCATGGGCTGAGACCGGTTCGGGCCGGATCGCCTGAACCGGAAGTTCCACTCAGCCCAATGCGGGCGAACCGGTAGCTACGGTGGCTGGCCAAAACTGGCCGAACCGGTTCAGGGGGGCTGAGTAGACCTCGCGTGGCACATCCGCCTTCCTCAGCCTCTCCCTGGCTGGCCGGGGGGGGGGGGCTGAAAACACCTTGCGCGGCTCGTTCGCCTTCCTCAGCCTCTCCCTGGCTGGCTGGGGGGCTGAAAACACCTCGCGTGGTGCATCCGCACTCTTCAGCCTCACCCTGGCTGGCTGGGGGGGGGGGGGGCTGGAAAGACCTAGAGTACCACATCCTAGGCAGGTCTACTCAGAATTAAGTCTCATGAAAGTCAGTGGGACTTACTCCCAGGCCAGTGTGGAGAGGACTTCAGCTTCAGAGCCCCATCCTAAGCAGGTATACTCAGAAGTAAGTCCCATGAAAGTCAATGGGACTTACTCTCAAGCCATTGTGGAGAGGATTACAGCTTCAGAGACCCATCCTAAGCAGGTCTTCTCAGAAGTAAGTCCCATGAAAGTCAATGGGACTTACTTCCGGGCCAGTGTGGAGAGGACTTCAGCCTCAGAGCACCATCCTATGCAAGTCTACTCAGAGGTAAGCCGCATGCTTAAATTTTTTTGAATTTTTTTAATTTAAAAAAATTCTCCCTGGCCCCGCCCCCTGACCTCGGCCCTGCCTCCTGACCTCGGCCCTGCCTCCTGACCTTGCCTGGCCCCGCCCACTTCCGGAGAACCAGTTGTTGGGGCCAGGCCTGCCCACCACTGGAGGTCTGGCTACCCTGCACCCCAGAGCCTGGACTGGGTGGGCAGAGCCATGGGCACTGGCCGGAGAAGCAAGTCCAAGGCTGAGCATGTCAGGCATGCTGGAGCTCCTGCCTGCCTGCCTGCCTGCCTGCCTACTGTATGTATGTATGTATGTATGTATGTATGTATGTATGTATGTATGTATGTATGTATGTATGTATGTATGTATCTATCTATCTATCTATCTATCTATCTATCTATCTATCTATCTATCTATCTATCTATCTATCTATCTATCTGTCTATCTATCTATCTAATGTGTATGTATGTATTTTTGTATGTATGTATGTATCTTCCTGTCTACCTACCTATCTATCTACCTACCACCACTGCAGGAGCCCAGACCGCCTGGTAAGCCCAGCCATGGAGCCACTCCACCAGCCAGTCCCGCAGCCCTTCCCAGCCCAGCCCAGGCTCTGAGGCACAGGGCACCGGAGTTCCCTGCTGCCTGTATGGCCTCACATGGAGTGAAGAGCCTCCGGACGTGTGCAGGTAGCTCAGGGGGTGCTGTGTGAGTCATGCTGCCTGCATACCCTGGAGGCAGGGAGGGCGGGGAAGCCGGGCATCCGGAGCAGGGTGCTCTGGAGAGGGTTCAGGGAGTCCCTGCCCGGCTCAGCACACTGAGGAAGCAGAGGCTGGAGAGATAGGCAGGAAGGGCAGCCGGGGAGGGTTGGGAGCCACCGCCTGGTCGCCTGAGGGGGACAGCCTGGGAGTGCCTGGCTCTGCTCTGCTCTGCCTGCCTGGCTACTGCCAACTGCCAGGCTCAGCAGTTGAGGGATCTGAACCTTTGCCTTGACAACCACACAACACCCTCAGGGGAGGGGCCTTTGTTGCATCACCACCAAGGTTACCTTTGCAAGATTAAAAGTTTCAAATAGGTTATAACTTTTTCTATGTTATCTTGAGCTCCTTAAAGTCCTGAATTTTAGGTCCAGAATTCACATGATCATCCTTCTGAGTAGCATAAGTAAAGGAGTGGGTTTGGGGTGGAATTCTTTGATGAAAAATTGTATTTATATAGAGCATGGAGCTTGTAGAATTTCTCCCTGTAATTTCAGATTTATGTCCTATGGCTCTTGGCTTTTGAAATTCTTTCCCAACTTCACAGAAATAATTTCCCACAATGCAGAGAAGGAATGCAACGTGTACTCCAGTGCCGCAGTGAGGCTTTGTATTAATGGGCTCATGCTGATGTTAAGCATAGCTGAGGAATTGTTTGCTTTGTCCAAGTTCACAGGATCTTCATTGTTCCAAGAGCAGAGCAAGGTCACTGATACTGCTATAGCTGTTAGCTTATGTTGTGCGAGAGGTAATATTTTTACAGTCAGATGCATTTTTGTTCCCTTTTTTGTTTGCTGAGTAAATTTATGTGTGTAATAGCAATTTCTGATACATCTGGAAACAAATCTTAAACTCACAGTACATATCCTGGGTCTTAGGGCACTTCTTCAACCATTTAGTTAAAAGGCCACTCAATTCTGTTGCTTTCCCTTTAAATTGGCAAAGTTGGGTCTGAAAATCTTTGCTTGATCTTCATTCCTTCACCAACAAAGAAGATCTTGAAAGGCTGCACTGGCAAACTGTCCTCTCATCGCTTTAGTTGTGGATTACTAGAAGGCAGCAATGTTGGGCCAATACAATTCTGGGCCAATACAATTTGTCATACTGCTACAGTACATCAAAGGCAATTGTAACAGGTAGATAATACAGAAAGGAGATAGTGCAGTAGACATGTCCCTATAGACAAAGCATGCATTTGTCATGGGATGATTGATTTTAGGATGAAGCAGCAATGCACATGTATATATGTATTCAGTGCTTTCTGGAACCCTGAAGTAACCAATGCATCTGCAATCCCAGAGGTAACCAAGATGCCTGAAAGTTTCCTATGTGTGTACCGATGTATACATGTGGCTCTATATGTGGAAACCTTCTTAGTACAACAAAACATGGATAGAACAAAACATGGATTTCAGAGGATGGATAGATGGGGTGTGGCTGGTGGGCATTTTCTAATTATCAGTGTATTATAAACTGCCTTTCTCAATGTGGTGTATACAGATAGGTGGATCTTACAACTCCAATTTTCAATGGGAGTTTTACAAGTGTTGTTCCAAGGGAGTGATTCACAGAACCTTTCTTCAGATGTTTCCTATTCATTGTACAGTCTGTCCCAACTTGCTGGCCTTGTGATTCCAGACATTCAAAGGCATCTGATTCTCAAGAAGTTCTTCATTTTAGAGATGTTCTCCATTTCATATCTTCACACTGCCCTGCAGAGGTATATCAGTGGCTTCTCCTTCTCTCATGCCCAAATCCTCACCAACTTTCTAGCTTACCACCCTCTCCATGATCAACACTCTCCATGATTTCCAGCTAGAAATTTTGGCAGAGAAACTCTGCCCATGATAAGGGTTTGCCATTGCAAACAAACACTGGTCGAGGGAGTGCCATGGATACTCTACAGCAGTGGTTCTCAATCTTCCTAATGCTGTGACCCCTTTATAAGTTCCTCATGTTGTGGGGACCCCAACCATAAAATTATTTTCATTGCTACTGCTGCAGTGCTATGCACACTTTCCTGTGAGTAAACCTCACTGAACTCAATGGGAATGACTTTTGAGTACACATGCATAGAACTGGACTCTAAGGCTGCAATCCTAGCACTTTCCTGGGAGTAAGTCCCATTCACTTATCATGAACAACAACATTGAGGGGGCTTACTTTTGAGTAGAGCACAAGGAGCAGGGCACAACGGTCGGTGCACAAGCGGGGCACCACGCTCACACCATGCTCACACCTTAGCGCGCTTCACTCTCAGCCCACAGGCACACTGAGGATCCACAGGGAGGGGGGAGGAGGAGGCTGCCATCTGTGGTGAGTGTGTCGGGCGCCTCCCTGCCCCCAAGGCTCCACATCGGTCTCACACCAACTCAGAGGCTCCTTCTTTGCTGCTTCTCAGTGGCTTCTTCCAGCTGCAGCGGCTCCAGTATTTCTGCCAGGTCTTCCCAGCTGTCCCCATGCACCAGTGGTCTTTAGGTCCCAAACCCCACTTTGAGAAACACTGCACTACAGGTATGCTGTGGTGGGGAAGGAGACTTTTGAAGGATGTGAGTTCTCTGCTGCAGCTTGGTGTATCTTGACAATCCAGGTACAGTGGTACCTTGGTTTAAGAGTGACTTGGATTAAGAGTGTTTTGGGCTCTGGGCAAATTTGGAACAAGCTTCCATGGCCAGAGAACTCCAAGGGGAATGGGGGGAGCATCCAGAGCCAGATGTGCATGTGTGTGTGTGGCAGTGTGGAACGTGTGCCTTATCAATGTTCCAGTGCTGCTCCCCATCAGCAGTCTGGGAAGGTTAAAGCTGCACAAAAATTCCACTGAGCCATTGGAGAGCAGTGACTCCGTTAATGATAGTAAAAGTCATCTTACAAAATGTCATCCCTCCTCTTTCTCATCTCCCTCCCACCAGTCATAAAGGTTCTCAAAGGTATAGTGCAGTTCAGTATTTTCTTTATTACAGTGTTTTCTGTTGTTACAGTTTTTCATAATCATTTTCATATACAGTAAATAGTTCTGTATAAATATTTTTATACTGTATAACCAATTGTCTGAGTTTCCATTATTTCCTATGGTAAAATCCACTTTGGATTACAAGCATTTGGTTAAATAATTGCTTTTGTATAACATGAAAATGGGTATTCACGGAAGTTCATGAAACCAAACAACATGGATGGCGAGGTTCATCCTATAGTAAAAAAACTAATGGTGTGCCTTGATCAGTTTAGCTGCTCTCTCAGTGTGCTGTTTGATGATAAGGTTGAAATTCACTGTCCTAGAGTCAGCCCACATGGATTCATCTTCCCGTGCTGACAAACATCTGAATGAATCTACTCTGTGCAATTAGGGTTGCCGTATGTCTCAAAAAACAGGGATAATCCTGATTTTGGGGAATTGTGTTCACATACTGTTAAATGGTCCTCTCCTGATTTTGTGGAAGAGAATTCTGGCCATCCTATGTGCAATGCATATGGTGTGGGTTTCTCTAAGATTCCCAAGCAGCCAGACACCTACATTGAATAGGAGCATTTCACTTTATTACCCTGCGATGTTCTACTTTTCTGGAGGGATGGAGAAAAAGCATTTTCTTGTCCTCATAAGCAAGGATGGTTTTCAGCGTACTGAGTAACAGATGATATCAGTATTCCATAAAGAACTGCATTGAAAGGGTGAGGGAAGAAGTCTAGAAGTTAATGAGTTTCACTGAAAGCCTTTGGATCTGATTTTGCTTTGAACTGTTACTTTTTTCTTTTTTGTCTTGGGACAAAATTAGTCTTTCAAATATAAATGATTTCCCATAAACTGAGCTACAGATGGGATTTTTAGCTTGCGTCCTCCTTGAAGGAATATGCATGTCTTTGTCCCATTGAGAGGCCCACACAGGCTCTGCCCAAGTGGAAACAGCTGGGTCCAGTCTTCCGGCACTTGCTTTGAAGGTTTGCATCTGTGTGGTCAAGAGAAAGCAGCAAGACTGTGAGATTTACAGATCTCTCATTTGGATGCAGATTTGACAATAATCATCCCAGTAGCTACATATCTGCCTTCTTTCTACATTTAGAGAGGTTTCTTATCTCTGGCTGTCTGGGCTATCCAACTCCAGCAGAAAATTGGGTGGCATATTCCAAATTAGTACATAATAAATGAGAACTGTAATGAATTGGAACTTGATTTTCCAAAATTCTTCTTTCCATTGATAGCCGAAAGGATTGGGAATGAAAAACCAATGACATTTCCCTTTTCATCCTAGTCCAGCAATTCAGTTCATGGAAGATATTCAAGACATTGATTCACACACAACATCTTAGTTAATATTTTTAAAACAAATTTTTCATCGTCTGCAAGGATGCATTTCATTACTTCACAGATGGCTTAATCCAGATGTATACCTGGCACACACCCAAAGTTTGTACACCAGCAATGCTGGGAAGAGCGAGCTGTTGTTTACAATTGTATGTTTTCCTTTTCAAGTGACATAGGCTTTGCAGATAAACTTAAGGGATATGTTTGGCTGCCAGGAAAAACTTTCTTGAGGGTATATATCTAGTTCTTATAAAAGACAAAGGACTTAAAGCAGTGGTTCTCAAAGTGGGGGTTGGAAACCCCTTTGGGTTGATGACATTGCTTGGGGGGGTCCCAGACAGACTGTCATTAGAAGGGGCTGTCAGATTATCATCACTCAGACGGGGCTCCTGCGCTGAAATGCTCAAGAACCTCTCAAATTATTGGCCCTACTCAAATTATTGCCACCAAAAGAGCCGACTCATACATTACATGACACTTCAAGCTGTATGATATGCTAACATATACATTGTGTGCAAAGGACACATGGATTCATGATAGCAAAACATGATTGGTTGTAGGTCTCTGGTGCACATTTATTGAATTTTAGCTAGGTGTGTTTAGCTAAACATCATGTGTAGCATCATGTGTTTAGCATAAAACATCATGCGTTTAGCATCAAACCTCCAAGTCACCATATTTCCATGTAAGATGTTAAACAGCCATAAGGTAGATTTGTAAAGGAAGATGTCACAGCAAATTTTCTGGAGCAAAGTAGATTTGAATCAGGGCAACACCAGGTTAGGAGACTACTGGGTAGTCCTATGTATTCTCTTTCAAAGGTGGAATGTGCATGCCTTCAAGCTAGCCTTCAAACTAATGCATGAAGCTAGTCTTCAGACTAATGAAACTGCCACAGACTTCTCTCCACAAGAATAGCTTGGATACTTGCTTGAGCCACATCGCTGTCAGCAATGATGTGGGATCAAAGGGAGGTGTAGCTATGCTTTTTAGGTGTTGGTGGCAGAGGCAGGCAGAGCTACAGGCTCTGCATCTAATGCAAGACTTTTCCAAGACTTTTGATGACAGCAAGTGTGACTATTCTGTCAGAAAAAGCAGTGCATTATGGCTGACCCACCTATGAGTCAGTCACCCCATGAATCAGGCACCTCATTTGTGGACAGTGCCTGTATCTGTCCTTTACTAAACAGCCATTGGAGCCTAAAAACCTTTTATTTTAAAAAAAGCGTTTTAAACAGGGCAGAGGGTGGGGGCAGTGTTTTAGTGTTTTTTATTGTTTTAAGGAATGTCTTTTCGCTTGTTTTTAATTGTTCTTAATCTTTATTATTCTAATTGTATTTTAAATGGTATTTTAATTATGTTTTAAATTTGTATTGTTTAGCATTTTAATGGTGTTTTATTCTTTAATGTTAGCCACCTTGGGCTCCCTCTTATGGGGGAGGAAAGGCGGGGTACAAATTGAATAAATAAATAAATAAATTTACTACTCTTTCTATTTCCACCCTTTGGATTGGAAAAGGAAGAGGTGCGCGGATACAAGATGTGAGTGTCAGGTTAGGGAATTGGACTGAGACCTGGAAGATCCAGGTTCAAATTCTGCCCTTGGCCATGAAGCTTTCTGAATGACCTTGGACCAGTCAATCACTCTCAACCTCATGTACTTCATAGGGGAAAGAGAGGGGCTATGGATTCTCCTGAGAACAAAGTAACAAACCAGAGTGGCCTCCAAATAACACTAGCAGCCAAACATGACCACAGATTATATGGCTACTACTTGCTTCCTAGGAGTTGCTTGTTAACCTGAATCAAGTGTACCTCTTTTAAATACTGAAAAGTGTTCATTAAATTGCAAATCTTCTTTTTGAAGAGGACAAATGGACATGGCCATTTCCAAGGACCATTGAATGACTTCTTTTACACCAGAGTCAAACATATGAACAACCCCTGACCCACCAAGCCACTCCTAGATGGAGCAAACAGGACCCTACCCAACATCCTGATGCTGCCAGATCAAGACTGTAGGAACTGGGAGATGGTCAACCTTCGATTCTACTGGTGTTGTATTGAATTTGGTAGATCAGAAGCTCCTTGGCCTGTTTTAGCTGCTTTCCTCCTAGCTGCACCAGAAAAATAATGTTCTACTAACTTTCTCGACAATGTGGAGGGGGGAAGAAGAGAAAGAAAAGGTTAAGTACAAGAATTGAGTCATTACACTAATATGTAGACCCCAATGCAAGCTCTTCATGATTAATATTTTATAGATTAGAAGGTAAAAGCTGTATAGAGAAATGCCACTTGGAGATAAAGGAAGTAATATGCTTAAGGACCTATATAGCTGTGTTGAGAATTAACTGGAATGTTTCTTCCTTAATTGATAGACCAGCGCAGAAGAAGACGAACTAATGGAGGTATCCTAGCAACTGTATTTTTATAACAACCAAGGCCTGCAAGATTACAGTGAATTTTGGCCGCATTTGATTGATACACGAAGGCGAGAGCAGATTATTTGAGCTAATAAAAATAACTGGGAGTAAATTTGAAATGCAGAAATCGGATATTGCCTTTAAAGAGGACCTAGGAGGATATTTAAAATGAGAAATTTCATGTCTAATAGGCATTAGTTTGAAAAGAAATCGTTTTCATTCTTGACTCTTTCAGACTTGGAAACTTTTGGGTCTTTATGCCATCTAATGACAGCCATGAAGTTAATTATCATGAGGATTGGGCCCTGTGGTGGGCTGCAGCAGGTTCGCACCTACTCTATAGAACCGGCTGTTCCAATTTCCTGGCGATGGTGATCCGGTAGCTGCGGGGAGGGGGCAATCACCAGGGAACCGGTTCCTTCAGCTGCAGGAGAGGCAGTTAAAGGGTGCAGCTGGGAGCACTTTCAAATTTGCAGCTCCAAGCAACAGCCCAGCAAAGGCCCCACAAGCCCTGGAGCATCCTTTCCTTTCTATGCTTGGAGCGGCAAATTTAAAAGTGCTCCCAGCTTCACCCTTTAACTGCCGACTCCCAGGCAAGTGTGGCAGTGACTGCAGCCTGAGAGCCCAATCCTTTGTTGACTACTCAAAAGTAAGTCCCATGACAGTCAATGGGACTTACTCCCAGGAAAGTGTGGTTAGGGTTGCTGGGCTCCCTCTTGTAGGAGAGAAAAGGTGGGATATAAATATTTAAAATAAAATAAAAATAAATAAAAACTTAGATTTTTTTTAAACAAAATTAATTTTTTAATTTTTAGATTTTTAAAAAATTTCCCCTTTAAATTCTCCCCAGCCCCGCCCCAACCATGGCCACGCCCCCTGACCATGGCCCCACCCCCTGACCCAGCCTGGCCACGCCCACTTCCAGAGAACTGGTTGTTGGGCCAGGCCGGGCCCACCATTGATTGGGCCCTTCGTTATGGCTAACTTGTCTGTTTTGATCAAAGGGCCTTAGGAACGTCTAATGTTCTTTGACTATAACCCACAGTCTTCAGCATGGTAGCACCCTCAGGACTTCATCTCTGGACATTTTCTATCCTATTATTTGTTTAAATGAGTACAAATTATATATATAATGAAAAGTTACTGACTGACTGACTGACTGACTGACTCACTGACTCATCAATGCCCAGCCAAAACCACCAGACCTAGAAGCATGAAATTTTGAGAGGGTGTTCCTTCCATGATGGAGGCACCCACTAAGAACTGGTTTTCAGAAATTCAAACTGGAAGGGGCTGAAAAGGAAAATGTGTTTTCCTCCGTATACTTTCCATTGAAGAATCCTTCACTGATCCAAGCCCTGCCCCAACCCCTGGACCTAAAAGCATGAAATTTGGGGGAAGTGTTCCTTATGTGACATGACCAAGAAATAGTTTTAAGAAATTTAACCTGTAAGGGTGAAAAGGGGTGCAACGTGTTTTTGACCTATACTTAACATTGAAGACTGGGAGTAGTATTGCGCATGGGGGTTGTTGCACTGGGGGGATGGTGTGCATGAGGTGATGCACATGGGGGGATGATGTACATGGGGGGGGTGTTGTGCATGGAGCAGATGATGAGCAAAGGGGGAAAGGCATGTGGGGGTAGTTTCCTCCTGCAATGCAGGTACATTTCACAAATTTTATATGTCTGTCTGTGTGTGTGTGTGTGTGTGTGTGTGTGTGTGTGTGTGTGAGTGAAGGAGTGGTGGCATGTATGTAAACACCTTTCTCGGATCTTCATGAACAAAACCTGGCAGGGTCAGGAGGCACAGATTTCTCAGGGGAAGGTCCACATAAATGTTCACCTTTTCATGCATGGAATAAATTTGTGCAAGGATTTATAGGACCTCAGAAGACTAAAAGATGTTCTTATTAAAGGCAGATACTGCACACTATTTCTGTTCCTGTTTTCTTCTTGCTTCACATGCAAGAGTGATTGGGCAAAACTCAGGAATAAGGATTTATAGCTACAGTCTGGATCTGCCTTTTTCAACCAGGGTCCGTGGTCCACAGGTGCGCCACCAGCAAAGCAGTGTGCCTTTGTCAAACGTCAAAAAACTGACAGTGTGCTGTAACTATTTTAGCACTTTGTCAGTGCACCATGACATGAGAAAGGTTGAGAAATCATGGATCTAGCTAAATGATTTGTCAAAGTGTCATGGGTGTCCATTTTCTCCTACCTTCAAGCTAAGTTGCAGAAATTGAGAAGGTTCTTGTATCACTTTGTGATTTTTTTCCCTCAACCAAAAAGGCTTTATATTCCATTTCAAATGTCAGATGCTTCTGTTTTCTAGTTACTTAACTCAAAGATGATGATGGCATTTTCATACTGACAGATTGTACATATAGTAATGTGTTGTGTGTTGGTCTATGCCTGGGCCTACTCTGACAGCTGCCTTAGAGATTCTGTGATGACCTTTCCGGAAAAGGATGGATTTCCAGGTGTGCATGTTGTTGGCCTTTGAACAGCTTTTCGTTATTCCCCAGAGTCTATCCTGACCAACAAATAATGAGCTGCTACAATGTATTTTCCAAGACAGCAAGTATTTAACAAGTCTTGTTTACTGCTTGGTATTTCGTAGTCCTTGTGTAGCTGACAAAGAAACCAATCCAGCCAGAGAATAATTCTCCACTTGTACAAATTGCTTTCAGTACTGGAGGACAATGGACAATTTCTGTGGATCGACACAGAACTGCAGCATTTTTGGTTGTTCTCATTAAGCAGAGAATAGGAACAGCATAAATTTAATATAAATCGTGTTCAGTACATGAGTCACCAAAACAGCATGAGAGTGAATGCATAGAATATCAAGTCACAGAGGGAAAATACATCATTACATGCATTTGGTTTTGAAACCAAGAGATGGTTGACATCTTTATAGAGAATTCTTCCTTTCCAAGAAATGTTATCCTGTTTTCTGATTCGGAATTGATCTTCTGGCTAATTATGATTCACTTCTCCAATTCACTTGTCATTTATTTTAAAATGGATAACATGTAAAATCATCATTTTGTTCACAAACTGAATGCTGCAGCTAATATTGATAGGTTACAAGAGAATCAGCCGCTATTGGAGGATATGTTATCGTTACAGACTTTGGAATCTATAAGTCTTCCTGGTTAGATGACGGAGACCAAATGTAAAGGAAGATGCCAGGACTTATATACAGTCTGACCAATCATTGTGTATCAGTAGCGGGGATTTCACTTCAGAAATGAAGGCATGTCCTCTTCTGGACAAGGGACCAGTCCTATCTAGTGCAGCAGCAGTGCAGTTGTGAGATAAGGGACTGAATTTTTCCTCACCTTGAGCCTCCATGACTGCAGGCTTTCCTTAATTCACAGAACAAGTGTACTTTGAAGGATATCCCCCTATGCCCAATATTATCAATAATAATAAAATGAACTCTAAGAAGTTATTACAATGTGCTATTTTACAGATTGCAATAGCACCTCCGTTTTGTTCCCCTTAGCTTGGAATAGCTCCTATGGGGATGGAGGGAGCTACTTGTATAGCATGTTCAAGTGTTAGGAAAACTTTGTGCTTTGCACACCATTTAGCTGTGCTGGTGGATTATTAATTATAGTATCCCAAAGTTTCCTAACATTTGAGGGTGCAATCCAAAGTTATCCCTGGGCTGGCACAAGGCCCTTCCAGTCATGGTAGTGTAGCAACAGCAGCCCCAAAGTGTGCACTTGATATGGTTCAGGCATAATAGCCTACTTGTTCCTGCACAAATTAGGATTGTGTTGTCTGTGTGTTATAATTAGCATAACCAATCCTGCAATACTAATTTTAGCAAGTGATAGGCATGCACCCCCCAAGTTCTAGACCCTACCCTTCACTTTGTCTTTCACATCCAATAACAGAATATTTTGTGATTTGAAACATATTTCTCACCCAAACATCTTTTATCATTTGTAATATTTCATGCCAAAGCTTATAAATTTCATGACAATCCCCAGAAGATACGATAAAAGTCTGCTTTGCTAGAGCCACAGCAACAAGTATTTCTCTTAAACATTTGAATACATCTTTGATAAATTATTAAGAGTCAAGTGCTATTGACAAATATTTTTGAGGAATCTTTCTTTTATATCCAGAGTGGAGTCAATTCTGCCATTTTCTTTATTAACTGCATGTTGTCTGTCGTTGCCATTAGCAAACCGTACATCTTACTAATAATGTCTGACACGTACTAATTATCACCTCAAATACTGTTTTATCTCATGGTTGACCATATTTTGCTATAAAGACTTACGTAGTGTGACTAATCTGTGAAAAGGAAAGTAGAGGCCTAATAGCCCCCATTTACTGAACAACATAAAAAAATTATCTCCTGTCCCTGAATCCAGTTTCAGTCTTTCTTGCTTCTTCTCTCTTCATATTTCCATATTTCCCATATATTTATTTTATGTTCATTCAAGATTATCATCACTTTTGTTGTTAACTGACTTGAAAGGGCCTTGTTACAAAAAGATGTGTTTGTGTGTATGTAAAAGCGATAAAGATATATTTTTTTCAAAATACAGCAAAACCTTAGATTGAGAGTAGTTTGGATTGAGATTGTTTTGCAAGACAAACATTTCCAATAAAATTTAACTTGCTATACAGGCGATGTCTTGATAAACAGGTGAGAAAATAGTCCCAGCCATGATATGGCCAGTTTTGGCGCAGAAAGGAGAGAAGATGCTGCAGTTGCCAGTAGCATTCAGGATACTGTTGCAGCCGTTTTCCTGCTGCAGCACTCCTGGTGCTCCGGACAGTTTAGGATTGGGCTGTCAGAGTGCAATCATAATTTGTACTGGAATAGGGAGGCCAGTAGGCCCATAATGCCTTCCATCACCCCAACCCCTGTGCTAGTCAAGCTCAGCTAGCAGCAGTCAGCAGTGCTCAGAGAGGTTGGCGAAACTCCGTGCACTAGTCTGCCCTACTCTGAAATGTGTCACAAATGTGCTTTACAGCATATTTGCAACACCATAGGCAGGTTCTGTGGTTTGGATTGTACTGACAGTATCATCAGGGGTCTACAAGCATTTTGGCAGTAGGGCCACATCATCTCTCTGACACTGTGTCGGGGACTAGAAAACTAATTTACATTTCAAATTTGAATAAAAATAAATATAGAGACATTACAAGGCTTGTATTAGAGACATTGCAAGGCATGCCAGTGGGCTGGATAGAAAGGTCTTGCTGAGGGCACATTAAGGCTTGCCGAGGGGCTGGGTTTGGAGACCCCTCTTCCGGGCAGGCAGAGAGATGGATGGATGGATGGATAGATAGATAGATAGTAAACATACACACGAATGCTGATGGATCAAGCACTCCATGGCGTGTGTCTCCTAACCTTTGAATGTAGCTGTTAACTGTACTAAACCCTTCCACATCTGGAGTCTGAGCTATCTGAATCCATTATAAAATGTGATTGAATTACCCAGTTTCGTTATGTACAATGAGTGCAAATATTTTCTCCAATATTTAATTATATTAAAAATATGTAATTTGTAACTCAGGCATGATAAGCATTTAATGCATTCTGTTTTTCAGTCACAATACCTTTGCAGAAATTATTGTTAATGTTAGATTAATCACCCAAATGTTTTAGCAAAGGCTGGGAAATGTTATCCTTTAATCTGAAAGGCTGCATAAACCATTTTTTATTTTGTGAGTTTGCACAATGCTGAGATGGCTTTGTAACCATTAAACAGTGTGAATGAATAATACTCCAGAGCAGCTTGTAACCCATTTTATCTGGCGATCTCAAAGTGCTTTACAGAGATAGGGAATTAGTGAGAGTAATTAGATCGTTTGTATTTCTCTGTCATCAGTATATATTGCCAACGCAGGCATTTTTTTCCTGCTGTGTTGTCTAATGTAGCTTTAAACATTTGAAATAGTTTGTATTTTCCTCCATTGTTTATTTATATTGCTTTTATTATCTAGTTATTACAGAAACCTACAGCCCAGTTCCATGTAAATTCTGGTACTGCACTCCACAGGGGAATTTTGGCTGCTGGAGATCTAGAACAAGGGTGTACAAACCCCAGCTCAGGGACCAGATTGGCCCACAGTGAGCCTCAATGTGGCCTGTGGCAAGACCTCTCCAACCAGTCCATGGGCAAGTCTTGAAATCTAAGAGATCTGTTTCTAATGCACTGTTATAGGTAAATGTGAATTTATTTAAATTTGAAATGTAAATTATTTTTCTGGCCCCAGAAACAGTGTCATAGAAATGATGTGGCCCTTCTGCCAAAATGTATGGACACCCCTCTTCTAGAGGAAAAGGAACATTTGCTTCTTGCCTCAAGGTAAGCTCCAGTAGTTGCAATAGGTCAACTCGGACCTGTGTGAGTGATATCCAGGTCAGAGAATCCGGCCCAGATAGGGAGCAGCTCTTGTCAATCAATCCTCTCCCGGGCCCAATTTTCCCAAACACAATTCTGTTGCCACATTCCCCCTGCTCCATTCCTCTGCCCTTCTCCTTCCTGCACCAAATTGACCAGTTGTGGGTCATCTGTGCACATGGGAAACCTCTGGCCTTTCCATCAGTGTGTCAGGTGGAAGTGCTCTCTCTCTCTCTCTCTCTCTCTCTCTCACACACACACACACACACGCACACACACACACATCATTAATACCCCCAATGGCACAAATTGGGAACAAGCCCAACAAGTGGCACTACTATTCAGGGTTCAGATAAAGGGATGCAATTGGACCTTAAGTCAGTACCCAATCTGGTTTGGGTGCACACAAACATGCACACAAACACACACAACTGCTGATGTCCAAAATTAAAACTATGAGTTTCTACATGCAGTGCATGTATTTTGTCACTGAATTCTGTGCCTCAAGGGTGCAGTCTAAATATTATGGATATCCGGTTGGATATCCGGAAAAAATTCCTTATGATTCGGGCGGTTCGGCAGTGGAACAGACTGCCAAGGGAGGTGATGGATGCTCCCTTGCTGGGGGTCTTCAAGCATATGCTTGACAAGTACCTGTCAGGGATGATTTAGGAGGATTTCCTGCTGCAGGCAGGGGGTTGGACTAGATGACCTACTAGGTCCCTTTCAACTCTAGGATTCTATGATTCTATGATTATGTATTTGTGTATAGATTTTAATCCCAATGATTAGGGGCACATCATTCACAGAGCAACAGCCTACTGCAATGCAATGGAATAAAATGTCAACAGGCAACAGAGTATTTCAGTGCTCAGCATTGATGTCATTGCCAGATTTTAACTCCAAAGGGTTTGACAGCTGGGGTAAGGAGCAGAGTCAGCTGCATCAAAGGTATTAGCCCTTGAGGAGATCACATACTGGTTGAAGCAAACAGATACCTTTAGACATTTTCCTGCTCGATGATGTCACTTCCGGTCATGATACCACTTCTGATGGGTTCCAACACATTGTCATCCTAAAAAGTGAGTCCTGGTACTAAAATCTTTGAGAACCGCTGGTCTAAACACAGTTGCCACAGTTGAAATAAAGAAATGAAAACCATTAAAAATGAAAATTAGAAAACTGCATCACAGGCAATTCTTTATAATGGAATATGCTATTGTTTTGCTATTTGACGTATGTGCTCCCTGATAAATCTGGTGGGCCGCTGTGTGATATAGGAAGCTGGACTACATGGGCCTTTGGCCTGATCCAGTGAAGGCTCTTCTTATGTTCTTATGACATGCCACACAATACTGAGAGTGCAAAGTTTTATTTTGTTTTATTGAAGTGTCCTCATGTGTCCTCATTTTCCAGGACATGTCCTCTTTTTTAGCCTAGCGTCCCGGGAAATATAATATTGTCCTCCTTTTCCTTGTGAGCAGACTGCATGTAGTCTTTTTCTAAGAAATTATATGCAATAAATTATATGTAATAGCTTTTAATTTAAGTAATATAGTGTTTAATTAATCACATGAGAGCAATATTAATGAGTGTTTTTAGCTTTTTATTATGTCATGTCCTACATTTTTCTCAGTTGACCTATATTTGGGGGAGAAGCTTGTCCTCTTTTGTGGTTATGACAATTGGGGTGCAATCCTAAGCATGTCTACTCATAAGTAAGCCCCATTGTGGTCTATGGGACTTACTATCAGGAAACTGTTAGGATTGCAATCTTGTTCATCCTGGTCTTACAGTATTGTAAGAACAGTGTGCTCCTACAGCAAACCAACATCTCATTATTAATTACCAAATCTTTATTACAAAGAATCTGGAGCAAAAATTAATAGCTGTCTAAATAACCAACACTTCCTATGAATCCAGAAAGCATGACGGAGGTCCATCAGCTTTAACATTTGTGTTGAATCTCACCATACATTTTTACAGCTTGCTTGGTGGATCCATGTTAACCAGGGAACAACTGGGCACTTCAAATGTAACACTGATAACAGTGACCCACATTTATAATATTGCCCAGCTGTTGGAGAACTTCCTTTTGTATACTGTTCATAAAGCAAGCTCCTTTTTTAAAAAATTGCAATTGTCTTCTCTTGCATTTGATGTAGCCTGACACACTTCACCTGACAAATGAGAAAAATTGAGAGGGACTTCAGATAGATAGAGAGAGAGAGAGAGAGAGAGAGAGAGACTCTGACTCAACCTACCCAAATGATAGTGAACTTACAGGAGGTGAAGCTGTAGCATTCTTTATGAATTACTACCAAATTTCTCCCTTCTTTTTTTGTTGCTCCCTTCCTCCCTTGTACACAGGTAATCTTGGCTACCTTGACAGTTAAAATTTTATCTCTGTATATTCTTTCAGAATGAAATTGAAACATGATACATTCTTCTGGAGTTGACATCTAGGAAGCAGAAGGAGTAGTCACTGACCTTCTAGACTACCTTCCATCAACTGGGAAATCAAATATTTCTCTTATAATTGTGTTTGGGCACTAGTGTTTCCTCCATCCAAGCAGCAGCTTGTTTAACACTTGATGCACGCAGCCTAATTTGCCCTGCCCTGTTTTGTTAAACACCCAAAATTGGGTCATGATCCAATAGTGGTTCCGGTAGCCACAGTTTGAGATTTTTGGTAGATTTGAACATGACCTCTCTAAACATAAGGGCTCTCCTATGCTTCATGGCTTGGTGAAAGTGTTTTAGGCTGCAATCCTAAAGACTCTTTCCTAGGAGTAAGATCCATTGAATAAAATGGGACTTCCTTTTGACTTAAACATGGTTAGGATTGTGCTCTTAGTAAATAATTTCTTTAAGCTTATTGTTAGAATGATGGTCTCAATACAAACTGCTCTGGGATAAGGTACTATATTTACATAGCTATTGGCATCCTTCAGTCTCGAAAGACTATGGTATCGTGCTCTGATTGGAGGTCCTGAAACAACATCTAGTGTGACTAAAGAGGCCAATTTGAGAGTGGCCATCCCTTCCACACTGAGGACAAATAAATTCCGTCCCCTGCCCAGGCTCCAGGTTTCGCTGCTTTCGGGTCTGTCTCTTTGCTTCAGCCTGCCGAACAAGTGTCTCTTCCAGTTGGAGAAGGCCATGCTGGGTCTTTTGCCTCCACACTGAACAGTCAGAGGTCAAGGTTTCCCAGCTGTTGATGTCCATTCCCAAGGCCTTTAGATCCCTCTTGCAGATGTCCTTGTATCGCAGCTGTGGTCTCCTTCTTGGGCGCTTTCCCTGCACTAATTCTCCATATAAGAGATCTTTTGGAATCCGACCATCAGCCATTCTCACGACATGCCCAAGCCAGCGTAGACGCCGCTGTTTCAGAAGTGTGAACATGCTAGAGATTCCAGCACGTTCCAATACTGCGTTATTTGAGACTTTGTCATGCCAGGTGATGCCAAGAATACGTCGGAGACAGCGCATATGGAAGGTGTTCAGCTTTCTCTCCTGCCATGCATAAAGGGTCCAAGACTCGCTGCAGTACAAGAGTGTGCTCAGGACGCAAGCTCTATAGACCTGGATCTTTGTATGTTCCGTCAGCTTTTTATTAAGCCATACTCTCTTTGTAAGCCTGGAGAATGTAGTAGCCGCTTTACCAATGCGTTTATTCAGCTCAGAGTCTAAGGAGAGAGTGTCAGAGATAGTTGAGCCAAGGTACACAAAGTCATGGACAACCTCCAGTTCATGTTCAGAGATTGCGATACAGGGAGGTGGATCCACACCCTGACCCATGACCCACACACCATGACCCATGTAGAAATACATAGCTAACATTGCTAAATTCTAACATATGTGTCCAGTGATCTCCTAGATTATTATGTCCAAATGTGCCAAATTGTTGTGAGATAACAGGAATATCTGCTTCTATGTTGCTTGATTACTTTTGGGGAGGAAATTTTTAATTGACCTTGTTACATGCGATCTTGAACATGATGTCTTTTTATAGCTTTTTTGCTAAAGAAGAACCTCTTTCTTCTATACTGTACAGCTGGCCATAGTTGTGGCCATAGTGCTGGATCCTTGTACATGCCTTAACTGTCCATCCTACCTTGGACCAGCCTCATGATGCAGGACTGCTGATCAAGAGTCTGCCACAGGACAGCTAGGAACCATGTTAGGAAAGTAAAGAAACGTTTTACTTGCTTCCTTTGTCGCGGCCTGGTCCCTAAAGCTGTCTTGTTGGCATAGCATTGAGAAGCCATCTGGGGCATGACAATCCTGGGACAGGGATATTATAAGTAGTGAATGGTGCAGCCAAAGAAATCCAAACCATCCTGGCCCTCATCCACTTCCACCACCAACAGAACTCCATCAGTGGCTGATCTTGTAGGTCATCAATGGAATGCTATTAGTAGTACAAGGCCTTACCCTGCAGCCAGTTCTCCACAAACATGCTTCCATGAAGATAGATTTAGGCCATATGTTTTCCTCCATGCGGTCATCAGTGGTGGGCTCCAGCAGGTTCGCACCTACTCTATAGAACCGGTTGTTAACAAGAGATAGTACATATAAAGTTTAAAAATAGCCATTTAAAAGTGGCTGCCAGATGGACAGAGAACCGGTTCTTAATTTCTTTGATGCCCATCACTGGCGGTCATGTTACACATATTTTAAAAACACAGGCTCTGCAAGCTGTGGGTTCCCAGCTCCAGCCCCAGCGATTCCTGACAGTTGACCATCTCTGGAGTCACTTACGATCCCATACTTGGTAAAATGTATCAAAGTAAACTGAAATTTGTGTTTTTGTCAACAAGTTGCAAGCTAAAGTCGTGCAGCAGACAGCTTTTTAATATTTTAATAAGTGCTCAGCTAGTCAAGTAGCACAAAGTTTATGGTGTTGGAGGTAGATGTGGTGGTGATAATGATAAAATGCCTCCTACAGCTTGGCACTGCAGACCACTGATACCAACCTAGCTCAGAAAGCTATGGGTGGATGACTGAGATTATCTATACGAAGAGCTGTGAACATTCCGTATGTGATGTATGAGGGCAATATATGAGGCTGTGAATTGTCAGCCTGAAGCAATATTACATTTGCTCTGGAGTCTTCAGCTGCTTGCAGTTTTGCTTTGCAGACACTGCAAAGTGTGAGATTTCGTTTTCTTTAGAAAAGCAAATAATGCTAACTCCTGCCACATTTGTTTATGAGTACACATGCTGTTATGAGCCAAAACTAAGCTCCAACACAAAGTTTTGTTTTATTGACACACAACAGGAGGATAAAATTTAAGGAATTATGAGTTGCCGTTGTTGAATGATGCTGAGAACATTAGTTTAATGTATGTGTATGTATACATTAGTTTAAAACTTTGGGCCCAAACCGATTAAAATGTCATGCACCAAAAACTCATGTTCTGATGGCGCAGTGTGCTTTATGGTTGTTGCAAAGATGTATCATTCGGTACAGCCAGCCATGGAACCCTGGGATGGTAAGTCAGCATTGGGAGCAGATGGAAAATGGGGTAGTTGGGTATGGGTTGATCAAGGTACCCATACTTGGTGGAAGCACTGCCGATATTCTGTCCCTGTTCCCATCCTTGATATGTCTTCATAGGGTTGCTAAGACTAGTGCCAGCAAATTGCTGGTGTAGAACTGAGAAGGTCAATTTGTGCAGCAAAGTTTACCTCCAGCCAAGCGAAGGGAGCAAATGTTTCTTCAAACATGGAGTGGGGGGCTGTCTTCCAACAGCTGTATCCAGCCATTCACACTGAGATTCATCTCTGTGATGTTATCAGTGTCTGGTTCAAATGAGTGACTCAGACCCATCCATTTAAATCTTTCCCCTAAATCTGACACTAGACTGGTTACTTATTGTATGTTGCCTTTTTATTATTCTTATTTTTATTTCATAAGAAAATAAGAAGAGCTGTGCTATATCAGGCCTATCTAGTCCAGAATCTTTTATCTCACTCACCAGATTCCTTCATCTGGTCCATCAGATGCCTCAGAGAGCGCACAAGACAACAAGAGACTTGTATCCTGATGCCATCCCTTGCATCTGGCATTTTGTGGCAGCCTTCTAAAACAAGGAAGTTGCACATACCCATCATGTGCAACCCGACAGGTTGTTCAAACCAATGGTTTTCCTCCAGAAAGAAGTCCAATCCTTTTTGTAGGCATCCCGGTCAGAAGACCTCATCACATCCTGTCCAGGTTGTGCAATGTACAAGGATCCAGCACCTTAGGAGATGCCATTCAGACGTCTCAAAGAGAAGAAGGAGGTCAACAGAAGAAGGAGGAGAAGAAGGAGGAGGTCAACAGAATATCACTAGCAGTAAAGAAGAAGGGGTGCCTTTTTCTATTGCACACAAAGTGCCTTCTAATGTATACAAAGGTGCCATATGGGCTGGGGTGGCCCTGCTTGTAAGTCAATTTGAGTGCATCTGATTGGAAAAAAGATGCTCTATAAATTGTCTGCATACATATACACGTACATAAGTCTCTTGTAGCTCATCTGTAAATGTTAGGACCCCAAACGAAACTTCCCCTGAATCTGTTCCATGACCATTTATTGCTTCCCAATGTAATCATATTGTAATCGTATTGGAAAGGTTACATCTAATGGGTTCCTGAGCAAACACATAAAACTTAAACTTCCCTATCAGCCATGAAGTGGTGGGAAGAGAGTTAGAGCTGTCTTTCATCACTGTAGTATTTATAGCCAAACAAATGAGCATTTCAGTTCTGCAAATCCTAAATTTGTTGCCAGACAGTATCTGGAGATTGTTTTGTATGTTTTGATTAAATGCAGATTCTGTAAACCTTCAATCCCCCCAACTTACAAAAGCCGCATTTTGGGTTAGTCCTTGTTCTTTGTTTTCCTTCTAAGGAGGAAGTTTGAATAATGAGATGCCCAATTAATAATCCATGTCACAAAAACTGAAGACTTTCTTTGTCCACAATCGTAGCACCGCTTAAATTAGCTATACAGAAAGTTCATTTTGGCAAAAATCTAGTACTCTTGCTCAAATGGCCACCTTGGGAGGATGGTGAAAAATAGTTATTCCAATGTTTTAAAGCAATTTGGCTCTTTCGAAGCTATTGAATTGTTTAAATGCTTCACTTGTGCCAAAACTGAGGAACAAAACTGAAACATAGTCACCCAGCTGAAGAAATAAGATATCAAATTTAATACATCAAATTCAATCCATCAAGGCTGTACAATATGGCTGTCCGTGTCAATATGCTTGCCCTCTGTTAAATAACAATCTTAAATAGATACATAAATGATATAAATTCAAAAGTGTTTAAAAAAACATACACTGATAATAAAGGATGTTTTTGGTGGTAATATTTTCTTCAAACCGTCTCTGCCAAAGTGTTGGTGACCCAGCACTGAACTTTCTATTTCAATCTCTTTGAATGAAAAGCACCCATCAGGTCAACCTCAGCTTTGTGAAAAAATAACATCTAGATAGAACGAAGGATGAAACTGCCAACTTCTCTTTTATTCGCACCCTGACGTTTTCTGGGTTTCTTTTGGCAGGTGTCTCTGTTGGCCAAAAGGGTAACAGCACCTTGACTTGCTGAGCTGCAAATCCTTTCTGTGCAAGGTAATGAATCTTGGCTGGCTTGAAAGTAAAGAAATGAGGTTGGTGACCTATGTACTGAGAATGGGTTCGGTGGGATTATGCTATTTAAAAACAAAGAAGAAAAAAGGAAGCCAGAAAACATTCAGGGATACTCGGTGGGGAAAAAAGCAGGCTCTGAAATACCCTAGTTCCTACACTTTCTGATGCAAAAAGGATATCAGAAACTTCAAGGAGGAATAGATACAAGGTGCAAACCTAACCTGGTTAGGTTGGCACAATCACCAGTCTCCCCGTTCCTATAGTGGTGTGGGAAGGACAATACGTGTCTGTGCACTGGTCTTACCCCCACTCGGAATGGTACAGAAGTGCCTTAGAACATTTTTGTGACACCCTCAAGCAAGAATAGGACTTGTGCCAGGACTTATGATGGCTTAATAGGGGTTAGGATTGCTGCCACAGACATGTGGCTATAGACATGGTCCTATCCCTGTCCAATTTGCTGCCATTGCCATTTAAGTTTAAAAAGACAACCAAGCAGGGCCAAAAGATGCATTTGTTGTAATATGTAATTTGCTTCTTACTTGGTCCAAACAATGGTATTACCTATTGAGTGTTGGGTTCTTTCCCAGTCACCTAATGACTATTCCATACTGGTCTACACTATTAATTTTACTGCTGTATATTCTGCTATAAAATTATGCTCCTTAAATATTACCTAAGTAAATACATGGAGGCAGGATCTGAAAAATGTGTCTCCTTGCATTCAGATGATCTGATCTGTGCATTGCATCCCTTCAGTGGGCCAACCCCAAGTGCCCTGCAGCTGTCTTCAGAATCTATTGCCACTGTATTTCACGACGGAGCTCTCTCATAATAATTTTCATGCAAGCTCACATAAAACTGCTTAGCTAAATTATCCTTCCCTTTTGTTCTGTGTAATGAAGCACATGTTTCATTCCAGCTAGTGAGCTGCTAATTTTCCAAGAGCAAACAGCGGAGATTTATATATTGCGATACAGAGCCACAGCTTGCCCCTACAATCCAGTAATAGTGTGGGCACATTCCATCATGGCTCAAGCACAACATGAGCTCATTTTAATTCTCTGGGATGGAAAGAGATCCTGTGAGTTCACAATATTGTTCCAGCAGTGCATGGAAATAAGCCATTGTAAGCTGAAAAGCCCCGTGCCTTAGAATTAACATTATCTCAGCAAGCTTGCCTAGACCATCCCTGGTCCTATGATACATCAAATTGCTTCAACCTGCTCTTTTTACAAGATCCAGAATGCAGCCAAAGCTGAATGTGAGTTAAAATAAGGAATCATGTACATTATATTTTCCTGGTTACATTGTAAAGACATATCTAAGGGCAAAATCCAGAGTAACTATGGGGAGTCCTTGCTCAGGTGTAAGAACAACTTACTCTGGATTCCAGTATGAATTTCCCATAGGTTTTCACTAGGTGGTGTAGTAACTACGGATGCACATAAAGTCTCTTACGTGCTCACGTAGTTACTCTGGATTTGGAGGTAAGTCAGTGGTTCCCAAACAATTTTGCACCAGGACCCATTTTTTAAAATGGTACGCTATTGGGACCCACTTATGTTTATCAGACTTTTAAAAACGAGCTCTAAAAAGAAATATTTTTTTTTGTTTATAAGTTATAAAGGCCAGAATAAAGACTCTCAGGCTACAATCCTATACCCCTTTTCTTGAGAGTAAGCCTTATAGAACACAGTGGTACTTGCTTCTATGTAGACATGCATATGATTGTGCCATCATACATTTAGGAAACAATCCTAACAAATTTAGGCTGGCCTAACTCATCTGGCCTATCTTCCCGTGTCTTCTGGTGTTTTAATATTTATAATTGATATGGTACATTGATAGAGTTATATTTTATAGCACGCTGTTTGCCAATTTGGCTTTCTGAGAAAAACACAAGAGTTATTTATTTTTTATAAGTTTATTAAGTACATCAATATTTCATACATAATATATTGGGCACACCAACAGACGTTAAGATCTTTTATATCATACTGGTTTTAAGGGGAACATTTGGCATGTGCCATATTCTCTTCTGCTGAAATCAGTGTTACTCTCTGCAGGATGTTTTGCTGCTAAGACTGGACTAAAATTGCACTAGCGAAAAAAATCATTTTGGCCGCAATCCTAAAGAGACTTTCTTGGGAGTAAGACTCACTGAACACAATGGGGCTTACTTTTGAGTTGACACGGTTAGGTTTGTGCTCTTTATTTATTTACAGTATTTTTATCCTGTACTTCTCTCCGAAGGGATCAGTCCGGAATGACTAAATGCATAGGGAGCTTGGATAAAATAGATTCATTCATTCAGAGATGGGGCATTTGGCACATTTACACTTTTGCCTGTGAATATGGAATGTGAAAATGCAGTACAGGCTGAGACTCAGCATTTGCAAGGGTTCCATTCCAGTAGCAATTGTTTCCATGCAACTCTTGCAGTACCTGCCATAGTATGAATTGGTAGCCTGTATAAGCTTAAGAATAATATAAGATAGCCTGTCCCTTGAAACCACCTAAAGCTGCCCAAAAGCATATTAGATGCCACTGGATTTTGTCCATAGCTCACATCTTCCTGAGCTGTCGGATCTTCTAGTGCTACGGAAATGAAATTACATACAACAGTTCAAAGCAGAACCTTTGCACTGGAATTGGATGGGATGACTCTTTGGTGCTTGTCTTTGGTTTCCCACTCTCCAGTCAGAAGATGCTTCGGTCTACAGATGGTAACACCTGTTTGAACTCTGGGAACTCCCTGTGCATTTTTTGCCCAGGTGTTTCTTTTGTTGCCGGCATGATAACAATCTGCAGGTGCATTGAACTGTTGGCAGGCAAGGTCTGTATTTCCTCATAACTCGGGGAGGAAGGAAAAGCTTAATCTACAAGAATGTAAAACACAGCAAGATATCAGCTGCTCATTTCAATGCCCCATTTCCTGAAATATAGCTCGTTCTGTCTTTTTGCCAATGCAGGTGGGAATATAACTTGTCTCTTCCCTGGCTGACCTCTTCCATTCTTCAGTGGAAACTTTCACCACTGAATTTCAAACTACTTCTACAAAGGCCAGGCTTAGGAAGTTCAGGGTTTAATTTGGTATCAGGGAAGGGAAATGAGTCTTGGGGTGCAATTCTATCCGAGGCCAGCCTAACTCATTGGTTTTCCCATTCTCGTGATGATGTAGGGAGGCAAACACATGTCTGTGAACTGGTCTAACCCTCCCCCAGGAATGGCACAGAAGTGTCTTACAACACATTTGTGACATCCCCAGGTCTGCACAGGACATGTGCTGGGTCTAGGGCTGGCCTATCTGCAGGTTAGCTTTGCAGCCTTAAATCATAAGGATGACTGTTTAATTAGTACCTATTTTATTCAAGGAATACAGAGCCCTTGTTTCAGGGGATTACAGCCATATATTATGTTTGATAGCATAATTTCTTTAAAGATAAGTGCTTGAAATTCTTTTATTTAAGATCTGATCTTGGAGAAGCTCCCATCTTGGATATTAGAGTAGCTAGGCAGTGGCACAGTAGGTACTCCACATGGGTGCTGTGCACAGGTGGGCACTTACCGGTTTGGGCCTACTCGCCCGAACCGGATCTTCCTGTTTCCCTGCCGCTGGCGAACCGCCAGCAACATGGAAACGCAAAAACATAGCGGACCAGTTTGGTCTGCCATGTTTTTGCACCCACCGCGCAAACGTCAACATTGATGCTTGCACAGGTGCCTGCTCTGAAGCGGGCTTGCCCGCTTTAGGGCAGGCACCACGCAAGTGTCAATGTTGATGCTTGCGCAGTGCCTGCTCTGAAGTGGGCCGGCTCGCTTCAAGGCAGGCACTGCGTAGGCACCAAGACTGGCCCACCCCCTCCCCGCTGCTCGCCCCACCGCAGCCCCGCCCCCTGACCCTCCCCACCCCTGACCCTGGCCCGCCCCCAACTTCCAGCAAACCGGATCTTGGGGTTTGCTGGGCCCACCCCTTGTGCTGTGGTATAAACCAGTGGCATAAATTGCCTTCAAGTCCAATCCTATACATGCCTACTCTGAAGTAAGTCTCATTGTAGTCAGTAGGGCTTGCTCCCAAGTAAGTCTGAGAATATGGCCACCATACAGTCTTGGTCTAGTTTTTTTTAGTGATAATTTTGCTGTTCTATCTTGAGGTTGTTGGAGAAAAATCTTCATAATCCATTACATTTATGGTTGCGCCACTGTCTCTTGGACATTCCATTCCTGTCTTGAGCCAGGAATTTAAATGTTTTAAATGGGTGTTAGTACAAGTTCAACAAACCATTTCATTTTTTTACTATTTGGCTGTCTTTGTGGGGGAAAAAAACACCCACTACTGAATTTCTGCCTAGATCATTTTTGTTCACCTGCGTACATGTGTACAGGCTAAAACAGGCCTACTTCAAGTGGCTCTGACATTATTGCTTAGTTCTGTATCTTTCACTTCTCCCTTTGCACATCTGTATCCTAAAGCTGCATGTTTTATAAAAGTAAATAAGGTCCTCACTTAAAGTTATTGATTGGTTCTTGGAAGAGACAACTTTAAGCAAAACCACAGTACTTAAAACCATAGGCGGGCTCAAGGATGCTCTGTCAAATGGCTGACTCATTGAGCACTTTCCTATCATGCCACAAAACATTGTTGTGCTCAGTACTTCTTGGGTTCAGCAATGCCAAGGAAGTGAGATGCTTACCCCGCACAACCCAGAAGCAGCTTTCAGTAGCCCAACAGTGTGCAGCCACAGAGGATTTGAAGATAGATTGAGAACTGAAGTGAAGCTTGAGAACTGCCAACCAACTTTAAAATGAAAGTGTTGAATGAACAGCTTTTAGTGCTTTATAGGCCTAAAGACACTTTCCTGGGAGTAAGACCCATTGGAAACAATGGGGCTTACTTTTGAGTAGGCATGGTTAGGATTGTGTTCATAATGTTATTATTTCAGTGCACTCTGTTGGACGGGAGGTTACCTATCTTAGCAAAGACCATTCTCAATTTCACTGAGAGCCAATCCTATCCAGTTTTCCCGCACTGATGCATCCATGTTGACAGGGTGTGGAATGAATCCAGAAAAGGGGGAGGAAGTCATGGATGCTTCCTCAAAGTAAGGGATTGTTTGTTCACTAACCTTGGGGCTGCATCAGTACTGGAAAGTTGGATAGGACTGGGTCCTGAAATAACTGGGAGCACAATCCCAATATTGTCTACTCAAAAGTAAGCCCCATTGTGTTCAGTGAGTCTTACTCCCAGGAAAGTGTCTTTAAGATTGCAGCCTGAGTGACTATTTTTATTTTGCCTCGTTAAATGTTTTATGCAGGTCATTTAACGCAATGCCCAAAGCATTGGGGCAAAATTTGCAGCCTGCTTTGAAGAGATGGCTTGATATTAGTCAGCTGTTATTCAGCATCTCTCAGTGCCTTATGCTTCATTTATGGAAAGGGGTTAGCAATTTTACAAATAAGAAATGCAGGTTGATTGCTAAGTCTAAATGGCAGCACGGATTCCAAGATGAGTGGGAGATGAACTTCAAACTACTTTTCACTGATCTGAAATAGCTTCACATTTTTCAATCAAGATTTCTAAAAGATTTCCATACTGCAATTTTTACAAGATCAAGTTATTATGAAAGACCTTAGCTCAGGCAAAATAGTCCCAAGGCATCCCTGTCCACTTTTGTCTGAAGTGCTAAGCTGGTTTTGAAGAATACGTGACGTTTCCTAACAAGAGGTTACTGTGGACTAGGAAATAGCCAACATATTACAGGATGGTGGAAATGAAAGAAGTATTTTTTAATTTCCTTTTCTAAATATACCACCTTTCTTCTTAAAAGTGTTCAAGGCATTATACAACAGTGATGTTAAAACCAATATGTACAATCAGTTAAAGTAATAATCAAGATGAATAAGATAAAATATTAGACCAATAAAGCAAGAGTCAAGCAACATAAAAATTCCAATAACAAAACCAGTACAAATCCAAACCATAAACATAATTCTCTAATACGTCTCTGTTCTCTTCCCAGCCTCAGGATGTTTGAACGTACAGGTTGTCCCTTCTCCAGTCTATTGATGCAACCATTTGATCAATAATTTATTCAACTGCCCTCTAGCTGCACATGGGAGGGAATAGATATTTCTTTGGAAGCCACTGATCAGAAGGGCTGCTATGAGGTTTTCCCCTCCCAATAGAAACAAACAAAACCTCCAGTAATTGGAAGTCTAACCTGGTTCAGCCATAGGACTACCAGTTCTAAGAAGTGTACTTTTTGTTTCATAATGAAAGTCTGTCTTTTTCAATAACAATGTGGATTCCAGTGGAACAACCAATGTTCTGAAGTGATGGGGGTGAATACTTTGCTTCAAAAGAAACCCTAATATTGACACAAGGAAAGCTAGACCTTGACTATTTTAAGAAAATCTGCCCATTATAAAAGGGTGGACTTTCCATGAAACTCCTGTGTTGAGCAGCACCCTTGAGGTGGTGGAACAAGTCCGAAGAGGGAGCAAGTTGAAAGAGTATTGCCGTAGTGACCACCACTTTCCACCCCCAGTGTTGTACAGTCACAAATATGCACCGTCACAACAGTGACCACCTTTCCCCTAAGCTTTGCTGTTGCACAACTCAGAGCACACACAACTTAGGGTTTGGCTACCAAAAAGTTGGCAATGACATGAGACATCATCGTTGAATGTCTAGAATCTCATCTAACTTCCATCCATGCAGTCACAAAAGGGCTCTGAGCAGCAGCGGGAATTATTATTACTGCAAATGACATCTTCTATAGAGGCATCCTGAAAGTACCTCATACTCCCCCCGCATGTGGTGCTTCCTTGTGAAGCTTGGTTTTCCAGAAGTTTGGCGGTGATGTAATGTCACAATCACAGCACCCTTGGCCTGGACCTTATCACAGTGCTAGAGGCCCCCTTATGGACTGCCTCCATTCGGCAGTCTTCAGCCCTCTCCAGTTTCAACTGCTTTGTGCTTTTGCCAGTGAGCTGGGAAAATGTGTAGTGGCTGGGCCAAGATAGGTCTGATGATCACCAAATGGAGGCTTGGGTGGTGTGATGTGGTGGCCCTGAGGTGGCCACACAAACTGCACCCCTATTGTTGATCAGTTCTCATTCATTCTGACTTCAGATATCCAGTCAAAGATGTTCAGAATAAAGAAATTCTGCAAATATGAATATACTGTATGTTCACAGACATTAGCAATATATCTACTGGAACACAGACAATTACCTTACAGCCAACCTGCATCCAGGTGCATGGTTTATAGACTGTCAGGGCCACACTGCTGGTTTAGATTTGACGAATTACTGTAGGAGAACAAGGCAGGTTCTATTTTTGACATTTCAGCAACGAGACCACTTGTACATTATGACCCAGTTTGATTTACTGTAAGAAAATAAGAGTGCTGTAATTTGTAAAAGACATTTATTACATGCATTTTTTTATTTTTTAAAAATTGCTTAGCGTCTCTGTCCATCCCCATCTGGTTTTATTTTAATCTCACTCTAGTCACATATGAAATTTTGCTTAGCTGTCTTCATTTTCGTAGTCAATCTTGATTAATGACCTTCAAAGTAAAAATAATTGGCCTGCATCAGGCTTGTTTTATAACTCTTGTTCACAAAGAATGTCAAAGGCTGGAAAATGAGCCTAAACAGAAGGAATGCATTACGTTAGTCTTTGAGAAAGAGCAGTCCTCCAGTTGTGCTTCACTGTATATTTTTATAGCAGGCGCCTCCTTGACCATCCATGATGTTGCTGATATGCCTAAGCCTGTCTGTTTCATTTGACTGACCAGGTCACTTCTATGTTCTCATGCAGCCCTGCTGCCTCTTAACTACATCAGACTGAGCCAATAATAAAAACAACATCTAAGGGTGCAATTTTAACCTAGGCTGGCACAATTCTGATGACTGGGGGGTCTTTATGCAGTGCACCAACCTGGTCAACATCTAATGCCAACTATCCAACCAACTGTTTGATACTATCCCACCAACTCTTTGAAACTCATACTGATTATCAAAAGCATGTCCTGAGCAGCTGAAAAAGAGCATTTGAAAAAGGGTTTGAACAAAGAAAGAGAAGAACAGAGTGTTTCTGTAGTTCCATCACATTTATTCAAATAGTTTGAGGAACTTTCCACCATTCCCGTTCCTGCAATTTGTGCTTAGACGCAACAATAAGACAAAGAAGTGAACAAAATTAATGGCAATTAATGTGTATAATAGAAAAAAATGAGTGCAGAAGGACATTGTATGAACATATGCATGAAGGATAATCAAAACTTTCCCCCAAAACACTTGTTGAATAATAAAAGATAAAGGTTTGCTTTAATCCTGTTAAATTCTATGTTGTTGGTCTCACTGCTTGACCACTACAATGAATACAACCCAATCTCATACAGGTACTGCTGGTGCTCTACTGGTTTTGAAAGTTGCAAACATGTAGTAAGACAGATTTGTAGTAAGTACTACTAGTGCCAGGCCAGCACTTAGTGGTGGGGGCATGAATGGGGTCATTCATGGTATTCTAGGATACAGGAAGGAGAGTGGAGGCTTAATGGGGGAAATTCAGCTCCATTGGATCCAGAGCTTCTGTGTAGGGTCTTTTGGTGCTTCCATGTAGGGTATTGATTCTGTGGCAATCAAAGGGCATGTGGTATGAAATCAAGTAGCCCCATTTTGGGACTACTTTTCTTACTCATGGGAAATTTCAATTTGTCAGGGTCTAATGACTAGCGTTGATGCCATTCCCAAAATGAATTAACACCAGCAATTACTACATAAGGCAAGTGAAGTCCATTGCATCACAAATGTGAATAAGAACTATGAATAATTGTGTCAATTTCTCCCACTTTTCCTCCTCCTGTGATCTCCCCTCCATGATCCAATAAAGGAAATTATCCATTGTGCACAACAAATAAAGAAAAGGAGATCCACACTGACTGTGAGTGATAGTATATTTACAGGCTTATTTTCAGGTCAGAGGGAGGAGTTGCCCTGCAACCCTTAATGCATGATTTATTCAGAATGGAATGAAATCAGTGGATTTTTGTTCCAAAACAGCCTGCCTCCATGCCAATCCTAAATCAGAACCATATTTAATGGGAAGCAGGCCCTCATGGTTTCAGTGGAATTTCCTAAGAAATAAATGCACTTTGGGTCACAGTCTCTTTGTGTTACAAACCTGATCTTAGAAATCATGTGAACAGGGGCATCACTGGATGATGTGTCCAGAGGGCAATGTGCACAGGGGCGATGTGAAAAATTGCAAATTTGTGATGGTGCGTCAAACCCCATCATGTCAAATACCATTGGATTCATATTGAAGAGCAGTATCATAGAATCTAATGAAACAATCCATTTTGAAATAGCACCTTCCGATCAAAAGTTATGACCAAAAAAACTAAAAAACTAAAATATGCATTGAACTCTATGGAAAATGAACGAGACCCATATTGCAGCTTTACTTATGAGTAGGCAAACATGCCATAGGCGATTGGAAAGGGCAGGCTAAGAGGAATCCAAGGACACCAGAATTATGCTAGTGCAATGACAATTCACCTCAGAATGGGGTCCCTGATTATTATATTGAAATGCATTGAAAATGAAATGCATTTGTTTACTAGTGAGTTACAGCCATATCTACTAGCAAGTAAGCAAGCATGCCATGGCTGGTGTGGAAGTTCACCCACTTTTTAGAATGAAAATCTGTTAGATTGGATCCACCAGTCATTAACCTGGAAGTGACATTATTGCCAAAAGTAACATCATCAAGAAAGAAAATTTTTAACACCTGTCACCCCATACAACAAAATCAAATCAAGTAACTTTAAAGTTTACAATAAGTATATGTTTAAAATTTATTTTAAAATAGGAACTTTATTTTATTAACCCTACTTTTAACCCTATTAACTTTATTTTATAACCCTTTATATTAACCCTACTAATTTATTTTTTAAAAAATTCCCCAAACATCCCCAAACATTTAATGTTATACACACCTATCCCAGCGTCAAGCCCATTGACTGTCATTTTTAAAAGAATATAAATAGTAGACTATTAAAAGTGTAAATCTGTAACATATCCCCAAACACTGTCACATATGATAGTAGTATCATATGTCTATGATATTAGACATAGGACAAAATCCAGAGTAACTACAGGGGGTCCTTGCTCCGGTGTACGAATATCTTACTCTGGATTCCAAAATGAATTTCCTATAGGTTTTTACTCGGTGGTGCAGTAACTTCGGGTGCATGTAAAGTCTCTTACATGTTCCCGTAGTTACTTTGGATTTGGAGGTTAGTCAAGTCTAATATCAGGTAGTATCAAGTCTAATATATGAAAAAATACACATTGAAATTAACGGTGACCAACATGAAATTGGGTCCTGACATATCGTTTGAGAAACACTACCAAAGAAAAATTTTCAAAATATTATTTAACAACAATACTCTAATTTATAGTTATCTCTTAAGTGTAGAACACATTTGTGCCAATCTCAACAGCACATGTTGCCACACATACACAAACACACCATAACTTTGTCCTTGTATACAACAAGATGCCTTTGGATTTTGTAAAATGTAAAAAAATGAATGCAATGAACAAATATAATTATTGGCTGTTTTTCACAATAATATCCAAAACAATTGTTGATAGGTCATATCCACTAAAATAATTTCCATTCCTGTCACCCTTCTATTTCAAATTTAAGCACAACAGAAAAATAATTAATGGAGGAGGATGTTATGTCTGTGCAATTCTTTTTTCAGATATCTATAATTACTGTATTTTACATAGCCCTTTAATTACATAGTGAGTTCTGATAAAAATTCAGTGGCATTTCTTGTATCTGTAAGGCTTTTTGCAAATTGGCATCTCTATTTTTATTTTTTATTTTTTAAAAAAAAAGGGAGGAAAGAAAGAAAGAAAATGGGGAAAGAGGTTCTAAATGCAAACATTCACCTTCTTTCTAAGTGGCAGAAACTGCACAGATTCTTTAAATAGACCTCCCACATTCTTGATGGGATGTTTTCTATCAGAGTGATCTGCAAATATTATCATTCAATGACAATACAGTTTCATCAAGGTACGTCTCAATCTGCAGGATGCGAGCCCCACACAACAGACGGAAAATTTGGCGCCGTGAAGTGCATACTGCGTGTGTTACTTACTGGTTATTGCGGTGGTCATACCGAGTCCCGTATGGTGGTGTATTAACGAATAGCATGCAAGCACCTTCTGTTGAAACATCTGCGACAGGGAAATTTCAGGCATTATTCCAGATTTTTTTTTTGTAATGCTCTGGACCAAATTTTCTTCAGGACTATAAAATCTGGCAGGCAGAGTTGTTCTGCATGATTTTTTAATAAACTGGGACATGCCTTTGTTACAGAAGTGAGGAAAAGGGCTCTTCTGAGACTTCTTTCCATTACAAAAAGTTCAGGAAACATATGACTGCACACAAATAGCATCTCCTAACTTTCCTCTCTCTCTCTCTCTCTCTCTCTCTCTCTCTCTCTCTCTCATCCCTTCCCCCTCAAAGTTTAGTGTTTTCCTACTTTACATATAGAGATTTTTTTTACTGAAAAAACCAAAAAATGTGATTTTTCCCGTCTTATAGGTTGAATGACACCAATGGTGATGATACTTGAGAACACATAGAAAGTACAGGCAATTTACACACATATTGTGACTATGGATATTCTCTAAGCTGCCAAAGACATTTGCAAAGGATTTCCATGAGAGACATTTTGAGGAGCAGAAAATTAAGCCACTGGAGACATCCAGGCTGGATCACAAGTGGTCTTGTGTACTTTGTGAGGTTATGCGTCCCAAATATAATAAAGGTAAATGACTGCTCTTGGCAATATACAGTATATAGTATACTAGCGAAAAATGTGCCCACGTTGCGGGAATGAAATTCCCCTGTACGCCATCCCCGCACTACGCATCAATCCCCATGCACATCAATTCCCCATGGTTATCCACCCCATGCACATCATCCCCGCTACGCACATCAAACCCCAATGCTCATCAACCCCATGCGCAAATCCCCCATGCACAACAACCCCCATGCACAACATTCCCCATGTTCATCCCCCCATGCGCATTAACCCCCCGTGCGCATCAACCCCCCGTGAGCATCAACCCCCCAATGTGGAACTTCCCACCATGCGGAACTTCCCCCCATGTGCATCAACCCCCATGCGAATCAACCCCCATGCGCAACATCCCAGCATGTGCTTCAGTCTCCCATGCACATCAGTCTCCCATGTGCATCAGTCTCCCATGCGCATCAGTCCCCCATGCGAATCAGTCCCCCCATGTGCAACTTCCCACCACGTGCAACTTCCCACCATGAGCATCAACCCCCATGCACATCATCTCCCACATGCAACTTCCCCCTTGCGCATCAGTCCCCCTGGTGCCACTTCCCCCATGTGCAACTTCCCCCATGCGCATCAGTCCCCCATGCGCATCATCCCCATGTGCAACTTCCCCCCATGTGCATCATCCCCCATGTGCATCATCCCCCATGTGCATCATCCCCTCATGCGCAACTTTCCCCCATGCGCCACTTCCTCATGCGCATTATCCTCCCATGCGCATCATCCCCCCATGCGAAACTTCCCCCCATGCACCACTTCCCCATTTGCATCAGTCCCCCCTGCGCAACTTCCCCCCATGCGCATCAGTCCCCCATGTGCATCAGTCCCCCATGCGCATCATCCCTCATGCACATCAAGCCCCCATGCGCATCGACCCCCATGTGCATCATTCCCCCATGCACACCAACCCCCCATAAGCACCAACCCCCATGCACAACCCCCATGCACAGCATCTTTCCCAGTACAACCTCTTCCTCTGAAGAACATCCCCTCCGCAGAGCACCAGGCACCGAGCAGTAAATTGGCTGGATGTTATTCAGTCTCACATGTTAAGTATAGGACAAAAACACGTTGCCCCCTTTTCAGCCCCTGAAGGGTTAAGTTTCTCCACATGGTTCTTGGTGGGTGATCAGGTGACAGAAGGAACTCCCAGAATTCCATGCTTCAGGCCCAGCAGTTGGGGCGGAATGTTGATGAGTCATCAATTCTCCAATGCAAAGTATAGGGAGGAAAATGTGTTGCGCCCCTTTACACCCCCTTCCGGTTGGAATTTCCAAAAACCGGTTCTTAGTGCACCGCTCCGTCACGGAAGGAACACCCACCCCAAATTTCACGCTTCTAGGCCCAGTGGTTTTGGCAGGGCGTTGATGAGTCTGTCAGTGAGTCAGTGACTTTTCTCCTTTCTATACAGTGACACCTCACATAAAGAATGCCTCACGTAAAGTATGTTTCACGTAACAAACAAAAATTTCTCTAGGATTCTGCTTCATGTAAAGAAAACATTCGTTGGCAGTTGGGGCAGACATGCTGGCCGGCAGCCTGTTTAAAAAGTGTCAGGGCTGCCTAGCGCACCTGCCCATAGTGAAAGCAACATTTCCATGATGTTCCTCCTGTGGCTGGGTGTCTGCTGGGCAGAGGGAGAGAAGAGCAGTGGAGAGGAGGGAAGCAGTTCAGGGCTAGGCAGAAGGGAGCAGGGCAGAGAGAGGCTCAGGATGAAGAAAAGGAGAAAGTGGGGAGACACTTAGAAAGTGTCTTGGATTGGAGCGTCCTAACCATGTCTACGCAGAAGTTAGACCCATTGTGTTCAATGGGTCTTACTCCCAGGAAAGTGTCTTTGATTGAAGCCTCCTAACCACATCTACCCAGATGTAAGCCCCATTGTGTTCAATGGGGCTTACTCCCAGGAAAGTGTCTTTAGGACTGCAGCCTAAGTAGTCTTCATAAGATCATACACATTGAATTTTGAATTCAATCCCATTGTTCTGTCATCATTTTTACATCCAGTTAATATTTTTATATGAATATTTTTGGGGTTGTGGAACCAATCGTCTGAGTTTCCATTTCCTATGGGAAAATCCACTTCACGTAAAGAATGTTTCATGTAAAGAACATGCCTCCAGAATGAATTAAATTTGTTACCTGAGGCGCCACTGTATATAGATTACTGGTTTTTTCTGGCTTGGACAAGTTACCATTATAAGAAAAAGATGATGTTCTTTGTAAAGTTTAACTAGGCAGTTCGTACTTACCTTTCACATTATACCACAGCTATGTTAAGCAAGACATGTCAGTGTGAAGATCAGATACTGCTTAGCCAGATCCCCTGATTTAAAGGGGAGAGTTTAAAAATATGGTCAATTCTGTAAAAATTAGATAAGCAGTTTTCAACCTCTTTGCACACTGGTATGCTGGGAACGAATCAAAAATTTACAGTTTAATTATTATTAGTGGGCCATTTATTATTTATTAGTGGGGCCATTGGAGGTTTTGAGCCCCCAGTTGGCAATGTGGTGTGCCTTCTTGATTGCGGTGCCTTGATCATTTTAGTGCCTTGCCAGCATGCCATGAGTTGAATAAGGTTGGATCCATGAGACAAAGCACTGGATTCAGCCGCTTGTAAACAGCATTGATAGAACCTTAAATTGCTGAAATGTAAACACAGATACCACTCAACATGGTGAAGGAGAACTTTATAGCCAAATATAATTTAGAGATTAATATCCCTCTCCTTGGACAAATTGTGTGCCATATTTATAACATTCAGATGTTGTTGAACTGAAATAACATGCGGAACTGAATGGGGTGAACATTATCCCCCTAATACAAACTGAGGGACATTTCTGTTTGGAAATCTTAGGCTGTTTGCATAAAAATCCATTGCTTATTAAAAAGCCAATGTATTGACATGGGAGAATTGAAATCCTCAGGCATGGAGTAATCCCTAATGGCAAAAGTCTTTGATTCCAGTAATGATCAGAATGCATACTATATGGCTGTAATCCTAACCTCCACTTAAGCCAGCCTAAGCCATGCCATAAGTGTGATGCTGACCTGGGGGTGTCACAAAAGTGCCATAAGACACTTCTGCCCCACTCCTGGGAGAGGGGGGCTAGGCCAGCACACAAGTACTCATCGACCTTTCCACACCACCATGGGACGATATGACAGGTGAGTTAGGCTGGTCTAAATGGGTTAGGATTGTGTCCTATGTGTTATATGCAGCCCTCCGTCAGTCTTTGAAAGACTATAGTATCGTGCTTGGTGCTGCATAAGCTGCATGCGAAACACGAAAGCCTGGCTGAGATTGTTATGGAGGATAGGCTGTTACCCAAGCAGAAAATCCCCCCTCTCCACACCACTGAATTAGTCCAATGGAAAGGCAGAGCCCCTACGATTGCATCCAGCTGCGTCGCAGAGCTGGGCTATGGACAGGAGCTCACCCTGTCTTGTGGGCCAACCTGGGTCTCGAACCCTGGCCTGCTGGTTAACAGGCACAGTGCCTTAACCACTTGCGCCACCCACAGTCCCTTATATGTATATCCTTATAAAAAATTTTATTTTTTTATTTATATATATATCTGAACATCCTCTGAACACTTCCTCTCCACCCAGGAGAATAACATGTGTTATATGCCCAGTAAAATAAATTACTATGGCTTTATTCCAGGAAAGAATTGACACAGGTAAAACCTGTATAAAAATGTTGTATCACTGCCATTTAAGTTGTCATAAAATAACAGAATGGCAGAACTGGAAGAAATCTTGAACCAGCTTACTCACTGCAGGCAAGACAGGAAGGCGCATAGGTCGGGGTAGTGCAGAAAAGATGTAAGTTTTACCTGCAGAAGCTTCCAAATTCTATCCCCAGCATCTCCAGTCTAAGGGTGCAGTCCTAACCTAGACCTCTTTGCCTCTGCTGTCATACATCATAATGAGGATACTTTTAATGTACGTTGATGTCCATAACGTGTTCCACAGGTCATGATGGACCTGTTATGTACAGATCACTACTTTCTGTAATTTTCAGAACTTATATTTAGGACCTTAATTTAGGAGAATGTTTTATTTTAATTTTTAACAGGTGGCCAATATTATAAACATCACTGCAGCCAAATTAGACATTTGAAGTTGTTATTCTTGAAAACGGATTTCAAAGGTAGAAGGTTTGTCTCTCTGGCTGCCTACGGGGTAAAGGAAAAAAAGTGAAACTAATATTCAGCCTATCAAACAAATTAGCTTGTAGGGTTTTATAGCCTGAATACCCTGTTTCAGACCTGAAAATACAGTATGTTGGTGCTTAAGTCCTATGCGTATGACAAGGTGGTTTTATGGACAAAATGCCACCTTGGTAGAAAGTATAACATTACAAACAACCATGTCAGTCATGTTCTCCAAAAACCTATGTATGAACTTTTCTCATTAGTTTTGAAAGAGTTGTTTCATATTCCCCACAACTCCAAAATATTCCTGGCAGCATATTGCTGGAAAATGTAATGTTTCGATCTGCATTCCTAGGTTTCAGATGTTATATTACTTGATATATACAAAAGTTATTGGCATGAGGGACAGTAGTGGCTCAGTGGTTAAAGGCACTATGTCTGTTGATCCGAAGATCAGCAGGTCAGCAGTTCAAGAACCAAGTACTGCATGATGGAGTGAACATGAAGATTTAAGGTTGGAAACTGGGTGAGCCCTTGCATAAGTGTGCACATATTTGAATATACCTTTGATCCTGTATAGATCCAGCGTGTTTTGTGAAAGCAATTTCAAAAATGGGCTCTGAGATACTATTGGTGCATTACATGGATGTCTTGACTGAGATCTCTGCTAAGCTTGTGAAAATCATTCATCAACACATGTAGAAAATTTGATCACCATTCAGGTAATTTAAAGAAGGCAGGGTGGAGTAATTTGAGAGTGTTGGAGAACTTCAGATGGTTGTGTGATAAAACTGAGTGAAGGATACAGTGGAGAACTGGCTTTTTGGCAATGTTGTAGGGAGAAATATCATGACTTGGTTATGGGCTAAATATGAGAAGCAAAGGAAACTGAGGGATCAAAAAACCGCCAAGGCTGCTGCAGCTGCATCATTATCATCATCACCACCACTATCATCATCATCATGTCTACCACACTGCAACACAAAAGTTCATAAAGCAGTTAACATAGAAAAATCAATAAATAAATGGTTTCCTCTCCCAAAAGGACTCAAAATCTTTTTAAAAAATACAGAAGAAATTTCAGCAAACAGCCCCTAGAAAAATGCTACATGAGGTGAATAGAGTCGGGACAATTTGTTTAGTAGGATATATGGTGATGGCCTAGATCCTAAAGTGAAATTAAGCCCCTTGCTCTGGAGCAGTTAAGATGACTTTCTATAAGATAACACTAGAGCAGCGTTTCTCAAAGTGGGGGTTGGGACCCCTTTGGGGGTCACCTAGAGCTTTCCTGGGGGTCACCTAAAGACCCCTGGTGCAGGGGGCCAGGTCAGGCTTGCCAGACCTCTGGCTGTAGCTGCGCATGACTGACAGCCTCAGGGTGCAATACTATGCATGCCTACTCTGAAATAAATCCTATTATAGTCAGGGTGGCCTTTACTCCCACGCAAAGTGGATAGGATTGCAGTCTAAGGGCCCAATGCTATGCATGCCTACTCATAATTTTATGGTTGGGGGTCCCCACAACATGAGGAGCTTATAAAGGGGTCACGCCATTAGGAAGATTGGGAACCACTGCACTAGAGGGTGACGTAACCACGTGGACCCGTAACTGCTATGGATTTTGCCTGATGTCATTTATTGGACTCCCTTGATGCCCAATCCTATCCCTGGCAGCTCTTCAACTGCAGCATCACCATGGAAAGTGCTGGGACTGCTGGAGGCCTCCTTGGGAGAACAAGACATTCATCCCCTTCCTCCTAGTAAGAGTGCAGGGTGTTTCTTCTGCCGCCCTACCTTCACTCACCCCAGAATGAATCTTCCTACTCCAAGGGCTCTCACCGCAACCCAGACTTCCTACTGTGCTCTGGACAGCATCTCTCCAGTGCTGAGATCAGCAGCAACTGGCACTGGGCTGGCACTGACTCCTCATAGGGTGTTGCATATATATTTATTGCGCATTACTCACACTGGCGCTTGGGCTCAGTGCCAACACCTAGGTTAGATAGGATTGGATTTTAAGTTATTTCCTTATGAACTCAATTCTCTGTTTGTATCATTGGAATAACAATGATCTTTTCACAGGTTTGCATAGAGCACTGATAAGCTCATGACTCCAGCCAGCTATTCATACTTAAAAGCTCAAATAGAAAAAGTCTCCTTGTGAAGACATTTTGAATGAAAATACATTCTGCTCAGCCCAGCATACCTTGGAAATCACAGGTCATGGCAATAAATGGATACTGATTTCACGAGATGCATAGTGAGTGATTATTCTCTCTTCTGCTCATCTTGGGGTAATAGCAAGAACACAAATCTAACTATAAATACCAGAAGCGTTTCAGGCCCTCCACACTGACAACCCTCACAACAGAAGATGCTTACTGCTGCATGGAGCAAAGGTAACTTTTGATGTTCATTCTGTTTTAAAATGGAATGTGTGCTCATCAGGGGAAAGTGCATAATGCGCTCTGTGCCCAAGCTCTTTTTTCTTTCAGCAGTCCATATGCCCACTTTAGCACCTGGTGACTTGATAGCGTAAGTACAGCTGAAGGCTAGTGGTGTCTTTGTTGTGCCAGGATGTGCTGTCTCAGAGTTGACTTTCCTATACACATGGTCTTCAATTGCCTTTGTGTATGTGTGTGTGTGTGTGTGTGTATGTGTATGTCTTATTGCCCATCTGCTGCCCATATAGGAAGACAACATATGGGCCAGGCATCAAGTACACAGAAGGCAGAGAACTAGGGAAGGAAGTTGGAGGAGTCCTCTTGTTACCACATGGCTGCCTGTTATTGAGAGCAATTTTAATTGTAACTAGGAAATTGTGCCCTTCTGAGCCACAAAGAAATGCAACATTTAAGAAGACAAAGCAGACAGATTTTGACCCTGCAAGAGGTGAAGCAATAAGTAAGTTCAAGTTGTCTATTTTACAGCACAATCTAGAGCAACTAATCTGTCCACGTAAGAGCCCTTGGATTGCCCTATCTAACACTGGGTTGGAGCAACTGCAAGATGCTCTACCCCAGTTACTCTGGAAAAGGCTTAGGGCAGAGCAAGGCAACATAGGGTGCCCTAAGAGAAGTGGACCTGCTCTGGTAGGGGGTGCGCGCATCCCAGGAGTGACGCACAGACTTCCGCACTGGGTGATGAGCAGAGTTGTATCACCACTGTAGGCACCACAGCTGTTCCTTGTTCAGAGTGATCTGAGGGGTGTCTCCTCAGGAGCAAGTCCTCCCCATGTGTCAGTTACTTAGTATGCTCTGGAGCAATTAGGGCAGCCCAGGCTTCCTGACTCTCTGGATGCAGCATAACTTTCTGCTCTGGATACAGAATAGTTAAGAGAGAGCAGTCAGGGAAGAGCAGTGAACTTGCTCTGGGTTGTGCCCTTAGGTCCATAGACACCGTCTGAGGGCTCAGTCCAGAGTAACTACGGGGAGTCCTTGCTCCAGTGTAACAAACAACTTACTCTGGATTCCAATATGAATTTCCCATAGGTTTTCACTAGGTGATGCAGGAACTACGGGTGCATGTAAAGTCTTTTACATGCTCCCATAGTTACTCTGGATTTGGGGGTATGTCATATTGTTACCTAATTGCACTTTATATAATGGGTTTGTTACATTTTTATTATAATACTAGCGAAAAGCGTACCCGCGTTGCAGGTGTAACATTTTCCCCTATGCCATCCCCTCATGGCACAGAAACACCCCATGTGCCACTTCCCCCATGTGCATCATCCCCCCATGAGCATCATCCTCCCATGCACATCATCCCTCCATGTGCAACTTTCCCCCATGTGCAACATCCCCTCATGCACAACTTTCCCCCATGCGCATCATCCGCCGATGCACAACTTTACCCCATGTGCAACTTCCCCCATGCGCAACTTTTCCCCATGCGCAACTTTTCCCCATGCACAACTTTTCCCCATGCGCAACTTTCCCCCGTGCGCATCATCCCCTCATGCGCAACTTTCCCCATGTGCATCATCCGCCGATGCGCAACTTCCCCCATGCGCAACTTTCCTCCTATGCACAACTTTCTCCATGTGCAACTTTCCCCCATGCGCAACTTTCCCCCATGCGCAACTTTCCCTCATGCGCATCATCCCCATGTGCAACTTTCTCCCATGCTCAACTTTCCCCATGCACATCATCCCCCATGTGCAACTTCCACCCATGTGCAAATACCACCCATGCGCAACTTCCCCCATGCGCAACTTCCCCCCATGCACAGTATCCTTGCCAGTGCAACCTCTTCCTCCGAAAAACATCCCCCAGTTCACCAGGCACTGAGCACCATATTGGCTGGATGTTATTCAGTCTCCCATGTTAAGTGTAGGACAGAAACACGTTGTCCCCTTTCCAGCCCCTGAAGGGTTAAATTTCTCCAGATGGTTCTTGGTGGGTGTTCAGGTGACAGAAGGAACTCCCAGAATTCCATGCTTCAGGCCCAGCAGTTGGGGTAGAATGTTGTTGAGTCAGCAATTTTCAGTGCAAAGTATAGGGAGGAAAATGCGTTGCGCCCCTTTTCACCCCCTTCTGGTTGGAATTTCTGAAAACTGGTTCTCAGTGCACCCCTCCCTCACGGAAGGAACACCCACCCCAAATTTCACACTTCTAGGCCCAGCGGTTTTGGCAGGGCGGTGATGAGTCAGTCAATGACTCAGCCAGTGAGTCAGTGAGTGACTTTTCTCTTTTATATATATAGACTAGCGAAATGAACCCGCATTGCAGGAGTAAAATACCACCCCATGTGCCATCCACCAATGTGCCATCCACCCCATGTACATCATCCCCCCATGCACGACATCCCCCATGCACATCAAAATCCCGTGTGTAACAACCCCCATGCACATTTTTCCCTATGAGCAATATCTCCCGGTGTAACATCACCCTATGCTCTACATCCCACCAGGAGCAACATCCCCGATGTGCAATGTCCCCCCATATGCATTGTACCCTCATCTGCAATGTCCCCCATGTGCATTGTCCCCCCTGCACATTGTCCCCCATGCCCATCATCCCCTATGTGCATCAACATCCCATGCACAGCATCCCCCATGCGCATCAACATCCCATATGTAACATCCCCATGTGCATCAGCTCCATACACATTGTCCCCACGAGCATCAACCCCCATTTGCATTAAAATCACCCATGCACTTCAACCCTCCACGCACAATGTCCCCCCATGCATATCGTCCCCATGTGCATCAAGGCCCCATTGAGCATCAACCCCCCATTAACACCAAACTCCCCTGGGCAAGATCCCCCATGAGCATCAAATCCATGCACAACTTCCCCCCATGTGCATCGTCCCCCATGCACATCATCCCCCATGTGCATCTTCCCCCATGTGCATCTTCCCCCATGCACAATGTCCCACATGTGCAACTTTCACTAATCCACACGCTTCCTCCCAGTGCATCAGACACCAAGCACCAACATGGCTGGATGTTGATCAGTCTTCCATGTTAAGTATAGGACAGAAACACATTGCATTCCTTTTCACTCCCTTAAGGTATATTTCTTAACATCAGATCTTGGTGGGTATTGATATCACAGAAGGAACACCCCCTGCAAATTTCATGCTTCTAGGTCCAGGGTTAGGGGCAGAGCATCCATCAGTCACCAATTCGTCAATGCAAAGTATAGGGAGGAAAATGCATTGCAACCCTTTTCACCCCCTTCCGGTTGGAATTTCCAAAAACTGGTTCTTATTGGGTGCTTCCGTCATGGAAGGAACACCTGTAGTAAATTTTCAGCCAGTAGTAGTTTTCTGCAGGACCAGTTTACAAAGCTATATCACTTTCATTTGTGGCTGTCAATGTCGTACAGTTGAGTCCAGATGAGAAATAGGCATTTAAGCTCTGATATCTGCTGATGTTATAGGCTGATTAAATGAAGACTTCAAATGCTCCTCCAGCCTTAAGCAATGCAGTGTTTATTGTGATTTTGCCTTCATCCTCCCTCTTGTCTGAAAGGATTGAAAAGAGATTTCTTTTTCACTGAGAACAGGCAAAAGCCATTGCTTTGCATGGCTGATTGTAGAAGATTCACTGCATCTGCTTGCAAATGCCGAGGTGCCATCTGGGCAGTCCATCCAGGGTACCAGCCATAAGGGGATGTCAACATCCCCAATCTCCATACTAGTAATTTGACTAACAGGAGCCACCAATGACAATGGAGAGGTGGTTGAGAGATATTTGGGGGATAGAGAAAATTGGGGAAGGAGATTGTGGCCTGGAGGAAGCTCAGGCCCATGGGGGTTGGGGGGGGGGGGGCGCAGAGACAGCAGTCTCAGCCTGAAAGCCCTACATGGGCTATTTGAATTTGCATTGGATCGCAGTAAGCCCAAAGGTCTGTGGACCCCCCAACACTGAGTATCTGGAACTGGTGTATCCAAAATTTATAAATCTATAACATGTTTTCTTATGCTGAGTAGAGTTACAATGAGGACAATCATTTTGGCTCCGCTGTAGCGCAAAGTGATGGCCAGCATAGGATATGGCCCGGGGTAACTATCCTAGGTTATTGCTAAAAACCAACAGATTCTTGTAGCATCTTAAAATTGAATCAAATTATTTCCACATAAGCTTTAATGGATTACCATGCACTTCACATATCTAGTTTAGTGCTTCACTCATGTTGAAGCAAATTAGTTAATCTTTAATATGCTGCAGTGGGCTTTGTTGTTAAAGTAACTGATTTTGGTCTATACATCTCATTTATTTCTTTGATTAAATATTGCCTGTACTGGATATCTATTGTAGTTTATCTTCACTTTTTGTAAAGTTTCTGACTCCTGTTTTAAACCAAGTCTAGTTGCTTTTGTTTGGATGTTGTACCATTTTCTTTTTCTGTGATGGTAAATGTGAAAATGAGATGACAGGAACAATATTATTTGAAGGTTACTTTAAAGAACTCCATTTTAAATATCTCCACTTTCCCCCCAAATACCATATAAATAATTTCTAGCTATTGAGTTGTTTGCTTTATCTCTGGGCAACTCATCTCTGGGCAGTGAATGATTGTACAGAATTACATATATGTATCTGGGAGCAGATAAGACAAAATACCTACATGCTGTTGCCACTCCCTTGAATCCACTCTATCCATTCCCTGCATAATTTTGTCCATCTCAATCAGCCCCTCTTCTTGGGTTCCTCTTTTCTAGACCCTCTGTGTTTGTGTGTGTGTGTGTGTGTGTGTGTGTGTGTGTGTGTGTACTGGGTCTTCAAATACACTGGGTCTATATCTACACTGGGCCCAGTGTATGTATATATAAATGTAGTATATAATATAATACGTATAAGGGAAAAGGAGAGTTAAAATCCTATCCCTGGACCTGGTCATTCTCTCCTAAAATCCCTCTCCAGCTGTTATAAACTTGGCAGAGTGCCTTGGTTAAGTGTCAAGCCTGGTTTCTATTTTCTTTTCTTTTTTTAACTTTGCCCCGGTGGTCTCAAAGAGTTACTGGAATCCTTGTTGGACATGTTTTGTATCAGTATGTACACCAATAGTGACACTGAGAAGAAACAGGTATTGAAATGGAAGGGGGATCTGGACTCTGTCGAGTTTAATTCTGATAGCAGCCTCCCTGCCTGCCTAAAGAGCCCTGGAGTTTTCTTTCGTCCTTCTTTGGCTGTTTTCTGTGCATATGTCCTTTTTTTCTGGCCTTCACACAGTGTAATCTCTCCCTCCTTCCCATACCCATTCACTTCTTACTCCCAAGGGAAGGCTGTCAAAAGTCTTTATCTGTGGGTGAATGAAAGGAATGTGTATCTGCACTGCCTGGAACTGGTTAATGATATTCTGGGCAAGACCTGGTCAAGCAGTCCAGAATAATAAGATATAACATAAATATGCAATACGCACTTGGTTCTGGTTTCAGGACACTACTAGTTATGGTCCGTCTTGACAAAAGGAAAGGCGAAAAGAACAAAGGGGAGCATTGGCATGAGAAAGGTAGAAACTAAATAAATAATCAAGATATAGCTTTGTCCTCTTCATAATTATAATTTTAAATATGCAAAAACAGTTCAATAAGTGAACTCATCGAGGGCTGGGCAAGTACATTGACAGTTCCAAGGAAAGAAGCAAGACGAGATCTAAGAGCTTTTTATGAGAAGAGTTCTCAATTGGCAACTAAGAAGGATGAGGTGCATAATGTTGGTGTCAGTTATTGCCTCCTCCCACCCCTCTCTTTCTCCACAATTCACAGTAAATGCCATTCACTTAGCAATTTGTTGTGGTTTCCACTAATCATGCCAAGGTCCAGAGTGATACTGAAGCCCCAGGGATGTGATGCAATATAGATGACTAAAGGTTTACAATCCAGCCATCCACACGAAAGTCCTATAGCAACCAATTTGTCGCAGCTGTACAGCTCTGTTACCTCTGAAACTTTTAAGAGAGAACAGCAGCCTCACATAAACAGCAGCCTCTCAAGGCTTGTAGGTGTCTAGTATTATTGCAGGTGTGGTAGACAATAATAAGATTCTCTGCTTCACTTAGCCTTCACTAAGCACAATCCAATGCATGACTACTCAGAAGTAAGTTGTATTGTGTTCAGTGGTGCTAACTCCCAGAAAAGTGTGTATAGAATTGCAGCCAACAGCAGTTACAACACTGTTGCCATTACATCACAACTAGAAATTTACTGTATGTGTTCATAATTATGGAAGAATATTTTGAAGACCTGTAGAACAGGGTGACCATATAGAATGGATGACAGAGGTACTATAGCAGTGGTTCTTAACCATGTTGGAGGTACTGAACCCCACACGTTTCATATGTGCATTCACCAAAACCTTCATAGTTGGAAAAATAAAATGTTTTGCCAGTTCTAACAAAAGTATATTAATGTACCTGGCAACACTGGCGAATGGAATGGACACACACCTCCACCAAACTCCTGAGACTGACTCACCAAACCCCTGGGGTTCGATTGAACCCAGGTTAAGAACCACTGGTCTGTACCTTTAAACACTGCATAGAAGAGGGAATGTAGGCAGGTGCTGCTTTTTAAACCCTTCTGTGATGAGCTAAACTTGCCTCTGTCCTCTGTCACCCTGCTGTAGAAGAAGGTTTCGAATATCTTGATCATAAAAGATCCCACACACATGCACATAGAAAAGTTCCATCGAACTTATTCCCACACACATAGAAAGGTTCCCACACACATGCACATATATTCCCACACACATTATATTCCCACATGCACTTATATTCCCACACACATGCAGATAGAAAAGTTCCATCGAAGATATATAGGCAGAGATTCCATAAATATGGCAACAGAAAGGAGGAAATAATTAGGCCTCATTGTGAAAAGTAACACAACTTGGTTTCAGTTGTCTCTCAAGAGCAGAGCACTGAGAGGTCAGTTAAGTTCAGGAAGCCTTTCAAGAGCATTCTGTATGCAGCCACCAATTAAATACCCATAGATTGGAATGACATTATTTATTCCAGGCCATCCAAGGAATTGTTGCTTGGTGGGTCATATGCTTTTGCTTATGTGTGCATAGGAAACACCACATTCAAACAAGAGGAAAGAAGAGAAAGAGTGGCATCCCGAGGGGCCTGTGGGGGCTGGCCTGGGTACCACCCTCAGGGGGGGGGGTGACCAAAATAACTAAAATCACTAGAAGCCTTCAGAATAACCCCATCAAGTTCTAAGAATCCAATGCAGAAAACAGCTTTGAAATATCTCATTCATACCAAAGTGAAACAGCCATATCACACCTTTACTCATGAGTAGGAAAACAAGCCACAGGGAAAAATCCAGAGTAACTATGGGGAGTCCTTGCTCTGGTGTAAGAACAACTTACTCTGGATTCCAATATGAATTTTCCATAGGATTTCACTAGGGGCAGTAACTACAGGTGCACATAAAGTCTCTTACTTGCTCCTGTAGTTACTCTGGATTTGGGGGTTAGTCCATTGGAAAGGACAGACTGAGAAGAATCCATCACCCCCAGAATGGTCCTGATCCAATTAATACGCCCTATTGAATTCTATGGAAAGCAGATTTGAGCTACACAGTCATGTTTACTCTTGAGTAAGCAAACATGCCTTGGCTCATGTTTAGTTCAGGCACAGAGGAATGCATGTCCACCAGAATGGTCCCAATCCAGTAAAAATACTCCAGAAGGCAGCCTCACTCCCTACTAAAAAAGAATAAAGTTGAGGCTTAACTGGAAAGGTATTTTTTAAAAATATGAAATAGTAATGTCTTAATTAACTGTATTAATTAATACTGATAATAAATAATTTTAACATATGGAGTGTCAAAAATTGATTCCTAGGTGCCAAATGACCTATGTATGCCACTGAATAGAAATACAGATAAATGTCAGTAATCAGTCAGTACTGATGCTTCAGCCATTATCCATGCTTTAAAAAAGATGTATTTATTTCATCTATAATCATCCACAGTCATCTATTGTCTGTCCAGCTATTGCATTGCTCCAAAGTGCAAATGTTCTAATGATGAAGAATAACTTCTTGGGTCCATTCCATCTAACTTGCTTATTTGTGCTCTTATTTGTGCTGTTGGATTCTAATCTAGTTTCATCAGATCAATAATGAAATAGTTCTAAATAGCATCCCTAAAGATACAACATCAATTCTAGGTTTTAGACTTCTTCCAAGGCTCTTGACACATATATGACAAAAGTTGTGTGGACAATGGCAGTAGTATTTTCCTAGAAGGCAATCAATCTGCATTTTTTTGCCCAGACAAAAAGGATTGGTCTTTGGTTTTTGTTTCAATTTTTTTAAAAAATGAATACACTTCACTATTTTTTTCCCTATGACATCAGTAGTTCTACCAACTTTGTTTCGGCAACAAAAATCATGGCTTGAATCCCAAGCTAAACCTTTTTATTAACAGAAAAACAGATTCGATTTAGAGAAGGGCTGCTTCTGACTTACAAGAAAATTGCATAAGGAAAGTGACCTTGAATCAGAAAAAAGTTTGATTGCAACCAGGTTCATCACAGTTTGCTCCTTCTTTACTATTGTTTACTATTTGTATCAAGAGACATCATTGTACATCACACTTTTAACAGAGTAAAATAAAAAGATCCCTATATCACTTATAATCGCATCACTAATTCAAAATAGGCAACAGAAGGACGGAAGGGGGTATATCCATGACACACATTTGCAACTGTTTCCATTCTATATACTTGAGTTATAAAAGGGAATGAAGGGCACAATCCTAACCAACTTTCCAGGACAGGATGTGTCCAGTGGGACACATCCTGCTGTTGGGGGACAGTCATGGAGGCCTCCTCAAAGGAAGGCAATGTTTCTTCCTTTACCTTGGAGTTGAATTTTCCTTACCCTGGAGCTGGAAAATTAGTTAGGATTGCGCCCGAAGGCTTATAAGACAAATCTTCAAAGTAAGGATATTGGGTGTCCAGAGAACTGGAGATTTGCACAATGTTGTAATCCATCTGCTGCTCGCCTACATTTACCTTTCACTTAAATATCCTACTGGCATACCTTGGAGGGTCTCGGGAAAATGCGTCCAAGATGGTGCCTTTACTTCCAAGCTGGCTCCAATGCCTCCTCCAGGACAGGAGGTGAACCAAAGGTTGGAGAAGAAAAGCCTTTTCCACACGTTGGCTGCATGAAGGAAAGCAATATCTTGTCAGAATTATAAAAAGCATGGCTGGAAGTGCCCTGCATTTCTTGTATTTCTAGGCAACCTTTGAGATATTTTGGTGATGCTCTGCGAAAAGTCTTCTCACACTTGTTCAAGAGTTCACAGTACAGCATGAATATATTTTCTCTTTTATGCTCATGGATTTCTGGATCCGAGCCATGTCTAAATTTGATGAATGTCTATATTTTAAAAATGAATTTTCTTAGTATATACTGTTCAAGGTTTTTGGTCCTGTCAGAAAAAATGAGATGATTGCCCACCCAGGCTGTGATTGTCTCCAGAGGAAGCTGTGTTGTTTTTATCATAATGGGATCATATAGCAAACATTACATAAAATCAAGTGGAAAATGAGGTTAAATGTAGCCTGTTTCTCTCTGATTTATTTTTGAATTCTACAATCAACTGTAAAAGATGTCCATAGATGTTGGTGGATAAGAGCAAATAACGGTTATGGTTTAGGCCCCTTAAGTGCCTGGGATTTTTGCTGTCATCAGTGGAAGACCTATTAGACTTCATTCCTCGCCCGTAACCAAGAATAGACAGGCTATGGTTGTGCACATGTATCCCATCTGCTCAGTGTTGGAATATGAAGAGCTCCTTCACAAATGGACTTCTAGTTCCCCATCAGAGGTTGACTCAATAAGAAATGCCTGTGTGAAACTGCGTACTGGGATAAAAAGTAAAGGTAAAGGTTTCTCCTGCAGGTTATACTTCTAGTTGTGATGACTGAATGCTGCAGTGCTCATCCCTGTTTCTAAGCCATTAGAGTCAGCATTTTCCAAAGACACATCCATGGTCATGGGGCTGGCATGACTGCCGAATGCAGGAATGCAGTTTTTACCTTCGCACCAAAGTGGTACCTATTTATCTACTTGCATTTGCATGCTTTCAAACTGCCAGTTTGGCAGGACCTGGGCTAAGGACAGGAGCTCACACTGTCTTGTAGGACCCAGATATTGAACCCTGGCCTGCTGGTTAACAGGCACTGTGTCTTACCACTTGTACCATCACAGCACTGAGGAAGGAAGCTCTATATGTGCACCAGAATGACTGAAATGAAAACATATCACTGTTTTGGGGAATTTCTGTTCAATCATTTTCCATGCTAATGTTCATCAACTGCACCTATGTACATTATTACGTACATTATTATGTACTATGTATTTATGATCTATACCTGTACCAGTTCATCAACTGTAGCTGTAATTCTGCTTCTCTGTTTTCGGTTTGACCAGACTGTGCTATCTCAAGCTGGCATCTGAAAATCACTGGCAAAATGTGGGTCATCTGAAAACCCTCCATAATCTTCATCTTCCCAAGAGAATCCTGCTTTCTGCACTTGAGAAATTACAAAATGGCAGACAACTTCATTGTAGTCTTTGGGTTCATGCAAAGACAAAAGAACAAAGAGACGGAAGCACTCTTTGTATCCAAAACTACCTGAGGAATTATACCCTATAAAGACGGTTGTTCTGCAGTATTCACTTCTTATCAATTACAGCAACAAAAAAGCATAAAGGTCATTATTTCCCATATATTGTTTTTATTTCCCTCTAAATATCAATGCCATATCAACTGTTAATCTGAAAACCCTCCATAATGTCAGCTTGCTCACAGTTATGAAAATTCAGGTAATGCCTTCCTGCTACTAATTGTATTTGAGAAAGTGTTATTAATTTCATATATCAAGTTCGCAGCGGCCATCTGTTCTCTCCGAACTGCTACGTCTCTCTCCATCTGCCATGTTTTTCTTCTGCTAATCGGGTGGCAAGGGCTCAGATGATCGGGAAGTTTCATTCTGACTTCTGATTTGTCACTCAACTCAGGCCAGCTGTGCATTTTTAACAGACTTTCCCCCCTTTTGTTCGGATAGGTGGGGTAGAATTTAAATCTTACTGTCCAGTTACATTTTTTAAAAGGAGGGAAACATCTTGGTGCCTTTTCAAAAATATATAAATCCAGATTGTCTTTCTTACCCAGTGCAGTGTTGTTTGCTGACTCAAATTTGATTGCATGGGAGCACTTATATAATTAAAGAAAAACCTGATGAAGATGTGTGTCCAGAAAGTTATAGGAATTGCTAGAGTGTAAAGGAACAGAGACAAGCTGTGAAATCCCTAATAGAATTGCAATGGTAATCATTGTCTCAGGGCTAATTTAAAGCCTGTATTTTTGAACCATGAGAATTGCTGTGAGTTGATTTAAAAATGTGTAAATGTAATGAAATGGTTTAATGTGATGCTACCATGCACAATGAATGGCTGGCTCCCTACCAGGCTTGCACAGTGGGTCTCTGGGTCCAGCTTGACAAATCACAGGTTGGTAAGGAACTGGAAGTGATTCTGTTGAATAAAGGCATACTCATGGGACAGGGAAAGCAATTGGTAAGTGATTGAGAGTTAAAACAAGTGATTTCCCAACACCCACTGTAAGTACTCATGTTGCCCCTACTACTCTTACAGTTGATCACATGATAGACTTAGGAAAGTGTGAGATTCACACAGATGATGAAACGCATATAGCGGAAAAACTAGCAAACCTTGCAAAATAGGTTTCCATTGAGAACCACCCTTCTGGTTCTTCCTATGCACTGCAGGTGGCTTCATACATAGCAAAACAGCAAGTGCTGCAGGTTTTCATAGGATCCATAGAAAGCGGAAGGCAAATTTTGTTTTTCTTTTATTTTGTAAACACTGGGTGTGCACCAGAGTAACAGAGAACATAAGTCCCCATGGCACATGGAAACAGAATTAATGACCTACCATTTTAGAGTTCATTATAGAAACACATAGCAGAGAACCATCGGGTTCACTAATTTTATCATATTTGGGAATAGGAGGCTCCCATGCAGAATCCCTTGAATGTTTCTGCTGGTCCAGATATAGACTTCACTCTCAGGTGAGAACTTAACCCTTTTAAGATGTTCATCCTGTATTCAAAAGCATGTCAGATAGTGTTGGGCTCTGGGCTGTATATGTTAAGTGAGAGAGAACAAATAAAAGTGCTATGGAATCAGACCATTGGTCCATCTAGGACTGTGGATCCCAAACTTTAGGATCCAGTGGAATACTGAGGCAGAAACTGGAATTGTCATGGACCATGTGCATCTTCACCCTGGCATACAAAAAAATACAATTAAATTTGTAATTATTATAGATTTATTTATGAAAGATTTATTCAATTTATTATTTATAGAGATTTGTGGGGTGCTGCTTTTGTTGCACATGGTCTATTATCCACTCTCAATGGTGGTCTATTATCCATTCTCAGTGGTGGTTCATGGGGAGCACTTGCTCAGCAAGATAGTGGTAGAAGGCAATCTCTTTTACTGATACCTTGCAGACCATCTTAATATCTCAGACAGTACTCCTGCCATCCCTTCCTGAGCTACCACAAGTTGAACAGGGAACCTTCTGCATATGAAGCAGTTGCTCCATAATGGGGCAATGCAATCCTAACTTGTGCAGGAGCAGAAAGGCCAATTGACTTGCATTGCATCCAGCGCACATTTGAGGCTGTTGCTGCAAATGGGAGTTGGGACCCCCTTGGAGGGTCACAACCTTGGATCAGAGGGTAGTGAGAGAGTGGGATCCACCATCTTGGAATTGGGCACTGGACTTTCCTGGGACTAAATCTAATTGAAAACAAGGTAAGTTTGACATGGGGTCCCAGACAGATTTTTAAACTTGAAAAGGGGTCCTGGGCGGAAACACCCAAATTCCACTGTTCTAATGGATGGGCATAATTTGGAACAATTACTGCCTCTGAATCTAACTACCCATTCAACCTAATCTACCTACCCTTGCATGTAGAGTCAGCAGAGACATTTCTCTGAATGTCCCTGCTGTCTGAGGTAAGGCAGATGAGAGGTAAGGTGATGAGAGAAGGATCTCGTCATCTTTTAGATAAGAAGTCTGAACTGAGCTTCCAGCCACCCACATAGAGACCCTATGAATCCTTTGAATAACATCACAGTTCATAGCTCCAAGTAATAGTGTCACCCTTTTAGTTTCTTTCTGTGCTTGGGATATTGTCAGTTATCAAACCACAATCACCCACCTCCTCAAAAAAATCCTCTGAACTGGTCCAGTGTTATTTTTCTTGTGAATAAAACTGCGGATAAAGTTTTGGGGTAAAAAAAAATTAGGGCTATAGGATGGAGGGGGCATCAAGATGAGCTCACATTGGGGGGCTAGATCTAGCAAGCTGGTTGTGTCGCTCAACCCTGCAGTGGTATTGTTACATTGAAAACAGTCCATATGGGAATGCCTTCGCACAACAGATTCACCATGCGGTGACCTTTCCCTGTCAGAAATGATGAATCTTTAAATTTATCCTTTTTAAAAAATAACAACTAAAAGTCCTCTCCACCTCTCCCCAGGCTCTGAGCTGAATTCCATGTTACATTCCATGATAAGATATATTTCACAATGACGAGCGTGATTCTGCTTTTGTCAGGCAGCCAGAACAATACATGTGTGTGATGGGGAGAGGTCCATCTGGATTACAAATATTTTCATGTGCTCAAAAGAAATCCTAACCAGGGTTTTGTATAGAGTGGATTTCCAAATGTAAAAATCTGTCTTTTATTGCTTTTTATTTATTTTTTAAGATGACCACGTCACCAGCAATTTTCCTAACAGAGTGTAAAGCAAGCCATATGAAATGATGTTTTATTTAAAAGCAGGGCCGTACCACCGAGGCGGGAAGTGTGTACCTTTCGAACATTTTCAAGACTGCATTGTGTCACCATATGTTGCTTCCTTTCATGTTTGGAAAGCAATTGCCGACTGCCTAAAGGTAGCACATCTCAAGTCTGCAAGCCACATATCGCCATAGGGCAGAAGTGAAACCATTTGTTGAAAAGACGACAATATGGTGGATTTTCAAGGTGTTAATTTTGCTCTGCATTATCTCGCTACACTTTAAAATAGCATACTGTACAAGTCAATAGAAATCAAAATAAAACGGCCGCAAGCCAAATATAGGTAATTTGGCTCTGCTACTAAACAGTAAAGTGAAAGGGGGGAGGTGAACCCTGCAACGAGTACTCAGAGCCATGTCTTCCCTAAGTGCCCTTGGAACCTCTCAAAGCATGTATTTTGAATTACCAATCAAGATTTTCCTGTATCTAAGTATTAGAGAAAATGTGTTAGTGACAGTTCTCCAGTTACAAGTGATTTAGCAGAAGAGCTTCTTATAACGTTTGCTCTGGATTATCTTGTGCATATTTAAAGAGTGGGGTTGTGATTTCTATATTTTAAATATGTTAAACTTCTGTTAAATTTGGGCTTCTTTGCAGTGATTTAATACACTTCTGCTCACTGCTTGCTTTCAGATAGCCCTCGTGAAAGACAAGAGAGAAGAAAATGCACAATTTTGTTCCCAGGCATATTTTATTTTTTTTTTTTCCTGGACTGTGCCCTGCAAGGTAAACTTAACAAGTTTTTTAACTTGTTATTTTTAAACTTGTTATTTATAAGGTACCCTTTTTATTTTTTACAAAGCAACAATCACAATCTGATCTACTGCTGCAAAGTGCCATTTGCATCTTGAATGCAGAATTATTTGCTTGATATATTAGAATGGTATTAATACAGTACTGTAGCATTAACCATTTGTAGTTTGGTTAATGCTACAGTACAGTACAATACAGTACTGTAGCCAGAGGGGAGTCAGCATGGTAAGTATTGCAGATGCTGCAATGCTCTGTGCAAGCAGCCACTCCCACTCATCATCAGAGTCATAAGACCCCCACCCCATCCCCACCCCATCTAAATGTCTGCATTGAGATCCCAAATGCAAATGGTTAATGCTTCAGTAAGAGCCTAAGAATTAGGGTGCAATCCAGAGTAACTACGGGGAGTCCTTGCTCCGGTGTAAGAACAATTTGCTCTGGATTGCAATATGAATTTCCCATAGGTTTTCACTAGGTCATGCCATAACTACGTCAGCATAAATATCTCTTACGTGCTCCCGTAGTTACTCTGGATTGTGGGGTTAGTGGGGTAAATTGTCTCCAAGATACTTGGAGTTAAGGCAGATGCTTTTCTACCTTAACTCCAAGACACTTAACTCCAAGATACTTGGAGATGATTTATTAAAATGTAACATGATGTTTGGCTCCATATGGCTTACATGTTGCTGTACCACTTTAAAAAAACCTACCGGTAATTGGGGCATACATGTCCATGAGATGGTGGATTTGTGAGAGGGTGCCACTGCTACCCACCTCAACTACTACCCATTCCCCAAGACTCCAGAAAATAACTTTTAAGAATTAATGTGCTAGAGAATGCCATTTCATGATAAAGTGGCATAATATTTAAAGTTGAGGATGTTATTGATTGATTGATTGATTGATTGATTGATTGATTGATTGATTGATTGATTGATTGATTGATCTAGTCCAGAGGTCCTGGTAGTAGGAGGATTTAGCCACTTGTGAAGTTTTCTGTGTTGTCCAGGGTACACCTGATTTCTGGGAATGCCACTTCCACAATATTTGAGGTTCCTTCTATGTACTCCATTTTTTATCCTCACAAAAACCCTGCGAGGTAGGTAATTGTTCTATGGGCAACTCAATGGAAATAGCTGAAACAGGGAAATTAGCTAAAAAGTGTTATATTTTGAAAGGTTTTTCCCATTATTCAGTCAGACATGAGTTGGGAAAACCTGGTCTTTTTGAACCCAAAGTCCCATTTGAAAGTTATTCTTGAGCTGGTTGTTTAGTATTCGAGTGAAATGAAACCAGCAGCGCACTGGGGAAGTCAGAAGTAAAGATTTCGAAAATACAAGCCACACGTTTGTGGGAGTCTAATTTTTTTGTGAGGTGGAGGAGGAATATGGGGGAACACAATGAAAAATGCAGCTTATCTTTTGCATTAAGATGCAAGAATAGATTCCTCTCCCCACCCAAAAAAATGCATTTTGCAAATAAATCTTCCTGTCTAACATCTTCTGTGAATATGTAAGCTTTTAAAATAGAGACCTATAATAAAGTGTACATTTCTTGGGGAGTGTTAACAGAGGTGTGAACTGCACCAAGCCATACTAAAGAAGCAGATAATAATTGTTTCTATGAAAATGTGGCTGCTTTTGCTAAAACCAGCTTGAAGTTTGAAAGCCAGCCTATCAGAGTTTCAAACCCCTGCATCTCTATTAAGCAGGGATAACAGCTTTTTTTGCTGGAGTTTCACTCCACTAAACAGTTCATTGTGGCGAGGTGGGGGACAAAAATAACCGGGCTGTTCAGTTTGCTTAATATGAGTATCCATGTTAACCTAATACTTTTTTCTTTTTAAAAAAACATAGGCACACACAAAAAACTTTGGCAGTCTATAACATGCTTTTCCTATCAGGTTATAGCGATCGGGATTTATTTAAAGAGACCCCTTATCATTTCCAAAAGAAACAAAACCTCGACAATGATAGCAGATTAGGTTCCCCACGAGGCCTGGTTCAGACAGTTTGCGCCTTTGTGTTCGACTTCCCTCTATTGTACAATCCGATCAGTGGCTGGGATTTTTGAAGCCTGCGGGGAAGAGATTAAGTTCTCTTCAGCTGCCTGTCCAAGGGTGTGGCTTTTTAACATTTTGGCGAGCAGATGGTGGCAAACCAACAGGTGCACTCAGCGCACTGCACCAAGCTTTTTACATCTGCTAGGCGTTTGGCAACCCAACCACACAAATCCCACCACCACCCCCTCACCGCTACAACACCAGATGGGACACTTGCTATTAGCAACTAAGGAAGGGGACAAGGTGCGGAGAGATGAGGGCTGGTGACCTTCAACTATTAACCTTTCTCTGCTGTACACTGCAGAGGCTCCGCATAATAGGAATGCTTTGATCTGAATATTTAAGGGATGAAAAAATGAATAAAAGCAACATGGTGATTAGGTCATGTAGGAAGTGGTGGGCAGTTTGAATTTAAAAAAAAGTCCACACTGACTGAGTGACAGATTCTCTCATCAGTTACAAATGGTAGTTGGCGTGGAGGAGTGTAATTGTAGCTACAACGGCAAGCTGAGAAGTTCCTGGTTCACATACAGCACAATCCAGAGTAACTACAGGAGCTCTTGCGTCGATGCAAGACTGCATTGCACTATGAATTTCCCATAGGTGGTACCGTAACTACGTTGACATAAATGCATCTTGTGTCATCACCTGAGCTCCCATAGTTATTCTGGATTGTGTTGTAAGGTTGCAACCGTAAAGACACTTTCCTGGGAGTAAATAAAACGCATAGAGCACAATGAGGTTTGCTTTTCAGTAGACATGGTTAGGATTGTACTCCAAGTGGCCTCAGAAAAACTACAATGCTCTCAGTGTCCGGCCCATATTTGCAACATAGGGAGGAGGAGAATAGTACTGGTTGCTTTGACGAAAGCGTTGCCAGGATTACTGAGATTATAAAGTGATTCACACAGACTTTCTGTCTATACTGTGCAATTACTGAGGCTTTTCTATTAAACAAACAATGGTCATGGTTTGCTTCCTGCTTGGTTGTCACATAAGCAACATTGGTTCAGACTTTTCTCCAGGCTCCTGGGCTATTCACATTGGTTCTTGGAAGAAAAGGTGTCCTCACAGAAGAACCTCTTTTCATAAGTGTAACCTTCCATGAACAAAGGCTTTACAGGGTGAAAAATTATGATTACTGTTGAGGTTCGAACTAAAAATGTGTTCAGACTACGCTATTCTGAAATACTGAGTGGATTAATTACCATCTCTTTAGGCTTGGTGTTACAGCATAATTCTAAGCATGTCTTCTCGGTAGTAAGTCTTATAGTGTTCAGTGGGCCTTACTCCCAGGAAAGTGGGTGTAGGATTACAGCCTTGCAACAAGCAAATGAGGCTAGTCTTGAAAAGTGTCTGGTATTCTTGAAAATCAGCTGAGTTAATGGTTTCAAACCCTTCCAAAAATGTTACATTTCACTGCTTACTAATCATGCTGGAGGTGGCCTCGGAGATCATCTGAGGAAATCCCAGGTCCTCTAGGAAGCGGCATTCATATCCACCAAGTGCATTTTTTGCAGCCATTGGGAAGTGAAACCAGTGCCTTCTGAACCAGGGGTTTACAGTAGGGCATGAGAGGTACCCCCAAAAACCTTGCCTTTAATCTAGTGGCATAGCTAGGTCATTTGGTAACTGGGGCCCACAAACTTTTTACTCCCCCATAAATACAAGTTTGGCTCCTTCATTGATTCCTCTTGAACTGAGCATATGGAAAGGGGCCAGCTAGGACTCTATATGCCCGTCCCAAGTTAACTGTAGAATCCATTAGCTTCCGTACCCAGCTCTTCAATTTTAGTGAAGTGCAATGGATGCAGTAAGGTGAGAAACAGTTTGGATTTGTTCTTTATCAGTTAGATCCCAGGATGGGATTGACTACAGAGTAGAAGGAGACAGAAACCCTTTTTCCTTTTTTTCTTTTTTCTTTTTTTTGTGGCAGCAGCAAATATTGGATTTCAGGCAGGGGTGTCAAACTCTCTACCCACAGTGGGCATACATACTATCTACATACATGAATAGCATTCATCATGCCAGCTGTGAGTTGTAAGTGATGTCCTAAAGGAGGAAGTTATTTCATTAAACAAGTCTTCCTGATAGCTTCTGGGGACTGCAGCTGGCTCAAGAGCCATACAGTTGACACCCCTGGTTTAGGATTTCGGAAACGCTGGTCTCTGATGCCAGCCCTGCTTTTCCAGAAGATCCCTGCATTTTACAGAAGGAACTCATACTTCCCTAACATGTGTTATGCATAAGAATTTTTACTGGATGTTCATCAAATAGATTTCATTCATGTTTTTGTGTAACATATGCTGAGCCCTTACCAAGAAAGGAGGATAAGATTTATACAAAATCAGTAACAGAGTTCTTGGGGTTTATTACACTACTAGTAAGGCCCTAGAGAAATGTTGGTGCTGAAAGGTCATAGACCTCTGAAACCTAGTAAATCAGTGATTTTCAACCAGTGTGCCAGCTAGTCCTCAGGTGTGCCATGGGAATTTGGGGACTGACATTCATTAATAGGAAAATTGGGGGATTTTAACAGTCTGGTGTGCCTTGCCAATGGTAAAATCAATTGATGGTGTGCCTTGACAATTTCAGTGCCTTGTTATGTGTGTCATGAAATGAAAAAGGTTGAAAATCACTATACTAACGCTATGTGTAGTAAGTGAAGCAAAGGTTGAACGCACTTTCCCAGTGCAAATAGGATATTCCCTATAAAACAGAAGATTTCATAAACCCTACTCTTTTTAACATGCACTAGAGTTGCCAAGTTACAGCCTGAAGAATATTAATGTACCTTTAAATCCCACTGTACACTAAGATATGAGGCAGGCAGGCAGTTCTCCTGACTATTCTCCTCCCTGGCCCTTTCATCTGTCACTTTCCCCACCTGCTACGCATAATGCAGTACATCTGGAGGTCAGGCAGGGGGTGGATGACAAAATCAGGAAAAGAGAGAGAAGCAGAGGATCCCTTGTCTCCTGCTGCAGCATGGGATTTAAGGTACATAAATACCCTCCAGATTGCAACTTGGCAAATCTTAAGCCTACTTGAAGAAAGAAAAAAAAGAGCATCTCAATTTATCTGGTCTGCATTTGAAAGCAAAGGAGGTGTGAGATTTTTTAGGAAGCTGGATTCTGTCGGACTTCAAAAAAGAAAAGATAAATAAAAGACAAAGAATGACCAAATCAAAATGATGTAACACAAGTCTGGTCAGACAAATTCTCAGAAACACATCAAGAAATGTGATTGTACACATTTCTTTTGAAATGATTGTATACATTTCTTTCATTTTGAAAGCCACGAATTAAGTCTGCAGAAAGTAATAATATGTGAACCATTTCTTAGAAATGGTGATGATTCAGCTCCCTTCTTTTTGCCCTTCTGTCCCACTTAAGGGAAGCTCCAATGTTAAGGATCAACAGGGAATAAATTTTGGCTTCAATCCTCAATAAAAATCAGGCCTCCATCAGTCTTGAAAGACTATGGTATCGTGCTTGGTGCTACATACGCTGCATGCAAAGCACAAAAGTCTGGGTTAGATTGTTATGGAGGATAGGCTGTTACCCAAGCAGCAAATCCCCCCTCTCCATGCCACTGAATTAGTCCAATGGAAAGACAGAGCTGATACAGTTGGATCCAGCTAGCGTCGCAGAGCTGGGCTAAGGACAGGAGCTCACCCTGTCTTGTGGGGCTGAGCCGGATACACTTTCCTAAAAATAATTCCCATAGAACAGGACTTATTTCTGAGTAGAAATGCTTAGGATTACAACCTTTGTTGAAAACTGCATTTATAGGAAGATCTTAATCTCTGCTTTTATAGGAATATTGTCAGGGAGCAGTTTATGGGCATGGATTTGCCAGAAGTACCTCCCCCAGATTGAAATGCAGACTCAAGTTTCTGCCCCATTGACTCAACTCCTAAACAAGTCATGACAGTCAGCCATCAGAACTCATCCTGAGTCAGGATGACTCATGAGTCATGAGTCTGAACAAGTCACTAAAGGTCTCAGGATGAGTTCTGATGGCTGTCATGACTTGTTTAGGAGTTGAGTCAATGGGGCAGAAACTTGAGTCTGCACTTCAATATGGGGAAGGTACTTCTGGCAAATCCATTGAACACATCACAAGTAGAGAAGCGAGCCAGGTGTTGGGTTTTCAATTGCATCAGGAACTGTTTCTTTCTGCTCCCCCTGCCTCCTTCTCCCCCAAAGCCACTTTTTCTTATGGTTGACTAATTCCCTTCCCCACCTCATCCAGAGGAAAAAAATCTGATGATCCATCTTTCGTCCAACATATAATCCATCCCTTCACAAATGAACAAGATATGCCATTCCCTCCTCCCTCAATGAGCTAATGGGACCCACATTCCTCTTCCCACCTCCTCAGGTACCCAAAACAAAAATGTTAACCCTTCCTTCATTCCTTACCACACCAATTCCTGCAACCTGGATGGAACTCTCCTACCTTGCTGCTCATATTAGTCAATGCCAGCTTCTGGATCTTTGCATGATGTCATGCGCACAACATGGAAGCCACAGAAAAAGAAAGCACACAGACAGTAGATTCTGCATGAATCGGACTCATTTCCTAGACAGTGGCCTGAAAGTTGAGTTGTCCTGACTCATAGAGACATGGGACTCAAGTCACACATGAGTCATGCAAAGACATAATTAGTAACTCAGATTGGTATCAAATTAACTCAAATTCTCATTCCTGTCTGATGGGTATAATCAATAAAGGTTGAACTCAGCTGTAATCCTCTCCTGACAGTATAGCAGAAAACCCGACCTTCCTTCGCTCTTCCTCTTTGTCCATTCGGCCTGTCTGGTCCATTTTCTTCCACTTCTCTCATTCTCCTCCTGATTCCAGCTTGGGTTCTTTCTCTCTTACCTGCCCTCACTCTCTCCAGCCCTAAATGTACCTGCCTGCAAACCACGCAGTGGTGGGATTCAAATAAATTAACAACAGGTTCTATGTCATAATAACCTAAATTAACAACAGGTTCTATGTCCCATTAGTAACCGGTTCTCAGAACCAGGTGCTCATTAGCAATGGGTTATATAGAACCTGTGAGAACCCCCTGAAAGCCACCACTGAAACCAGGCTCTTCTAGCAGCCTTCCAAAAGTCAAGGTTGCTGTACAGCGCAGCACCGACTAGATGAGCATCCTATTTGAGCATCCCATGTCTCATTCAGTTCAACCCTATTTGTCAGTGGTCACAACACTGGAACCTTGAGAGTCCGTTCCACAAAATATTTTCCATCAATATTCTCATTACCCCCACCCCCCGATGGTTAAGATCAGAATGTACACACTATGGGAAATAAAGTTTTGTTTGTTTTACTCTTTATTTTACACAGTACCTCTTGTAAGGTACTGAATTTGCAGTGACAAAGTTTGTAAATTAAAAGATAAACATTAGGAAAGGAAATGGAAGTAATCAGGGAAATTAGAAAAAAAAAACATACAGCATAAAGGTATAGTTAAGACATGAAGAAGTCAGCAGGACTTCTGTAATCCTGTAATCAATAAAGCACTACTGAAGAAAAACGGTGTGGTTTTTGCATTTCCAGTTACTTGAATCAATTTACATTTAGAACCAGAAAACATTTTCCTATAAAATCATCATTACATCTAGGATTACCTGTAGCCTTTCACTAATGCATAACCTTCTCCATAGTTGACATTTCACAGATCTTGTCATACTGTCTTGGATGATATTTTGGCTTCTTATTTTCCCATTTAACTACAGTTTGGAACTTTATTGCTACTAAAAGAAGGGCAACCAGTATGACAATCTGTAGATTTGCATTTAGGTTCAACCACAACACCTCTAAAGCACGCTTAGAATCCAAGGGCAATAAATGCCCTATACTTCTTTAACCTAATTATCAAGTGATTTTTCACCCAACATTTTATCTTCGCATTTCATAATGCAAAGTGATAAATCACCAATAGCTTTGCATTCTGTCATGTGCTTGGGGGGGGGGGAGGAAGGGGTCTGCCTCCCACCTGAAACAAAGTTCTTCTAAGCCCAGAGGCTTAGAATAGGTCTATATTTGGGGGGACCATAATAGAGAGACCAGGTCAATCCAGAGGGTCAATCTATACTCCTGCTTGGATATGCTGCCCAGATCTACTGCCATGTAGACCTGGACTTCCAATAGAGTTTATAGCCTCCGTGGTGGAGGTTTGCTGCAGAGATAGTTTTGAGCTCCGAGTCCAGGTGTGATCCCAGATCTATTGGAAGACCAGTTCAACCCAGCATGTAGATCTGGACTCCAAATCCAGGTCTACCCACCCCAGCAGGCTTCAGTCACAGAGGCTATAATCTCAACTGGGAGCTCAGATTTATTCAGCAGGTAAGAAGATAAGTACGTAAGAACCTCCACTGGATCAGGCCAAAGACCCATCTAGTTCAGCTTTCTGTATCACACAGTGGTTCACCAGATGCCTTGGGGAGCACCCAAGACACCTGCATCCAGGAGCCCCCCCCCCCACATCCCCTAGAGCATCCCTGACACGTGCTTGTGGAGCCTCTGCTTGAAGATCCCCAGTGAGGGAGAGTCCGCCACCTCCCTTGGCAGTCTGTTCCACTGCCAAACTGCCTGAACTGTCAGGAATTTTTTTCAGATATCCAACCGGAATCTCCTCTTTTGCAGTTTGTACCCACTGGTTCTAGTCCTGCTTTCAGAAGCAGCTATGAACAAATGAGGCCCTTCCTCCCTATGACAGCCCTTCAGGTATCTGAAGAGGGCAATCATGTCTCCCCTCAGCCTCCTCTTCTCCAGGCTGAACATCCCAAGTTCCCCCAACCTTTCCTCGTAGGGCTTCCCTTCCATCCCACTGATCATTCTTGTCTCTCCTCTGGACTTGCTCCAGTTTGGCTGCATCTTTCTTAAAGTGAGGTGCCCAGAACTGAACACAGTACTCAAGGTGAGGTCTGACCAATATGATGATCCTTTCCTCTAGGAATTTGTCCAAACCCTTCTTAAAGGTATTGAGGCTGGATGCCATCATCACAATCTGTGGCAGGGAGTTCCACATACCAACTATACACTGGTATAAAAATATTTTCTCTTGTTCATCCTAACCCTCCCAACTTTCAATTTTAGTGGATATCCCCTAGTTCTGATGTTATGTGATCTGGAATATTTGGGTTCCTGCCCAGACGCAGGACCATGTTGAATTCTGCATTCCTTGTATGTCCTATGTGCTATAAGTGCTTAAAAATTGATTACATAGAAGTTGAAAAGTGGAACCCATTTTTTTTAGTTTATGAATGTTGTTTCCAATGCTTTTTAGCTAGAAAATAGCAAATACCTTTTTTATATTGCAAACTCCTGCTGTCAAACAAAGATTTCTACTAATGGACTCTTATTAATGCCTTTGGGAATGGGAACAGAATCAAAGCTAAAGTTAGTGTGCCTGCGCTTGCTCGCTCGCTCGCAACTCTCTCTCTCTCTCTCTCTCACTCACACACACACCTAAAACAATTTGGATCACCATGTCATATGAAAATCAACATGGGAGAGGGCAAATTTAGCCTTTAGACCAAGGAGACCATATAGTATGGAGGCCAGAGCGCTTGTACCTTTAACCATTGCAAAGAAGAGGAAATTGTGGCAAGTGCAGCTCATCACAGAAGGGTTTTAAAAAGCAGCATCTGCCTGAATTCCCTCTTCTATGGGTTAAAGGTACAGGCACTCTGACTTCCATTTTTTATGGTCACCCTGCTTTAGATATATGGTCCATTTTATATGGTCACCACTTCTAGGTGTAATTGAAATATGTTGAATGAGTTGAACCAACAAAAAACAAATAGTCAGAAAGTGGGGGATGCCTGTGTTTACCTTTGCTTAATTTATCTAATATAAGTATGATTGCAGGTAATGATTTTTTTTGACAGAATTCACATCACCCAGTTACAGATTTTTTTTGTAGAGCGCACTATGGTTAGTCCTGGTTATTATCAGTATTAAGAACACGTCTACTTTGGGTATATCAGCTAAGATGTGGGGTCCACCTGCTCAGTAGATGCAGTCAGAGACAGGGCAGCCATCAAACAGAGCTACAGTTATTATCCATTTTCTTCCCTGTGCTTCTTTCTCTGCCTTTCTTCTCTCTGACCTGATGTAAGGTCTGCTCTTCCCCCAGGGTTCCCTCCTTTTGCTGATGTTCTGGATCTGTTGCAGGGTCTCAGCAAACCTGGCAGCTTTTGCTAGACTAGCAGCTGTCTGCAAATCTCATGGCTCGGGGGCTCGCCTGGGTCAGAAGCGCATCATGAAGCAATGAATTGTATGTGTCTCATCCTGAGGGAGCATCAGAGCATAAAAGATGTGAAGAAAGCATTCAGTCCAGGAAAAGGCTGCCCAACCGGCTGAAAAAGCACACAATACGTTTTGCAGAGATATTGACAGAAAGAACTGATTGGGGAAAAGCAGGGGTGGGGAGAGGAAATAAATATTGCTGTGCGTTGGTAGGGAAGTGATGCACAATTGCCAAGAGAAAGTTTTCCTGAAGGAAGAAAAACTTTTTGCTAAAAAGAGAACTCCATTTGGAACAACATTCCCAGTTGTCTTAAACAATCTGTTGGACTTACTGGGGTAGGGGTGTCTCGTATATTGTCCAAAGGCTGAACTCCTACAAGCGCAACCTTGTGTTTTCCATTTGCCCTCACAGAATAAAATAAAAACCTGCACTTTGTGCACACATTAGTTGTTTTATTTTATATAGTTTCTGCTGCAATATTTTCCTGTTTGAATACTTAGTTCACAGAAGTTGAAGAGTTGAATCTTGCCACTACCCGGCTGCCGTTGTCTAGTCTGGAAAGGTGCAATGAGCCCAACCATGTCCTGGAACCATTTACGTGAGGTCCAAGAACTCGCCTTCAGTCACTTGTCCAATCACTTCAATCTAAAAAAGAGATACCAGATGAGGAACATGATGAAGATATACAAAATTATGCAGGGTTTGAATAGAGCATGGTGTGTATTAGGGTTGCCATAATTATCTTCCACAAAATTGAGACAGGACCCTAATTTGTTAATATGTGAACATATGCTAATATGTCCCATCTGCTGATATGTGAACACAATCCCCCAAAATCAGGATTGTCCCTAGTTTTGGGGACATATGGCAACCTAATAGAATTAGGGTTATCTCCATTTATTTTAAGACTAGAAAAATAATCATAGGTAGAGAGCCCTTCATGGACACAGTTCCATGTGCCTACTACATACTATGCACATGTTAACTAAACACAAACAGCCCAGCCTTTTGTATGCATTCACACAACTTGAATATGCTATAAGAACAGCTTATTATATGCTTATGTCTGAATCCAAGAAAACATAAGAGATTATTCACAAGTCGAGTCCGCAGACTAAAGTCTTCTAAAGTCAACTGGTGTGTCATCTTTATGACACTTTAAACAAAAATCTGGATCCACTCTTGTGCACAGTTATGCATATGATTTTGGCACTGCTCTCTCATCACAATATCATCGCTCCTTTACAAATATGGTTGGCAGATAAGATTTGCAAATAGAAAAAGTAGGAGGCATGACAAGATTATGGCATTAAGAGACAAGTTATCACTTAAGCTGCAAGCCTTTGAAAACCCATCTGGTGAACTTTATGATAAATGGATGCTAACTTCCTTAACGAACTTATGGAATTCACTGCAGTAAAGGGCTGGAATGGCCACTTGCAAAGATAGCTTTGGAGGGATGAAGGATTGAGCTATCATCAGTTCTTGCCATAATAGCTAAGAGTACAGGTCCAAGTCCAAGCTTGTTATACACTGATATTTTTATACACCGATTTGTATCAAGACAAATGGCCATTGCAAATTATAGTTTTAAAAACTGCTTTTCTGCTGTTGTAGAGAGATAGTCATGCAAGCAATCACTCAGTTCATCAGTCCCAGAATCAAGCTGCTTCTGATACAAGGCACTACCTTATTCCATTAGTTGCAATGGAGGAGCAAGAAACTTGGAAATGGGTCTTTAAATCTATTTTTCCAGTGTTTTATTAATACACAGATTTTAATACAGATCTGGAATGGAACCCTAGTGGATAACACCTGTAAGATCAGAAGCTGTATAGTTTCAGTGATCAGACTCTAGTCATCTGCTGGTCACAGAACAGAAAATGGCTTCTTCTAGCATACCTAGCTATGTTGGAGAGAACGAGGGGAGTGGAGAGAATGGATTTTTTTGTACTGATCCAGGAAGTATATCATATCCTTAAAGACATCAGCATGTGGTAAACTGGTCATAGGTTTTGCTACCTTCCCCCCTCCTTGCAACTACTCCTTGCCACTACTGTATAGTACTGTGAGCTGATGCATAATGAAACAATCATACCAATGATGGGATTCAAAGAAACTAATAACCGGTTCTATGCCCATCTGGCAGCCACCTTTAAATGGCTATTTTTAAACTTTATATGTCCTATCTCTTGTTAACAACTGGTTCTATAGAGTAGGTGCTGGAGCCCACCACTGAATCATACCATCATTTTATCACACATTAAGTTCTCCATTTATCATTCCATTCACATCTTCAGCAAGGAAATCAGTATCTGATAATTGGGCTGCAGGGATTGTCTTGAAACCCAAGAAGCCAGAAAGGGGTAGTGCAGGATCTATAAATGTCAGCAGGGTTGCCACATGTTCTGAAAAACTGGCAATCCCAATTTTGGGGGATTGTGATCACATCCTGGCAAATGGGACAGAGGGTCCTGTCCCAATTTTGTGGAAGATCATTCTGGCAATCCTCAGATGAGAGATCTTGTCGTTTCTCCATCTGCCCTTAAACCTTTTCTTTTAAACAAGCTGAGACAGAAGCTGCAACGGCACTTCTGCCATTGTAAAAAGGAAGGTCACTGCAATAGCAGTAACTCCTGGAAGTTACGTCTCCCAAGGGCCAGTGAGACTTTTCCCCCCTGATTCATTACCAGACAGTCCTATTTCCCATAATCAGACCAAAACAGCCATTGCTGCTGTTTTGAGTGTGTTGCTAATGGAAATAGACTTGCTTTCGGGTGATCATGCTCAGTGTACTCTATCTAAAAAAAGAAAGGCACCCAGGGAGCATGACTGATATGTACAAATATATGCATGGAATGGATGGAGCAGGCAAAGGGATGTTTTTCCCTCGCACACAAGACCCAAACAAGGGGATATCCACTAAAATTGAAAGTGGGTAGAGTTAGGACAGACAAAAGAAGAAATTTCTTTAACCAACATGTAATCTGTGGAACTCCTTGCTGTAGGATGTGATGATGGTGTCTGGCCTAATATCTTTAAAAGGGGATTGGAGAAATTTCTGGAGGAAATGTCCATCAGAGATTACAAGCCATGATGGGAATGTACAGTGTCCTGGTTTTAAAAGTAAGCTACCTCAGAATGCTAAATACAAGGGAGAGGCAATAATAGGATGCAGTTGATGAGTTCTAGCTCAAGATGCACCCAGTGGTGCATCCTTCCAGGAAGTTGGACTAGATGAGACTTTGGCCTGATCCAGTAGACCCTTCTTATGTTCTCTGACCTCTTCAGGTGGCCAGGATTCAAACACCACTATCTTTTCTATACATTTTTCTGTAAATGAAGTAGATGGCTGGCCTTTCCTGCTAATATTGCTGGCATGTTCAAAATCTCATATCTGCTTTTATTAATTAGAAGAAAATAGACAACAAATAGAAAATGTTTAGATAGTTTCCATTAAAGCAATAATACCTAATCTTTATTAGAATCTATAATTTGGAATAAAAAATGGTATGAAAAGATGTGCTGGTGTTATAAATGCCTAAAAATAATTGCCTCATCTTAAAATATTCTACAAGCCCTAAGGGAGGGGAAAAACTGTTCAGCAAGACTGGAAGACCCAGCAATGCAGAAAGCAGCAGGTCAATAAGAGGGTTTTGAGATGGAATATGCAGTATGTTTAAGGGCCCAATTCTGAAAATGCAATGCTGCTTTATGCTGACAGCAAAATAGGGTTCCTATAGTTTTAATAGTTGTGTTGGTGCAGGCATTTCATCAGGTGTCACTTATCATGTCTTAGGGCAAGGATAAGTAGCTGCATCTGGGAAAATTCCATCTTCTACACCATGATTGAAAGGAACACGACCTCCATGTTCTTTGCTCCAACTTGTAGTTGTTAAGCTGAGAGTCTTGCCATTTAAATCTACAGAATTATTTTAAATGTAGAAACAAGGAGGGCCTCTTGGAATGAAATTCCTCTTGGAATGAAATTCAGTCCCTGAAGTAACTTAACTCCAATCCACTTTCTGTTTCCTATCCACGTTATATAATGGGTGAAATGTATTTATTTTTCTTTTCTTCCTGATATTGTGTTGGTTTTATTAATTGCGATGGCAGAAGGAGGGACTGTAGCCACACATGGAATCCCAGAGGTCTCCCAGACAGCTTGCAACCCAGTTTCTTCTGTGTGATCTGCTGGGGGTCTGTAATCGGCCGAGAAGGGGTTAAGTCATTGGAGAACAGATGTGTCTGGCTCCTGTTAAGCTACAATGACCAGCTGGTGTGTCTGAAAAGGGTGAAGGAAAACAAGCAAAGCACCACTTGGTGGAACTTTGCTCTTAAAAATACTGGGAGAGGATTGTAGATGAGATGCTCTGTTAGAAAAAGAACAGATTCCCCCACAAAAAATTTTTTTTAGTACTATACCATGATAGGAATTTGCCCTGCCTACCAACTTCAACCTTTTAGTAGGGCTATAGGAGAAAGTGTTTGCAAGGCAGTTAATGTAGAAATTGGAAGTAACCTATTTCATGTGCTCAGTGGTGTAGCGAGGGAGATCCTAAAAGGGACACAATTTTCATTTTTTTACTTAATTAAATTTGATTTTGTTGGGGGGGGGGGGGGGGCAACAAAATCTTCTTCTTGCTTTAGCTATGCCACTAGCAGAGCAAACTGGTGGTGAACTGCCGAGGAGGAGGAAGCAGGTTTTTCCCCAGTTCTCATTTTAAAAATACCCAGGGATGACATCTCTTCTGGTTATGACAACACTTCTGGGGCATCATTTTAAGCTTTGCACTAGGCTACATGATCATTAGCTACGCCACTACATGTGCTGCTTTCTAATGGCTGTTAGCATTGGAATTTAGCCATGTTCAGTATGATCAAGGAGCAAGTGGGTAGAACTAAGTAGAAGTACCTACTAGCTCTGTCACTCATATATACAGTTGGAAAGGGGTGTATCAGAAGACAACACTTCCAGACACTGGACAAGGAAGGACCATAAAAATAATGGGGACCACTGGCCTTGCCTAAACCATTTAGGGCTAAACCAGAAGCTCTAAAGCTACTACTACTGAAACTCTGGCAAGCAGGGGCAGTCAGTTTAGATTAGGTTCCTAACCTTTACAAGTCCATGAACCACTGAGGGAAAAAGGAAAAAATGGAATTGGCATGGACCAGGTCACCATGGCTGTGTTCTTGAGCTTTTATATACAGTTGCCCCTAGATATCCACTAGGATTCAGTTCTGGAACCTCCTGTGGATAATAAAAAAATCAGTGTATAAAGAAAACAATGGAAAAATAGGCTTACAGACCCACTACGAGGATTCTTGCTTCTCTCTTGTGACTAAGTAAGGTAGTGCCGCAAAATCTGAAGGGATTTGATTCTGGGACTGAAAAATTGAATGATTGCTTCAATTACCACTATCTACAAAAGCAGGTTTTTAAACTGTGATTTGAAGTAGCCATTCATGTTGAGTCAATACATGTATAAAAAATCCATGTTTAAGAGGTTGGACCTGTACTCTTTCATGGTTAGTGAATCCACAAGCCAAAGACTTACTGTAGTAGGCCAGGTTGCTGTCAAATTTGACACTCTGTTGTCATATATGCATTTGTTGGCCTGAAATAACTTATGGCAACTGCCACTGCTATGCACCCAGCATCCCACGCAGGAAGTGAGTCTAGCCCTATAATCCAGAGTATGGGAGCACGTAAGAGACATTACATGCACCCATAGTTACTGCACCACCTAGTGAAAGCCTATGGGAAATTCATATTGCAATCCAGAGTAAATTGTTCTTACACCGGAGCAAGGACTCCCTGTAGTTACTCTGGATTGTGCCCACAGTAACATAAAAATATCTAAGATCTAGAAAGTTTCTGAACCCTTCCTTTCATTTTTTGGGCCCCCCTTTTGACCCTAGTCTAGGCATAAATTCATCCTGGACACTGTTTCATGTTTGTTACAACCACGCCTTCACACAAAAAATACATGTCAATTTGTAATAATTGGGGGGAAATTTATTAGAGATTTATTAATTACTAGTGAAAAGCGTACCCACATTGCAGGAGTAAAATTCCCCCATATGCCATCCCCACGGCACATTAGTCCCCCATGCACATAATCCCCCCATGCACATCAAATCCCTATGAACATCAAACCCCCATGCTCATCATTCCCCATGCTCTTCCCCATGCGCAACATCCCCCATGCACATCAAACCCCCATGTGCATCAACCCCCATGCACAACAACCCCCCATGTGCATCATTCCCTCATGCTCATCAAACCCCGATGCACAACATCCCCCCATGAGCATCAGCTCCTCAATGTGCACCAACCCCTATGCTCATCCTCTCCCCATGCACAACACCCAATCTGCAGCATCCTCCCCAGTGCACCCCCTTCCTCCAAACAACAACCGTCAGACCACTGTACCAGGCACCGAGCACCAAACTGGCTGGATGTTGGTCAGTCCTCCATATCAAGTATAGGACAAAAACATGTTGCACCCCTTTTCAGCCCCTTAAGGGTTAAATTTCTCAACATCAGTTCTTGGTGGGTGTTGATATCACAGAAGGAAAACCATTCCCAAATTTCATGCTTCTAGGTCCGGGGGTTGGGGCAGAGCATCCCTCAGTCAAGATTCTTCAATGCAAAGTATAGGGAGGAACACGTGTTATGCCCCATTTCACCCCCTTCCAGTTGAAATTTCCAAAAACCAGTTCTTAGTGCATCCCTCAGTCACAGAAGGAACACCCACCCCAAATTTCATGCTTCTAGGCCCAGCGGTTTTGGCTGTGCGTTGGTCAGTGAGAGAGTGAGTCAGTGACTTTTCTCTTTTATATAGTGGTGCCTCACATAACAAATTTAATTCATTCTGGAGGCAAGTTTGTTACATGAAACATTCTTTACATGAAGCAGATTTTCCCAAAGGAAATAATGGAAACGCAGACGATTGGTTCCACAACCCCAAAAATATTCATATAAAAATATTAACTGGATGTAAAAATGATGACAGAACACTAGGATTGAATTCAAAACATGCATTTAATGTGCAGGATCTTATGAAGTCTACTTAGGCTGCAGTCCTAAAGACACTTTCCTGGGAGTAAGACCCTTTTAACACAATGGGGCTTATTTCTGGGTAGGCATGGTTAGGAGGCTGCAATCCAAGACACCTTCAAAGTGTCTCCCCACTTTCTCCTTCTCTCCATCCTGAGCCTTTCTCTCCCCTGCTCCCTTCTGGCCAGCCCTGAGCTGCTTCCCTCCTCTCCACTGTCTTCTCTCCCTCTCCCCAGCGGATACCCGGCCACAGGAGCAGCAGCATGAAAGTATTGCTTTCACTATGGGCAGGTGTGGTAGGCAGCCCTGATGCTTTTTAAACAGGCTGCAGGCCAGCGTATCTGCCCCAACTGCCAACGAATGTGTTCTTTACGTGGAGTACAGTTTGTTATGTGAAGCAGAATCCTAGAGAAATTTTTGTTTGTTACGTGAAACATACTTTACGTGAGGCGCCACTATATATAGATTTATAGAGAAGATTTGTGGGTTGCTGCTTTCATTGCAGGCTGAAGTTGTGGGTGGTCCATTCTCTATCTTCTCTGGTGGTCCATGGGGGGAATTCAGTCAGAAGTGAACAAAGGCAATCTTTTTTTTCCTGAGACTTCATGGCCTACTTCTCAGGGAGTCATAGACCACCTGTGGCCCCTGAACCTCAGGTTGGGAACCAGTGATATAGACAATACTAAGCAAGATAGCATGTTATGCCTTTTGAATGTAACACCAGTGAGAAAGACCTAAGGATGCAGTGTGAAAAGCAGAGAAAGAAGATGGAAACAAAAAATTTCAACTCTCAGATTTGCAACCCTTCTTATAACCTTTTTGTTATTTGCAACAAGCAATAATTTGCATTAGTGAGAACAAATGAATTTTTTGGGGGGATGGGGGTGGAGGACGTGTTTGAGCCACTTCCTCAAGTCCCCATCCTTGACTTGAAACACCCACAAGTCATAACAGTTTTGGCCACAATGCAGAGCCCTTTGAGTAATTTTAGTAATTTTAACCAAGTCTAATAACACAATCCTAACCATGTCTACTCAAAAGTGTCTTTAGGATTGCATCCTAAGTCTTTTTGAAAATCAAATCAAGTCATGGAAGTGGAAATAAAAAAGCAAGCATTTCCCCCCCCCCAAAAAAATGAAGTCAGTATCCTAATTATTGACATGTCTCAAAATTCTGTAGATGTCAAAAAATGTGTGGTTTTGCAGATCAAATTTTAGTCATCCAAGTTATGATCCATTCCTGAAAATAATGGGATGAGCATGTGGTTCTCCTGGGTAAACTGAGAGCACAATCCTAACCATGTCTAAACAAAAATAAGCCCCACTGTGTTCAAAGGGTCTTACTCGGAGGAAAGTGTCTTTAGGATTGCAGCCTTAGTGTTTTTGCAAAAAGCCCTCTGCACAGTGACTGGCAAAACATTTTTCATCCCGAGCCATAGCAGGCACTTCTTATTTTTTTAAACTCTGCTGTTTATGTTGCCCAACCTGTTTAAAACAACTGGCAAAACTGTGTGGGCAAAACTACATTTGCATAATATAAATAACCTGAGCTATTCAGATATATTTAGTAACTCCATTAGGGCTCCTTCACCAAGCAGGTAATAGAACATATGGGGAGAAGTTTGTGGAAAAAAACTTATTAAACATTTACATTAAGTGCATTTTGATTTAGCATGCATAAATAATTCAGGTTTTTAAAAATTCTGTCTTGGTTTCAAAATCAACCCTTTGCGTACATTTTGTGCTAAAAATACAACACTTATGTGCATGGGCATTGACATCACACTCAATCAGTCTAATGCTCTTCTGAAAACAAATGCGGTAAAAAGGCCACGCTTCAGTTCCTAAATAGAGTTACCAGTGAGTAAGCCCTATTGAACACAATATGGATGCTGAATAAAATATTCATGGATTGCACTGTGACAACCAAATCTATCCACTATCCCTTTTGTCAAAATGGTGACTACAGTTTACTGTGGTGGTGGTTGAGGTTGGGGAAAGTTTAGGATGTCATACCTTGATGCACAAAGCCTAATCTGCCTTGTCAGTTTTGGAAACCACCAAAAACTGTGTCATGGTCTGATCTAGTAGGTCCTAGTTTCACAGCCTGTGAACCATTTGCTCTAATCCACCAGAAAAAGGACAGCCCTATATCTGACCCTATATATATCTGATTTATATATCACATATATATATATATCTGATTTATATATCACCTATATTTATATAGCCCTATCTATCTATCTATCTATCTATCTATCTATCTATCTATCTATCTATCTATCTATATCTGATTTATATATCACCTATAAGGTGATATATAAATCTTAATTACAATCCAGTTAATTTCTTGCTTCTGTTTAACAAAGCTGAGGGTCAATCAGAGAGGTGCCTATTAATGATGTTATGCCTTGGCAACTATTGATAGGCAAATCCCCCAGACTCAATTTATAATCAGATTGGCACAGATGAGCTTTTGCAGGAAGCATTTAGGGGGAAAAATGCCCTCTGTTTTTTTCCATGAGTTCCACTGTGTCTGATAATATTGGTGAACATTATTATGATGTTGATGGTGCTGTACATAGCTGATGGTGCTCTGTACACAAGTATTATCAAACTGCTCTGTAGGCATTGTTTGATTTAATACTGCAGGCATGATTGCAATTGGTGCAAAACACCAGGGGCCAGGCATTCCCCCAGTTTATTGGTTCCCACAGCACAGTTACCATTTTGTAAATTACATGCCTCCTTAAAAAACTCAGATGAGGTATAGTTCACAGCAATCAGTGAGTGCATCAGTAAGAGTAAAAAATTAAAGAACAATTGTACTGTGCATTACATGCACACCCCAAAAGCAGCTAGGTTTGGGTGCCACATCTGGTTCACCCTGACCATGCATGCACAAAGGTCTGCTACAGTGAGTGGAGTGAAGAACGGAGGAAGAATGAGGGGGGTGGTAATGAATAGATTCCCACTAACTCACTCACTCATTCAAGCAAAAAAGAACAGGGGACAGGAAACAAGCTTATTTTCAGGTCACTATTTACTCTTAACCGTCTCTGAAGTGACCGTGTCAGTCTGCCTCATGGCTAGAACAGCCTTGTGTATGCATCTCACTGGAAAAACTGGAAAAAGAGGACAAGATGTAGGACACACAAAATGTAGGAGAAAAATGCAGAACGTATTGCTTTCAGTTGGTTAATTTAAACTGTATTATTAAATTTTATACTATTACATATACTTTATGTATATAAAAGAGAAAAGTCACTGACTGACTCACTGACTCATCACTGCCCTGCCAAAACCGCTGGGCCTAGAAGTGTGAAATTTGGGGTGGGTGTTCCTTCCGTGACTGAGGGGTGCACTAAGAACCGGTTTTCGGAAATTCCAACCGGAAGGGGGTGAAAAGGGGCACAACGCGTTTTCCTCCCTATACTTTGCATTGAGAATTGCTGACTCATCAACATTCCACCCCGACTGCTGGGCCTGAAGCATGGAATTCTGGGAGTTCCTTCTGTCACCTGAACACCCACCAAGAACCATCTGGAGAAAGTTAACCCTTCAGGGGCTGAAAAGGGGGCAACGTGTTTCTGTCCTATACATAACGTGGGAGACTGAACAACATCCAGCCAATATGGTGCTCAGTGCCTGGTGAACTGGGGGATATTGTTTGGAGGAAGAGGTTGCACTGGGGAGGATGCTGCGCATGGGGGAAAGTTGGGCATGGGAAGAAGTTGCGCGTGGGGGAAGTTGTGCATGGGGGGAAGTTGCGCACGGGGGAAAGTTGCGCATGAGGGGACGTTGCACATGGGGGGATGATGCACATGGGGGGATGATGCGCATGGGGAAAAGTTGTGCATGGGGGAAGTTGCACATGGGGGAAAGTTGTGCATCGGCAGATGATGCGCATGGGGGAAAGTTGCGCATTGGGGGACGTTGCACATGGGGGGATGATGCGCATGGAGGACGATGCGCATGGGGGGATGATGCGCATGGGGGAAGTTGCGCATGGGGGAAAGTTGTGCATTGGCAGATGATGCGCATGGGGGAAAGTTGCGCATGGGGGAAGTTGCGCATGGGCAGAAGTTGTGCATAGGGAAAAGTTGCACATCGGCGGATGATGCACATGGGGGAAAGTTGCGCATGAGGGGATGATGTGCATGGGGGAAGTTGTGCATGGGGGAAGTTGCGCATGGGGGAAGTTGTGCATGGGGAAAGTTGCGCATGAGGGGATGATGTGCATGGGGAAGTTGTGCATGGGTGGAAGTTGCGCATGGGTGGAAGTTGCGCATGGGGGATGATGCATATGGGGAATGATGCGCACGGGGGTAATGCACACGGGGGAAGTTGCACATGGGGGAAATTTGCACGTGGGGACATGATGCGCGTGGGACATGATGCACATGGTGTCATGATGCGCATGGGGGAAAGTTGCGCATGAGGGGACGTTGCACATGGGGGGATGATGCGCATGGGGGATGATGCGCATGGGGGGATGATGCGCCATGTGGGGATGGCATAGGGGGAAATGTTATACCTGCAACGCAGGTACGCTTTTCGCTAGTTATATATATAAAACTGAAGACTGACTGACTCACTCACTCATCAACACCCAGCCAAAACCGCTGGACCTTGAAGTGTGAAATTTGGGGGTGGTGATCAGTGGTGGGCACCAGCAGGTTCGCACCTACTCTATAGAACAGGTTCTTAACAAGAGATAGTACATATAAAGTTTAAAAATAGCCATTTAAAAGTGGCTGCCAGATGGACAGAGAACCGGTTCTTAATTTCTTTGAAGCCCAACACTGGTGGTGATCCTTCCTTGATGTAAGTAACCACTAAGATTCAGTTTTTTACAATTCAAACAGGAAGAGGGTTTAAAGGGATGCAACATGTTCTTGTCCCTATGTTTAACATTGAAGACTGATCAAATCCAGCACCTACCAGGTAAGGGTGCCCATGCTTGAAGGGAGATGGTGCACAGTTGTGGGGGGAGCCCAGGCTGGTTTGGGCTGGATCGCCCGAACCGGTTGTTTCCAAAACCTTGCCGCTACCAAACTGGTAGCAGCGGGGGGGGGGGGGGGGAGGCCAGAAAACCCAGCGTGCTGGTTCGCACGCTGGGATGAGACGCACTGCGTGTGCACCGACCTCAGCGTGCGTGCAGTGCATCTCCTCCAGCTGGAGGAGACACACTGTGCATGCGCAGGTGGTTGGAGCATGCGGAGTGCACTGCAGTTGAGGCCTGCCCCTCGCCCCGCCCCCTGACCCCCGCCCCGCCCTCAACCCCGCCCACACTTCAAGCAAACCAGTTGTTGGGCGAGGGTCGGCCCAATTCTGGGGAGATACATGGGGGAATGATGCATGGGAGTGTGATGCTCAACCCACCCCCTTACAGGGGTGCCTGGTGTATACACCTGAGGGACTGGAACTTCCTCTAGGTCAAAACTTGTTTGCATGAAGGAATCAAACTCAGAGGAAACAGTAGTTGGAACTGGTTTACTTTCTTCCATTGCTTAGGAGGTACAAACTTAGTGTTACTCTGGATACAAATACTCCAGTTAATTTTTATCCCAAACAGACTTGATATCAACAATGTTCATTTACAGTCTTCACAAGGCAAAGCACAGCACAGTCTGATCCATGGCCTGCTACCTCAAACCCTCTGCCACACTAAGCCTCCTCTCACCTCCTCTGCTGGGTTCTCCCTTTTCCCGCCTTTCCCCCCTTTTATCTCCTCCAGGTGTCCCTCCCCTCCTCTCTCTAGGGTTTGGACAGCCTAAGATTTCCTGCTGTCCTTCCCCCACCTCGGGGCTGGGGTTTTGAGTACACAGCCTGTTGTATTCCACTTGTGTCTCCCAATCCTTATCACAGGGAGGGATGGTGCACAGTGCTTCCCAGTGATGCCCACTGTGCAAATATTCTTGAAATTTTACTCCTGCTCCAGTGGGTAAAATTTGCTAGTTACATATAATTTATTAATTACAAGAAGGCTACATGCTGCCTACTCACAAAAGGAGGACAACGAAGATTTTTTTCTATTGGAAAAAACTGAAATTGTACTGGTTAACTAGAAGAACAGGTGAGAAGGACTGAATCCAACAACCCCCACCACAAAGCAGAAGCAGCTGATCAGTCGGGTCTCCATTGATGGTGCATTGGTCATAAGAATTACCATAATGTCAGATACTACATTCTATGCATGCTCATGAACAAAATATTCTACTAAATAAATGCATGTTATAATGAAGATCCACAACTTGCCAGCACACACTTGCGAATGACAATGGTCACATTTTGGTATGATAAAAGATAAGCTACATAGATACATCCCAAACAGAACAGTCCAATACTTTTTTTGCCGTTTACAAAACTTTGACCAGTCAACTTTAATAGAGACTAACACTTTCCTATCAAGTGTCTATGGGAATGGATTTTGTTTGGGTTTGATTGGGTCGGGGAAATGTGCACAGCAATGATTGCACAGATTGTCCAAAAGAATTGTAAAATTATCTGACTCAAAGAGGGGTCTCCTGGCTGCAGAGTCCTGTAATCATCTAAAGAAGTAGAGAGGGAAACCAAGCACTGGCCCTGAACCTCAACCATGAGACTGTGAAGATGGAATGAGAAAGTGGTTAGACTTCTGACAATTTGCAGACAGAGCAGGCATGTTGCAACACTGAAGGCCAGAAAGTACTCATGGAGTCTTTGTAAACAGAGGTTCCGGGAAGAAATTCCAACCAGAAAGGATTCTTGAGAAGATATGGGAGACTTTATCACTGAATTGATGGGGAAAGCATCTATTTGGTCACTTTGCCGGGAAAGTTCTGTATCACCGTCTCTTCTGACTGACATTCCACATGAAGCCAAAGATGGTTTGTTTCTGATTCCTGCAAACCTTTGGCCTGATGTTCAATTAGGGTTGCTTTAATTTGCTTTCACAAAATTGGGACAGAACCCTCTGTCCCATTTACCAGTATGTGAACACAATCCCCCCAAATCAGGATTGTCCTTGTTTTTTCAGGACTGTCCCTGGTTTTCAGGACATATGGCAACCCTACATTCCATGTACTGTTTATCTGAAACTGTGTGACTTGGCTGTTGGTTTAAGTGGCCTCCTGGTTTTTTTTTTAATTTTGACCTTATGGATGTTACAAATTGGGATGTGGTATTTCATTGTTGCCCACCTCCAGATTGAGACAGAGGCATAACTGTTCTTCATCAAATGTGCAAAGAACTATATTCAATGGACCACACTCCCAAGTAAGTAAGTATACATAGGAGACCAATCATTGTGTGTGTGTGTTTCCTTGTCTCTCTCCCATCCCACCAGGACTTACATGTTTTTTTTATGTCTCTGGTATTGTCAAAAGAGATGGAGGAGTTAAGCCTCTTGTAAGTTCACCCGCTAGACTGAAGAGTTACCATTGGTAGTCATGTGGGAAAGAGCTGCACATTATAAATTTCATTCTTCATCTGACATGTCTCTGCATACAGCCTTCTTCACAGTTTTTTCAGTATTGTGATTTTAGGATATAACAAGGTGTTAACAAGAAAAACATGTTTTCGCTATAGCTATGTACACAGTGTACCTCTTGCCCCGAGTCCTTCTGTGTGTTTATTTTTTCCCCCAAAGGAAGTCTGTTTCTAAAATGGATAAACAAACTTTTAATGTGCATGTGGGTGAAAGCTGGGTGGGGAAATTCTTCTAAATGTACATTGCTCCCCCATCCCAGACTTCTGGCACAGAATAGGACACCAACCCAAGTCTCAGCCTACCTGTTGGTTTTGACTATATGGTGACTTCAATGTAACTTTGTTTCACTTTAGCTCTGCTCAGATGTCAACCTGTCATTGCCCTAATCCATGCAACGGGAGAGCAAGAGAATGGTGGTGCACCTCAATGTCAGTGCCCAACTTTCAGACTTCCTCTCCCGATATCATAGTGGTTCTCAAACTGATTTTTTTTCAAACTGAAAGTGTTTTTTTTAACTTGTGGCTCCATGGACCTACTGCAGCTCTCCATTAGGGTTACAATCCTACATATTGTATAGAGTGGTCTCCTTGCTGATTTCCTAGCTGCAGCTCTCCATTAGGGTTACAATCCTACATATTGTATAGGGTGGTCTCCTTGCTGATTTCCATGGCACCCCAGGGAGTCATGGATCACAGGATGGTGGTGAACTGCAGGATGGTGGTGAACTTTTTGATCACTGCAACAGGGCCTACAGCAACAGATAACAAAATCCATTCCCACAGACCCTTGATAGGACTGGGCTTTGAGTGTTAGGACAAAATCCAGAGCAAATTCAGCCTGCTCTGACCTAACTGCACTCTCCTAACTATTCTGTATCCAGGGCAGAAAGTTATGCTGAATCCAGAGAGTCAGGAAGCCTGGGCTGCCCTAACTGCTCCAGAGCATGCTAAGTAATTGACACAAGGGGAAGACTTGCTCCTGAGGAGACACCCCTCAGATCACACTGAACAAGGAACAGCTGTGGTGCCTACAGTGGTGACATGACTCTACACATCACCTGGTGCGTAAGTCTGTGCGTCATCCCTAGGATGCGCGCCCCCCCTACCTGGACTGCGCAGTCACCAAAGTTGGCACCTGCGCAGTTGTTTCTGAAGCCAACTGGCTTCAGAAAGAGTACTGTGCAGGCACCATCTCTGACACCTGCGCAGTACTTTTCTGAAGCCTTTTGGCTTCGGGGGAGACTGTGCAGGCATCAGAGTTGGTGCCTGTGCAGTACTCTTTCTGAAGCCATTCGGCTGCCGCTCCGCCTCCTGAGTGAGGCCAAATGGCTGTGCAGAGGCACGGACTTTCTCTGCTCTAAGGAAGTCTCCTCTGAAGCTGTTTGGCATGCTCAGTGTGTTTCTGTGCAGTGCATCTCAGATGGCCGTTCAGGCCAGCTCCTCAGACAAGTGGCAGCTTCTGGCTGCTGCTCCGCCTTGGAGCAGGCCTGAATGGGGGTGCTGACGCCCAGGGCCTGCCAAAGGAGAGTCAAACTCCTCCGGCACATCACCCCATACGGAGCGCATCACCCAATGCAGCCCACAGCAGCCGCACCAGTCTGGTGACGCCACTGGGTGCCTGCCTTATAAGGAGTCCCTGATGAGATGCCAGTACATTCTACAGTGAATACAAGGGGCTTCTTGGAGTGGCCTGCTGTATCCTGAGGTTTGTGGGCAGCCGTAGTTTGTTCCATATCCTGAGGTTGAGAGGCAGGGGTTGCACCTAGGATGGCCAAGAACTCAGATTTTTGGTCAGCACTGCCATTCTTATTCGGGCCTTATCATGGACCCCTATGGGTCTATTCATTACTATACCACCTCCTGAGGTGGTATAACTCTGAGGGCTGGAAGAGGGCATTTCTGCCTTGGAAACAGGCTTTGGATACAGAGTAACTGCTCTGCCCTAGGCAATGCTAAACATGCCCTCAACTTGCCTCTCCTGAGCTGCTTATGCTGCCCCAGTTAGGGCAGAGCAGGTCCACCTCTCTTAGGGCACCCTATGTTGCCTTGCTCTGCCCTAAGCCTCTTCCAGAGTAACTGGGCTGGAGCATCTTGCAGTTGCTCCAACCTAGTGTTAGATAGGGCAACCTAAGGGCTCTTATGTGGACAGATTAGTTGCTCTGGATTGTCCTGATAGTCTCTATTAAAGTTGACTGGTCAAAGTTTCGTAAACAGCAAAACCAGTATTGGACTGATCTGTTTGGGATGTATCTGTTTGGGATGTATCTTTTATCATACCAAAATGTGACCATTGTCATTCGCAAGTGCATGCTGACAAGTTGTGGATCTTCATTATAACATGCATTTAATTAGTAGAATATTCTGTTCATGTGCATGCATAGAATGTAGTATCTGACATTATGGTAATTCTTATGACCAATGGGTGTGGTTGTGGCTGTGGGTGGCGCAAGTGCTTAAGACACAGTGCCTGTTAACCAGCAGGCCAGGGTTCAAGACCTGGGTTGGCCCCACAAGACAGGGAGAGCTCCTCTCCTTAGCCCAGCTCTGTGATGCAGCTGGATCCAATCGTATTGGCTCTGCCTTTCCATTGGACTAATTCAGTGGCATGGAGAGGGGGGATTTGCTGCTTGGATAACAGCCTATCCTCCATAACAATCCAACCCAAGCTTTCATGCTTTGTATGCAGTGTATGCAGCGCCAGGCACGATACCATAGTCTTTCAAGACTGACGGAGGCTTGCTTTTATGACCAATGCACCCTATGGCCAGCAGTATGGGACTGACAGTGACAGTGTTCTATATAGTGACAAATAGGCAGGGCTAACATTTTAGAGTGAAAGTTTTGGTTCAACCAGTGGTTTCCAAACTTTTTTGATAAGTGGCTCCCTTGACCTATTGGACCATTGGCCATAAGGCTACAATCCTGTACAATGTTTTGGAACACTTTTTAAAAAAAATTCCAATACTATCAAAAGTAATAAATTGGGAGGAAAATGTTGTTCAGATATTATATTAAAAACATATTAAATTGATTTTGTATATGTATTTGTTCTTACAATGTTTGGTTCAGAAAAGAATAAATATGCAAGCTGAACTGTCACTCTGCCCTCTGTATTTTCGCACAGAAAATTTTGCAACTGTAGAACTAACTATAGTGTTAAAAGGCATGGGTATCATGTAGTGTTAGATCCTGTGAGACTATCCATCATCTGCTAGATTCTATCATCTAGGAAAACCAATTTACACACACACACACACACACACACACAATATATTTGATTATTTTAAGGGAATGGGTTGTATACATCTTAAGATATATTGTCTGTTTCCAGTTGAAACAAAAAACATTTGTTGGAAGATCACAATGGTGGGTATAATCCACATAGTTGGGATATTTTATTCAGGATTTTAAGAAATCTTATTTATTTATTTTAGTAGTAGTAGTAGTAGTAGTAGTAGTAGTAGTAGTAGTAGTAGCAGCAGCAGCAGCAGCAGCAGCAGCAGCAGCAGCAGCAGTAGTAGTAGTATTTTCAGCAATAATCTGAATATTCATCTTCTTTACTGACAGCTCGGTCTACACATGACTGCTATCAAGCTGGCCCAAGTCTAAAATAGTTAGAATATTTACTGTGCCTAAAGAAGATGCTGCAAAAAGCATGATCAGCCATGCAACGGAGCCTCCCTTAAAATCTTAGAACATTGGTGGCCTACACCGTAACAAGAAATGAGCAAGCATTTCACTAATGTATGTACTTGACTCATCAGTAACCAACTCATGGCAACAGGGTTCCACCAATCTGCAGGAAGATCTTGATGAAGATATTGGCCTTCTTCCATTTATTAGCCTTGAGCATTTTCCTTGCTGAGATGGTGCTTCTGGAAAGAGGCCATCTCCATCAAGACCAAAATCTGCCTTTTCCAAACAATGATCTTGCCAATTCTTCTACATTGATTGGAAACATAAACTCTGCTCAAATCAAACATAAATAAACTCAGGGTCTTTAAAATGTGATGCCTGATACCGATCCTGGTTATCTCTGTTCATGATCACCATTGTAACAAGACAAATTGAATAGGGTGCCATAATCAACCATCGGTCAAAGAACAAATCCAAAAAGGCAAACTGATTTGGCCACAACTGCAGTATGGACACCAGTCAGCTGCCACACAAGATTCTTGGATGACAGTGACCTCCCAACTGGAGAGTTCAACAATGGCAGCTCCCAGCACTAGTTCCTACTGGCAGCTCTAAAGAAAATGTGGCTCAGAAACATTGAGGAAGATTCAAAGAACCAGTGATTGAACATCTATGATGCTAGAAATATCCCCAACAGTTACAAAGCGTGTAAACATTTCATGACTGACATGGATTCCAGCAGAACGCAAAGCACAACCTGCAAACAGCAAGGAGAGAGGAACAAGGAAGCCAGAATATTAATGGATATTCCAGGCTCCGATACCCTTCAAAAATGTAGGCATGTCTTGCAAAATATCTTGCCAGGATCTGGTAGATGAAGCCTGCCCAACATATTCTGAGGTCTTTGAAGAAAAAGGATCCTTGTGAATCTCAACTGTTGTCCTGATGCTAGAGTTGCCAGCAGGGAACCCTCCACAGCACTGTTCCTCCTTCCATGTGAAGTCTTGAATCAAAGCAGGAGTTGTGAAGCAAGCTGGGACAGCTCCCTGAGCACTCTACGTTTATTAAAAGATCCTACTTGGAAGAAAGGGCAATCTGTCTTCTTCCCCCAATGGGCTCTTTAAAGTGCCCTGCGGAGGAAGATGAGGGAGTCAGATCACTGCCCTTTGAGAATCAGGATGCAGCCATTTCACTATGTGCAGGCTCTTTGAATAAAGCAGGCAATGCTGGGTTTGCTGGGGTAAGGTATGTGCCCTGCATTGCCTGTTTGGATTAAAGAGACAGAAGGAGTGAAGGATTGCCAATGAGTTCAACTATATGGCAGCAGAATGGGGGAAGGTGACAAGGGTCTGTTGACCACCTTTCCATTCAAGCCCCACCTTTGCCACTTGATATGAATGGGCTCATTTGCATCTGTCAGCCCTACCACTGGAACATTATTGTATGTTTTGTCATGCATCTTATCATTGCTGCTTATGTAAAACCAGCTAAATACATGCACTTTGGGGCATTTCTTAGGTCAAACCCCAGTTGTCCAAACTTAGGTCTAGTTGTCCAAACCCCAGGCTAGAGGTCAGATGTGGTCCATGGCAAATTTCAATGCAGCCCCCCCTTTCTCACTGGTGGGCAAGTCTTCCAATTCTGGCTCTAATACACTCTAATATGTAAATTTATTCATATTTGAAATGTAAATCATTTTTCTAGCCCGTGACACAGTGTAAGACAGGTGATGTGAACCTCCTGCCAAAAAGTTAGGACATCCCTGCCTTAAATCAATAATAGGTTACCTGCTCTGCATGAAGAAAGCCTAGGTTCAATATTTAGGGAAAGATCTTTCTTTAAAAGAGCTACTACCAGTGTAGATAATACTAGCTATTATTGTCAGTAGTCAATCCTGGTCAGAGGAATAATTGCCTGGGTTCCTGGGGCAGTGGCATCACAACATCATATGGTATCATTTCATGTGACATCACTGCCAGGTTCTCTCAGAGGAAGAGAGCACACTAAAGCTGCTTTGCACCATTTTTTCCTCCTGCGGAGGCTACCCTTGAAAAGAATGAAGTTGGAGTGATCCACCAGCACTTTCACATCTGGGGAGAACCCAGAAGAAACTGTCTTGTGCCACACACAGTGCAAAGAGGTCAATTTTAGATTTTCCCCAGAGGAGGGGAGCTTGCTACAGCAGTTCTTGTGGAGAATGATCTCGCACACAGGAGAAGGAATGGGGGACACAAAGCCAAAAGCATCTTTTCAAAAACTAGCATGGAGCCTGAGACCAGTTATGTGCTCTCATTGACATTTGCTCCAGTCCTAGAAGGTGCCCCGATTACGGAGCCAATTACAGACTGCCATAAATCCTGATCTGAGAATAAGATCAGAATCACAAGAATGCCTCTTACTTGATGACCATCATCAGCTGATGTACTTTCCAAAACACAAATTTTTCTGTCACCATAAATAACAATGTGGCTGAGCAACAGTAGGCTTTCTGGAACCCAGTGAAATGAGAATGAATTTTAGTTCCAACATCAATTCTCTGCATATTATTAAATCTTTCAACACTTATTTTGCGAGCTTTGGGGAAGTTGGCAAAACAGACCTGTTTTAAAATGCGGGTTCTGTTTTAACTTTGCAGATGGTGTGTGAGCAGATGCAGTGAGGGCACTCAGAGAAAAGAATGCTGTTTCCAGTCCAGTGCCTTAGAACCAGTTCATCATTCTGCTACTTAACTTGTAGCCTGATCAGGTGCTGCTTCACTTAATATAAATTGAACTACTTGCAGAGGATCAAAGATGAGATCCAAACTGGCCTGAAGGGAGACTGAGGAGCCGCCAGGATATTTGGATGACGTCTGTATGCAAAATATAAAAAGACTATTACTTTTTTCCTCCTCCCCCTGTGTGACCATATGTCGACCACAATTGGTGTACATATGGACAGAGGACACTCTCAACTGTAATCTATATCACAGAGAACAAAAATAAAACAGGAGCGAAAAGCTGAAATTATAAATACTGTTTTGAGAGGGCAAATTAAAAATGTTTGTTGTAGCAAAAATATTGGTGCATTAATTAATAGCTTTACAGCACATTCTGGCATGGAGTGATAAAAAGTGGATTTGCAGCCTTTTCTTTAATTCCTCTTCAAAGCTTAGACCAAATGGTTAGACAAGTTGGAACCTTTTTTTTAAATGGCTCCTTTGCTCAATACCTGACAACAAACGTTATTCAACATATTTTTTTCCCTATTTCTCTTTCCTTACACTGATGATTATTTTACAAATAAACATGCAGGTAATATTTGTGACTGAATTTGGCACTGCTGGCGTAGTGCTTTGTGGATCGACCACAGTCCAATCGTAATGCCCTGTTAGGCCAGCACAAATCCCATGCTGGCCTGAGGTGTCAGAAAAGTGCTATGTAGCAATTCTGCGCCACTTCAGGGAGGGGTTAGGGCCAGTGCACAGGCATGTGCTGGCCTCCCCACACCATCATGGGAACTGTAAGATGGGTGAACTGAACTGGCCCAAATAGATTAGGATTGCCCCCCCCCCCCCAGGGACTCATCTAGGTTCAGTCATGTATCACAGTCAAAGGCAAGAATCCACAGGAGATGAGAAAAAAGACTGACTAAATTGTCTCATCTCTCCCCTTGCACATAGTTTCTGAGATGTGCGAAACATCTCGGAAACTACAGTTTCTGCTTTACTAAATGCTTACACCTCTAACAGCCCAATCCAGAGCAACTAATCTGTCCACATAAGAACCCTTAGGTTGCCCTATCTAACACTAGGTTGGAGCAACTGCAAGATGCTCCAGCCCAGTTACTCTAGAAGAGGCTTAGGGCAGAGCAAGGCAACATAGGGTGCCCTAAGAGAGGTGGACCTGCTCTGCCCTAACTGGGGCAGCATAAGCAGCTCAGGAGAGGCAAGTTGAGGGCATGTTTAGCATTGCCTAGGGCAGAGCAGTTACTCTGTATCCAAAGCCTGTTTCCAAGGCAGAAATGCCCTCTTCCAGCCCTCAGAGTTATACCACCTCAGGAGGTGGTATAGTAATGAATAGACCCATAGGGGTCCATGATAAGGCCCGAGTAAGAATGGCAGTGTTGACCAAAAATCTGAGTTCTTGGCCAGCCTAGCTGCAACCCCTTCCTCTCAACCTCAGGATATGGAACAAACTACGGCTGCCCACAAACCTCAGGATACAGCAGGCCACTCCAAGAAGCCCCTTGTATTCACTGTAGAATGTACTGGCATCTCATCAGGGACTCCTTATAAGGCAGGCACCCAGTGGCGTCACCAGACTGGTGCGGCTGGTGTGGGCTGCATTGGGTGATGCGCTCCGTATGGGGTGATGTGCCGGAGGAGTTTGACTGTCCTTTGGCAGGCCCCGGGCATCAGCACCCCCATTCAGGCCTGCTCCAAGGCGGAGCAGCAGCCAGAAGCTGCCACTTGTCTGAGGAGCTGGCCTGAACGGCCATCTGAGGTGCACTGCGCAGAAACACACTGAGCATGCTGAACAGCTTCAGAGGAGACTTCCTTAGAGCAGAGAAGGTCCGCGCCTCTGCACAGCCATTCGGCCTCACTCAGGAGGCGGAGCGGCAGCCGAATGGCTTCAGAAAAGTACTGCGCAGGTGTCAGAGATGGTGCATGCGCAGTACTCTTTCTGAAGCCAGTTGGCTTCAGAAACAACTGCGCAGGCGCCAATTTTGGTGACTGCGCAGTCCAGGTAGGGGGGGCACGCATCCCAGGGATGACGCACAGACTTCCGCACCAGGTGATGTGCAGAGTCATGTCACTACTGTAGGCACCACAGCTGTTCCTTGTTCAGTGTGATCTGAGGAGTGTCTCCTCAGGAGCAAGTCTTCCCCTTGTGTCAATTCCTTAGCATGCTCTGGAGCAGTTAGGGCAGCCCAGGCTTCCTGACTCTCTGGATTCAGCATAACTTTCTGCTCTGGATACAGAATAGTTAGGAGAGTGCAGTTAGGTCAGAGCAGGCTGAATTTGCTCTGGATTGCAGCCTAAGTGGTGTAGTTTAGGGGTAGCTGATGTGGGTCTTTCGCTCTGGGTGCCACACCTGGATGGCTGTCAGAAGATGCTCTACAGATGATCATGGAGGCCACATGCAGTCTACTTGAGCTTGAAGGTCTTAGAAGGTCTGATGGATGATTTTGAAAAGCACTTTCAGTTTTAGCAAGAACTAGAGGTGTCTTTCTAAGGCCTCAAGTCGGCTTCCTAATGCTGGGTGAGGCCTACCTGAACCCCAGATTACCTCTCAGACATCCCCTTCTGAATGTGCTGTTCCACAATCCCTGCCATTCGTGGTTGAAGGTGGTTCCAAGGGTTTGAACTCAGGTGATTCTGGTCCTAATCTGGCACAATAACCACTATTCCAGACTAGATCTTTAAATCAAAATTATTATGCCATGTTACTTTTATAGAAGTATGAAACTCTCTAAGGATAAAAATAGTACCTGACTTTAATGGTCTCGTCATTCACCACAAGACTGAAAATATCCTCTGTATTGATACTGTAAAACAACAACAAATTAGGAAAAAATGAAAGGATTTTATGCCAGGTAGCCACTCCCTGATATTAAGGATAGCAGATAAACCTGTGGCTATTTATGGTAGTAGATATTAAATTTGCTGTTAATAGATATAGTGGTACATTGGTATACGAGCATAATTCATTACAGAAGCATGCTTGTAATCAAAAAGGCTTGTATATCAAAGCAATTTCACATAAGAAATAATGGAAACTCAGAAAATTTTTTCCACAACCCAAAAATATTCATATAAAATTGATTATGATACTGTAAACAAAATAATAGAGAAAATACAATATATAAAGAAAATTAAAACAAATTAACCTGCAAATAGTCTCTCAGGCTGCAATCTGCCCCCTTACACAAGAGTGAGCCCCACTGTTTATAATAGAGCTTACTTTAGAGTAGACTTGCATACTTAAGAATCAGCAGGGAAGGAGAGAAAGGAGAGAATGAGGAAGTGCTGGTGGAGTGCCAAAACTGTAACCCCGAGCGGGACTATTTTTTTTGTTTCTATTGTAAGACAATTTTAAAAAAATATTTACTTGTCTTGCAAAATGCTCTCAATCCATTTTACTATCATTCCACGGTTTTACTGTTCTAACTTTTCACAGTAACTTTGCTGCCATAGAAGAAACCAGATTTCTTGCACAGATAAATTGATCTCCTCATAGATGAATCATTAAAGCATGAAAAAATTTCTTTAGACATATTGCTCTAAATGGAAAGCCAGGCATCAAAAGATGATAGTGTTCTATAGTGGGCTGAGTTCTACGAGAACACAATAGAACCCATAGGTCATATTTTATGAGAGCCGTGATGTGTCAGCTGGTAGCTTGAAGGATGTGGATGAAAACAAGCAATTTAAGGATAATTAAAATAGAACAATCATTGCGGTGGCATTTAGGTATTAGGAAAAAATAATATGAGCTTCTGAGAAGCAGGGTTCCCATTTGACCGGAATCCCCTGGAGGCCTCCTGAAAACAAGCTCCGCCTCCGGGAGACTCCTGCCCCCCTCCGGAAGCGGAAAAACGCTGGCCGCCACCGGCAAAAGAGGCTTGGTGGCAGCCGCCACTTTGAATCTGGCGCGCTGCACAGCAGGTGTGCTAATTGTGAGGGGTGGCTCCTCTCCCTCCCTGCCTTGCTGTTTCTGAGTGGCTGGGAGGCCAGAGAAGGCGGGGAGGGGGAGGAGCCGCCCCCTCAGTAAAGCGCGGGAGCCATTGCAAGCGGCTGCCTGCCTGCTCGCTCTGCCCAGCCCTGCTCCTCTAGGGCTCCCCGCTGGGCTCAGCATCGTCCCTGGCCAGGAGGGAGAAGAGAGGCTGCCAGGGTCGGGGCTGCAGGAGCCTCCAAACGCTCCCAGTTGCTGCCAGAGGGAGCCAGGTCTGAGGGGGATCTTCAGGATTGCAGCCTTAGAAAACACTCCTGACCATGTCTACTCAAAAGTAAGCCCCTCTGCAGTTAATGGGTCTTACTCCCAGAGAGGGATCTTCATACTGGCAGCCTTAGAAAACACTCCTGACCATGTCTACTCAAAAGTAAGCCCCTCTGCAGTTAATGGGTCTTACTCCCAGAGAAGGATCTTCATACTGGCAGCCTTAGAAAACACTCCTGACCATGTCTACTCAAAAGTAAGCCCCTCTGCAGTTAATGGGTCTTACTCCCAGAGAGGGATCTTCATACTGGCAGCCTTAGAAAACAATCCTGACCATTCCTACTCAAAAGTAATCCCCCACCAGCCTCCCCTGCTGCCTGTAGCACCCACTATCCTGTAGCCACCCCCACAAACTCCCCTGGCCCTGCCTGTGCCCACTACCACAAAGAAAACCCCCACCAGCCCTGCATTCACCCCCTCCCCCCACAAACCTCCCACTTACCTACATTCCCCACCCCAGAGAAACCCTCCACCAGCCACCCCTGAATGCACCCACTGCTCCTCCCCCCTCCCGGGTGTGTGTGTCTGTTACCTTAAAAAGGAAATATAGTGTTGAAATTAAGTACAAGAAAGCAATACAAGTATTTTAAGCTTATTTTAACATGTCCTACATTTCGTCCTACATTTTTGGACAATTTTTTTAATTACAGGAATTTTCTCAGGAATTTTGGCTTGGACTGGGAGGAAATTTGGCCTTAAATCAGGAATTTTGGGGTTGCTGTGCAGGAATTTCCAGTTTGGCGTCTGGTAACCCTGCTGAGAAGGAGAAGTTTTTATTTTAAGGGACAGTGTTTGTCCAGATTGATGTTTCTGATCTCGTAAGTACAGAAGCAGGCCAATTGAGAGACCACCTGAGATAGTCCAACCTTGTTCCAGTGGCAGTTTCTCCAAATTCCAAAGTGTAGTACTCAGGGGTGTCACCAGGGTGCTGTGGCTCTCATAAAATATGCAGGCCACACTAGGTGACATGCGCTAGGGGGTGACATGCTGGAGAGGTTTGACACTCCTCCAGTGTCCATAGCGCTTCCAGACCAGCACACATACTCAGAACTCTAGGCATGCCCACTGGGCCCAGACTGCTCCACACTGCTCCTCCTCAGAGTTGTGCAGACTGAGTGTGCTGCTTTCCAGCACATATGCACTGCGGTAGGAGTGTCCTGAGCCCAGTGTGCTTGCCCAGAATTCTGGGCATGCACACTGGTTGGAAAGTGCTCAGATTCATCCACACCAAGGAGGAGCAGCCTAGTCCTCTTTACAGTGGAGGAATCTGAGTGCTCTGAGCTGTGCATGTTTAAACCATGGCACATGTACAGTCTCCTCCGAAGTTGGCCACCCTGAGTGACTCAGGGTGACTAGCTTCAGAGGTGCATATGCACTAAAGTTCACACATTAGCAGTGCAGGGGGTGATACATTAGGGTCCTGCACCAGGTGACACAGACCGTGGCAATGCCTCTGGTGGTACTTTCAGTTTGAATTAAAAGAACAGTGCAAACAAAGGAGATCCTTCATGTGGGTAGTTCCTTTAAATCAAACCAGAAGTCCTGTACTTCTGCAGTAACAGAACTGTATGAAGACCATGACAAGTGGCTGCATATTCTTTTTGTAAAAATAAGGGTAGAGAAGAACCCAAGGAAGCATTTCATGTCCAGCTGGAATTTAATTCCAGATTGATCTGCAATATTCATTGACTTGGGTTTTACAGGCAGTGCTTGCTTATATAGTACAGCAAGTCATAGTGTAGCTGGAGGGGATGGAGAGCACTAGGTTTTGCTGGTGTCTCATCATGTTGTGCAAGTCCTTGCCTACGGAGTCATTTTGGGCTACTAGAGCAAAACTAAAGTGAATGTCTCTGTCTAGTGGCCTGGAATGGCTCCAAAAGGAAGGAGAATGGACTGTTTGTAAAACATGGTTAGGTGACAGCAAGACATAGTGCACTGCACCCCTTTAGCTATGCTATTGCAGTAAAAGACTTGCTTATACAGCTTTGAGAAATCTATCAGTGTCACTTGAGTTCTGAGCTGACTTCCAAAACATGGAGAAATTATATTTGAGAAACTATCCGAGAGTCTGAATTTTATGGTCTACACAGGAACCAGAGACGGCTGAAAATTTTCCTTTTATTACAATAACATGAGATCTTCTCTAAATTATTTTCAGACAATGCCTGGCCTTTGCAAAATTCCAAATCCCCATGGAAGTTTTCTTCAAAAACAAAGGATGGGAGATTGCTAGAAATCATTTTGTGAAGCAGATAGACTTATTTGATGGTTTCAACAGACTGTGTTGAGATACGTGGTTGGGCTGACATAAGGAGAAGAAATTATTAGAATTTCATTTCAAAAATGAACATAAGGGAATACGTGTAATGCACGTCTGCTATTCTGGCTATGTGTTGTATGGAACAGAAGCCTAACAGCAATCGGAATGTTGAGCAGTGCAATGTGTACATGATTAGGAAGAAAAAGTTCCAGTGCTAAGCGCCCCTGTCCCCCAACAAACACATCTATACCATGTCATCAAAGGTTAGCATCTAATAAAGTATTCTTCCATGCTTTGCTTTTTGAACCCATAACATCTTTGGAAAGTCAAATGTTTGAGTTGGGCTTGCAGCAGGCAAGTTATATTTCAGTTGAATTCTACAAACATAAAACTTTTTCATTTGGCAGTGAATCAAAAATCTCAGCGTATCGCCAGTATGCTTCTTTGGTTTGTGCATGAGACAAGTTCTCCAAATAGATGTGTTTTAAGAAGCTGAATTTTTAGCAATGGTATCCTTCTTGAGCAATGTTCAGTGGATCATGGATATTAAATCAATGATATATTTGTGATAAACCTTTGATTCCTGTCATTGGAAAATAGTTTTTGTGTTCATTTCTTTCAGTTAAAGCAATTTATTTATCGGCACTACTATCTTGATTCATTGACGTATCATTCAAATGGGTGATACTGTTGTCAGAATACATAGAATTGTGTGCTCCATCATGTAATAATTCCTTGCAAATAGAACTAGCATTCAAAGAAGGGTTTTTCACTGTCCTTCTCTAATATTCATTCATTCATTTCAACATCCTGGGAGTTTACTGAATTTTTAGTTAGGAATTCTCATTTCTATAATCAGAAGTGGTACCTTCCAGATAGAACTGTATTTTTTCCCATTAATAGTATGTGGATTGTAAAATATATTGTACATCAACATTTGCACAAGAAAATGTATTTGTGTGTGTGTTGGGGTGGCTATCTGTGGGCCTGCTTGTGAATGAGTATTTAGCAGCTGTCATAGCAGCTTTAAGACTGGTCACAGAACAGCAACTTTTGCAGTAATCTTAATTCTTAAGTAAATCTTAATTCTTAGTATTTCACAAAAATGTTTTAATTCATTCATAATCTCTGTTCATTTTTGACTGCTCAACATACAGGAGGCAAAACAGACCGTTATCTCTATTCTTTCTGTGACAATCAATTTCAAGATCTAGCATGTTGTATTTGCAACCTCGGGTTTTTTTTTCCTCACACAAAAATGAAGTTTTGTCATAGCTAATAATTGATCTGACAAAAGAGTTCACAGTGACTTGAAGGGTGCCTTTGGTTACCAAGACAGATTTTTACAATAATGAGCCTTTTTCCTGTGGGGGGCTGTGAACAGCTAATTAGCATCTATGACCCAATATTCTCAGCAAATAAGAGTAATAGCAGTAATTTCTAGCTTTATGTAGGGTGGAAGTCTAATATTACCAGCACTTCTGTTGCATTTGTAATTAACTGCAAGCAGTTATTATAGTCAAGGAGTATATCCTAATGCTCCTAGGTAATAAAAAAAATTAGAATGATGTTTGTAAAACTCATATGTCCCATGCTGGGTGCACTAATTTCTTTCACAGTGCTGTGATTATACACATAACTATTTTTTTAATCCTCTCTTATGTCTTTGCACATTGTTATCATTCTTAATGTTTATGAGTTACTATATTGTCCTCATCTTAATTCCCTGTAGTTCCCACCCCTGATGGTTTTTAATTAATATTTTGATTTCCAGGATATCATGGAATATAAATGCTGGACATCTGGCCAAAGCATGGAAGTGTAAGAGGCATTGATAGAATTTGTTTTCACCTCGTTTAATTAAATGTTTTACTTTTGGTCGAACAGCATAGTGAACTTTCAACCACGAGTCAAGACGAAATTGGCACATGTATGACAGATGCGATTATGGAGTGATGATGGGTTCCTTAATGATGAACCTTCTGCCATTGCAACACAAAACTGTATTCCGAGCTGATAATTTCTGGCACTGTTTTAGAAGGAGTAGGATGAAGGACTCAAGAAAAATACAAAATTATCTTTTTGAAATGAGAAACTCTTCTGTCTGGAGGGCGGGGTGGTTGCGTGGGTCAGAATGAAAAGTCTTCAAAACTACCCCCTTGCCTGATGCTTATTATATGCTCAGAGGAGGAAGTAGGATCATGACCATCAGTCCCACTAACCACAAATGCCATACTTTGAGGAATGGAAAAGTGGCAAACAAATAAACCCTTAGTATACCAGGATAGTTTTTTACACCTAAGACCGCATGGGTCAAGTTTGACCCGTACGATCCTGTACTATAGTTCGGTACATATAAAATGTACATATAATGTACATATAGTGAATAAATGTGTCAAGTTTTAATATAATTATTTTTATTGTGAAATAATGATTTTTAGTACAATTTTAGCTAGCAAAATATTGAATAACCATGAAATACAAAGAGATATACAAATACATATTTTGAGCACCAACTGAGAACAGTATTTTGTCATATTATTTAGCCCATAAATTCACATATAACTATAACTATGAAGAGATAACTCTAAAATGATAACTACATAACCACAACACAGATATAACACAGTTAACTATAATAACGATAAAGAAATTGTCAATTGAGAAAAACAGTGATACAACCTGTATACTCATGTGGCACACTCTCTACATTACATTGTAACAAAGTATTGCAAAATGTTTCACTTTCCACAAACATAAGCTGAAACATAAGATGATTTATGATTTATGAGTTACAGTTGAAATATTGAGGTGGACATGGCTGGGACTGCAGCCTAACAGTTGTCAATGCAGAACAGCAATAGTTCTGCAATCCTAAAGTCCAGCTCAAATCAACAGCCAAATCAGAAATGCTAAGCATGTCTACTCCCACAACACTGTGTCTAGGATGGGTACAAATCAGCCAGCCATCAAACACAAGAGCCAGAAATATTCCTATGCATGCCATAAGTACAGTGCACATGGCAGATGCTTTGTCTAGAAAGCTGAAAGCAGCAGTCACATCCCACAGCATGTTTACTCCCACAACACTGTGCAACACTCCCACAAACACCACAAACAGCACAAGAACAATCCTAAGCATGCCTACTCAGGAGTAAGTAACAAAGTTACATATATAAAACAAACTGATATATAAAACAAACTGATATATAATACAAACTTATATATATATATATATATATATATATATATATATATATATATATATATATATATATATATATATATAGTTTTCCCATCCTCCATGGGTGGTATATGTATGTTATCCTCAATCTCGGGTCCTCTACCAGAGGTCTGGGAGTTTGAGGGTTCTGCGGAGTATCTTAGCTGTTCCTAGAATTGAGCTTTTCTGGATCGAGTGTTCTGATGTACTTCCTGGAATCTGTTGGAGGCATTCTTCCAGCTTGGGTGTCACAGCCCCTAGTGCTCCAATCACTATAGGGATCACATTCACCTCCACTTGCCACAACCTTTCTAATTCCTCCTTCAAACCCTGATACTTTTCCACCTTTTCATGCTCTTTTTTCCTGATGTTGCTGTCGTTTGGTGTTGCTACATCTATCACCAGGGCTGCCTTCTGGGTCTTCTCTACCACCACAATGTCTGGCTGGTTAGCCAGTACCTTCTTGTCTGTCTGGATATGGAAGTCCCACAGGACTTGTCCCCTGTCATTCTCCACAACCTTCAGAGGGGTCTCCCTTCTGGTCTTGGGAGGGGTTAGTCCATAGGCTGAGCAGATGTTCCGATACACGATGCCGGCTACTTGGTTGTGACGTTCAATGTATGCTGTTCCTGCCTGCATCTTACATCCTGCCACGATGGTTGGATTGTTTCTGACATTTCTTTGCACAGCCTGCACTTTGGGTCTTCTCTTGTATGGTAAATCCCCGCTCCTATGGATCAGGTAATTAGTGCCTGTTCTTGTGCTGCCATGATGAGGGCTTCAGAGCCAGCTTTTTCCAGCCACTGATAAGATTTCCCAATATCAGCGACTCCAGTTATCTGGCGATGGTACATCCCGTGCAGGGTCTTATCTTGCCAGGACACTTCCTCAGTTTGATCTTCCTTCGGTATTTGCTGTTGCTGTTGTTGCTGGAGACATTCTCTCATCAGCTCATCTTTGGGAGCCATCTCACTGATGTATTCCTGGATATTCTGGGTTTCATCCAGGATAGTAGTTTTGACGCTCATCAGACCCCGGCTGCCCACATTCCGACGTGTATAGTCTCTGGATGTTAGACTTGGGGTGGAAACCCCCATGCATTGTGAGGAGCTTTCAGGTCTTCACACCGGCTGCCTCCATTTCTTTCTATGGCCAGCTTACTATGCCAGCAAGGTATCTGATGACTGGCAGTGCTTATGTATTGATGGCATGTATCTTATTTTTCCCATTGAGCTGGCTTTTCAGGATCTGTCGTATTCTTTGATGGTGCTTGGATATTGCTGTCTTCCTTGCCTCCTCTTCATGATTTCCATGGGATTGTGGGATACCTAGGTACTTATAGTTGGTCTCTACATCTGTTATGCACCCTGTTCGTAGTTCTACCCACTGGTCTTAACCACTTTTCCTCTCTTTACAATCATTCGGCTGCACTTATCCAGGCCGAATGACATCCCAATATCCTCACTGTAGATCCTTGTCAGGTGTATCAATGAGTGGATGTCTCGTTCATTCTTTGCATACAGCTTGATGTCATCCATATAGAGGAGGTGGCTGATGGTAGTTCCACTCTTGAACTTGTACCCATATCCAGTCTTTGCAATTATTTGGCTTAGGGGATTCAGGCTTATGCAGAACAGCAGGGGAGACAGTGCATCTCCTTGATATATTCCACACTTGATAGATACTTGTGCTACTTCTTTTGAGTTGATTTCCACTGTTGTTTTCCATTGCCCCATGGAGTTCTTAAGGAAGGTCATTAAGGTCTTATTTACTTTATATAATGCCAGGCATTCACAGATCCATGTATGTGGCATTGAGTCATAGGCTTTCCTGTAGTCAATCCAAGCTGTGCACAGTTTAGTCTGTCTGGTTCTTGAGTCTTGGGCTACAGTACTATCTATGAGCAGTTGATGTTTTGAGCCCCTGGTATCCTTCCCAATGCCCTTTTGAGCTGTGCTCATGTATTGGGTCATCTGCTTTTGCAATTTAGGCTGCAATCCAGAGCAACTTTTGGTTGCTCTGCCCTAACTGCTCTGCCCTAACTATGCTATATCCTAAACACAAAGTTATGTGTGAGGCAGAAAACTTAGGTCTGCCCATAACTTAGGTCTGCCCGTAACTGCTCCGGTGCAGTGATCCACATAAGTTACTCCATCGGGCATGCTCAGAAGGCAGCCTGTAAGTGCTACATGGCCTGCAGTTACACACGAGTTGACCTGCTTCCACATCACTCAGAATCACTAGCAGCTGTCCAAAGTGCTGCTCTCCTGATCACATGGGGAACCAGCTGGCAAGATGGGGGAGAGTAGCTGTCAAGCTGTCAGAGTGCCTCCCCAGCATGGTGGACAGGACAGGGCTGTCAGGGGTAGAAATGGGAAACAAGCTGCCCCCCGGCACCCCCAAACGGGCAAGGTGCCCCAGGAAAAGCCCATGCATCAGCAGGGGCAAGATGCACAGAGGGATACATGTGTATGTGTATTGTCAATAAAAACAACATCAACAGATAAACATGAGTGTCCTGTGGTCTTTGGCAACAGTCTGGAGGAAACATCAGCATTAAAGGTATAGCATGCCAGATGCAGGGTCCACACTCAGGTGGGCTGGGAGGAGAGGGAAGACCCCATCCAGAAGGCAGAAGGCCCAGGAAAGAGACCCCCTTGCTGGCTCAGGCAGGGGAGGGGCAAAGGTCCCCCAAGCAGCTGGCAGAGCAGGGGGCAAGGGGAGGTAAGGGGGCTGCCAGGGGCATCTGTGGGGAGGGAATCCTGGAAGAGGGAACAGGAGCCCACCTGGGTCTGCCAGGGAGCAAAAGCACATCCTGGGGCACAGGGGACCTGGGGCTCCCACATCAGGGCAAGGGTGTCTGATCACTTGTGGGGCCACTGCCCACCCAAAACCTCTCACTTCACAAGACTAAGGGGTGACATCAGGCCCCAGGAACCCTCTCTCAGCCCACCCTAGTGACTCGCAGATGGCCTCCCCCTCCCATGGCAATGATGCTCCCAGGAAGATGCAGACACAAAAGTGGGGTCAGTTCACGTGTGTACTTGTTCATAGGTTTGCAGTTGCTCCTGCTCATTCAGAGGGTCACAAGGTAGGGGGGCTTCCAGATACAGAACAGTCTCCAGTGAGGATGCAGTGGGACCCCAGAATCAACCACATTCAGATTGAGCACATGGAAGGGATGACACAGTCCCTGCACCTTTAAGCACTGCTTGGACCTGTAAGTACCTTCAGACTGTAGGCAGTTTGAACACAGCACTGGCATCTGCCTGAATTCCCTCATCTCTGCGATCCTCACAGGTGGTCTCACTACTTCCATGTGGCCTCTTGTTGTGGACTATCCAATGGTAAGGAAGCTACAGGGAGCCCCCTCTCCAGAAACAGAGGACCAGGTCTGGATGCCATTGGGGGTCTACACTGAGGATGGGCACCCCTGTCTCCCCCCCCCAACTAGGTAGGCACTGCCCCACTCACCCATCCTCAGGTCATCCCTGGAGCTCTAACTAGCTTTCCCCAGCCACTGATGACAGCAATCATATGCATGTGTTCATTGTGAAGTCCTTAAAATAACTACTACTACACATGTTCACATCATTAATGTTAACAACGTACATTGACGCATTGAATTGTAAATTCGTCATCAGGCAAGGACTTCACCTGTGATGTATCATACCATCGACTATGTAGTTGTTAATTTGTCATCATTAATAACATCAGCTGTGGAGGGGGGAAGTGATTCTATGGCTTCAATCCTAAAGACACTTTCTTGGGAGTAAGACCCATTGAACATAGTGGGCTTACCCTTGAGGAGACATGGTTAGGATTGCACCCTATGGCTCAAACTTTATTAGGTATGAATGGTGCTTGTTTAACTCATGTGATTGGGACAGTGGGGTTTGTGTACTAGGTAAGTGCTTGTGCAAACATGTCTGAAGGGAGATTATTCCCAGGGCTCCTTGCAGGGATCCAGTGGCTTGCACTCCTGAATACACTTTCCTGGGAGTAAACACAATGGGACACATTGAACACAATGGGACTTACATCTGAGTAGGCATATTTAGGATTGCACTGTGTCTCCTTCCCAGTGGAATGGCAGCCTGCTGCCTGCTAGCCTCCTTGCTGGTGAGACACCATCCTGCAAAGACAGAAGCATCACAGGCAAAGCTTTCATTGGTATTGGCTGAGCATGGAATCAGATCAGCTGCCAAACTATGCCCCTTGGCTTGCTGGCAGAGATGAGTGGAATCAGCACCTGCTGGCTGTGTGATCTGGCAGTCAGTCAGAGGGGTGCAAGGACAGAGACCACACACAATTTTGAGGGGTAAGTGCCCTTGGTTCCTGGTGGGTCTGTGTGTGCACCCCTTCCCCCTTTCACTCTACAGCCCCCCCCCTTACCTTGGGGGACCAGTTGGGTTGGAAGGCAAACCTACAGAGGACCGCCCAGCATTTCCCAACAAGTGGGCAAGCCCATTTCCTGGTGAAGCAAGCCCCCCCCCTTACACAGGTGTAAGCCCCACTGAGTATACTGGGGCTTACTTTAGAGTAGACATGCAAGGCTGGAGGAAGATGAAGGAAATTTAAACAAAAGAGGTGCTTCCAACACCCCCCACGCAGCCCTCCTTACTGGTTGGAGTAACTCTGGGGAAGAGAGAAACAACAACTTGCAGAGACATAAACATGGTATTGGTAACATTTCATCATTGCAAGATTTCCTTTATAGGTGTTTTTGGGTTTTTGAATGCAAACTTTGCTCAACACCCCCACTTATCTGATTGGGGTACCTGTGGAGAGGGAGAGAGAGAGAGAGCAACAAACACAAAAAAATTGCAAAGTCTACACTCTAATCATATATCACAGATATCATATTGTTTCATATCACATCTATATCATATAAATATATCATCATATATGGACCTTATGTGTTCATGTGTTTGTGGGGAGAATGCTCCCCAAGAGCAAAGTGCCCATTGAGAGAGCAGAGTGACATGGTCCATGGCCAAGCACTCTGCTTCTCTGAAAGGGAATTGTGGGTCCAGGGGTTGGCCTTTTTATGAGAGGGTAACTGTGAGGGGATTGGTCGGCCACTGGGGTGACCCAGGTACTCTGTATCCTCAAGTAGGAAAGTACTGCCCATAAGGTTTGGTGCGGAAATTTTTCCAAGTCCCCACTTTCCCCAGCCCCTACTTCTCCTTAACATGGAGACCTATGGGTCTCCTCGTTACTAAACTACCTCTTGAGGTAGTATAACTCAGGAGGCATTTACGTGTGACCATAAGCCTCTGAAAATGTTCAGGATACAGCACAGTTATGTGCAAGGGGGAGGAACCTAAGACACGCCCCTGAAATGCCCCTGAAAAGCCCCCTGAAAAAATAAAAAAAAATCCCTCCGTCGACGGAGTTCCATTTTTCAGGTCTTTCTGAATCAGTACAGTACTAATACAGAAATAATAACCTGGCAGGACAGATTTCCCTCAACAAACAAAGGATATGTAGATGTTGGTTTCCCAAGGATATGTAGATGCAGATGTTGTAAATGTTGGTAGATGAAGGTTTCCAATAGATATGCAATAGATATAGGTTTCCAATCTGCAAAGATATGCAGATGGTCTCAGCAAGGAATGTTTCCCTTATGTTTACCATAAGAAATGAAGATATGTTGTGGCTAGTCATGACATAGAGCAGGCCTCCATCAGTCTTGAAAGACTATGGTATCGTGCTCTGCACTGCATTCGCTGCATGCGAAGCACGAATAACCAGTGAAAAATAACCAGTGAAAAGCAACATGGGTCAAATTTGACCCGTTGGTATCTTATGTATAAATTGTAATTTACAGAAAAACTATAAATTCAAAAGTTTCATGCTTTTGGATTTGTAACTGTTTAATTAGCAGGAAAAAAGTTAGAAAGTCTTGTAAAGTAATAATAATAAATTCCATTAAAAACACAACACAAACTTCCTGGTGGGTAAAAATTTACCTGGTTAGTATGCTAAGGGTAAATGGATGTTTCTTCTTGAAGATTCTGGTAACACATTTGACTAATAAATGTTATCAGGATGAGGTGGGCACATACAATGTACCCACAAAATATCTACCCAATGCACCCTAATATACCTTAATATGTGAGCCACATGTGGCTTTTTGACATATCTCTCTACTTTTGTTACAATCCTAAAGACACTTTCCTGGGAGTAAGACCCATTGAAAACAATGGGGCTTACATTTGAGTAGACAAGGTTAGGATTGTGCTCATAAATTCCTTAACCTGTGAGTGAGGTGTCCATAGCTTCTGGCCAAAATTCTGTGTTATTCTAGCAAGCTGAGGAAACTGTCAACATTCCATCTATCAACTGGGCCCAACTGGGGCTGGGGTTTGGATCTGGAACAAGTTGTGGATCCAGGTCTGCCACCAGGAACAACCGCTGCCCTTTCCCCTATGTTCTGGCTGCTCTCACCTTCCTCTGATTCCTTCTCTACAGTGTCATGAAGCCAGTACCTACCTCCTAGAATCACCTCCTTTTAACAAGTCATTTACTTGGACCACTTTGAATGCAGCTTCTGGATCACCGACCATGAAAGAGAAAAAAGTAAACAAATGCACAGAGTAACACAGAGTGTGGGCTCAAAATTCTTCCAATCTCCATAAATGTATTTATTGGTAGGTACATGAAGTCCATCTTCCCTTCACAATGCAGAGCTTCTGGCCCTTTAGAAGAATGGTTTCTGGTGTTAGCTGGGAGATGTTGTCATCCCCCTTTCCCCAGACAGATCATTTCCATTTGCTAGGCCCCCGATTTCCAACATTACCAAAACTATTTGTGTAGTATTACCATACAGCTGCTATTTCACAGTTTAAAACTTGGGTTTAGAAACAGATCGACAATTCATTGTGTGAGAATCTCCCAGTAATCAAATTGCAGGAAGACGGTTCTAAGAGCTGTTGCTCATCTTGAACTGATGAGGAAGAGGCAAATGTGGAAATTATGAGTAATGCAACTCCACGCTTTTAAATACCAAGACTCTCCACAATTGAGATGTATGAGTTCAGAATCTACTAAGTAGTAAATACAATAGGTTTCAATAAGACATTTTATCAAGTGCTCTGCTTGCTTTTCGCTCATTTTTGCTTTTATGGGCTGCATTAGCATCTAATCATCAGACAAGTTGGAAAATTTTATTGTGACATATAATCATTTTTAGCTTAATGTCTTTCTTCTCTGATGTGCCCTTGCTCTGGATCTGCTCACAACATACACACTTCCCAAGCTGTTTGTCCCCCATTTATTTTTAACCGAATTCTATTATGCAGGCAGCTCACTAACAACTTATTTACGGCAACACAATGCAGGTACTGGCATAAAGCACCTACAATGTTAATGTATTGAATTCATACATCTTATAGACTTCTGACTGTCTTCTGATTTACAAATCTCTTTAAGTAATTCAGGCACTCCCAGAGTTTAGTGCAGCTTTTAATACCATTGCAGCTGAACACAAATGCATCATTCATTTGAAAACTAATTTTATTTTCTTAATGCACACACCCATGATGGTAAACAATGCTAAAGTGCAGTGCTTCTCAAACTGTGGGTCAGGGCCCCATCAAGTTGATAGTGGAAAAATTTGAAGTAGATCCCCATTAGTTTCAGTGTTTTTTAAATATAAAACTTGATGCTATCTAGTTATATGACTGCATTTGAGAAAATATTACAGATCAATATTTTAATAGGCTACTATGCATATATAGATCAATACTGGGAGGGTTAGGTTATTTTATTTCAATTAATTTTATACTTACTGTGAACTTTTAATTTACTAAGGGTGCAATCCTAACCTATGCTGGCACAATTCATTGATCTTCCCATTCCTGAGGTGATGTAGGGAGGCAAGTGCTTGTCTGTGCACTGGCCTAACCCTCCCCCAGGAGTGGCGCAGAAGTGTCTTATAGCACTTTTGTGGCACTCCCAGGCAAGCATGGGAGTTGTGCTGGAGCTTATGCTGGTCTAACAGGGATTAGGATTGCAACCATAGTAGAGCAAATTACAGAAACAGTTACTTCATATCAGACTCATTTCCATGGCATTCCCATTCTCTGGGTGTTAGGATTGCAACCTTAATTAATTGAGGCTGCAATCCTATCCACATTTTCCTAAGAGTAAGCTCCATTGAGTATAATGAGACTTACTTCTGAGTAGACATGCATTGGATTGTACTCTGAATGACTTGATCTTGTCATGTGTAGGTGATAACCATTTTCTTGCTTGATGATGTCAGTTCTGGCCACTTCTGGCCATACCTTAATGGCCTTACTTCTGGCAATCTTGATAGTGTCATTGTAGAAAGAGGTTTCTACTGCTAAAACTTCTAAGAGCCACTGCTCCAGTAGAATTGTGAGTTCTTTTGAAAGTGTAACAATTATGTTTTTGGGGGGATTTGGGGGAGAAATCACATTACTGTGCAAGTGTTAGTTTACGTAACTATGGTAAATGGCTCGAATGTCTATTTTAATGGAATTTCTTATTGAATGAGTCATTATTGTCATGCATTCAATGGCTAGTATTTTCAACTTAGATCAGAGAAACCCAGCTCAAACCTTTGTTCTGCTAGGATGCTGATTGCTTTGGGGAAGTCATGTGTCTTCACCATTCTCAGGGGATAAATAAATGGGAAAAACTCATGCACTATAGGTTCTCCAAAGACCCTTGGAGGAATACACTTTTGTGATACAAAACTTGTAATATTTAGGGCACAATCCAAAGAAGTTTAGACAGGCCTTACTAACTTGGCCTATCTTTCCATAATGGTGTGGGGGGTTGGTGTATGCCTGTACATTGGCCTAATTATATTTCTCTTTACTCCCATTTACTCACAGGTTGCCCCTCCAAACAATATCCATCTGTGGTGCCAGAATATGAGATCAGCATTCAATGATATCCCCTGAAGTGGACTGGCCAGTTTGAAACTAGCCTGACAGTTTCTTTTGAACTCTGGATGAGTTTTGGCCCAATCCTGTCCTTCTTCTGTGCCAGTGGAGTTTGTGCTCCCTCAGCGCAGTCACAAATATGCCAGCAAGCAGAGTTAGGGTATATTAGAAGTGCTGGAAGGAAGACCTGCATCCTGATGGTGCCAGTGCAATGGGCAGCACACACTTGATAAGGTTAGTTCTGACTAGGCAGCATTGGGTCAGGGTGAGGGTAGCAACAGGGATGGGTGAGGAAAGACCCATATTGTATCCTATTCCCCTTCCTGGGTCTGATCCATTGACACATGGCTTGTGCAAGTCCAGGTAGAATTTTTAAACAGGTTGGGCTCTAACTGGGGCAAGAGGACAAACCTCCATCCTGTAAAATTCCCCTGTTGGACACAGTCCATGTCAGCATCATTGACATGGGGGAATTTCTTTAGGATTGGGCTGCCCATTAGCTTGACTTCAGAGTTGAGGAAGGAATTATGTCTTGAAATATTTGCAAAAGAGCAGAGAGGAGCTTTCTGAGCAAGGCAGCACTCTCAACACATTCTGGCCAAGCTCTAAATGCCCAACTGAGCTAATAACAATAATGATTATGATGAGACGATGCTGAGATAGGAAAAAAAAGTATATTCTCTTCGGCTTACCCGCCTCATCATAACTGCATTTTGTGGTGACAAAACTGCAAGCAAACTAAAGAATCTCTTGGATGCAGAATTGTTTTTCCATGGATGAGGGATTACTGATTGGCTTTTTTAACATAGAGTTTTTCAGTTATTTAATTTACTCTACATGGAGTCTATTGATTATTCAAGTTGGCAGTCAATTTTATAGGGCACCCCGCTGTTTCTTTGCTTAATGTAGTCAATGATAGTAATTGCTTGATCAGTGCAGCCCATGAAATAGGTTTTGTGTCTTTTTTTTACAACGCATTGATGGCTTTATCTGATGTAGTCTTGGCAGGGCCTGGGTTTTACAGCACTATCCCAAACTCCCAGAGGTCTCTAGATTAATGGCAATGGCTTTCGGTCGGAGCTGCTGATACAGCTCTCCAGAATGTATTCAACACATCTGGCATGCCACACTTGGCACGGGTGCCAGCTTTTTTGTTGTGCAGTTACCGAATGGCTCACCAGTGCCTAGTTAACTGTTTTCACTAAGGGAATGAGATAAAAAGCCATTCATGGAGATCTTGGCACCCTCTCTCTGTTCTCTGGTAATTACAAATTTTTAATTTTTCCATTGCACTTTTTATGGAGACAATTGACAGTTAGAAACAACTCAATGTGCCAGATATTTGTACTGCAAACACAGGCGTTTTGGTCTTGTTCCCAAACTGATGGGATTTTCCCACAAAGATATTGTTTTAATTCCCCTGTAACCGATAACACATTTGACTACCATTGAATAGTAATCCTGCACAAACTTAAGGCCATGGAAATCAGTGGTTTAAAGCAAAGGCCATTTAGTTTGTAGCCAATAATAATTAATAAGCTTTTCAAATATCCATCTGCTTTGGAGACAAACAGCAATTATTTCTTAGTAATTTTGTTGTGGCCTGTATACAACACTCAAATCAACCAGCAGTAAAGGTAATTGCTGGGAGAAATCCTTTCTATTTTGCCACTTTTTGTGCCAAGACTGAATATACATATTGTTCAAGATGACTGTTATGCTACGCAGTGATAAACAGGCATACCTCCTATGTACTCAGAAGTACATCCCAATGAATTCAATGGAACTTACTTCTAAAGAAAAAGGTAAAGGTGTCCCCCGCAGGTTGCCCTGCTAGTCATGACCAACTCCATGGTGCCAAAGAGCCAGCGTTGTCTAAAGATGCTTTCGTGGTCATGTGGCCAGGATGACTTTATGCCGAGGCGCACAGAATGCTGTTATCTTCCCACTATTTATCTATTTGCATGCTTTTGAACTGCTAGGTTGGCAGGAGCTGGGCAAAGGACAGGTGTTCACTCCGTCTTACAGCACCTGGACCTTGAACCACTGATCTGCCTATCTTCAGATGGGCAGGGACAGCACCTAAGTAGTTGCAAAAACTTCTCACATGTATGAACGATAATATAGGGTGACCACATGACCAGAAATTTCCAGATTTGTCCGCGTTTTTAGCCTCTTGTCCAGGCGTCCTCCAAAATGGCTTCATTTGATGTGTTTTTGAAACATCTCCTTCCTATCAAAAGTTATGGACAAATAACTAAAATAAAAAATACGCATTGAGGTTTAAGTGAAAGTGCTCAATATTGCAGCTTTACTTGTGAGTAGGCAAATAAGCCATTATCCACCAGAAAGGCCATGCTGAGAGGAATCCAAGACCTGTCTTCGTTTTGAGGTTTGGATATCTGGTCAGCCAGCCACAACAGTCCCGAGATGCTGCTCTACTTCAGCAGGTGGGCAGGTGGGGTCCTTCAAGGTGGGGCAGACCTTGAAGATGGTCTAGAAGTGCAGTTAGTGCAAAATGTGGTAGCTCATGTGGTTGCTGTAGTTTGGCAGTTTGACTCTGTCATGCTGCTTCTCTGGCGATTACACTGGCTGCCAGTTTGTTTTCAGTCCCAATTCAAGGTGTTGACTATGACATATGAAGCCCTAAATGACTTGGGACCAGCGTATCTGAGAGACTGCCTTCTTCCATACAATCCAGTCTGCTCTCTGAGATTATCAGACGGCGCCCTGTTGGTTGTGCTATCACTGAAAGAAGTTAGAGGGATGGTGGCCAGAAATGGGGCCTTCTTGGTGGTGATACCCACCTTATGGAACTCCCTCCCCAATGGGCCAAGGAAAGCTTCTTCTCTAGCGTCCTTCCAACACGGCCTAAAAACTTTTTTATTCAGACAGACTTAAGATAGTTCTTAGATTCAATTATCTGCCTGTCTTTCAACCTGGATTTTTATTGTTTTTCTATAGTTTTAACTGTATTTTACTGTTTGGGTTTTTTTTACTGTTTTTATTATTTTTAACTGTATTTTATTGTTAGCTGCCTTGGGTATCCTTCTTTTAGGAAGAAAGGTGGGATACAAATAGAATAAACAAACAAACAAACAGCTGTTTATCATGCAAATTCTAGTACCTTGGATGTTCATAATGGTGTTTCCTCTTTATGACTAGCTTCAGGATGACTGGAAGCTCAGTCCTATTCAGTTCTAGTGCAACTCCATATCTAGTCCTGAAATGCATCATTCCCACTGGCCCACATTAAGCACTGGGCTGTGAATCTTCAGCTCTGCATACACTTTCCTAGGAATAAGCACCAGTGAACTCAGTGGGGTTTTCTTCTTAGTACACCTGCACAGGATTGCAGTGTTAAGTACCCAAACTGCTTGTAACTTGTAAATAAAAATAATCTTTTCACGTAATCTTGACGTGACCGTATATTTAAAAATACCAGGAAAATTTTGGTGTAGTTTTACTATGCAAGAGTTCCTATGAATTTGCAGAATACTACATATAAATAATATCAATACCTCTACAAAAATCACTTTAGGTTTGTTTTTTGACATTTTCTCAGTTTCTCTGAACTGCACGTGCACATAAGTAAAAAATGCACACATTTCTACAATCAGATTCAAGCTGTTTTTTGTAGTGTTTTATATTTATATAATTTATATTTATATGAACCCAAATGCATTGCTAATGTGGAGTGATGGACATGAACCAACATGGAGAATTGGCAAATCATGCATGCATATTTCTTTTACAGTACACAAAATTTAGAATTGTGAAATGAGAAAAATAATTTATCACGCATCAATTTCACATTGGAAAAGCTAAAATGTGGGGAGAATTTGGACAGGGAGAATTTCAGAAGAACGCTTAATCTGCTTAGGGTGCAATTATTCACTCTTTTACTGGCTCACATTTTATTACTTATTCTCTGGCTCTCAATACACGTAGCTGGAAAAAAACCCATTGATTTCAAGTATGAGATGCGCAGACCAATTCCATGCATATTTAGTTGGTAGCAGGTTCTATTACATTAGTGAGGCTGCAATCCCAACAACACTTTCCTGGGAGTAAAACCCTTTGAATACAATGTGGCTTACTTTTGAGTAGACATGGTTAGGATTGCAGCCTGAGAGTCATTCCCAAGACAGCACAAATAGAATTTGAGCTTCATGATTATTTCCTTTTCTCACTTACTTTGGAGCAAGTCCAATTAAATTGTCTGGAAGCTACTTCTGAGTAAACGAGCATAGAATCAGTTTGTTAAACTGTACATTTCGGGAGTACAGTTGAATGAAGTAATGAAGTTGGTGATTTTTGTGGAAACAGCATATTTAGAATCACACCTCAAGTTCTTTGAAGGATACAACCAAAATCTATCTTGGACTGTTCTTGGCATTTATTTTTGGTCACGCTTAAGAATCTGAATTGTATTTCTATAACTGTGAGGTGTAATCCAAATAAGCTGGCCAAGAAATGTAGTGAAATGTGCAACACAGGTGCGTAAATCCACAGACAATATAATTGTGGAGTGCACACAGACAATTTACAATGCCTATGGTGACATCCTGCCAAAAATGTAAACATGTGATGAATTCTGGACCAGCTGTGATGTGAACCTATTTTCCTCAGCTGAGTTTGACAGAGTCTGGACATGTGCAATCCCTACATTAATTCAATTCTCTCCAGGTAGTAAACTCTAAATGCATAATGCATCTTTGGGTAGTAAAGGTCTACTGAGAAGACATCTGGAATTCACTATTTAAAATTCCTGCTCTGTCTTTAGCATCAAAAACCCAGTTACACTGAGAGATAATGCATGAATAGCATAGCTCTTCATGCAATATTAATAACCCATGTCCCTTTGTGTTTAGGATAAATAACCTTAATAAAAAACTTACAGGAAGAAAATTACACAAATAACACAGCCTGCCCTTCTAGGTCTTCAAATTGTATTATCATTGTATCAACATAATCTTTGGACTGTTTGACATTTTCTCTTCATTTGAAATGCATTTACTATGAAAGATGTTGCATTTCCCCAGCCTAAAACTGTTATGCATCCCAGAAAATGTATTTTTCTGCAGAGAGCTGATGAATTCATTTCCTTAAATGCCACCAGAAAATGTTGTGAATATGCTCCGCTATGCAGTCAAACGAGGGACAGAATATATGACTTAGCAATAGATTTATTTGGGAACTTTGAGAAAACCATGATCTGACGCCAATTTTTTCACATTATGTTGATGGGCATAAGAAAGGGAATGAAGTCACATTGCCATTTTTACTCTCAACCTATGAATGCTCATTTCTAAGGCACCCCCCCTCCCACATACACATGCATAATTATATATGTATAATGATTATAGTAATTCTTCATTATCAGAAACCCCAAAAAAGCAGAGTTCCCAATCACCTGGTGCAAGGGTGTTCAAACTCTGGCCCAAGGGCCAGATGCAGCACAGATTGAGCCCCAATACTGCTCACAGCAAAACCCCTCCATCTGGCCTGTGACAAACCTCGTAATCCTCTGGATCACTCTACATTCTTATATTTAAATTTATGTAAGTTCATTCAAATTCAAAATGTTAATAATTTTTTCTGGCCCCTAAAATTTATGTGGCCCTCCTGCCAAAATGTTTCAACACCCCTGACCTAGACTTTCCATCACATGTAAAATTATATTGACACCTTTAAAAAGAAAGTACATTGGTTGCAGTCCTCTCCCCAATACACACACATTCCCATAATATCTTTAAAATGTGTAGAAGGGAAATATTATGATCTACTTTACGCTGCTATTGGAGTAATGGAATCACTACTGCAATGTCTTTCAAGTTTCACACATGAAGGGCACATGCATGTGGAACCCAAGTATTGTTTCAGTCTTCCAGTCAATGCTGTGCTCCTGGGCCTCATCAGCACATGCGGATCTGTTGTTAAACAAGATTACTACATGGCTAGTGCAATCTGTGCTGTCAAGAATGGGGGTCCTTTTTGGAATATGGTGATTCCCTGGATAAGAAAAGCCCTTTGCTCTTTTCCCTGGATAAGAAAAGCCCTTTGCTCCTACTGTCTTTAGGTCCAAACCTAGCCAACATTCCAGGGCTGATGTCAACATGCCAATTATACATTCACTGCATTCTGCAATGGGAGGGCAGTCTTGGAGACCAACTCAAGGTTAAGAACTTTTTTTGCCTTACCTTAGTGTTCCATTGGTGCTGCATCATCACTGGAAACTTGGACAGGATTGGACTTGTAGTTTATAGGATCAGCAGTTGAGGATCTTGAGAAGAGACAGTGTTGGTGTATGTTACAATTTATGTAGAAATCATTCATAAATTGGATTACAGAATGACTTGAAATGGATATAGGGTTGCAATCAGAGGTGGGCCCGGACTGGCCCAACAACTGGTTCCCTGGAAGTGGGCGGGCCAGACCAGGCCAGGGTTAGGGGGCAGGGCTGGGGTCAGGGGCGTGGCCGGGGTCAGGGACGGGGCCAGGGAGGGCCAGGGGCAGGGGAGGGTTCAAGGACAGGGCCGGGGAGGCTGTGCTGCTCTGCGCTCTGCTCCGGCTGCGGGAGGGCGGGGCAAAGGGCGGGGCGAGGGGCGGGCCCCAACTCTGGCGGACCGCATGTGTGCCAAGGTTGGCGCAGGCGCAGGCGCAGTCTACTACTGGTTGCAATCCTAACTTAGGCTGGCACAACTCATCAGACTTTCCATTCCCATGGTGATGTAGGGAGGCAAGCGCATGTATGTGCACTGGCCCGACCCTCCCAGAGGAGTGGAACAGAAGTGTCTTATAGCACTTTTGTGACAACCCCAGGCAAGCATGGTAGTTGTGCTGGGGCTGGGCCGGCCTTACTGGTGGTTAGGATTGCAGCCATTGTCAAGAAAATGACAGAAACAGTTACTTCATATGCAACTCATTACTCATCCTGTTCTCTTAGATTTCATTTTCAAAACAGAGAGAGGGGGCTTTCTTAAATGGTGACTTCCTATCCCCTTTCCTTCAACATTTTATAAAGTGGGAAAGGAGCATCAGCACTCTTCCAGAGTACCATCTCTTAATGGCTGCTATCTTTCTTTCCTGTGACATCTGGCAGCTGCGTTGAGTCAAGGCATTGGACAACACACAAATCAGGGGATAATTCTACAGCCTTGCTACCACAATCCAGCTCTCATCTACATGCATCCATACAACCACTACCTGTTGAGAGCTTCAGGGAAACCTGCACCAGAATACTGGTGAGGCTCGTCGGTTCGACTGTTGGGCCACTGCTTCAGCGACTTCACTGGCTGCCCATTTGTTTCCGGGCTGCATTCAGAGTGCTGGTTCTGACCTTTAAAGCCCTAAACAGCTTGGGTCCAGGGTATCTGAGGGACCGCCTTCTTCTGTACAATCCGACCTGTCACTTAAGGTCATCTGAGGGGGCCCTACTGACCTTGCCGCCACTAAAAGACGTGAGAGGTGTGGCGGCCAGAGATAGGGCCTTCCCGGTGGTGGCATCCCGGCTGTGGAACTCCCTCCCCATAGAACTGAAGAAAGCTCCCTCAATACAGAGCTTCAGGAGGAGCCTAAAAACCTTTTTTTAAAAAAAATCTTTAAATGGGGCAGGGGTTGGGGGTAGTTTATTGTGTTTTTATATATTATTGTTTTAACAAAGTTTTTAGTCTGTTTTAATCGTTTCAATTTTAAATCTAATTGTATTTTAAGTGTATTTTAATTATGTTTTAATTTCTATTTATTATTATTTTAATGGTGTTTTATTCTTCTCTTATGTTAGCCGCCTTGGGCTCCCTCTTGTAGGGGAGGAAAGGCGGGGTATAAATTAGGAAATAAATAAATCAATAAACCTTGTGGCCATTAGGTCAGCAGGTAACACCAAGTTCCTGCACCTTCCATTTCCATGGCACATACTTAAAAGTCAGAAGCAAACAACTTCAGCCCTTCCTCCTAACATATCAGGGCACATTTATCCCAACCCAAAGCAATACTAATAATCTAATGGCAAAATCCTGAGAGTGACTTATGCCGATGCAGGCCCCTGTGACAGGTCAGAAGTGTAGTAAATGTATCATAAGGTACATTTTTTCTGTCTACATCAGTGCAATAATGTGCCCTATGGATGCTCAGAGCTCTACGAAGGCTTTGGCAGGTGAAAGCAACTCCAGGAGGTGCAGGGAGTGGGATAGGGTGACACTAGGGTGTTCTGAGGAGGATGCATTTTGGGGGCAGGGGAGAGCAGAATAGGAGACAGATTGGGCCCGGAAGTGGGATATGATCAGTCATGACACTGCAGGGCAAATTCTGACCATCAATGGCCTGTGTAGAACAGGCTGCTCAAATTTGCACCAGCTATATAGCTGGCAGGAAGTCCCTTGGGGTTGCTGGAGCTTGACAATGGGGTAAGGCCTGCACTTAACCTGAACTGGATACATTATAAGCCAGTCAGCTCAAGGTTGCCTGAGCCATGCACTTATGTATGACTAGTTATTGCTGGTTGGGAAGTTTTAATAGAAGGAAGTGATATCTACCGCCACTATTTTTAAGGGTAATGTCACCATTGCACATTGTTATCTTCTCAATCTTTTATTTGCCTTTGTAACAAGGGATTCAGGAGACACGCACACATACATGTGTACTTGGTACTGGTACCTGACATGAAAGCATGAGTAATGCCAGTAACATAAATATTTTCAGCTCTCATGGCAAGAGGTCTCAGATCCAGAAGCTAAGAATGCCACATTGCTATTATTGATTTTCCATTTTATTCCATTAAGTCCACAACAAATCTTTCTCTTGCTGCACTATTTACCCCTGCTTACCTTAGCCTTTCCTGCCAAACTCCATGGCTATGCCATTGGCCATTACAGTTACTCCTGTATTAATTGATTTTCCCATATATGCCCATGTTACCCATGTTTAAAAAGCACTACCAGTAAGATTATGCATTCAAATGGTAAATAACTATATTTTCAATGCGGTGTAATCATCAAAATATTTGCAATTACATACAGTTTTCAGACTCATTCTTTTTTTCTCGAGCTTTATAACAGCAGTGTCCAAACTATTTGTAATATTATAGTATCCAAAACTATTTATAATCTCTCTAACACTGTGTTGGAGGCCGGAAAAATGATTTACATTCCACATTTGAATATTAGAGTCTATTATAAGAGTATAAAGGCTGCAATCCTAAACACACTTTACTGGGAGTAAGACTCATTGAACACAGTGGGGCTTACAGTTGAGTTAGGATTGGTAGGTTAGGACTGTGCTCTTAGTGTGTATAATAGAGTGTATTAGAGACAGATCCAAAGCCATTACAATGCTTTTTTGGTGGGGTCTTGCCACAGGCTGCATCTGGTTGCCAGGCCAGGGTGTGTACATCCCTGCTTTATAGATACAGCCAGGGTTTGGACTAACTTTTCACCCTGTTTTATTTTTTAAATGTATTTATTATTTGCCTGGCACATAGCCAGAGCTGGACCACGAAGAAGGCTAAGCGATGAAGTTTAGATGCCTTTGAATTATGGTGCTGGAGAAGACTCTTGAGAGGACTTGGAGATTGAATCAGTCCATCCTGCAGGAAATCAACCTGGACTGTTCACTGGAAGGATAAATACTGAAGCTGAAGCTCAAGTATTTTGGCCACATCATGAGAAGGTAGGACTCCTTAAAAAAGAGCCTGATGCTAGGAAAAATTAAAGGGAAAATGATAAGGGGACGACAGAGGATGAGGTGGTTAGATAGTGCCACCAAGGCTATGAACATGAATTTGGACAGACTTGGAAGCTGGTGGAGGATAGGGGGCCTGGTGTGCTGCAATCCATGAGGTCATGAAGAGCTGGACACCACTGAACAACGACATAGCCCATTCATAAATATATTTCACTATAAGATCCACTGCATTCAGGCTGCAATCCTATGCAAACGTTCCAGAGAGTAAGACCCACTGAATACAGTAGGACTTACTTTTGAGTAGACATGCCTTGGATTGTGACCTCATTAGGGTTTGCTCCTGAGTGAGTTCCAAACAACTGCAAAGTAACAAACACTTCATAGAAATAAAAACACATTGCATGCATTCTCAGTGAACTGTATTCTTTGAAGGCCTCATTGCTGAAAACCAAGTGCATGATTTTGAAGGCTCAGTCTGATGATTTTGAGTATTTAGCACTGATTGAGGCAGTTCATTATCACCAGTTCCAATATTCCATTCAAAATCTGATTGCAATCTGTTAATTCAGTTTTTCTTAAGTTATTTGATTCTTGACTAAAAAAGATACTCATAAGAAAGTATTTGTTTATGGAACCATAGTGAATAAATATGCTGACTGGCTGGCAGTCATACATATTCTAATGCAGCATCTGTCTTTGTATACATTGCAGCCATACTTTGAAAAGTGTCTCCATATAGACTGCATCATGGTTATTGTATCTTGACTGGCCTCTGCATCACCTGTTTGGTTTACAGGTGGAAGATTATTTTTTTCAAATTGCAAAACCTCTCCCAATGTTCCTCTGCCCAGATCATTTTCTAAATCCCATGTGTGCATTTCCATTGTCTTCTGATTTTACCATCCATGATCCATACTGCTATATTCTGATGACATTTTGCATGGCAAGGTCAGCCAAGTGGTAGAGGTGCAAGAAAAATAAAAGAACAACTGTTCTAATAGTACAGTCTCATTCTCCAGTCAGAAATCTCAGTTTGCACACCCTCATTTTTCCCATGTAAAGAAAACTCAAGAGATATTCAGCTTCTCTAAAAGCTTTCTGGTATAAATGTTTGATATTTTGCATTGACACTGGTTTCCCAGGAGCTCACCTGATCATCAGTGGGTCTCCTTGGACCCACACCAGCTATTTTCCTGGAGTAAGCCTGCAGAAAGGAGGGAGGGCAGGTCTGTGCTAAGAAGAGGGATAGGATCTTGCATGTGTGACTGCCAGTGAGAGGCCCCTTCAACTTTATCTACCTCTTGGTTTGGCCCACTCCCTACCTGAACTTCCCCCTCTGCCATCTTCCTTGGATTGGTGGTGTCCAGGTGGTTCTGGCATGTGCACAATGTTTCCAGCAATTACTTTTGTTGCCTATACCACATGATGATTGTGTGACAGTGGCATCTTAGAATGAATCACTATACAGTATCTACTGTTGAAAAGATTGGACCATAAGTTACATGGAGAAAAAAATGAAGAAAACTCTGGACACAGCTCCATTCCCAACTATATTGTGGGCAGAGGGAGAAAGAGACCTTTGTCTGAATCATGCCAACTATGAACAATTTTCTAGAGCACTGGTTCCCAACATTAAGGAGCCCATGTACCAGAGGGAAAAACTGGAATCTTGTACACCATGCTGTGCCGGTTGTGGACAGTGTTCTCCACCTGCTCCACCTGATCTCCTAAGTATCTCCTAAGAGAAGACTCCCCCATTCTCCACCAGAGATGGTGATGCATGGATCTTCAGTGTCTGCCTTCTCTGGTGGTCCATGGGGAAGCATGTAGAAGAAATTCATCTCCATTTAATCCAAAATATACCTTGTATGTTGTGATTTTGTTGTTTGCCAATGTGTACAATTTCGTAGTTACAGCGTTTAAAAGCCAGATGGTTAGACACAAGAAAAATGTCATGTCAAGGACCATGATCCACACTAGGATTTTAGTGTTCCAAAATCAGTAGAACTGAATCACATGTAATTGCCATACAATTGACTGTGGTTACAGAGTTGAGCCCCTTTCCTCAGACTTACTTTTATTGACAATGTTTCCTCGATGCTTCTCATCAGTGATCATTAATCATCCTAAGTGTCCAAAAAAAAAGAAGAAACAAGACGTTCTGGTTTCTTTTTCATTATTTCTTCCCAACCACTCTTTTTCCCCCTAAATACTGATATTGCACTTATAGCTTGTTCTCCATTTAACTGCAATTCAAACTGGGGTAGACCTGTATCCCTCTTAATTCCTCATCTTAGATGCAGCCTAGAACCCTCATTCCAGCCCCAATTAGATTAATATATCCAATCCAGCTCCAATTGGGGTGATAGATCGGCTAGTGGGGGAGACAGAGGTGATTTTTCTCAGTTCCTCATCATTCCCATAGGCACGTATCATTTGACAGATTGGGCAGAGCTGCCACAGAAGAGTCTGACACAGATGGTGTAATTAGAAAATGCGAAGTGTGAGTGTGAAATTTATCTTTGATCAGCACCTCCTTGCCAGATTGCCATCTATGTTAATATGATGATGGCTTCTTGGAGATACATAGAAACAAACAGCAGCCTTGAGGAAGGGATGCTTTTCATGCAGAGAGGGGGAAAAAGTACATTTTCTGTTTTCATTCTTTAGCTTTTTGGTTTCAGTGGGGGCAGAAATGAGCTCAAATATGTTTAACAGGAAATGCAAGTCTAATCAGACACAGATCTCAGACAGAGCAGCACACAGAATGACAAGATTATTTTGCTTTAGTGGGAAGAAAAAAGCTTGATTAATTTTTAATAGGGAATTAATGAAATGATGTCTTATATGCAAGTGCACACAAAGTTACCTACTGCCTAATTTGTAAAGGCTTCTTATAAAAGAAATACAAAGGATCATTTTCCAGAAAAGTTGAGTTGATCAAATTATACAAAGGCTGCAATCCTAAGGACACATTCCTGGGATTATCCCCCAAATCCAGAGTAACTATGGGAGCATGTAAGAGACATTACGTGCACCCGTAGTTACTGCACCATCTAGTGAAAACCTATGGGAAATTCATATTGGAATCCAGAGTAAGGTGTTCTTACACTGGAGCAAGGACTGCCTGTAGTTACTCTGGATTTTGCCCTTAGTTTCATTGAACATAATGGGGCTTACTTCTTAGACACGGATATGTTTGTGCTTATACTTTGAGATATTCTACGAACACAGAGGTAATCATTGTTTTTTGCTATGGTATTTTATATATTTTATACTAAATATTTTTGTATTTTTTCTTCATAAAATACAGTCATTGACAATAATGGGTCAATGAAACACAATGCACAAACCAACACATTTCCATCTATTTTGATACCACTTTTCAAATCTTCATGTGTGCATTGGATTACAATAAACAAGCAGATGATTATCTTCAGATGATTATGTACTAAAATAGCTATTTCTCTGATTGCTGTGATGTGAAAAGGAGTGGCTAATTTATTTCTTTGTTACTTAATGCAACGTATTTATATACTGCTTTGTGGACATGCTTCTACACAAAGTACAATTTTAAAAAATTGATAAAGCCCCCTAAAATACAAATTCAAGCAATTGTAAAAAAAGAAACACAGGCAGCAACATAAAACTAAAGCAGTAATAAGTGTAAGCATGAAACAGCAGGCAATCAAAATCCAATTAAAAGTTGAACAGAAAAGACAGGGTTTTTAAAGCTGTTTTCACCTGAAAGCAACCAATGTTTCCAGCTAGGAATTCCACAATTGTGATGCCTGTGAGGAAGAGCAGCTGACCGCAGCAGAGGAGTTGGATCAGGACCTGCTGTACTTCTCCTAGCCTGTGAGAGGGTTAACCTCAGTGGTGGGCAGACGACAGTTCGGGCCAGATCGCCTGAACCGGTTCTTACTTCAGCCCCCCTGCTACTGATCCGGTAGATACGGGGTGCAGAAAATTGGGCGTACTGGTTCGGCACGCTGGGGGAAGCCCTACACTGCGCATGCGCCAACCAACAAAGGTTGACACATGCACAGTGCATGTCCTGAAGCTGGTTGACCAGCTGGTCGACCAGCTTCAGGACATGCACTGCACGTGTGCCAACCTTAGCGCAAGCACAGTGCACTGGGGTTGGGGCCTGCCCCTCGCCCCACCCATCCGCACCTGCAGCGCGCTGGGGTGGGTTGCATGCCCTCCCCGGTCTGGCCCTGCCCCTGGCCTTCCCCACCCCCTGGCCCTGGCCCCTCCCCCTGACCCCGGCCTGGCCTGCCCACTTCTGGCGATCCAGTTGTTGGGCCAGGCTGGGCCCACCACTGGTTAACCTGTAGGCCTGACTCCTGTGAAAGAAGGGGGAGGCACATGTTCCAAAGCACATACCCCAAAGGAGGAAGGTGTGGGCAGGGAAAACGGGCATATAAGAGAAAGAAGCCAGAGAGGAGAGGGACAGTGTGGGACTGGAAAGCGGAGAGTATAGAAGGGGCATAAGTGCCCTGCCCCAGCTACTGGGCATCTAGTGTTACCACATAGCAGGAGAAGAGTGCGCCTAGCTCTGGTCTGTCTGCTGCTCCAGGGCAGGGTGACCAGATGCTCAAACCTCAAAAGGAGGACAAAGTCTTGGATTCCTCTCAGCCTGGCCATTCCAGTGGACAATGGCATGTTTCACTGCTCACCAGTAAAGCCACGATATTGGCCACTTCCACTTTCCCACAGTGCTCAAAATATATTTTTAGTTTTAGTTTTTTGTCATAACTTTTGATAGCAAGGAGATATTTCAAAACTGATCTTTGCATTGAGCTATGCTCTTCAGTACAAATCCAATGACATGATGGGGTACTGCACACCATTGCAAAGTTCCAAAATGAAACCAAAATGAAGCCCTTTTGGAGGATGTCCGGACAGGAGGCTAAAAAAGAGGACAAATCCAGAAATTTCCAGACATATTGTCAGCCTGCTCTGGGACTGTTGACTGTGTTACTTTTTGCATGCATGGAAACTGTTATAATTACCTTTGCTGTTCCTGGATGCTATATGGTGTATAAGAAGTTATGCCCCCATGTTGGAAGAAATTAAAGTACAATCTGCTTGTTCATACCTCCCTGGTTCATTGTTGTACTTACCTGATGCCATCCTTGCTTGTAAGATGAAAAACCCTGATGCAGCATCCACCCCATCCCCCACCCCAAGAAATTTCAGTAATCATCACAGTGCCAACACAGTAAAAGACCTCACAAGTATATAGATGGTGGATCAGAAAGGAAGCCCAAGGAGATGTACAATATATATAGGTAAAACTACAACCTGTAAGAAACACAAGGCTGACATCAAATGTGGTAACTTGCCCATGTGGTGTTCTCACAATACTTCCATAATTTGTAATACAACTTATCTTGCCCTGACATCATGAGGTTGAGCATGTCTATACATCTCCTAGTACATGGAACAGAAGAAGATGGGAAAAATCCATCTTAATGATGTTGGGCCTTGACAACGATGTTATGTGTAAAGGTAGAAAGAGAAAACCCTAAACAAATCTGTTCAGTTGCTTGTAATGTCAGTCAGTTCTGCGTTTAGAAAAAAATATACGGTAGATCTGCAGTTGTAGTGTTGCAAACTAGTACTTCAGACTAAAGAGTTTATTCACACAGACTGTATATCACATAAAGAAAAGAGCTACCTGTGTGTATAAACTGGACTTCTATGTACCAAAATTTAGTATATTGTAGGAGGAAGTTGATGTCATAATACAGCCAGTTATTTGAACTACATTTTTAGCCCAGCCTTCTTCCAGGGCTAGTTTAATCTAGCACCATCTGACTGATGGTGTCTGGTCCAAAGTCACCCAATATGCTTCACAGTTCAATGGGAATCAGGTTCTACTTCAACACTCTTATATCTCACTGCCTACATAGTTCCACACCAAATCTGTTGGTTAAGCTCTGGTAATGCCTATTGATTCCAAAGATAAGGATTTATGCCTGACTGTCCTCGGACTTACACCTGTTCATCCTCATCCAGCCCCCAACCTCCTCCAGACAACGATTCAGGATCTCAACTACCTCTGGACTCAGGAGGAAAGGAAAGATAGAGCTGGGTGTCATAAGCATACTGATTACACCTTACTCCAAGCCGCTAGGTGACCTCTCCCAGTGACTTCATGTAGATGTTAACTAGCATGGAGGATAGTCTGGAACCTTGCGGCACCCCATACCTAAGAGGCCAGAGTGCCAAATAAGCATCCCCCAGCACCACATTCTGGGATCTGTCAGCCAGGAAGGAGCAGAACCACTGCAGAACAGTGCCTCCAATCCCCAACCCAGCCAACCGACCCAGAAGGACGCCATGGTTGATGGTGTTGAAAACTGCTGAGAGGTCCAGCAGGACTAACAGGGATGCACTCCCCCTGTCCATTCCCCAGTGTAGGTCATCCACCAAGGCAACCAAGGCAGTCTGTGTACAAACCCCAGCCTGAAACCAGACTGAAAAGGATCCAGATAATTAGCTTCATCCAGGACCCTCTGAAGCTAGGACGCCACCACACGCTCAACCACTTTGCCCAGAAGTGGGATGTTTGAGACTGGCCAATAGTTGCTTAGATTATTAGGGACCAGGGAGAGTTTCTTCAGGAGGCAGTGAGCCACCACCTACTTTAGTGTAGGAGGCAACACCCCCTCCCTCAGAGAGGAATTCACCACCCTCCCAGTCCATTTGGCTAGTCCATCCCAAGCAGATCTGATTATCCAAACTGGGCAAGGGTACAGCAGGCATGAAGGGGTCTCACGCTACAGAGAATCCTGTCCATGCCCTCAGGTTCTACAAGCTGAAAAGAATCCCAAAAGATGGATTGGACAGGTGCCCCAGGGACATAGTTGGTTGTGGTTAAAGTGCCATCCAAGTCATGCTGGATCTGATCAACCTTGTCTGCAAAGTGTTGGGCGAATACTTCATAACAAGCCTCCGTGTCCTCTATCACATCAGTGGGACCTGGACCACTGGATCCAATTATGGATCACATAATAGGGCCTGGACCACTCGGAAAAGCTCTGCTGGATAATTCTCTGCAGATGCAATGGTGGCAGAGAAATATGTCTTAGTTGCCACGATCATCACAGAGTAAGCTCGCTAGTGAGCCCTGGCCTCTGCACAATCAGAAATGGCACAGGTCTTTTGCCACTGTCACTCTAAGGACACAATCCAGAGCAAATTCAGCCTGCTCTGACCTAACTGCACTCTCCTAACTATTCTGTATCCAGAGCAGAAAGTTATGCTGAATCCAGAGAGTCAGGAAGCCTGGGCTGCCCTAACTGCTCCACGCTAATTGACACAAGGGGAAGACTTGCTCCTGAGGAGACACCCCTCAGATCACACTGAACAAGGAACAGCTGTGGTGCCTACAGTGGTGACATGACTCTGCACATCACCTGGTGCGGAAGTCTGTGCGACACCCCTGGGATGCGCGCCCTCCCTACCTGGACTGCGCAGTCACCAAAGTTGGCGCCTGCGCAGTTGTTTCTGAAGCCAACTGGCTTCAGAAAGAGTACTGCGCAGGCACCATCTCTGACACCTGCGCAGTACTTTTCTGAAGCCTTTTGGCTTCGGGGGAGACTGTGCAGGCGTCAGAGTTGGTGCCTGTGCAGTACTCTTTCTGAAGCCATTCGGCTGCCGCTCTGCCTCCTGAGTGAGGCCGAATGGCTGTGCAGAGGCGCGGACTTTCTCTGCTCTAAGGAAGTCTCCTCTGAAGCTGTTCGGCATGCTCAGTGTGTTTCTGCGCAGTGCACCTCAGATGGCCGTTCAGGCCAGTTCCTCAGACAAGTGGCAGCTTCTGGCTGCTGCTCCGCCTGGGGCCTGCCTAAGGACAGTCAAACTCCTCCGGCACATCACCCCATACGGAGCGCATCACCCAATGCAGCCCACACCAGCCGCACCAGTCTGGTGACGCCACTGGGTGCCTGCCTTATAAGGAGTCCCTGATGAGATGCCAGTACATTCTACAGTGAATACAAGGGGCTTCTTGGAGTGGCCTGCTGTATCCTGAGGTTTGTGGGCAGCCGTAGTTTGTTCCATATCCTGAGGTTGAGAGGAAGGGGTTGCAGCTAGGCTGGCCAAGAACTCAGATTTTTGGTCAACACTGCCATTCTTACTTGGGCCTTATCATGGACCCCTACGGGTCTACTCATTACTATACCTGCTCCTGAGGTGGTATAACTCTGAGGGCTGGAAGAGGACATTTCTGCCTTGGAAACAGGCTCTGGATACAGAGTAACTGCTCTGCCCTAGGCAATGCTAAACATGCCCTCAACTTGCCTCTCCTGAGCTGCATAGGCTGCCCCAGTTAGGGCAGAGCAGGTCCACCTCTCTTAGGGCACCCTATGTTGCCTTGCTCTGCCCTAAGCCTCTTCCAGAGTAACTGGGCTGGAGCATCTTGCAGTTGCTCCAACCTAGTGTTAGATAGGGCAACCTAAGGGCTCTTATGTGGACAGATTAGTTGCTCTGGATTGTCCTGTAAATGTCTACCTTGCTGTTTCAAAGCCTGCAGCTTCCCAGAAAACCAAGGAGCTACATTCGATTTACAGCAGGGTCAAAACTGCTCAGGAGTGATCTCATCCAGGCCTCAGGTCATCTCCATACACCTGAGCTCAAGCAAGGAGCCAGTTGAGTTGCCAGCTCTGGCAACAGGAAAATCCCCCAAGGCCTTCAGGAAACCATCTGGATCCATCAGTCTCTGGGGGTGGACCATGAAATGCGGTCCCCTGCCAGTACAGAGGCTATAGGTTGCGATAAGCCTAAATCCCACCAGGTAGTGATCCATCCATGACAACGGAGTGATGGAGATACCCTTCACATCCAGATCACCATCAACCTGCCCAGCAGTGAACATAAGGTCCAGTGTGTGTCCTGAATCATGTCTAGGGGCAGATATCCTTTGAGACAGACGCATGATTGCCATGGTGGCCGTGAAGTCCTGAGCTGCAGATGTTTGGGGTGCCTCGGCATGAACATTGAAGTCCCCCAGCTCTAAAAGGTGGGGGCACTCCAATGCCATGTTCAAGATCACCCTGGTCAGCTCAGGCAGGGAGACTATTGGGCAGCACGGCGGGCAATACACCAACAGAATCCCTATTCTGTCTCACTCCTCCAGCGCAACATGGAGGCACTCAATCCCTGTGAAACACTGGACAGGGGACCTGGTGAGAGGGATAGAATCACAATAGACTATCACAATCCTACCTCCCACACTTAGCAAGCCAGGGGTAGAACAAGGGGGAATGGGGAACTTCCCCTCATCCAAACCTTATTTCTTTGATCACCAGACACAACACATCCCTGTCATAATACAGCAGCCTTCTCCATTTTTCTTGCAATCAATCAATACAGTGTTTACTTGAAACTAACGTGCAACATTTTAGCAGAATTTAGTCTTCAAAATCAAGATGTGCATTAGATTCGAGTAAATATGGTATTTTGATTATCAGTGTAGGTCAGTATTCAGTTGATGATGAAGTTTGCCATATTGTATAAAAAAGTTACATAAACCCATTGTTGTATATAGTAGTGCAATTAGGTAAATATCATCATAAACCCATTGTCATATTATTATTGTCATATAACTAATTGCTGTATGCAGTAAACTAAGTTTTACACCTGCTTTGCAGCTGCACATTACAATCACCATTAAAAAAATTAAATCTCAAGCCTTTTAAAATTGGGTTGCACTTCAGATTCAATGGTGGATTAGATTTAAGCAAATATGGGTGGGTAAATAAACAAACAAATTAATAAATAAATGGGGATCCTGCACCCCTTCCCAAGAACCTATTCCCTCTTGTCACTCCCTGCATCTCCCTCTAACCTCTGTTCACCATTCCCACATCGACTGCAATCCTAATCACACTTTCCTGGGAGTAAGTCCTATTCAACACAATAAGACATACTTTTGAGTAGACATGCTTAGGATTGCACTGTTATGTTTATTAGAGAGAACAGAAAAGGTTATCATTATTCCTGGTGCTAGCGAAAGTTCTTTAGCATAATTGCAAAGAACCTGAGCAAGAATGGGATACACGTCCTGGTACCTGAAGTTGGTACCTGGTCCACCTGGTAGTTTATCTGCTAGCCCCTCCTTTTCCTGGTAGCTGTCTCGTCCAGCATTCTTTTTTTCACTCCTGTGAGCTGCTGTGACCCCACACTGAAGCTCTGCAATTTCATTGGGGTCCCAACACAACATAAAAGGCATTGAAAGGCCTCTCAGTTACAAAATTGCTTTGACTGGAAGGGAGGGGAGGAAGGAAGAGGGGGTTGCTCTTCAAGAAATACAAGGTCAACCCCCTGGTTGTGCGTGGTTCTTGGAAACTGGATTAGCTGTGTGGTTGGTTCTTGAAACCACGGCCTTTGAATTTTGATGTAACAAGATTTAGTGTACAGATATCTTGTGTTTATGTTGTGTATGTTTTATTTCAAGCTCAGCTGATCAGGCTTTCCTTGTGACTGTGAAGAGTCAGCATTCATGCATTCATGTTCTGGGAGAAATTCATGTTCTGGGAAAAATGAAATTGTAGATGCCACCCATAGAAAAGGAAAGAGCCCATGGTATAGTAGAATTGAGTGTGCATGAGAAACCCTCCTTTGTAAAATATATCCACATCCATACCACTTTGTACGCAAACCAAACCCATTTTCCATCTTCAGGGTATAATGGGTGCAGTGATAGGGTTGACATATTTCTCTACCTCAAAACTGGGACAGGAACCATGTCAAACTTGCCAGGATTTGAACATGATGTCATCAACCTGGCAGTGATGTCAAGACTGGAAATGATGTCATTGTCACATTCTGGTAAGTTTGGCAGTGTCAAAATCTTGGATGGGAGACCTGAAAAAAGCTGATTCTCACTCACACTTGTTTTTAGGCTACAAGATGCTGAACCAACTGAGCAAACAGTACTTTAAAAAAAGCCAGAAGTATGAAAAATAAAGAATTATTCTCATGTCTCAATTTGCACAATTTATAAAGGGTGAAGAATTCCACGTTTGCTGAGGCAGAATTTTAATTGCCTGTGTGCTGCATTTAATCTAGTGTGTGAGTGTGTGTGTGGATTCCGCATAGCCCTGGGAAACTGAGGCACAGAGGTTGGTCCAAGGTCACATTTCAGTGGAAGAGCAGGGATTAGTCCCTGCCAAAGCCCTTATTTGTGTTCATTAACTAGGAACATCCTGCATCCCACTTGCTGAAGAGGAATCGTTGTCAGATATCATTTGGACAGTTCAGAAAGACTTAGGTTTACAAAGCCTCGTGCCACAGTTCATTTTGTTATAAGTGGCTCAAAAATGCTCACATGGATGGTGCTAATTTTCAGGAAGGTAAATTAGCATAATTAATGACCAGCCAAATTTGGGGGTAATACAGTATGTAATTAACATTAGAGAGTTCTGTTGTACCACCTGCCCCCACATTTCATTGTTGCAGTGTACGAACTGTACAGGAGGCTATTTTCCCCTTTGCTGCACTGAGCAGGAAGCAGCTTTCTTCATCAGAATAAGCCATTAGCTGTAATGGCATGTAGGTGTAATGGAATGTGCTTGAAGCATCTGTGCTGAGAGCAGGGGAGAAATTGCAGCATGCAGTCGTAGGCCTTTGGGGAGCTTGATTAAGGATTGCTTCAGAGAACTTGAGATCTGGCTTGGGATGCAAAAAAAGAGAAGAAAGGAAAATAATGCTAATAGATTTACGGATGTACTGCAGGGAGAACAAAGGATTTTAATTTTTTTTTACTTCCCTTTATTGCTCTTATATTGCATCTGTTCTCTGTTGGGCTTTGACTTAATGAACTGATCTGGAGAAAAATGTAGCAGAAAATGCAGTTTAGCAAAAGAGATTGTTGCTGTATAAACATCAAAATAGCGTGATTTTTTTCATTCTTTCTTTCATGAAATCTTCATTAACCAACGTAGACTCGTGCAATTTGTACTATTCCACATGATATTGGCTAGCATCTTTAAAGGGGTTGTTTGCAAAATTTGCATGTCTCTGTGTGTGAAAGACGATTGAAGTATGCTCCATGGAGGCTGGTTTTAATCAGCATTATTTGAGTCCAAATGGACACACTCATTTTTCTGCATGTAGCCTTGTGAAAACTATGTAAATAGGAGATTGTGTTGTAATCATAATGGTTCATTTGATTTCATTATCATTGCATGGAGACGCTTTTTTAAAATCTAAAGGACTCAGGAAAAGAAAGAATATTATTTTCATTATTTGTGCTGCTAAAATTATTTGTTTTTTAAGAAACCTATTTCAAGTGGAAACAGTTTACATACAGTACATGGAGCACAGCAGGACATGTAATAATAAAGCCAGCAAATATTGGATTTTTTTAACTGATTATCTTCGTCTCTGGCTTTCTAATTATAAATAACCAGAAAGTACTGTGTTCACCAGTATCTAGCTTCCTTCTTCCATATGAAGGACAGCTTGCTGAGACCATGCCAAAAAAATAAAAAATAAAATAAAACAAATTCCCATGTTATGAAGTTTAAAATATGTAGGGAGGCAAAATGTAATAAAAATGCAAGAGCTAATAATATTACGGCAACTGCCATTGTTTACAATGCAGAGCACCTGCTGTGTTTTTTTTTTAAAGGACAAGAGAAAGAAAAAGTGAAATCATCACACTGTTCCTAAATGGAAAATCTGGGCACCCTGCCAATTCCACAATGTGTTTCAGGTGTACTGTAAATAGGAACAATAAAAGGTGCTGAGGAGAAAATCAGGAATGTTAAATCTCAGAGACATAAGAATATTGTGATGATCATACTTGAAAGAAGAACCTTGAATCCCTTCCAGATTTCCTACGTGCAAAAATGGGCTGAATATTTTTTACCATTGGATAAGACTGGAAAAATCTAATTATCTTTTTTTAAAGGAAGGAAAGAAAAAGGGAAAAAAGAAACACATAGCTTGATTGAATTAACTCCAGATTAAGGGGAAGGATGGTCAACAGACATGCTGAGAAGCCTCTACAGACCACCCTATTGCCAATCTATGTTGGGGGGTTAGCATTGAGAATATTATAGCAAAAAGTGATAGTAATAGACCTCAGATGATTTATCCATATGGTACATTTGCAGGGTAATCCACCGCCTCTCCATGTAGTGATAGGCAAGTTTCACCATTCCCTACCATTTCATTTTAGAAATAGTCTTAAAGAGCTAAACCATTGTAAAAAATGGGAAATTAGCATGTTTTTCCTTTAACCCACTCAGTTTAGATTCTATTTTACCCTCAGTTAATCCTTTCACCAACCTCATGAGCCCCAAATGGTGATCAACTGGTTCTTTCCTTTCAGGTGTAGTAGTAGTACTTGCTGTTGTTGCTGCTGTTGCTGTTGTAGTAGGAGTAGAAGTAAGCTCAGCATTGGCTTCACCTTCTGCTAGGTGGCACAAGCCCATCAGCTGAGAACACCAGGCATGCCTGGAAAGCCTTTCAACAGGATCAATAGGCCAGAGTGGCCCACCAGAGTGGCAGGAATACTGCTTATTGATGAATGGGAATCAGGTTCCTACAGCAACCCTGCTCAGAGCCAACAGGAGTACTGGAGGAAGGGAGCCATGCCACCAGATCAAGCAAATCAGATCAGGCAGACAGGTTGCCAGTGTCACTGCCAGAGGAGTGGAGCAGGCTGATAAATATCCCCAAGAGGGAACCACAGCAGGTGCACATGGGTAGCCACAGGCCAACAAGAAAGTGAGGCAGAAAGTTGGATGGGATGGATTCTGTTTGTATGTTTATGGGATTAGGATCTATTTACATAAGAGCTTTAACTTGTGCAGTATCCACACATTCAATGTCAATCAAGCAGGCTGAGGGTTCTATTCCCACAGGTCTCTGCAGCAGTGGATGCTAACGAGAGTTATCAACATTTTATTCACATTTCAACTGTCTCTGGGACACATAACAGGCCAGGCTGAGAACAGGTTAGGTGGGCAGTTGAGGAGAGCCATTGAGGAGACAGGAGGGCAGTTGAAAGGGGCAGTTGAAACACTGGAAAGGGGTTGGTTTTTTTTTTTTTTTTTTTGAGGAGAGAGGAGGGCAGTTGAAAAGGGCAGTTGAAACACTGGAAAGGGGGTGGTTTTTTTTTAAGTGATGAATTTTCTTATTGTACCTACTCAAGTATCAATTGTGGGCTGTTACTAGTTATAACTGTCCTATGCCACAAAAAGTTGATTTTATTAATTCAAAACAAACAACTGAGACCAATAATTTTTTAAAAAACACAATGAGATGTTGACACAGCATGGAAAGTAAGGTGACACCCTGGAGTGCTGTCACAGGTGTAGAGCCAATGTTTGGGTTGGGGAAGGGCATGAGCAATGGTTAATCAGCTGGGTTGATCTGGGATCCATCACAGGCTTGAAGGCTGGATCTATGTACCTTTACAGTCACTACCCTTTCTTGGTGGGTAGACCTGGGTTCCAGAAGCAGGAGCAGTATGTCACTGAGTATTATGAACATAAGGGTGATAACAGGGAAGGGCACTGCTACTTATCCATTACCTGTGGGAAAATATTCACTGCGTTATTTTCTGGCCATTATTATTATTATTCATTACATGTCTCTCAGTATCACCTACCTCACAGGGTTGTCGCAAGGAAAAAAGAAAGGGTGAAATTATTCATACTGTCCTGACCTCCTTAGAGGAAGTGAGCTATAAAATTATTAATATTTTATTAATTTAATTAATTAATACTGATAATAAATTAAATAATTTTGTCATTTCATAGTGTCAAAAATGTATGGACCCCAAGTATCAAATGACCTAGCTATGTCACTTGCTCCAATTTAAACGCCAATTTTCACTTCAGTTGACATTCAATGACAGTTCTAATTCTGTTTTTTTCTAACATACCTGGCTCAAGTGTGTAAGTTGTCTTAAGTCATATGGAAACCAAGGCTATATGGTTAGGATGGCAGGCACATCATAATCTAGGGTGCAATCCTAACCTAGGCAGGCACAACTCATCAGTCTTCCTGTTCCTGTGGTGATATAGGAAGTCAAGCGCATGTCTGTGCACTGGCCTAACACTCTCCCAGGAGTGGCACAGATGTGTCTTACGGCACTTTTGTGACATCCCCAGGCCAACACAGAACATGTGCTGGTGCTTAGGCCAGCCTAACCAGGGGTTAAGATTTCAGCGTTATTCCTGTTTACATAACATCTAGTATTTCCCGTGTTCCACTATCATACATCCCTGTAGGTGGATTTGAAAAAGTGTGCAGACAGTTTTATTCTGATAGTTGTGAACTCTGAGCCATGCTATCCAACATACAGCAGCTGTCATGCACCTTGTGTTTCATGAGCATCACTCTTGTGTTACTGCCTTTAATTGCCTTACTAAGCCAAGATAATGTAATTACACCAGCTCATGCAACCTTCAAATGTCATAAGGTCCTGCTTTTTCTGTGACCCAAGCTGCCAGGGGTTACAGAAGTGCTTTGCCTGTTATCTCAGTGTCTTTGCGCTCTGTGTGTTCCATTTGTTATCTGCTCTGAATTTTCAGGTGGACTAACAAATCAGCATTATTATCTTTCAAGAAAAATCTCAGTTAGCTAAGCAAAGAGACATTTTTAAAATAGTGACCTCTTTTATTTAGCAGAGGGAGCGCATCTGTCCCACTTTACCTCACCATGTACTCCTTTCCAGTGGCCATTGTGATATCCTGTCTGAGCTCCCTTTTTAGACTGTGAACCATCTGGGGACAGGAAGCTATTTATTGATTTATTTTGTTACAAAAACTGCTTTGCAAATTACTTTTTCATGAAAAGTGGTATATAAAGATTCTTATTCTTAATACTGTTTGTTGGCTGAAAAGGACACTTTCATTGTTGAACATCCCTACGCTCTGAAATATAAAATTCCAGTACATTTAGATGGACGAAACGATTAATTGATGGATAGATAGATGGAGTGGATGGAGAGATGCTCTTTTCCCATTCACATAACTCCAGAACTAGAGGACATCCACTAAAATTGAATGTTGGGAGAGTTAGGACAAAAGAAAATATTTCTTTACCTAGCATGTAACTGGTCCATGGAACTCCCTGCCACAGAATGTGGTGATGGCATCTAGCCTCAAAGCCTTTAAAAAGGAACTGGACAAACTTCTAGAGGAAAGGACCATCACAGGTTACAAGCCATAAGGGGTATGTGTAGATGTGGACAATCTCCAAATACCAGGCACCTAGACGCAGGTGTCTTGTGTGCTCCCTGAGGCATCTAGTGGGTCAAAGTGTGATACAGGAAGCTGGACTAGATGGACCTTTGGCCTGATCCAGTGGAGGCTCTTCTTATGATCTTATTGATTTCCTTTTAGGAAAAAGCTTGCACAACTACCAGGGTTGGACTATGACCACCTGATGTATGAAGCGGCATGCTTAATGCTGCCTCCGTCTCACCTGATCATCATCAGGCAGCAGCCACTACTCCTCCCCCATCCACTGTTCTAGCACAGCACTAAAAAGGCACAATGGAGGCTAATGAATGGGGAGACATGGGCACCTCCCCAATAATCTGCTGGTTGGATATGACTGCTTCAGTTGACCTCTTAGACTGCTGGACCCCATGACAAATGTAACTATGGAAGGAAAATTGAAGTGGAAAAAAACCAGGATGGTTTATACACCGCAGAGGTTAACATTTCAAGGAACAAACGGTCACTAGAATTAAGCATAGCTTCTACCTTTGCACTGTATTACTTAAGAAAATATCAGTGTCATCCACTGGGATCAGCTATTTATTTACGTTATTGATTTATTTGAAAAATCACATCCCCTCTTACACACTTTCAAACCTATGTCCAACAGAGGCTATTAGTCATTCCTTCACAAACATGCTTGTTGAAAACCTGCCAGAAAAGAGTGCCAGAAGTATGAGCATTAATCTGATAGGCAAAGAGAAGTCATCTCAGGATGCAATACTTACCAATTTAGATAATTCATAACTTAGGTAACATGTAACTTAAGATAAGGTAATTAAGGTAACGGGTAATTTATGTAACTCGTCTCCCCGTTCTTATGCTGGTGTGGGGAGGCTGGTGCACTGGACTCAGGAGAGGTGCAGAAGTGCCTAAGGGTACTTTTGCAACACCTTCAGGCTAGCACAGGACTTGTGCTGGGACTTGTGTCAGCCTAGCATGGGGTTAGTATTGTAGCATCAATCTGAATATTTTCTTCTGTCACAATCTTTGGAGTTGCCTCATAAAGAAAAGAACTAGCCATAAGGAAGAGTTGTGGTTATAAAAGTTCTTTTGGCCAATGGTTTGAACAAAGCTCCTTTCTCATTTGGTTTGAACCATATTATTCTTGAACCATATTCTTGAACCATATTATATTTGGCCATTTGAACAAAGCTCCTTTCTCATTTGGTTTGAACCATATTATTCTAGGACAGGACCCAGAATCTGGATTTGTAAATATGAGAGATATATACAGAAAAGTACAGCAATACTCAAAATAAAAAAGGGTTTCAATAGATTATGTTTTGCACTGGCCTTTGGATTGGCACATGAACACATTATTCAAATGCACAGCCCATTTTATTTGGACCACGTGCTGTCAGAATGCTTATTCTAGTGGCATAAGGCCTTTTACAGCTGGTGCAAAACATCACAAACCATTCAGCATGGCCTGACCATCACCACAAATGGCATGGGACCAACACTGTGAGCCAGCGGTGTTGGTAAGCAGTCACTGGCAGTCATAAAAGGCACTCCGACAACACACAATGTGCTGCCAGGGATACTTCTATGAAGACTGGAGCCTTCTTTGCCAGAATGAGTGTGTCAGGGTCTTCCCACTGATCCAAGTACAATGGCTGGGGAGGCAAGTAGGAGGGTGTAACGGGTTTGGAAAGGGTGAAACAAAGTAGCAATGGGCAGAGATGAACAGGCTGGTGAAGGGCAGATCAGATCCAGGATGGTATTGTGTTCGGCAGAAGTGGAAATCCACCAAATCCTAACCAAGCATGAGGTGGGCCACTGCGTGGTACAGGACAGTGGACCAGATGTGCCTTTGGCCATTTAGGATGGGGAGACTCATCTTAAGCTCTTATGTTCTAACCCCCTTTCCAGATCCTATACAATGAGAAGAGGCCCCACAGTGCTTACAAAGGCTAACACAAAGGAGACCTTCAGAACTGCCCCCATAGAATGCAGTAGTAGCTATTTTTATCCCATTACATAAGTGGGGCTGGGGGTATAGGATTAGGCTTTAAAATTTTAAAAATGTAATTTATCAGTAACAACCAAAATGAAATTTAACTGAGGCTGAAATTCTATAGCACGTAATTGGGAGTATATCCCATTGAACTCAGTAGGACTTTCTTTTTAGTAGATATGCATAGGATTGTGCTGTAATTCTCAACAATTACTACATTTTATTGTACCCCAGGGAGTTGGAAGTACCTCAATTCCTGATAACAAAAGTTAACATGAACACAACAATGCATTTCAGCAGGACAGCCTTCAAGAGTTGAAATCTACATCCTTCTTAATGCAGTAAAGTAAAAAAAGGCTTCATATTAGGAAATCACATATATTTGAATAAATATTATTTCATAGTCTGGCAGAAAAGCAGACTTTTACTGTCTGAGAGTTGTAGGAGAAAAGAGAAGGCACATATATAGTTGTAGAAGTATGAGGATAGGAATTTTCTAGAACCATGTCCACATAAAGGAGTAAGAATCTACAAAATACTTGCTGACAAGGTATGTAGTTCAATCCTAACCATGTCTACTCAAAAGTTAGCCCCGTTGCATTCAATGGGTCTTACTCCCAGGAAAGTGTCTTTAGGATTGCAGACTTGGTCATAGAAAGATGTAATAAATAAAATTTTAGGCAAAGAAATGGAATACCAACATCTATACTACTTGGAATTGGCTTTTGTTAACTCGCTGGCTCATAACAGAGTTTGGGTGTAAATTGATCCCTGGCCGGACCTTAGAACAAATTCACGACACCCTTACATTTCTTTTGAATGTTGCTTTTTGCCAAATGTGAGTGCTTACCCTATTTTGTGGGGTTCCGCTCAATATGAAAGCAACATTTTTTTAAAGCTTGCCAGTCATGCCAGGTTTATGTGTCGCTGTTGAAACATTCAGAATGTTAAGCTAAGTAGAAAAAACTGCACAAAATCTTCCACCCTTGAGGTGGGAAAAATAAATTAATTTGGAAATCCAGTCTCCGTAATCTGATGTGGGACAAATATCTGCCTTGGAAGCACAGGACTTTAGGTGCATTGAAATCTTTAAGAGCATCCTCAGCAGAACAAGATGGGTTTAATTATAAATGTTGCCTCTGATGGAAATCAATGTAATTTTTTGCATGCATTTCTAAACAACCTTTGTTTGAACGCAATACATGTCAAAAGCCATCCAGGCAACAACAACAACAACAACAACAACACACACACACACACACACACACACACACACACACACACACACAAACTGGATTTATGGGCATATAGCTTTCTCTTCTGAAAATTGTCTTTTTTTTGTTAGTCCACTGAATATCAATTTGTCATAGGCTTTACTGTACCATGAAGTTATGATTAATATTATGGCTTGAGTACAGCAGGTAGAAAGACCGCATTCATTTTCAAAGTCACGTCACATTGATTAGAATTCACGGCAGGTTATTCAAATAACGATCTGCTCAGTTCCCGGGAGAATTTCTGTCTGATTTTTCTTTATCCTCATTAAAGATCCCAGGTGCAGACAAAGCTTTACACACTTCTAATTTGCATTATCCTTGGGAAGGAGGTAATTCACATGCCTTTAGTATATCACACTTGATTGTGGGGTGCTTTTTCCTTTTGGTAGTTTGCTCTTTCCTGTCTATTTAAATAAATCAGAAAACTTAGCCTTTATAAACCATCTGACAATAGAAAATGCCAGATTTTATTATGCTTAGTAATAGGCACGTGCGTTTTGAAATATCACTTATAAGTCAGATAAAGCATTCTCTTCTTTCCCATGCACCCTTTAATAAATAAAATCCACCTAGCAATACAACACCTAGCAGGGAGAACAATCCATTTATAAAGTATACTGTGTATAAAAGTATACTGAATACAACACCTAGCAGAGAGAACAATCCATTTATAGAGTAAAAGTATACTGTGCTTTCACTGTGATAAATAAGGTCTCGTTCTTTCGAAACTCTGCCTGAAAATAAGTTGGCAGTTGCCATGAGGTTGGATATGGACTTTAATTGTGCTCAGAAGAATTCAGTGTAACAGCAGAGCACTAAACAGTTAAAACAGCTAAATGGTATTAAATCTCCCCCAAAGCACTATATGCCTGGCTTCACATCTGGATTTCCTAGGCATAAGGTGTGTGGGCCTCTGGTATGCAACAAAATAGTCTGCCTTGGACTATTTTTATCTCCACTCTTTGTTCTAGTGAGTTTAGCCTCAAGGAGAGTGACAGTACAGTTGACATTTCATTGGGTTTCCATGTCTCGAGAGACGGGGGGATTTAGCTAATTAAATAATGTTCTACCATCCTCAAAACTACAAAGATCACAGCAGTGATCCACTGGTTGCTCAGATCACAGTGAGATTTTAGTATGCAGACTCCAACTCTTCAATGTCATGAAAAATCTAGTGTACTGGATATGCTTCAGGTAGCCCAGTTTGACAATATAGTTTCAACCAGTACATGTATGTAAAATGATTCCCTGTTGGGGAGGGAGAGCAGTTAGAAAATACTGCCATGATTCTTTGATTGCATCATTTCAATAGCCATTGGAAAAATATATTACTGTGGTTAGTTTGGGAACACATCATAAGGGATGTCATGTTCTTGTCTTTTTGGTTGGACTGTGGATCAGAATTTGCATTGCTGGCAGCAATCAGTATGCAAGGTTTAAGGTTTGGGCCCAGGGTTGTGCTTTTCTGTGTAATTGGATGTATTTTTAAAAGTTGATCATTGAACAGCAGAGAAACCCAAAAATGGCAGAGATAAATGGAGTCTCATTCCAAAAAGGCTTTCCATGCCCTTGATTTTTTTACGCATCAAAAAATGCTATGCTAATGGTTCCCAAACGGTGGAAAGTACCTAGGTATTTGGTCTTCTTCAAGGACCTAGGACCTAGTATCTAGAGGTATTTGCATAATTGTATGAAAATTGTATGTGCCTCTAGGAAATTGTAATATCCCTAGAAAAATATCTCTACAAGTGACGGTGGTTTTTAATATTCTGCTTTGCAACATAAAGTAGTCCATAAAGTGGATTGCATAGCTAGGGCTGCAATCCTAATCCTCAGTTAGACCAACCTAAGCCCTGGCATAAGTCCTGTTGTGTCCTGGGAGTGTCACTGAAGTGCCATAAGACATTTCTGTGCCACTCCTGGGTGAGGGTTAGGCCAGTGCACAGTCATGCGCTTGCTTCCCTATGTCAGCACAGAAATGGGAAGACCGATGAGTTGTGCCAGCCTAGGTTGGGATTGCACCCTTTGTGTTTATTTCAGGCCACCTATGCTTAATGAAATAACTTCCTACTTAATGACACCCCTCTGGCTGTCAGCTGGCACCAAGAACTCTATTCATTTGTTTGAGTGTCAAGTGGGTTTGATACACCTGCTCTATGCACTATACAAAGAAAAACTTTACTCACTGCCTACCAGTACTGTATTTTATTTTTTGTTTCTTTTTATATAGAGTGTCAACATTTATAGCAGCAGTGTGTGAAGGAAGGGCTGCAATCCCTCTATTTTCCTTCATGGTTTGTCCAGGGGATAGAAGTTTTTCTTCCTTCCTCCACCCCCCCCCCACCTTAATTTCCCATTTATCTCCAAAATAATCCCTATAAAGTAAGGGTAGGCTGCAGGATAGCAAGAGATCCAGACACCCCATGGGTTTTGTGGCCAAGCAGACATTCATGTACCTCCAATCCTAGTCAAATATTCTACCCACTACACAACAATGGCTCTCTGAAAAAATACAAAATTTACTGCATTAATTAATATGCCATTTTCCAGCATGAAGTGGAACAATTACAAAAAAATATTGCCTTTCTGAAGAAAAGACCTTGGGCCCTGTGGTTGCCTAGCCTTCAGTCTCTTGTCGCACACAGCACCCAAGATATGTGATTATCTTAGTGGCTATTACATTGATGGGTGCTATAGAATCATGAGCATATATAATAATACTCTCGGGCTGCACACTCTGTCAAGGAGAAAACAATATATTTGATATTAATTATTCGATTTCTTTATCATGGTGTCAGCATTTCTCTGATAAGCTACCATTTATATATCTTGTTTCATGACTCTTTAAGTGTCTAATGACATTATGGACTAAAATACAATAGCTGCAAAATAATGTCTTCTAAGAAATGCTTGTGCTTTTAGTTAAATTTTGAGACATAGGGTGCTGTTTGCCAGTGATTCATACAGCAGAAACTGCTACAATTTGTCCTTCTACGTTCAGAATTTATGCTACTAATAAGACCTCATGTTGGCAAGAGGCCTTAAGTGAAGTGCTCCAGTCAGTCATGGTGCTTTAAAGGTCTTGCCCAGGGGCCAGATGGAGCAATCTTGAGGCCAGGGCCAAGTTTTGGAGTTCCCTGCTCTAAGAGAATGGAAGCAGGAGGAGATCCTAATGATGGTCCAAGGCACAAGTATCTCTTTGGCGGTAACAAATCACATAGTGAGACTGTTAAATGTTCCAGTCTCAGAAGATGTAAAGTCCAGTGGGGTTAACTGGAATCAGATCTCTCTCTCTCTCTCTCTCTCTCTCTCTCTCTCTCTCTCTCCCCCCCGAGCAAGCATAGCGCTGATGCCAGCTAGCTATTGAAGAGGCTCTGGCATTGATCTCCACTAGCTAGTAGGACAATCAGCCCAGATCATTTAATGTCCTGGCAGCAGAATCCTATGCATGTCTGAAGTCAGTTCCATTGCATTATGTAGGACTTGCCCTGAGGAAAGTGTGCACAGGATTGCACAGTAGACTGTATGTAGGAGACCTATGTATGTATGTATGACTGGTATTTCCTCCAAGAAGGTTCTTCATTTTGTCCTTAGCTGTGTGAATAAGGTTTGCTACATGCTAATGCGAAATGTAGGCCACTGAGGGTGCATAGCCGGTCAATGCATTGGACTGGGGTATTTGGCCAATAACACCATCCTATTTCCTACATTCACTTGTCTGTTATATATGTGTGAGAGGAGGGATTGGATAGGGCTGAAACTGGGCTAAAATATGCCTGCATTTCCTATATGTAGCCTGATCCTCAACAGATAAAAATTCAGTAAATGTACTATGATTCAGATTACAGCAATCTATGTAACATGGTAAAAGTAAAGGTGTCCCATCCAGGTTGTACTACTAGTTGTGACCAACTGCAGGATTCAGTACTATCCCTCATTTCTAAGCCTATAGAAGCCAATGTTGTCCAAAGACACTTTTGTGGTCATGGGGTCAGCATGACTGCCGAAGGCGCACATTACCTTCCCACCAAGGTAGTACCTATTTATCTACTTGTATTTGCATGGTTTCAAACTGCTAGGTTGGCAGGAGCCTAAGGTTGGCTAAGGTTGGGAGCTCACCCCATCTTATAGGACCCAGGTCTCAAACCTTGGCCTGCCGGTTAACAGGCACAGTGATTTAACCACTTGCACAACCACGGCACTCCTGAACATGGTAATATTTCACAAATACTGATGTCTGCCTTTATTGCATGATGTTTGATTTAATATTCTCAAATACAAATTCTAGTTAGTTATATACCCTTGCATATTATTAAATGGGCTATTTTTTTCCAATGGAACAACTTGTACTTTCCCAAATGTAAACTAAGATGAAAACAATTCAGTCATTTTTTTAAAAAAAGTAGGAGGTAAAAAAATTTCTTTTCTTATTGTATTTTGAAGCTCCTTATGAAGGGTGTGTGTGAAAATCCATTTAAGCCCTTTTAAATGGATTCATAAATACCTAAAAAAATATGGTGGTGATTGGGCCCCATGCAACGTATTCACTGGCCATGCTCTGATCTGTCAATCCTTCTCTGCATCGGACAGCAGAAACTCGTGGCCAAATATGCTTGAAGCGAAGCAGTTGCTGGGCCATTGTCTGCTTCTGAATGGACTCTTGGATCCTTTTCTGTATAGGGCCGCAAGCTGAGACTTAGTCTGTACATTTGAATAAAGAGAAGATTGGGAGCATACAGTGAGCTCCCCATAAAAAAACTTCTATTTTCCCTTTAACTTCAGGGAATCCAAGAGATTTTATTGCCCTTAATGAAAAACCCTCCTTAGGATCATGAGGTCGGTTGGCTTGGGGAGCTATTATTTTGGCTAGAGCAAACTCGCTTGACTGGCGAGTTTTCCCAAGCTCTCGTTTTATTGTGATTTCCAGTGGGGGATCTTGTTTCAAGGGATATTATCAAAGTAAAGGACATTTCTTCTGGGGCTTATTTTACATAGATTAGATCTCATTATTCAACTTGGTCTTTAGTCTATATTCTTTTTACAGGCTTCTGGCTATATGAATGAATTTAACAGCATGTGAATTTATTCTAATGAATAATACCCTTTCTGAGTGAAAAGGAAGCAAAGTGCAGCTACAGTAATTCTTTAAAACATCCCGAACAATACATTTCAGCCACTCAGTGATTGAATCTTATCTCAAATCAAGTAGCTGAACATTAATTTCCAGACCATTTTTGCACAAGTCTTTAGTTTTAAACAATTTGTTAGCTGAGAGATGTTTTCACGAGTCAAAGTCTACTTTCTGTACATTTGGCGCATGCAAATTCTCTTTCAAAATTGCTGAGCTTATGGGATTGCTAGAGGCGGTCATTGTTGAGAGAAGCCAACTTCTTGTTTAATGTGTAAATAAGCAACTCATCCCAAAACATAGTTCTGCCTCGCATCCTGGCTTCTTGGTCACAGTTGAAACTACAGTGTGATTTAGAAACTTGACAAATAAGTCCATAATTAACACAGTCAAGTTATACCATCATGAATATGTCACCAATATGTACAGCTACATGAATTGTCAGCAAACGAAGCTGATCTGACTTCCAAAGTTTGAGAAGCAAGAAGGTGTGAGTAATAAACCAACAAACTGTACAAAGCTTCAAATTATTTTGCCAAACTGATGAAATGTCCCCTCACAGTGGCTTTCCTAACAGCAAAGCCATATCAAGATTAAAATAATCATTGTTTTTCTTTTCATTTTGTTACCCACTCTCCATTTTCAATTATAATCTTCAGGTATTTCCTTAGCAAACTTGCTTCATCTCCTGGAAGAAAAAAAGCAAGAATGGCAAAAGAGTATACATACCCTCAGTATCTCAGTTTGTACACAGATGAGACAACAGAGAGTCCCGAACTGCTAGTCTTTTAAAATATCAATGATCAATTTGATCATTCAAAAAGTCAATGATCTTGCAGGTGGAGGAAGCTTGTGGGTGCCACTATACATAAGGCAGAAGGAAATTTGGTGATGGACAGTATACAGAAAACTAGTGAGATTTCCTCTGAATAAAAAACACAACCCCCCCATCTCTTCCACCCCACATCAGGCGTGTTGTTTATTGCTGAGCACATTCAATTAAACCAAGCCTCACTTCTCCCCCCTCCATTTACTCAAGATTGTCCTATGTGATAATTGGGCCTTCTCATACCTTCTATCACTTCTTACCATCAGAAAACCTCATGAATCCTAGCTACAGGAAATGATTTTCACACTGTGGTCCTATTCAGTCGCCTGAAACTGGCTAAGGTGTTCAAATACTGCATGGTATTCAAATGCAATAACAAGAAGTTTTGAGGTTTTTGAGATCCAGTTCTCAAGTATGGGAAGCAGGCAACAGCACAGAGCTGGGTGAGAATGTCCAACTCTTTGTGATCCGATGAATTGCAGCATGCCAGACCATCCTATCTCCACTAGCTTCCTAAGTTTGTCCAAATTCATGTTCAACACCTTCCGATACAAACATTTTAAAGGCTTTTTGCTTCATCTTTCCATATTTACTATAGGACAGGAGTGTCCAAACGTTCAATTTCATGGCTGCTGGACCTTTAACAAGTGTGTAAAGTAGGAAATTTCAGAAGGTGCAGCTTTTCATCTCACAGACAACAAACTGTACCTGCTGAAATTCCCTACTTTACACACTTGTCAAAGGTTCAGCAGCCCTGAAATTAAAAGTTTGGACCCCACTACTGTAGCAGATCCCCTGCATAGATCCAATCTTTTAACTTCAGGGCACTTGGACCTTTAACAATAGAGGGAATTTCAGCAGGTGCAGCTTGTGATCAGTGAGATCAAAATCTACACCTGCTGGAATTCCCTCCTCTATACAATTGTGAAAGGTCCCAAAGCCCTGAAGTTAAAAGGTTGCACACCCCTGGCATAGATCATCATATAATCACTGATGGATTGGTGTCCATCCTAGATGAGGAACTTATCTCAAGAGACCATTTTGTCTTCCACTCTGCTTGCTTCTCAACTGCATCTATTTTCATATATTTATTTTCTTCATTTTGACTGGAGGGGGGAAGATTTCTTGGAATTTTCTTTGTTGTTTATCTGGTTACTTTGTTCTTTGCTGCCTAGACAAGTGATTCTCAAACTGTGGATCCAAAACCATCTAGAAGCCCATAATAACATTTTTGGTGGTTCACAAAACAGAGAGGGAAGATCAGGCTATGTGCATTAAGGGTTAAACAAGCTCCTCCTTGGGGGATAGACTACTGCCCATCACCTTATAGCCTTTGCATTTATAAAGCAAGTGGCTGCTTCAATATTCTGTAACAAGTTTGAGAGCCCCCCCCCCCCAGTTTACAGGCAGTGAAAGCCAGATTATAGATAATACAGTTAACAGCCTTAGGAGGCAGTCATATAAGCTCTTTCTTATGGAATACAATGTGGAATACAATATTTTCTTATGGAATACAATGTGATTGTTACTGAGCTCAACGGGACTTGCTCCTAGGTAAACATGCCTCGTTTTAGGTTGTAACCTAACATAATTATTGTCTAAGCATTTTAATCTAGGTTTGTATCCCTGGCTCCTGCACATATAGTTTGTGGTGAGACTTTACTTCCACAAACTCAAGAAGCATCCCCACTTATCCCCCAATTGGGGACCAGAGGTCCGTCCAAAAGTGAAAACCATTGAAAAGTGGAACCCACTCTTTTTCAGCTTGCAAATGAAAAACAGCCACCAAAAAAGACATACCATTAAATATCACTTGCAAAAGTATAAATACCAGTAACACATATTTATTAACACATAGCCAAGATACATAACACATTACAGTAAAATAAACAAAAGACACGTTTGGGCAATGAAATTCATTAGAATAATGGTTATTTACTGAAGAAAGTCATTATGAAATGCCAAAACAGTGTGATCACCATGTCACATGCATATCAACATTAGGGAAGACAATTTTAGCTTTTAGACCAGCAGAGAGAGATTGAAACTGAAAGGTGTTGAAAGAGTGGAACCATCAGAAAACAAACCATCAGAAAGCAGGTGATGCCTATAATACCAAAGCACATTGGAATGAATTGTGTGGATCTATTGGAACTATAGCTTCAATTAACTCAGCTGTAAGATGCACTCTTATCTAGTCCTTATCCCAGTTCTAGAATTCAGTAATAGAGCACAATCCTATGTCTACTCAAAAGTAAGCACTATTGTGTTCAGTTGGTCTTACTCTCAGGAAGGTGTCTTTAGGATTGCAGCCATAGTGGAGTTTCTTCAGCAGTGTTCTCCAGTAGACTTCATAAGGGCAAAGGAGCCATTTGAAGATTAACTTGTACATATTTTCATAAAATAACTGGTGGAATTAAGAACCTATGGTGCTTTCCTTCAGACTCTGATTCAGACTCTTTTCAGTATTGTTAAATTTTCCATAGCCATGAATTTATAAAAATTAAAAGGAGAAATGTTTAAAGACGTGAACAGCCATTGAAAGAGTTAAATGCATTTCTGAGAATCTCCTTGGCCTTTGTGATCAATGCTCATCACAGTTTTGTGCCAGTATTGATTCATTTCCAGAAGTCTGATAATAATTCAGCTATGAAGAAATAAAAAGCCGGAAACTGGACATTGTTGGATAACTCCCGTGAATGGAACGCACAAACGGAAGGCTATCAGCTATTCAGGAGAAACAGAAGTGGTAAAAGAGGAAGTGGAGTAGTATTATATGTCAAGAACATATATAACTGCTCTGAAATCCAACAAACTGGTCTGGATATCTCGTGGAATGAGTTTGGGTAAAAGTTAGGGGGGGAAACAAAAACCATAACATTGTGGTGGGCATCTGCTATAGACCGCCAGGCCAAGGAGAAGAAATGGATGATGTCTTCTTCAAGCAAGTGGCAGACATTGCAGGGAAACATGAGGTAGTTGTAATGGGGGACTTTAACTATCCAGATATTAGTTGGGAGACAAACCCAGCCAAGCATGGAAGCTCCAATAAATTCCTGATGGGCCTGGAAGATAAATTCATGTCCAGAAAGTGGAGGAAGTGACGAGGGGAGAGGCCATCATTGACCTGATCATAACAAATCATGAAGAATTGATTGACAGGATCAACGTAGCGGGAACTTTAGGAGAAAGTGATCATGAACTGCTGGAATTTAGAATATTATGGGAAATAAAAAGAGTGCATTAGAAAACCTATACATTGGATTTCAGGAAGGCTGATTTCAACAAGCTTAGAGGAATCATAGGTGGGATCCCATGGGTTGATGAATTAATGGGGAAAGGGGCACAAGATTAGAGGGAGCTCCTTCAGAGGCAGCTTCTACAAGCACCGTCAAAAACAATTCCTATGAAAAAGAAAGGGGGAAAACCTCAAAAAACCTCAGGATGGCTCCACAAGCAACTTGGGGATCAGTGAAGTTAAAGAAAGAGATGTATAGGCAATGGAAGGCTGGAAAGATCAGCAGGGAGGAGTACAGGCAGATTGCCCGGTCCTGTAGGGAGGGGGTCAGGAATGCTAAAGTATGAGCTGAGGCTGGCCAGGGGAGTCAAAGATAACAAAAAGAGCTTCTTTAGATATGCCCATAGGAATAGGAGGAGGAACGAGGGGGTGGGGCTGCTTCTGGACAAAGATGGACAGCAGGTGTCTGGAAACCAGGAGAAGGCAGAGCTGCTCAACTCCTACTTTGTGTCTATCTATTCTCAGAAGGAAAGCTGTGCAAATGGGGATGCAGGATTGTTGTCTGATGGGGGGATGTTTGCATCCCCAAAGAGGTAATGGAAACATGGATGGTGCAGAACAGCAGATTAAAATTAAGATTGACGGAGAACTTAACTGGCCTAAATGAATTCAAGTCATTTGGACCGGATGAGCTGCATCCTCGAGTTCTTAAGGAACTGGCAGATGTCCTTGCAGAGCCTCTGTCGATCATCTTTGAGAAATCCTTGAGGAGTGGAGAAGTGCCACTGGACTGGAAGAGGGCAAATGTAGTCCCAATCTTTAAGAAGGGGAAAAAAGAAGACCCGGGAAATTATAGACCAGTCAGTTTGACTTCAATCCTGGACAAGATATTAGAACAAATCATAAAACACACAATTTGTGCACATCTAGACAACCCAGCATGGATTTACCAAGAATAAATCTTGCCAGACAAATCTGACCTCCTTTTTTGTTTGGGTTATGAGCTTACTGGACAGTGGCAATGCTGTGGATGTGCTATATCTTGACTTCAGCAAAGCATATGACAAGGTCCCACATAACATCTTAATAAGGAAGTTGGAAAAATATGGGTTCTACAAGGCAATCATTAGGTGGATCTGCAACTGGCAGATCCTTCCTGAAATCCAATGGCAGTGTGGCTCATCAGCTGCACTCAAAGGGTTTTGGTCAGTAGCGTACCAACTCAAGGGATGCAATTTGCATGGGTGACAGGGCACCATTGTGACATTTAAAATGGGTGCACCTGATCTCTACACTCCTCTCCTGCATGTGGAAGCTGAAGTTCATCCCACCACTGGTGTTTACCCTTTAAGTCAAGCTAGGAAACATTTCTCCTTATTCAGCTTCCTATTCTCCAGGTGCAGCTGGGCTGTAATGAGGCTTGCATCTACTTTTGTTTTGTTGCTTCTCTTCCCTCTTTTTCCTCACTGTGGGCTCCCATTTTTCGAAGCAGGGGTTTTCCCTTGCAAAACAGAACAATCCTGCACTATGATCTTTTGCATCAAGATCTCCTCCCTCCTCCACTCCATCCTGAGTGTCCAGATAGCCTCCTTTTCCAAGACATGTCCAGGACTTTAGCCTTGTGTCCTGGTGAAAAAATCTTCATTGTCCTTCTTTTTCTTATGAGCAGGCAGCAGGGAGCCTTCTTGTATTTCAAAAATTATATGCAATTGTTTTAAATTTAATACCGAGCAATGTGGTGTTTAAATTAGCCACATGAAAGCAATATATATGAGGGTTTTTAGCATTTATTTTGTCATGTCCTTGGATGCCCTTTAGATGCCATTTTTCTTGGATGCCCTTCATTTGGGAGAGGGTTAAAATTTTTTTGTTTATGATATATAGTCACCCTTCTGCCTCAAAAATGTAGGACCTCATTAGAATTCATTCATTCATTCCATCTCTAATATATTCATTTATGTATATTCAAATTGAAATGTAAATGAATTTTTTTCTTCCTGATCCCCAACACAGTGCCAGAGAAATGATGTGGCCACATTTAGACACCCCTATGATCGTCAATGCTGAGGTATAAGTGAGGGAAAGAAAAGATTGAAGGGTAAAGAAGAGGGAAGGCCTCCTTCCTTACTACACAGACACTGTTTCTGCTGCCCACTTCCAAGACAAGTAAGGATGGGTATGGAAAGTGTTTCAAATTAGCTCAGCAAGTTCTTTTGACTAGCATGGGAGGGGGAAGAGAACTCAGTTCATTTCTGAGCAAATCAACAGTTTAACCACTTCTGTATGATGGGTGTTTTCTTGGGATGTTGTCTACAGATCCCTCTTTATGGTGATCACCTTACAGCCCAATCCATCCCCTGTGACGAGCACTGATTCAGCTGTGCCAAAGAAGCACTCATTACGTCCTACAGAGGGAAGCTATAGGCAAGATAAGTGAAAACATTTCTGCACTTACTTCCTGGTAGGCTTCCCAGTCACCTCCATCATATACCACCTGTTTTGTCAGTATGTCTGAGGAAAGAAAAAGGTGGGAAAAGTTGTAAAAAAGGGAATAAGAGCCAGCATTTAGCTTAGGTATACACTATGCAGAGTCACATTTTGTGAAATTTTAATTCAGACTTGAGTTTCTGGAGAGAAGGAGTTCTGGCAGTGCTGCCTGATGATACTTTCTATAGAAATCTCCTTTCTATATATTTCTAAATCTATCTCAAGCTATCCCTACAATCCAGAATAACTACAGGAACACGTAAGAGACATTTACGTCAACGTAGTTATGGTACCACCTAATGAAAACCTATGGGAAATTCATATTGCAATCCAGAGTAAATTTTTCTTGTCGGAGCAAGGACTCCCCATAGTTACTCTGGATTGCACCCTTCATCTGTTTTTTAAATGAATCAATATTAACTTGTCCTCATAGAGTCTCTGCCTGAAGCTTTACAGCACAATTCTAATCATGCCTATTTAGAAGTAAGCCTCATTGTGTTCAATGGGTCTTACTCAGTGATGGGCTCCAAAGAAATTAACAACCGGTTCTCTGCCCATCTGGCAGCCACTTTTAAATGGCTATTTTTAAACTTTATATGTCCTATCTCTTGTTAACAACCGGTTCTGTAGAGTAGGTGCGAACCTGCTGGAGCCCACCACTGGTCTTACTCCCAGGAAAGTGTGTTTAGGATTTCGGCCATAGTTGAAGTATTCACCTGCATCTTCTTTTGCCCTTTGTGGGATTATTGCTTTCCTCTTGAAAGTCTCCTACAAGATGCTGATAACCAGTTGTCTGGGCCAAACACTATTGTCCCTCTCCAGTCTTTCTGAAATTAAAGTCTGGATAGAATTGGTCCTGCCCAACTTTCCTGGACTGGTGAGGCTACACCAGTGGGACACAAACTGCTCCCTACTCTGGGTTAGAAGACAGAGGTTTATTCCATTACCTTGGTGTTGCATAGCAGTTCCATCAGCTCTGGAAAGTTGGATAGAATTGGCCCAGATCCAAGCATGGTAGATCTTAGCTTATAAGCAATTATTTTTCAATAAAACATAAAGCACTCTATCATTCTACTTCTGTACAGAGACTATACTGATTGCATAAACTGGGGATCCGTTAAGTGGTTTTGAGAAAGCAATAAAATGGACACATTCTTCAGTTTACTGAATCATCCTCCATATATAATACTGGCCTACCAAGGGGACAGCAGCCTCTGAACTGTATGTAAGGCAGGACAACAAATGTATCTGGGAATACAAATAGGTTGCAAGGATTATCAATTAAAACCCGCAAGGATCCTTGTGGACCATATATCATATAATGCTCATATATCTTGTGATAAAGACTTGGATCAAAGCTTCTTGTGCACAAGCAGAAATCACTTCATATTTATGCATGGTGGGAGGATGTCATTGATTCCCACTGTTACCTCTTCAACTGTTACCACTGTTACCATTCCCACTCCACAACACACACCATTCTAGAATGACTTTTCAGAGAATGTGAGATGGTGGTGGTGGACACAAAAATCAGTAGTCCCCATGCACCTGCTTTATACATAGATGAACGAAGATTGTTAGATTCAGTTCAATGACATGGTTAACAGAAGCATAAAATTGTACTGACATCATCATTTAAAGAAGAAAATGAAATATCTCATGTTTTCATTTTTATATTTTGATTTAAAATACATGTTTTAGTGGTTAAATTAAAATGCACCATGCTAATTCTACTTGCATCAATTCTCTTTTAACACAGCTTGTCTAGGTCATTTAACATGAAATAACGGAATTGTGTTGATGGGGTGTTTTGCGCTTGATGGTGAGAGAAGTTGTTACTGAAAAAAAGAGAATTAGCTACTCACCCTGAAGCAATCACTAACATTCCAATCCCTGACTATGAAAAGGAACGGAGGGAGCAGATGGAAGCAAACACAAATTGTATTAATAATACATAACAAAGTGCTGCCTACAAATGATATTTCAATAGAATGAAAAAATAAGAAAAGTGTAGCTTTCATTGGACCTTAATGTCTTCATCCCCTCGCTAATGTTTCCATCTTCAAGCAGCTCTCTTTTATTGACACAACAACACAAATTGCAGAAGTAAATTGAATCACGGACTTGGAATGTAAAAATCAATGAGAAATAATTTTGTAGCGCTAGAGTGACTAGTGTAATGCTAGGTATTCATTTAATTAACCATGAGCCTGTCTACATAATGCACATTCTTTGCCAGCTTTTCAACTCCTAGTTATTCCAGGAATAATGGGTTTGGGATTCATCTTTAGAAAACCTGCATTAATATTTGAAAGCTTTTAAATCCATTAGTAGGACATCTGAACACTGCAGGTCACTTTTACATTGCTAATTGAAACAATAGTAATGGCTTATAATCTACTGTCTAATAACGTGCAGCGTGTTTTACCGGTTTTTATATCTGCAGATTCCAGGAAATATGTAAATTTGTTGCCCGAACTGTTCTAAAAATGTGGAAATCTAGGTTGCAAATAAAACTATTTCTCACAAGAGAGAGAGAGAGAGAGAGAGAGAGAGAGAGAGAGAGAGAGAGAGCATTAATAAACTGAAGAGTCACATTATATTTTAGTGTCAGGAGACATATCTTCCAAAAGACCTTACAGTGTTCATTGCTTCTATGCTGACGGCTTAACATCTGGCACTCACATTTTCCACATTACGATTAGGAGAAAGTGAATATCATTAAAACCAGTAAGTAAACAATCATGTCATTGTTTCCATATGTGAGCTATACATTGGTTTGGTGTTTTGAGGACTTCTTTTTATGTGGTCCTACATGAATTTATGCAAATGTTTTGTTTTCCTTGGGCTCCTCTCAAATTACCTAGGCATTGCTGTTTTACGTGACAGTAATTGTGCCATATGCAAATGTGAATTGTATCTGCTCTGTGTGCGCATGTGTGCGTCCATGTGTTTTAAAATAAAGCAGAACTAGTAAAGGTAAAAAAAGTCATTCTGATAATTGAATAGAGCTCCAATTGATACTTAAAGCCTCATTTTCATTTTTAATTAAATGCACATCTTGTGCACTTACCTGAATCTTCATGAACTTAATTACATTCTGATCATACAGACATGCCAAAAAGAAACTTCTCATTAGGGGGAGTAAGAAACAGCTTTGTGTGTGTGTGTGTGTGTGTGTGAGAGAGAGAGAGAGAGAGAGAGAGAATGCATATACAATAATTCCTTTCCTCCTGTGTACATTTATAGACCTGCACCTGTTTGTTGATGAGTACAAACAGGATATCTTCTAAATTTAAAATGGACATTGTTTTGTAGTGAGGTATATAGATATCTGCCCTTAATGCAGCCTAACAACTATATTATCTGCATGCTAATACTATTTGAACAATTGATTAAGCCAGTAATTCTCCAAATTATGGGCTGTGGCACCCAAGGGAGCAACGGAAACCAGGCAGAGGAATTACTGAATCCTTGCATAAAACTCACTGCTCTATACAATGTATACAACTGTAGCCATAATGGGGAATCACAGTCACTGGCCTATCAAGATAGGTGCCAGTCAAGAAAAGTTTGGAATTCAGGACATTTGGTTGTCTTGTCTGACTTCCAGATTTATAGGTGGCTTAACCTATGCCTTACTTATTTGAAGACCCCCCCAAAACATTGGAGAAATCACAGATCTTGATAAGCCAGTAGGATTTTCTTTTATTTTAATACATGATTATCTTATGATAAGGTCATAATGATTACACATAAAAACTGTGATTGGCTAAGTTTTGGGGACGTGCTACCATAACAGGGAAGAGAAATTCCAGTGTGACTCAACTCAAGTTGAATTACGAATCTCTGGCCCCTGCGTGTTCAGTTGAAACCTAGTCATAATGGGAGCACTTTCTGAGTTGCCCAGAGCATTTTGGCAACGCAAAAATACAAAAATCATGAGTCATTCCCTTTAAAAAAAATCAGCCATGGAAAAACAGGACTGCTGCTGGGTTATATGTCAGAATTCTCTTTAAACACTCCTTTGCTCTTCCCATCCCATCTGTAAAGACAAGCAGATGGAATGAGAGTGAGTCTGTGTGAGAGAGGAGTCAGGAGAAGTAAGAAGGTGGAGGACCCAGCTGGAAGCTGGGACATACCAGTGTGACCCAATCCCTTACAGTTCCACTCAAAAGTAGACCTATCTGTATCAGTCATTTCCTCTCTCCCCCCATATAACAACAGAATGAAGGCCCCACAAGACACAGACAGCCTTGAGAATGCATGCGTGGGGACCACACTTCAGGAGCCCTTGACTTGAATGTTTTGCCAAGTCTTCTATGTGCATAACTCATGAGTCGGCTAAAAACACACATTTCTGAAACTCAAACTCAAGCCACCTGACTCGAGTTCTAATCCATGCATCGTAGTGCAATGGTGAAAGACATGCTTTGTGTGCAGATATTTCCACTTTTAGTCCCTGCCATCTCCACTAAAAAAAAAAAACTGGTTATAATCAATTGGATTATTGGAATCAATAATCAACTTCTACCTGAGAGAAGTTGGATGTTGAGAGAGGTCTTGGATGTTATACCAGTTCCAGTGTTGGACTTAGACATGGGAGATTCAGATTCGCCTCTCCACTGAGTCTCTGGGTAGCCATTCTCCATCTGATCCAACAGTACTAGCACTGTCAAACTGACTGTAAGACAACTCTGCATGTTCATATGCATATGTGAAATCTGTCTCTTTATTTTGATGGCATTTTTCCATTCTTCCACCACATGGTCTTGGATGTTATACCAGTTCCAGTGTTAGACATGGGAGATCCAGATTTGCCTCTCCACTGAGCCTCCTGGGTAACCGTGGACCAGTCATGATCAGCCTAACCTAAGTCAGAGGGGTTGTTCTGAGGACAAAAGGAGCAAGGAACAACCACACAGTTTCTTGGAGAAAGTAGGGCATTAAAAAGTGAAAAATAAATTAATGTTTTAGGCTTCAAGCCTAACCCCTAGTTAGGCTGACCTACTCCCCCCAGCTTGACTCCCATGCTATCCTGGTAGTGTCACAAAAGTGCCATAAAACTTCTGAACCACTTCTGGAGGAGGGTTAGGCCAGTGCACCCATGTCCTTGCCTCCCTACATCACCAGAGGAACAGTAATGAGTTGTGTTGGACTAGGTTAGGATTGAACCCTTATTATATTTATTAAATAACTAGTGAAATGTGGCTGCATTTACACCCCCATGCTCCATCCACCCAGTGATGGGCTCCAGCAGGTTCGCACCTATTCTATAGAACTGGTTGTTAACGAGAGATAGGACATATAAAGTTTAAAAATAGCCATTTAAAAGTGAGTGCCAGATGGGCATAGAACCGGTTGTTAATTTCTTTGAATACCATCACTGCATCCACCCCGTGTCCCATCCCCCCATTGCATATCATCCCCCATGAATGCATCAACCCTGAATGCATAACATGTCCCCATGTGCAACATGCCCCCATTCACATCAACCCTGAATGCGTAACATCCCCCATGCGCAACATCCTGCCATGCACAATATCCCCCATGCAAACACCCCCAGGCACATCAAGCCCTCATGCGCAACATCCCCCCATCCCATGCACATTCCTTCACAACTGTGGGCAGCCCTTCTGGGCAGGTGCTGGATTTGGGGCTGGGTGTTGATCAGTCTTCAATGTTAAGAATATGCCGAAAATGTGTTGCACTCTTTTTCAGTCCCTTAAGGGTTAAATTGGTTCTTGGTGTGTGTCCATGTCACAGAAGGAACACCCTTCCCAAATTTCATGCTTCTCGGTCTGGAGGTTGGGGCAGAGTGTCCCTCAGTCAGGTACACTTCAATGTAAATAAAGTATAGGGAGGAAAATGAGTTACACCCCTTTTCACTCTCTTCCGATTAGAATTTCCAAAAACTGGTTCTTAGTGGGTGCCTCCATCATAGAAAGAACACCCTCCCTGCAGTTTTGGTTGGCCGTTGATGAATCAGTCAGTCAGTGAGTCAGTGACTATTTAGTTTTATATACGTATATAAAAGATGGACCATGGTCTCAAAACCACAATCTATTAAAATCATAAACATATAATTTTAGAGACCCTGGTCCATTAAAATCTCACATACCTAACATTTCGTGCATTACTAATATTTGGTCCATATTTTAATTTTCAAGATACAGTAGCTACAATGACCACAAAAGTATCAGAATGTATGTTTTTTTTTAAAAAAAGAAAGACTAGATAAGCATGGAAATTTACTTATTTATTTACTTTCTGTATTTCAGAGCCACCTTTTTTCTTAAACAGGCCATCAATGTGGAATACATCACAAAATTATAAAATCATTATTAAGAATGGGAATAAAAATAAAAATATTAAAACAGCACAAGAATATGTTCTTAAAACAGTATTAAGATGTCCATGCAATAAACAGAGAAACTGAAACAAATTTTTAAAATGCCCATGTAAAAACCAGTTGTTATAAGATGTTTTTAAAAGATGTTGAAAAGGCCAAAACTCAGAAAGCTTGTCTTTTTGAGAAAAACATGTCTTTAAGCCTCATCGGAAAGTTTCAAAGGAGTAGCACTTCTTGCTGCTGCAGCACTTGTAAAAGAGCCTTCTCCACTAATCTAAGGAGATGAGCTAGATCAGGGGTAGACAACTCCTGGCACTAGTGCTGAGCTTGGCACTTGGAATGGTGCTTGGCGGTACACCAAGGCACCCCAGCACACACAACTAGGAGGGGTTGCCACTGCTGCTCTCCCAGTTGCTGTCAGGAAGCTGTCCATCACCATCACTGGTGCCCAGAACAGCACCCTCACTCCCTACTCTACTCCACCCTCAATCCCCCACCGTCTTCCCACCCTCACTCCACCCTGCCACTATCACAATGGAAGCGGTGGAGAAGAGTGTTCCATCTTCAATCCTGCACTTTTCTACTCAGAAGTAAGCCCTGTTCCAGTCAATGGAGCCTACTCCCAAGAAAGAGTGGAGCAAAGGGCATTCTTAGTTCCCAATCCTGAGCATCTTTACTCAGAAGTAAGCTTCTTTGCAAAAGGAATGGATAGGATCGGATCAGGCTATTCTACAGCATCTCCATCTCCCACAGCACCATAGTGATGGAGAAACCCCTTGGGAGGTGCATCGGAAGCCATGTGCTTGTTGGAGGTCAGAAAAGCCCCAGGAGATGGTCTCTGCATATACATGCTATATATGCATGTAAATTATATAAATATAATTAATAAAATATATATTATTTATTTTAAATTTTATATATGTGGTGTGTGTGTGTGTGTGTGTGTGTTGGCTCACAGAATAACAATTTTATTATAAATCGGCGCGCAGAAGTTCGGCCACTGCATTGCTGGCCCCTGAGCTAGATTATATAGAACAGTTGATTTTCAACCAGTGTGCCATGAGTAGTCCACTCACTGTGGAGGTTTGGACAATTTTATTTATTTATTAAACATCACTTATTAATAGGGTTATTGAGGAATTGAAACTCCCACGAACAGCATGGTGTACCTTGTCAACTGTCCAAATATTAATGTGTCTTGACAATTTTGGCACCTGGTTGGTGTGCCATGAGACGAAAAAGGTTGAAAATCATTGATATAGAAGTAGGCGGTTTCTCAGATATCCAGATAGCCCTGATATTCTGGAGTATGGCCTATATCCTAAAGTGAAATTAAGCCCCTTGCTCCAGAGCTGTTAAGATGACTTTCCAAAAGATAACACTAAAGGGTGACGTAACTGCATGGACCCATAACTGCTATGGATTTTGCCCTATGTCAAACTTATTTTAAGAAACTACAGGTGTAAATTGGCCATGGATCAAAATACTAATTAAAAAACAATGTGTTGTCCATTGCTTTTAATCTGAATGCAGATATTGCCCTTTACTTGTAGTGAGATGTGCACTTGGATGAGCATCCCCCTCCTTCATCTCCCCTGGATAGAATGTATAAGAATTTGTATCCAGCAGTGGACATCTTTGTTTGCTCTCAGTGACATCATCATTAAGCCAGGTCTGATCAGTTAGGTGGTAATGTGACAATATTATGTTCACTACATGATCCTTGATTAGCTGGAATCATGCAGGGAAATATCCTTTCCAGGTAAACAAAAAAAAAAATAAGAATAACAAAAATCAGGGTGCTTAAAATTTGGGGAAAGAAAATGGATACCAAAACAAGCAAGTATAAAAATTGAATGCATTTTTTTTATTTTGCATTACATAAAAATTGAATGTAGATGGGACTACTTTGTCCCATCAAAATAGCAATTTAATATACATAGGGTGCAATCTTAACCTAGGCCAGCACAATATAGGTCTTCCCATTCCCGTGGTGATAGATGGCGGCAACTAAATAAATATTGGGTCAGTTTGTATTTAGATTTTGTAATCCATAAGAGATCTTATTTTTAATTAATGTGTGATTTTTTTAATACTGGAATGTTGTGTGTCATTAGTATGAGTTATTGTGGCTGAAATAAAGGAAATTAATTAACAGGCAGGAAAAACCAGGACAATGAAACAATGAATCTCATAACACTTTTTGCTTCAAGGTCTGAGGTTGGAAATGCAAATCAGGGGAGAAGCAACCCTTGGTACGGCACCTGTTCCTTATGAAATCAATTTTTGATCCTTCTGAGAAATCCCCACCTCTTAGAGGCAGTGACTGGAAAAATGTTTCCAAAGAGGCAACAGTTAGTATAGGAAGATGAAAGATGTCTTGGCTTTTGAAATGTTTCTCAAGGTCCTAATGGGAAATCCTTGCTTATAATGTGACATGCAATATAGTTTGATAACAGCCCACAGCATTTAGCTTTGATTGATTGACACAGAAGATACAGACACAATAACACAATGGTCAAGACCATCATGTAGATAGATTTTAATTTTAAAATAAACTGCTCAAGGGGAACTGCGAGTTCTTGAATGAAGACGCTAATAAATTGTTAGTAATCGTTTTAAGCAATGCTAAGAAACAGACATTTGCTCACTTTATACTGTTTGAGAACTGCTACAACATTGTGACTTGGAGGCTCATTTTGTGATCTACTTAGGGCACAATCCAGAGTAAGGGCAGTGAGGAGAGCCCTAACTGGGCTGCCCCAACTATTGTGTATCCAGAGCAGAAAGTTATGCTGCATCCAGAGAGGCAGGAAGCCTGGGCTGCCCTCGTGTAAGTGACACCTGGAGAGGGCTTGCTCCCAAGGAGACACCCCTCAGATCACACTGAAAAAGGAAAAGCTGTGGTGCCTGCCCCTAAGGAGTCCCTGATGAGATGCCAGTACAGTCTACAGTGAATACAAGGGGCATCTTGGAGTGTCCTGCTGTATCCCCATGTTAGTGGGCTGCCATGGTTGTACCATCTCCTGAAGTTGAGTGGCAGGGGTTGCTGTTAGGCTGGCCAAGAACTCAGATTTTTGGTCAACACTGCCATTCTTACTTGGGTCTTATCATGGACCCCTATGGGTCTACTCATTGTTATACCTGCTCCTGAGGCGATATAACTCTGAGGAGCTGGAAGACGGCATTTCTGCTCTGGAAACAGGCTCTAGATACAGAGTAACTGCTCTGCCCTCGGCAATGCTAAACATGCCCTCAAGATGCCTTTCCTGAATTGTCTAGCTGCCCCAGCTAGGGCAGCCCAGGACCACATGCCTTGGGGCAGCCTATGTTGTCTTAGGCTTCCCTGCCTTCTCTAGCATAACTGGGCTGTCCCATCTTAGGCCACCCCAGTAATAGATAGGGCAGCCCAAGTGCACTTCTGGATTGCAGCCTAAATGAACATGTAGGATTCAGGGTGGGAAGAGCTGCCTGATAAGGAGGAGAAAGCAGCTGAAAGGAACAAGAGGACTGTGCAGAACTTTATGGAGACGGTGAGAGGGGACAGCCCAGGTGCCATCTCCAGAGGGAGAGCCCCTCATATTTGTAGCGGGAGACGTCCCCCCTTCACCTCCCTTGGAAAGACCCAGAGGAAGGGGAAGGGAGGATGGGCCCCTATAAAAGCAATTGGGTGGGAGCAGGGGGCATTGGAAAATAGTGAGGTGCTGGACAGAGCTGGGGCATTGGTAGCCTGTCCCCAACCATGGGCCTCAATTCCCCATTTGACTGGGGTCAAACCTGACCTAGCCCCAGCCAAGAAGGATCCTCTTGCTGCAAGTGTGGTCTGTTAAATTGTTACTTAGCTGTTGAATGTTGCCAGTTCCTGAAAAATGTAAGTTGAATCAGCCTGCAAAGTAAAAGAAAGAAACTTGTACTTACCTGGTGATCCTGTAGATTTATTGGGGAACCAGCCATGGAAGATCAGAACCACCAACCCCTTCACTACACCTTCCCCACTACCCAGAAATATCCGGAGGAATGACAGAGCCAGAAGCTGTCAATGAACAGAGACTGGCTGAGAGTCAGATAAAGGCTTGCCATGGGCCTCATCTGCCCCCCGGGCCAGTGTTTGGAGACCCCTGATCAAGAACAGGAGCTCTTGTAAAGGTCCATTTACTCCAGTTTCTTTATCTCTCAATAGCCTACCAGATGCCTCAGAGAGCACACACATTATTCAAGTGCCCAACCCTGCATTTGGCATTTGGCATTCTAAGGTTGCCTAAATCTAAAAAAAATTAAACCATAACCTAAATAAAAAAACAAATAAAAATAAATCTCAGAAGTTGCACATACCCATTATGACATGATGGTCTTTTATAATTAATAAATTATATGTAATAGTTTTAAATTGACTAATGAGTAATGGTATCTTCTGCAGGTTGCCCTGCAAATCATGACCAATTCTCACACCCAGTCTAGTGCTCATTCCCATATCTAAGCCATAGAGCCAGTATTGTCCAAAGACGCTTCTGCAGCTGTATGGCCAGCAGCATGATTAAACGCCAAAGCATACAGAACGCTGTTACCTTCCCACCAAAGTGGTACCTATTTATTGTATTGAAAGGCTTTTGAACTACTAGGTTGTCAGGAACTGGGCAAGAGACAGGAGCTCACTCCTACATTTTGTCCTAACTTTTGTGATTATGACATCTGGTCACCCTGTCAAAAAGTGCACATACTAAAAAAGCAAAATAAGATGAAAAGATGTTGCCAGAACAACCTGGTCGCAAAGACCATAAGAAGTCTTAATGGATATTAACACCTGGCTTTTTCAGAAGAAACAAAATTTTAACTGAATGGGTTTGACAATTCACTCACAATTCATAAATGGGTATCCCAGTCCTATAGCTGGCATATGAGAGTAGATTTGATTATTTTTTTATTGGCCAAGCATGAATGCCATACCTGGAATTTGGCTTTGGCAACAGCTTCATACATATCAGCACCAACTCACAAACAACAATGAATACAGAAGAACATCTATATATATGTAAATGAGAAAAGTCACTAACTGACTGACTGACTCATCAACGCCCTTCGAAAACTGCTGGTCCTAGAAGCATAACTGAGGGTTGCACTAAGAACTGGTTTTCGGAAATTCCAACTAGAAGCGGGTGAAAGGGGGCACAATGCATTTTCCTCCCTATACTTTGCATTGAAGAATTGGTGACTGAAGGATTCTCTGTCCCAACCCCTGGACTTAGAAGCATGAAATTCGGGGAGGGTGTTTTTTATGTCACCTGAACACCCACCAAGAACCGATGTGGAGAAATTTAACCCTTAAGGGGCTTAAAGGGGGTGCAACGTGTTTTTGTCCTATACTTAACATGGAAGACTGACCAACATCCAACCAACTTGGTGCTTGGTGCCTGGTGCACTGGGGGAGAGGGATGTTGTTTTTCGGAGGAAGAGGTTGCACTGGGGAGGATGCTGTACATGGGGGTGTTGCACATGGGGAGATGATGCGCATGGGGAGTTGCACATTGGGGGGTTGATGCTCATGGGGGGTTGATGAACATGGGGGTTGAAGCGTATGGGGAGATGTTGCACATGGGGGGGGGACTGATGCACATGGGGGATGGCATGGGGAATGGCACAGGGGGATGGTACGGGGGAATTTTACTCCCATAACACAGGTACGCTTTTTGCTGATATAAGAATATAAGAACAGCTCTTGCGATTCACTGCCATAAGTCCTCTTGTGGCACTGAAAAACTGAGGTGTTGTTGAGTGCTTTGGGGCCACCCACACAAACAACTGGAGGTCCTGCATGTTTGCCAATGGCTCCCAAATTAGGTTAGAGCAGGTAAAGTGGCAGTGGGGATCTTGGGGGGAGGATTGGGGTTGGAGCAGAAGGGTGATGGTCTTGGTGGCAGTGTCACACTCTTAAGATCCTATCCTTCCTTCATGGTTTGGACAAACTCCTCATTCTCTTTAGACTTGAGCCTTAAGAACATAAGAAGAACCTCCACTGGATCAGGCGAAAGGCCCATCTAGTCCAGCTTCCTATATCACACAGTGGCCCACTAGATGCCTTGGTGGCAACTGACACAAGACACCTGCATCCAGGTTGTCATAGTCTGAAGGACCAACTTATAAAGAGCTAAGTAATCTGAATTTTACCTCTGCTGGGCTATCTAGAGACCTCACCACAACCACCAGACTAGGCACCATGTGCTCCATGGGCTGCTGTGGGGAAAAGACTGGGCCATAAGTATGCAATCCTATAATGGTTACCTGGCAATAGGTCCAATTGAACTCCCTGGGATTTACTTCTGCCTAGGCTTGGGCTCTAAAAGACATTATTTGTACCATCAGTGCATTCAAAGAAACCTACCCTGTTACATATTGTTACTTCAGTTTATCATATAATTCAGAATGCAAATGTTCTGACTGAAGTGCTTGACATACAAAAAGGACATCTCTTGTTCAATGCAAGTGTCATTTTGAAAAAAGAGGAGTGGAATGATGAAAAGATACTACAGGAGGCAGTGCCTGTGATGATTAACTTCCAGTTTGAGCACTCAGATACATGTGTGCTTTATCTTTGTCTTCTTTATCATTGTGATGATTTGCCTTGTGAGGCTGTCCTTGATCAGTCAGTCTCCTGAGCAATAGCCCTGTTAGCCTGTTGCAGCAAAGACAACAAAATGTTTTGTTGCATCTTAAGGATTCATCCATATATTTTGGCACCAGCTGCCATGGACTTGAATCAGCTTCATTAAATGTGTCTTAGGTGGACTTGATTCCACAAACGCAGATGCTGAACTAAGTGGGCAAGTTTTTTCAAATGCCACTGCATGTTTTATGTTTGTTTTGCAGGTCACCAACAGAAAGAACAAGAAACAGAAAAAAAAGTCACTGTTCATCTTTAGAAAACAGGAATCCAGTTTGCAGTGCTAAAAAGCAAGCCCTGTGCGTTTTGTTGCCAAAGTGGTTGCACGGTCCTAGGTCAATTTGGAACATCTGCTCCTGATTTAATGTTTTGCTTTCAATTATTTTAAATATGTTTCACCTGAAAATGATTTGTTTTAAAGGGTGAAGGGTGGTAGAGATTTTTATCTCTGTGAATGACAGCACTTCATCAGGGGAGCAGCAGTATGCCTGCTCAGGAAATCCCCCATCTGCTCCCTTCTTGAGTTTAAAGAAAAAGCAGAGAAAAAAATTGGCTCCCAGCATTGGAGAAAAAATGAGGTTCCAATGACTTTTACATATTTGCCCTTCAAACTATCCAGATTTGCTGTTCTGTACAACGGATGATACCCTATTTCAGTGGTTCCCAAACTGTGAGCTACAGCTTTGTGGGGGCTCAGAAATCATTCAGGGAGCTGTGAAATCTTCATGTATCCTCAGTGTATAAGATTGTAATCCAGAGTGAATGTCTTTTTCCAGGACATTCCTGGATTTTACCTATGTGTCCTAAAAAAAATCTTCATTTTCCCCCTATTCCTTGTAAGAAGGCAGTATATAGCCTTTTGGTCATTAATAAAGTCTACGTAATAAATTATCAAAGCAATCCTATTTGTGTCTACTCAGAAGTAAGTTCCATTAAGTTCATTGGGACTAACTCCTAGGAAAGTGCTCTTAGGATTGAAACCTATATGTAATAGTTTTAAATTTAATAGTAATATTAATCAGCCACATGAAGGCAATATATATGAGTGTTTGCAGCTTTTTATTATGTCGTGTCCTACATTTGGGGAGGCTTTCTCCTCTTTTTTGGTTATGGCATATGGTCCTAATGGGGAACCATGGCCAATGCCCCAGAGGGACAAGGGAGCATAAGTCAATAAAGTTTGGGAGCCACTGCCTTATTTCACAATTGATGGAAAATTGTTTGATGGTATCTCACACAATGCACACACACATATGTGGGTGTGGATGCTCATACACACTGTTATACAAGTGACAGTCTGATACTTGGGTGATAATCAAAATTCACAGGTGAATGTCAAAAACCCCAGATAAATTTGGGATGGAATACTGGGATGGAACTGCTATCATGATATCTAGTTTGGTCCTCAAAGACACCACAGTGAATACTGACAACTGAATTGTCAGATTTTCCCAAAACTCATCTGCGATTGTCCGCCATTCATGACTCAGTAGAAAAAAATAAGGCAAATTCCCTCAACCTTTTGTGGGATCTCTAAAAGGAATTTAGAGAAAGGGAAAGAAAAAGAACTATCAGGCTTTATATGTTATGCAGACCTCTCAAAGTATATTTCCTCCACATTTTTTAAAGCAAAAATTTGCCTGTGCAAACTGGAGCTTGTTTAACCTTTGATGCACATAACCTAATCCGCTTGGTCAATTTTGCAAACCATCCCAAATTGGGTCACGGCCCACTGGTGGATCCTGAGTTTGGTCATTTCTGTTGAAGGCTACTCAGGCTTTGAAAAAGGGAACCAAAGAGAAAAAACAATGCCATGGGATTTGATGTAAGTTGAGTAAAAAGCTGAGGTTGGTGATGGATTTTCAGAAAGAAATGTTCCCACACATTATAGACCATGAGTAAAGAAAGATGTAGACTGCCAAACCTTAGACACCATTCAATAGCATATTCTTAATGGATAAAACATTCTTCAGCTCACCCAGGATCATTTTGGCTCCAACTCAAGGTACATTTTTAACTTTCTGTATCTCCAGTTCTTTCTCATTCTTCCCCAACTTCTTCCATCGATAAAACCATAAGCTGTTTTAAAAGTACTGGCACCTCCATTAAGCTGTGACCAACATGGAAATAATTAACTTCTGAACCACCAAACAAAAAACACTCTCACATACCCTAAGAACAAAACAGGTCAGATGGTGGCCAAATTCCTTTGACTGTGTTGGTCAAGGAAGGGAAGGATAAACACCAGCCTAAAGAGAAGCTGGGCTTTTGTGAATATCTCTCTCTCTCTCTCTCTCTCTCTCTCTCTCTCTCTCTCTCTCTAGATGTGCTTCCGCCTTTTTGACCACTCACTTTTCCCCCCTTCGTAAACAACCTCAAGTGACTTCATGAAATATTAAGGAGCCCTGCTATCTATTAATGTTATCGGGCACATGAAATATGTCTGATGGATTTATTCTGCTGTAAAGGAACCATCCCCCCAGTGTCTCCCCTGGGATTGTACTCCAGCTGTTTAAACTATAATTCCATCACTGGAAGAAGTGGTAGAGGCTGACCTCTACGTAATGTACTCATTGCTGATCAGCCTGTAAATTGTAAATGAAACCTTTTGTAATAATGTTAAAATATGCATGCAGAGGAATGAAAGCAGCAGAGGTCAGCAGCACCGTCTCTCTGAAGGGTTGCTGGAGGCTCAGAGCAGCTGTCGGATTCATAGCAAACCTCTCCCCCAAATTATCTCGAGATGGTGATTATAGGATTGGGTGTGTACATCAAAAAGATCCACTGGACTCAGTGGATCTTGCACTTGGGCAAGATTTATCTTACAGGCCAGTCCTATGCATGCATACTGAGAGGTAAGTCTCACTAAACAAAAACAGGTATATAAACAAAATTTTTAGTCATCATCCAAGACAAAAAAAGGAGGATCCTAAAAAAATGAATGGACAGAGCTAGATGAATTTCAAGGCAAGAGTAAATGTACAGGTATATAAATTGACTTGAATATAAATACACTCATACAAAATGCCCATATCCCATATTTACTTGAAACTCATACTTACCTTTTTGGATGAATTTAGAGCACAATCCTAACCATGTCTTCTCAGAAGTAAGCCCCATTGTGTTCAATGGGTCTTTTTCCCAGGAAAGTCTGTTTAGGATTGCAGACTTAGGCTGCAATCCAGAGCAAATTCAGCCTGCTCTGACCTAACTGCATTCTCCTAACTATTCTGTATCCAGAGCAGAAAGTTATGCTGAATCCAGAGAGTCAGGAAGCCTGGGCTGCCCTAATTGCTCCAGAGCATGCAAAGTAATTGACACAAGGGGAAGACTTGCTCCTGAGGAGACACCCCTCAGATCACACTGAACAAGGAACAGCTGTGGTGCCTACAGTGGTGACATGACTCTGCACATCACCTGGTGCGGAAGTCTGTGCGTCATCCCTGGGATGCGCCCCCCCCCCACCTGGACTGCACAGTCACCAAAGTTGGCGCCTGCGCAGTTGTTTCTGAAGCCAACTGGCTTCAGAAAGAGTACTGCGCAGGCACCATCTCTGACACCTACGCAGTACTTTTCTGAAGCCTTTTGGCTTCGGGGGAGACTGTGCAGGCGTCAGAGTTGGTGCCTGTGCAGTACTCTTTCTGAAGCCATTCGGCTGCCGCTCCGCCTCCTGAGTGAGGCCGAATGGCTGTGCAGAGGCGCGGACTTTCTCTGCTCTAAGGAAGTCTCCTCTGAAGCTGTTCGGCATGCTCAGTGTGTTTCTGCGCAGTGCACCTCAGATGGCCGTTCAGGCCAGCTCCTCAGACAAGTGTCAGCTTCTGGCTGATTCTCCGCCTTGGAGCAGGCCTGAATGGGGGTGCTGACGCCCGGGGCCTGCCAAAGGACAGTCAAACTCCTCCGGCACATCACCCCATACGGAGCGCATCCCCAATGCAGCCCACACCAGCCGCACCAGTCTGGTGACGCCACTGGGTGCCTGCCTTCTAAGGAGTCCCTGATGAGATGCCAGTACATTCTACAGTGAATACAAGGGGCTTCTTGGAGTGGCCTGCTGTATCCTCAGGTTTGAGGGCAGCCGTAGTTTGTTCCATATCCTGAGGTTGAGAGGCAGGGGTTGCAGCTAGGATGGCCAAGAACTCAGATTTTTGGTCAGCACTGCCATTCTTACTCGGGCCTTATCATGGACCCCTATGGGTCTACTCATTACTATACCTGCTCCTGAGGTGGTATAACTCTGAGGGCTGGAAGAGGGCATTTCTGCCTTGGAAACAGGCTCTGGATACAGAGTAACTGCTCTGCCGTAGGCAATGCTAAACATGCCCTCAACTTGCCTCTCCTGAGCTGCTTAGGCTGCCCCAGTTAGGGCAGAGCAGGTCCACCTCTCTTAGGGCACCCTATCTTGCCTTGCTCTGCCCTAAGCCTCCTTCAGAGTAACTGGGCTGGAGCATCTTGCAGTTGCTCCAACCTAGTGTTAGATAGGGCAACCTAAGGGCTCTTATGTGGACAGATTAGTTGCTCTGGATTGGGCTGTTAGTCTCTGAAATGTGCATTAGATTCAATGGCACATCAGATTTGAGTAAATATGGTATTTTGATTATAAGTATAGATCAGTATTTAGTTTATCAGTATTATAATTTAACTATATTGTAATAAGAAATGTAACATAAACCCATGGTTGTATAAAGTAGTACAACTGAGTATAACGTAGTGCAATCATAACATAAACCCATTGTTGTTGTTTTTATTATTAAATTATTAATTGTAATCAGTAAAATTAAATTTTAGACTTCCATTGCAGCTGCACATTTTTTTAAAAATCTCAAGTCTTTTCAAAAAAAGTAATGTGCATTAGATTTGATGATGCATTAGATTTGAGTAAATATGATATATCTCCCTTTTATCTGACCCAGCAGGCCATAATCACCTATCCAGTTTATAAGGATTGCTAAAGGTTGTAGCTCCTCTATAATAAATGCAGCCAGATCCGTTGTGTGATTAAACTTTCCTAAATTTGTTGTTTATTTTTAAAAAATGTCCCAACTAAGGACAACAATGGAATAAAATAAAAATTTAGTGTATACCAAGAAGAGGACCATCTGCAATATGCAAGTTGAAAGCTGAAATTAGGATCTTTGTCATGACAATAGGTATTGCATGTACATATGTCCTTATTTGCATTTGCAAAATCTTGGAAAGCAGGAGCCTGGTAAAGGGCACAAACCTATCCATGTCTACTCAGAAGTAAGTCTTATTGTGTTCAATGGGTCTTACTCCCAGGAAGGTGTTCTTAGGATTGCAGCCAAACTCCCATGTACTGCATTATGAACATGTCTTGGAGCTCTTTTCTGATTCCGAGAAGATGGTTCAAGGGCATGTGATACAGTCACCTGCTCCAGGTAAGCAGGTATGGCTCTTCAGTGCCTGGAAGGGTGAATACCTGAATGGCATCTGGCCCGAACCCCAACATAGGGTTAAAGGCAGAATGTAAATGTAATGCATATGCAAAGGGAAAGAATAGGCTTCTGAAACATCACCCCTTGCAACTGTCATGCAGTGTGAACATTTTGCCTTTTTTTAATCATCATCATCAGTAGACCCACACAGCTGGAGATTACACCCTTGAGTTCTGGATTCAGGTGTGGCTGTGCAACTTGGTTCATTGATTCAAAGCAATGGCAATATCAGAGTCCAATGGCAATATCCCTCAAAGTCCGAAGGATTGGTCAAACTGGCCAAATTGCATTGTCCACATTTGGATGTGGGAGCACAGCTTGTCCAGATAACTCTGGATTATGTCTTTTCTGACTATTGTACATCAGTGAGTAATTACATATTTAGCCTTTGGATTTTTGCAGTTACAAAGAAAAGGAGAGTACTTAGGCATCCTACTGTTTCTCTGGCTAAATTTACCAACTTGCCTGTAAAAATCAGACAACAAGGTGAAAAAGATGGGGGATAAAATCCCAGGCTGTGTTGAAAGCATAATCAATTACAGTTTTGACTACAAGAGGATGTGGAATTAGTGCAAGGCGCTACTTTTAGTGTCTGTTTGCAAGGATGATACAAATCCATGGAAAAGTCTTCTGCAACTGGCAATTAGCCGTAATTTAACTTGGAACTTGGATGTTGCAAAGTTGGTACCCTGACTGCCAGATGTTGGGGACAAATTATAGAGGACAGCTTTCACAATGCTGTATCTGGGATCATTCCAAGCTCATATGGCTGCCAGATGTTGGAAAACGGATGCTGGAGTAGAGCGACTCTGAGTCAAATCCCAATGAGGCACTTCTTAGGTCTTGCTGCGAAACTCATAGCAGAGCGCACTCCTGATCCAAAGGAGACCTGTAAATAAGAAATCCACACATATCAACTCCTCTCTGCCTCCTGAGTTTGACTGCCTGGAAATGCTCTACAACAGTGACGTGTTCCAGACTGTAGCCTCGAGTGAAGCAGTATTTAATCCCTCTGAATTCCCCTCATTAATCTGTAAACTCCAGATTGAAAATCTAGTCAAAGGGAAAGGTAATAACTCCAAGGTAGATTTTAATGGATTCAATGCATTCCAACATACTGCAAATTTGTTTTTTAAAAATCAGGGCAATTAGGATGTTATTCTATTTTCAATGGTTTTTCTCTCAGGAATGTTTCCAATAGCCTATTTCTTCCTCACATGGCCAGTTTTGTGGAAGAGGCATCACTTGGGTTTGCATCATCCAGTTCAGGAGACCAGTTTGTCATCCCCATGAACAACCCACCTTCATGAGGAAGGTAGGATATAAACACAGTATAATAATAAGAACTTCATACTTATGGAAACTTTGTGATTTCTAGTTCCAAATTACAATATAGCCAATTCCAGTCAAAAATCTCATGTAAGGTGACTGTGAAATAATAATAATAATAATAATAATAATAATAATAATAATAATAATAATAATAATAATAATAATAATACTATTATTATTATTATTATTCACATATGCACATGGGGGATGTTGCATATGAGGAGTTCAGGCACATGGGGGGATGATGCACATGGGGGAAGTTGTGCATGGGGGAACTTGCGCATGGGGGAACTTGCGCCTGGGGGAAGATGCGCATGGGGGGAAGTTGCACAAGGGGGGAAGTTGCGCATGGGGAAGTTGTGCAGGGGGGGAAGTTGTGCATGGGGTGTTGATGCACTGTGGGGGGGATGGCATATGAGGAAATGTTACTCTCGCAACGCGGGTATGCTTTTCGCTAGTAAATAACAACTTCACACAAACTGAGATAACTTTGTGATTCCTAATTCCTTGGATAGGAACCAAATCACAACAGAGCCAATTCCAGCCAAACACCTGGCAACTGAAATAGTACATCATCATCATCATCATCATCATCATCATCATGGCTTTCCTCCCATGCTGTGTTGTATGCAGTTGCCTCGTCCTGTTTTTTGGGGGCTATAACTTTTGATAGAAAAGAGATGTTCATTGCAGTTTTTTTCATGGTATTCTGCATGAATTTACATATTGCACAATAAATAACATGATGGTTTTATTTTATTCAAAATTATCAAGATTTAAAAAATTTTGGCCAGTAGAATGTCACACAAACACGCGTCAGCCTGCACCCTGCTAGTGGCGCCACTGTTATACAGTACCTCCTCTTGCATGAATGCAATACAAAACAAAGAGGAATCTAAGGGGAACAGAAAACAATTTCTCAAACTTATGTTTAAAAAAAATAATTGTATGCACTTTGAGGTAAAGTCTGCTGGCGTATAATAGATAAAACAGACCTGTTATATATCCCAGGTGGACCCTGGATAGAATTGCACCATAAGTCCCATAATTTGTTTCAATACTATTCAGCATTGTCTCATTGTCTTGAGTGGGACTGCTCATATAAGGTGAGTTTACTTATGGAAAAAGATAGCTGAGATGGGGCCTGTGAGGGGCCTGTAAATGTTCCTTCATGGGACATAAGCTTTGGGGAACTCAAAGTAGGTTAATGCCACAACTGGCTCATTCCACGGACCATTTAATCAGAGCGTCTGGAATTGTGCAGCCATCACTGAACTGCCTGGAACGCAAAGTAATCACTGCTGCAATTATGAACATTTACACTTGAATTCTGTTACCTTTGCTACCGATTCGGGTCTTCAATTAAGTAGTTCAGAAAGCCAAGGACATCTCATGAACAGGTTGGCAGTCCTTTTTGAAAAGTGTAATTATTCTACTTACAGTGTATAGGAAAACTTACAAAGGCTCTCCCTTGCTCACGTTCAACCTCATTTGACATGGCATACGTGAAAGAAACAACTAAACTATTTTTAAACTTTTCTCCTAATTTATAAGCTAATTTCTCCTAAAAGTTTCTCCTGATTTATACATATTCTAGAAAAGAAAGTTACTGGTATTACAGGATGCCAATTCCTATTCTGTACTGGCAAAAAATGCTTAAAAAATTACATTATTCTGGGACTTTTTTTACAAAATGCTTGTGAGTTGTTACATATCTCTTCTTTTCTAATGGTTCTTCAAGACATCTTATTCTGAGGCAGAAAACTTTTGTGTATATTTTTTCCTTATATAATTTTCTCCCACGCACCCCACCACCCCAAAAAAGTAATCCTATATGTAATGGCAGGGCTCATCCTCCCATTCATGGGACATTAACATTCTGGCATTCTGGCATGCAATCTGGCCACAATCAGAAAGGAAAGCTGAATTCACCAAGGTCGCACCTCTTGTCTTTCCCCTCCATACTAATAGTTGCCTGTTATTGAAATGGGTGAGATGAGAGGTATGGCAACGAAATGCTCAGCTTCCCTAATGTTTGCATAACCATCTAATTTCATATCCTTTATTTGGGGTTGTTTTTTTTTTGGGGGGGGGGGCGGGTTGTGACAGTAGTTCAAGACCCAAGTACTGCACAATGAAGTGAGCTCCCATTACTTGCCCTGCTCCTGCCAACCTAGCAGTTCCAGAGCATGTAAATGCAAGTAGATAAATACTGGTAGGTACGGCTTTGGTGAGAAAGAAATGATGTTCTCTGCACCATATAAATATATAAATACTGTGTATAAATACTGTATATAGATACGGTATATAAATACTGTAGTTAGTTAGTTAGTTAGTTAGTTAGTTAGTTAGTTAGTTAGTTAGTTAGTTAGTTAGTTAGTCTGCACTCCCAAAGAAATTTTCCTAACAGTAAGACCCATTGGACATAGTGGGGCTTACTTTTGAGTAGACATGATTAGGATTGTGCTCTTAGTTACCGATGATAGATAGATAGATAGATAGATAGATAGATAGATAGATAGATAGATAGATAGATAGATAGATAGATAGATAGATAGATAGAAGTTGTTCACGTAAAAAAAACCGCTGTGCATGTAATTAAATTAAGAAGGGCTAACTAATCCTAACTGGTTTAGGCCAGCCTAACTTTCCTGGCATAACTTCCCATGGTGGTGTGAGGGGCCGATGTATACCTGTGCCCTGGCCTAACCCCAGTAGGAGTGGGGCAAACATGCCTTACAGCATTTCTGTGACATTCCCAGGCCAGCATGAGACTTATGCCAGCCTAAGGGCGCAATCCAAAGTAACTACATGGAGTCCTTGCTCCAGTGTAAGAACCATTTGCTCTGGACTGCAATATGAATTTCCCATAGGTTTTCACTAGGTAGTGCAGTAACTAAGGGTACACGTAATGTCTCTTGCGTGCTCCCATAGTTACTCTGGATTGTAGGGTAACTGAGGTTTAGGATTACAGCAGAACTTGCATATATCTGCTTATTTTTTAAAAAAAACAACACAAACCTAAATTTAAAATAGTGTTCCCGAGTGATGATATTGTGCCACATTGGATCTAGTCAATCAGAACTGGGTCCAGTCAACTACGGTTGTAAACATGTAGAGGCTATTTTCATCTGGGAGAGTAAACTGAACCAGCCCACTGAACAGTTATATTTGGACAAAGTAAGGTGAGTGCACTTCCACAAATTAGGGACACTGAAACACATTTGAGTTTTTAGATTGTAAACCTCACACAGAATGGAAATATGGATGAAGTAAATATTTCTGCTCACAACATCTACTACAGTAAAGTTGTTTATTTGGTCAATGTTTATTTGGTAAAAAGAAGCAATGTGATATAGTGTTTATTTGGTAAAAAGAAGCAATGTGATATTGGCCTGCCTAGAAGCCATATACATTAATTTAGAAACCTTGCCTTCAAACACCAGGTGCCTAGAGGGTAGCTGCGAAGATGAAAAAGCAATCAGGACTCAGGGGCACACTTGTTAAATCTGGGCCAAAGCTCAGTGGCAATGCATGCAAAGGATTCCAGTTTTATTCCCCTAAATCTCCCGATGAAACCCTGGAGAGCCACAACCAGTCAGTGCATTTTCTGCTTACTGAGTTTGATGGACTAAAGGCCTAGCTCAGAAGGCATCTTTATGGTCCATTCTGAACATGATATTCTGCCACAGCTAAGGATGGCACACATGAGGTTCCTTGGTAGCCTCCATGACTCTTCAAATGGAACTGCTTCTTAAACTCTGTGATATACGCTCAGTGATACCGGGAGAGGCCCATTTAATTCTTACATATGAAAAAGGGGGGCATGTTTTGAAGTACAAATGATCTGCATTCTCAGTTTCATACCTGAAGAGTTTGAAATCTGGCCTTCCACTTCACCTACAAATTCCAAAAAGAAAAATTATTTCTAACCTGGGTCTTTGATATTGCTTGTTGTAAATTTGATACTGTATAATTGCTTATTGAATATATATGTCTTAGATTGAATTCCCACCAAGTCTATTTAAAAGACTTTGAGTGCAATCCTAAACATGTCTACTCGGAAGTAAGTCCCATTGTGTTAATAGTACTTACTCCCAGTAAAGTGTGGTTAGGATTGTTGCCTATGGCTGCAATCCTAATCTCCAGTTAGGCCTACATAAATCCCAGCTTAAGTCCAGTTCTGGCCTGGTGGTGTCACAAAAGGCACTTCTGCCCCACTCCTGGAAGGGTTATGCCAGTGCACAAGTGTGGTACGCCAGCCTAATTTGATTGGGATTGTGCCCTGTATGTAGCAAGACTCGAAAAGATGCCTGAATTCTTAGAAAGCTACTGCCAGTAAGACTAGAGGGTGTTGTTCAAGAGCTGGTCATTACCTTTAAAATCCTATGTGGCCTGGGAAAAAATATCTAAAGATCCTGAATTCAGATCCTGAATTCTCTTTCTAATCAGGTCAGCTGCAAAGGACCTTCTACAAATTCTACCACAGTTGTTGAGAATGCACAAGGTAAGCACTCCTCTTTACATAGTACTTGGAATTCCCTGTTCCAGAAGATCTTTTTGACTTTGGTGGTGCTAACTTGGCAGTCTTCTAAAACATTTTCATTTCAACAAGCATTTTGGTCCAGCTCAGGATATCAAACATAAGATCCATGGGCTAGATCCAACCCTCAAAAGCAATTTCGCTGGTCCCTGTTATAATTTGGCTCTCTCAGCATGATTTGGTATCTCTCATATCTTGAAACTATGAACAAGATTTGCACATTTTTTCTTTTGCAACTATAAGTGCTTAATGATATCTATTTCAGTCCTCGGTAAGCATTATGAATACTATTCAGTCAGAGTGACCAAATGTCCACTTTTTCCAGGACATCTCCTCTTTATTAGCCTTGTGTCCTTCATTGTCCTCCTTTCCCTTGTCAGCAGGCAGTGTGGTACTTTCTTGTAATTAATAAATTAGGTATAATATAATAGTTTTAAATTTAATAAGTAATTTAGGGCAAAATCCAGAGTAACTACAGGGAGTCCTTGCGTCGGTGGAAGAACAAGTTACTCTGGATTCCAATATGAATTTCCCATAGGTTTTCACTAGCTGGTGCAGGAACTACGGGTGCATGTAAAGTCTCTTACATGCTCCTGTAGTTACTCTGGATTTGGGGGTTAGTGTCTAAATTAATCACATGGAAACTATATATATATATATATATATATATATATATATATATGTGTGTGTGTGTGTGTGTGTGTGTGTGTGTGTGACGCCTTTACGTGAGTGACGCCTCACGTAAAGAATGCCTCACATAAAGTAAGTTTCACGTAACAAAAAAAAAAATTTCTCTGGGATTCTGCTTCATGTAAAGAAAGTGCTTCACGTAAAGAAAACATTCGTTGGCCGTTAGGGCAGACGCGCTGGCCAGCAACCTGTTTAAAAAGTGTCAGGGCTGCCTAGCGCACCTGCCCATAGTGAAAGCAACACTTCCATGCTGTTCCTCCTGTGGCCAGACATCCGCTGGGCAGAAGGAGAGAAGAGCAGTGGAGAAGAGGGAAGCAGCTCAGGGCCAGGCAGAAGGGAGCAGAGAGAGAGAGAGGCTCAGGATGAAGACAAGGAGAAAGTGGGGAGACACTTGGAAAGTGTCTTGGATTACAGAAGAAAGTGTCTTTCATTGCAGCCTCCTACCCATGTCTTCCCAGAAGTCTACCTCATTGTGTTAAATGAGTCCTACTCCCAGGAAAGTGTCTTTAGGATTGCAGCCTAAGTAGACTTCATAGGATCATGCCCATTGAATGCATGTTTTGAATTCAATTACAGTGTTTTGTCATCATTTTTACATCCAGTTAATATTTTTATATAAATATTTTTGGACTGTGGAACCAATCATCTGCGTTTCCATTATTTCCTATGGGAAAATCCGCTTCACGTAAAGAAAGTTTCATGTAAAGGAACTGCCTCCGGAACGAATTAATTCTGTTACATGAGGTACCATGGTGTATATACATATATACATATATACATATATATATATATATATATATATATATATATATATATATATATATATATATATATATATATATATATATATATATATATATATATATATATATATATATATATATATATATATATATACACACCATGTATATATATGTAGAACATGTAGAACATGACAAAATAAAAGCTAAAACCAATCATATATATATGATTGGTTTTAGCTTTTATTTTGTCATGTTCTACATTTTTCCTGGGTTCTACATTTTGGAAGGCCCTCATCCTCATTTTGTGGTTATGTATTTGGCCCACTCTGTCTGAACAAGAATGACATCCTTGGTGAGGACCTCAAGCCTGTTTTCCTCTTAGCCATAAAATTTTCTTTGTTTGAGTGCATCTTTTATGGCTTTATTCTTTTTCTTCACAGAGTGGGGAAAAAAACAAAGAAGAATTTTGAATGAAACCAGACTGGACATTTGCACACCCGAAATATGTTGTGAGCTGAAGCAAGTACACATGAAGCACAGAGTCTTATGATAAACTTGGCCATGTGCTCCTCTGCAGTGACATAGCTCCAGATATGAACGAGCCTTTCAGCTCTCAAGATTTGTAGCCACACCTGTATTCCCTTAGAAATGCTAAATACACAAATACATTTCCCTTAGCATTTCCCTTAGAAATGCTAAATACACAAATACATATTTTTGGCACAAAAGAAACTCAAAGAGGAGGAGCATTATTTGAAAGGGGAAGGAATAGGAAATGTCTCTCTCTCTTTTTTTCCCCTCCAGTCATTAAGACTGGAGGAAAATGCTTATAGTAATTAGGTAAGATTGATTTACAGGCCGAACACCACACACAATTTGTGTAGTCTGGGGTCAGGCGGGCAGCTGCAGAAACCGCTCAGCTAATTATGTGAATTCACTGTTCGTTAATAGAATCTCTCTCCACAAACAGCAGCTGTGTGTTTGCTCACGCAGATTATTAATTCCGGCCTTGCCTCAGCTGCAAGTTTCTGCTGTGTCAAAAGGAATCCTCTGATAGAAGTGTCAGTTATCACCCAATCTATGCCAAGAGTGAAGGAAAAGAAAAGGAAAAAAAATCTTCTAATCACAGGTGTATAAAGAATTTTTTTTTTTGGTGCATACACCTCTCTTTCAGCTTCCCACTCCCAAACAATTAAATGCCAATTTTGGAACTCATTAATCTGTAGGCAACCTGGCGAGATCTAATTTATACTTGTCAGGAGGAATAGGCAGCAGCTAATACGAAAGTAATTGCAATATAAGTCTGTTTTCCCACTTGGTAGCATGCTTGCTTTTAATGATAACCCTTTTATGGTGTCGCATCAGTACATTATTGCAGCTCCTCAGATACATAGGTAGATAACCTGCCCTGTTCAATAAACTATCTGAATAATGCCTTTTGATGAAGACCTGCCTAATCACATTTGACTGTGAAGGGTGAATGTTGAGCCTGGGAAATACTCTATACTTTGTCATTCATAATAAATGAAAATAATTACCTTGCAAAAAGAAAATCTGTACATTTTTGTTTGTGGAAAAATATTTTTTATTTTGTTTTCTTCTTTCTTTACGATAGTTGTGCTCTCAAATTCAACTTACATCATACACTGTATGAACATATCCATAATTCATGAAAGCTCTGTTCACATTTGGCACAGTAAACATAATCAGTGTGCAATCAGGCAATGGCACAACACTTGTTTTCATGCAATGAGGATTAATATGTTTCTGGTATAGCCATGTCCAGTGATCATAGCTTTTGTCTTGGACTCCATGTTCACATTCACCAGACCCATTGATGCTGATCATTAATGACCACACATTTTTGAGGTATGTGTGTTTTGGATGCTACAAGGCATTAGAAATCCACTTGATTTTTGATCAAAAACAGAAAGCAGTTTTCAATTTTTCATTTTTTTAAAATGCTACAGTGGCTTAGGGAAACCATTAGAGATCTACACACATCCAGGAGGCCAGCACTAGTACATTTAAGCACATCATTTTGCCCAGCAGCACCATCCTTGCTGTTCTGATCCTTTGATCCTCAGAATTGCATTGCTGCAATAGCCCTTCCCTGACACACACACTTAGAGCACACCCATTTTCTTTATAATAGTTTCGGAAGGGCTGTCCTTACACATTGCCAGCTGGATGAGCCTCTGCTTACGAGGTTTTCAATGTTACAATGCTATCCCGTCTAACTTTGACTCAAATGCTCATCATGAGCAGGGTGGCCATGAGTGTCTATGGCGGCAATCCTAAACACACTTTCCTAGGAGTATGACCCACTGAACACAATGGGGCTTACTTTTGAGTACATATAGAATCATAGGGCGCAATCCTGAGTAACTACGGGGAGTCCTTGCTCTGGTGTAAGAACAATTTGCTCTGGATTGCAATATGAATTTCCCATAGGTTTTCACTAGGTGATGCAGTAACTACGGCTGCACGTAAAGTCTCTTATGTGCTCCCGTAGTTACTCTGGATTGTAGGGATAGAGTTGGAAGGGACCCAGTGGCTCATCTAGTCCAACCATGGTTAGGATTGTGCTTTATATTGTTAACCATTGAATAGAAGAGGGAATTTAGGCAAGTTTAGTTCAACATAGTAGGGTTTAAAAAGCAACACTTGCCTAAATTCCCTCTTCTATGCAATACTTAAAAAGATTAGTGGTCTATATGGTCACCTTGATCAGGGGGCTCCCTTGACCAATTTGTTGAATTTCTGAGCAGGCACATTACTTTTTGATTTATAATGATACTCCCTCTTCTTTAACCACATATGTTTTTTCCTGCTTGCCTTCCATTCTATTTTAGATGCACCTGAAAACCTCTGAAACAGGAAACAACTATGAGAGAGGATCCATCACACTAGTTGTGCTAGTTTCTCTCCGCAAAGGGGTTTTAACATAAGGCATGCTTTGTTCTACCACCCTTGCACCCTATAACTCAGGAGTGTGTTGTCTTCCATCAACACTCCTGGGGTCTAAGACAGTTCTGTGACTGAGCCCTAGTACCAATATCATATACACCTGTAATCTGACACTATAATTGTTGTGTTGCTGTTCGGCTGAAGGTGATGCTGTGCTCAGACCGTTATCAGTGATGGGAGCACTGGTGTTCTTCACCATCTTGATAATGAAATTGACTCTGTTCAGTATCAATATTGTGGCCTGGCATCTTCCCTGAAATAACCTGACACAATTTAGAGTAATTTCTCCCCCATTATGTGATTTTTATTTATTATTGCAGTTTGTATATTAAGTAACAAAGTTTCTGCTTTCTACACAATGGGGAACACTTTTAATATTTTAATGATATTCTCAGATATAAATTATGTAGTATTTTTTACAAAAAAAATAAAGTTAAGTAAAGCAACACTCTGAAGTAATTGCTGTGTGCGGCAAACTCCTGCATCAGTTGTATATTCGTTTTCCGCCAATGTCTGCAATTATCCATTCAGCCTGTACCCATTAATATTATTTTTCTTCCTAAAATGGAAGTATTTAAAGCCATTAGAAAATAATTCAGAGAATTCTATTTGCTGAATAAATTTTAATTTGCATGGCACTAGGAATTTTTTTTATTAATGGAAAATAAATTATTGCAGTCTTATGGAAGGCGACAAGTTAATAGCTTTATGAAAAGTAATGGGGAGAAAACGATCTTGAAAAGGTCAGGTATCCTGTCTCGCAGTGTCTTTATGCACAATTAAAACAAGTCAAGAAAGTGGCTATATAATCAGGACTATGAATATGCATTATACCCTAATGAGTGTGAAGACAGAGTAGGGCTAGGTTAGAGTCATGATGGGGTGGTGACATAAAAAAATGGTAACGTGTGATGTAGTATTTAACTACGTGTTTCATTTTCCTTTAAGTTGATTAACTCTTGCTTGCTTATGTTCCTGGATTTTTAGTGTCATAGCAAGTAGCCCTTCCTGCTCTAAGTAATACTTACTACTAATTGTTTTGGAGTGCTAATCCAAGCAGTGAGAAGCTTGCACATACACTATACTGCGAGCACTGAAAATACAGATGGATGATACATCTTGCCAGGGAAGCAGTACCACATCAAATACTAAACATCACTAACAGCCCAGTCCAGCATACATTTCTGTGTGGCTATGCAATGGCACCACTAGGAGCTACATTGCAATCCCATGGGGGAATTTTGGTTGCTAAAGCCTTCCCTCAGGGCAAAGGGACAATTTGTCACTAACGCATGTGTGAGTTGATCCATGTCAGTAGATCAAGCTCACGAAGGGGACAGCACTGCCAATGAAGGCCCAATCCACTGACCCTTGTTCCATCACTGCCCTCCTCCAACCTGTTCCACCTTCTGTTCCAGACTCATGTTCTAGCTTTCCTGCCAACACAGCTAGGCCTTGTGCTGTTGCAAAGCATTTTATGACTGTAACAGCATGTGCTGGTGGAACAGAGTATTGAGACGCTAGGGTGCAAGTCTTATGCATTTAGACCAGCCTAATTCACACGGCATATCTGTCGTAGTGTAGGGAGGTCAGCGTATCCCTGTGCAATGGCCTAAATCCCTCCAGGAGTGAGGAGATGTGCCTTACGACACTTTTGTGGCACTCTCAGGTCAGCATTGGACTTAAGCCAGGGCTTATGCTCGGTTATGCCTGAGGATTGCAACTTCAGTGTGACAAATCCAATTAGTATGGCCATGAGAGTCTGATTCACACATGTAGCATAGTGTAGTGTAGCATAGTGGCTGAGGTACTCAAGTGTGAAGCAGACACTTGGTTCAAATCCCTTATTATCTGCCATGAACTCACTAGATTGCCTTAGTAGCTGCAAAATGAGACCATTCATATTCATCCATTACTGAAGGGGGGCCCAAAACCCAGTCCTGGAGCCAGGTGTGGTCTGTGGCAAGCCTCCATGCAGCCTGCGGCAAACCCCTTGTGACCAGCCCATGGACAAGCCCAGTAATCCTAGAGAGACAAAGGGAATTATGCTCCCTATGCTCCCCATTCTCCAGAAGAAGTTCTGAGGTTTGGGAAAGCTGCATGCACCTCTGTGTGTGTGAAAGTGTTGATGAACTGGTTTGAAGATCACCCCCTTTGTTTGTGTGTATGTGGAAAATATAGATTTGAATTCATTCATACAAGTTCCATCTGTAATATACTGTATTCATTTATGTAAATATATATAAATTCATTCCAATTTGAAACTTAAATAATTATTTTATTTCTGGCCCTGACACAGTGTCAGACAAATGTTGTGACCCTCCTGTCAAAAAATTTGCACACCCATGCCTTACACCAGTGGTCCTCAACCTTTTTGGCCCCAGGGACCAGAACAGGGGTGGGGAAAGAGTCCTGCCTCTGGCAACTTGGAGGAAGGGCTTCCCCACCTAGAGCACAGCACAGCTGCCTCCAGCTGTAAATCCCATTATAATAAATAGAGCTATTGCTAGGTTATTGTGGATAGGATTGCAGGTGAGGACCCAATGTCTCAATGCGTGTCTGCTCAGAGCAGGGAATTTTCAAACTTTTTTCAGTGCAGGATGAATTGAAAATGCACAAAGCCATCCTAGTCACTCTTATTGGAGAGTAAGCCTCATTGACTATAATGGGACTTATTTCTGAGTAACAGGCATTGGATTCAACTCTGAGGCTGCAATTTTACCCATGCTTTCCTGGGAGTAGTCCCACTGACTACAGTGGGACTTACTACTGAGTAGGCAGGCATAGGATTGGTCTCTGAGACTGCAATCCTCCAACAGGCTTCAACCCTTCCTGCTGTGAGGAGGGGAATATGCACTTAGAGGATTCCTCTCGTGACCAGTCAGGCAGCTGCCAAGGACCTCCAGTGGTCCCCGGACTAGTGGGTTGAGAAACCCTGCCTTATAGGATTGTTGTTAAGTATTGTGTGTGAGAGGCACTTTGAACACACTAAAATACCAGTGCAAGATATTATTAGCATATCGTTATACTCAGTAACATTATGTTTCAGGTGATATAAAAGTGTTGTTTGACTTGCGCTGGCTCATGCACAAATGCAGAGTTTTGTATTGATGCACATGCACAATTTTTGTATCACATGTGTGAGTGAGCCAAAATGTGTGACTCCACTTGAAAATGGGAGAGCTGTTTTGTGTCCATTGGAGCTCTTGCAAATGATTGCTGGTTGAAGGAAAGTTTGTTAGACCTTGTGCTGAAAATAATCATTGTTCCATCTAACACAGTAAGCTCAGTATCTGCTGGTTTGTAGCAGTAGTAATTCAGTTTTGAAGAGATATTTTTCTCTGCCTTACTTGGCAATGCCTTGGCTTGAACCTGTGACCTTCCTCATAAAAAACGTGAGCTCTACCACTGAGTTACAGCTCCTTGCAAATGAACTTGCATCCTTAAGTGGCCAATTTCCAACTGGTGATGGTTGCCTCGGTGCAATGTATTCCACAAAAATGTGTTGTGCAGTCATCTGTGACTCCTCCATTTTAATTGAAAAAGCAATATGAACATTCAGATTCGGTGGTCATTTAATAAAAGATAACGATTGTTGAACAATTATTCCGATTAGGTAATTGTAATTTAAAAGGCTGATAATTAGGAGGAATGTTATTAGAAGGTCCTCATTAATGATGTGACTCTAAAGAGTCAGAAATTTTGGCAGGAAATAATTAGTGTCGTTGATTTTTCTGTGACTATATATTATAGAAAAGTGTTGACCTGAATGATACCCATGATTTGATTCTTCACTAGTGAGGAATGGATATGAATGAAGCCACCACATGAGTGAAGCCAATTCCATGGGTCTCTCCTGCCACATTGGCACCTTTCCTTCTGATTGGGCAGAAACTGAGACTAAAAAGAGACAAGTAATATGTCCATCTGGTCACTGTGGTCTCTGTATTTAACTGAAGGTATAGTAGTAACTTGGATTGTAAGTAACCTGGATTGAGAGTGTTTTGCAAGATGAGCAAATATTTCTTAAGAATCTTTGCTCAGTTTATGAGCACTATCTTGCCAACGAGCAGCCCGGGGAGATGCCAGACTGCTGCTTTACACACGCAGGGAAGCAGCCCAGAATCCCCCAGGACCGCAGAATGAATCATCTGAGTTTCCATTATTTCTTATGGGTAAATTCAAATACACTGATTGTTAGCCACCTTGGGTGCCCTATGGGGAGGAAGGCAGAATACAATCCAATAAATAAATATTTTAAGCAGTAAAGTGTTTAATATATATATTTTATTTAAATATTATAGCGAGGTGACCGAACTTGCTTTATGTAAGAGCCACAGATGATAAATCTTAGATGCTTGAGATCTGCAACATTTAAGAAGTAAATTTATTTATTCTTACACCTTGAACATTACATTTCAATTCAGTAGAGTATACCCAGTAAATAATTATACTGTACTGTACTTTGTATAGAGCCACAAATGATAAATCTTAGTTGTTTGAGATCTGCAACATTTAAGAAGTAAATTTATTTATTCCTACACCTTGAACATTACATTTTAATTCAGTAGATTATACCCAGTAAATAATTATATTGTACTGTACTTTGTATAGAGCACTTATGTATCTACTAGGGAAAAGTGTACGCACGTTGCAGGAGTAAAATTCCCCTGTACGCCATCCCCACTGCGCATCAATTCCCAGTGCACATCAATCCACATGTGCATCCATCCCCATGTGCAACATCCTCCATGTTCATATGCACCATCTCCCCTATGTACATCATCCCCCCCTGCTCATCAATCACCCATGCGCAAATTCCCCATGCTCAACATTCCCATATGCAACATTCCCCATGTTCATCCCCATGCTCATCAACTGCCCATGTGCATCAACTCCCCATGCACAACATCCCCCATGCGCCCCTTGCACAACCTCGCCCATGCGCAACATCTCCCCTTGCGCAACAACCCACATGCACATCATTTCCCCATGCACATACATCATTTCCCCATGCGCATATTCCCCGATACACATTATTCTCCCATGAGCATCAACTCCCCCATGTGCATCAACCCTCATGCTCATCAACCACCCATGCTCAAATCACCCATGCATAACATTCCCCATGTTCATCCCCATGCGCAACTTCCATCATGCGCAACTTCCCCCATGTGCATCAACCCCGCCATGCGCAACTTCCCGCCATGCGCAACTTCCTGCCATGCTAAACTTTACGCCATGCGCATGATGTCCCTATGCGCACCAGGTCCCCATGTGCATCATGCCCCAACGTGCATCATGTCCCCACATGCAACTTCCCCACATGCACATCAACCCCCCATGCGCATCATGTCCCCCTGCGCAACATCACCCATGCACATCATTCCCCCATGAGCATCATTCCCCCATGTGCAACATCACCCCATGCACATCATGTCCCCATGTGCAACTTCCCCACATGTGCATCATGTCTATCTGTCTGTCTGTCTGTCTATGCTCAACATCCCCCATGTGCATCAAACCCCCATGCGCAACAAACCCTCATGCGCATCATTCCCCCATGCGCATCATTCCCCCATGTGCATCAACCCCCAATCGCAACATCTAAATTCTACTTGTAATTTTGTGTAACATATGTGGCTCTTATTTCACTGTTTTTAAGAGAGAAATCTTACAATCCACAGTAAAAGGAAAACTTTGAGCTCCTCTCTCACTTGCTGCTGGTTTTGAAATTAACTGTGATTTCTCAGGAGAAAGACCCAATTGTCACTGTTGATAGCTCAAAGAAAATCTCTGCTCAATATCCAGCTATGGTTTAGAGGGGGAAAATTGCAAATAAAATGTAGGCTGCATGAAGAATACAAATGAACACTGTGCTGAAAAAAAAATTGTAATGCCGTTTTTAAAACAATCAATAAATCCCCTTCATTCATGTGCAGAATTGCAATCATTCCGTCCTAGACAGATATAGATCAGAAGCCAAAGATCTTCAGTTAATGCTCAGGAGACACGGCATGTGTCCCTGTATGTCTGGTTTAACGTAAGAACATAAGAATGTGAGGAGAGCCTCTACTGGATCAGGCCAAAGGCCCATCTAGTCCAGCTTCCTGAATTTCCCAGTGGCCCACCAGATGCCTCAGGGACCACACATGATGCCTGCATCCAGGTACCCTCCCCTGCATCTGGCATTTTGAAGTTGCTCACATCTACTGTATATCTATCCATGCACACGGACACATTCACACTCACACACACCATAGCTTGTAACCTGTGATGGTCTTCTCCTCCATGAATTTATCCAAACCCTTCTTAAAGGGATTGAGGTCCTTAAAAGACCTAAAAGGAGACCACCTTTTTAAACTAAAAGTGGACACCTAAAGGATCTCGCAAACATGAACAGCTACTGCTGTTGTCTTCTGCCATTTCAACAGCTCTGTCCACAGCACTCCTTGTTTGCCTCACATTAGCCATTATGCAGGCCTCCCAGAAAGCCAGAATTGGCCAGACAAGTCCAGCTTTTGGCCCCTGTCTGGCCTTCCAGGAGAACTGGGAGGATGCTTGGGGGCACTGAGGGCATTTTAAGGCTGCTGCGGCTTGGCGCGGCTAGGATCTGCCAGCTGTAGCAGCCATTTTAAAGGAATTGAAGTGAAAGGAAGTGAAAGTGCAAGTGAGGTCAGCCAAGGATACTGAACTCTGCCCATGGAGAAGCGCTAGCACTCTCCATCAGAGCTTTAGGAATAGGAAGAATGCGCGTGCATGTGCACAGTCTTTTTTTAAAAAAAATGGCTGCTATGGTTGGCTGATCTTAGCTGTGCCAAGCCACAGTACCCTAAAAATGCCCCCGTGCCCCTAAGCATTCCCCCAGCCCTGCCCTGCCTTCTCTGCCTGCTCCAGCATCATCATCATCATCATCATGCCTTGTGGGGGGTTGTGCCATCCATTTTGTAGACATTGAACAGGTGGGGGGGATAATCTGAAAAAAACCATTGGGAGGATCAACACTTATTCAGTACATCTTTTAGGGTGCAATCCTGACATTAGGCCAGACAGAATGGTCTGGCTAAACATTCTGAGCTGACATATCCTGAGCTGACAGGCCAAATTCACAGGGCTCGGAGGCCTCTAGACTAACCTGCTAACCATTGTGCTAACCATTGTGCTAACTGCTGTAGCACAATGTCAGCATGCTCACCGGGCTGGTGAAGTTGTGCCATATCCTGAGGTGGGCTGGGGTAGTTGTTCTGTATCCTGAGGTTGAGATGCAGAGGTTGCACTTAGGGGTTGCTGAGGACTCAGAATTTTTGCCATCACTTCCAATTTTACTCTGGCTTATCTTGGATCCTTTTGGGTCTACTCAGATTTACAGCTGCTCCTGAGGTGGCCCAAGTCAGAGGAGCTGTGATGGGGCATGTCTGCCCTGGAAACAGGCTCTGCATATGGCCTAACTGCACTGCATATGGCCTAATTACCATGCTCTCAACATGCCTCTGCTGAGCTGCTTTGGCCTGCACTGCTAGGCCAGCCAAGGTCCATCTGTCTTAGGCCACCCTAAGTGGACTTAGGCCAACCCAAGCCTTTCTGGTGCAGCTGGACAGGCCTATCTTGGAATGAGGCCAGCCCAATGCTAGAGAGGCTAGCCTAAGTGCACTTCAGGACTGCAGCCTTAATTAGTGAAACAATGTATATTTTCAACAGTTGCTCTGAAATGGAAAACGTACTCTTTTCATTAAACTGTTTGTTTCCATGTTACCTTTTCCACAACCATGTTTCTACCTCTTTTTTTCTTTACAGATGGTTTTATATGCTGGTACTTTATGAAGGGATAGCTGGGCAGTCTAATCAGCAGGTATGACAAAATACATGAAGGTTTATTTCATACCCTACACTCCAGAGTAACTATGGAAGCACGTAAGAGACATTACGTGCACCCATAGTTACTGCACCATCTAGTGAAAACTTCTGGGAAATTTATATCGCAGTCCAGAGTAAATTGTTATTACACCGGAGCAAGGACTCCCCATAGATACTCTGGATTGTGCCCATAATCTAACTGTGCTCTCTCTCACTCCCCTTGACATAGTGAATGGAACTATTATGAGTCATGAATATTCACTCTTCACACAATCATCACTTTCGCAAAGACAACCTTGCCTTTAGTGTAGTGTATATTATTAACTTAAAATTTCAGGGAATTTATAATTTCAAGAACGGTGTTGGGCAGTGCTTCTAAACACTTTCCTATCTGCTGCAATTGGCTTTTGATAAGGAGGACACATTAAGGAAAGCATCTCAATATTTATTACAAAAGGAAAAGGATATCTTACAATGTCAAATTCTGGGCATTTTGTCCGGGATATGAATTGGTTGAATAAGAGAATCAGGTACTGTATAGCAAATGATGTCCAGTCAATAAAATCAAAATACTTAAAAATAAAACACCAAGCTTCTTTCTTTCTTTCTTTCTTTCTTTCTTTCTTGGACAAAACAACTTCAGCATCTTCATCATTCCCTAGAGATCAATCTAAAAGGAGAGACAAAACTACAGTACACATATAAATTAACAGACAGCAGACCTTGTATGAAGAGAAATATCCGCAGGACATTTTAAATCATCCAGAATTTGGGTACACTCATTAACCCATGGGAGTTAGCCATCTGGCATGTAGTGTATGATGCCCTAACTATTTTTTATTTCAGAATCAGGCTGTATTCGACAGTACACTTGCCATTCAGTATGTAGTGCATTCATTAACGTCATGTCTGCTGCTGGATGGAAATAGAGAAGAATAATATCTGGGGCAGTGAAAGAAGTCATCCTTAAAAATGTTATTAGAGTGTTGGTGACATTGATAGAAGACTACACAATAACCTCTTGCTCAAACAGACTTAAAGGGGGAGAGCTTGTTCTCCCTTTTAAACAATGAAGACAATCAAACACCCATTGCCTCTATATATGTAGGTACAACTTTGTACTCTCTCTCTCTCTCTCTCTCTCTGTTTGTGTGTGTGTGTGAAAATAACAGTCACAATGAGGACAAAAATCCTACACAAACATAAACATGATAGCAGCTATCAATTTGGGCAAAACAGACTGTATTTTGACTAGAAACTCATTACATAGTAAACACCATTAATAAAATAAATTAACTATTAAGAAATAATGGGACTCCTATAATAATAAAGTTTATAAATGAGCTGTTTCTTCATTATTCAATTATATTCAAAAAATAATGCTGTTTTAAATTTCAGGTTCAATAATATCAGCTTTGATAATTATGCTAATTTCAGGATCAATGGATTTTCAATGCAAGTCATTTTTATAAATCAAAATAAATCTGTTTTGTTCCTAAAGTTACATTCAAAAACATACTAAACAAAAACTTAAAGAATTCATCCCTGTATCTTTTCAATATCATGTGCTAATATGACACAATATATTTACTATAGAACAAAATGAACCTAGTACGTGTAGTACCATAGAGTTATCAGTGCCTTAGGAATGAAGGGTGTTCATGCCTTTCCCAGTCTTCTCTTCCATCTTCTCCATCCATTTGCTTCTGAATATGTCTAGATCAGGGGTGTCCAACATGAGGCCCAGGGGCCTCATGCGGCCCAGGACGAGGGTGGATGTGGCCCTCCTGCAAAGCTGGCCACCACCATTGGGAAAAAACAGCTTAGTGGCAGCAGCCATTTTCAAATTTTGCATGCTTCTCTGCGCACTGCCCTGGGCAGCCTCCACAAAGCTGGTCTGGACTGCCTGAATCCTCCCCCATACCTTCCTCCTGGCCCTCAGAGAGCTTCAGGCCCCTGCAGACCTTGCAGCACTCACCCACCCACATCCCCCAAAAGCAGCCTCAGCCTCTATCCCAGCTGCTGCCTGTTGCCCTTGAGACCTACTCAGAAGTAAGCCCCATTAAAGTCAATGAGGCTTACGCCCAAGTTGCAGTCTGAGAGCCCAAATGATGCATAGAATGGGCTGTGATCCTCTCCAAGCTTAACCTTGGAGATATGCTGCAACCCTAACCATGTCCACTCAGAAGTAAGACCCATTGTACCCAATGGGTCTTACTCCCAAGAAATTGTGTTCAGGATTGCAGCATATATCCAATGTTAAGCTTGGAAAGGATCACAGCCCATCCTATGCATCATGCCTCCTCAGAAGAAAGCCCCACTAAAGTCAATGAGGCTTACTCCCAAGATGCAGTCTGAGAGACCAATCCTATGCATGGCTATTCAGCAGAAAACCCCATGATAATCAATGAGATGTACTCCAAGGTTTAGCTTGGAGAGGATTGCTGCCCATTCTATGCATCATGCTTACTCAGAAATAAGCCCCATTAAAATCAGTGAGACTTACTCCAAGGTTTTAAAATGTAGGATAAAATATAGGACATCCTACATTTTGTCCTACATTTTAAAAAAAATTGTTAGTGTTTGTGTGCGGCCCAAACCAACTTGTCTTCTGCCAATGCGGCCCAGGGAAGCTAAAAGGTTGGACACCCCTGGTCTAGATCAAAGAGGCAGTTTCTCTGGTTCATTACTTTTATAAAACGATCTTGGAGATTGAAAGGCAGCCCACTCATAGCCTATGCTGGTGTGGTCAGGCTGAATGGTCTGTATAATATTCAGTACAGGTTAGGATGGTGATTTTCAACCTTTTTCATCTCATGGCACACCATCAGTGGTTTTTACCATTGAAAAGGCACTCCATGCTGTTCAAATGCCCAAGTTTTCCTATTAATAAATGTCCCTCCCCAAAATTCCCACAGCACACCTGAAGACTATCTGTGGCGCACCAGTGTGCCATGGCACACTGGTTGAAAATCACTATGTTAGGAAGTGGCAGGAAGTCTCCTCAGGGTAACAGATATTTTTCCCCTTAGCTCATGTAGAACTTGAGCCTGCCCTATAGGGCATCTTAGATCATTACCAGCTCTTTAGTGGTACAAATCTGGAAAGGTTGGTGTATTACAGGGAGTGCTAGGAAGGAGAGTAGGATATAGTTTTACCTTCACCCAGCCTTAGATAGCGGAAGGTACTGCATGTCATAGTTGGGCTTTCTGTGTTACAGCAAAGTTGGACATAAGAACACTCCATAACTGGTCCTTAGGGAAGAACAGCAATCCCAATCTGAAGAGGTTAAAGATCACCTGCCTGGGTAAATGGACTGCCCGGAAATAGTACTTGTCCATCTACCCTCTTATCTGGATTCAACTTGATTGGCTCTTATCCAGACCATTTCTGATAAGATGTTCCTCTGAGGCTGTCCTGCTAGTCATGACCAACTCTAAGAGCAGTAGTTAAAGAGCCAAATTTGTCTGAAAATGTATCCATGGTCATTTAGATGGCATGGTCATGAACCAGTCATGTGGCCAACACAAATGCTGTTACCTTCCCACCTAAGTGGCACCTCTTCATCTACTTGCATCTACCTCCTTTCAAATACAAGGTTGGCAATTGCTGAGCAAAAGACAGGAGCACACTCTGTTGTGCATTACTCAGTTCTCAAATTGCTGACCTTCAAGTTGACAAGCACAGCAACTTTAACCACTGTGCCACTGCCTCATTTCTGATACTAGCCACTAAAATCACATATGATAAGGCTTTTTCGGGATCCAGACAAACAAGTTAGAAGATCATAATGCAAAATTAGATCATCAAACCATTTCTCTTTACAAGATCCAGTCTTGTAGAATCCAGTCAATAACTCAGTTATGCCTAAGTAGGAGACAGTTGATTTGAGCAGAAGCAAGGCATGGCAGAAACATGGGAAGGAGGGAATATAGCAGGAAGGATTGGATAAATGAACTGAGGGCAGATAGAAGGCTAAAGGAAAGGTATGTAAAGGAGAAGAGGAGGGAGAGTCCAAAAACCAAATACAAGCATACACTTGCAAGGATACTTGCCATAAAGTATGATTTATTTACAGAATTTCTATCCTGCCTTTCTCGACAGGCTGAGTCAATACGGCTCACAATAAAAATATAATATATAAAATATTTTAAAACACTTAAAAACAACCCACCACCCTAAAAATGTTAAAAACCAGCTAAGAATTAGTGTATGTACTAGAGTACTGTCCAAAACACACTGCTCTGAAATAGAATTAGAGCACAATCCTAACCATGTTGTCTACCCAAAAGTAAGCTCCATTTTATTCAATAGGTCTTACTCTCCATTGTATTCAATAGGTCTTAAACTTTTTTTAGGATTGTAGCCTTACTGACCAGTCAATACCATGTCACCATCCTCTTCCCATTTCTTCTGCAAGAAGTACTGGGAAGAGATGGTTAAGAAATCCAGGACAATCCAACTACATCAAAGGCATATCTCATTCTGTGTGTGGTAGGCAGGGTTGGAGAATCAGCTGGTGGCATGAATTAAAGCTGGTAATATATTTCAGGGCAATGGACTGCCACAGGGTTCTTTTTATAAGGATGCAATGTTTCATGAACAGAGAAATCATTTGATGTGAGACACTTCCTTCTGCTATCAGGACAATTAAATATGCATCAAGAGTGGCAGTGACAAATTTGTCTGGGTCCACCAAGGCATTTAATGTGTCAAGTGAATGTACAAAGGAGGTTAAGCAAAATGTTTAATAGAAATCTCTCGTGTGCCTCTCAGGACCAAAAATGTCCCTGGGGATAGACCTGTGATTAATTAAATTTTTTATCCCCATACAGGGCAACCAAGGGATTCTGCCTTTGTTTTATTATTGACAAAGATGGAGAGAACATAACTCCTCATCTGTGCATCTATTTCATTTTCTTTCAACTATGAATAGCATGTCATATCTGAGCCAAAAAGGTAACACATCAGGCCATGTGAACATGAAGAAATAATTTTGCACCACAACTTTCTTAGACAGCAGTTACTCAAACCTATAGGGAGAAGATTTAGACACTGCAGGAAGAAGATTGCTTGAGAGTATATCCTGCTTACTAATTTAGAATGTATACATATGGGAAGTCATTTAGAATGTATATCTACGGCAAGAATGACATCATGCATCTAGACTCCACATTTAACCTTTACGTATTTATTAGAGGAGAACCTGATATATTTCTCTGCAAGGTCACCAGGAATCTACAGAACTTCTAACAAATGTGCAAAAACTGGGGGTGAAGCTTCAGCCCACACTCATGAACATATATCATCTTAGCATTTCCCCCACTCCTGGTGAAGTCCACTTAGATGTTTAACACAACATGGGAAAACCTGGCCAGCCCGTCACATTGGGCCTGTCACCAACACATGAACATATATGGCAGTACAAAATTACCTGGTAGGGTCACACCACTAGCCCCCCTAACTCCATCTGGTCTACCCTGACTGGCAGGAAGTCTCCAAAGATTCATACAAGAGGTCTTTCCCAGCCCTGGACATGCCAGCAAGGACAACAATTAGATGGCAACATTAATAGCATGAGAGTTTCAAAGGAAACACATGAGGATCAGCAGTGGGGAGAAGAAGGAATATCTGTGTTAATGTAAACACAGATCTAAAGATCTTTGAGTTGGACATTCGAGCATGTTTCTTTAAAAATGTAAGATGGGATACATTTCATCAGTCTACCGTTCTGCAAGACCTGATTATAAGTTTTGTTTTCTAACCCACATTCAGTTGTTTCTAAGACTTCTTTTTCAGATCCCACTGCAAAGTTTACTTATTTGGACACTAATCTAACCAACCTTTTACAGTTAAGGCAAAAACTACCAGCTGTGTAAAAGGGTCTCAGGTGCACTTTGGAATATACTTTATTGATTTGCCTCTTCTGTGTAGCTAACAAATATATTTCCACCTTCCTTCAAAACAGCTTGATCAAATCAAGAAACCCTTTTTTCCGATGCCAAATAAGTGAAAATGGAACACTGCCTCAGCAACTGTTAATAAGCAGGATTTACAAACAGTTTTCTAAGTGGAGTTGCAATGTTGCTGTCAAGGTGATGAATAACTTTTGAAAAGACTAGTATTAACAGGATTTGCTTTTCTTTGGATGTTCCTTGTATATCATGTAGTTATTTAAACCTTGGAATAACTCTAAGGCCCAAGGACTTAAGGACAAACTCACCCAATATTTAATCTCAGGGTAGTTGTGTAAACAGGACCAAAGAGACTGAATCAGTGGGATTGCTAGGGCTGGTGTCATCCCGTGGACCTCATCTGCACTCCCCAATATAAGCTGGGACTGCAACTTTAAATATCTTGGTACATCAAAACTTGGACTTTTTCCCTTGGTAAGGCTGAAAACTGGAACCAAAAGGGACAAAATGGAAAAACCCTCACCCTATATGAAGATATATAGCACAACCCAGAGGTCAGCAAACTGCGGCTCTAGAGCCACATGCAGCTCTTTGGCCCCTTGAGTGTGGCTCTTCCATTGGAGGAGGAGACCAGCTCAGGCTGCCCTCCCAGCCACACTTTCCTGGGAGTAAGCCCATTGGCTGTAATGGGACTTACTTGTAAAGTAGATCTGCACAAGAGGGAGCCAGGCAACCAGAAAGGACTAATCCTTTTCTTAAAGAGACCCTGCTCTTTGGGGGATGGGAGATCAGAGAGGCTTCTTAGCCTGGCACTGGAGGACACAGGGCAGGGCTGTGAAGCTCCCTGCCACTGGAGGGGGAAAACAACTCAGGTTGCCCTCCCAGCCACACTTTCCTAGAGTATTTTTTGTTATCAATTTAAGAATTGTAATTATTTTGTGTTGGTGGCTTTATTATTATAAGATGAAACATTTTTTAGTTGCTCTGTTTGACATGGCCAGCTTAGGAGTACACTAATTAAGTTAATAACAATGTACTTAAACTATATGTACTTAATGTACAATGTACTTAAACTATATAGTTTAAGTTTAAAAAATTTGGCTCTCAAAAGAAATTTCAATCATTGTTCCATTGATATTTGGCTCTGTTGACGAATGAGTTTGCTGACCACTGGCACAACCCAATTCTTCTGATATCATAATATCATAGAGTTGTGGCATGCAACAGAATCATTTGCTCAGGTATTTCCATGTATTTCCTGCAAGGCCAAGTCTCCTATTGCTTTGAAACATCCTTCACTATCTCACTACCAGGCAGCAGGTGCCATGCATACTATCCAACACCACCCAGTGTACCACCTGATACATATGGGGTGATACATATACCACCAGTTGAGAACTCTTTCTCTGACCCATCTCTACTCCTCCACTTTGTTTCTTTCTTAGTTTTTAATCCAAAGATGGAGAGAAGAAGAGTGGAGCAGATAGAGGAGGAAGTGGATGCCACCAACAGCACCACTGCCACCAACTCTATCCCGAAATCTGCTGCTTGGGCAGTCCTGTGGTTTTAATCATAATGAAAACAAACCATACTGTGGGCTTTTAAAATACTTCTAGTTTTGTTACAAGAAAGCCAAGGCTCAACTTCCTTTTTTCATGTCAGAAGCACATATATTGGTAAAAATTTCCAAAGAACATTAAAATTTAATTAGATGTTATGTGCCCCAAACCAGGATACTTCGACAGTATTTTCCCTCGCCAACATAAGACTGTCCTCTTTTTATGTAGAAGGGCACCATATGCACCGCAGCATATGTGTGGTGGTTTGTTCATCTCCACATTTGTACAGCCCATCTTTCATGGTTTATCCCCTTCCTACCCCAGCATGCAGTCTATTTAAGGATTTCCATACAGGCCAGGGTTGTTCTTGGCCAGATGGCAGGCATGCATATAATTAGACCCATTCTTTCTCTTTCCATAGGTCCATGGCAGACGGTGGCAACCAATAGTTATGAGGGGCCACAGTTCTAAGGAAGATGTTCCTTGATCTCAGTTTAGACTCTGGAAGTTGATGGCCATATACTGAGTGGGTTTGTAGAGATGTTGCTTTATCCCATTCTTTCTGCACTTGCTCTGTGCTTTAACCCATTTAGGGGGTTAAAAAAATTAGGGGGTGTCAGTTTTAAACATCCTGTGATCAGCCTTGCTGTTTCATTTAAGACTACATCTACCTGTTTTGCATGTTTAGATCTATGCCAAACAGAGCTGGAATATTCTCCAGCTGAGTGGCATAATGCTAAAGCAGAGGTACTTAGTATCTCCTGTTGAGCTCCCCGCCTTGTGTTTATTTTCCTCAGGATATTATTTTTAGTGAAAATTTTCTGTTTGGTGTTAGAACAGTAGTTCTAACATGAAAGGAGCCTCCGCAAAGATGAGCAAGTTGGCGATCAGGCATCCTCTGGGCAACGGTGTTATCAAATCCTTTCAACCCAGAAGCACATCCCTTCATTTGAAGGCTCATGTACAAAGTGTTCATAGCTGTGCGGTGTTCCTTTTAGCATATGAGGAAAAACAAGTGTAAAGCACCTGAGCCTTTAAGATGCTATGATTAAGTTATCTGCAAGGGTTAAGGAAGCCATCCCGTCCAATAATTCTCAATTAAAGGCAAGCATGAGTTGAACAGTGTGTCTATCGTGACACTGATTTGTGAGGATCCTGCTAGTTTGGCAAGAGAATTCTATTCTCCTTGTATCAGCTCGCTTTCTTACAGATCAAAACTTAGCCATAAATCAATAAAGATGACAGGACTCCTCACAGTATGACTGAGCTCAGGGTGATTCCCATTCTCTGCAAACCACATAAGAGACTGTTGTTTCAGCTGACAGGAAAGAACCAATTAGAATTAGAAATCTTTATCTTTCCAACATTTAACTGCAGGCAATCATTAGTCATCACATGTTTTCTACCTGTCATACAGCCCCATGTGTGCTATGGGTTGAGTGGGCTTACTAAACAGGACTGTATGTCATCATTGACATGCATGTGAAAATCAACGCACAGACACTCAATGATATCTTCTGTCTCACAGCAATCAGATTGGAAGAAAATTGTCTTGGTAAGGAGATCTCCCAAGGACCACGTCGGTTCAAAAGACAATGACTGATATGAGTCTTTCTATTATAAAATACTACCTTTCGCTGATGTTGAAAACAGAGACTGATGAACAAAGTGAAACGCAGTTCCTAAAACCTTATATATGGTATATATTCTTTCCTCTTCCATATTATTGCATGTAGCCCACCAACAGAGGATGCAGTGCATTATTGGTGGCCAAAACTAGTAGCCAATTTTCTCCTCAGACTTTCTCCTCTCCTCCATTTTGCTGATGCATGTCCAAGGAGAGCCATTTGGGTTGGAAAATGGGGAATAGGATCCAGGGAATATCACAGATACAACCCCTTCTGCTTCAACATGGCAGAGGACAGTGAGGGATAGGACTGGGCTGTTAACAGTGGCATAGCTAATGATTATGTAGCCCAGTGCAAAGCTCAAAATGTTGTCCCAGAAGTGATGTCACAACTGGAAGTGATGTCATCCCTAAGTATTTTTAAAAAGAATTTCATTTTTTCAAAGAATTTTTTAAAGAGAAAATTTTTTTATTTAAAAAAAATGGAAAAGAGATAAGAAAAAACTTACCTCTTCCTCCTCAGCACACATTTCCTCTGCTAGTAGTGCAGCTAAAGCACCTATATGGTAACTGGCGTCAAAGGAGATTTTGTTGCCCTCCCCCAACAACAAAATTAATTTTAATTAAGTAAAATAATGAAATTATGTCCCTTATTATTGGTTAGGGAAATTTGGCTGGAAAAGAGGAATTGTTATTCTTTCCCTGCTAAATAAAGGAGGAGCATCACTTAGAATGCTTGTATACCCAGTTAGCACAGGTAACTGTTTTATGATATACTAGCAAAAAGTGTACCCGCATTGCGGGACTAACATTTCCCCATACGCCATCCCCCATGGCACATCAACACCCCATGCGCAACTTCCCCCAATGCACAACTTTCTCCCATGAGCAACGTCCCCCATGCGCAACTTTTCCCCATGCGCAACTTCCCCCATGTGCATCAACCCCCATGCGCAACTTTCCTCCATACGTATCACCCCCATGCGCAACCACTCCCCATGCGCAACTTTCCCACATGAGCAACTTTCCCACATGCGCAACTTTCCCACATGCGCAAATTCCCCCAGGCGCATCATCCCCCCATGCGCATCATCCCCCCATGTGCAACTTCCCCCAATGCCCAACCTCCCCCATGCGCATCATTCCCCATGCGCAACTTCCCCCATGCGCAACTTCCCCCATGCGCAACGTCCCCCCATGCACAACGTCCCCCATACACATCATCGCCCATGCGCATCATCCCCCATGCGCATCATCCCCCCATGCGCAGCTTTCTCCCATGTGCAACTGCCCCCCATGCGCAACTGCCCCCCATGCACAACTTTCCCCCATGCGCAACATCCCCCATGCGCAACATCCCCCCATGTGCAACATCCTCAATAGTGCAACCTCTTCCTCCGAATAACATCCCCCAGTGCACCAGGCAGAGAGCACCAAATTGCCTGGATGTTGGTCAGTCTCCCATGTTAAGTATAGGACAGAAACACATTGCCCCCTTTTCAGCCCCTGAAGGGTTAAATTTCTCCAGATGGTTCTTGGTGGGTGTTCAGGTGACAGAAGGAACTCCCAGAATTCCATGCTTCAGGCCCAGCAGTTGGGGTGGAATGTTGATGAGTCATCAATTCTCCAATGCAAAGTATAGGGAGGAAAACGCGTTGCGCCCCTTTTCACCCCCTTCCGGTTGGAATTTCCGAAAACCGGTTCTTAGTGCACCCCTCCATCACAGAAGGAACACCCACCCCAAATTTCACACTTCTAGGGCCGGCGGTTTTGGCAGGGTGGTGATGAGTGAGTCAGTCATTGACTTTTCTCTTTTATATATATAGAAGAAGAAGATGTACTGTATATGATATATGTGCTGATTCATATTAACATTTCCATACAGTATCAGAATTACATCTCATAGGCTCTCAGAGCAATCAGTATCAAGGGAAAGTTGAGTTATGTAAATCCGATTTTTGTTCCATAGGTTTTTGTGTTTTCATTTTTAATTAATTAGCCATAACTTTTGATAGAATATAGATATTTCAGTGTTGTTTGTTTCATTGCATTCTGCATTAAATTACCTTGCCAGTGATATATAATAAGATGGTATTATCATTCATACATACCCTGTTTTTAACAATTTTAACTACTAGTGTCAAGCTCAGCTGATAGCCCCCTTAAAGCTTGTAGCCCAGTGCAACTGCAATCCCAGCACCCTGTTAGCTAGGCCACTGGTTGTTAATTACCTCCAAGTAGGCCTCCTGATCACCAGTGGATCTTCTCAGACATTTGCCAGCTATAATTTTGCTGGTACAATACCAAGGAAAGGAAGGGGGCAGGAAGGAAAGGAGGATAGAAGGATACAATGTGCATGACTGTCACCAAGATCCATCCCCTTCCACCCTTAAATTACCCCCAGTTTGGCCTACTCCCCATTGATCCTCCTATGAATCATCCACAAACTACTCCTTCCATCACCTTACTTGCACCAGTGAAACATGATCCAGGCAATTGTGGCATGCACATGGAGCTGTTTCCTCTTGCTGCTCTGTAGCATCATGGTGATCATATAGAATGGACAACAGAGTAACTCTACCTTTAAGCACCACATAGAAGAGGGAATTATGGCAGGTGCTGCTTTTTAATTAACCTACAGTTGGTCAAAGCTGGGAAAATAGGCCATAAAATTTTGTTTTTGCTCCCTCTCTGCACCATGATGGCCAAGAGGCCTGCCCCTCCTATTTCTAGGTGCTGTTTGAAACCCCCCCGAATCATTTTTCCAGCTGCATGTGTGGGGTGCAGTAGTGACTCCCCTGGCCAAACAAGCCAACTTTGCCCCTTCTTGATAAATTTGTGAACTCCGTAGGTTTGTATAGGGTTGGCTTTTTGGCCAGCTTCGACTCTCCTGGTCAGACAAATTTCAGTAAATTTTGTTTATTTGGTTAAGGTTAATAAGTGAGGTTTTTGAATCAGATTTCAAATAATCTCTTTGTACATCCAAATGAACATCAATGATCGCTTTATGAGCGTTAGGATAGGTGCTAACAACAGTTTTCTAACAGTAGCCAGTTAGGCTCACTTTGAATTAACGGAAACTCAGAGAGCTTTGACTGACAAATCTTCCATATTCTCCTGAACCTGCCTAAATGTCTTCTTCTCTGCAATGGTTAAAGGTACAGGCATTCAGTCCTCCATTCTGCATGCAATGCTGACATGACATTTTCTGACTTATGGCAGCAGTTTGCTAGATCTGGTGCCATAAATAGCCCATAAGACTGGGCAGTGAGACATATTAAATATTGTACTGTGTAGAGGGAATAAAGAAGAGTTTTCCTCCCTTTCTCATAATACTAGTACTATTAAGTTCTGAACTAGGAAAAAATGATGTAGTCATAACGTTTGCCATATATTTCATATAAAGTCATATATTTCAGTTAAGGATGATGGATCCCCATTTTACCTGAGTCCCCCTGAGCTTGGAATTACACATTTCTGCAAAATCTCCACAACTGACTATGGAAGAAGACATGTAGCGACTGAAAAATATGTCTTCGCAAGCAAAGGAATTTCCATCAGAAAGTTACGGCTTGTAGAGAATCCTTAGTTCTTGTACATTACAATTCAGGTGAATGCATCCCCAGGGATAATCAAGAGTCCATCACCTGAAGCCCTTTAATAAATTGTTAATCAGCTTATGGTACACAGTTAAGTGTCCTTTCTGAATGTGATCATCACATAAAAACATAAGAAGATCCCTTTTGGATCTTGGGAGCACACAAGACCTTTAATCCATCTTTCTACATCTCACGGTCACCCACAGGGAGCGCACAAGACAACAAGGTACTTGTATCCTGTTGACCCTTCCTTACATCTGGCATTCTGAGGAAGCCTACTTCTAAAACCAAGATCTTTGCCTCCAGAAATCTGTCCAATTCCCTTTTAAAGGTATCTAGGCCAGGCACCATCACCACATCCTGCTGCAAGGAGTTTCACAGATCAATTAAACTCTATAGTAAATTAATTTTTTATTTAATTAGTAAAGAAATATTTTTTTTTTGTCAATGCTATTTCTCATGAAATACAGGACAAAATTAGCATTCACATTTCACATGTGTGTTCCTGTGACTGTTTATGCTATAGAAAAATCTTGTTATGGAAATTTTACCATTTCTCTTATACCTGGAGGAAATATTTACTTTCTGTACCACTGTGGATGTAAAATCATTATTCATTTATCAAGAGAAGACCTGTAACCCTATTGTAACTTGGCTGACAACAAACAATATGGTAATTTCAGAGGGGGAAAGAATTTTCTGTTGGTGATTAAAAGCTAAATTTGTGGTCCTGTATCCCTTTGGATTAAGTAAATTCTATTGGCTTTTCTACTGCATGCGATAAATATGGATTTCAAGATGTGTTTGCCTGCATTTCTTAAAACATTTATGAACAGCGAACAGATGCATTTGTTTTAAGCATGTTTTCTTATTTGAGCATTTTCCCCTAAGTTTTTTTAAAATATGGATATTGTTCATCACGTATTGAATAAAGCTACTTTTACTTAATGCCTTGACACAAATCACATTGTTCCTATTAATATTTTACAAGTTGTGTATGATGAAGATAGGATTACCAAATTCCTGTCTTGTAGTAATTTATCATAAAAAGTGACCATTTCTCTCATACTTTTGTGTTTGTCACAAGGAAGTTATATTGAATGTTCATGTTTTGATTGTTGTTTTTAAAAATACTAGTTGGGTTTTTGAGTTAAGGCAGTGATTTTCAGCTAATGTGACATGGCACACTGGTGTGCCGTGGATAGTCCTCAGGTGTGCCATGGGATAGAGGTATGCCATGGGGAGAGTTAATTCATTGGAAAATTGGAGTGTTTGAACAGCCTGGTGTGCCTTGTCAGTGGTAAAAACAAGTGATTGTATACTTTGACAATTTCAGTAACCTTGTAGTATGCAACAAGATAGAAAAGGTTGAAAATCACAGAGTTATGGTAAGAAAATATGAAAACTGGGTTGAGACTCGGGCATGTGTGAGTTTGACAGGAAGTCTGCTATGTAGGTCTGAGAGTATATGTGTGTAGTGTCAGTTGGTTGCCCATGTGACTCCTGTGCATGCATCATTCAACTACAGTGACATCTGTGAAGCATGGCTTATTCACTGTGCTATAATGGCCAATATAATATTGGCCATTGTAATGGCCAATAATGATATCCAAGAGATTTTGTGATTGTCATGGACACCACTGTAGTTTCTGGGCTTGTTGTGCCATCCATTGCACTATTCCTATGGCACAGAGAGGGGGAAATTTGCTGCTGGGGTAAAAGCCTATCCTCCATATTAATCTACCCAGGCATTCATGCTTCGCATACAACATTGAGCACGATACCATAGTCTTTCAAGATTGATGGATGCCAATATTTTATGCCAGTAGGCCATGGCTTAGACTACACTGCCTACCTCCCACCTGAACATTGCTCACTGTTTTGGTGGTGCACCAATAATATTTGGGAAATGTAGGTGCATTGCTCTTGGGAGTCTACAAGTTTGTCCCCCCTTCTTGTGTCCAGTGAAACCATTATACACTGTTTCATCTGCTTTGCTTCCATTGCTGAGGTTTCAAGGGATTTCTATCTAAACAAACACTCTAGAGCAGTGTTTTTCAACCAGTGTGCCATGGCACACTAGTGTGCCATGGATAGTCCACAGGTGTGCCGCGGGAACTTGGGGATTGACATTCATTAATAGGAAAATTGGGGAATTTGAACAGTCGGTATACCTTGACAATGGTAAAAACAATTGATGGTGTGCTTGACAATTTCATTGTCATGTTAAGTGTGCCATGAGCTGAAAAAGGTTGAAAATCACTGCTCTAGAGTATGATAATTTACCATTTTTATTTGGCTGTGACTTTGAAGATGTTGATATCCAAGATATGAATACTGGGTCTCTGATCATGCATGTGAGTGCTAATAATTCATTTTAATTGTAGTGGATGACAGTGCTGAAAGATAAATGCACGTGAAGTTCAACATTTCTAGTGCCAACACACACTGGCCAAAAAGACGTTTGGCTCACACTATCTGATCAGAAGGGAGGGAAGAGGAAGCTTTTCTGGGTGATTAGTAGCAATGTGTTGCATGGGACTATTTACAGGTCATTTACATATTCCCTTCCAAATGAGTCCAATTCTCTTTGCAGGCAGCAAGTTCTGCTAATTGTCACAAACATAGATTCTCAGCCTTCCCCCCTTTGCCCTAACAACGTTAGCTCTTTGGCAAGACCTCTGCTGCTGACAATAAACTTGGCACCAACAGGTCTTGTTGAATAATTCAGGCTGTTGGCAGCTGGAAGACAAAGGATGGGGATACACACACACACACACACACACACACACACACACACACACACACACACACACACACACACGTCTTGCATATAGACACACTGTTACACTTTCTGGAGTAGCACCATGTGTACCACTGTATGTGGGAAAGCAGTGACTATGTTTGTGGATATGTGGATATTGAGCTAGAGTTTCCTTTCCGTGAGAGAGGAGGGGCTCTCTGGAATTCATGGTGCTGTTTTTCTTCTTTTTTCTCTCTCTCCTTTGTGTGGAGGGAGGTCCCTTTTATGCCTCAATGTTTGCAGCCTATTTTTGGAAGGAGGAAGGTCAGTCTGGGTCTTACCCTGCTGGTTGTTTGTACTGGAGGGGAGCTCTATACTGCCTCTGGTAGTGGAGGATGAGACTGAGTGTGACGTGAGGGTGAATAAGAGGGTGAATCATGTTTGTGTGCAAATCATGTGAATGAGACCTTGTCAAACCTACCTAGGAGAAGGAAAACTCCTACTAAACCTCTGCTGCCTTGTGGCTATACCCATTTATGGGAAAGGCTTCAGGAGTAACCCGTGAGGAAAAATCCGGAGCTGGAGTCCCGAAATCAGTTCGTGACTGTGTTACAGTCATGTTCTGGTAACTCCTGCGACGCAGCTGGAACCAATCGTATTGGCTCTGCCTTTCCATTGGACAGTTTCAGCGGCGTAGAGAGGGGGGATTCTCTGCTTGGGTAACAGCCTATCCCCCATAACAACCTACCCAGGCCTTTGTGCTCTGGAGAGGAACTCCAGCCTCGCGTACAGCGTGGAAACAACACGGGAAGTGGCAGTTACTGGTTATAAGTCGTTGCTCGATTGGCGAAGAGCGTGACGCCAGGGGCTACTTCCGACGGTGGGAGAGGTCATCATGCCTCATTGGGCAGCTATCGCTCGCCTTAAGCTGGGCAGCCCCCAGCCAGTAAGATGCTGCCTTGCCACGGTCTGTTAACCTCACTGGGTGCGTGGGGTTTAGGGTGAAAACCGACAAGCAGATCGACAACTCAGCACCATGCAATAAACATAAGAAAACTTCAGCCCTTAAATTGGGCACCTGGAACATTCGGACAATGACCCCCGGCTTTTCTGATGATTTACAAGAACTGGATGACGTACGTAAGACAGCTGTCACTGATATGGAGCTGAGCAGACTGCAGATGGACATAGTTGCCCTTCAAGAGACAAGGCTGTCAGACTCAGGATCTATTAAGGAGAGAAATTTCTCATTCTTCTGGCAGGGAAAGCCATCAAGTGAGACTAGGGAATATGGAGTTGGCTTTGCAGTTAGAAACACCCTACTTGGATCCATTATTCCACCTACTGGAGGAAGTAAAAGAATTCTGTCTCTGTCTCTGCAGCTACAATCATCAGTAGGGTTAGTCACTCTTATTAGTGCATATGCACCAACACTATCATCTTCAGCAGAATCCAAAGACAAATTCTATGATGATCTGGCTGCCACTATCAAGAAAATCCCTGAGAAAGAACCATTGTTTATTCTTGGTGATTTTAATGCAAGAGTTGGATCTGACCATAGTTCTTGGCCTGCTTGTCTAGGTCGTTTTGGCATTGGGAAGATGAATGAAAATGGCCAACGCTTGCTGGAGTTTTGCTGCTATTATGATTTTTGCGTTAGCAATACGTTCTTTAACACAAAGCCTCAACACAGAGTGTCTTGGCAACACCCTAGGTTGAAGCATTGGCATCAGCTTGACCTGATCCTCACCAGGCGCTCCAGCCTTCCCAACATTAAGATCACACGTAGCTGTCAGAGTGCTGATTGTGATACAGACCACTCCTTGGTGTGCAGCAGAGTAAAACTGCAAGCAAAGAGGCTGCATCACTCAAAGAAGGAAGGAAGACCACGAATCAATATCAGCAAGACCCGCAGTCTGGAAAAGGTGTTGGAATTTGACCATGCACTCGAGGAAATTCTCCCAGGCCCAGCTGAGGCAAACGCTTCTGAACGATGGGAACATTTCAAGAATGCTGATTATACTACCGCCTTGTCAGTTTTTGGTAAGCAGGTTAGAAAGACAGCAGATTGGTTTGAAGCCGACTCGGAGGAGCTGACACCAGCCCTCGAGGAGAAGAGGAGAGCCCTAACTGCATATAAAGCCTGTTCTAGTGAGTGCAACCTCCAAGCCCTGTGAGCCGCCCGTAGCAAAGTCCAACAGATTGCCAGGAGATGTGCTAACAATTATTGGCTGCAGCTTTGCTCTCAGATCCAGGTAGCAGCTGACACAGGCAACATCAAGGGGATGTATGATGGCATCAAGCAGGCCCTAGGTCCAACAGTGAGGAAATCTGCCCCGCTTAAGTCTGCTACAGGTGAGGTCATCCAGGACCGAGCACAGCAGATGGCACGCTGGGTGCAGCACTACTCTGAGCTATACTCCAGAGAAAATGCAGTAACTGAAGAAGCATTAAACAACATTGAGTGCCTGCCTGTCTTGGAGGAGCTTGACAGTGAACCAACTTTATTTGGGATCTTTTTTGCATTCATGCTGAAGCATGCTTTTGGAAATGCAACAGAGGGAATCTATCTCCGGACCAGATCCGATGGAAAACGATACAATCCTTCCAGACTAAGAGCAAAGTCCAATGTCCAACTGAAATGCTTGCAGGATTTCCTCTTCGCTGATGACGCTGCTGTTACTGCTCACTCTGCCGAAGACCTTTAAAAACTTATGGACCGTTTTAGCAAAGCCTGCCAAGACTTTGGACTAACAATAAGCTTGAAGAAAACACAAGTCATGGGTCAGGGTGTGGATCCACCTCCCTGTACCAGAATCTCTGAACATGAACTGGAGGTTGTCCATGACTTTGTGTACATTGGCTCAACTATCTCTGACACTCTCTCCTTAGACTCTGAGCTGAATAAACACATTGGTAAAGCGGCTACTACATTCTCCAGGCTTACAAAGAGAGTATGGCTTAATAAGAAGCTGACGGAACATACAAAGATCTAGGTCTATAGAGCTTGTGTCCTGAGCACACTCTTGTACTGCAGTGAGTCTTGGACCCTTTATGCATGGCAGGAGAGAAAGCTGAACACCTTCCATATGTTCTGTCTCTGACGTATTCTTGGCATCACCTGGCACGACAAAGTCTCAAATGACGCAGTATTGGAACGTGCTGGAATCTCTAGCATGTTCACACTTCTGAAACAGCGGCGTCTACGTTGGCTTGGGCATGCCGTGAGAATGGCTGATGGTCGGATTCCAAAAGATCTCCTATATGGAGAATTAGTGCAGGGAAAGCGCCCAAGGAGGAGACCACAGCTGTGACACAAGGACATCTGCAGGAGGGATCTAAAGGCCTTGGGAATGGACATCAACAGCTGGGAAACCTTGACCTCTGACCGTTCAGCGTGGAGGGAAAAGACACAGCATGGCCTTCTCCAACTGGAAGAGACACTTGTTCGGCGGGCTGAAGCAAAGAGACAGACCCGAAAGCAGCGAAACCTGGAGCCTGGGCAGGGGATGGAATTTATTTGTCCTCAGTGTGGAAGGGATGGCCACTCTCACATTGGCCTCTTTAGTCACACTAGATGTTGTTTCAGGAACCCCAATCAGAGCATGATACCATAGTCTTTCGAGAGTGAAGGATGCCAATACAATACTAGAGCTAGCTTTTTTGACCAAAAAAAGAAGAAGCAATGCACAGGAGGTCTGAACTTTAGGTGGTGTGTGCTGCTGAAATGCATCCTGTCAGTGTGTTGATTGCTGTCCTCTAACTGGTACTGGGTGCAAGAGTGAAAGCAAACACAGCAGAGTAGTTTCTATCAACTGTATTAACTAACAGGATAATCCAAGACAGTCTAGGTCATACACCTTTAGTCATATAATACAGCAACCAGACCCAAGTCAGAGTCCATAAATCTTTGTGTCCAAAGTCTTTGTGTCCAAAGTCAGTCCAAAGTCTCAATAGTGTCAAGTCCAGCAGTCTAAATCACCTCAGCTAAATTACCTCAGAATACTTCATAATACCACAGAGTTCCTCAGCTCGCCTCCTCTCTGACTGATCAACTGCTACTTATATAGGTAATGGCAACCATGCAGCAGCCAATCAGAATATGACACATATAACTTAGCCAGTTAATCAAAATATGACACATACTTGTCTGTGATTGGACACTCAGACAGAGACATTATTCTGCCAGCCAATCAGCTTGCAACTTACCTTGAACCAATAGTTAGGTCCAGAAACCTAACCCTTCCCATACTCACTCCCTTGTCAATAAGCAATATAGGGGTGCATGTTTTAATATATGATATGTATTTGTAACCAGTGTTACACTAAACACAAAAGTATTATGGTTGGACCATCAGCTCTAAAGAACATCTTGATGGGAGTCCAAAAGAAGTGTTCAGGCACCTAGGAACAAAGCCACAATCTTCCACACTGCTTCCAGCTCAATAAGCAACAAGATGGAACAAACATTCCAGCACTCAGACATTCTGGAAGGGGAGAGTGAAGATCTAGTGCAGTGATTCTCAAAGTGGGGGTCGGGACCCCTTTGGGGGTCGCTTAGAGCTTTCATGGGGGTCGCCTAAAGACCCCTGGTATAGGGGGCCAGGTCAGGCTTGCCAGACCTCCGGCTGCAGCTCTGCGCGCACTGGGGCTGACTGACAGCCTCGGGGCCCAATCCTATGAATGTCTACTCTGAAATAAATCCCATTATAGTCAGGGGGCCTTTACTCCTATGTAAATGTGGATAGGATGGCAGCCTCAGGGCCCAATCCTATGCATGCCAACTCTGAAATAAATCCCATTGTGTTCAGTATGTGCATAGAACACACATTTCATTTGTAACAATGAAAATACATCCTGCATATCGGATATTTACATTACGATTCATAACAGTAGCAAAATTACAGTTATAAAGTAGCAACGAAAATAATGTTATGGTTGGGGGTCCCCACAACCTGAGGAACTTATAAAGGGGTCATGGCGTTAGGAAGATTGAGAACCACTGATCTAGTGGATCCCTCAGCAACAGATTGCCTCTGTTGAAAACCATATCACATTTTGTATGATAGGTGCACTTAGTGCTTCTGTGCTCATGTTGTAGGGACCCCCAAAGCTGCTATTTGGCACCAGTGATAATTGGGGGGGGAGAGCAGACACAAAGCAAAGGATCATTGCAGAGGAAGTCCTGATAAGCCTTCATCCCTCTCCACCCCCAACTCATTCTTATCCAGATTTAGATGCCCCAGTAGTTTTTAGATGCCTCCCAGCAAAACGAAAAAGGAACAAAATGAAATACAGAATGGCTTCTTGTAACATGTTGTTCAACAATGTGAAAGAACAGCAGACTTTGGAACAGATTGACGAGTGTGGGATTCAGAATACCCACCAGACTTGACTGGAGCTCAGCTCCAATCACATTTGGGAGATTGGGGGGACCCCTGAAAATTGGGCGTTCCTACAGTCTCTCTTATCTACCTGAGATTTGGGAAGGAAAAATGGATAATCAGGGTCCACCCCTTGAGGGTCCACATATAATGCATTTAACATCTCAAGTCCATATGTAAAAGGAGAGTTGGAAATGGTCAACTAAGAAAAGCATAAAACTGAAGTAAAATTAATGAAAATACAATTGAAGCACCAGTATTCAGTGTTTACCTGCATATCCTTTTGCCCATATGCATGAGCATAGACAGTGTTTTTTTTTCTCTCATCTTCCAAGTATATTTGCTACACTGCCCCAAGGACAGTCATACTCTGGAGTTACTTTCCCTAAGCAACATCCCTTAAGACCTTTAGGCTGTTCTGTACTGAGGACTTTTTCTTTCTGCCTTGCAGTTGGACTCTCTGGGGGATGGGAGAGAGGTGGGGATAGAAGTTACTATACAAAAGTATCTCATAGATTTCTGTGACAGCCTCTTGACAGGTATGATAGAATGTAATGAGAAGTGAACCCAGTATTCCCAATGACAGTGTCAGAGAGGAGGCCAAAGACTGCCAAAGAATAACAACTTTCTTCCACCTCCACCTCCATTTCCATATATATATATATATGGGCAGACCAAATTGCACATATGTGTACATTCTGCAGTTATGACATAGCTCCATCAGTTGTTTTATTTTCTGTTTGGGAGTGCATTCAAAAGAAAGGGAATAGTTTGGAAAAGTCAGATCAGAAATATGTAAGATTTTATTTTTCCTATTAGACTCAGGCCATTTTAATCATTTATTTCTTGAATTAATATATGAGTTGTTTTGCAGTGGGAAAAAATGTAAAGAAACTTCCAGCCACAAAAGAATGCTCAGATCAGTGTCACTTTAATCAGTATGAAAGGCACTATTTAAAACAATTTTTTTAAAAAAAATACCCAAGCAAAGATAAAGATAGTCCAAAGATGGATAAGTCCCAAGATGGATATGATAAGGCATGATAGGCAATGGAATAATTTCTTTTCTTTACCAATTCATAAGCTTTCAGTGAGTCTCCTCAGACAAGAAAAAAAAATGGTCTGTGGAGGTTATGAAATGAGAAATTTAGGATCAATCGTGCAGTATGGCTGCTGGATCTACACTTCCAATAGCCTGCCCACCCCGGTTAGTCTCCCCTTCCCATCTAGTATTGCATCTTCTCCACCCACCACTCCTTCACAGCCTTATTAGCTCTGAGCTTTATTGCCTCTTATTGAGGCCAGTGGATTTGGCTGTAAAATATTGTAATTAATGCTTAGATGCAACCAATAAAATCAGTAGAATATAGCCACATCTCACTGGAGATTAGTTGGGGAGCCTATTAATATAGGAAGAATTCTACCTGTTAGTTGAGGGAAAAGAATGAATGGCTTGATGGATCTCCTTGAAAAAAAAGTTTCAAGTTGTGGGTGCTACAAGATAAAAAGTAATTTCCCTTGTGCCTCAACCAATCAAATTTCCAGAAGGAAGAAACACTGAGCACTGAATGAGCACTGAACACTTTGACATTTCTGACCCTGACTTGTGACTTTTGACCACTGACTCAGAAAAAGAGTCTGGACTTGAAATTACTCAAGTCCCTATCTTTTTAGTGTGAGTGTGTTCTTGCTTTTGTTTCACCACTTCTATGTTGCACCTAAAGATCTTGTGGGAGATCCAAAAGCTGGTGTTCAGAAGGACATGGCAGAAAGGGAGATTGGTTGGAAGGGATGAAGGGGAGAAGGAGAAGGAGAAGGGGAGGGATGAAGGGGAGAAGGTTCAACTTGTTTCTCAAAATGACACTGATGTATGACTCAAAATTTTACTCGAGTTACATTGCAGGGTCACTGACTCATGACTCAACTCACAGATTCAATGCAGTTACTTTAGGACATCTCCAATAAATACAGAAATCTGGATTGTATCTTCATCCTTATGCTCCAATGCTTTCCAGAAAGAACATCTGAATACTATTACACTGTATTTCCCTGCAACACTCTGTTCTTTGTAATCATAGACAGGAAGCGTTTCTGAATAAGATCCAGTATGATACATGACAGTAATTATTTCTCTTATACATTCCAGAAAATATTAATGTGTAAAACAAGCCCATTTATGTTGCAGCTCTGTCAGAAGGAACATAACCATCAGTCCATTTTTTCATACAAGAAAATAATGTAGGAGGATATACTTCACCACTGTAACCCTATAGGAATAGCACTACCAGTTTTTTTAACTGTTCAGAAGACATTGATATTTTGTGTTCTGGATATTTTGAGATCATTTATGTTGATGGGTTGTGAACTGTCTGTGACTGATCAGGAGATAGATCTTGGAGTGAATGTGGGCAGTCTGAAGTGTCAATCTCATGTGCAACAGCTGTGGAAAAGGCTAGTTCCATGTTTGGATAGTTATAAAAATTAGGAGGATAAATTTATAAATTTATTTATTGAGAATAAAACAGTCCATGCTATGAGGCCTTTATCCAAAATGATGGTCGGACTACGTCTGGAGAACAGTTCTGGTTACCACATTTTCTAAATTAGTGGTAAAAATTCTGTGCAGGGCATCACCATAGTATAGTGCAATGACAATGTTTGTGACACTTGTGTCACCTTTCCAGATATTCAGGTAATGTTGGTATAGGAAAGAACAATGTCTTGTGCTCCCCAGTTCTCCCTTCTTATATGTGTGATATTACTGCAGGAAATTAGAACAGGATTGCTCTGCAGATTTTGTTTAAGATATGTACTTCAGTACATGTAAAGAGATGGTGTCAGCATCCATCCCCATAATTTTGCCATTAATCTGTACTAACTTGTACTAATACTTGTACTAATACTTATGAAATATTTTTTCCATGCATTATGTGTAATGCATGGAAACACAGCTCAAGAAGGAACTATACCCAATGGCAAAGCATATCTGAGATCTAAGATTCAATCTCTGTTAGATATGGAGCACAATTTTGAAAATTGAGCTGCTATCTGGAAACAATTTTTCTTTGTTCAGAGACCCCTGAACCATTTTGAGTCAAATCTTAATACCCTTTAAATTTGACCCCAACTGATAGAGGCTCAGACTGACTCTGATCCCTCCCTATGTATAAAGGTATGTATATAGAATAAGAGATGCCTTACAGGACCACTGAAAGCTGTATTTTTTCCATTACAAGAGTGGTACCACTTACCTGTTTGAGCATGACAGCCTCTAGAGCATGAGAACCTTTTAATAAAGTAGACTACTCTTGTTATAAATCATTCATTGGATGAGAGACTCTTCAGGAGTAGTTGTGTTATTCAGTTTGATGAATCTCATAACGTTAAAAGTTTAAACAACAGCATTGTAAAAAGAAAAGGTTAGTGCTATATTGTTGATCTGTCGCTACTGAGTGCCCAAGATGATGAATGTAACAAAAGAAAAGAATGGAAAGAAACATTAAAAAGAACCAAAGGATCTATAATTTGATGAACCATTGCTTATGTCTTGATTTCTCCTAAGCCATTTGAGAAAGCATCACACAACAGTATTGCAATCACGGTGGCTGGGAAAAGTCATCAGAGTGGAAGCCTTAATCACCACAAAGGAGGCATCAAATGAGCTCTTATTCTATCATTTACATTTCAAGTTGTCCATCATTTATATCCATGCAATCATCTTCTTCATCTCCCCCAACTATCTGAAAAGTCATCAACCCAATGTTGTTTGTTGTTTAGTTGTTCAGTTGTGTCCGTCCCCTTGTGACCCTATGGACTTCAGCACGCCAGGCCCCCCTATCCTCTTCCAGCTTCCAAAGTCCATCCGAATTCATGTTCATTGCCTTGGTGACACTAACCACCTAACGTTGACCCTATCTAATGTTGGCCCCAAGATCCACTGGATGGAGTTGCAAATGTAACAGAAGGACCTGTTTCAGTGGGAATGTTCTCTGTCATGTCTTGATCTAAGACACGTGATGCCTCCAGTGTGATCTGTCCATTGATAGATATGGCAATAGAGATTCTGAGAAGAATCCTTGTGTTGATTATTAGGACGATTGTTAGGATTGTGTTGCTTATGAGGATGAAGACTCTAAAACTACCCAGCTGGAGTTCATTGTAATATGTAGCATTAGACTCTCTTCTTAAAAAGGATCTGCCAGTTTTAACAGTAGTTTAGGGGGGTGAAAAGCCCTAAAATATACTCTGGCAACTTTCCAGCACAAATTGGTGACTAGATGCTTGATTTCTATTGATTCCAATTGCTCCATCACACTCCTTCCCCCCTTGTACATCTAGCCTATGTTATTATTTAGTAGAGTAAGTAGCAGGATTTAATGTTTCCAAGAATTGGCAACAGATTGCACCAGCAGTACTTAAACAGCAGCACACTGTATTTATTTGTGTGCTGTGTGTTTCTCCAATGTATGTAATTCTATCTCCAAATTCAGCATTTGTTGGTCATTAAATCGGGAATGATTCTGTTTGAGTCAAAACAGCAGTCAAAATACAAACAATGCCACATTATGGCAAGGATGTGAACTAAATAGTTGACACCAAATTTCTGGAAAATAACCAATGTTTTGTGTCAAATAATACACCTACTTGAAAGAATGTAAGTCACACCATTAATAAAGGAGAAAATTCTCTTTAAGCACCTACGGGGAAAATGTTCCTTATGCATTTGAACTCAGTGGCCTACCAATTTTTTCTTATGATTTTCTTCCTCTTTTTATGTTTCCCAAAGTATTGCTGCACAGAACATTCCCTTTAGAAAGGGGGAAGGACAAGGTTCTGTTGAATTTCAAATGAAGCTACTGATTACATCGACATGGTTGAAGAAACGAAGGGGAATATAAATAGTGCATTGAATTCTGCTCCTGGAATATATAGTGGATCTCTCGTCTCAGTAAGTTTCAAATATTGGGCACTGCAGAGGAAAATAGAAGACAATATGTTTCAGCCACATTTTCTTTGGAACTGCCTGTTGAACTCGCCAGAGGGAGGTCCCGCTTACCAAGAGGGGCTTGTGTGGCAGCCAACAGGTGTTCATTCTGCAGATGAGGCCAAGCCATTACAATCTGCATTTTTGGATTTGTTCTTTGACTGATGGTTGATTTTCACACCTTTTGCCTCATTTTGATGGCAAAAACGAAGAGAAACACTTGACGGGTTCAACGCAGTGGGAACTTTAGGAGAAAGTGAACTGCTGGAATTTAGAATATTATGGGAAAGAAGAAGCGTGCACAGTGAAACCTATACATTGGATTTCAGGAAGGCTGATTTCAACAAGCTTAGAGGAATCATAGGTGGGATCCCATGGGTTGATGAACTAATGGGAAAGGGGGGCCAAGATGGGAGGGAACTCCTTAAGAAGCAGCTTCTATATGCACAGTCAGAAACAATTCCTATGAAAAAGAAAGGGGGAAAACCTCAAAGAAACCATGATGGTTCCACAAGCAAGTTGGGGATCAGCTGAAGTTAAAGAAAGAGATGTATAGGCAATGGAAGACTAGACAGATTACTAGGGAAGAGAAGAGGCAGATAGCCCGGTCCTGTAGGGAGGGGGTCAGGAATGCTATAGCTGAGTATGAGCTGAGGCTGGCCAGGGGAGTCAAGGGGAGTTGAAAAGAGCTTTTTTAGATATTCCCAAAGGAACAGGAGGAGAAATGGGGGGGGGGGGCTGTTCCTGGACAAAGATGGACAACAGGTGTCAGGAAACCAAGAGAAGGTGGAACTGCTCAACTCCTACTTTGTGTCAGTCTATGCTTGCGGGGGTGACACTCTGGGGTATCACCATGGGGGTGACACTCTGGGTACCTCAGTGGGGGTGACACTCCCACAGCATTATGACATGAAGGAATGGAGCAACCCCATCATGTCAGATACTGTTCAATTCATATTGAAGAGCAGAATCCAATGCAAAAATCCATTTTTGAATATCTCCTTCCTATCTAAAGTTTATTGCTAAAAAACTAAAAATAAAAAATATGCATTGAACCCTTTGGGAAAATGAAATTGCCCAACATTTACCCACAAGTAGGTGAAAGTACCATAGTCCATTGGAAAGAGCAAGCTGAAAGGAATCCAAGGACACTAGAATGGTCTTGATTCAATGAATTCAGCCCCAAAATCACCCCAGAAGATGTCCCTTTTAATTGCATTAACATATATAAACTGAAATGGAGCCAGCAGATATTTTCTGGCAATTATTATTAATTTCACGTCTAGTGTTACTATCTCTCAGCCTCATCTACCTCACACCTATCTCTCAGCCTCACCTACCTTTTGTCCTTGTTGTAAGGACAAAAAAGAGGAGGAACTTAATATACCACACAGAGCGGTGGTAAAAAAGGTGGTATAAAAATATGAAAATTGATACTGATAATAATTGATACTGATATTGATAATAACTGATACTGATAATAATTAATTAAATAATTTTGATGTATGGAGTGTGAAAAATTTATGGGTCCTGTGTGCCAGATGAACTAGCAACACTACTGGGCCAGCCTAAGCAACTCTAACCCTCAGGATACGGCACAACAGCCCACCTCAGGATACGGCACAACAGCCCACCTCAGGATATGGCACAGCTCCCAGAACCCAGTGAGCAAGCTGTCCTTGTGCTGCTTCCTCTTCAGCAGCATTTAGGCCAGCCTAGATGCCTCCTCCTGTGGATTTGCCTGTCAGCTCAGGTTATGGTCTAGTTTAGCTGGACCACTCTCTCTGGCATAAGTCAGGATTGCACCCTTACTGAATCAGAAAACATTGCTACAATATTTATAGACATCAATGCTATATAAAATATAAAACTGGCAGTTGGTTGCAGATGGCTGGCACAATGCATTGGTTCATGTGCACTGGCCTGTCAGGTTAATTAGAAACCCATGCACCGTTTATCAAGAGAAGGGGGTGAAACTCAGTAGTCATACAATGCATTGATGCTGAAAGTCCCAAATTCAATTTTTGGCATCTCCAATAGGGCAGGAAATAGTAGCATTTGAAATTTTGCTGTCAGTATAAATATTGACCTAGATGGATCAATGTCCCAGCTCAGTGTAGTACAGCTTCGTGCATTCATCTTTGTATGCTGTCCTTCTCTCAAGGGGGTTGGGACAAATCAGAAGGCTGTCACATTTAACATTTTTACTTGAATCTAATACACCATCAAATCTAATGGGCACCCTATACATATAATAAAAATACCATATTTACTCAAATCTAATGCACACCCTGATTTTGAAGACTGACTTCCGCTGAAAAAGGTGAGTGTTAGATCTGAGTAAATACAGTAGCTCTCAGGATTTCCTTTCATAAGTTAGACCACGGTTGTCCAACACGTGGCCCGGGGGCCACATGCGGCCCAGGACGAGGGTGGATGCGGCCCTCTTGCAAAGCTGGCCATCACCTTTGGAAAAACCAGCTTTGTGGTAGCAGCCATTTTCAAATTTTGCATGCTTCTCTGCGCACTGCTTTAGGCGGCTGCCAAAAAGCTGGTCTGTGCTGCCTGGCTCCTCCCCCCTACCTGCCTCCTGGCACTCAGAGCACTTCAGGCCCCTGCAGACCTTGCAGCGCTCGCCCACCAGCATCCCCCAAAAGCAGTCTCAGCCTCTATCCCAGCTGCTGCCTGCTGCCCTTGAGAGCTACACAGAAGTAAGCCCCGTTAAAGTCAGTGAGACTTACTCTCAAGTTGCAGTCTGAGAGCCCAATGATGCATAGGATGGGCTGTGATCAGTGATGGGATTCAAAGAAATTAACAACCGGTTCTTTGCCCATCTGGCAGCCACTTTTAATTGGCTATTTTTAAACTTTATATGTCCTATCTCTCGTTAACAACCGGTTCTATAGCGTAGGTGTGAACCTGCTGGAGTGCACCACTGGCTGTGATCCTCTTTAAGCTTAACCTTGGAGATATGCTGCAACCCTAACCATGTCTATTCAGAAGTAAGGCCCATTGTACCCAGTGGGTCTTACTCCCAGGAAAGTGTGTTCAGGATTGCAGTATATCTCCAAGGTTAAGCTTGGAGAGGATCACAGCCCATCCTATGCATCATGCCTCCTCAGAAGTAAGCCCCACTAAAGTCAATGAGGCTTACTCTCAAGTTGCAGTCTGAGAGCCCAATCCCATGCATGGCTACTTAGCAGAAAACCCCATGATAATCAATGAGACTCACTCCAAGATTTAGCTTGGAGAGGATCACTGCCCATCCTATGCATCATGATTACTCAGAAGTAAGCCTCATTAAAATCAATGAGACTTACTCCAAGGTTTTAAAATTTAGGAGAAAATATAGGACATCCTACATTTTGTCCTACTTTTTTGAAAAAGTTGTTAGTGTTTATGTGCGACCCAAACCAACTCATCTTTTTCCAGTGCAGCCCAGGGAAGCTAAAAGGTTGGACACACCTGGGTTAGATCATAGGTGAGAACCTTACATAGTTTCTCAATCTCTGGAAGAGCTCTACTCAATCCTTAAGTAAGGGGTGTTTCTGGGATCCCAGGAATCCTATATGAATTAAGTGAGGATCTGGGGAGGTTTATGAACAGCAGGAAGCTTATTGTGATGCAACAGTAAAAACCTCTGATGAACACTGATCTGATTTTACTGATCAACAGTAAAAAACCTCATGCTGCAGTTTAGCAGAACTTTACACACAACAAATGCCATTGTCCTAATAAGGGAAACTAATTAGTTTGAAGTGGACATCAAAATTTCTAAAGAGATTTGAAGAAACAGTAAGTTAAGATAGACTTCTTTTAAAATAACTGCTGCTGACCCCTTGGCACAATTTGCATTGCACAGCTTTATTTGGAAGTGGAGAGAAGCCAGCATTCCGTTGTTCAAGTTTGTTTTCAGCTGACTTGATGGAAATTCACACTTCATGAACAAGGATGGCCATTCTGTAAACTGGATGCCAGTGGAGGACTTTGGCATCAAGAATGTAATTGGCAATCAACAGGATTTCGGGACAGCACGTGGTGCAAAACAAGTTAATTCTTTCATCAGACTGGGCTGCTGTAAAATGCCTCCTCTCTTCAGATCTTTTGAAAAAGAAGACTGCTGGAAAGAAAATATTTGGTTCCGTCTGGGTGCTACAAAAACTTTGAAGCTGTATTCTTAGCAAAGGAGGAAAGTGAACAGGTTTGCTGGATTCATTCCAGGCTTGGAGAGGAATCTATTCTGATGCTCATCCATACAAGATAGTAGTAACTCCTTCTGGCCATTGTTTGATCAGAAAACCAGTGCTTTGATAGGTTCCCAAACTACAAATGGTTACACATTAAGCTGGGGATAATACTCTTATAACCCCTAAATCTGTGCTCACATGGTAGAAAGGAACATGCAGCATCCTATGATGGGGGGAGCAACTTGAAAGCAAACTGCAGTTAAATAATATTTATATGTACTTCCATAGGTGACTCGAGGACTTACTTGGATCTCCTTGGCCATGTGCCAACTATTTTAACAGCATATATCAAAACAGGGAAAAGGGGCAGAGTGGTTTACAAAAGAGGAGATACCATTTGGCATGCACATTGCTCCTGGATCTACTGTTCTCTCCCTTTTTGCTGCCCCTCCTGTTCTTCCCCTTTCCCAACTTAGAAACTCTCCCTTTCCTCCTATACAATAACTATACAATCCTCCTGTACAATAACTGGAAATAACTGAGAAGAAATGCTCCTCACCATTTAATTAAAGCACTGCAAGCACTTGATGCATCTCTGAATGGAGATGTGTTTTATTGGTATGGCATTGTTTTCAGTGGGTTGTGTGCATCCCCATCAAAATGTGCACTCCATTGCAAGCAATAAATGCAGATAGTCTCCATGCTGAGATGCTTAACCAAAGTAGCTCTGCAATCCCTGATCCAGCAAATTAAAAACATGCAGAAGCAGAGCATCACCACTGGAAGACAAAAAGTGACTGAAAAGAAGGCACTTTTTAAAGGAGTGAGATGTAAAGCCAGAAACAAAACACAACCATTGAAACATTTTCACAGGCCCATTTCTGACTGTTTTCATCATGCATCAATGCCAAAAGAAAATGGTTCAAGATTTTTTTCTCCCCTACCTACATATGGCCAAGGGGGTCCTTTTTATCAATTAGCCTCTCATATAATGTAAAGCCACCCTGACTCCCAATATTTGTATTTGGGTTTATTTCAAATTATTATTCTCCAACCAGTTTGCTAATTTATTATTGTTTTGCACATTGATTCAAAGCGGCGTGTGACCTTTTGTGAGGGTCTTTGATGTTGTCTCCCAAGCCCCTATTAGTGCTAATGGTTATTGTGGAGGGTGCTTTAGAAAGGGACTGTACAGTGCAGGGTTTTTGTTACATAAATTCTTACTTCATTCAATGAGTGCCAATTCTATTTGCAAGAGCTATGAAATTAACAAGTATGGAATTAGCCACCATGCGAGTGAAATATAAGAGTTATTTGGAAAATATTTGTTTAGTTGCCTTGGAAATAAATAGTCCAGAATTGATTTTTAAGAAGCTTTGATAACACAGTATTTGTACCTTCAAGCAGCTTGAAAACTGCTAACTATAACATGCCTTTGTTCCTGAAGTATTATGTATGATATGCAAATAATATTTTTTAAAAAATTGATATAGTTTTAAGTTAATGTTTAAAAAACACTAAGCTCACCACTTTTTAATGGATCTTCCTCCTTTTAGGGGAAAAAACTCATTAGCTTTTAAAAATATTTTTCTTCCTCTAAATTTCATGTAACTCACTGAACTATGAGTCAGTCCAAATGAGATTTAAAATAGGCCTCAATTTTCTATGCATGTAACTGCTCTTAATTGCACAGAACAAATTTAGACTGCCTCTGTCCAATTAAGGTAAAAAGAGAAAAGGATAATTAAAAATAAATCAAAACAATCAAAAATTACATTTCCTTTTTTAAAAAAACAGATTTCCCTCCTCCTTTCATTTTTTGAAGCTGAGAAATAGGAAATCGATCTGCAGCAAGGAGTTCTGTCCTAGTTCTATTGCATGTAGATTTCCTTGGAGTATACAGTATTGTCAATGAGATGAGGTAATTTTATATGGATAGGCAGAAAATTTAAAAAGTTTTGAGTGTGCAGAAGTCAATAATTTATATGCCTCCTGGGCTGCATTGGAATATCTGTATTCTATAAAAATGTATGGCCAAATAACCAGAAAATGAAAACACCTCTGCCTTACAGAATAAAATGTGGATTTCCTTAATTCCCAGACTGACCTATGAGACTGATTATTGTGTGAGCCCTTGGATTATTAATATGACACAGCATGGAACCAAAAAGGTGTTAATATGACCTCTCATTTCCATGTATTATACTAGTATCTCTGCTGACTAGAGGCACTTTTTTCAAGTGGTGCTCCTCTTATACTTAGCAGGGAAGAATAATTGTTGCTCTTCACCCCAACACAGTGACAGGCTGTCTTTAACCCATTGGGAGCACATTTTTATTTATTTTCTTAATTGATTAAATTTTTATTAAAGTTTTAATTAATTTTTTTCCATTATTGGTTATACAAAATCTTCTTTGACCCCAAGTGGCAGATTGATGCCTTTGCTATACCTCTGGGGGAGATAGCAGAGTAAGTGGGTGGTGAGCTGCTGGAGGGAGAAGTAGGTCCCTCCTGATTTTCACTCCAAAAAAATAAGGATATAATAATGGAAATATCAGTGCTGCTGAATGCTCAGATACATGCAGATACATAGATGACCCTTCATGAAAGGTGCCAGTTTTTGACCTACCTCACCAGCATTGGTCAACTCTGAACAGGATCCATGCCCAACAAAGTGTCTGCCAGGATTCACTGTTTAAGTGGGGTGTTGTATCTACCCCTCAGTTGACTGTGGATGCTCCTCAACAAACTGTCACATTGTGTCTAACTGTAAATCTAGAGTTATGCTAGCCTGGTTTCTGATTGTTTTCAACATAGACCAGTCCATCCTTGATTAGCTGCATGAACTGGACATTTACAGCTGATTTACCATGTCCATGTGTTGTATTGCATACACTCCTAAATAAATAAATCCAATTGTGACATTACTTCTGGTGCATCATTTTGAGCTTAGGGCTACATGATCATTAACTATGCCACTGCTTTTGTTGATTGTGAGTTACGATGTTTGTATCATAGGTTTCATTGCAATGCAATTACCATATTTCCTGGCTTATAAGATGCACTTTTTTCTCCCCAAGGACAAGGCAAATTATTGGACAATAGCAAATTAATTGGACAAGGCAATAGGTAGGTATAAAACACAGAGATATATTAAGGCACAATGGGCACATCCACTTAGGCATATAACCCGATGAACTTGATTTAACCTACCAACTAAATGAATCTACCTCCACAAACATGGGCATAATCATTCAGTGTGTCTCACAAATGTTTGCACTTCACTGGATTAACATAGTTATTAAAGTAGCCATTGTGTCCCTTCTATCTTCTCTTTCAGAACCATCATGCACTCAAGTACTTCGCATTTTCTTCCATGCCCTTCTTGCCAAAATAATCACCTGTTTATGACAATACAACACAACATAAAAACTAATTGCCACGCACCTGCGGCAAACTCCGCCAAAGCATTCGTCCTGAACTTTGGCCTTGCATGTGAAAGAATGCGATATTTCAGCACCAGATGAAAGCCTAACCCAAAATAAACATCATGTAATTTAACATAAAGGGATATAGCACAAGACAGACATTCTCAAATCTTGGAACTGTTGCCATGTGTTACCATATTGTCTCCCTTCTGTTCCTTCTGCTCCTTATTTTTACCCATTTCTCTCTTCTTTTGTTGATTACTTTTCCTAAAATGTTACGGAAAAGAAAACAGCAGGGGTGCCTTCTGTTAAAGTTAGTGGAGGTACTGACCATTGAGTTATGGCTGTCCTTTCACCAGTGAATTACTCTTGCCATTCTGTATTGATTCCTCTTGTAACTGTTTCCTAAAGTGACAGCTGTATAGCTGCCACTTTACAAAATTGAATTAAGCTGCCTTGAGAGTTTAGAAACTAAAAGCTAGATGGAGATGAGACAACGTCCAGGCTTGCTTACTTGCTTATTCAGGGCTAAAATTTATTAGGGTCTTGTATGTCTATCACAGATAGCCTATGCCTGATGTCCCCTAACATCTACCTTCAGCTTGCTTGTGGAGAATGTCTCTAATGCATTTCCCTTCAGATCCCATTTCAAATGTCTGAGGTTTACCTCCTCTATCTGAGGCACCCACTAAGAGCAAGATCTTGTCAGTGGTGACACTGGTTCTTTGGAATACCTCTTCATAGAAATCAGATGTGCTCTTCTACATTGCGTGCACTCAGATGAAAAGGTGATATCTTTATGGCTTGTTGTTGCCTTAATGTTTGGGAGCTGATCCTCTGATATTTGACAACTCTGTTGATGTAGATTCAATTGTATCATTTTATTATGTTATTTTTTAATGTTTAATTGGTTCCTGGTATAATTCACCTTCTGGAGAACAGTGAAATGAAGCATCTCAGGGTGTGTTTTGGGGCAAAGAAGCGGTGGGAAAGGGGTTCATTCTTCCACCAGCTTTCCAAGTTACAGCCAAACGATACAATATAAGGCATTAAATTCATACTTTGGCCTTTTGAACATTATTAAGGGGAAGTAGCTTAAGGGGAAAGGCTTTAACCCTTTACCTCCATATACACCATTAACTGGATCTGGACTGCAGCTCCCTCACTGCTACTGTTTCCCAAGGGGGAGAATTTCCACTGGTTAAAGCTTTCTCTCTCTGATGCTTTGGTCGCAATCCTGATTAAGTTCTCCCCACAACTCTTATTTTTCTTGGCAAAAGCCAGCAGTCATGGTTGAATTACACATTTAGCATACAGTCTGGCCCTAAATTGTCTATATAGAAACTACTGTACTTTTCTCTCAAACAAGATTGTCATGATTGCATCACATATAGGGTTGCCATAATTCTTTTCTGACCCTGTGTACCATTTGGCAGTATGTGACCACAATCCCCCAAAATTAGGATTGTCCCTGTTTTGGGGGACATACGGCAACCTTAATCACGTACATTTCTGAGTAATGTTCCCTTAGGTCCTTAGAGTGTGCCACCCCACAAATGTGCCACTTCTTTTGAGATCTTCCATCCTGGTGTAGTAAATTGCGTGCAAATACTTCATTTTCTGGGCCCTAACTTGAGTTGGAGAGGAGCTTTGCATGTGTGACTGCAAATATGCTGCATTCCAGTAGCTGAAGCACAATCTTGAGTTCAGTACGCTCATACATTTTACACGGTATTTTTAAGCTGTGATCTCTGCTGCCCTGACTTATGTTAATCAGTGTGTTTGTTACCACACATTGTGAATGTTGCATCTCTCTGGTGGCTGGCTGATCATAGTTTATAATTATTCTAAATCCCAATTAGTTCTGAACTCTTCTGCAGAGTTATTTACTTGCTTGTAGCAATGAAAAGATACACATTGTCTTTTGACCCATTTTATAATCAAGTCAATAAAAATATTCATTTTCATGCAATTGCACCCCTATTCTCATATCGTACTACATTTCTGCTTCATGATGTTTGCGTTTCCAGGTAGTAATGAGCTAGACTGGTTGGTGCCAGGGTTAGGGTGGCATGAATATGCCAGATATCACCTCCCCTCATCATTGTAAAACCTTCTGCACCAAGAAGTCAATGTCGCCCGACTCACCACTCCAAGCATTCAGGGATTAAATGCAGCACATTCCCCCTTGTAGAGAGTGTATCAAATCTGCAGAATGCAACAGAGTGCCCTCTACCTGAAGTGGGCTTGCTTAACCTACTCTTTCCATTTCCACCACCTCTTTTATAAGGATCATCTTCTACTTTTAATGATGCTGTGCTACTACTTTTGCTGGGAACTGGCTTCCTGAACACCTGCAAAAAACCTGCAAGATGCTCCCTCACTCACAATTTTCAAATCCCATCTGAATACCTTATTATTGTTTAGTGGTTAAGTTGTATCCAGCTCTTTGTGATGCCATGGACTGCAGCATGTCAGGCCACCCTATCATCAAATAACTTTCAAAATTTATCCAAATTAATGTTCATTGTTTTGAAGACATTCTCTAACTTTCACCATCCTCATCATCTGCCTCTCCCTTCTCCTTTTGCTTTCTGTTTTTCCCAGCATCAGGGTTTTTTATAAAGAGTCCACCTTATGATCTGAAAATCTACTTTTTGGTATCGTGCTAGGGCTGGGCATTATATCCAGAGCTTACCCTGATAAATCACATATTCTGTCTATGTAAGTCCAAAAACTACGGCACCAAAATCACTTCTTTGTTCCACAGGCTTTGGCCGCTAGGAGAAATTGCCCAAGAATGTGCATGGGTGACAGTGGCCTGCTGAAACTCCTCCACCCTGTGCTGTTATCTATAAGCCAGCAGCGGAGTCAGAACAGGAGAGGATTGTAAGTGATTCACAGAAGAGAGTGGGCTGAACAACAGGCAGAGGGACAAGAGAGAAAGGATTGTAGTGCACACCAGGACCTTATCCCCTTTTTCCAGGCCAACCCTAAACAACTAGCATAGGTCCAAGGAGACCCACTGGAGACTAGGCAATCTTGGAAGAGATCAGTAAAACAATGTTTATTTAACTATCCTAGACATTCTGGATGCCCTCCCAAAGAGCGAAGCACAATCTGTCAGTAAAGTGCTAAGCTGGGGAGAGCCATAAGTCCAACCTGTCCACTTTTGGGTCATGAGTCCCCATTTCCTACTGTACCAAAACTTAAGCATGTGAAATTAAAGGAATCATACAGTATATGCAGTGGCATACAATCCCAAGGCTAGAGCCATGGGTACCACTACAAGAAGGGGTGCCAATGCGCCCACCGCTTCTGTGAACGGAAGTCCAGCTGGGAGCAACAGATTGCCAATGAGGGGGAGTCACTGCAGTGCGCATGCACCTCCATGACACATGCATCATGACATAATGGAACCATAGGGTGTCATAACATCATGGTGTGCTATCGGTGCTGATTGCTCTAGGTATACCTCTGCATATATGCTTTGTCCCTGCCTCCATCCCTTTGCACTCTCTATTATCTTCTATTATATATTCTATTCTATTAGATATTATATATTATCTATATAATATCTATATTATATTAATCAGTATCTAAATTGCATGATGTTTGAAGCAGAAACCTTTCTTACTATGATAAATAATCAAGACGATAATGATAATAACAGCCCAATTCTATCCAAACCACTCTACTAGCAAAACATATGTGAGTTAGCTGGTAGAGGTAGTGGGTGGTAGGAGGAATGGGGAGGGAGGGAGAGGAAGAGGGAAAGAGCAGGGAGAAAGACAGAACAGAGCTGAATCAGTGGCACTCATGCTTGAACATCTCCCTTTGCCCGAATTGCATCAGTTCTGTGCCAGTAAAAACACAGCTTTATCTGGCAAATCCATAGATTTGGGAGAAGTATTGGGTTTCACATCACATAGGTTTGGCAGAAACAGAAGGGAACTAATATTTCCTTACTTTGATGAGATCTCTTTAATTATTCCCCATCATAGGATACACTGTGTACCTGTTTGAGGGATTTGGATGAGACTGGACTTCTTAAGTCTCAACAATATCAACTAATATTAATCAAGCTGCAGTTTCTGAAAAGAACATTATTTTACTGAGTGCATTTTGGAATCAAGGTTTAGGAATAAAAAGAACATATATAAACTTAAATTTGGAAATATTCTTAGGACATTTTCTTCATATTTCTCAGACTAGTGTCATACAATTCCACATTATGCCATCTTTACTGCTGCAGATACAAAAATCAATTTTTTTTTATTTTAGGTCTAGCAAATTTATTGCAATAGCATCAAAATACTTTGATTTTGATCAAAAATCAAAACCATATCCTTGTAGTCTTTTTTCATGACACGATCTTATCCAAAGAAAGGCTCAGTTCTGGAGTTTTTAAAATATCTAAATTGTATGATGTTTGAAGCAGAAACCTTTCTTACTATGATAAATAATAAAGATAATAATGATAATAACAGCCCAATTCTATCCAAACCACTCCACTAGCAAAACAAATGTGAGTTAGCTGGTAGAGGTAGTGGTATGTGAGTTAGCTGTGAGTTAGCTGGTAGAGGTATGTGTTCTATAAATCCCTAACTTGAAAATCCAGTGGTAAGTGGAAAAAAGAGATTTTAAATTTTATCTCACTTTTAAACCCACTTTTTAAATCTCAAAAGACAATTCTCTGCAAGCTGTTGAAGTGTTTAAACCCATTAATGCTTTCCCTTTGTTACACTGCATTGTGTTTTATTGCAGTAGTAAAACTTAACAAAATGATAAAATAAAGGTATAAAATGCCCCACTATAAACTGTAGCTCACTCAGAGCTGATCAATAGACTCCTTCCATTGATTAATTGTGCAAATCAATGTGTACATATCATTTCAATTACCAATCAATATTCCACTACATTCTCTTCTAATAGAGCTTATTTGCTAAATAAAACATTAGTATATATTTGCCTGTTATTGTAATGAACCAAGGGGGAAAAATGAGGTCCACTATTTCATAGACAAATTATCAGAAGTCTAATTATTCTTCAAGTTGCAGACACCCTGAAGATTAAAGGTGACTGCAAAATAAATCCCGTTTTTCCACCTTATTTGGTAGAATTATGATGCAAAAGATACTGTTTTGTAACTAAAACAGAATTTGTTCGTGTCATTTTTTTCCTATTTCGTATTTCACCTACATATGCAAGTCAATCATGATGTTCCCCTTTGTTCTTTTGTTCCTGCCCCTAAGACTGCACAAAGATGCAGAAGTTTGTTGTCTCTGTGTGCTGATCAATATGATTTTAAGCAGACTTCTGGAGTCATAAACCACAATTTTGTTAAAGCATAGAATGTACCTCCCCCCCCCCCCCCAAGAATGCATAACCCAATCATTAAAAATAGATCAGTACTGTCAGTTTCCTGCTGGTGTGCCCCCCCCCCCCCACATTTCAGATGCAGTAAAGTAAATCCCATCCCTTTAAGCGGCTCCCACAAAGTCGAGCTGGCAATGAACATGCTACACATGTAGATGATAGGGTCCTTCCTCCTTCACGCAGGTAACTGTCAGTCAGACAGTGTGTGGGGTATGATCATTCCATCTGTGCCGTTCAGATTGTCAGCACCATTGTTTTGCACAGTGTGAGGTGGATTGTGAACATGGACCGAGAAGGATGAATTTAAGTAATTGCTCTGACTTAGACTGATTGCTACAGTAACAACAGTCAGTTGTACTTAAAGGACCAGCCCTGGCATATGGTGAACATTTGTAATTGGGGGCTTTGAAAAGAAAAGGGAACAAGAAAAATGCTTTATAATTTTGTGTATTGCTTTATGATTGCTAATGTTGGTATTTTTCTTTTCCTTGGCTTAACTAAGATAGCAAATGACACAACAAATAGAAACAGGATGAAGAAAAACAAAAACAATGCATTTCAGCTAAATTTTAAAAGCACATAACTTGTTTTTAAAGTGTTGTGTATTTGGCAGTACGTCTGGTTTTGGAAATATCTTATCTATAAAGGTCGTAGATTCGAAACTATTTTTTTAAAACTTACCATTAAGAAAATACCTTTGAAAGTCCAAAATATTTGTGTGCCAAGAAGCTTTTCACACAGTTAGGTAGCTAATAGTGTGAGAACTGTAATATTCTCCTGCACAAACACATTTGTGAGAGGCTGCTTTGGAAAATGGGTTTCTGGATAACTATCATACACTTTTCTTCAAGTGACTTGTTATTCTCGGTGGTGGCTCGCATCTGTTATTTACATTGAAACCAGTTTGACACCTTCATGGAACATTTTCAGAGCCTGTGTGTCTTGTGGTTAACTAGCTACTAAATTATGTTTTGTGTTTTTGTTTTTTACCAGGTCTTTAAATACAAAATACAATATGTACGCATGCAATCAAATTTGTTTTAAATCGGTTAGACTAGATCTGTTCTGACTGCAATATAAATATTTATTGCACTCAAGCAAAAGAATAGATTTTTTTTGTCTTTATGCAGCCAATACCTTGAAGGCAGTTTCCCCCTTTATGGTATAACTCCTATGCTTCTCTCACAGCTAGCATTCAAACCAATAATCAGATTTTTGTTGTTAAAACAATGCAGTACAATAGGATTTATCTGAAGCAGGGCAGAATAGTAAACCCAAGAACATTTTCAGTGAATAATTGCTTGTATATGTGTGTTGGGGGGGGGGGGGGGATGGCGGTTTAGCATTCTTTCTGTTCACCATTAGCAAATGTCTGGGATTTAAAATATAGTTCAGAAATGTCACAACAAAAAATGGATCTGGAAAGAAAAGTTAGCATAGCATATGTACAGTTCAACATGTGATTTATTTAATTTTTTCAATCCTGGTTGCGGTGGTTGTTGCTGTTTTACAAATTACATCGAACTTGCAAGAGTTGTTAGATTCTAAAGGATTTTGTGAAATAAAATGTGGATGGTTAACTAGGGAGAATTTATTTAATCTATAAGAATTATTCAGCTTATGTTCCAAAACTGAACACTCATGATATAGAATAGATCAATAGGAACAGAAAAAAACAGCTAATGGGTACTGTGAGGATATCAATCCTGACACAATATAGACAGTTTGTCATTTATTTATATTGCATCTGCCAAGGGTGTGAGGAAACTGATAGCTGAAACAGATATATTGTTTCAAGAATCGTTAGCATCCCACAAACTAACAAACATCCATAGGCGCTGATAATATTTGGATTTCAAGATTAGCAGATACAACTATCAATCAGAAAAAATCCCTTTGTACTGAATGTCAAAGAGTCACAGGTATTTGCATATCTGTTACTCCAGTGCAGTGGCAAAAGTCACTGGGTTTAATCAATCTCACCTGGAATAATTTCCCTGGATCTGAAACAGCCAATCCTCACCTGCACCAAGCATTAGTAGAAAGCACCCCAGTGTGATGAAAGACTATATATAGTTCAGGCATAGTTGTAGACATACAAGTTGTAGACATACATAGTTCTAGACAAGGAGCAATAGGCTCCTAGCTGGGTGGAAAATCATGCCTGCAAACAGGTGTTGTGCTTGTAGGTTCTGCAGCTCAATCCAGCAGATGGGCTGAAAATGGAATAATGCCATAAAAGAAAATGGAATAATGCCAGTCAGAGGCTTGGGTGGAATAAGGCTCATCCCCTTCATAGAAAAATACTAATGTTGTAATTCCAACATGTTTCGTAATATGCTGTACATCAAGCCCATTGTAGGACTGGGGCTCATGTGCACACATTCTGGGATTGTGGCTGATGTACACATATTGTGGGATTGGGGACCATGTTTTTCAGGTGAGGGTGAAGAATATTTGCACCTGGCCACTGACATTAGACATTGAATAGCTTCAGGAGCATAACAAAATAATTTCCCATTAAAGGGTTTATTCTGAATGCAAAGAAATGAAATTATTCTGAACAGCTTCTGCAAACAGACACATACATAAATGCATGCAAGCTCACTCTTAGGCAATTAATTATATTCCTCTATTTTCCAGCAGCATCTCTCTATTGCCACCAGTCTTCATCATAGCTTCCTCCAATTACCATTCTCTTTGCATCCTTCTTCCCTGAGGTGCATCTCTCCTGTATACCAGAACGTTTCATTTCATACACAATAAATCATCTCCAAATCATGAGGCTGTCCTGTGTGTTCATACCCATACCTATGCCTTGATACAATGGGCATGAGTACCACTACTAAACTAATTTTAGGATGAATTTTGGTGCTCTGCAGAATCGCTCACATCCACCTTTTTGTAAGAGCTGCTGGTTAGCCAGTGTGCCCTCTTACATTTCCATGGGTCAAGAATAAGGTGTCCAAACTTTTTGACATCATCTTTCTTGGGGGGGGGGGGGGGACGGGACAAAAAAGAATTAATTTAATTTTCATGTTTGAATAAATTTACTTAAATATTAGAGATGGAATATGAATGAATGAATTCAAATCAGTTCATAAACTTTCTAAAATAGAGAGAAAGAGTGACAATTCATAATCACTTTCACACAAACAGGCTGCATGCAGCTTCCCCAACCCTCAGAATATCCTCCAGATGCACAGTTTGCAGAACTTCCACTGCTTAGTTCTCAATCTTCCTAACACCGTGACCCCTTTATAAGTTCCTCATGTTGTGGGGACCCCCAACCATAAAATTATTTTTTGTTGCAACTTTATAACTGTAATTTTGCTACTGTTATGAATCGTAATGTAAATATCCGATATGCAGGATGTATTTTCATTGTTACAAATGAAATGTGTCTTCTATGCGCACACTGAACACAATGGGATTTATTTCAGAGTATGCATGCATAGGATTGGGCCTTGAGGCTGTCAGTCAGCCCCAGTGCGTGTGCAGCTACAGCCGGACATCTGGCAAGGCTGACCTGGCCTCTTGCACCAGAGGTCTTTAGGCGACCCCCAGGAAAGCTCTAGGAGACCCCCAAAGGGGTCCCGACCCCCACTTTGAGAAACGCTGGCTTAGAGGATTACAGGACTCACCTTCAGGCTTGCTGTGGGGCTTGCCATAGGCCACAGAGAGGCTTGCTGTGGGCTGCCTAAGGCCCCAGGTTTGGGCCCTGCTCAAGAGGAATGTGGGAGTAGGAAAGGTTTCAAAGGCTTGCCTGGCAAGTTTTCTAAGACCAGTGGCTTAGTCTACTGCAGATTAAATTGCAAAACAAACACAGTGTATTTTAAGAGCACTTGTGGTTATATTTTTTAATTATACCTCATTACTATCACAATATTCTCAGCATGAATCAAGCAGTCACCAGGAACTTGGACCTTTAGAATATCTACCAAGTGCATAAACCTTTGTAATTGTTTAGATCTTGTAATTGTTTATCACCACAGGGCGTTCTGCACCTGAGAATGGGCCAGAGATCACAATGCACCAGAAGGCAAAGTTGTTATTACTGAGTCATTAAGTCGTGTCCTACTCATTGAGACCCCATGGACTGCAGCACACCAGGCCCGCTACCTAAAGCAAAAAAGTGCCCACATTCTCTGTCTCCTGTCCAAGGCTGATGTCCTTTTTCTATAAAACTTTCAAAAATCAAATTCAGAACAAGTGAGCTTTGCTGTGAGGTCAAGATGTATGATTTGGTTCCTCATTTTTACATAAAGAGTAGGGAAGAATTAACCCATTTCAGGATTTAGAACAAACCCAAACTGGCCACCTGAAATACACAACACCACAACGCTTCAACTGGCATTTTAAAAATGGTACACAGTCAAATTGCCCAGTGGCATAGCTAAGGAGGGTGCAGGGGTGAAGTTGCACTGGGCTACAAGCTTTGGGGGGCTACAAGCTGAGCTTGATACTAGAGGCTAAAATTGTGAAAAATGGGGCATGTATGAATGATAATACCATCATGTTATATATCACTGGAAAGGTAATTTTATGCAGAATGCAATGAAACAAACTGTATATCTATAGTCTATATTCTATCTATCTATATCTATATTTTGTCTATCTATATTCTAGTCTTTCTATAGATACAATATCTATATTCTATCAAACGTTATGGTCAAATAACCAGAAAATGAAAAAAACAAAAATCTATGGAACGCAAGTGGATTTTCTTAACTCAAACATTCCCATGTTACTGATGGCTCTGAGAGCCAATGAGATGTGATTCTGATACTGTATGGAGCTAATAAGGTGTTAATATGAATCAACTCTCATTTCCATATACATATATCATAATATAGTTATCCATGCTAACTGGGAATACAGGCACTTCTAAGTGGTGCTCCTATTTAGCAGGGAAAGAAAAACCATTCCTCTTTGCCTCAACAAAGTTTCCCTGTCCATTAAGGGACACAATTTTCATTTTTTTTTTCTTAATTAAATTTGATTTTACTGTGAGGAGTGTGATAGGGAGCAACAAAATCTTCTTTGACTCCAAATAGCAAATATGTGCTTTAGCAATGCCAGTAGCAGGGCAAATGGTGGTGAACTGATGAGGAGGAGGAGGCAGGTTTTTTCCCAATTTTCTTTTTAAAAATACACAGGGATGATGTCACTTCCAATTGTGACATCGCTTCTGGGGCAACATTTTGAGCATTGCACTAGGCTACATGATCATTAGCTATGCCACTGAAACTGCCCATCCAGTGACATTAAAAATATATATATTTGGGGGCAGTAATTTTCAGCATTCTCTCCCATCCACCCACCTTCAAAACATCTCAGGATATGAATAAATAACACTAAAGTATATTACACAAACCAGATCATGTGTCACTATGTGTTAAATTAATTCCACTATATGGAAGGATCGTAACAGTGGGGAAAGCCCCGCATACATTTGCTACAAGTTAAATCCCTGGTAACTGGCGTATTTTACCATTTTTGTTCTGTTACCTATTTAATAATGCATTTATGCTTATTGCACCCCTATTATTAATAGTAAATGTACATTTCAACCTGTCAAGTTTTCTTAGCTCCACTTTTGCAAGTTTTTTTTTAATAAATAAAAAATAGCAAAGGCATTTCCTAGGGCACATGCTGCCAGACACCCAGCATTTATCTTATCTCAGTTGATGACTTTCCTTTTATCCTGAAATGATTTGACAATGACTCTATGATTTCCTGTACAAATTACCCTTTGAAAGTGGCAGTGGCGCTTGGCAGCGATCTTCACTTAATTACTGAGTGGATTATTAGCATACGGCTTTTTTTCACCCCTTCATTTCTTTATATCTCCTAGATTGCACTGGCAGTTCCCTTTCATTGCATGTTTTAACTAGCTGAATACTAAACACTCTGCAGATTGCAATGGAGGAGGACCCAGCCTACTCCAACCCCCTCCCAGACTCTACTTTCCCAACCTTCTTTGATGAGAAGTAATTTGTAGCTCAGAAATCGATAAGAGTGTCTCGGAGGTATATTTGTGTGCTTCCCATGTTTTTGACAGCCCAAAAATGAGTGTTTTACCTGTATTCCTCCATGAGCATTAGCTGAATCCCTTCTGCTCATCTCCATTCCCTTTCATTCGTCTGGACTCCCACTTCTACTCATTATGCTGCCTGTCTGTGTGCAAGGTAGACATTGTTCCATCTCTGAAATTATCTTCATTTTTTTCTTCCTTGACTGATGACTCAGAACATGCCATTGTCAAGCTGAACTCTTCCATCACACATAAATTGTTATTTATTGTTTACCACCTCACCATAAATGGGAATGATAAATCACCAATAATTCTTTTTCCTTTTACAACTCCCCCCCCCCCCCGCCCCAATAAACGTGGCATGTGATTAAAAGATGTGTGCTTGGATTTGGACGCTAGAGCACACTGCTCAATGCTTCTTCTGAAAAAGTGTTTGAATACAAAGCCATTTTCTTGCTTCATTTTTTTCTTATGGAATTTTTTCCTGTTATGGAATTATCTTGCCTGTTGGATCAACTTTATTCTGCTCTTCAATCTATACTACAATCTATACTATAGCATCTTTCAGAAAGCTGGGAAAGACTGCTGGAAAGCTGCAGCCAGACAATATGGTGGCTAATTCAAAACAGTATGAACTAGTAGCCTGACTTGGTATAAAAAACATGTCATAAATGCATCGGCTTGATTTATTCCAGTGTAAAAAAATAGCTGTGGGTTTGAGAAGTAGTTGAGCAGTCTCTCTTCTTGAGGACTTGGTGTGACTGCCCAGTCTTATTTCCTTCCACTCAATAGCTTGCAGGCTTACCAAATAGTCATACTCTCCATGTTGTATACAGTATGTCCAATAGAGAGTAAGTTAAAACCCAACAGGCCAACTATGGGTCATAAGAACATAAAACTATAAGAAAAGCCTCCGCTAGGTTTCCACTTGTCTCTAGGATGTGCACCATCCACTTTGGTGGGGCGTGTTTCTGAGGATAGCAATGAGGTAGGGAGGTTTGGGAAAGAGAGGATCAAATAGGGGGAGTGCAATTCTCACTAGATCCACTTCTTCCTTACTGCAGGAGCAGTTGTTCCTTTACACCCCAATCCTTTCCACCACCACCTGGGTAAGACTTGCACTGCATCCTGCAAGGGGAGACAGTCCCTGGATGTCTCTTCTGGGTAAGGGAATATTTGTGCCTTATAGTACATGTCACCAGATCCATGTGAGCAGATAAGCCAGCAGGGGAGACAGGAGGGGCTGGGGAGGGTGGAATAGGGACAGCAAGGGGGCAAAACTGTGCAGGGAGGAGACAGAATGGAGGCAAGGAAGATGCAGGCAGGGGGTTAGTTAAGGGGGTGCAGGGGGTGCAGTTGCACAGGCTACAAGTTTTAGGGGGAAAACAAGCTGAGCTTGACACTAGTAACTAAAATTATGAAAATTGGGGTATGTATGAATGATAATTCCTTCATGTTATATATTGTTGGAAAGGTAATTTAATGGAGAATGCAATGAAAGAAACTAGTACATTGGAATAGCTGCAGGGTGATTGAAAAGTAACTCCCTATTTTAAAATACTTATAAATTACAATATAGGAGGTTACTTTTCAATCACCCTGTATATTCTATGAAACGTTATGGCCAATTAATCAGAAAATGAAGACACAAAAGCCTATGGAACAAAAAGTGGATTTTCTTAATTCAAACCTTCCAATGATACTGATTGCTCTGAGAGCCAATGAGATGTAATTCTGATACTGTGTGGAACTAATAATATGATCATATGAATCAGTTCTCATTTCCATATACATATATCATAATACAATTACCCATGCTTACTGGGTTTCAGGCACTTTCTATGTGGTCAGCAGGCCTCTGTCAGTCTTGGAAGACTATGGTATCATGCTCAGCGCTGCATACGCTGCATGTAAAGCACGAAAGCCTGGGTTAGATTGTTATAGAAGATAGGCTGTTACCCAAGCAGCAAATCCTCCCTCTCCATGCCACTGAATTAGTCCAATGGAAAGGTAGAGCTGATACGATTGGATCCAGCTGGCGTCGCAGAGCTGGGCTAAGGACAGAGCTGAGTTAAGGACTGGGCTAAGGTCGGCCGCTGTCTTGTGGGGCCAACCCGGGTCTCGAACCCTGGCCTGCTGGTTAACAGGCACAGTGTCTTAGCCACTTGCGCCACCCACAGCCCAATGTGGTACTCCTCTTATATTTAGCAGGGAAAGAAAAACCACTCTGCTTAGCAGTTTCCCTAACCAATAAGGAATAGAATTTTCATTTTTTAAAATTAATTAAATTTGATTTTGTTGTTGCAGGATGGGTGGGGGGGCGCAACAAAATCTTCTTCAACTCCATATAGCAAATAGGTGCTTTAGCTGTGCCACTATGGGTGGTGAATTGCTGAGAAAGAGGAGAGAGGTTTTTTCCCAATTTTTTATCTAAAAATACTCAAGGATGATATCACTTCTGGTTGTGACATCACTTCCAGGGCAACATTTTGAGCTTTGCACTGGGCTACATGATCATTATCTATTCCACTGGTTGCATGAAATGGTATATCAGGTTGCAATGGCAAACTGCTGGTGCAGGCTTGAGGTGACCCATTGTTCCCTACAGTGGGATAAAGAATGAAATCCACTTTCCCTTCTGAAAACTCCCCACTCTTTCCTTCCTACTGGTTTCAGTACATGTCTTTTTAAATGTACCGTGGGTATGGGCAGGACTGTAGCTGTTAACTCATGCACAACTCCTTTGCTTTAATTGAGATTCATTATCATAACTAATTTTTCTCATTGATCCCTATAAGAGGCATGGCTAACTCTCTGGATTGGGTCTAATGGATTCTTTTTTCACTTCCCGAATCAGGAAACAGTCTTAGTTCATTATCAAAAGTTAACTGTTGTGAACTCACTATTTTGCCAGGTGCTGTTACATCTCACACAATGGGATGCCAACACCATTCTGCATTGAAACAGACAGTACAATACGCAGCAAATGCAAAACAAATGAATCTTGCCTACAATTTTTTGTGAGATTGGAAACAAAAACACAGGCATTTCAAGAACATATGAAACAAAAGATGCAGTTAGAGTAAGGAAGAGAGTGGAATTTGAAACCAGTAAGGTTAGAGTGGCAAAAGATCAATGATCAGCTAATTCCTTCTGCTGGGTAAATGAAAAGATGGTTAGGTTTATGTATTAGATAAATGAGGATATATACATGTATACCCATAGCTTCTAATTCGAAAATCATCAGCCTCATAATATGCTTGCAACAGCAATAGAAGCAGGTGCAGATGCCCGACTGGCAGCATCTTCACATGCTGTGCACCCAAGGCCAAGAAATAACACTCATTATAGGTCTTACCTGGTATCTGGACACATAGCTGTGGGGTTCCAGTTTGAAGACAATTATCAACCTTTCTTGTCTTCTCAAGGTCAGTGTTTTCAGCTACCAGTGGATTTGAACATAGGCAAATTTGTTTTCTTTCTTCCCTTTCTTTGCCAAATAACCTAACACAAGACAATGGGTATCACTGTTTTAGATTATAATTCTCAGACTTTAGTAATGCACATACAAAAATTATAGAGGCAAAAATTCCTAGAAGAGGTGATGCAGACAGATTATTTCAGCAAGAGACTTGCAAACTTTCTACTACTATTCTGCAAACATTTCTACTTGATCAAAGGAGTGGTTTGTTTTTCAGGATTCCCATTTCTGTGTTCAGTAGGAAATTTAGAGCATGCTGGACACTGGGTTTTTCAAGATCTGTTGTGGTGGCAGTTGGTAAGGTGGTGTACTAAGCTCACACACCCACCAAGCACCAATATAGGAGAAGCGCCAGTGCCTGCAGGTACTTTTAGGGTGCTGGTGGAAACAGAAAATGCTGCACCCAGCACCATGCAAGTGTTTGCATTATGGAATTACACTGGCTGGATTGTGCCCAAAATAAATAAGTGCACATTCTACATTTGCAATACCAACATAAATGAAAAGTGAATCTAAAGTTGTGGAGCCAATGCTTTTATTGGCCTTTCATTTTTTGTATTCATTTTCCAGCACCAGAGGGGATCAAGACTGCTTAAAGATTTGACAGCTCCACATAGTATATGGTGTCCAAAACTTCAGTGAATGATGGTGAAGTTCTGCAAAACCCATCAGAATTTTAGCCTAAATCTGTGTCAAAAGTGCAGGAAGTTCTCTACACCTAATAATCACAGAGAAACCATCAACCAGATGGCAAACCTAACATTGGCTCTCTCTTCAAATTCAACTCTCAGTGGACCACAATCACCTTGGAAAACATTTCTCAAGAAATAGCACTGTATTGTGTCAGGAAAGCTAAAACAGGTTTATGAAATGTCAACATTTCATTCTAGAATCAGGTAATACAAAGAGATGGGCATAACGAAGTTGCTCCTACACACACATATTGGTGTTGTGAGGTTCCCAGAGACATCTCACTGGCTACAGCTGGAATCAGGCTTCTTTAGTTGGGCTTTCTTTCAGCCTGATCCAGCATGCAGTCTTTGTACACAATCTTAATTCATATGTATAAAATGATTTTTCTAAGTCTTAACTGTGTCTTATATTTAGTCTAGGGCTATGTGATCATATACCATAAGCAAAAAAAGGATAAGGTGCTCCCAAAATGTAGGACACCTACAAGAAAAATGTAGGACATGACAAAATAAAAGCTAAAAACACTCATATATAGTGCTTTCACGTGGTTAATTTAAACACTATACAAGCATTCCCCAATGTTGGATTAGGGATCAGAACACGGTCCAAAAGTGAAAACCCTTGAAAAGTGGAACCCAATCTTTTTAAGTTTATAAATGGTGCTTCCAAAGCTTTTTTAGCTAGCAAATTGCAAGTGGCCATTTAATCTTGCAAATTTCTGCTGCCACACAAAGATTTCTGTAAAAGGATTCTCATTAACTCATTGAATATAGACCAGGCGCTACAACATGGGGGGAGGGCAATTTTGGCCTTTAGAACAGCAGAGAGAGGTTGAAAGAGTGGAACATGCATTGAATGAATGAGTTCTAGGTATAATTGAAAACTGTTGAAAGAGTGGATCATCAGAAAACAAACCGACAGAATGCAGGGGATACCTCTGTTGCTTATTAATATAAGGGTGCTTATTATTAAATTTAAAACTATTTTATAAAATTTATTATATGCAATTTATTAATTACAAGGAGAATACAGAATGCCTGCTCACAAAGAAAAGGAGGACAATGAAGGTTTTTTCCCGTTATGCAAGGCTAAAAAAGAATCCTGGAAAAAGAGGTCATATAGTCACCCTAGTTAAGGGAAATTGATACCTAGTGTTATAACTAGTGTGGAGCCTGAGGACACCCATCCCAGGCACTATGCTGGGGAGGAGAACAACTTGTGATTCATTCCCCTCCAGGTTCTCCCTGGAGCAACCAGGCTGCTCATGCCCAGTTCATTCCTGGCCAGGAGTGAACTCGGCAGGCCAGGCAGCAGGGCTCCTGCCTCTAGTCCTGGCACAGCCTGGCCAGGAAGGCTCAGTGGACCGACAGTGGGCTGTGGACCAGGGGTTGAGAACACCTGCTGTAAGACATTTAGGCTACAATTCTAAAGACACTTTCCTGGGAGTAAAATCAATTGAACACATTGGGGCTTACTTCTGAGTAGACATGGTTAGGATTGTCCTCTTATTCACCCGTCCTGGGGGTGGGTTAGGCCAGTGCACAGACATTTGCTTACCTACCTACATCAACATGGGAACAACAAGATCAATCAGTTTATTACAGTGAGATTGAACTTGTTTTCATAAAGGTGTAGGGAGCACTCATCTACTCTCATCCACTCACGACCCAAGGGACCCTTTGGAATCATGGGTTCCCAGCATGTGCCCAGCTAGACTATCTGCTTGGAAACATCCTACTTTGGTATTATAAACTATTGCTTCATTTTCAACTGCTGATTCTGGGTGTTTACAGAAGATAGTGTAAACAAAGGAATGCCTATTATCGTTATTTTCATTTAAATGAATATGGATCATTTGTAAAACTGTGTCTCAGAGTCTACTTTGATATTAGTCAAACTTTGCCCTGGAAGAAAAAGAGACTGCACGTGTGGGTACAGAGGACTCCCTTTGCCTGGAGCAGGTAATTATCCTTTGAATTATCACTACCAGCAAACTAAGATGTTAGCCCAACTAAACAAGTCCCTTTTGTGAACCAACTCTCTAGGGGTCAAACAGCTCCATAATGAACTGAGCAACACAATCTGGACAGTAGCCAAAGCTCTAATCAGAGGCATTCTTGTTATTAACCTACCATCTGATGCAAAATATAAGTCAGAAACTAGCACCACATAAAGAAAGAAGAGACTGTTCAGACATACTCACAGACTCTCCCAAAACCATTAGAGGGGGGAAAATGAATTATCTAAAAAAGATGAATATACAGTGGCGCCTCACGTAAAGAACGCCTCATGTAAAGTATGTTTCACATAACAAACCAAAATTTCTCCAGGATTCTGCTTCACATAAAGAAAGTGCTTCGCGTACAGAAAACATTTGTTGGCAGTTGGGGCAGACACGCTGGCTGGCAGCCTGTTTAAAAAGCATCAGGGCTGCCTAGCGCACCTGCCCATAGCAAGAGCAACACTTCCACTGTTCCTCCTGTGGCCGGGCGTCTGCTGGGCAGAGGGAGAGAAGAGCAGTGGAGAAGAGGGAAGCAGCTCAGGGCTACCCAGAAGGGAGCAGGGGGGAGAGAGGCTCAGGATGAAGAGAAGGAGAAAGTGGGGAGACACTTTGAAGGTGTCTTGGATTGCAGTCTCCTAACCATGTCTACCCAGAAGTAAGCCCCATTGTGTTAAATTGGTCTTACTCCCAGGAAAGTGTCTTTAGTACTGCAGCCTAAGTAGACTTCATAAGATCATGCACATTGAATGCATGTTTTGAATTCAATCCGAGTGTTTTGTCATCATTTTTACATCCAGTTAATATTTTTATATAAATATTTTGGGGGCTGTGGAAACAATCATCTGCGTTTCCATTATTTCCTGTGGGAAAATACGCTTCACGTAAAGAAAGTTGCACGTAAAGAAACTGCCTCTGGAATGAATTAATTCTGTTATGTGAGGCACCACTGTACCTTCCTTTTTTTAAGGACAACCAAGAATTAAAGCACAATCCCCAACCATGTCTACTGAAAAGTAAGCCCCATTGACTTTAATGGGTCTTACACCCAGGACTTTCCTAGAATGTTTTTAGGATTTGAAACCTTATTTTCAAAGTTGGCTGAACATCATCATTCTAATGGAAGGAAGAGGTTAATGCTACCACTAGCTAGACCAGATGACATTCCCCTCCAGCCTACTATATTCTCTGGAAAGATCTCCATTGCCCTGAATTTCAACAAGTAGTAAAATGGAACTGATCTCAGAGTCTGTCGGTATATATCAAAGGGGACTATAAGAAGAGTGTGCTCTGGATTTATGACCTAATATTTGGCATCCAGCACATCCTAGGGGACAAGGTGCTGCCCTAATTTTAAGTTTTCCTTTAAACAGAGGTTTGGATTAATACTTAGCTTAAACTTCATATGGATTTATGAAGTTTAGGCTTTTGGAAATATGCTGTACTACAAAAAATATCTGCAAAAGATACAGCCACAAGTGCTTGCTAAACAAGTCTGTGCTTCTCTCTAACTTAGCTGTAGATATGTCAGGTTCCTATAGATTTTAGTAGCCACTGGGCAATATACTTTTATGACTAGGTCACTAAGTGAAAATGTCAAAAGATACTAACAATCAAGGTGGATGCAACCATATTGGGATAATGTGGGCCTAACCACATGTCCCACTGTTTCACTCCTGAGAAAGTGTGGATGTTATATGACCCGAAGCATTAGTTACTGTAGCAGGAGGGACTGGTCTGGATGAAATCTAAACCAGTCATTCTTTCATGGGGAATAATCCAGGTATGACCAAGTTAATGGCAACAATCCACAAGCCAAGTGATTAGACAACCAAAATGAAGAAACCAGAAGATCCAGCAAGCAACACAGATGGATTCCAGATGTTACATAGATGAAAATGCTGAGCAAAGGAATATAAGAGGGGGAGTGAGCAGCAGGAACTAGAGCACCATCAGCAGAGGTTTTGAGAACAATGCAACACAGTGATACCTTGGTTAATGAGCATAATTCATTCTGAAATTTCATGCTTTTAGGAACAGCTTGGGGCAGCGCATTGATGAGGCAGTCATTCTTCAATGTAAAGTATAGGGATGAAAATATGTTGCACCTCTTTTGACCCCCTTCCAGTTTGAATTTCCCAAAATCAATTCTTAATGGATGCCTATGTCACGGTTTGAACACCTTCCCAAATTTCATGCTTCTAGGTCTGGCGGTTTTGGCTGGGTGTTTATGCATGAGTGACCGGTTTTTGGAAATTCCAATCAGAAGAAGGTGAAAAGGGGCACCTTCGTCCCTATTTTCGTCCCTATTCTGCATTTTCGTCCCTATTCTTTCCTTTGAAGAATCTGATGGAGGGATATTCTGCCCCAAACCCTTGGGCCTAGAAATGTGAAATTTGGGGAGGGTGTTCCTTCTGTGATATCAACACCCACCAAGAACCAATGTTGAGAAATTTAACCCTTAAAGGGTTGAAAAGAGGTACAATGTGTTTTTGTCCTATACTTAACATTGAAGACTGACTGATCAACAGCCAGCCAATTTGGTGCCGAGTGCCTAATGCACTGGGAGGGAGGGTGCACAGGGGGGAGGGTGCACATTGGGAGTTGATGCATCAGGGAAGGTTGATGCATGTGGGGGTGTTGCCCATGGGATGGTGATGTGCATGGGGGAGTTTTGCCCATGGGGGTTGGTGTGCATAGGAGGATGGTGTGCATGAGGGGTTGTTGTCCATGGGGGAGTCGTGTGCATGGGAGGCTGATGCATATAGAGGGATGGTGTGCATGGGGGATTGGTGCTCAAGGGAGGGTGCTGTGGATGGGGGGTTGAAGGCCAGGGGGGTTGGTGCTCATGGGAGGGTGGTGCACATGGGAGGGTGATGCGCATGGGGGAATTGGTGTGCATGGGGGAATTGGTGTGCATGGTGGGTTGGTGCACATGGGGGAGTGTTGCTCATGGGGGATTGGTGCACATGGGAGGGTGATGCGCATGGGGGAATTGGTGTGCATGGGGGGATTGGTGTGCATGGGGGGGTTGGTGCGCATGGGGGAGTGTTGCCCATGGGGGATTGGTGTGCATGGGAGGGTGGTGTGGATGGGGGGGTTGGTGGCTCGGGGGGTTGGTGCACATGGGAGAGTGGTGCACATGGGAAGGTGGAGCGCATGGGGGGTTGATGCCCATGGGATGGTGTTGAGCAAGGGGGGGATGTTGTATGGGGGGTATTTTACTCCCACAATGTGGGTACATTTTACTTGTGTGTGTGTGTGTGTGTGTTTGTACACTATGTGTGTGTGTGTGTGTGCGCGCGCGCGCGCGCATGCATATATATATACTTTCTAAATATATGTAAGACTAAAAGCACAATCCAGAAGTGCATGTGGGTTACCCTATCTGTCACTGGGATGGCTCAACTGTTAGATGGGCCACCCTAGTTATTCTGGAAAAGGCTTTGGGCAGCCTAAGGCAACAAAGGCTGCCCTAAGGCAGGTGGACCTGGACTGCCCTAGCTGGGACAGCCGAGGCAATTCAGGAGAGGTATGTTGAGGGCATGTTCAGTATTGCCTAGGGCAGAGCAGTTACTCTGTATCCAAGAGCCTGTTTCCAGAGCAGAAATGCCCTCTTCCAGCTCCTCATTATACCACCTCAGGAGCAGGTATAGTAATGAGTAGACCCATAGGGATCTGATAAGCCAGAGTAAGAATGGCAGTGCTGACAAAAAATCTGAGTTCTTAGCCAGCCTGGCTGCAACCTCTACCTCTCAATCTCAGGCTATAGAACAACTACAACAGCCCACTAACCTCTGGTTACAGCAGGCCATTCGAACAAGCCGCTTGCATCCATCCTCCACTAGACATGTTGCTGTACTGGAGTCTTAAGCTTCATCTGTTACTGGCTGTCAAGAACCTCTGGGCTTCCTTATAAGGCAAGCACCACAGCTGTTCCTTGTTCAGTGTGATCTGAGGGGGGTCTCCTCGGGAGCAAGCCCTCCACTGTTTTCACTGACTTGGTGCCTACTTAACATGCTCTGGAGCAGTTAGGGCAGCCCAGGCTTCTTGACACTCTGGATGCAGCATAACTTTCTGCTCTGGATTCAGAATAGTTGGGGCAGCCTAGCTAGGGCTCTCCTCAGTGCCCTAACTCAGGATTGTTCCCTAAATATGGGCTTTGGGAGTGATGTGGGCACAGGTTTGTGTTTTACACTAACAGTGAACACTTTTATATTAAACAGCGAACAATATTTGATTATATGGAGAACTGGGGACATTCTTTCCTGGAAAATACAAACCTCTCTTATTTATACAGTAAAATGAAATAAGAGATACTAAAAAAAAGTGTTATCAAAACTGTTCACATTGTATTGATGCATTCTTATCTAGAGCAAATCTTTCACTTGCAGATTATAAAAGCAGGTGAATCTTTTTGGAAGACTTCAAGTTTTAAGATAAATTACAGCAAATCTGTGCTACAGATACAGAGCTAGCTTCCAACCTGTCATAAGAAGATCAAAAGTAATTATGTACTCCCTATAGATTTGAGTGGACTCATTATTCATGGAGATACCTGGAATAAATACACAGGACCAGCCAATCGAGACAGGTTGATAAGAGTATAATTGCCCTCACATCATGGCAGTTTAAAAGATGGCCAATATTTATTTGTTTCACTGTCAGTGCAAATTCTGTGTGGTATTTACTGTGAAATCCAGAGGTCTTTTAAATGAAAAATTTGCACTGAGTTCAGCAGGTCCTGGATTTTGTTCTTGACATGAAATTGTCAACAATAAACAGAACCTCTCTCTCTCTCTCTCTCTCTCTCCCCCCTCCCCGTGTGTGTGTGTATGTGTGTGTGTGTGTATGTGTGTGTGTTGCATGCATGCTGCACACATAGGAATTTGAAAAATTCTAGTTTGTAACATAACCCTAGTCAGTCAAGTTGTGGCTAGTTCTAACCTCTATTTTGTGTTTTCATTGGCTGCTGATGGATGACTATTGATGGACCTGCTTGACACAGTATTTGCCATTATACAAAGTCTCTGTTTGATTTGGCTTCATCCATCCATTCTTGTTATTCACTGCTTCCAAATAGCCATGTGAATGGGCTTCTGTTCATAACTGGTGGCTGCAAAATGTTGCTCCTTTTAATTTTTTTGTATCTATGTCTTAACTGGCATGTTTTTGTTTGAACAATGGGTTTTTTCTGTCCAGCTTGATAATTTGATCCTTTTTCCTGAAGTTGCTTTTCAAAAGAGCATAAACCTACACATCCTTTTTAAAAAGCATACCATCTTAATGGGAAAATTGAGTGATGTACACTTTCAGATTTTGCATTCATTCATTCATTCATTCATTCATTCATTCATTCATTCATTCATTCATATCCTGCCTTTCCCATGTTAAATATCCAAGGCAACTTACAAATGAGTTTTTATGAGCAGTTCATAGACTTCTTCCAGATCAAATCCTTGATCTGTAAGCCAGCCATATTGCAATGTCTGCAGTGTCATTCATGTCTACTAACACAATGGGACATACTTCTGAATAGACATGGGGGACCTTTGGCACCACAGTGATGTCAGTTCCAGCCATTACATCACTTCCACAGAGGTCCTGTACAGAAGGGGGTCCTGGACTGAAATGCTGGAGAACCACTGCCCAATCCAACCCTAACTCCAGCATTCCCTGTAATCTGGACAGCCCTGAGTAGTTTCCACCATGATGTGCTAGAGAGGGGCCTCCAAAGTTTTTGGTAAGAGGGCCACATCATCTCTGTTGACACTGTGTCAAGGACAGAAAACTAATTTACGTTTCAAATTTGAATACATTTACATAAATTTACATATAAGAATGTATTGGAGTGGATTACAAGGCTTGCCCAAGGGCCAGATAGAGGGGTCTTGCTGGGGGCCACATTGTGGCTTGCCAATGGCTGCATCTGGCCGTTGGGCTGGAGTTTGGAGACTCCTGATCTAGAGGACCTTCTCAGGTGGGCAAGAAGTGGGAGATGGTCCTGGGATCTATCCTCTGACTGCTTGCTTCTACCTTGTTCCTCTCCAGATGTGGCATGGAACTAAGTAGATCTGTTGGTGCAACTGCAGCCCTATCCAGAGGAAGAGGAAATTTCCACTTGTCTTGTGGTAGTATGGTAGCAGCCACAAACATGCTCTGGATACAGCAAACGCATGCTGTATTCTGCCTGTTCCATCTCAAGTTAGGATTGCACTTCCCATGACATACCTTGTGCATTTGAAACCCAGGGTGGGGATTTTCTTTTACATATTCCCTGCCTCTTTTTCAACAGCCCTCTGTGACTGAAGAAAGACAGAAGAGATATCAGATAAACAGTTAAGTGTAATCACTGCTAACAAGCAATCAAGCTAACAAGGAAAGTTTCAATAAAGGAAGAACCAACAGGCAAGCAATGCAGGTAACCCTGTATATTTTATTGGTATGAACAGAATAGATCCAATCAGGCAGCAAGAAAGAAAGAAGTTGTCTCCATTAGCACCCGCTTATAGCCTGCACCCAGTACTGGCTGCTCTTACCCTACTACTGGTAAAATTTACCCATTTATGTAATTTACCCATAAAAGTAACCCAAGTAGTGTTAAGAAAGTACTGGTAAAATGTTATTTGCATAGCGGAGAAAGAGCTAGTGAGAACATAGGAGGTGTACACAGAGTACCCACTACCTTGCCAGTGCCTGATAATGCTGTCATATATGCATGCTGGTGGCAGAAAGGAGAACAGAGTTTTTCTGAACTTTGTGACAGGCTTCCACATGCAGGCACTGTGTGTGTAGTAGGACTGGATCATGTATTTCATTTTAGAAATGCTCTTCGGCTGGAATAAATGAAGGTTTTTCTAAGGTTAATGAAGACTCCCAGCTTCCCACAAAAGAAGAAATTTGATACAGCAAGAGTAGCAATTGTAAAGATAGTGGAGATGAATAGGAGGTGTTGCGCACACTAAAGAAGAGAGCCATCAAATAGGAGACTCCGTGGGATGGGATGATATACTCACTTTGTACTCAGTTTGTTTTACCAGTGTTTGTAAGGCTTAGAAAATTGGCACAGAGATGCTTTCAACAAGTAGGTAAGAATGACAACCATATATTATTTTGATCATTCTGGCCTCTATCCTGTTCACTGGCCCAAAGCAACAGTTGGCAAGGTGTCCTCTGTTTTGCGTAATTCAGACTGCCAAGGTGATTTTGGGAAGCCTTGCTTTGGTATCTATTGTTGGCGACTAAAACTGGAGATTTGGCAAAAACAGACAATTTTCTTGCCCTGGCTAAGGACAATAATGAATAAACAACAGCTGTTCCTATCAAGGGTTAATCTGTCCTGTGGTGCTCAGCAGGTCATAAGCTGACAGGGAGTTGTTGTTCCTCTATCTGTTGATGGGAACAGGTGAAAATGAAGGTGGTTTTCTAGTCTGGCAGAAGTTTGGTCAGATGAGCAGTTAAACATGACAAAAGGGGCAAAGAAGGGAAAACTGCTTGGCCAAAATGTTTACCCTTCACTGATCCTAGAGCATAAGGAAGGAGGCAACCAAGAAAATAAATGGGACTTACTTGTGAGTAGACACAAATAGGCCTGTGCTTCAAATTTATTTGGCAGTTTACAAATGGAACTCCCCCAATTCTTTTTGCTTATCATAAAACTCCTAAAGTGATTTGCCCGAGCAGAGCCAAGGTGGAAACCATCAAGCCTAGGTGTGTTCAATCCTCATAAAGTCCAAGTACACAAAGAAAACCATGTACAAAGCTTAAAGTTTCTAAGGGAGCAGTCCTAACCAATTGAGGCTGACATAATGCTCCTGGCATATAAGAACATAAGAATAGCCTCCACTTGACCATGCCAAAGGCTGATCTAGTCCGCCACAGCAGCCACAGCACCACAGCAGCACCTAGTATCACACAGCAGCCCACCACATGCCTCAAGAAGCTCATATGACACCTGCATCCAGGTGCCTTCCCTTGCCTTTGTCATTTTGATGTTGTCCACACCTACACACACCCCTCATGCCTTGTAACCTGTGATGGTCCTTTCTTCTAGGATTTTGTCCAATTCCTTCTTAAAAGCATTGAGGCCAGATTCCATCCCACATCCTGAGGCAGGGAGTTCCACAGACTAACTATACGGTGGGTAAACAAATATTTTCTTTTGTCTGCCCTAACCCTCCCAACATCCAATTCATATATCCTCCTATGGTGGTAAGGAAAGGTCAGCAAATGTGCATGCACTGGCTTACCCCCCTGCCCCAGGAATGGGGCAGAAGTTCCTTATACTGTACTTAGAATCATAGAATTGGAAGGGACCTAGTAGGTCATCTAGTCCAACCCCCTGCCTGCAGCAGGAAATTCCCCTAAAGCATCCCCGACAGGTGCTCGTCGAGCCTCTGCTTGAAGATCCCCAGTGAAGGAGAATCCACCATCTCCCTTGGCAAGCTGTTCAACTGCCGAACCGCCCTCACCATGAGGAATTTTTTTCGGATTTCCAACCAGAATCTCCTTTCTTGCAGTTTGTACCCACTGGTTCTAGTTCTGCTTTCAGAACTTCATTTGTGACACCCCCAAATCAGCACAGGACTTATACCGGGGCTTATGCCAGCCTAACTGCAGATTAATATTGCAGCCTTAATATGCCAAGACAGGCCTGAAAATGTATGGATAATGCTTTCTGAACAGAAGCCAATAAGGGGCCTGACTGACACTGTAGGGTGATTGAGAAATAACAATGGTATTTCTGTTTTAGCTGTTGCTAATAATTGCTAACTTCAGTTTGCAGTTGCAAGATTCCATTTGGGGACTATATACATTTGCCTTTTATCTATTTTTTAAAAACAGGTGTTGAAACCTGGCTACGTGAGGTCTCCATCATCCCTTCACAAACACTTTACCGGAAAAAGTCTGTTGCTGACTTTGCGCATTTAACCTGTCATGCCCCTTGAAAAGCACCATGAATTAAACAGAATGACTTATCATTATCCCTTAAATGGTTTTGTTATACGAGCGTACTTTGTTACAGTCAAGGTAATAGAATATGAGGCATTAATGGAATGGTATGACAAGCAGGGAAAGTTGCTACAGATATATATTATAACTTCAAAGACAGACAGTTTGAATCTAGGAGGAAAGTTGTTCCTTCCCCCTCTTCTTATCGCTACATTCCCTCCCCTCCACCCTCTTGATTCTTACAGTGCTTCAGGGATAAATGTTCAAAAATCAGCCCAGCAGGGAACAAGGCATAAAAATGCCATTAACATGAATAGAAAATGCACGTGTAACTCCTTAGTGACAACTGTCTTGGCTGTGTCAAAATCACGCAATTTGTATTGACCTAGTTGAATTTCTTCCCCTCAGCATCTGAAACTTACCCAATTTCCTGCAGGAATGTGTCTGTGCAGTTTGAGTCTAGTTTACTCATTAATGCTTCAATCGTTTCTACCACAAAGGGAAAGACACATGAAAGTGAAAATGTACCTTTTTTACACAGCGGGGAGCCTTCATAATGAAAACCTGGCAAGCACACCTGAGGAGAACAGTAAAGCTTCCACAATTTACATATGAGGGTTGTAAAGCTTTTCGTCCTCACTCGCTCGCACACTCTCTCTTTCTCACACACACACACACAATGCTGCAACACAAAGGAGAATAATGATGACATGTCAGTCATATTGGAACCAAGGTTACCACGAGGACATTAATGTGGTGTCTTTAATTTACAAACCAGAGAGCGCACAGACACTTTGCTTACAGCATTTGTCACTTTTGTCTGACGCGGGCTTCCAAAGGTATTGTCTTTTAATGTGCAAGTCTTAATCTGGCTTCTGAGAGAAATATTTTCATAGACTTTAGGGTGAAACGCGCATGAGAGCCTCAAAGATTAAACAAGCAGCTATGGATGCAGTCCAGACATTAAAGAGCCACAGGAACTTTGCAGTGAGAGTGTTGGCCCAAGACTGGGATTACTTGAATTCAAATCATTATTTGAAAGCCTGACTGAAGTATTCTGAGTCAGTGTTTTCTTTCAGCCTATTTTGTAGGTTTGCTGTGTGGATAAAAGGGGGAGCCATTAACTCTCTAGTGATATAAAATAAAAATGCAATATTCAGTTCTCATTATCCACTTGAGTTAGAAAACCTAGTTGGAAAACCTAGTGGGTTCTGAATTAGTGGATACTAAACAGTGATGGGATTCAAAGAAATTAACAACCGGTTCTCTGCCCATCTGGCAGCCACTTTTAAATGGCTATTTTTAAACTTTATATGTCCTAACTCTCATTAACAACCAGTTCTATGGAGTAGGTGCAAACCTGCTGGAGCCCACCGCTGAAAACTATTGAACCTATGGGGGAAATGGGGTTCTGTTGCAGGGGACCCTCTTCACCACACACTCTTATCAACTTTATGAACCTGAATCTTATCTTAAAGACTATGGGGCTGGGTGACAGTGACGGCTCATTAACATCTCCGTCTTTGGCTGCAACCCTAAAGACACTTTCCTGGGAGTAAGGCCCATTGAATACAATGGGGCTCACTTTTGAATAGACATGGTTAGGATTGTGCTCTTTATGCTTTATCCTCCATGCTGGATACCCCACAATGTTTGAAGGTTTCTGGTTCAGCAATAAGCCCTCAAGTGTTCAGTATTGGGAAGTGTTGCTTCGGCCCCTCCTGTTTTCAGGAAACTGCCCCATGCTTTCCCCCACTCCAGAACAGGGTTGCCACAATTCTCTTCCACCTAGCTGGGACAGGACCCTCTGTCACACTTGCTAATATATGAACACAATCCCCAAAATCAGGACTGTCCCGTTTTGGGGGGACATGTGGCAAGCCTATTCCTCCAGAACAGCCATGTGGCAGGCTTCCAAGGATTGGTAAATTTCTTATGGAATTCTCAAGATGGTGGAGCAAGTCTGGAAGCTGACAGAAATGTGTCTGATTCTCCATGGGTCAATAACCCCTTTCCCATTATCAGTATAATATATAGACATCTCTTCCTCTCAGCCTCCTTTCTCTTTGTGGTAGAAATTATTGAAGCATGAATGAGTAAACTAGATTCAAACTTCTGCGCATGAGGAGGCTACTATAGCTTCTACAACCTCTCCCACCCTTACCTGCTTGTAACTGTGCTGAGTCCATCCCCGCCCTGCAAGCACAGGCAATTTTCAATAATCAATCAACAGAATTTCTATACCACTTTTCAACAAAAATTCAGAAAGCAGCTCACAGAGAAAATTAATAGCTAACAGATAACGAGAACAGAGTTAAAAATAAACAGAAATAGGTAGCAATTCTTCTCCTAACAAATAAGCAAGAGAGAAGGAGAACTGAATGCAGGGTCTTTTTAAAGGGGTAAAGGGGGAGTACCGGCACCTCTGTGTGAGTACCAGCACTTCGTGTGCTGAGTACCAGCACCTCTGTGGCCCCCAAGTAGACATGCCTATGATTGTAAATAACATTTATTTATTTATTTATTTATTTATTTATTTATTTATTTGTGTGTCTGTGTCTGTGTCTGTGTCTGTGTCTGTGTCTGTTCTACCTTTCCTTCTCTTGATATTCTGATATTTATTTATTTAGAGAGGGGTCTCCAAACGCTGGCTTCGGGGCCATATGCAGCCTTCATGTGGTCTCCATCATGATCATCTATTTGGACTTTGGGCAAGCCTTGTAATCCACTCCAATACATTCTTATAGGTAAATTTATGTAAATTTATTCAAATTTGAAATGTAACTGACAGTGTCAGAGAGACAATGTGACCCTCCAAAGTTTGGAGGCCCCTGAGTTAGAGGATTTATATTCTATTTTTTCCTATATCAAACCCAAGCAATTTAGGTAAGTGCAACACACCCATCTCCCCATTTCTGGGGTGGCCTGCATTTCTGTGCACTCCCCCAATCTCTCCAGGAAAGGCAAAGAAGTTATGGCTGTTCTGTGACACCCTTGGCCAGCACAGGGCTTGTCCTGGGACTTATGCCAGTCAGGGTGATCATATGACTGGATTTTTTCCAAATTTGTCTTCTTTTTTAGCCTCCTGTCCAGGTGTCCTTCAAAAGGGATTCATTGTCCTCCATTTTGGCTTCATTTTGGAACTTTGCAATGGTGTGTAGTACCCCATCATGTCATATACAATTGGATTCACATTAAAGAGCAGAATCCAATGCAATAATTGGTTTTGAAATATCTCCTTCCTATCAAAAGTTATGGCAAAAAAAGTAAAAATCAAAAATGTGCATTGAGCTCTATGGGAAAGTGAAAGTGCCCAATATCGTGGCTTTACTTGTGAGTAGCCAAATGTGCCATTGTCCGCCAGAAAGGCCAAGCTGAGGGGAATCCAAGTCCTTGTCCTCCTTTTTAGGTTTAGGCATTGGTCACCCTGGCCTTACCGGAAATTAGGATTGCAGCCTCATATCCAGCAGGTTCGCACCTACTCTATAGAACCGGTTGTTAACAAGAGATAGGCCACATAACGTTTAAAAATAGCCATTTAAAAGTGGCTGCCAGATGGGCAGAGAACCAGTTGTTAATTTCTTTGAAGCCCGTCACTGCTCATATCCTGTCTTTCCTCCAGAAAGGAAATCAAGGTGGCATTTGTTGCAGGGTGACCAGATAGAATGGAAGACAGAGTGCCTGTACCTTTAGCCATTGCATAGATGAGGGAATTGAAGCAGGTGCTGCTTTTTGAACCCTTCTGCATTGAGCTACACCTGCCTACATTCCCTCTCCTTTGCAATGGTTAAAGATACAGGCACTCTGTCCTCCATTCTACATGGTCATCCTGATTTGTTGGGATCCACACATGGTCCACTGAGGAACTAAGCAAAATTCACCTTAGCTCCTCTTAAGTTTGCTGGATGACATCAAGATCAGACATTAGAACCACTATAAAAAACAACAAATTGTCAATTATTAACAACCTATGAGCATCTCTTTCAGCATGCACTTTGATGAAAGCTTTTGGAAATCAAGAGAAAAGGGAGGGAGCACATGAATTGAATCTTTTGCCCTATGTTTCTGTATGATTTCTCTCTACTCAGTGTCTGGTCTCAGAACCTCTATCAATGTTTCATTTTTTGCTACAACACAGGCCAGTTGTCTCCCTCACTGCCTCCATACATTAATATAATCAGAGACACTGAGCAACTTGACTTAGAATATACTTGATTCACAACCTCAGAAGGAAAGGTCAGTATCTCCATCATTAAGATGAGTTCCCACAACCTGCCTGTTCGATCAGCATAATTGCATTTCACATTATGGTAAGCCTTTTCATTGTAACAGTATCTAATTTGTATTTATCTATGTTATTCATTTTCTTTTCTTTCTTTTGGGTATTGAGCATCAAAATAATATGATCAAAAAGTCCTCCCTGGAGATGGTATTTTCAGTGAGAGAGGGAGGAGCCTTCCTCCATCCAAGATGTTTCTTAATTTTTAAGAAACATATACATTACAAAATATATAATTTTAACTGTTTGCAAAAGTTTAAAGATCCTGACTGTCAGAAGATGGAGCTTCATTGGAATACATAGACATCTATATTCTTCCTTCCTGTTACATCACAGATGGCCTAAAATTTGTCTGGTTCAAGGTTGTTCTTTGATTGGTATTCAAGTGGAGTGGTTGAGTGTGTACTCTCTAATCCCTGCAACACATGGAAATTTTTTCATTCTCTCCCATGCTCCACCTGTTCCATGGTCCAGTGGAGGACTGCAAATCCTATCAGGGCAACACAGCACTGCTATAAGCCCATTTCCCTGGCTCCAGTCCATCACATGTGCACTCAGGCTACAGAGTGCCAAGCCAGCTGCAGCCAAACAATCATGTTATCAGATGACGGATTGCTTCATATCAGGTGTTTAAACTGATGAGCTGTCCCATCTGGTAAATGATTCGGGAAGTCTGGCCCGCTTGATGAATTAGAAAGTGACAGTGCCAATCAGTGTGACCCCTGGAGCTTCCCTGCTGCACTCAGCACCACAGCCACAACCAAGATTATTCCACCAATGTATTTTTGCAGTCCTGTGTCACCCTAGAAATAAGGCGGGTAAGAAATCACCTCTGCATTAAATCATTAATCCAAAAATCCTTATGATTATAAACTTCACAAAACAAGAGCCTTGTCCACAACTCCCACACACTTCCAACAATTGACACATCATTATGTTATTGTATCTATCTCTCTAATAAATTTTCCAGTACAAAGTGGAATGATGACTTTTTCCTTCTAATACCAACATCTACAAAGTTCCTTTTAGCTCATAATAGCCTCTCCTGTGTTTAATTTTTTTTCTGTCAGTGATTAAACTCAAGACTGGTGTCTCACTATGAGTAATATTTTGAGAATTTGCAATATTATAATAATTACCATTTCCTTCTGCAGCACTCAGGATATCTCAAGAGGCTCTGCCTAAAATTCTTCAGAGCATCTATCAGTAGAGGCCTATTGCAGTGGATCTCACAATCGGATCTGGGGCAAATCCACACTGATGCCACACACAATGTGATCTACAAATGCCATACTGCTGTTGTGTGCTTCAAGACCACTAGTGCAAACGGCTGTGCATGCCACTAACTCACCCAGCACAAACCATAGCAGGTAAGATGGCTATGGAAGCATTTGGGGAAAGTTCAGGGCAGATTTGGATGAGAACTGCAGGCAGTTCAGGGACAAGGGGGGGAGGAGGCTCTCCATGACAGCCACTGCATGCCAAGATCCTGTGCCTCTTTACAAAATCCAAAATACTCTTTACAAATTCCAAAAGTCTGAGCCTGGCAGAGGCCACCAACAACATCTGTGGTCTCTGCTGGACTTAGACAACCCTATGGAGGTGACAGGGAGCAGAGCTGCAGAGAGTGGGGAGAAGGTATTAGTCCATATTTGTGGTTTCTCTTAACCATGGGGGTTCTTAAACTGTTGTAGTTTCACTTAACCATGGGAGGCATGCCTGTAGTTACAAATTATTTCAGTGAGACTTCAGTATGACAAAAGTTTACAGGACAGGGGTCTAAAGAAGTCATTCAATATAGGTACAAAACTGCAGCCTTTTTAAGTACAGGTATCCCCCACTTTCAGATGGTTCATTTTCTAATGATCCAAAATTTATATATATCTGAAATTTAGTCATTCAATTCATGCTCCACTCTTTCAACCCTTTCCTCTATCTATCTATCTATCTATCTATCTATCTATCTATCTATCTATCTATCTATCTATCTATCTATCTAGATATAGATATAGATATAGATATAGATATAGATATATGGAAATTTCTCATTCTAATGCAAGATGTTAAATGTGTGATCCAGACCTATTGTCCTCTGTTATTATTTGAATTCAAATAAGGAAGCTCAATGCAACAGTATCTTTCCAAATGCCTGGATGAGATTCATGAACAATTGATTCCTACTTGTCCCCCATCTCAGCAATTAAATTTGTGCTGCAACCAAGATGAGTATGCTTCCAGCAGCTTCTCTTGGGTCCCTTGAAGCTGGTGCTGTGCTATTTTGTCCATCCTAATTACATAGCACTTACACACTCACAAAAACACCCCACCATAACAGCAACCTGGTGAATAAATTCAGACAAAAGATAGTGTAATGAGAATGACAGCACTGTAGGTACTGCAAGTACAATTCTGTACTTCTGCAAGTACAATTCTGCAGGCTGTAAAATGGTTGAGAATTTCGGGGTGGGGATCAAACCACCAGATAGTATGATGATGTTATAGTTGCCACAGACTGGTCTTTTGAATTATTCCAAATTCCACAGTTATCAGGAGGTTCCTATTTCACATTTCTTGTAAAATAAATAATGCTGTGATCACTGGTGCACATTTATACTGAACTATATAACAGGATGTGATAGAATTTATTATTTAACATAAACCCTACCCTCCTCATTAATGAGTTGGTTTTTCATGTTTTCCTGGGATGTATTTTTCTTGGTTAAATGAGCTAGCTAATATATCAGAACTGTTAGGTGGGAGTGCGGATTTGCTTGATTTGTTATTTGATGGCACTGTGCATGCATTGCACAAGATACAGTCATTTATACAAGGTACATGGTGCACCTTAGAATAACTCTGGTTGACACCTGCATACTACTGGGCTCCGCTCTGGTACCTCTTTTGCATGTCCTCATCCAATTTACCTTCTGCCATGTTTGGATCCTTCTTTGAACCCTAGTGGCATCTCCCTCAGCTTCTCCATACAAGCTACAAAATAAACACCACTTGCTTTGATTTTGTGTAAAAAAAGAGACAAGCATTCATACAACATTGGCTGTGTCAAAATATTTGCAAAATATTACAGTAAATTAAGTACAGAACTAACCTGTCTAGACGCATGCACTTTGTTGCTCTGATAATTAATAAATGCTCTCCAATTTTCATTTAACCTTGTTACAGTCTTGCCATCATCTTTCATTTTTACAAAATACATTAGTTAAGCCATCATAATGTATTTGTGGGACAGCATGCAGAGTGTTGTTGACACAATGTGAGCCAGCACAATGCATCTTACCCCTCCTCTTCTTACTGAATCTTTTCTGAGAGACTCCCCTTAACTTTTGCTGGGTGTCATGGGACCTTCACTAAAAATGTGGGATAAAATGAAAGGGGTCTGTTGGGAGCAGGGAAATGGGACTGCTCGTGGTTCCCAAGTGCTCCCTTCTTAACCGCTTTCATGCCATTACCAAGCATCCCACAACCTTCAGCAGCAGCATGGAAAGTGAGGCAGAAAGTGAGCCCTTGCACTGATGCACATTGCACACTGTGACAATGCACAGCTACTCAGATTACTACCCCTCTAATTCACTTTCTCATGCTTCTATTGTTGCTATTTCCTCTACCATTCACTATTTAGCATAAGTGACCTTTGCAACAAGTTGTTATATTTCAATAAATGATCTGGATTTTATTATTCTTTAAAAGATAATTATCCTTCAGTGAAACCCACCCACTCCATGTTAAATGTTAAAACCCTAGTCCTCTCTCTCTCTCTCTCTCTCTCTCTCTCTCTCTCTCTCTCTCTCTCTCTGTGTGTGTGTGTGTGTATATATATATATATATATATATATATATATATATATATATATATATATATATATATATATATATATATATATATATATATATATATATATATATATATAGGGCCTGCTAGAAACCTCTCTTCAAGATATATAGGGCCTGCTAGAAACCTCTCTTCAAGCTCAGCTGGAAGTGAGACTCTTTAAAAAAATCTATATCAAACATTATAGCCCCCCCCCCCATCCCCTCCAAAAGCTGCCTGGAATGTTAACTGCCCACTGCATATGAGGAGGTCAATCATGGTGTTTATATGCTGGCCTCACACATCGGGTGACGCACACCCTACTGATGCCACTTGTGTCATGGCTACAGCCAGCCTAAAGAGAGACACTTTGAGACACTTTGAGACTGTTTACTTTGCTATTCAGTCAAAAGCCCCACCACTGCTATCCACTGTGTCATTGTACGTTGCCCCTTCTTGTTGTGTCTACATTCCCCAGACATTAGCTGAAGACAAATGTAGAGCCGAGACAACAGATGTACATGTGCTGTGGCCAACATGCATGCATGTGTGTATGAAAGAAGTGTAGGGAATAACAAATAATAAGTGAAAAGAGAAGGACTATAAAAATGTGAAGGATTGATAAAATTATACATACATAGCAAACCTACATACATCAACAGCTAAAAAACTGGGCAGAGAAAAATATGTAGCAATCTCCATTATAAGCTTTAATCCATAGACGGTAAATATACTGCATATATTTTTAAAAACAAGTTGCAGAGCTCCAGAAATATGTCTATTTGTTGTCATCCATAAGCCATCCATTCAAATGCTGATAACATTAAAAGGTCCTCAATCCGCTGCGTTATGACAGAGGGTACTTATCCTTCCAATGCTTTAATAGAAGTCTTTTAGCAACAGTGAGGCCACTGAGAGACTATTTTCATTGTTCCTTTTTAACTTGCATGCTACAAGCAGGTAATTCAGAAGGACACGCATATCTATAAATATCAATTATGTAGACAATATAACGTTAATATGCCCAATGACCTTCCCAGAAAATAAAATACTACTTCTAAACAAGACTTGTTCTGATAATGTTCTGATAATGCATTTGACCGACCCAGGCTTCATGAAGCACCTCCATTCCCTAAACTACCTTAAGATCCACAGGACTGGTACCTGACTGCTCTTTTCTTCCTAGCCTTTTCCTTTTTTCCCCATTTTCCTTCCTCAAGTACAAGTGAGCAAATCCCGCTGCAGTCCCGTTTCCAGTTCTATGAATGGACCTCTGTTCTATTTGTGGGATCTCTGTTCATTTAGCTCACTGTATATAGTACACTCATCATCTGAATAGCACTACCAGGGTGCAATCCTAACCAATTTAGGCCAGCACAACTCACCCATCTCTCCATTCCTGTGGTTGTGTAGGCAGGTCGGTACATGTCTCTTCACTAGCTTGACCCTCACCCCCACGAGCGGCACAGAAGTGGCATAGTATTTTTGTGACACCTCCAAGCCAACACAGGATTTGTGCCAGCCTAACTTGGGATTAGGATCACAGCCTGATTCTCAAGGCAGTGTTGTTTGCATATATATACTGATGGACATCCATGTCCAATGCTGACAGAGCTGTATTCCCATACACAAGCCAGCAGCTCCCAAATTTGGTTGGTGAGATTGTGTTAAGACAGATACTTTTAATTAAAAGTGGCAACTGCCTTCACATCATTCCATAAAACCACTGAGGTTTCAGTCCAATCCAACTTTCACGTATGGTGCAGCTGTGATAATGGAGTGTGTGCTGCATCCTGCAGCAGGGCATGCAATCACTGTGAGTGAACTGTACCCTAGAAGTCTTCCAGGTCAGCACTTCCAGGAGTGATGTTGAGAGTCACAGCCCAGGGCTAGCTATCCCACTTCTGCCACCATTTCTCTACAAATGCTTCTCCCCTGCACAACCTCCCCACTGCAAACGCACTTTACAGCCCAGAAGTGGTACCCAAGTTTCTTTGACCTGTGTTTTCAGTCATTCATCTATTTTCATTCTCAGAGTATGAGCGTGACATAGGGCGCAATCCATAGGGCGCAATCCTTAGGGCGCAATTACTCTGGATTGCAATATGAATTTCCCATAGGTTTTCACTAGGTGGTGCCGTAACTACATTGATGTAAATGTCTCTTACATGCTCCCATAGTTATTCTGTATTGTTATTCTGTATTCACTTTTGCTCTTGTGTGAAGTTTATGGATGTTCGCAAAACCATCAAACTCCTTGTTATCAGCAGGTAGTATTATTAGAGTTTCAATTTTAGTCTAACTTTTGTTTAAAACAAAAACAAAAATGGTTATGCCCCGATCATATCACCCTTTATTGAAGAAGCCATAGTGATAGGTGAATCGCAGACAGGCAATTAGCCATCTAACAGGACAAGAGCCATTACAAAGTTAATTACCTGTGATTATCTTACAAAAGGAAAAGATTATAGAGCCCATGACAAAAGAAGAGTCCTCATGGAAAGACAAAAGGATGCAGTACTATAAGCTGATGAAAACAAAGCCGCCCATTGTTTAGTTAGAAATAGCCTGCTTCAGTTTATGTTTTCCTACAACAATACAATAATGCATTCCTCACTCTTTCCACCCCCACTGGTGGCTCCATTTTTCAATGAGGTATTCCAGGCCATAACCTTCTTTACCTATGCAAAATGTCATCAAAACAAGGCAGGAGAACTGCAGACAGCATGAAGTTCAGGTAGGAGCGGGATGTGATGAATTGCATTTATGCAAGCAACGAGCAGTGTTGTCGCTGTGGACACATGACTCTGAGTTGACCAGGTCTCCTCCAAATGCCTTTTCTTCCTTATTATTATACTTTTGAGATATGTTCTTGAACAAAATGGCAAAAAACAAACAAAAACACACACACAAAAACCTGTAAGATCTCTTTCTAGACAGCAGGAGACTGTTCTCTTTCTGGAATACAAACCCATTATAGGTTTGTTGTAGTAGGATAAACTCACAATTTTGTTCTACTGCCCTTTCCCGTCACTGTCTGAAATAGCCCACTGGTGCAAAAACTGCATGTTAGGGACTTGGAGGCCACAACAATAGCATGGTAAGCCTCAAGCAACAGAACATGTGCTAGACAGATTACATAAAAATAATGTATGTCTTCATACATTGTACTTAAGTAATGCACATCAACATTTACAGTTTTCCATTATGTGTGTAGTCTCCATAGCTTTTGCCTTTCTCCAATCTTCCTTGACAGGAATAGAAAACTATATTAAATGGATCAATTCAAAAAAATCCTGGTTGAGAATCTTCCTGAGTAGGTAGTAAACAGTGGGAAATAATTCAATCTTCTTTAACCAACAAATATCTACGTATTTATCTATTTCATATCTCATCCTCCTGTTTTTGCACCTCATGACTGTGGATAGTGCAAGTGGGTAAGACACTGTGCCTGTTAACCAGTAGGCCAGGGTTCGAGACCTGGGTCCCTACAAGACAGGGTGAGCTCCTGTCCTTAGCCCAGCTCTGTGATGCAGCTGGATCCAATCATATTGACTCTGCCATTCCATTGGACTATTTCAGTGACATGGAGAGGGGGGATTTGCTGATTGGGTAACAGCCTATCTTCCATATTAATCTACCCAGGCCTGCCTGCTTCATATGCAGCATCGAGCCCGATACCATAGTCTTTCAAGAATGATGGATGCGAATGAAGTGCCAATGCAATCTCATCCTCATATCCTCATAAGATTACTATGACATGACCAACTGTTACGTTGTGGATGTTTTTCATTTTATTTTTTTCAGTTCTTCCATCATACAATCAGGGACAAATGTAAATGGGATATCAAAATATTTAATCATAGTTCGGGTACATACATGGGAGAGTGTCAATGGCTGCAGTCCTAAAGTGCACTTGGGCTAGCCTATTGTACCTGAATGTGGGGGAACCAAACCCACAACCCCTGGGGCACTACACAGGTTCTTTGGAGAGGCAACCAACATGGCAGAAAACTACAAAGGCCTACGATACAAAGCTTGCTTTATTACATGTGTACACATGGATTCTATCTCCACTGGGCAAGGTGAACAGAGAACAAAGGCAGTGCAAACAGTTTTATAGGGCTTTTTTAGTAGAGGAGGGGTACAAATGGCAAGGAGTATAAATGACTGATTGGAGTATAAATGAGGTTGGACCCTGGTTTGCCAGTTTTTGTGCAAGGGTGGGATTCAGGGAATGATGACAAGCAGTGGATGGGCAAGCCAGAAAGCAAACTTGCAGTGTGTCCTCAACTCTTTTGAGACTGTGTACTGTTAGGCTACTTGAGGTTACTGCTCAGTTGCATAAAACATGTATCTCTGCTACATTCCACCTTTATCATTTTGGTCTGAATGTTCTGTGACTGGCCTTCTATTGTTTTTTTTTCCATCTTAGGGCAGCTGGCCTTGCTATGAGGGCCAGATTAGGCTAAGGAGAATTAGACCTGGGTCTTTTGGACCATCAGGCCACCATCAGTCTTGAAAGTTTATGGTATCGTGCTCAGCACTGCATACGCTGCATGTGAAGCACGAAAGCCTGGGTTGGATTGTTATGGAGGATAGGCTGTTATCCAAGCAGCAAATCCCCCCTCTCCATGCCACTGAATTAGTCCAATGGAAAGGCAGAGCCAATATGATTGGATCCAGCTGGCGTTGCAGAGCTGGGCTAAGGACAGGAGCTCACCCTGTCTTGTGGGGCCGACCCGGGTCTTGAACCCTGGCCTGCTGGTTAACAGGCACAACGACTTATCCGTTTGCACCACCCACAGCCTGTCTATAACAATTTTAGGACAGACCACATGTCATATGGGCAAGCAATTATAAATTACAGTTATTGGTTACAAGGCATAAATATCTTTAGGAAACAATTTGGACAAGGCATTTCTTCATAACAGGAACTGTTTTGGTACACCAAGAACAACTAATGTCCTTGGCCTTGCAGCTTTGGTCAATGCAAGAGGATGGAGGGAGCTGGAAAGTGTGGAATTAGAATTAGTTACACTATCCAAATTCAAGATGGGCCAGCCCAGTTACTCCACAAAGGCTTGGGCAAGTGTAAGTCAACATAGGCTGGCCAAAGACAAATGGATCTCGGCCAGCACAGCTATGTCAGCCTAGGCAGTTCAGGAGAGGCACGTTGAGGGCATGTTGAACATGCCCTAGTTAGGCTGTATCCAGTTAGTACAGTTAGGCTGCATCCAGAGCCTTTTCCAGGGTAGAAATTCCCTCTTCCAACTCCTTAGAGTTATACCACCTCAGGTTATATCAATGAGTAGTCCCATAGGGGTCCATGATAAGGCAGAGTAAGAATGACAATGTTGACCAAAAATCTGAGTTCTTGGCCAGCCTAGCTGCAACCCCTGCCTCTCAACTCCAGGATATAACACATATATGACAGCCCACCAATCTCTGAATACAGGATAACTCCAGCCAGCCACTCCAACAATCCCCTTGCATTCACCTTCCACTACAGGTACTGCTGTACTGCATTATCATGCTGCAGCTGTTACTGGTTGTCAGAGACTCCTGGGCTTCCTTATAATGCAGGCACCACAGCTGTTCCTGTTCAGTGTGATCTGAGGGGTGTCTCCTCAGGAGCAATCCCCCCCCCAAGGTGCCACTTACTTGGTGCCTACTTGGCATCTAGGCAGCCCAAGCTTCCTGACTCTCTGAATTCAGCCCAATTTTCTGCTCTGGATACATCCTTCTTGGGACAGCCCGGCTGGGCCATTACCACTTCTCTAACTCTGGATTGTACTCTTTGTGTATCTCTGTAAGAGCTCTGTCTTATCTATAGTTAGGATAACATCCCTTTGTCAGGAAAAATAACCTCGCCTTTTGCATGTCCCTACAAATCTAGTAGGGAATGGGAAATCTAGTGCCCCTTCAAAAGGATTAAGAACATAGAAGAAGAGCCTTCACTGGATCAGGATGCAAATTATTATTATATTGTATAGATAGACATAAGTAAGGATATGTGACATAATTGCCCTCCTCCCCCCAAAACAGTTGTTGCCCTCCCACTTTTACTATCCTGGCTACAGCTCTTTCAAAAAAGCAGATTCAGTTTCCAATTTGTGAACTGCTGTTTAAGAATTATAAACAGATACAAATGTTAATAACTACATAGGTATCAGTCTCAACAAGCCTTTTATCCCTACACTTAAATTGTTTTCTTCACACTATGCTGTTGATCCAGATACAATGTTCTCATAGCATTATTATATTGATTTGTATCAACTAGTTACTAATGGAATTATAGTTCAAACACGGTCACATGGATTGATGATCAACTTAATGATTTACCGCAACAATAAATTATCTTTGAACTTCTGAAATGTCACCATTGTCCACAAATGCACTGGCTTAAATATAACAACATACATATGTCAAAATTCAATCAACTAAAGTGGCAAAGAGATATTAAATGAAAGCACTGCTGAAATGTTATGTAAAGACAAAAGATATCAAAACCAGTAATGAAGAAAGACAGATTCTAATACCAATGTAATACCTTCAAGTCTTCCTCCCTTATGCTAGGATTGCCACTAATGGATTGTTGCGGCAGAGAAACTGTGAATTAAGGCAAGCTTAACTCTTTTCATCAGTGGATTCTCTGTGATAACTTTTTCAGGTCTCTTAATATGTAATGAGGAGTCTGAGGGCAAGGATCTGTTTGAAGGAGATATGATTGATTACCTATCATCCCTAATTCACTGTTTATACTGGTAGTGAGCCTATTGGGAAAATACCTCATTCATCAGGGTATTAGCAAATTCAGCCAACGTATGGCACCTTCATTTTAACAAACTAAAGGAGAAAAGCTAAATGGGGGCAAATTGACAACCATCTCTGATTCTATGATAATGCAATTAGGCTGCTCCTCTCCAGAGCTTTTGCTAATTCACCAAACAGCTTCAGTCGGCGGGTCATAAATATATGATCGTTTTTCACACTTTGAAAAGTAATGATGCCTTGATGTGAATCAATAAATCTTGCTGAAGTCATTTATGCTTTTAGGTTATGTATGCAAGTCACTTTTTTAAGGTCTATATTGCATCTCATTTTTGTTTTTATTTGAACCAAGTTTATGTAACTTCATTTTTGCAACTCCCAAGAGGCAGCCCCTGATCAAACCAATGACAGCTCTGAGCAGGCACACAATCCTGAGTCAAGTACACATCAACTATTGCTCTGCTAGACAAACATGAAGAACCATAATATAACTAGATCACCTTAGGAATGAAACTGTTCGTCTTAAATAAAGTGTAGCAGTGGCAACACTGCCACAAATATCTGGATTTACTGGATTTACTTGAACCTAACACTCACCTTTTCAGCCAAATTCGGTCTCCAACATCAGGGTATGCATTAGATTTGATGGTTAATTAGTTATGAGTAAATACAGTATTTTAATTATAAGTATCAGGTGCACATTAGATTTGATGGCGCATTAGATTTGAGTAAATATGGTATTTTCAGGCTCTATATATTGTACTAGCAAAAACATACCTGCATTACGTGAGTAAAATCTCCCCCATATACCATCCCCCATGTGCATCATCCCCCATGTGCATCATCCTCATGCTCATTGTTCCCCCATGCACATCATCCCCATGCGCATCCTCCCCTATGTGCATCATTCCACAATGCGCAACACCTCTGTACAACATCCCCATATGCATCTTCCCCCATGCACACCATCTCTCTATGTACACCATCACCCCCTGTGCACCCTCCCTCCCAATGCATTAGCTAGGTATTGATCAGTCAGTCTTCACTGTTATGTATAGGATAAAAACATATTGTACCTCTTTCCAACCCCTTAAGAGTTAAATTTCTCAATACAGGTTCTTGGTAGGTGTGGATGTTACAGAAGAAACGTTCTCCCTGAATTTCATGCTTCTATGTCCGGGGGTTAGGGCAGAGCATCCCTCAGTCGGGGATTCTTCAATGTAAAGTATAGGAAGGAAAATGCGTTGTGCCCCATTTCAGCCCTTTCCAGTTAGAATTTCCAAAAACCAGTTCTTAGTGGGTGCCTCCATCATGGAAGGAACATCCTCTCCAAATTTCACACTTCTAGGCCCAGCAGTTTTGGCTGGCCGTTGGTGAGTCAGTCAGCCTGTGAGTCAGTCAATGACTTTTCAGTTTTATATACAGTGGTTCCTCACATAACAAGTTTAATTTGTTACGGAAGCATGCTTGTTATGTGAAATGCTCTTTACATGAAGCGGATTTTTCCATAGGAAATAATGGAAACTCGGATTATTGGTTCCATAACCCCAAAAAAATTCATATAAAAATATTAAATGTATGTAAAAATGATGACAAAACACTGGAACTGAATTCAAAACATGCATTCAATGTGCATGATCCTATGAAGTCCACTTAGGCTGCAATCCTAAAGACACTTTCCGGGGAGTAAGCCCTATTTAACTCAGTGGGGCTTGCTTCTGGGTAGACATGCTTAGGAGACTGCAATCAAAGACACTTTCTTCTGTAATTCAAGACACTTTCAAAGTGTCTCCCCACCTTCTCCTTCTCTTCATCCTGAGCCTTTCTCTCCCCTGCTCCCTTCTGGCTAGCCCTGAGCTGCTTCCCTCTTCCCCACTGCTGTTTTCTCTTTCTACCCAGCAGACGCAGAAATGTTGCTTTTGCTATGGGCAGGCGCACTAGGCAGCCCTGATGCTTTTTAAAAGGGCTGCCGGCCAGCGCATCTGCCCCAACTGCGAAAGAGTGTGCTTGTTAAGTGAAGCAACACTTCTTATGTGAGGCAGAATCCTATAGAAATTTTTGCTTGTTATGTGGATCACTTGTTAAGCGAGGCCCTTATTAAGCAAGGTAACACTGTATATAGATAACAGGAGCCTGTTATTATATAACAGGAGTCTATTATGCAGAAATTATGCAAGAATATCTTTCCCAACCAATTTTCTCCCCATGCTTGGATGAGCTTTTTCTGCTGAATGTGTTAGAGTGCTGTAAATGGCCTGGAAGCAGTGCTTGTAAAAAATATCCTGGAACTATAATGGCCATTGCAACAACTATAGAAGTTAGAACATATTTATGATAATAATGTAGGAATAATTAAATCATGGTTTGTAGGAATGTTATGTACTGTGTAATTTACAGCAAAATGCAATGAAACAAACCACTCTGAAATATGGTATCAAAAGGTCTGACAAAAAAATAAAAATAACAGTACATCACCAAATCCACCACCTGGGTTGTTGCTCCACGTGCTGCATCAGACGAGGTCTATTATGGGAATAACACACTGACCTTTCATACTGGGCAACGCAAACCCTAGTGACACCACCAGCTGGGAATCTAGCCCTCCTCTTCCTTCTCTCTATCAATGCCCTTCTGGAGTGTTCAGGTTGCTGATGTGCAGGCAAGGTGGGAATTCAAGTTCCCTAAATGAATGGTGCTAATTCCTTGGGGATCAGGTTCAGGGATTGTGAGCTCCAGGGACTAATCATCCAGAATCCCTTGACTGGCAAGTTCAGGTTCCAACCCAATCTTAGGACCTGGGATTGGGTCTGTCCAGTATAATCCTCCAATTCACACACCCCTTTTTGAGATCAGAATCTGAACCACTGCTCTGAATGAGGATCATGACACTGCTTTTTCCCAGCAGAAATTCCAAGAAAAGTTGGAGGCAAAGAGTTAAGTATACAGACTGCCTGTTGCTTCTCCACCTTGGATTGCTCCACCAGACACACAAAAGTATTTGCAGTGGAGCAGCCTGGCATCCCAGACCTGTGTTTCCTGCCGATCATCGAGTTTTACTGTGAGAGAACCCATTTGTTTTTGTTCCGTCTGGCATTCTCAAACACTGGACAGAATATTGCTATACTTGGTTAGTGCCGTCAAGGGAAAGGATGAAGGAAGAATTCCCTTTAGAGGCTGTGTTTCACTGGGAATATTTTCTCAAGTGACATCATCCTAGCCAGATATGCCAATAGTGAACCACCAGCTGATTTCTTATTCATAAATCCATAATAAATCCATGTTATAAATTATAGTCTCATCTTCTCATGTAATTACCATTTAGCTGTGCTCTCCCAACCCGCCAACTTTCAGATAGCTTCATGAATTACAGCAGTCTCACATACACCAAGGTAACTCAGCACATCATTTTGGTTTGACATTTGGTCATCCAATGAATTAATGCATTTTTTTCTATGAAGAATGAATTACCCCCATTATTTTCCTACTGTTTGCTGAAATTGTATCACCAGCTGACAGGACAGGGGATCAACCAGTTTGTAGATGGTGGCAGGAACAATCAATGTAAAACTCATATGGATGAGAAACCAATGCCAATGTGAAAATTTTGTTGCATCTAAATGTTATACCATAAGACCTGGCCCTATGATCTTTTGTAAAGGGAGAGCAAGCTGGGAATATATTCCATGGAAATGGGGTGGTGACTTGAAAAAAGAGCATTTTGGGTAAAGAGAAAAATTTTCTCAGAAATTTTGACTTGCATAAAAAGCACTGTCTTGAGTAAAGAGCACTGCTGAGGAAGTTTGGAACAGGCTTCCATGGCTAGGGAACCCACAGGGAGGAACCAGGGGACTAGCTTGAGCGACAGTGCGGCCCTGGGCAAAGTTTGGGATAGGCTTCCATGGCCAGGGAACTCATGGGGGGTCTGGGAGGAGCAGCCTGAGCCAGGTTTTTATGTGGGATCTGTGTATGGCAGCATGGAAGGTGTGCCTTATCAATGTTCTTGTGCTGTTTCTCATCAGCAGTTTCGGAAAGTAAGTTGCACATAAAGACAAAGATTCCACTGAGCCAATGGATAGCAGTGACTGCATTAGTGATTGTGAAAGAGCACAATCCTAACCATGACTACTTCGAAGTAAGCCCCATTGTGTCCAATGGAAAGTGTCATCCTCCTCTCTATAACCCTCACATCAGCCATGAAGTTTTTCAAAGGTACAGTACAATTCAGTACTGTATAGTATTTTCTTTATTGCAGTGTGTTTGTATTACTGTATATTACAGTGTTTTGTAATCATTTTTATAAACAGTTAATATTTTTATATGAATATTTTTTGGGTTGTGGAACCAATTGTCTGAGTTCCCATTATTTCCTATGGGAAAATCCGCTTCACGTAAAGAGCATTTCACATAACAAGCATGCCTCCGGAACGAATTAAACTTGTTACGTGAGGCGCCACTGTATAATGAATAGAGCTAAATGTTTCAACAGCAAAATTTTGCATGCATTTACTAAAACTAATGGGAACTTTTGACGAAAACCTTCACTGTTGATCCTGTCAAGACCTGTTTGTTGTTTCTGTCCTATAGAAAGGGCATACTCTAAAAAGAGCATGAAGAATGATGGAAAATAAAATAGGATGTGGCCTGCGTAATGTTTTTGCAATGAGCAAGTTCTAAATCCTCTGTCTTGATTACAGACATTGTAAAAAGAAAACTCAATGTACATGATATTGTAAATGAGTTCCAGCTACAGAATAACTAACCATGTTGATATAACAGTGAAATATATATACAGAGTGGCCCCCAAAAAGGTAACCGAAAATGTATGTGAGACATTATTTATTTATTTATTTATTTATTTTGTTTGTTTGTTTGTTTGTTTGTTTATACCCCACTTTTCTCAGGCCATAGCCAACTCACGTAGAACACTTAGTTGTACAAAAGTTAATCGCTGTGTAGAAAAGCTAAAAGTTTACTAAAGTATTTCAGTTACCTTTTGAGGAGGGCAACCTGTATATAAAACTGAAGACTCACTGACTGACTGACTCGGTTACTGACTGATGTCTCATTCACTCATCAATACCCCGCCAAAACCCTCAAACCAAGAAGAGTGAACTTCTGTGATGTAGACACTGTGCAGGCCTTTGTCAGTCTTGGAAGACTATGGTATCATGCTCTGCGCTGCATACACTGCATGCGAAACACAAAAGCCTGGGTTGGATTGTTATGGAGGATATGCTGTTACCCAAGCAGCAAATCCCTCCTCTCCATGCCACTGAATTAGTCCAATGGAAAGGCAGAGCCAATACGATTGGATCCAGCTGGCGTCGCAGAGCTGGGCTAAGGACAGGAGCTCACCCTGTCTTGTGGGGCTGACCCGGGTCTCGAACCCTGGCCTGCTGGTTAACAGGCACAGTGCCTTAAACGCTTGCGCCACCCACAGCCACTAAGAACTGGTTTTTAGAAATTCCATCCTAAAGAGAGTGAAAAGGGGTGCAACGTGTTTTGTCCCTATATTTTATATTGAGGAATCATTGACTCATCAATGCCCAGCCCAAACCCCTTAACTTAGAAGCATGAAATTTTTGGAGTATATGTGCTCCGTGATGTGAGCACCCACTAAGTACCAATTTTTTGAAAAGGGCTGCAACACTTTTTTGTCCCTATACTTAATACTGAAGACTGACTGATCAACAGCCAGCCTCAACCCCTGGACCTAGAAGCATGAAATTTGGGGAGCATATTCCTTCTGTGATGTAAGGACCCACTATGGTGCCACTGGTGCCAGGTTTGTGGTGAAGTAGTGCCCAGCGGCAGTGCTGCCTGCTTCCCACTGCATGGTTGTACCCAGTGGTGCAAGATGTATAGCAGTGCCTGATAAGGATGCCCAGTGCCCACTGGTGCACAGTGATGCCCACAGGTGTACAGTGGTAGTATCTGCTGCACAATTATGCCCAATGGTGCCTGCTGGTGCACTGTACCCTCCAATGTCTGGTGCCTTTGTGGTGTCCAGCGTGTCCAGCGTGAGGTGCCCAGTGGTGTCCAGCAATGCCTGTCAGTTCCCAGCCATTCCTGAGGCCCACACAGGGTGACCAGATGCCCAAAAAGGGAGGACAAGGTCTTGGATTCCTCTTAGCCTGGACTTTCTGGTGGACAATGGCACATTTGCCTAGTCATGAGTAAAGTCGCAATATTGAGCACTTTCATTTTCCCATAGATTTCAATGCATATTTTTATTGTTAGTTTTTAGGCCATAACGTTTGATAGGAAGGAGATAATTCAAAACTGATTTTTGCATTGGATTCCACTCTTCAATACGGATTCAATGACATATGACATGTTATGGTACTGCACACCATCACAAAGTTCCAAAATAAGCCAAAATGGAGGACAATGAAGCCCATTTGGAGGATACCAGGACAGAAGGCTAAAAAAGAGGACAAATCCAGACATTTCCTGTCATATGGTGACCCTGGACAAATATTCTTGAAATTTACTCCTGCAATGATAGGTAAATTCCGCTAGTCTCTCTCTCTTATTGACAGACAGACAGACAGACAGACAGACAGACAGATAGATAGATAGATAGATAGATAGATAGATAGATAGATAGATAGATAGCGACTATATATAATGGCTAGTTCCCAAAATTCTCTTTGTTTGGCCAGGTTCACAGATAGATATACATTACTGGCCCAAAACATTCCATCTTGGTATCAATGAACTTGGTGAGATTCATTTGTGAGGTAGAAATGCATAGGTTTCAGTTTACTGTAAGAGCCCAATCCTAAGCATGTCTACTCAGAATCAAGCCCCATTCTGCTCAGTGGGACTTACCCCCAGGAAAATGTGATTAGGATTGGGCCTTTAGTCTCTTCCTAGGCATTTCGCAATCAGCATTTGGCAATTTTTTATTTCTCTGGATTATGACATGTGCAGCAAGTCTATTTCAGAGCAAGGTACAGACAATGGTTTAAAAAAGTTAAAGCAGCAGAAAGAAATTATTCTTATTAGTAGCTTGAGCAGTTTGAGATGCTCAGTTCATACTACAGAGGAAAGAATGCCAAGTTTACAGCATGTGTGTGCACATTTCTTTTGCTCATAATTAATAGCCCTGGTGCCTTGCTAGGTTTTTTTGGAAAGCAGCTCACAGTATGCCCAGGTAATGCCTTCTGACAACGTTTTTGAAGATCAGTTATGTCATATGGCTGCCTTTTAGGGAGAAAAAATGGAATGAGTAGCAGGACCATATGGCATCTGAAGAATCAGCCGGATTGGACAGACATTCATTGGATAAAGTCCCACAGCTCTTGGAAGAAAATGTACTCCTGTTGCCAAAATGTGGCCTTGGTTAATCTCCTAACTACTATTGTGCAGGAACCAATTCATCTGTATTAATTATAAACAAATTTTAATTACTTCAGTAAAAGCTCATTATACCGATATATCTGATACCACCCAGATCTGCGTTAATGCTTTGCTGCAAACTCTCAATCAAATGTTATACATTTTCTCCATGTAGAAATTTCAGCCTGACATACTTCTGTTTACTTTTATTTTTCTTCCTTTGTTCCTATGTGTGAATTTCACAAGTTGCATCAAAATATCTCTATGTATAGGCTATAAAAGGGTATTTCTGCCACCAGCTTGAGAATTAAAGTAACATATAAGGAGTCAACACAAGTGATAGTGCAGTGAAAATAAATATCACTTTTTTTACTTTATTATAATGACCCCCAAGATGACCTTGTTAAAATAAGTCCTGGCAATAACCAGCCTCATCTCCCCTGATCCAGATATAATGAGAACAGTGATACCAGGTGGCTCCTTGGCCGAGTCATCAATCAGGGGAAGGATTCTGACTCTTAAACTATCCAGGCAAAGTGCCATCACTTGGCAATGAAGGATGGCTACAGAGAGGTATAAGACCAAGACACACTTCTAATCTCCAGATGGAGCTGGTAGGGCAGATTTCATGTTTAGCTAACATCAAGATCTTGTTCAGGGATCCTTTTAATAAAGTTCAACCCATACCTAAAGTGCCTAATCCACCAACAGGAACCGCACACACAGTCCCACTTATCTAGCCTGGTGTTTACCTACTTATTTTTGTATCACCTATTACTTTCAGGGTCTAATGGATACATTATATGTACCATTATTTGGTACATATAATGAATAAATGTTGCATCAAGTTTTAGTATAATGATTTTATATTAATTTTAATTGTGAATTATTGTGAAATTATGAATTTTTATTATAATTTTAGCTAGGAAAATATTGAATAACCAGTGAAGATCAACATGGGTCCAGTGGACCCTGCCAGTATTCAATGCTATAATTTGAATTTACAGGGAAAAATGTGAATTCAAAACATTCATGCCTTTGGATTTATAATTGTCTAATTAGCAGTTTAAAAAGTCTTAAGTGCTTATCAAATAATAATAATAAATTCCATTAAAAAACACACAACACTAACTTCCGACAGGGTCCCAGGGACCCAGTCACAGGTGGGCCCAAGCCGGTTCGGTTCCCACCAGCCCGCCAATACCAAACCAGTAGCAGCGGGGTGGCCACAAAACCCAGCGTACCGGTTCGGTACACTGGGAGGACACGCAATGCGCATGCGCCAACCTCGGTGCACGCGCACTGCGTCTCCTTCTGCGCAGCGCTGACCTCGGCGCTTCGCTGTGGTCTCTTCCCGCTGGAGGAGTCCACAGTGCAGGTGCCGACCTCAGCGCATGCGCTGTGGTCTCCTCCAGCAGGAGGAGATGCACTGTGCATGCGCTGACCCCCGGCGCGCGCAGTGCACATGTGCCGGGGGTTGGTGCATGCATAGTGCGCTGGGGTTGGGGTCCGCCCCTAGCCCCACCCCCGGCCCCGCCCCTGACCCCGGCCCCTTCCCCTGACCCCGGCCCTGCACCCAAATTCCAGCGAACCAGTTGTTGGGTGAGGCGGGGCCCACCACTGGACCCAGTTGGTACTCAGCATGCTAGACATAGGTTTCCAGTGATGGAAAATTTACATGCAGCACATGCAGCACTTTTTTTAACAAAACCCTAACTTTTTAAGTGTGTTTTTTTTAAAAAGTGTGTGTATGTGTATGTGTTTCCTTTCCTTGTTTTAGTTCACAACTTTTTGAGGATCTGAGCAACACTGAAGCCTGCTGCTAGTACATTACAAATCATTTTCACTAGATTGGGATGACTACAAATGTATACTCTGAATTAGTTTGGGCTTCCTTTATTTTCTTTTACAATATCAGTGTAAGAAAAAACCACTGCACACAATTCAACTTTGTAGATAGCACAAAAGTGTAGGAGACAAGGGGTATGGGAGACTTGAAAAATGATGGATAGGATCTGGCATAGACTATTTCAACAAGATTGATCCTCTGCTGCAGGCAGCATCCTGGTGCATCCCTTATCCTGCCTACCTGCTCCCACCACTGCCTTATGTTCTCCAATGTGCATGGTGGGGTGTTGGATTTCTTCCCCCCAAACCTCTTCCAGTTTGACCTGATCCCTGTCCTGATCTTCCCCGAAATCATTTCTGAGCCTCCTTACCAGTTTTACAGTGGTATCTGGGATCTGCTGGCATGTGCATGAACCTCCATCCATTTTTGCCAGCAGCTCCAAAACTCACAGTGGTGGTGAGCCTCCTTCTCCCGAGCATTCTCTGTATATGTAGGTCCTGAATGGAATTGCATTGTTACAACCAAATCCTAAACTTGTATACGTATGCAACTAAAAAGTTCAGAAAGTGGTTTACAAAGATAATGGGTAATGGGTCTCTGTCCTAAAAGGGCTCACAATCTAAAATGCAAAAGAACACCAGTATAAGCAGTGGTGGGCTTCAGGGGGTTCTCACAGGTTCTATAGAACCCTTTGCTAGTGAGTGCCTGCTTCTGAGAACCGGTTTCTAATGGGACATATAACCTTTTGTTCTATGGACAAAGAACCTGTTGTTAATTTAGGCTATTAGGGCTTAGAACCTGTTGTTAATTTATTTGAATCCCACCACTGAGTATAAGGCACTATAACATGCATTGCTAGGGTGAGGCAGACCAGTTACCCTTCCCCTGCTAAATAAAAAGGAACATCCACTTGAAAGCGTCATCCTAACCATGATTACTCAAAAGTAAGCCCCATTGTGTTCAATGGGTCTTATTCCCAGGAAAGTTTCTTTAGAATTTCAGCCTTATGTCTTTAAAGCTTCTGTGAATTTCTGCCCTTGCTTCCTTATATACAGTGACAAATTTAATTCTTTCCAAAGGCATGTTTATTACATGAAACATTCTTTACGTGAAGCGGATTTTCCCATAGGAAATCATGGAAACTCAGTCAATTGGTTCCACAACCCAAAAAATATTCATATAAAAATATTAACTGGATGTAAAAATGATGACAAAACACTGGAATTGAATTCAAAACATTCATTCAATGTGCATGATCCTATGACATCTACTTAGGCTGCAATCCTAAAGACACTTTCCCAGGACACTGCAATCCTAAAGACACTTTCCATTTAACACAATGGGGCTTACTTCTGGGTAGACGTGGTTAGGAGGCTGCATTCCAAGACACTTTCCAAGTGTCTCCCCCCTTTCTCCTCCTCTTCATGCTGAGCCTCTCTCTCCCCTGCTCCCTTTTGGCTAGCCCTGAGCTGCTTCCCTCTTCTCCACTGCTGTTCTCTCCCTCTGCCCACTGGACGCCCCACCACAGGAGGAACAGCGCGGAAGTGTTGCATTAGCTCTGGGCAGGCATGCTAGGCAGCCCTGATGCTTTTTGAAAGGGCTGCCGCCCAGCACGTCTGCCCCAACTGCCAACGAGTTTGTTTGTTACTTGAATCACAGTTTATTAGGTGAAGCAGAATCCTATAGAAATTTTTGTTTGTTACGTGAAACATACTTTACGTGAGGCATTCTTTACATGAGGCGCCACTGTACTTCCTACTGTCTGATTGAAATTATTACCATATGAAGGAAGGAGAGAATTTGGGAGAACCTGTGTGGCACTGTCATTTAGAATATCTGAATACATTATGCATGCTTCAACCTTATTTTTATTTGTTATGACAAATGCAGTTGTTCTGTCCTAACCTGCATGATTAATTATTATCTATTCATTAATTTCTGGAACCTATTTTTGGAAGCCCTTGATATTCTAATCAACAAGGTATGGGAGGGCAGAATACTCAGAAACAGGATAATTCCTCCCCAGTGCTCCATACAATGCCACTGCTTCAACTGACCCCGATATTTAGAGGCTACAATTTTAAAAAATTCAATGATTACCATAATTGTTCTGGAAAGAAACATGGGTACAGCATTCCTCCCCTGGTTCCTATACCCTTTCCTTTCCAAACAGTTAATCAATATGATTTGAGGTATGGTGAAGTTCTACACATGCACAGCTCCAATTCCTTACACAAAACTTTATGGGATCAGAGCCAGTGACTTATCAAAAGCACAGCTACAGTACAGCCAGCAACAAATCCAGATTTGACTGTACATAATTTTTTTCTATTAAAAACAAAAAACTTACCATCATTTCCATTTTAAAAAAATTTAAATTCTTAGAAGACCCAATATTGCAAGGAACATGATCATAGAAACCTTACCTTTCCCCTTTACCTTTCCCCATTCTGAATTAGGATCATTTCCTCCATGGACTTTTTCTTACATCAGCTGTTATAATTAGACCTTGGCATGGTAAGAGTTACGGTCTTGAACAGCAAGAAGGAATCATGAAGTTGGCAGGAATGAGTGTAGGAGCAGCCAAAGCATCTGCTTCAAAACAATGCCATAAAAAGGAACAGTAGGGAAGAAAAACCAACAAGAAAGGGGAAAGCATTGGCAGCAATGGAAGGAATAACCAAGGGAATTTAGACTGGGAGAGTGTTAAAATGCAAAGCCTAAAATGATAAACAAGCACTGGTTTAATAGGTGCCATCAACCTAATGGCAGGGGTGGTGTGGTAACCATTTCATTTGAATATAAATCTATATTTTGCATTGAAGATTGTGACAACATATTCAATGCATTTATTTGTTTGCTTGTATTCCATAATTCTTTCCAAAGGGAACCCAAGACATCTTACCAAAAGAATTCAAAAATACTTGTCTATTACCCACATATAACACACATACCAATTTAAAAATATAGAGTACAAAATATATACAGAATACAAAATGCAACTGTATTATGTAATAAAAGTTGTTGTTATGTTGTTTAGGCATGTCCAACTCTTTGTGACCCCAAGAACTGCAGCATGACAAGCTACCTCTTCTCTGCTGGCTTCTGAAGTTTGTCCAAGTTCATGCTCATTATTTTGGTGATACTATCTCTTCTTCTTCTGATACCATCTCAACTTCTGCCTTCAATTTTTCCCAGTATCATGGACTTTTCTAAGGAGTCCTCCTTCCTCAAGGTGTGTCCAAAATATTTGAACTTCAGCTTCAGTATCTGTCCTTCCAGTGAACACTCTGGATTGATTTCCTGGAGGATGGACCAATATGATCTCCTTGCAGTCCAAGGGACTCTCAAGAGTCTTCTCCACACCACATTTCAAAGGCATCTATTCTTTGGTGGTCAGCCTTCCCTATGGTCCAGCTCTCACAACCATACATTACTACAGGGAAAACCATAGATTTAACTAGACATATCTTTGTTGGCAATGTGATTTCTCAACTTTTAATTACGTTGTCTAGCCCTGACATACAGTAGCTTGCTTATTAACAGTCAGTCAGTCATAGTTTATTTGTTTGACTAAAAGTCATCACAATCTTAGTGATAATAAACCAAGATTAAAACCACATACAGTAGCTTTCCAACTCAGAACCAGGCGCCTTTTAATTTCATGGATTTCATGGCTGCAATTTCATGGCTGCAATCACCATCTGCAGTGATCTTAGAGGCATAAACAAACAAACAAACAAACTCTGTTAAGACTTTCATTTCTTCCTGTTCTATTTGACATGAATTGATGGGACCAAAAGACATGATCTTGGGGTTTTTAAATGTTTAGTTTTGTGCTGCTAGAAAAGTGTGTTTGGTATGACAAGTGTGTTCTCTTGACAGTGCTCTATGAGCCTTTGCTTTGCTTCATTTTGCACACTAAGGCCAAATGTACCTGTTATTCCTGCTACCTGAGTTTCTGCTTTATCATTCCGATCCCATATAATAAGAAGTTGATTGGTGTTGATAAGAAGTAGTGATAAGAAGTTTTTTGGTGTTGATTCTAAAAGGTGTTGTAGCAGTTCACAGAACTGATTAACAATTCACAGGAATTCACAGGACTGATCACAGTCCTTCTCTTTGGCATCAATGACACATAGACTTGAATTAACTGTGATGTTGATAGGTTTGCCTTGAATTCAAACTGAGCTAATCCTGTCATTTTTTGAGGTTATACCCTTTCCCATTCTTATACACTATGGGCAAAATCCATAGCAGTTACGGGTCTACGCAGTTACATCAGCCTCTAGTGTTATCTTATGGAAAGTCATCTTAACTGCTCCGGAGCAAGGGGCTTAATTTCACTTTAGGATATAGGCCTATGAGGGCTACCCAATTTCTTGTAAGGGATTCTTGCCTACAGTAATAAACAACATGATCAGCTGAATTAAATTCACCCATTCCTGTCCATTTTAGTTCACTAATACCCAAGATGTCAATGTTCAGTCTTGCCATCTCCTGTTTGACCACACCCAACTTGCCTTAATACATGGCTCTGACATTCCATGTTCCTATGCAGAGTTGCTCTTTACAGCATTGGATTTTCCTTTCACTTCCAGCCACATCCAGATGTGGGCATCCTTTCAGCTTTGGACCTGCTCCTTCAGTCTTTCTAGAGCTACTTGTATTTGCCCTCTGCTGTTCCCCATATTGGACACCTTCTGACCTGAGCATATTGGACACCTTTCAATCTGAGGGGCTCATCATCTAGTGACATATTTTTTTATCCTTGTGATATCCTTTAAGTCCATAGGATTTTCTTGGCAAGATACTGGAGTGGATTGCCATTTCCTTCTCCAGTGGATCCCATTTAGGGAGAAATCCAGAGTAACTACAGGGAATCCTTGCTCTGGTGTAAGAACAAGTTACTCTGGATTGCAATATGAATTTCCCATAGGTTTTCACTAGGTAGTGCAGTAATTATGGGTGCACGTAATGTTTCTTACATGCTCACGCAGTTATTCTAGATTTGGCTGTTAGTCTGAAATCCCCACCGTGTCCCATCATGGGTGGCCCTACATGGCATAATTCATAGCCTTTTTGAGTTATGCAAGCCCTTTCACCAGGACAAGGCAGTGATCTGTGAAGGGGGTAACTAAAAGTACATTTCCTTAATTCTAAATTGTCCAATGAGATTGATTATTTGAAGAGCCAATGAGATGTTTAATGAGACAGCATGGAAACAATACGGTGGTAGTATAGTGAAACCCCCAGGAGTGATACAACTAGTAAACAATATAACTGAAATAATTTTAAAAAGAATAACACTATCATGATATATTACCATTCGATGTATAATGTCCAGCAGAATGCAATGAAAAAATCCGCTTTAAAACATCTCTATGCTATCAAAAATATCTCTATTCTATCCAAAGTCAAGTGGAGACAGGGTGATGATATTTCATCATAACTGTCAATTCGAGCTTGCTAGAATTTGAAGTTATTCCCAATAGTCAATGGAAGTTAGAAGTCAAGCCTAATAATAGAAACTGAGATCAGGGCTTCTCAATCCTCCTTCAGTATATGGAAGTTGCATTGTCTTTAAAATTATTCTTGTGGAAAAGTAAATTAGCAGGGAATTTTCCAACCTTTCCTAATTTCAAATGAGAAATGCAGGCCACACGTGTCTTGATGCAAGTATGGAACTTCCAGGTCCACTAAGGTTTCCCCCCGTTATTTAAAGTATAATGGCATGCTTTGAACTTGCAAAGGAAACTGTCATTAAAGTGCATGGGTAATCTAGCTTTGAACCTCACATGGAGCCTTCCATTGGAACCAGCATTTATTTATTTATTCATTCATTCACTCACTGCAGGTCACTAATAAACAGTAATAGGGTCTTTAATTTTTATTCCATTATGCTTTCCTCACTTTGTCTCCTCCACTAAGCTGTTCCCCATCAACTGGAACAGAGAATTGTATAATCTTACACAGTGAAGGACTAATTCATTCCACCTTTTGTAAGAGATCTGTATTTATTATTTTTCATATTTGTCTAGGAACAGAAGTAATAAGTGTCTAACCCTACAATCCAGAGTAACTACGGGAGCACATAAGAGATATTACGTGCACCCGTAGTTATGGCACCATCTAATGAAAACCTATGGGAAATTCATATTGCAATCCAGAGTAAATTGTTCTTACCCCAGAGCAAGGATTACTCTGGACTGCACCCTAATGCAGGAAAACAGTTCTCTAGTAATGATGAGCATGTGACAGAGAATACTTATTGATCTTCAAATCATTCTTTTTTTGCAAACAAGAATTCACATGTTTCATTCTAAAAATAAACTGTAAATTTTATTTTTTAATCTGGTGAAAGGAGAAGTGGCAAAAACTATTAATGTTTTCCACTCTGTGCTCTCAGACTTTATAGCAGAGGATTCTTTTGGAACACCAAAACCTTATGTTAAACAAATGTTTTCCAGCTTATGCTGTACAATGTTTCTTAGACAAAAGAAAGAGTTGTCAGAGTTTTCCAAAACAATCTTGCAATGACTAGACTGGTGTGCAAGGAAATATTTAATTCTGATAGGGCACCAAATAATTATGATGGTGTTATGAAAATGGAAGAATACTTATAGAGGAACAGGAATACCAAAAATTCCCAGGAGATTTCTGGAACATTTATGGAAATATGCAAAGAAAGTTGAAATGCAGCTGGATTTGGACCTGGAAAAGTAATCATCTGGGTGGAAACCGTCTTCCAAAAAAGTTTCTGTTCAAAATTATACAGAGAAAAGTAATAAAAAACCTACCCACATCTGTTTTATGCTTAAAAAACAGTAGGCTGGGCTGAATGCGAAGGGAGCTTTCAATTGCATCAGAGACCAACCATCCCAATTTGTTTTTATTCACAGTTGGAAATGTTGAGTTTTTAGATGCTAAAAATGGACTTTATTATGGATAGCTGTGTTGCGAAATGTGCAGCCAGCATGTTCTCAGCATATTATTCAATTAAAATAGCTATTGAAATTGGGGCAGCGTCTTATGGCTTACAGAGTGAGGTTTAGAGTTTTTCAGTGTAAACTGGTGAATTACTGGACTGCCAGCTCAATTGATTACGTTGCATTCTATGTACAGCGGTGCAGTCTAAACACGGTGCACATTAGATTCGATGACACATTAGATTCATGTAAATATAGTATTTACTCTGAGCGATGATTCAGTGAGAGCAGTGAGGCTTGTTCCCTGGTTGGAAACCTTAAACGTAGGCATTTAAGGATCTGGTCCTGAGCACGGCCATTGATTCATCTGGCTTGGTGTTATCTGTCTTGTCTCTCCTGGGTCTTAGGAGGCTTTTTTCTTGCCATACCTGGAAATGCTGGGACTGAAGCACGTGCCCTACCATTGAGCTGTGGTCACCCTTTCCTTTCTTTTAATCACAATGAGTAACTTCAGCAGGATAAGGGCAAAAATAGACTATTTCATTTTTTGCCCCTGCTAAAAGTGGTAGCCTCTTGAAAAAGTGTACACTATACCTTAGTATGCCTTACATTCACAGCAGTACCAAAGCTGTCCTTAAAGAGCTCATTGTGGCCACATGTCTATTAAGGCAGGTTCAGAAAACATGCTGGGGAGCTGTTAATGTTTTCCTGAAGAGTTGTCACAAGAGGATTCGTACCCTTGACTCCGAGGTAACAATTCATTCCTCTACCTTTCCAGTTCAACCTCTAAGGGATTTCCAGTCCTGTTTGAGTAAACAACTGGTGACTGCTTATTTTATTAGTGACTGATAATTAGCCACAATAAGTGCAGGTGCCTGCCCAGCAGGTGGGGAAGCTAAAGAAGTTTCTCCAGGAAAACAGTTCAACCTCGTTCTTATCCAGCCCATCTCCCCACTCACAAAAGGTATCATTTCACATTCAGTGCAGTGTGGCGGTTATTAGTCTTCGTGCTCTTTTCTATGAGTTTTGTTTTAATATAAGTATCATTAGTAAATGTCTGTAAAAATCAAAGCCATCTGCTGTGCAGCTCACTGCTGTGCTGAGCATCTAACGTCGGGCTGAACTGAGAAGGTCTGTGTTCTAAAATCACATCCATGAACTTCAGTGTAGGTGATTTACACCTAACCACACTTTCCTGGGAATAAGTACTGTTGAACTCAGTGGGATTTACTTTTGAGTAGACATGCTTAGGATTGCACTGTTAAACACATCTCTCTCAGATTTATTGGGTTTGTGGAGTTAAATGGGATAACCCCCTATATATGTAGCACAGAGCCTAGTAGAGGAAGATCCAGGGTGACTGGACATCCTCTTTTTCTAGGATATGTCCACTTTCTTAGACTTTTGATCTGGAAAAGAACTTAAATTCCTCCTTTTCCCTGCAAGTGGTTCACAAAAGCAACACAAAAATAAATTCTGTGTAATAAATTATTTGTGATATCACCTGCAATCCTAAGAGCACTTTCCTGGGAGTAAGCCCTACTGAACTCAATGGAACTTACTTCTATTGGGGGATGATGCACATGGGAGAACAATTTGCAATGGGTGGATGATGTGCAATGGGGGATGAGAAACAGCGTGGATGGTGCATTTTACTCAGTATTTTACTCCTGCAGTGTGGGCACATTTCACTAATAAGTTAATACAGAGCACAATCTTAACCATGTCTACTCAGAGGTAAGCCCCATTGTGTTCAGTGGGTCTTACTCCCAGTAAAATGTCTTTAGGATTGCAGCCATAATGTTCAAATAACCATATAAAATCCACATGGAAACAAACACATGTTTGATATAAGATCAAACCGGTTGGTTTGTTTTCTGCCTTTCTGGCCATTGAAATTCTCCTTCTGGCTTTATTCAAGGTGGATTACGAGGGCTGGAAATACAAATGTCATTAGCTTTTATTTTGTCATGTCCTACATTTTTCGTGGTTTTCCTATATTTTGGGATATCTCATCCTCTTTTGCAATTATGACATCTGGTCACCCTGAAAACAGCAGCATGAAATGTAATTATGGCTGCAATCCAGAGCAAATTCAGCCTGCTCTGACCTAACTGCACTCTCCTAACTATTCTGTATCCAGAGCAGAAAGTTATGCTGAATCCAGAGAGTCAGGAAGCCTGGGCTGCCCTAACTACTCCAGAGCATGCTAAGTAATTGACACAAGGGGAAGACTTGCTCCTGAGGAGACACCCCTCAGATCACACTGAACAAGGAACAGCTGTGGTGCCTACAGTGGTGACATGACTCTGCACATCACCTGGTGCGGAAGTCTGTGCGTCATCCCTGGGATGCGCCCCCCCCCCACCTGGACTGCACAGTCACCAAAGTTGGCGCCTGCACAGTTGTTTCTGAAGCCAACTGGCTTCAGAAAGAGTACTGTGCAGGCACCATCTCTGACACCTGTGCAATACTTTTCTGAAGCCTTTTGGCTTCGGGGGAGACTGTGCAGGCGTCAGAGTTGGTGCCTGTGCAGTACTCTTTCTGAAGCCATTCAGCTGCCGCTCCGCCTCCTGAGTGAGGCCGAATGGCTGTGCAGAGGCGCGGACTTTCTCTGCTCTAAGGAAGTCTCCTCTGAAGCTGTTCGGCATCCTCAGTGTGTTTCTGCGCAGTGCATCTCAGATGGCCGTTCAGGCCTGCTCCTCAGACAAGTGTCAGCTTCTGGCTGATTCTCTGCCTTGGAGCAGGCCTGAAGGGGGGTGCTGACGCCCGGGGCCTGCCAAAGGACAGTCAAACTCCTCTGGCACATCACCCCATACGGAGCGCATCCCCAATGCAGCCCACACCAGCCGCACCAGTCTGGTGACGCCACTGGGTGCCTGCCTTATAAGGAGTCCCTGATGAGATGCCAGTACATTCTACAGTGAATACAAGGGGCTTCTTGGAGTGGCCTGCTGTATCCTGAGGTTTGTGGGCAGCCGTAGTTTGTTCCATATCCTGAGGTTGAGAGGAAGGGGTTGCAGCTAGGCTGGCCAAGAACTCAGATTTTTGGTCAGCACTGCCATTCTTACTCGGGCCTTATCATGGACCCCTATGGGTCTACTCATTACTATACCTGCTCCTGAGGTGGTATAACTCTGAGAGCTGGAAGAGGGCATTTCTGCCTTGGAAACAGGCTTTGGGTACAGAGTAACTGCTCTGCCCTAGGCAATGCTAAACATGCCCTCAACTGGCTCTCCTGAGCTGCTTAGGCTGCCCCAGTTAGGGCAGAGCAGGTCCACCTCTCTTAGGGCACCCTATCTTGCCTTGCTCTGCCCTAAGCCTCCTTCAGAGTAACTGGGCTGGAGCATCTTGCAGTTGCTCCAACCTAGTGTTAGATAGGGCAACCTAAGGGCTCTTATGTGGACAGACTAGTTGCTCTGGATTGGGCTGCCTGACAGTTTGAAACTGTGTATGTTGACCAAAGGTCTTGTTGTTGTTGTTTTTTTAGATGACTAAAGGGTGCAATCCTAACCTAGTCTAACTTATCAGTCTTCTCTTTCCCTTGGTGATGTGGGGAGACAACCAAAAGTCTATGTATTGAGCCTAGCCCTCCCCCAAGTGTGACACATAAGTGCCTTAACAGCATTTTTATGACATCCCTAGGCCAGCATAGGACACATGCTGGGGCTTAGGCCAACCTAACTGGGGGATGGTATTGAAGTCTTCAAGTTTTCAGTGGCAATTTTAAAGTAATATTTAAAAGTATTGGGTAGCTGTGGGTGGCCTAATAACCTAAATTAACAACAGGTTCTGTGTCCCATTAGTAAACAGTTCTCAGAACCAGGCACTCATTAGCAAAGGGTTCTATAGAACCTGTGAGAACCCACTGCACGGAACACACCCAGAGCTCACTTTCCAAAATTCTGAAAGGGGAACAATAAATCATTTGTAGCTGTCTTCACCACCACAGCTTTTTGAAATATGGAGATGTTGTCAGTCTCCACCAGAATTCTTGTATACCATTGATCTGGCCCAGAGGTCTTAAACTGGCAGAAGTGCATGAAATAATAAGTCATGCCACACAGATGTTGAAAAGATATAGGCAACTCATAACTGTTGTCTAATATAAGAAAAAAACACCTTGGTGTTTGACTCATAAAATTCAAAGGGCTGTCAGTATCAGTCTCCTCCTCTCCCATATTTTTTTAACAATTTGATTTGATTTACCCTAGATGAAAGAAAGAAAATCACACCATTTCTCAAAGACGTTTTGAAGATAACTAATAAAAATTTCTCTCCCATTTCAATTCCTTCCCATCCTTTATTTTGAACTCACTGTCCATAAAGAGTTTTCATAACCGTATAGATTAGAAATATATTTGTACATAGAAGCAAGGCATAAGTCAACAGTCTTTGAATTGGTGAAATTTCACAAGATGTACAATTGTTGTATAAATTTTTGATAGTTAGCTGCCTTGGGTGCCCTTTGGGGAGTAAGGCGGAGTAGAAAACAAACAAACAAACAAATAAATAAATAAATAAATAGTGTTGGGGAAGGTTGGCTTGAAGGGAAAAGGCAGGAGAGCCCTGGCATAAATGAAAGAAGCAAACACACTCCTATACAGGCTGTCCAGACATCCGGACTTCCACGGATGGGTCTGGGATTGGGCCACTTTCTGGGGGGATAGGAAATCATGAGTTTTCAGGGTGCTCTGGGGCATTTGGGGGGCTGCTCTGGTGCAGCACAGCTTATTTCTGGCCGCCTGAGCAGCCGGCATCTATTGCGCATGTGCGCAGCAATAAGGAGCAGCGCTTCCTGAAGACCGGGACCAGGTGTGGGTGGAGCATCCACTCATGGGACCCGGCCTGGCTGCACGCGCTTCCATTTTCACTTTTGAACAGGTGCGCCAATCAGGCTGGGTCCCAGGAGTGGATGCTCCTTCCAGCCACCATGCCTGCCCTGCCACCTCTGGAGCAGCAGAGCCCCTGCATGGCCAGCTGTTTCTGTGCCTCAGGGGGCTCTCTTGGAGGTGCACACAGTGGAGAAGCACCACCAGCAGTAGCAGCAGGCAAATCTCCCCAGCTCCAGCTGTCCGCTTCCCCCTCAACCCGCTGAGGCTCCTGCAGCCTTCCAGCTCCGTCCATGGCCTCAGCCTCCCCAATGGCTGCTACATCCTCCCAGTTCCGTCCAGCTCCCCCTCAGATCCCCCCCGCAGCAGCAGCAGCAGCAGCAGCAGCAGCAGCAGCAGCAGCAGCAGCAGCAGCAGCTGCCTCCCAGCTCCATCCAGTTCCCCTTCAGCCTCCCCGCAGCTGCCACAGCCTCCCTCTACCTATTTAATCCTCCCACCTACCTACATAACCCATTTATCTACCTACCTATCCCCCAGATCCCACCTCTCTCCTCAACCACCCAGGTCCCAACCTCTCCCCTCAACCACCCAGCTACTTACCTTCCCATCCACCTATCCCCTCTTTCCCTTTTTTCTTTTTTTCTTTCATTCCCAGTCACCCCCTCTTAGCTATGCCACATCTATCTATCTATCTATCTATCTATCTATCTATCTATCTATCTATCTATCTATCTATCTACCTACCTACCTACCTACCTACCTACCTACCTACCTACCTGCTTCCCTATCTATCTCATCCCCCCTAGCTATGCCACCCCGCTACTTAGCTTCCCCCATGTCCCCACCTATCCCCTCATTTACCCAGATCCCCAATTATCCCCTCACCCACCCAGGTCCCCACCTATACCCTCACTTACCTTTCCAATCTACCTTTCCCCTCTTGCATGGTTTGTGTAGCTGCAAACTGCCTTGGTAGCATCTTGCATGTCTGGATTGGAATCATGTATGTTAAAGGCACTTGCATGGATTCTCGTACTACAAACTGCCTTGATAGCATCTTGCGTATCTTGATCAGATCATGTATGTTAAAGTCCCTTCCTTGGGTTCTGATCTTGCAATGAGATTTTCAATTTAAAAAGTACGATAGTGTTGAAATTAAGTATAGGAAAGCAATACAAGTGTTTTACCTTATTTTAATATTTCCTACATTTGTCCTATGTTTTTGGGGTGTCCTAAAATTTTTAAGCAGATAGGAATTTTTGCTTTTGGGGGTAGGAAAACTGGCCTTTGCGTTCAGGGATTAGGGATTTTGCATTTGGCATCTGATCCCCCTGCTCCTATAAGACAGTAGATCCACAGATTAGTGATCCATCCCAGTTCTCTCTGTTTCTTTGGCTTCAGTTTTAAGGACGCTTTCCTGGAAGTAATACCAATTGAACAAAATGGGGCTTATTTTTGACTAGAAACATCCCTATGTCCCTAACTTTAAAATGACCAGGTTAATTTTCTACAAAGCATCCATCCATGAGGTCAGTGTTGACCAACTGACCTCATGGATGAGGTTTGATTGAAGCTCCATCAGGTGGTAGAGCACCCATCAGAGAGCTCTATCAGGTGGTAGAGGACTTGACATCTCAGGTCAGCACCCACCACCAACATCCTCTGCCTTTCATCCTCTTACAGAACTTATCCAAAATGTTAAGTTTTGCAAGAGTACATAGGGCTCTTTTTTCTTTACAATTCCCCCCTGAATTTCATTGTATATTCATGTTTCTTTTACTATATAGCTATCCAGGGATTCAGTCAATTCCTTCATAAATAGAGGCGAGTGAAAATGGTTCCCCCCCCCCCCCATGGATTTTCAGGATTTCACAATGTTTAAAATGTAAAAAGTGGTGTTAAATGTGTGTTTCATTCAAGGGCCTTTTAATATTTTAATAAATTATTTTAAATTATAATTGCTTCAAAAGTGCACCAGGTAGGTGATATAGGTAATATAGTGTCAGCAGATGCAGGTGCTTGCATGTAGGGATTTTAGAGAACAGTTTTGGGTTTTTTTGCCGATTTATACAAAAAGTGTTTTTTAATTTTTAATTTTTGGCACCTCCCAAACAATTACTCCCTCCCCCAAGCCATACCTCTATTTATAAAATATGCTTCCTTGAGGGACGGAAAAACAACATTCAATCTGCTGGTGTTGTTCACAAGAAGTATATAAAGGGCACAATCCTAACCATATCTACTCAGATATAAGCCCCATTGTGTTCAATGGGTCATACATCTCAAAAAGGCTGTTAGGATTACAGGCAAAATGTGTCTTCCCAGTGAGACATGTCAGGTTTCAATGTTGGGATAGTATCATGGGGGATCTATCTGTATGTATCCATGTTTGATCAGGCTGGTGCTTAAATATTCAGATAACTAATTATTCTTTTTTTGGAAATATGATCTTAAGCCCATTTCCTGAAATCACAAGACATACATGTTTACAAAAGTACCCGGGGCAATGAATATAAGCAAATGAGCACCTTTCAAAGGGGCAATTCCAATTAAAACCTAATTAAATAGCTATATTTCAAGGAGCAATGAATGAACTGATTAATTGCAACGGTTAATCAATTAGAGCTTTCAGCCCCTGTCAGGCAACAGTAAGCCGGGTCTGAAGCCCTGGCTTTATTTGTCTAGAAATTTTTAACAAAGTTAATTCACGTTTGCTTGAAAAGAGATGCCAGATGAATTTCTGAATGAAGCTTCGGTCTAGCCAGTGGGAAGTTGACGGAGGGATCCCCTCTCCCCTCCAAATGAAAAAAAAAATACTGAATTTTTTTAACGCAGAGACTTCTTTAATACTATAAAAAGGGAGAAAAATCACAAAGTTGGAAGAGAGAACGATAATTGTTTTCTCTTAGGCTATTATTTAACGTGAAAGCAAATAGTCAGGCTGGAAATCAGCTACCAGAAGGGGATTAGAGGCTGAGATCTGAGAGTGGCTTGATTTCTGGCAGGGCTGTTCTCTTCAGACAGTGATGAGATGCAGGCAGAGAAGCCAAGAGCTCTCCAGATGGCTGTGGGGGAAAGTGGCTGGCTTGGGTTACTGCAGGGCAGCCTGGACTCTGCTGGCAGAAAGGCTGCATTAGGTAGGGGGAAGGCACTTCCAGGGTGTCCACTGAGGCTGCAATCCTAAGGACACTTTCCTGGGAGTAAGTCCCATTGAAAACAATGGGGCTTTCCTTTGAGTAGAAAAGGTTAGAATTGTGCTCACAGTCAAAGAGGTGGGGCAGGGTGACCATTTGTCCTCTTTTTCCAGGACATGTCCCCTTTTTAGCCTTGTGTCTTGGAAATCTTCATTGTCCTCCTTTTTCTTGTGAGCAGGCAGCTTGTAGCCTTCTTGCAATTCTAGTAATTATGAGCACAATCCTAACCATGTCTCCTCTAATGTAAGCCCCATTGTGTTCAATGGGTCTTACTCCCAGGAAAGTGTATTTAGGATTGCAGTCTATATTTAATAGTTTCAAATTTTAATAATTAATATGGTGTTTAACCATATGAAACAAATATCTGTATAACCATATATCCATCTCCAGGGTGACCAGACATCATCTTTTTTTCCAGGGCATGTCCTCTTTTTTAACACTGTGTCCTGCAAAATCTTCATTGTCCTCATTTTCCTTGTGAGCAGGCAGCTGGGAACCTTCTAGCAATTCATAAATTATATGTACAGTAATAGTTTCAAATTCAGTAATAAGTAATATAGTGTTTAAATTAACCATATGAAACAAATATCTACACAGTGCATCCTTATATGTATCTCTGTTTCTGTGTCTAGTTAAGCATATCTATCTATCTGTATATGTATCTCTGTTTCTATATCTATGTCTAGATTATATCTATATGTATCTCTATTTCTGTATATGTATCTATAGATAACTATATCTATGTCTAGATTATATCTATATGTATCTCTATTTCTGTATATGTATCTATAGATAACTATATCTATCTGTATATGTATCTCTATTTCTATATCTATATCTAGATAAATATGGCTGCAATTCTAAAGACACTTTTCTGGGAGTAAGACCCACTGATAACGATGGAACTTAAGTTTGTGTCGACATGTTAGGATTGTGCTCTATATCTATCTGTATATGTATCTCTATTTCTGTGTCTATATCTATATCTCGATAACTATATCTATCTGTATATGTATCTCTATTTCTTTATCTGTATCAATATTTAGATAACTATATCTGTATATGTATCTCTATTTCTATATCTGTATCAATATCTTGATAACTATATCTGTATATGTATCTCTATTTTTATATCTGTATCAATATCTAGATAACTTTATCTGTATATGTATCTCTTTTTCTGTATCTGTGTCTATATCTAGACAACGATATATCTAATCAATCAACAGTATTTATATACCACTTTTCAGCAAAAAGATATATTTAGAGTGTTAAGTACCTATATCTATGAATATGTATTTGTTTTTTTAGCTTTTATTTTGTCCCATCCTACATTTTTCTTGTGTGTCCTACATTTTTGGGTGTGGGGGAACCTTGTCCTCTTTTTTTTTTGTTATGACATATGGTCACCCTGTGGGGGTGGGGGAATGAAGGGAAGGCAGGGACAGGAGTGAGGACTATTGTTAACCTAGATCTGGACCCCCCTTCCCTTCTCCTCCCTCCCTCCTTCTCCCCATGACACAGATGTCTCCTACCTCCACCACCTCCCACTGCTTTAAGCCCTCCCCCCTGCACCTGGGTAGCTGAGCAGGGCCAGCTGCTTGCAGTATGCTGTGGGGCTGGAGAGGTGGCTGCTGCTGCTGCTGCTACTACTAGAGGAAAGGGGGAGAGTCAACCCAGACAGAGGCTTTCCTGGAGGGCTGATCTGCTGCCACCCAGCCCCAAGGATCTGCATGGATCTGCTTCTTCTCCTTCTCCCCCAAGGTGGGCACCCAGCCCCAGATCAAGGCACCCAAGGAGGCGTCGGGCACTGACCCCCACCGCACAGAGGAGCATCTCCCCCTCCCCGGAGGACCCTTGGGTGCTTCTCTCCTTTTGGTGCCCCTCTTTTGGTTCTCCCCCACCCAAGGGAGCCTGTCCAGGGTGCTGCGCTGCTCTCAAGCGGGGCCACCCCGGGGAAGGTGGCTCTCCTCGGAGGACTCAGCCCGCACCCGGCCTCGCCTCGCCCCGCCAGCCCACCCAAGGCTGTCGGGGGTCTCCGCCCGGGAGGACGGGAACTTTTACCGGCTCCAGCGCTGCGCCCGTCGCGGATGGTGGGCATCTCCGCGCCCCTGCGCTGTAAGTACCCCCGGGGGAGACAGGGGTGGGGGGGGGGCTAGGGAATGAACTCTCTGCTGGATCTACCCACACTTTCCTGGGAGTAAGCCCCATTCACTCTAATGGACTTACTTCTGAGTAGACACCCCTAGGGTTGAACAATCCTACCCACACTTTCTAGGCTACAATCCTACCCACACTTTCTTGGGAGTAAGCCCCACTGACTCTAAAGGACTTACTTCTGAGTAGACACCCCTAGGGTTGAACTGTCAGGCTACAATCCTGCCCACACTTTCCTGGGAGTAAGCCCACTGACTCTAATGGACTTACGTCTGAGTAGACATGCCTACATTGGCTGCAATCCTGCCCACACTTTCCTAGGAGTAAACCCTATTGACTCTAATGGACTTACTTCTGAGTAGATATTGCCTAGATTTGCTGCAATCCTACCCACACTTTCCTTGTAGTAAGCCCCATTGATTTTAATGGGATATACTTCTGAGTAGTCACACCTAGGGTTGAGCTGTCAGGCTGCAATCCTGCCCTCACTGTCCAGGAGTAAGACACATTGGCTCTAATTGGACTTACTTCTGAGTAGTCATACCTAGGGTTGGGCTGTCAGGTTGGAACCACACTTTCCTGGGAATAAGACATATTGACACTAATTGGATTTACTTCTGAGTAGATATGCGCAAGGTTGGGCTGTCAGGCTGCAATCCTACCCACACTTTCCCGGGAGTAAGCCCCACTGACTATAATGGGACTTGCTTAATCAGGCTGCAATCCTTTGCACACTTCCCTAGAATCAAGCCCCACTGATTCTAATAGGACTTACTTCTGAGTAGTCACACCTAGGGTTGGGCTGTCAGGTTGGAATCCTAACCACGCTTTCCCAGGAGTAAACCACAGTGACTCTAAAGGGACTTACTTCTGAGTTGTTGGGCTGTCAGGCCATAGTCCTACCCAAACTTTCATGGGAGTAACCGCATTGACTCTAATGAGACTTACTTCTAAGTAAACACACCTAGGGTTGGGCTGTCAGGCTGCAGAGCTACTCACACTTTCCTGGGAGTCAGTATCAAGGAACACAGTGGCACTTCTGAGTAGACAGGCATGAGATTGGACATTAAGATCCAAATCCTACACAGGTCTACTTAGAAGTAAGTCCCGTTAGACTCAATAGGGCTTGCTCCCAGGTAGGCATTGATGGGATAGGTAAAAGTGCAGCCTAAGAGCACAATCCTAACCATGTTTACTCAAAAGTAAGCCCCGTTGTGTTCAGTGGGTCTTACTCCCATGAAGGTGTCTTTAGGATTGCAGCCTACGGCATGATCCTAACAACTTCCACCAAGATAAGGGCAATGCAACCCCAGGTAAGGTGTAGGATCAGACATTGCCTTAGGCTGAGAAGGCCCCCCTCCCCTCCCAACAATTGCTGGATGCAGCACTTGCCCCTCTGGCAAGCTGTTTCAAGGCTGGAAAGCTGGTTAAGTCTGTGCCCCAAGTCAGGGTGGGCATCCATGGCATGATGTAAGGAAAAGGGGATTCTCCATTTCACCTTTGTCCCCACCAATCCTTCCAAAAGAGCAGAGGAATCACCACTAACACACATACACATACCCCTGGATCCGGTGCAGCCTCTGAGCACATGCAGTGTTTTTCATTATTGAGGTTTCTCAGTATTTTTCAGTATTAAGGTTTCTCCAGTGCCTCTGAGCACATGCAAAGTGCTTTTCATTCACCTGCAGAGCTGGGAGTTTCTGAGTCAGAGGGGAGCATTTTTTCCCAGCTAGCAGGACACTCCCTCCCCATGCTTCCCTTTTTGGAAATTAAGCCATATTCTCTTAGATCACCACTGCCTGGTATTGGCTCAGGTGATCAGATGTGCTTGAAGCAATATAGTGTTTTAAAATGGGAGTTTTATTTTGAAAACTGCAGAAACAATAATGCTGATAATAGTAATAAGAATGATGATTGTGATGCTACTAAGCATTATTTCATGTTTTCTTGCCAAAATATTATCCAAAGAAAGGATGAATTGAAGAGTGCAATGTAATCTTATGTTAGGAAAATCAAATGATAGGAAAACAATTGGATTATTGCTTTTCAGTTCTGTCTAGACCCATTTCCTTTGGGACCTCTATACTTTCTATTCCAGTCTACAGTACAGCATTATTAGATGCAAAGAGCTGGCAGATTTTAGAAGCTTGGACAGATTTCAGTTCTGTCACAACTTATAAGGTGTCCTACTGGATGGAGTTCTGAAAACTTGCAGTGTGACCCTAATACTCAATCTTATGCATGTCTACTCAGAAGTCCACTGAATTCAGTGCGACTTACTCCCAGGTAAATGTGCACAGGATGGCCCCTTGCATCTTTTCTTGCAAGTTATGCCACTTGGTGGGGTTGATTCCCTGCTAAATTTGGGTTTAGTTGATTTACAGCCATCCCCCATGTTTGGATTTCAGACCAGAAAGGATGTGAAGTTGATCATTGGCTTACTGTTTTCATGGCTTGAATGCTCATTGTCTTTAATGACATTTCCGGCATGTGAGTGATCAGTGTATCTTCTCTATCCAATCACTTTGGAGTTAATTGCCACAAATGTCAAGCTTCCATTGTGTTTTGCAGAAATGGAAATGGAATTAATGTCACGAATCTGCAGGCCATATGGCATCACTGAGGTTATAGCAGAAAACAATATGCATTCATTGAATTTATTTCCCTGTATTTTTGTATATTAGGATAGTGCCAGTTTGTGCTATGAAAGGAAAGGAAAAAAATCATAGGAGATGAAATGGCCACTAGCATTTGCAGAATTTCTTACAGCCAGAATGCATTACATACAGTGCATCTTAAATGCAAGGGAAGATCTCCTAACAAGTATTATAATATGGTGCACCTCTTTGATGGATGACTTCTGAGTCTTGGAATGCAGTGCTGGGTTTTGCTTCAGCAAAAATGCATGAACTTAATGCAACTCTGACCCCTTTAACTTTTAACATTGCTTCCCCTAATTAATCTGTTCAGGCCCCAGACTTAAATGGCTGTCCACAGCTGCTGAAAATTGATTTATCCCCTGATGGTGGTCTGGTTGCTGACCAAATCACAATTCTTTTCTTCATTTCTAGACAAACAGTAATCTGTTTTGATCTTTTTTTAAAAAAAATATAAACATGCATTTTAAAAGGTTTTTAAAAAAGGAACTAAAGGGATTTTGTAATATTTTCACAGAGGTACAAATACTGTAACAAAATGTATATAAATCACTAATAAATCTGGTCTCTTGAATATTTGTGTTAGTATCTTGATATTATTCTTTAGTTGCTGTTACTGACTGAAATGAAAAATGTAAATCAGCATAAATTTATTGAATTTACTAGTTAACAGAGAGATATGAAACATGCTGAACTGACTGGTATTTGTTCAGTTTTTTAAAATTTTTTAACATCTTGTTGATTTTCATGTGGTATAATATGAACAGATTTTAGTGGTATTAGTCCCTAATAGTTGCAGCATCTTTCATGCTATAGCATTTATAAAGGTATGTGAAATTCCAAGTTATTCTAGGATCATATCCTAAAGAAAAGTAAACAGCATGTTTTGTTTTGGCAGTTTGGGATAATCTTACACACATTAGAGGATGATTGTACATTAGAGGAAGATCTTATGTACATCTTATGTACATGTGACATTCTGTACAGTTACCTGGGACAGAGCCCTATTTAACACAGCAGTACTTACTGCTGAGTAAACATGTATAGGTTTGCGCTGCAATCTTGCAAAGATGTTTAAATAGTTTCCTTATGCTCCAATCCTAAAGACACTTTCCTGGGAGTAAGATCCATTGAACACATTGGGGCTTACCTTTGAGTAGACATGGTTAGGACTGCATTGTTAACAATGTGTATAGTAAACAATCAGTTACTACAGCAGTGACTGGAAGGGCAGCAGGAATTCTCTGGCAGCCTTACAAATAACTTGTAAACCATTGTGTTAGCCAGCCAACTCTTTTTAATTATTCCTGTGAAACTTTTCTTGTTACTAGATCAGATTTCATTCTGTGTTTTTTTTATTACACTAGCACAAGATGAATTGGGGTGGTTGATTTCTACCTCTCCATATAAAACTGTACTGTGTTGTAAGTAAATTTTTTAAAGTCATGTTAGTATAGAAATCCCACACCAATGACTTAATATGAAAGCCAGCCATCATTTATGCAGTAATGAGAAATAATACTTAAGTTTCCAAGTTGTTGAGAGTGAGCTAACAGACAAATAGCATTCTGTTTGCAATGGAATGTAGACAGTGGTGTGAGGTCACTTTCGTTCTCGCAACTGCTTCTGCTCAAACTTGTTTTTTTCAAGGGTGTCCCTCCTTTCTGAAGTCGAAGGAAAGAAAAACATTGGTCTTTTAACTCTTTGTCCTTTCCATGCTCAGTCCATAATTGTGAACCTCCATGAAGCATCACGGGAAGGTGTACCTATAATTATGGTGCTGCATCTACTCTGTACGGTATCCTGTACAAGCCTCGTGGTGGAAGTAGTGTTTGTATAGGAAGATTTCTATAGGAAGGGGGGGAATTGATCCACCTGGAGTTGTCGTCAGTGGATGGACGGATGGCAAGCTCAGGGCATTTTTCTCTGTCAACTCCTATTTCTCACTCTTCTGAAACGGAGCTCAGTTGATGAATATTGAATACAAAGCCTTCTTCGTGAGGCTCTGGGAAGGCTGTTCGGCTTCTCCTAGCAAGGCACAAAATTGGCATCTGTGTAGCATTTGCATGGGGGGTGAAGGGCTGCCGCAATTGTTATTTTCATCATTCAAATCCTTTTTGCCCCAGCCTATTAAGTGAAAATAGTTAGCTCAAAATAGCTCGTAGGAAATGGATGATTTTTAGTCTGTAGGTATGATGGCATTATCATCTTAGCTTTCTCAAAAAATAAATGTTTTCTGTCCACTATCCCGCCTTTTGTTCTGCAAGAACTTAAGTTAACAAGATAAAAAAGCCTAATCAGCAGAAATAAAACAGGAAGCTGCCCTTGAAAGAAGTTTATTTCTTGTGGACTGGTTAAAAATCAGACTTCAAGTAGGCAATAGTTCATTACAGGAGTTTAGGCAATAAGCAGCAATGGGTATTAGTATTAAAATGTAAATTACCCATTACTTATGAAAGAAAAGCCTCTGGTGTGAAATTTCTTAAATCTCCATGTTCCTTTTAACGTACACAGCGGTACGAAGTTTGGGAAAATGAAGCATATAATGCATGCGTAATGTAAATGGATGCATTGTATTTATTAAACATCGCTTTCAAAAATGGTTTTTCAAAAAAGGACAGCGATCTTATTATGATTCAAGCTTTCGTTTAAACTAATGGTCAACCAACATTTCTACAGACTGTTCGTGGGGCAGCACTGAGCAGCCTAAGAGTTAATATCTTACAAAGCTGAATGCCATACTTCTGGGAATAAAAAGGAGCAACCCTTCAAAGTGTGATTTTAATTTAGAATGCATGATTGACTTAATCTGAAAGACACTGACTTCCATCTTCATTAATTTTTATTTTTCCATCACTGATAAGAAAGTTCTCAAATGATGTTTAAAGAGCCGTGGCCTTCTTTTTTATTAAAGTAAACATTGGTTCACTATAATGGAGGCAATTGTGAGTGATAAGAATAGAGCAGGTTATCTGGATGTTGTTTAAACAGAAGGATGTACTTTTGCACCATTTTCCAGAAGCCATCTGCACACAAGAGAAGGAATACACACCTGTCCATCCACACAAATTATAGATTTGGGGAACAAGATGTGAAATTTGAGTCATGCTGCTAATGAAATCCATCGTGATTTTATTGTATGTTTTGTGTATTGAGAGCATTGACAACAGACTGCTATGTGGCTGTTATATATGTGAACTTGTGAAACAGGGAATGGGTGAGAGGCAATGAATAAACCAAAAATACTCCTCTATAGACCTGACCTATGGGTGCTGTCTTAGTTAAGTGGTAAATATAACATTCAGATACAACAGTTACTTTTTTAACAGCTTGTTTGAGAAAATCACTACAAAAAATAAAAATATTGGGAATCAACCTTCACTAAAGTGAATGGAATTTGATATCCTGTATTTTAAAATTAGTATATTTCATGTTGCATCTGATTTTAGCCATTTTGGATTGTACGCTTGCTCACCTAAAGGAATGAAAAATGTATTCTGCAATGAAAAGGTCAGATGAATTTCTGCCACATCTGTTTATAGTAATTATGAACATAATTAACATAAGAATTACAAGTGAAGTAATGACGAGCTGAGCGATGAGGTTTTATGGCATAATTGTCATATGTCGGTATTCTCACATTATAACACACTAGAATTCACATATTCAATGCAAGAAAGGAAATGTTAGGTTTTAAAGCATTAAAACAGCTAGAAAACCCCTCTGCCTAGGGCAGATGGAGCTTCTTGCTTTATACGGAGGTAACCCCTTATTAAGAGGGAATCAGTTGAAATTAAGATTTGTAGCCTAAAGCTTGGGCTTCCAGACAGCTGTGTTTATGAATGGTTCGTCTGTTACACAGTTTTTACTCTGACCAGCATGTAGGTTGCCATATATATTGCTCTTCTTTTCCTTCTCTCTCTCTTTTTTGAAACCAACATTTTCACAGCACATTGTTCTTTTTTTAATGGTAGATTTCTATGACATTGACCTGCTTGAGAAGATCATGTTTCTCATGGAACTGTATTTTAAAACAGTATATATTTTAATATATACTGAATATATTTGATATTTATTCTTAATATATACTAAATATATAAATATATATATTTAGTATATATTCTTTTTTCATATTTTGAGAAGTTCCCATTCAAGGATCAGCCATAGATCTAAGCACAATCCATGGTATTCTTCTCATCATGCAGAATGAATGGGAAATGCCAAGAGTGAGATTCTCACCATTATTAAACTAAGGCCACCTCTGGACACTACAAAAAGTAACATTTGTAGAAATAAATTTGCCACTCTCATAAGTGCATTTTGTTGGACGTAAGTGGAACTTACTTTTCACTCCCTCGAGAATTGCCTGTCCGATTTCTGTTGAATGTGATTGCCCAGTATGACTGCTATAGACAGTGTTGAGGAGGTGTGGGAAAATGTCACTAGAGAGTAAAAATAGGCAGTGTAAAAAAAAATCAATCCAGATAACATAACATTTTCTGTTTCTTCAGGCCCATTCAAGTACCCCTTCTGGCAGTAATTGTTCATGTTTTCTTCACATTACCTTGCTCTGAAACGTATTAGTTGAAGTAAATTCTGCTGAGATTTTGAGACTTTTGAGTAGTGGTGTTGAAGATTAGGGCATAAGGCTGTGACTGAAGAATGCAAATGATATGAGCATAAAGCGCACTATGCATTCAGAGGAATGCAGAAGGGGAAAAAGGAGTACTGGTCTGTGCTGTGTCCTGATGAGGTTTTCACATTATTGGATTAGTGGAGGATGTATGATAGGCTCCTCTTTATGTAGTACATCATTACATCAACACATGCACACATGTGACCTATCCTCTAGTGTAAGGTTCTGCTTTTGGCCTTATGCTGTACACATAGGCAGCAATCCTAAAGACACTTTCCTGGGAGTAAGACCCAATGAACACAATGATTCTTACTTTTGAGTAGACATGGTTAGGATTGTGCTCATAGTCCCAGACTGTGTCTTCTTGGCTAGGAAAATCTTTTTGGGCCAAAAGGCTTCGTGGGGATGCTTTAATGTCCTAGTGCTTTTGCCCTTGCTGTTACTGATCTGTATCTGTCCCAAGGGGGCTACATTAACATCATTACAATGTCATAGTAATGATTGTCCCTGCAACATTTCAAATGTTTCATGCTGTGCTCTTGTTTGCCAAGAGCCTTGTTGCAATTTAATCCAAATTGTTGGGTTAAATTGAAAATGTCTAGTAACACATTCTCCATTCAGTTGCAGAAGATGAGAAAGGCCTCAGCAAACCAGGTCAGATACCCATCTTGACCATAATCTTGTTTCCCACAGTAATACCCCACCTGATCTTTGTTGAAAGGAGGAGACTAACACACCAGTGCCCTTTGCTGAGCGCCCTTTGTGGTGTAGTGAATTTGCCCAGCACGCTTTGAAAGTTGGTCAAACTGGAGGCCATCATTGAATCTTGTGGCAGCAAGTTCCACAAACCACCTGTGCCCTGAGTGAAGTACTGTACCTCCATTTCTCCCTTCTAAGGCTGCAATCCTAACCCCCAGTTAGATTGGAATATTTCCTGGCACAAGTCCCATGCTGGCCTAGGGTGTCACAAAAGTGACACTGTGCCACTCTTGGTGGGTTAGGCCAGTGCACAGACATGCACCGGCCTCCCCACACCACCATGGAAATGGGGAAACAGGTGAGTTATGATGGCCTAAATTGGTTAGAATGGTGCCCTAAGTCAATTTTCTTCAACATTAATGAGTCTCAGATATTGTATAAGGCAATGGTATTTGAGCATTTCAGTGCGGGACCCCTTCTGAGAATGTCAGTCTGTACCAGATCCCAGAAATGATGTTATGGCTGGAAGTGTCATTAAAGGTGCCCAGTGCTGCATCCAGCTTTCTGTGACCCCCTCATATGGGGTTCAGACCCCCACTTTTAAAGACCACTGAAAGGGATATGCAACATCTCTCTGATGAATTTGGTTACCCCCTTTTACTTGCTTTCCAGCTTTACAATATCTTCTAGGTATGGAGATTAGGATTGTACACAGTATTCCAAATGTGATCACACCATAAATTTTCAAGGGGTGTTACAATACAGTAGTTCTATTCTCAATTTCTTTCCTAAAGACCCCACCATGGAATTTTGTAGTTGCCCATGGTCACTTTTTGGAGATATACAAGCTGTGGCAAAAAAAAATCAGAGGAAAGGGATTTATCTTTACATCCTACTTCTCCCATCCAGAGGAATCTTGCATTTGAACGCAAATGATCCAGCTATCATAGCTCTTAGTTGTCGCTTAATTTATCCTCCATGAGTTTGTCTGATACATTGCTATTGTCATCTATTGTGATTGATTCTTTTCTTCCTGTTACTTGAATTCATTTTCTCTAGAAACAAACTGCTTGTACAATGTATAAAAGTGTACAATGTCCACAGGTAGTTGTTATTTCCCCATGGAAAAGTGGTGTTTTAATGATAAATAGGTAACTTGGAGAGATCCAGACCCCAAACTGCTTTAAGATTTAAATTGAGTCATGTGGGGTCTAGATCTCTCCAAGTCACCTATTTATCATCAAAACACTACTTTTCCATGGGGAAAGAATAACAACCTGTGGGCATTGCACACTTTTATTTTTTTCTAAATTTTTTCTGGAAAAGCAGCAGGTTGGGAAATAAAGCATCTCTTGCTTTCATTAAAAGTTTTTCATCAGCTCATAAGATACTTAAGCAAGAAATTCTCCAAGACTGAATTTTTATGTTGGGCATGGTTCAGTTTTTGAGATGGGACCAGACAGACAATTGACTGGGGAATCTTTTTGTACTAGGTTGGGAAAGGAACATTTATTGTGAGATATAAGTGTGTAGCCTTCTAACAAATTCAAAGTTCGTTGCATAGTTGGTGTGGTGGAACACATGGCCATGTTGCATCAAAACAGAAGGGGGTCTCAACAGTGAGGTACCCCCCAATATTTTTGTGATCTATTAGGTACTGTTGACATTTAAGTGAAGGAATGGGGGAGTAAGACAATAGAGCAGTGTTTCTCAAAGTGGGGGTCGGGACCCCTTTGGGGGTCGCTTAGGGCTTTCCTGGGGGTCGCCTAAAGACCCCTGGTGCAGGGGGCCAGGTCAGGCTTGCCAGACCTCTGGCTGTAGCTGTGTGCACACTGGGGCTGACTGACAGCCTCAGGGCCCAATCCTATGAATGCCTACTCTGAAATAAATCCCATTATAGTCAGGGGGCCTTTACTCCTATGTAAATGTGGATAGGATTGCAGCCTCAGGGCCCAATCCTACACATGCCTACTCTGAAATAAATCCCATTGTGTTCAACATGCGCATAGAACACACATTTCATTTGTAACAATGAAAATACATCCTGCATATCAGATATTTACATTACGATTCATAACAGTAGCAAAATTACAGTTATGAAGTAGAAACGAAAATAATTTTATGGTTGGGGGTCCCCACAACCTGAGGAACTTATAAAGGGGTCACAGCGTTAGGGAGATTGAGAACCACTGCAATAGAGCCATTCACATGTTGCATTTTATGCATGCCTGTATGTTGATACATGTACTCGTGTGAGTGACTGCATATGATTTATAGACTGGAAAGGACAGAATGTGTGTATGAATGTTGAATGTGTTGTGTGAATGGGAAGAAACATATTAGACATAGGAAGAAATATGGGTTATAGGGTTAAAAGCTTGAAATGTGGTGAGATTTTTAAGATTCTTAGGATTGCAAAATATGAAGCCTTCTGGCATGGTCAATCATAATGTAACTAGTGCTTGCAGAATATCTGAGTTTTCCTTTAGGTGTTTTAAGGAGGTATCATCAGGTGTAGGTGATATTAGTTATTTGGCAAGATAGATAGGTAGGCAGGGGATATTGGTTATTAGTATTAGGTATATACATATTATACCAGCTCCGTGTAATACAGACATTCAAGTTAGAGGCTGCAATGGTAATAATTTTGCATGGGCACAATAATTTTATATGGTGATTTTGCACAGGCCCATTTGTGTTGTGCTTGCAAAAGCCAGCTGTTGGGAGTTGCATATGTTGGGCAGGGTTTTCGAACAGTACCAAGTACATATGATGGAGATTTGGTGTATAGTTTCAAAAATTCATATTATCTTCTGAAGAGAACAGGTTGTTACGTTAGGTAAGAGAAAATGAGTTTAAAATGATAGTAATAGCAAAAAAGATAGTAATTGAGTAATTAGGTGTTAATTATGTAAAGTAGTATTAAGAAAATGTAAAATAGGGTTTGAGCCTGGAGAACCTTATGAGTATGCCTATGCATACCCATCCCTGCTGTTGTACATCCAATACTCCTTTTCCTGTATCTGAAATAATAAAAATAAATATTTTTTTAAAAATCATCTTTTGGATGAGCAAATTGAAAAATCTCAAATTCAGCCATAACTTTGGTACTTTGGCCAGAGTACTCTGGAGTCTTCATTAGGCCTGCAATTCTGTACACGCGGACATGGGAGTAAGTCCTACTGAACCCAATAGGGCTTATTTCTGAATAGACAAGCATGGGATTCTGTTGTGGGACATTCAAATGAGAGGGAGGACAGCACATTAAACCCAATGTTCTTATTTGTTATGGAAGTTAGTTTTACACCACGCAGAGTAGACTTTCCAATAAAGTCCTTACTCTGCTCTTCCTGCTTTACCCCTCCCTGTGCAACAATTGTGCCTGTCCTGCTTTGAAGCGGATTGAGTAAAATTGCTCCTGACACAGTGCACTTTGCTTGCTGCTGTTGGATGTGTGTGGCCTATTATTATCCAGATAAAATATATTTTACTTTAAAAAATTATAGAGGCGATTCACCTTTTACAGAACTAGCAAAGTGAATTGAGTGAAAATCTGAGTAATAGGCAATCAAACTTTAATCAAGAAGATTCCAGGTCTCAGGTTTACTTGATATCACCCCCTTTGCTCTAGTCATCCTTCCCCTTTAACCCTTGTAGTTTGGGATTTTCTTCCCCTTTATTTCTGTTAGTTTGGGACTTCAGCTGATGAAGGAAGTGTTCTCTGCTTTTGCTTTGGGGCCACACTTTTTTGAACTCCATATTCCAGAGTTGAGATTTGGCCACAGAAAGCCACAGTGCAAACTACCCAGCAAGTAACTAGTCTGTGGAACTCCTTGCTACAGGATTTGGTGATTATATCTAGTTTCGGTGCCTTTAAGAAAGGTTTAGACAAATTCGTAGAGGAAAAGACGACATAGGTTACAAGCCATGATGGGTACCTGTAACCTTTGGTTTTTTAAAAAATAAAAGATGTAGGCAACCTCAGAATGCAAAATGCAGGGGAGGGCCCCTGGATGCATTTGTCTTGCTGCCTGAGTCATCTGTGGGCCACTGAGAAACAGAAAGCTGGACTAGATGGACCATTGGCCTGATCCAGTGAAAGCTTTTCCTATGTTCTTAAATTAAGGGTGATACTTTGGCTGTAACATGGGAATTAGAATCAATGGTTAGAGGTCATAAGAATGATCAGTGGGATGGAAGGGAAGCTCTACGAGGAAAGGTTGGGGGAACTTGGGATGTTCAGCCTGGAGAAGAGATGGAAGGGAAGCTCTACGAGGAAAGGTTGGGGGAACTTGGGATGTTCAGCCTGGAGAAGAGAGGAGACATTGTGGTGGACTCTCCCTCACTGGGGATCTCCCTCACAAGCAGAGGCTCAACTTGTCGGAGATGCTCTAGGAGAATTTCCTGCAGCAGGCAGGGGGTTGGACTAGATGACCTATCAGGTTCCCTCCAACTCTAGGATTCTAGGTGCTGTGCCGTCAGGGGTTTGAGACCCGAGTACTGCAAGATGGAGTGAGCACCCATCAATTACCCAGCTCTTGCCAACCTAGCAGTTTAAAAGCATGGAAATGCAAGTAGAAAATAGATACCACTTCAGTGGGAAGATAACAGCAATCCATGTGCAAGTGGTCCACATGATTATGGAGGTGACAACTGCTGACTCTATGGCTTAAGAAATGGGGGTGAGCATCACTCTTAGGAAGGCAACCTGCAGGGACACCTGCACATTTACCTATGTTTTCAAAAGTTTATCACTGAAAGATGCTCATGGCTGCAGCGAGAAAGGGCATTAGACCAGATGCCATTTCTGTAAAATGCCAGGGTGTGGGCAAATTTCTGGGCTTCCCTGTCATTGTGCATACTTTATGACCTGTCAGTAACCCCTTGGGATGGTGAGTGCTGTTCCCCAGGTGTGTGCCACCTGTGCATTTGCCAGAATTGGGCTTTGGGAGGTGTATTCCCATGCTCATGCACCTCCTCATTCAGTCCTAGCCAAGTGCCTTTCTCTCCCTCTTACACCCTCTGTTTATTTTCCTTCCTCCATCTGGGCCACACTGATATTGTAATCACCCTGATGCACATTGCCTCCCCCCCACCTCTCACACACAATGTGCCATCCTGACAAGGCTTTTACTTCAGATAAGCTGCGATGTGTGTTTAATGAATACAAAGCCCCGGCTGCTTCTGCCTCTGCTTCAGCCTGTGCATCTCTCAGCCAGAAGGTAATCTCCAAGCCTTTGGATGGGGAGGGGGCAGGCCGGCTTTCCCTCTCTTTGTTCTTCTTCTCTCTCTTTCTCGACACCCCCCCCTCCCCATTCTCTCCAAATGATGCAGAAGTCGATAATGGAGCTCCAAGAAGTGAAGATGTAACCTCTTATCTTCCTTCTCCTCTTAGCTGGTGGGGAATTTACATTTAAAGGTTAGCCTGGAGTGAGCGAAAAGGGATCTGCCTTTTGTTGAGGCATCTAACCTCACCTGGCCTGGCCCTGCAATCTCATACCAGCTCAGTTATTCAAACAGGTGAGATTATTGTGCCCCCCCATCATCTTATCTCTAATTGGGTTTGGTCTGAATAAATTCAGATGGGATTCCCCCCTCCAATAAGACAAAACCCATGATAAAGCCAAGACAGTGTGGGTTTAGTGGGGTACAATAGATTATTGATTGGCCTTCAGAGTCCTCAGAAGAGCATCATAACATCATGATTAGCTCTTTTATTAAGTAAGAATGGATAGAAAATACTCTCTTTATGGAGGAGGAGGCAGGGTGTGCGCCTGTGCGCACGCACACATGTCCGCCTGCTTATTGATTTTGAGTGATGAAGAGCTTTTTAGCTCCTTCCTCCTTAGCGCACCTTTGGCTGGAGTTTCTGCAAGAGGATGATACTGGATGGATGCATCTTCGGAAGAGACAACTGCATCTGGTAATGCAATCCTAAACACTCAAGCTTGGAAGCCAAGCTCACAGAATTCAGTGGGACTTGGTTTCTTATGTGACGGCAGCTTCAGGGGGTTTTCTAATTTGGATCTTATGCCTCAGTTGGCTGTTTGAAGTAAATTCTATTTTAAGAAAATGATGCTTGTGTTTTATTTTATTTTATTTATAGAAAGGAATAATTGCACTTAACTGTCTTAACCTCGGTCTAGTTTTGGTTGGACGGTTTTCAATCTTAGTATGCAAGATTTTTCAGTTTAATTTGCATTTAATGCTTCAGCTTCTTCAAAATTGGAAGAAATGGAAAATCAGGTGTTTCTATAAAGAGGAGGTGGAAAAGCCCACATCTGGAAGTGATTCCTTTAAAAGCCTTCAATAAACTGTTTAAACTAAGAACTGCATGAGCCTTAACCTCAATCCTAAGCATGCTGGCTTGAAAGGAAGTTCCACTGAGCTCAGTGGAGCCAAGTCGATGTGTTCGTGTTTGGGGGTGTGAACACCTCCCTTTTGCTGCACTGCTCAGTGAGGTGTTTGCATAGCTGGATACAGAGACATGATCTAATGGTTAAGAGGCTAATTAAAATTTGTTTAAAGCCAGGGGGCTTTAAAGCCAGAGGACATGTAACCATGTTGACAACAGCGGATCAATAGGGTAAGACAATAGAGTCCCATTATTTCACCTCCATTGACTGAGTATATTGACTTTTCAGGTTTATGAGTGCCTTGCTTGAGCATGATGGAACACAACTTCACAGACCAAAAGGGGGAGTGGCCCTCGTATATTATTGTATGAAATCTCTGCCTTCAAGTTACCTTGTTACTGAAGCAGAAAAGTAATGGATGATCACAGTGGTTGAGATGGTTGAGAAGGTTCAGGGTTCTATCTGTTACAAAGCTGATGCACAGCAGGTCTTGGGAAGCAGCTTTAATTACATATAGAATTATGGTAGCCCATGAGACCTGCCAATACTGGGGTGTATTTCAAAGTTTATGGGTTAAGAGCAGACAAGATAACAAGGCACTTGAATTTCCTATTTTATGTGTGGAAACGGAGATCAAAAGGTTCTGTATTGAGGCTGTAACAAATCTGAGAACTGAGTGACCATCTATGTGTAATCATTTTTGTGGTACAGTATGAGTGTGAGAATTTAATGGCAAAGTTTAAATCTTTCACTGAGTATGTAAGTTGGATCAAATACTGATTGTCCATAGAAGAGGTTATTAGGGTCTTGGGTTGATGGTGGTGGTGTGCAGGCTCTTTGGTCCATATATGTACTGAACTCCTTTTGAGGACAAAACATACTGTAAGCCTGATTACCTCAAATTGTTCAACAGCTCTGTAAAATAGATGGCAGCACAATAAAAACCCATCAGCTTCGGGAAAGCAAGGAGACAGAAAGTAATTTAAAGCAGACAAAAGAGCACGAAGAGTGCAGCTAGTGATTTAACTTGCTTTTTAAAAAAATGTTTAATCAAAATAAAAAATGCACTCAGATTTTGCCATACAACTATTGTGCCATAATCAGTGGAGTAGACCACTGATGCCCCCATAAGAAGAAAACGAGGCCTTCACACCACTTTCATGAAAATTTTTAGGTTTCTATTTAATCCGCAGGTGCTGTTGAGATGAAAGCAGTGTGTAAAATTTTCAGAAGGCCAAACGTGTCAGTTCAGAAAAGGAAAGTGATAAGAGAAAATGCAATCAGTTTTCCTGTTTTCAATTTGTGCAAGATTTGAAGAGCTGTTTTGTTAAACTGCTACATCTGCTCCAATATGAATATTGAACTACTTCCACTAAAAATAACACCCTATAATTTGCAAGCCACTGCAATCTTTTGTTAATGTGAGTGGGTTATTTGGGGGAAAAAAATCAGTTCTGAAAAATCTGTAGCTTAATGTGCAGTTTTTTTATTGGCACTTTTATCTGAAGCAGGAAAAACTGGTGTTATGCAGAAAGAGCCTTATTGTGGTGGTCAACCATGGAAACATGTATTGATAACAAAATATTGGTATATTTTTAACAGATGTAACTTTTTGAAGAACACTCATAAAATCCCATCCTTGAAATATATTAATTCGAGGCAACCTTTGTTCATTTTCTATTTTGCTCTCCAAAGAAATATACAGAATTGACTTGTTTTTTATTATTGACTCTTTTTATTATATCAGCACATCAAACATTTAAGCTAATGATGAATATTTTAGTTAATATGGCTTTCAGACAAAATTTTTCCATATTTAAATAAAATGATTATGCTTGAGTGCATTAATTAAAAATCCTCTTCAAATGTGTTGTTAATCACGTTTTATAGGATGTAGAGATCACAATTTGAGAAATGTGGGTGCTAGAAATTACAGTCAACTGGGAAAGGAATGGAAATTTGCAAAAGCAGAATTCTTTATTTTAAATCAATGGATAAAAAGGTGACTTTAAAACATATATTAGTGTTCTGTAAAACAGCATGCAAAAAGATTCAAATCTTCTGTGTGATTACAACATAGGTGCAGATTTCAGATTAATTTTAATTAATCAGATTCATTTTAGAATGTACATTCCACCTATATTCCTCTAATGCTAAATGTTCAGGCATTTGTAAAAAAATAAAATTAAAAAGCAGACTAAAATAAAGTGGAAGGTTATATTTAATAAAGCATATAATGTTGATTTGGATGGATATGTTGATTTGGATATAACGTTGATTTGGATGGATATGTTTCTCAGCATTGCAAGTTCACATTGTGTTTTTGGTTAAGACACTGTGCCTATTAACCAGCAGGCCAGGGTTCAAGACCTGGGTCACCACAAGACAGGGTGAGCTCCTGTCCTTAGCCCAGCTCTGTGACGCAGCTGGAACCAATCGTATTGGCTCTGCCTTTCCATTAAACTATTTCAGTGGCGTGGAGAGGGGGGATTTGCTGCTTGGGTAACAGCACATCCTCCATATCAATCTAACCCAGGCCTTCGTGCTTCGCATGCAGAGTTTGCAGCAAGCACGATACCATAGTCTCTCAAGACTGACAGGTGCCTGCTGCACAATACTAACCATGTCTATTCAAAAGTAAGTTCATTGGGTCTTCCTCCCAGGGAAGTGTGTTTAGGAATGTAGGCTAGCCTAGGCTTATTTACTTAGCATATGGCAAATATATGGACTTAGAATAAATCAGATGTTAATGTCCAGATACCCCGCCACTCGGGGATAGAGTGATCTATGTTGGGGGAAAAAATCAAATACTGGGCCATTATTTGGACTCTTAAACAATTCCACCACCTTTCCAATTACTGTAACAGCCATTCTTGGAGATTTGCCTATTATAAATGTGACTCCATCTAGTGGAGCAAGCCTGCGCAACCATCAAGCAAGTCTGGTCACTGTCTGCTCCTGATCCTCGCGGTGTTGCTCCAACAGAACTGGGAATGTGAACAGTCACCTGAAAAAGTAGCCTCTCGGCCTGCATCAGTTATACAAGAACCTATAGTTAGCTCAGTGGCTATAGGAGGCTTCAATAGGTCTGCCTGGCTGGATGTTAATATGCAATTTGCATAAGTACCAGTCATTACCACCAACCAGTTCCCCCTTTGTGATTCAGTTTATCTGAAGAGCTATAGCCTCCATTTCTTGCCTGACTGATGATGACCGCACAGTCACCTCCCTAGGTGGTAGTTCAAATGTCATGTTTTTAATTCTCTGGGTCAAAAGACTTTCCACAATGGACCGTCTGGCTGGTGCTCTGTTTTCAGTGTAACAGTCCCTCATTTGCCTGGGAGCAGCAGGAATCAAACTACTGTTTCCGTCGCATCATCGTGACAAGTTACATTAATGTGAATGACTTAGGGTTACATCAAGACTTTACATTCTGACACATAAATAGGCCTGCCGTATTTTCCTTCTCCTGGGCTCAGCCATGCAAATTGTGTTTAAAAAAAGAACACGTGTGTCTGCCTAAATACTTGACCTCCATGGTTAAAATGTTTCAAAACCATTATCTGATTCCAAAAAGTGGAGATGTCAGAGTTTGTGTTAGATAGGCGATAGGCTGCAACATAAAATTTGTGCTTATTATATTTATATCCTTCACTGAGTTTATGGTTAGCATATGTACTTCCTCAGCAGCACCAGCCACCTTGTGCTCAAGAGGTAGGATGTGAGTGTGTGATTGGGGTGTGAGTGTGAAATCTGTGTGTGACTGGGGTCAGAAAAGGCAGGCTGAGAGGATGGAAGGACAATATAAGGGTCTTGATCCAATGAAGGCAGTCCCACACTCACCCCAGAGGAAGTTCCCTCCTCCAAGCTTACACTGACCCCATTGAAACAAACTGCACAGCGGTGCTTACTCACAAGAAAGCAGATTTGTTGACTGGTGTGCAAGGGTGCAAGGCTTCCAGAATGTCCCTGATCCCACGCCTTTGGACCCAAAAAGTGCTCCTGAAGGCAGCTCCAGCACTGAAAATGGCTCAGCAGGTTAACTGAATTTAAAAATAAACTTATTTCTAAAGCTGAGTGATAGTCCTAACTTTTCTTCCCTCCTACTCAAGCCCCATATCCTGTCCCCACCTCTCAGGGTGTTAAGCTTGAAAAAAATCTCAATTTCCTTGTAAGCAGGCAGAGTGTAGTGTGCTTATAATTCATAAATGATATGTGGTAAATTATATTTAATATTTTTAATTATAATAGTAATATAGTATTTAAACACATGGAAGCAATATACACAAGGGTTTTGAGCTTTTATTGCATTTTGTTATGCTCTACGCTTTCTTTGGGTATCCTACATCGGGGGAGGGGGGAGAGAGGGCGGGCTTGTCCTCTGTCCAGTTGTGACATATGGTCAAAGTCTTACTGAATGTTATTTGTGGGGTGGGGGTTGAGGCTATTCACTTGATTTTCTTTAATGTATTTACAATTATTTGTTTTAATTTGTTTGATAATGTCACTTCCAGCCATGATATCACTTTTAGTGGATTTGGACAGGTTGTCCCTCTACAAAGTGGGTCCCAAGCTCAAAGGTGTGAGAATCCTTGCAATAAGTTGTTAGAAAGGTGGCACCTTTGAGGGGGTGACACCACCAGTGAAGCAAATAGCTAAAAATCATGTTTTTTAGGAATAATCCCATCATGTTATATACTGTTGGATGTGTAATTTGCAGCAGAATGCAGTGAAACAAGCCACTTTGAAATATATTTGTTCTGTTGAAACATGTGGCTATAAAACAAACGGAGGCTGAGCAATGGCACATAACCACGCCCACCATCCACGTGTTGCCCCGTCCACTGAATGGGGGTGACACGCACCAGAGGATGCCAGACGAACCTAGGTGATGCCGGGGTGACGCACTGGCAAACCCTAGTGATGTCACTGCCTGTGTTGGATATGGAACTTCCTTAAAAGTACAGTACAGTCCTATGCAGGTTTCCTCAGAGGCAAGTCACACTGTGGTCAATAGGCCTGGGCTACTGAGTTGGACCCCAATGGGTCAATTTAGATTTACCCCTGCTCCTGAGGTGGCCTATGTCATAGGGGCTGTGAGGGGATGTGTCTGCCCTGGAAACAGGCTCTGAATATGGCTTAACTGCACTGTTCTAGGCCATGCTCTACATGCCCTCAAGATGCTCCTGCTGAGCTGCCAAGGCTATCCAGGCCGGTGCAGGTCCATCTGTCTTGGACCAGTCTTAAGCCAGTCCAGTCTTGGACTGGACTTAAGCCAGCCCAGGCTTTTTCTGGTGTAGCTAGGCTGGCCCATCTGGCATTAGGCCAGCCCAAGTGCCAGATAGGCTGGCCTAAGTGTTATTCAGGATAGCGCCCTAAGTCTCCATCTCATCCTGGGTGATGGTTCCTATCCACTGCAGTTCCTCTCTCCCTTAAAAGATTGGCTGGATCATGGAGAAGATCATCCTTTGGCACAATTTTGTATGCAGGTTATTTGGATGGTGTCATTGTTTCTGCCTTATTAACCAAATTATAGTCAACTAGGCATCCTTACCTGCCTCAGATCTAGCTTATGTGAGGGGGAAGACCAAACCATAAATCACAGGCTGGCTGCTGATGGCGAGAATCCTGAAGTGTATACCAGATCATTTTGGGACGCAGAAAAGGGTTGAACCCAGGCGTTTGGACTACATTAGCATTGAAAAGTAACAGTGAGCCTGAAAAGAGTTGTTGTTCCAGAATTAGTATGTTTCTAGAGAGCCAGTTCCAATTCTTCTGCAAAGGAAATTAGGGAAGACTGCTACATTAGATTTAAAAAGCATGTTCCTAGGGACTTCCAGGTAGGATTATTTGTCAAAATGATTATGCTGCTCAGCTGCCAGAACCTTGATAGTGTTGCCAGATTTTTATGAACAATAGCACCAGGTTGTTGGTGTGTGCGCTTGTGTATGCACCAGCAAAAAAAAAAAAAAGTAGAAAGTATAAAACAGGAAAAATTTGCCATTGAGCGACAGGGACAGAGAAACCATGCTATCTAAATAACTGCTAAATGAGGCCTAGTCATAACTGGGTAGTTACTGGGTAGTAACCTGGGTACTAAATTGGGTAATTACTGAGGAAAGGCAGCATCTTCCAGTTCCAAAACATCATTGAATTATGCAAGTGAGTTTTTACCTTTCACCCATATGATGTGCATTACCTTCTAAGTGTGTAAGGTTTGAAGATATCGTACACAATAATACTGTACACATTTAATTTTCTAGCTTGAATGATAGCTTCCAAATAAGGGGTAAATGTGTTGGCATGGAAAAGTTTATTTCATTCATGCTTGTGTCCCCCTCATAATCCCTTAAAGATGCTCTGTGGCATTCATTAAAATGGACATTACCTGAATATAAATGTGTACAATGAGTTATAAATGTGAAAGTGGATTAACCTGTTAATAAAATGGCAAATCTGTGATCCTTAGAAAAGATGCTGTCTATCCTGGAGGTTGGCCAATCCTCTCTGATGTACCTTTTAAAGTTTTTGTTATATAGTCCTGAATGTTCCATACAATTGCAGTTTACCACAGATTTCTTGTGTTATTTTGCTCAACACTTTGGCTTTGCTATCTTTGCAATGGCAGCACAACAGTGCAGAGGTCTTGAGGTGATACCCAGTGTCACAGTTTCAGACTGCATTTGAAAACTCAGTTATAGATATTTCACATGGCAGTGTCTCTTTAAACTATAGTCAGTGGGGAGAGGCTTCGTTCTTTAACATGTTCTGATCTAGAGGAAAGAAGTTCTTGGATTCAGGTTGTCTTGGTATCCATGAGTGTTCCCTTCTATGTTCCCTTCTATCCATGCGGAACTTCATGGATATTGATTTCTCATTAAACAAAGCTATTAAAAGATAGCCTGCTGTGATGGGCTGTGGGTGGCGCAAGCGGTAAAGATGCTGTGCCTGTTAACCAGAAGGCCAGGGTTTGATTCCTGGGTCGGCCCCACAAGACAGGGTGAGCTCCTGTCCTTAGCCCAGCTCTGCAACACCAGCTGGATCCAGTCGTATTGGCTCTGCCTTTCCATTGGACTAATTCAGTGTCGTGGAGAGGGGGGATTTGCTGCTTGGGTAACAGCCTATCCTCCATAACAATCCAACCCAGGCTTTCGTGCTTTGCATGCAGCGTATGCAGCGTATGCAGCGCTGAGCACGATACTATAGTCTTTCAAGACTGACGGAGGCCTGCTTGCCATGATAACGTGGCAGGCAGATTATCAATCAACCTCCCTCTCTGGGGTTTAGCTTCATGATGAAAGGGGTTTAGCTTCATGATAATGAAAGTCTGGAACTGCCCCTTTGACAACAGAGGTATGACACGTATGTACCTTGATGTCTATTATTGCATGAGGATGGATATAAATGTAAAGTAATATCCAGATTGGCCTTTGCTTGGTTTACTAATAAGTTGCTTCTAATGCTAGCAAAGGTGCTGTTGCAAAGTAAATTAATGCGGGCAAAGAGGTGGAGAAGAGCCTTCAAGCACCATGTAATAGTGGATATTGGTGAGTGGTACACTTTGATCCTTGATGTGAGAATCTGGGTTTTCTATATGTACTGGACTAGCAAGGCAGTTACACAGTGCTGGTCTTGGGGCAGGGAGAGCTAGATAAAAAACTCCATTCAGCCATGAAATTTGCTGGATGAACATGGACCAGATGCTATATATATATGGTCCAACCTAGGGCGCAAGCGGTTAAGTTGCTGTGCCTGTTAACCAGCAGGCCAGGGTTCGAGACCTGGGTCGGCCCTACAAGACAGGGTGAGCTCTTGTCCTTGACCCAGCCGTGTATCGGCTCTGCTTTTCCATTGGACTAATTCAGTGGCGTGGAGAGGGGGGATTTGCTGCTTGGGTAACAGCCTATCCTCCATAACAATCCAACCCAGGCTTTCGTGCTTCGCATGCAGTGTATGCAGCACCAAGCACGATACCATAGTCTTTCAAGACTGATGGAGGCCTGCTTTTTTAGGGTTGCCATATGTCCTGAGAAACAGGGACAATCCTGAATTTTGCGGATTGTGTTCATATACTGACAAATGGAATAGAGGGACTTGTCCTGATTTTGTGGAAGAGAATTATGGCAATCCTAGTCCAACCTAGTCAGGGTGAGCTCCTGTCCTTAGCCCAGCTCTGCAATGCTGCTGGAACCAATCGTGTCGGCTCTGCCGTTCCATTGGACTATTTCAGTGGCATGTAGAGGGGGGATTTGCTGCTTAGGTAACAGCCTATCCTCCATATTAATCTACCCAGGCCTTCATGTTTTGCATACAGCATCAAGCACTATACTGTAGGACAAAATCCATAGCAGTTAAGGGTCCATGCAGTTACGTCAAGGTTTGCCTTGAATTCAAACTGAGCTAATCCTGTCATTTTTTGAGGTTATACCCTTTCCCATTCTTATACACTATGGGCAAAATCCATAACAGTTACGGGTCTACACAGTTACGTCAGCCTCTAGTGTTATCTTATGGAAAGTCATCTCAAATGCTCCGGGGTAAGGGGCTTAATTTCACTTTAGGATATAGGCCATAGTCTTTCAAGACTGATGAATTCCAATGCTTTTTAAATCCAACTTAAGTTATGTACGTATTGGAACAGCAGGATAGAAATGTCCCAGTCCTGTACATGGGGGTGCTGAGTTCCTGGAAGCAGTTGAGCGGAGCTTGTCTAGGGAAGTAAAGCCTCCTGCTGAGTTTGCTGCATGTTGGACAGGGAACAGCAGAGGGAAAAGGACTCCACAATCCTAAGCTCTCTATCTTGTGTGTGGCAAATTGTGTGGGAGGCTTTGCCTCTTAAGGTTAGCTCCATGTAGTCTGGAAGACCTTAGGTGCCAGGCCAGATCTGGCCCACGAACCAGATCTGGTCACTTGCTGTGTGCATCATTAGACATGGTAATCAAACAGAATTAGTGTGCGTGTGATATAAGTTTCCTGGGAGCCCAGTTGTACACATGGCATCCAGAGCTTCGTAAGGGAGAACAGAGATATATTTGTAATAAATGGTTTGGAGGATAGTAGTTGTTGCCTTACTATAGGAAAATTCCGACATGTCAGGATATCATACATGAGAATCCCAGGTTAGGAGAGGGTACCAAGATGGATGAAGTAGCTAATGATGCTTCTGTGTGCCTCTCTCCCTCTGTCTCTTTCTCTTGGCTATGGCTTCTGAATGATTGCTCTGTAAGCTTTCTTTGTTTTTTGTGTCGGGAGATCAGATCAGCTGACAGTAGCAGCAGGGGCTGCAGCCGTTCGCAAACCATGTTTGCAGCTGGGCAATTACAGTAGTCCCTAAGATCTGTGACTGTCAACCATGAACACAGATGCCTTCAAAGTTCTGTTTTTCTTCTGTGTGGAAGTCATTGGCATGGAACAGATGCCTTCATTTTGGAGAAACCAGCCTCTGGATATAATTGGTTCTCTCTTCTCTTACTCTCCCGAGACTCTTCCTTGTCAATGAAATTAGATGAGGGGGAGAAAGGAAAAAAAAAAAGCAGAAGTGCACACATTGTACTCTTGGCATTTTCTCTGTACTGTGATCCTGATCTGTTAAGAATTCCTTTTCAGGAATTTGAGATGTTTGCCTTTTATTGTGTAATTGTAAATTAATACTTAATACAGGCCGTTAAATCTGAAATAGGGTTACTTTTTCTTTCTGGCTGGTATTAAACAAGAATCATTTAAGGTTACTTGTTTTTCTGTCATTTAACTGCACGAAGGGCTGTTTTGTTAAAGCACAGTTTCAATAATGGAGAATAGACCAAAAAATTATTTTTCACTAGTACTTTCAATAATAGTGAACAGAAAATCTTTAATTTGGACATGCATGTGTATAAAGGGAGGGAAGAGTCTGTATGCCCTTTTCCCACCCCCAATGTAGTCACAACAGTACAGGTGTAGCCTAATTATATGTGATTATTTATATGTGATTTTTGTCTCAAAGTGACTGAGGTTGACTCTTTAAATTGAAAATGAAGATTCCTTAAGGAGCAGTTAATGGCTTAAAGGCAGCCTGCTTCCCATGGCATGTGGCAAGCAATTAAGTTTGCTTTAAAGTTCATGAACTTTTAGTTTCACTTATATTCAGTTTGGAGGCAGATTCTCTTCTTTCCCCCAAGTGATAATCGCTTGTGAATTGCTCTGAGCTGAAACTACAGTACTTGTAAATTGCAGGACCTCGGCTCCTAGCAGGGCACTTACTGTCACTTGAAAGGGAACTTGATTCATCTTAATGGCTTGCCCTTGTTCCTTCTATAACTTGAAATAGTTATTCCTTTGTATAACTGAAATAATCACTCACGTTCTTGGAATCAAATGTCGCAAATGGGGAGGTTCAACCTGTAGTCCGTTATCCTTATGAATAAAACTGAATGAGGAGTTTCATTTAAGGAAAGTACTGGCCCATTGTATCTTCATACTGTGAAATTCTATGTATTTCTCCTCAAAAGTTCAACTGAGTTAAATGGAATAAGTATGTATTGTTGGCCCTCCTATACATTTGGCATCTGTGGAATTAACTCAGTACAGGTGCCAACCCTATGTCTAAAAGGCCTCAAGTCTGTCCTGGATGTTACTTCATTTGATTATTAATGGAAGTTGCTATCCTGGGAAGGGGTCTGGGAATGGATCCCCCACAAACGCCAAGGGTCCATTGTATAGGTTTGTAGCCTTAGTGCAGTGTTAAATAATCAATACTTAAAACATATGGTGTGTGATATTAAAAAAACTGGAGCCCAACTAACTGATTCCTGTCCAATGGCAACATTAAAAAAAATAGATTTGTATGAACTTTCTTGGTTTTTCATGGGATCTACAAGCTGTGGCATTATTTAGTGAGCCCAGTAGTAGCTCATACTTTGTGTGCTTGGCTGTTTTTTCCCCTCCTTCTGTGCTTATAAATATTAATTCATACCTAGAGGCAAAAGAAACCCCTCCTTCTTCCTAGAATTATATCTAAAATATTTGAAAATGTTGTAATCCCTTGTGGTGTTATATTTAGTTTTATTCTCAGTTTGGCTCTTTAAATTACCAGTGGTGGTGGTTGAGTGGAGTTGGCTGTCCTCCAAACCAGATGATAAACTGGAGGTGTGATGTTTCATGTTATAATTGCTCACGGATGCTGAATCACTGTTTGGTATAAAAGTAGGTTGCCAGCGAGTTTAGCCTATCTCTCTCATGTCTCTGATTGGGGGCTATTCCAGATTTTCTTTCTTTCATTCATTCAGTCATTCATTCATTATCACCTTTAGACCTAGAGTGATTTTGTGTCCATTTGTAATTATTTTCCCTGATGATAAATGCCTGCAATCCCTGCTGGTGTTAGATTGGGAGAACCTGATGGAAAAGCCTTGCATTAGACACAGGGGCATCCAAAAGTTTAACTTCAGGGCTCTTGGACCTTTCACAACTAAGTAGAGGAAGGAATTTCAGCAGGTGCAGCTTGTGATCTCTGCACCTGCTGAAACTCCCTCTTCTACTCAACTGTTAAAGGGCAAAGAGCCCTGAAGTTAAAGGGCAAAGAACCCTGAAGCCCCATGTATAGCACCCCCATGGGATTTACCTGGCTCAGTATGCCATGCCCACTGACTTGACTTGATAATCCTTGACCTTCAGCCCTTTTCTGATCCGGCTGATCCCTGATGCACCCCTTCCTTGTCTACAATTAAAAAGTAATTCCCACTCTCAACAGCTTCAGTACAATTCAATACAACGCAGAAGAACTAGTGATTTTTAGCTTTATCTGAGAGTCAATAAAATATTTCTTTACCCAGCAGTGACATAGCCAGAGTGTGCAAAGCACCACATTTCTCAGGGAATCTCAATGTAGCATGCAGTGGGCTCCTCCTCCTCTCCTTTGGAGCATTCACCTCCATTGTGCCTCCCGTGCCCGGACAGGAGAGAGGAAGAGTCCACTTTCATGTTGCGGTGTGATTGCCCGAATAATGTAGTGTTTTGCACCCTCTCTAGCTACACCAGTGTTAACCAATGATTGAGACTGTGGAACTCCCTGCCACTGATGTTACAGTTCATGGCAGGGCTTTATGTTGGGGGTTGCCTTAGATCCTGCCCCTTTCTCCTTCAGAAGGTCATAATGCTGGCCACCTGTACTTCCCTCCCATATTCATCTCAGTCTTTCTCACTGCTTGCACCTTATTGCCTGCATTTTTGCCTTTGGAGGAGTCTGTGTTTGGAGTGTGGCTCCCTGATGGATGCACAATCTGGTGAGTCAGGGAAACCCTTGCACAGCCAGCCAGGCTATAGGGCTTGCTTCCTGTAGTCTTGCCCTTGGGGGAACTGGGTTTGGGATATGGCTTCCGGGCAAACTTACTCCCTATTAAATCAGGGAAACTCTAACAATAGAATTTACTGCATATAATTTATTCATTACCAGATGGCTATATGCTGTCTGCTCACAGGGAAAAGGAGGATAATTAAAATATTTTCCAGGACATAAAGAGTAAAAAAGAGAACATGTCCTGGAAAAAAGAGGATATAATCACATTGCCTGTAATACCCAAAACTGTATTCCAGATGGGGTGTGACTACAGCAAAATACAGTTTTACGTTGCCATTACTTCTTAGGATCTGGATACTGTATTTCTGTTTATGTTAAGATGATTGATTGATGTAGCATAGAACTGCCATTTGCATTTGTATGAAAATGGGTTTTTATACACATCACTGCTCAGGCTACTAGTGACACCCTTGCTAGTAGTGACGCTGTTGCTGTGCCCAGTACAAGAGGTAGCCTGTCTCCACTGTGAAAGAGATAACTTCCTACATTGTTGGCAGCTTTTGGGGAAAAAAGTATAGGTCTTACAATAGTGATTGCTGTAAGTAATTGGGCTGTGGGTGGAGCAAGCGGTAAAGACGCTGTGCCTGTTAACCAGCAGGCCAGGGTTCGATTCCCGGGTTGGCCCCACAAGCTCCTGTCCTTAGCCCAGCTCTGCGATGTCAGCTGGATCCAGTCGTATTGGCTCTGCCTCTCCATTGGACTCATTCAGTGGCGTGGAGAGGGGGGATTTGCTATTTGGGTAACAGCCTATCCTCCATAACAATCCAACTCAGGCTTTCGTGCTTTGCATGCAGCGTATGCAGCGCCAAGCACAATACCATAGTCTTTCAAGACTGACGGAGGCCTGCTAAGTAACCAGAATTGAATTTTGGTACCCACTGATGACCATATTTGTGTTGCCTCTGGATTCTCTTGCATATGGTTTCTGTCCATCCATGGCACACTTTTTTGAAACTTGTGGCATGGAAAATCATATTTTGGTGAAGACTGAACCGGCCCTTTTCTGCTAGTATTGAAAGAGAGTCTGCAGATTATGCTTGTGCAGTGTGTCTGGTGAGTGCAGAGTGTGCAAGAGATGAGCAATGCTCAATACAGTTTGCTCCCCACACAACTGCAACTTATTTCCAATGTAATGGAGCCTAATAAGTTGGTCAGAGCTCTGGAGGAATGTTTTCAAGCTGTTTTAGAAGTGTTGTGCAACTCTGAAAAAGTTTGCTCTTGGGGGAGGGGGTGTTGAACCTAGTGTTGTCATGAAACATCTATCACTGGTGATGGCTGGTTTGGCAACTGTGAACCTATCTAAGTAAGTTAGTTCTGCTTTAGTTACTGCTTCCATCCATGCTAGACAATCACAATGCTGTTAATGTGGGGCTGTCTTTTAAATAATGGCTCAAAAACAAAACTGGCTGCCAAAATTTTGGTAGTAGCAAGGTTTTGAGAATACAGAAATGGTGTACTTCTGCCTAGTACACCAGATGCTAAAGCATGGTTCTGAGTTCAGTTCAGCCTGTTGGTGTTTGCACATCTGAACAGTTTTGGGACCAGGATATTTTGTGTATTCAGCCTTATGATTCATCCCCGGTGAAACTTGATGTCCAAAGCCCTTCTCTCTGACCTTAGGAGATGTGCAGCTGGTCCATACTGGCAACATGGTGGTCTTGATGGTTGCACCGTAACCGCTGGACCTAGAAGCATGAAATTTGGGAGGGTCTTCCTTCCATGATGTAGCCACCCACTTAGAATTGATTTTGAGAAACTCAAACCACAAGGGGGTGAAAATGGGAGCAATGTGTTTTCGTTGTCCCTATATCTAATATTGAAGACTGACTGATCAACACCCAGCCCCAACCCCTGCACATGGAAGCATGAAATTTGGGGAGTGTATTCTTTCTGTGATGTAAGTAACCTCAAAGAACTGATTTGGTGCTCAGCGCCTGGTGTTGCCAGCTGGTGCCCAGTAGGGATGCCTGGTGCCCACTGGTGCCGGGGGTGCCTGCTGCATGGTGGTGCCCATGGTGTTCAGTATGTATGCTCGGTGTGCAGAATGGATGCCTGGTGGTTCCTGCTGCCCACTGGTGCCCGGTGGTGTTTTATGCCCACTAGTACCTGGTGCTGCCTGGTTGGGATGTCTGGTGGTGCCAACTGCCCACTGCATGGTGGTGCCCAGTAGGGATGTCTGGTGCCCAGGAATGATGGCTTGTGCCCACTGGTGCCTGATGCCCACTGGTGCCCGGTGCTACCTATGACCTGCTACACAGTGCTGGGTGGTGCCCACTGCCCAGTAGGGATTCCCTGTGCCTCATACTGCCCACCACTGCCCCTAATACTGTCCAGTGCTCGGTGCCTTTGGTACCCTATGCCCACTATCCAGTGTCTGCCACACAGTGCCTGGTACCCAGTGATGTTCAGCAGTGACCATTGGTGCCCAGCTGTGGCTGGGACCCACAAATACTCTAAATTTTACTCCTGCAACAACAAGTAAATTCCGCTAGTTGGTATATCAAAGCTATTCTCAAGAAATGGAAACCAAGATAGGGGATTGGGTGAGAGCCATTCAGAGAGGGACCCTTTCCAAGTACAGCTAAGAGAAACTGAAATAGTATTCCTTATGAGTAGTAGGCTCTCGCTCATTAGAGAGGCTGGGTGACTTCCTATCAGGATTGTTGTAGTAGCTGCCCCCCCTCCCGGTGGATTGGAGTAGATGACTTCCAAAGTTACTTTCAATTCTAATATTCTATGGTTTTAAGTTCTCTGATAATACTCCCTTACATAAATGAATAGCTGCAGTTGCCTTGATGTGCAAGATCATGCACAGTTTGAGAAAGGGTGGAACAGAAGAGTTGAATTTGGCTCATGCCAGCGCAGGCTCAAAAAATGATGTCCTTGTTTTTAGGCAACACACTATGCTTTGTTTATGCCCACTGCTCATATCCACCCTGCTCCAGCTCTGGTAGCACATAAACATGAATCATTGCACTGGTAGTGGCTAGGAAAGCACATCCCATTACAAGTATAGCTGTAAGGCATTCACACTCAAATGCCCATATTTTCCTCTCTCCACCCACCTTTTTCACAAGTTTGACCATCGGAAGGCAGATTTATTTTTTCCTTTCTTGGACCAATGGAAAGTAAATCAGACAACTGGATATAAGGAAAATTCAGGTTCATTTGGAAATCAAACCTAGTGGATTACCATGTCACCCCTAATTTAAAGTGCTATTATTACTGAATGATTCCCCCCAACCAGGCCTGAGCTTAATAACTGACATTAGAAGGCAAAGCATTTCAGAATAAGTATGTATAACTTGACCATTGTCTGTAATTTGGTACCTGACATTTTCCAAAATGATATGCAAATTTTCTTAATCGCATGCCTGAAAAATGGGCGCCTGTGATCTATTTTCCATGTGCTTCCCCCCGCTGAACATGTTGCTCACTCGCATGCAGAGGGAGAAGTCTTAACTCATTGGTAATAGAAACCTGTGTATGCTGAGGTGTTGAAGGGATTCCAGGCAGTAACTAGCAATCCAGGAATTGGCAGCTGCCCTTGATTTTCTTTTATGTTGATTTTGATATGTGTACTCTTTACATCCTATTAAATTTTTGAAAGATAAACTGCTGCTACAATGATTTGCCAGGCCCAATGGCTCCTCTTCTTAAACCTTGTCTCAGCTGAATATCTTGGGAGAGAGTGAGGGGAATAAGATAAAAGTGCTTTGACTGTGAGGTTAACTGATTTCAAATAGAAGGCTCTCTCAAGTTATTGCGTTCTGTACAAAATAAATACATTTCGCATATGGTTAAGATTGATCAAAAAATTTTCTGTATGCCAGTGATTACATTCCCATCTGTGATTAAGGGTTTCTGCCTGCATCTGGTTTTCACATTATATTTCTGTAACAAGAATCTTTTATATGGCAGAGTTCATTCTCTGTATTTTCTATTAGCTGCAGCTTGAACTACTCAACGGATCACAGATTTACACATATGGCTTTAATTACTTCATACCATTGAGAAAAAGTAATATTTGTTTGGGAATGTATGTTTTTCCCTATTTCCATGGTTATACAACATGATGAGCTTTTTAAATGCCACTTTTCTGGAGCAATATAAATTGTTTCAGGCATTCTGTTTGAAAGTGGGGTGTAGCTGTTGAGCAAATTTGCATGGTCCTTTAAGATGCCAGTGTTAACAAATTAGACAACAAAAATAATGTATTGCTCTACTACTGATATTGGAATGTTAGTTAATGCTTATCTAACCAGCAGGCATGAATGTAGCACTAGTTCAAGAAAATAATGTAGAATTGTTTATGCGACCCCCCCCCCATGTGTACACACAGTATATAAATTGTATCTTAATAAAAAGTTAAAATATGGTAGTTGTAATAGGAAATGGATTCAGCTGAATGATTGAGTGTGGTATAGTACTTGTGTGTAGATGTACACCTAGTTTTAGTCTTAAAAATTCCTGTTATCTCCTATTACTAAAGTTCAAAAATACCAATATAACTTCCTGAATACTTTGTTGGCTATTCAAGATGTCTGCACAGAATCTTCTTGCTACTCACAACATATTTTGCAAAACATTTAGGTTTTGTATCTGCATTAAAGCAGCAGGCCTCCATCAGTCTTGAAAGACTATGGTATCGTGCTTGGCGCTGCATACGCTGCATGCGAAGCACGAAAGCCTTGGTTGGATTGTTATGGAGAATAGGCTGTTACCCAAGCAGTAAATCCCCCCTCTCCATGCCATTGAATTAGTCCAATGGAAAGGCAGAGCCAATACGATTGGATTCAGCTGGTGTCGCAGAGCTGGGCGAAGGACAGGAGCTCACCCTGTCTTGTGGGGCCAACCCGGGTCTTGAACCCTGGCCTGCTGGTTAACAGGCATAGCGTCTTAACTGCTTGTGCCACTCACTGCGCAAGAATTAAAGCACTGCATTAAAGAATGGTATATTAAATGCATTTTAAAATAAAGCGCATTTAATGGGGCCCTCTGTTTAGTTTAGGACATAGAATATGATTAACAATGATTGTGCATCTCATCCAACTTCCCTTTATAATACGATAAATTTCTGAAATCCAGGAGACTCTTGGGCCGGCCATCTATGTGGTTAGCTGATGTAGGTTGCATTAATGATGGAATGTGAGATTACTCAAGAATGGAATTACTCAGGGCTTACTTCTGAGAAAAATATTCATGGGATCAGGGCCAGGAAAATGGGTTCATGGTCCCTTTTACCTCCTTCCAGTCCACCAGTGCAAGCTGCAATTATTTGCTGCTGTAAGTTAAGATAATTTCCCACACTTACCATATATCTTGTGTGGTATTGTCAAATCTGGAAGTGTGGGATTTCCAGTTTTATTTGCAGGGATAGTCAAACTAAATGAAATTCACTCTGATCTAGAAATCTGGAATTCCCTCACTTATGGATTCATCAGCACCCCAGGAGCATGGTAAGTGTTAGGGTTGAAGGCATCAGATGGTGTTCATGTGTAGGTCAAATGATGATCTAAGGAATTTGTTATCAGTGAAATGGGATTCAGGCAGCCTAGAGTAATTTGTAGCATTAATTTGTAGAGTAATTTGTATAGTTAATTGTAGCATTCCTGAAAATGATTTGGCATAGTTTCCTGGGGGTTAAGCCATTAAACACAGTTGTATTTACTTCTGAGCCATCATGCATAGGATTGCACTATATAATCCATGGATTATATACCACATACCATGGAATAAGTTCCATTTGAATTTTTAAATAGAGAAGATGGGTGTGTATAGGTGATCTTTTGGCTTCCATAGATTAAAAAGATCCTTTAGTGAATATGAACTTAAATTAAGCAGCTCTGCTCATAACTTAAGTAACATAAGTTTTTAAAATAGGAAGGGTATTATCATATGGAAGTTTGACAAGTAGGATCTTATTCTAACTTTACACATCTCTGTTGAAATAAATAGGAATTTGTAGTGATGTAATAGGCAGCATTCTGGGTGGATGGGTTTCTTTTTCTTGTAATCTACTTGTGTGCCTTATCACGCCATCACACCATAATATTGCAGTTTTTCGGGAGAAGGAATTCAGGTTCTGGGTTATTACATACTGAAACACAAAGAATGTATGGCATGTAAACAGTTTAATTCCCCCAAAGTCCATGAGAACAGGTCCTTCCATCGGCAAGGAGGCTGCCTCATGTGGTTTGAACATGCCATTTATGGATGAAATGTGTAATCTTATCCAGCTATGTTGGAATTATTGGAAATAATGGGACTTGTCCATCATAACTACCTTCTCTCATTGTTTTAATGGACTTGGTTCTGAATAATTTTCTTCATATAACACACAGTATGTACATTAATTTTTCCCCCAAGGTGTAAAATTTGGTAATAAAAATATATTACCTTTGGATGATAGTTACTATTTTCTGTGCCTTTTCAAAAAGGACCTCGTGTTATTTTGTAAACAGAACAGCTTGGTGCCTCAAACTGGCTGTGATATGTGCGTTTTTGTTTTTTTTCCTTTTTGTTGTTGTCAATAGAAAAGATTGATCTCTGGGCTGGTGAGCATAATATCTGTCCCAGTCAGAAAAGGAGAGAGGAAATTAGCAGGACGATTGGTGGAGAATGATATCTGTCAAAAGAAACGCTTGGAGAGCACTGAGTTTAGTAATAGGTGACTGCCGGAAAAAGGGCAACTTTGAATTTTGCCAAGGTAAGGAACAGATTTGTAATTAATATACTTCTTTGTATTTTCTGAGAAAATTAATTTGATTTATTGTGCCTTGTTCACCCTGAACTTTGCTTGAAATCATCTCTTTGTTGTTCCATGTGCTTTTGAATTATCTGGAATGTACCTACGAAGAACTTCAAATTTTGGATGGTATGCATGAAGAATTTTGTACAGTAAAGAATTAATGGTCGTACTTAACCTCAAAGTGTGAAAAGTCCAAGCAATGGGGTTTGATTTGACACTGACATTACTCTTATCTTGGTAATGGGCCTGTGTCCCACTTCAGCTCCACGTAGTTGCCTTGTTATAGATGGATGACTGAAATGGTGCCTACATACATAACATTTGTTGTTCATACATAGGCCTAATTGTTGTTCTTAATTTTGTGTGTAACAGCCCCATCCATCATGGGTTTAAGCTTGATACACATATACCAAATTAACAATTTGCCAACAACTCATAGCTACCAAGGTTGCAATCCTAAAGACACTTTCCTGTCTTAAGATAGGAATGTGTTCAAGATCCACTGAACACAATGGGGCTTACTTTTGAGTATACTTATTTAGGATTGTGCTTAAAATTAACAAAGAATTAGGGAAGGTGGATTAAACAGGTGAGAGGCGCACCTATCATGCAAGGACTCTACATGCTTTGAGGTGCATATGCCCTTTAATGCTTCGTGACTCAAACCACGTACTCAAAAATATGGCCGATTAATGGGGTCATCCCAGATGGAGTGTTTGTGTTTGCAGTGCTTTTAAATCTCTATTCCTTTTAACCTTGCAACTTTTGGGCAGGAGAGGAACATTTCTGATGCTTTTACAAATATGCTTTTCTGAGTTAATAATTTTTGTAAGAGGATTGAATGAGCAATTGTATTTCTGAACCTATGGTCTGACTGATGTTAATGTGTATGTATAAAGCACAAAGGATACACAGTATCTTAATTATGTTTGAAAGCTATGAAAGATTCAAATATTGGAGACGATCCATGAAAATCATTAGCTGTTTCTGCCATTTTGTTTTTCTCAAGCTATGAATGCTTTGTTGACTTGCAGCTCTGCCCAAATCTGTTAGTTATTTTTGTGCATCCCCCATATATTTATTTTTATGGAAGCATCTTTTCTTATTAAGCCTTTTGTTAATGAGAAATTTCATGATATTGCTTATCTGCCTTTGGCATTTCAATAGGGGCAGCCTATCCTAACCAGGTTGCCAGTCCCACAGTAGAGCTGCTAGTATCCCACAGATGCAGCTAGAGATCTCCTTGAGGTAAGGGATCATTAGTTCCCTTACCTCTTTCTAAGCCCCAGCCTATCCTTTAGGGCTACTGATCTGATAAATGCAGGTACAGAAATGGGTATCCTCAGGATGAGGGTTAAAATGCAGTATGCCCACTCCTTTCAGAGTCTGAACCTTTCTCCTGCCTTCAAACACCACCTCCCTATCTCCATCTTCCTTTCCAGCACCACGAGGCACTGTACTTACTCTGGTTGGTAGGTGCAACTCTTATGCTGGTGGAGGTTTCTCCACTGTATGTTTGCAACATATCAATGGCCCATTTGTGATCACATCTATGTCCATCATATGCAAGTGTAGGATTGGATGGATGTGCAAAAAACGTACAGTCAGTTCAGTCTCTGCTAAACACCATTATGTCCCCTTGATCTCAACAAGAGAATTACGCACAAGCTTAGCTGTCTTCAATGTATGTTAAGGTCTTTAAATTTGGGGGATCAGGGCTCAAAGGCAGGGCTCAAAGACAGGCCAATCAAACTGAGAACTTAAAGTGCTTACTTGTAAGCAAGGAAACATTCAGATTTGGATATTTTGGCCTTTGATCATCCAGTGGATTGTAATTTTGTAAGGTAACTTGAGTAACAATGCTTATCTGGTGCATTCTGCAATGTAATAGCTGCTTTTCAAATCTTCATCTGTGAAAAGATTGGGTATGAAGCAGCCTTCTTCCAAGTTGTGCTTAATGGATATATTTCCTTCTTTATAAAAAAAGTTGCCCTTTCAAATGGTGTGATTGGGAGTACGATTTCATTGCCTTGCTAATGAAAAACAGAGATAAAGCTAGGTTGAAATATCAGCAATTCCCACCTGAGATATCCTTAGCAGTGTACAGAAAAGTAGTCCGTAGATGGTTTAAAAAAAAAATCCATCTCCGCTAACATAACTAAGCATTGAAAAGCCTTCTTGAACTAGTAGAATATAGAAAATTTAGAACCTTTCTATAAATCGTAAGAGTTCATTAATAGTTAACAAATCCATATATATAAAAATGAAAAGCAACTCACTCACTCATCAACGCCCAGCCAAAACCGCTGGACCTAAAAGTGTGAAATTTGGGGAGGGTGTTCCTTCCATGATGGAGGCACCCACTAAGAGCCAGTTTTTGGAAATTCCTACCAGAAAGGGGTATAAAGGAGCACAATGTGTTTTCCTCCCATTGAAGAATCCCTGACTGAGGAACGCCCTGCCCCAACCCCCAGACCTAGAAGCATGAAATTCAGGGAGGATGTTCCTTCAGTGACATCAACAGCCACCAAGAACCGATGTTGAGAAATTTAACCCTTAAGGGGCTGAAAAGGGGTGCAACGTATTTTTGTCCTAAGATTGATTTATATCCAGCAGTTTGGTGCATGATGCACTGGGAAGGAGGGTGCTCTGGGGGGGCGATGGTGTGCATGAGGGATGTTGTGCATGGGTGTTGATGCTCATGGCGGGATGTTGTGCATGGGGGAAGGTTGAGCATGGCAGATTGATGCGCATTGGGGGCTTGATGTGTACGGGGTTTTGATGTGCATGGGGGGGTTTGTGTAATTGGGGCATACGGAGGGTATTGCACTCCTGCAACGCGGGTACATTTCTCTAGTATAAAGACATAAAAGTTATATTACTCCTTTCATCACATTATTCCCATTTATCATTTTTAAAACCTTGAAATTCAACACTAGAAAAAGCATGATGCATTTTACTGTTATGTTGATGATCCTTCAGTGTTGCAGGCACCTGGGAATCTGTTAATCCCCATCATTGTTGCTTTGCTGGGCAACACATATTTCCCCATTCTTTGTATTTCTAACATCTTCATAATTCTAACTATATTCATAGTTCTAACATCTAGTCTATTCATCTGCCACTGCCCTGATTTAATGGGAGCAGAAGGCATCTTATGACCTGTTGAAACATATTGATCCTGATATAAAGTCTTCACTGAAGAATTGCTAGTAAAAGATACTTTTCTAAGTGCATGATCCATAAAAAATTATTCAGTTCAATTAGTTTTTGTTTATCAGTATCATAATATTCCAACTTCTTCTGGAAAGACAGCTCAAAAGAGAGTTTAAGATTTTAACCAAACGAATAAAGGTCTTTGGACAACTGCCCTAGATGTTGATGTTTTTCTCCCACCTGTGCATTTCAGCCAAGGTTGCAAGCTTTATTATCTTCTCTTTATCTCTTGGGGCTGTGGGTGATGCAAGTGGCTAAGACACTGTGCCTGTTAATCAGCAGGCCAGGGTTCGATTCCCGGGTCGGCCCCACAAGACAGGGTGAGCTCCTGTCTTAGCCCAGCTCTGCGACGCCAGCTGGATCCAATCGTATTGGCTCTGCCTTTCCATTGGACTAATTCAGTGGCGTGGAGAGGGGGGATTTGCTGCTTGGGTAACAGCCTATCCTCCATAACAATCCAACCCAGGCTTTTGTGCTTCGCATGCAGCGTATGCAGCGCCAAGCACGATACCATAGTCTTCCAAGACTGATGGAGGCCTGCTTTATCTCTTTCACCATTTGTCATTCTTAGTTGTCTGTTTTCACTGGAGTTTGTTCTTCTAGTTCAGGGGCCCCCAAACTCCGGCCTGGGGGCCAGATGTGACCCATGGTGAGCCTCATTGAGGGCCATGGCTAGACCTCTCCCTCTGGTCCCCAGCCAAGCCTTGTAATCCCCTGGATCTGTTTCTAATAATCCTTACATGTAGTAAATCATTTTTCCGGTCCCCCAACACAGTATCAGGGAGATATTGTGACCCTCCTACCAATATGTTTGGACATCCATTTTATAAATGGAAGGATACTTTTCCCAGGGCAATCCCTGAGCACTGCTGTTTTCCAAGCAGGATGAGCAAAACCTCTCTTTGTTCAACAAGATTACCACTTTTGGACATATTGTGAGAAGATTTTTCTTTATTTTTAAGGACAATTTTTGGATCAAGTGGTGGCTTGTCAGCTTTATCTGTGTTTTTGACTTCCACAGTATTAGGAAGAAGAGGTAGTTTGTATTCTTTTTGTTTTACTAGTTTGGATTTGGCATTGGTAAGTCTAGTTAAGATTTTGTTGCCTGGTTCTGGGAGTTAGATCTTCCATTATCCCGTAAGCTTGTTTCTTGTGTTGATGTTGCATTTTGCTCCAAAATGTCCAGAAGAGAGTTGTGCTTAGTAGAGCTCTAGTTTTCCATAGTTACACAGTAATTGTATTTCAAATGGCAATCTTCCAGGCATATGATATGTATGCAGTCACGGCAGGCAGGTGGTGATACAACCTCCAAGAAAAGGCACAATATGAGCCTACGTGAACATGTAAAAACTATGCTCCTCCTTATAGGGTTTGTGTCACCCAGTCGGAGTGTCACCCCAGTGTGCCAGTGCGTCACCCCATGATGGATGTCCTCCTATGTAGAAGGTGGGGAGACACTTTGGACAGAGGGTGTGGTGATGTACCTTTGCATCATCCCATTTTTTTGGCCACAACATTTGATGGAATAGAGATATCGGTGAGATTCGTTTTGTTTCACTCTCTATGAAGCTACACGTTGAAGGTGCAATCCTAAATAATTTAGATTTGGCATAACTCACTTGGCATATCTTCCTGTGGCACTGTGGGGAGGTCGATGTATGCTGGTACACTGGCTTATCCATCCCAGGAGTGGGGCAGAAGTGCCTTATAGCACATTTGTGACACCCCCCAGATTGGCAGAGGACTAATGCCAGGGCTTATGCATTAGGATTGCAGCCTGAATGATACATAACATGATTGATATTATTTTAAAAGCCTAAAATTTAAAAAATTTGGTCAGTGGTGGTGCCACCCCATGTGTATCTCCCAAGGCATCCTCCTACTTTGTTCCCCTAGTGGCGCAATTGTTACTCTTACTCATTGTTAACTCCAGTGGAGTTCCACCATCATTTGTGATTTCTGACTGGAGTTGAAAATGTGAATGAAGTTTAGATCTATAAAACTGGCAAAAGCATCATATTCACCTGCATATTCAACTTGGCAAAAAAATTAGGATAAAATCTAACTATTTCACAAAACAAATGGATTAATTTTCTTATTAATCCTTGTGCTATCTTCTTTTTATTACCATCATACTGATATGGGAGGTGTCAGTTGAGAGAAAGTGGCTGCCTGGGGCCATCTAAATGGGAACTTTGAATGTAATTTATTGTTGTTCAGTTATTGTGTCCAACGGTTCGTGACCCCAAGGGTCATAGTATGCCAGGTCCCCTATCTTATAGCAGCTCATTAAATTTTTCCAAATTCACGTACATTGCGTTGGTGACACTATCTAATCATCTCATTGTCTGCCATAGATAAAATTTGTTACTTATAGCTATTCTTCTAAGACTGCAACTCTATTCACCCATAGATTAAGCCCCATTGAACATAATGGGAGTTTTCCAGGTAGATATGTTTAGGATTGCCTGTTATATAGTGAATTACATTGAAATCTCTTGTGACAAAGTGTCTGGTCCTCCTTTAAGTGTTAACTTGGCACATATTGCAATCCTTGGGCTCTTGGCTCTATTGTGAACTAATTTTTTAATGCATTTCTTATTTTGCTTTATTTAAAAACTCATAACCTGCAGTATCTTCCCCCCAGGAATTCTATTTTTGTCTAATTTATTTTTTTAAAATCAATCAATCCAAGATTTGTACTCTGCCTTTCCTCTGCCAGATATATCACTGCATGAACACACACATTTATTTACCTCTTGATCCAAAAAGTTCACAAAAGCGGTTGCAGAAAAAGTTAAATGGTCCATTGTCCCAAAATATTGCACAACCTGCAAAGATCTCTAGCCAACAGCCATTAAAAAAGACACTTTCCCATGACACTTGAAAAAGGCATTGATGTCCACTTAAAAAAAAAGCAGGCCTCAGCCAGTCTTGAAAGACTATGGTATCATGCTCAGAGCTGCATATGCTGCATGCGAAGCACAAAAGCCTGGGTTGGATTGTTATGGAGGATAGGCTGTTACCCAAGCAGCAAATCTCCCCTCTCCACAACACTGAAACAGTCCAATGGAAAGGCAGAGCCAATACAATTGGATCCAGCTGGTGTTGCAGAGCTGGGCTAAGGACAGGAGCTCACCCTGTCTTGTGGGGCCAACCCGGGTCTCGAACCCTGACCTGCTGGTTAACAAGCACAGTGTCTTAACCACTTGTGCCACCCACAGCCCATTGTCCACTTAGCAGGGGTCCTTAATAGGCACAACTGCACATGTGCACCTAAAATGAGAATGTATTTAATGTGTCTGAAGTTGGGTTTTATTTTATGAAATGTGTGCCATCTTTTTTATCCTTTAATGTGCTATAATACTCATTGTCACTTTTGCTGCAAGGGGTTCACAACTGCCTCAATTGTGATAGCTGGAAAAATAGCCCTTTGTAACTTTTGTGGCTCAGGAATTGGTACAGATCTCAGCTGAGAGGCAGAAGCTTCTCCTTACAAAGCAGTTCAGAAGTGATTATCACTTTTTATTTTTGGCCTGATTGGCACGGTTCTTCAGATTGGACCCTCTTGGGGTTGTGTGACTTCATTTTAGGGAGGTCGCAAAAAGCTGAGTGCAACCATCTTGGAATCTGGCACTGGACATCTTTAATGTCACTTCCAGCCATGACTTCACTTCTAGGGGGGTGCAGGACAGACTGTTGTTCACAGGGGGGGGGGGGAGTCCCTGGGCTGAACCGCTCATGTACCACTGACATAATGGGAAACGAGGGTCTTCCAACTGAAACCTGAAACCAGGCTGAACCCTTTATGAATATTTTTTTGAAGCTTGCTTAATTGCCTGCAACATTACTATAGCAAGCAGGCAGCTTTTAAGTCAATAACTGCTACTTAAGCGATGTTTATCTTTAAATTTAAAGGGCCAACCTCATTCATGTGGAGGTAAAATCACTGATAAATAAATAAAATGCTCTTCAGTTTTTCAGTGAATGGGTGGAAAAGTGGACCAGTTTATCATGCCTCCTACTGTCAGTTCATTGTATTGTACTGTACATCAAAATGGGATTTGTCATGTAAGAGAAAGCCAGGCTGAGCCGGAGTGGAGTAGGAAGCACAAGCCCAAGACCCACCTGCAATCTCAAACACACTTCATGATCCGCTCTATATGTGTCCAGTACTTGCCTATAGAGATAAGCAGGCATGGGGTGTTCTTGCACCTTGAAAAGCTAGAGATGTTGAATGTGGGAGAAATTCAGCAATTGCCCTAAGTAAAGACAGGGTGATTATATGCCCCGTTTTTCCCCAGGATATGTCCTTGATTTTAGCCTTGTGTCCTGGGGAAAAAAATTCAGTGTCCTTTTCATTGTGGGTGAGCAGCATGTAGCCCTCTTGTAATTAATAAAAAATATGTAATAGTTTTGAATTTAATAAGTAATATGTTTAAATAACCATAAGGGACCCCTTGTGGCTCTGTGGTTGGCAATGTGCCTGTTGATTTGAAGATCAGCATGGCAGCAGTTTGAAACCTAGGTCCTGCATCAAGCAACATCCTAGTGACAAGCCCCATGTTGCATCCATTATCTAAAGCTGATCCTGCCAGGAGCGGGAATAACACTAAAAAATGGTAGTGTTTCAATAAAGCCTATGGAAGCAGTTTTGGGCTTTTATTTTGTCACTTGGATATCCTATATTCTGTATAGGGTGAACCAAAAGTAGGAGGACAGTAATGAAAACAAGCCCTATTCCACCTACTGTCCACTCTCTGTGTGTTTGGGGGGGGGGGTGTCTTGGAGTATTTAAAGCCACAGAGCTGGCTAGTTGTTATACTTCTTCTCCCCTCCATTCACTGAAGAGGGTTTTAAGTTTACCATGAAAGGAAATTGGACCATGCATGGGGAAGACAGAGATGATGTAAGCCTGATGTCATGTGAAACTGAACCACAGCATGTGTTCTGCCTCTTAGCTTGGCATTTATTTGTTTCACTTACACCCTTCTCTTCCTGTAGGATTCTCACCATTTGGAGACAGGTTTTGTTTTAAAAATACAACAATATATTAGTTCCATTTTTCTGATTATGTGCAACAAGAATGTACAGAAAATTAGGAGTCCTGTTCATCACTCCAATTGCTGGCCCACCTAGAATAAATTTCTTTCAAGGGTTCTTTCTATGAACCCCTGGCTAGGTCGGCTCAAGTCCTGGGCTGGCCTTGGACTGTCAGAAAAGTGCCATAAGGCACTCCTGCACCACTCCTAGGGAGCTTAGGCTAGTACACAGACATGTACTGGCCTCCCCACATCATCGCAGGATAGGGGAGATGAATGAATTGTGCTGGCATAAATTGGTTAGGATTGTGCTCTTAGTGAAGTTGACTTGGAAAATCATAAGAGGTTACCATTCTGTTTGGTTTCCCATCTGAACCTAATGGGGGACTCTAAACTTTTTGGCGGAAGGGCCACATTGTCTTTCCAATGCTGTGTCAAGAGCCAGAAGAAAAAAGAATTGATTTATATTTCAAATTTGAATAAATTTACATATGAATATATTAGTGATGGAACTTGTGAGTGAATGAATGAATGAATCCATTCATAAACACTTTCCAGTACATGGAGTGAGGGTATTCTTCAAACCAATTCATAAGCACTTTCATATACAGAGAGAGGAGCCTCCCCAGCCCTCAAAATACCTTCCCCAAGGTGTGGAGGGAAGAGCTCCCCTCGCATCTGGAGAACTGCTTGTCTGAGAGCCTGATGGAGAGGGCTTACCAAGGGCTGGATGAAGGCTCACTGAGGGCTGCATCTTGCCCCAGGGCCAGGGTTTGGAGACCCCACAGCCCTGTAAGAAAATGCTGGGCAGAAGTCCAGCTTTAAAGTACTAATAAAACAGCATAAAATCTATGTAAACCACAAGAAAAAGAACAGTAAAAGCAACATATAGAATATTTAAAAATTAAAGAAAGATGGGGAGTTGAGATCCACAACTAGGCTTTTCCTTATCCATTATCTGATCTATTATTATAGTCTTTTTAGAACCAGTGGGTACAAACTGCAAGAGAGGAGATTCCAGTTGGATATCTGGAAAAAATTCCTGAAGGTGAGAGCGGTTTGGCAGTGGAACAGATTGCCAAGGGAGGTGGTGGACTCTCCCTCACTGGGGATCTTCAAGCAGAGGCTCGACGAGCACCTGTTGGGGATGCTCTAGGGGGATTTCCTGCTGCAGGCAGGGGGTTGGACTAGATGACCTACTAGGTCCCTTCCAACTCTATGATTCTTTGGTTCTTTGAACATTAGTCTTGAATCAATTTATGAAAAAATTCAGCAACCTTTTAGCCATTACCTGCATGAGTCCTCATCCTCTGGTTGGAAACTCTGCTCCCCTCATTGACAAAAACTCTGCTCCCCTCATTCTCAGAGCCAGGGAGGCTGCATTCACTTCCTTTCTCTCTGTGTGAAAGCATTTATAAACTGGTTTGAATTCATACATACATACATACATACATACATACATACATATAAATATTGTGTCTAATATATTCATTTATGTAAATTTATTCAAATTTGAAACATAAATTTATTCTTCTCCCCCTCCCCCGCCCCTCCCAACACAGCATCAATGACACTGTGAAAAGAATTAAACTAACATATATTTTCCATAGGATCCAATGAGGTCCTCTCTGGCCAAAATGTTTGTGCACCTCTGCCTTAAAGCACTGTTATGCATACCTCGCCAAGTGTCTAGAAATTGGTAACCGGATATGTGGGAAATATCTCTATATTCTGAAAAGAAGCTGACATTTTGGCTTGGTATAGAGAGGCAGCAAAAATAATAATTGGTAATTTAGGAGAGAAACAGGAGGTGCAGAAAGTTCTCTTGTGCTTCTTAAGAACATGCAAACCCCAAGTTGTTTGGATCTTCCTGCCCTGAAATAGTCAACTAGCCTCCTGTCATGGTCCCCTTGATGATTCAAAATCAAAACTATATTACAAAGACACCATAAATTTCCAGTGTGGTTTCAAACAAAGAAAACAAAACTCAGTAGCAGTACACCCAGATCTTCTCACCATTGCAAAAGTGGGGAGCGTAATAAGCATAAATAAGTGTAAAACAGATTCTATCAGTAGAATAATTACAAAATGGAAAACCATGGTCTTCTTTGTATGTACACAGGAGCCCTTTGCTTTTAAAATGAATATATTCATGCTACTTTTTGGAACCCTGTGTGTGTGTGTGTGTGTGTGTGTGTGTGTGTGTGTGTGTGTGTGAGAGAGAGAGAGAGAGAGAGAGAGAGACTGTTCTCTTCTTGGTATATACTAAGGGTCTGATAACATTAATGGGCTTTGCCTCACACGGAGTTCTGAGTATATTGTACCACTGCTCACTGATCCCAGGTCAGTGTGATGCGTGAAATCAATTTATTTGAATCTCTTTGCCTCTATAGGAATTTGGCGGCATGCCAGTTGTTTTCATTTAATGTTCTTTGTGTTGAACATGGACAAGAAGGACTGCTTTCTTGCTCCGCTTCCCGCTTGTCTTTCAGTTCGTGTTCCATTCCATGGATTCTTGAGACAAAGCAAAGAATATGTAACTTAAAAAAATTAAAAAGAAACAAACCTATTTTGTTTCAGATGGTATTTTAAATACTGTAGTAGGAAATTAGGTCAATTGCAAAGCCATCTTTGTGTGTGCTTCCACATTGCTTGCCAGTCATATATGTTGTGCATCAAACAATTCAGGAGTTGTCAGCTTTGTGGGCAAGGGAAAACTGATTTTAAAAATCTTGAGTGGGAGAAGACTGATCAAAGGAAGGGGAAAACCTCTAAACTATTTTTATGGTGTGTAGCTCCTATTGCTTCTTAGAATCATTTTTAGTAATGAGTAAAATGTCACTGATCCGACAGGAAAAATTATTTTAATTTTCTTTTATGCTTCTCCTGCTCAGGTTGTGTACATAGTTTCTCTCATCCTTTTGTCCTCGCAACAATCCTACAAAGTAAATCTGGTTTAAATTTCTGGCCTAAGGTTTCCCAGGAAACTTTCTGGCTGAGTGGGAATTTGAACCTGGATCTTCCAGGTCCAAGTCAGTCTCCCAAACCACTACACCGAGGCTGGGCAAATGTTTTGGCATGAGGGCCACATCATCTCTCTAAAACTTCTCCTGGCCAGGAAATTAATTTACATTGCTAATTTGAATACATTTTCATATATGAATATGTTAGATGAAACTTGTATGAATGAATTTTACTGAGCTTATTTAAAATACACATAAAACTATAATATAGCATGTAGAACCTCATGGAACTATAAACTCTTTGCCACACACCTCTTGCACAGTTGTAATATACATACTAAGCCAGAGACACATGGAGGCATAAGTTGTTCAGAGTAGTAATCTCTGCAGAACAGCATAGACTCTGTCTCAGTGAACCAGAGGCTTATTGGAAACTGGGGACTCCCTGCGAACTGATTTGGAGGACCCTGAGGTCCTCCGGTCAAGGGTTTGCCCACCACTGCACACCATCTTGGCTTGAGAGTCATTCTGAGGCTGCTATCCTTTGCACACTTACTGTGGAGAAAGTCCTGTCGAACTCAGTGGAGCTTTTGATTAAATATTGGCTTCTATTAAATATTAGGATTATAAGTTTATAAGTAAATACTGTATTATAAAATTTGTATTATATAAGATTATAAGTAAATTTAAGGATTATACTTTAGGAATAATAAGGATTGGGCTGCATCAGCTGATGGCTTTTTGCAACAGGCCCTAATAAATACAGTGATTTTATGAGGGTTTTTTAAACTGTTAGATATTCAGTTGGAAGTTATTACTCAGCTAACTTGACCCAGACTTCTTCATTATGCAGTGATGTTTGTTCCTTTTTTCCTTTCTGAGCAGGAGTTGATAAAACTGCTTTTATTCTATACCCGATTTCACTTTAAATAGAGGAAAATAAAGCCATTCCAGATGAGTTATTACTCTAAAATTTATTTAAGTAGGGTAGGGAGTATGTGCATGTTTATGTGCACACATGCATATGTGCATATTCTGGCTTATGAAATATTCTGTTGATGCTTCGGGCAGTTGTTGCGGAAGCTGATATGCAGAACAGCGGAGCCGCACTACCGAGGTCAGGCTTGTACACATCGGCCCCTGCTTCCTTGTTTAATTACTTGAAGAGCAAAACACCCAGTTGGAAAGTGTGTGAAAATCTAGTATCTCTTGCTGCAGTTTGCTGCTCTGACATCCTGCAAAGCCAACCTCATCTGTCCACAAATATCAGGGCTGGTTCCTGACAGCCGGCTATCTCTGCCGGGCCTGGGTTCCTTTCATTCAGGGACTTATTGTGTGGAAGAGGGTTGGGTCAGGAATGTGAGGTTCCTGCTGGTGCTTTTCTCCCAGGCCTGACAACGTTGGCAAAAAAGGCTTAATTTCTTTCCTCATCCAAAAAAGAAGAAAAAAGTTGGCTTCAAAAAAATTCCTTCCTTTAATAACTATGTCATTGGCGTGTTATGAATGTCCACAACAATAGCACATTAACTGATTCATTTCTGAATCCAACATATTCCATTTTGGCTCAGTTGAGAAATAATTGGGGGGAGGGGGGGAAACCATCCCAATTTGATCGCAACTTGTAGGATAAAGGCTACAGTCCTAACCTCCAGTTAGGCCAGGCTAAACCCCGGCATAAGTCCTCTGGGGATCTGGGGGTGTCACCTTTGCATCCATCAGTCTTGAAAGACTATGGTATTGTTCTCAACACTGCATGCAAAGCACAAAGGCCAGGGTAGATTGATATGGAGGATAGGCTGTTACCCAAGCAGCAAATTCCTCCTCTTCATGCCACTGAAATAGTCCAGTGGAAAGGCAGAGCCGATACAATTGGCTCCAGCTGTGTCACAGAGCTGGGTTAAGGACAAGAACTCACTCTTGGGGGACCTGGGTCTCGAACCCTGGCCTGCTGATTAACGAACACAGTGTCTTAACCACTTGTGCCACTCACAGCCCAAAAGCACACACAGCCCATAAAGCACTTTTGTGCCACTCTTGGATTAGGGTTAGGCCAGTGCACAGACATGCGCTTGACTCCCTACATCATTATAGCAATCGGAAGACCAATGAGTTGTGCTGGCCTAGTTTGGGATTGCACCAAAGGTAAAGAAAGTTAATCATGACTTAACCACCATTAAAATCAGAGGTTATTCATGACTACTTTATGACCTATGAATTTCAGCAAGTCCTATGGCCCAATCCTAACGAGGGATCTGTACTGGTGGGATCTTGTACATGTTGTTCCAAAATGCCATAAAGCAATGTGTGACAGTGCAAACCCCAGGTGACCCAACAAAAGACTAGAGAGACCTGCTCGAGTAGCTAGATCTGGCACAGTGGAGGGGCAAAGGTGGGGAGGAAATTGAATGATGTAGGTGGAAGCAGAATGGGGCAGTGATGGTGCAATGGGTAGGTGGATAGAGCCATGCCGTTGCTATACCATGTGTTACCAGCCTCCTCTCCCAATTTTTGGCACCTCCTACAAGGGTGTAATGCTAGCCCTCCCTCTCCCAGTATCAGCCATTACTGGGAATGAATGAATGAATGAATGAATGAATGAATGAATGAATGAATGAGGTTTAGGGTGATGGATGTGTACAAAAGCCTTTCTTCTTCCTCTGTAAATTACCAACTGTTGGAGAGAATGATCAGAGAATGTGAATATGAATAAGGCAGTGAGAGGCAAGATAAAGAATCTAGGGAAGAGGGGCAAACTGTATAATTGTTTCCAGGATAGGAAGTGAAGGAAGGAATTTTGAGATCAAGACCAGTTGACAGAACAACATATGAGGCAATATTTATTATTAAATCAATTTTTAATTGGATTACTCTCCTATACAAATTCCCAATTACTAAAGATGGGTAGCAGATATATTGCTTTTTTCTATTAGTGCCACATTGCCTTGACATCAAAACTGGAAGTTCATGTAGTAGATCCAAAATGTTCATTTAACTACGCATAGTAGATTACAGTATCCCCAAAGCATGAGATGGACATTCCACAGACTGTGGAGATTAGAAGATGGTTAAATTCTTACAGCTCAGATGCATCATTGGCTCCTAAGGACAAAATACATTGGTTTAATTCTGTTCACCCATGTCCTCTTCAGTGGCTGTGCAATTGATTATTCTTCTCCTTAGCTTCCTAATCTACTCTGCAACTTGATATCAAATTGCAACTGTTAGACTAATCTGAAAAGCAAATTTGTTTTTTTCATCAGTGTGCAGTATCTGCAGTGAAATCTTCTAGGAATCTCTCTGCTGACATGAACAAAAATAGTGGCTGCTTAAACATATGGATATGTGTACTGCAGCATCCAGATTTCCAAAGTATTGTTAAGACTCAGTCCTAAAAGAGCACCATAGTTAAACAGCCATATGATTCTATGGTTCCACAGCAACTATAAAGATGTCAGTCCCTCTCTAAATATTAATTTAACAATTCACAATTAAAGAATTTCCTATTTCTTTAAGTTCAAGATTATACATGTAGCTTTGACTTGAACCCTAGGAGTGCTAGCTGGTACTGTATAGTCTAATAATGTACATGACAACATTCATAATATTGTACCAAAGGACCATCACAGGTTACAAGCCGTGAGGGGTGTGTAAAGGTGGTCAACTGCAAAATGCTAGATGCAGGGGGGGAGGCACCTGGATGGAGGTATCATATGTGCTCCCTGAAGCACCTGGTTGGCTGCTGTGTGATACAAGAAGCTAGACTGGAAGGGCCTTTGGCCGGATCCAGTGGAGGATCTTCATATGTTCTTATGTGGATACATAGCAAATTCAGGTAGACAAGTTCTTTGGGTAGCATTAAGAGAGCTAATAAAGATCTGCTGGGTAACAGATTAATCAACGATGCATTTACAAAGAAAGGAGGAAAGAAATCAGTTGGGGAGAGTGGCACCAAAACAGAGTTAGCCCCCCTCCCCAACGATCTGAATTTATATTGAAAAATTCTGTACCGTTGCATATTTGCTCCACCTGGTGGATCTTCTGAAAAATGTTTTAATCCCTTATAACGATAAGGAGGCACTCACTGTTGATTCGTATTAGCCAAAACAAAGCAACATTTAAAGCATTTGTATTAGTAAAATCATTGTGATAGGCAGACTTTTTTAAATGATAAAAATTTTAGGATAGTGTTGCTTGCCCACGCTTAATCTTTACATGTAATTCCTATGAAGGCATCTCATTTTGAACCACTCAGAGTTTACTCCAGTCTCTTGCAGAAAGATGGGGCACTTAAATCATCTGAATGTATGGCTCTGGAGGCTGTACAAGATCACTGAAAGTGGACTCTCTCCTGCTTTCAAATAAAGAAAGAGTGTGATAAAGAGTTGCAATGCTGGGTTTGTTACTGTGTAGATATATTTTCTGCAGTGCATTGTTGTAAAAATCTGGGGACCATTAACACTGTTTTCTTTGGAATTCTTTAGGATTCTGTTGATACTTTGATTATTTCATTATTCTCTTAAAAGTTTTTTTCCCATAATTCTAATGGCTAAATTCTAATGGCTTCCTAACAGAAGGCGAAGTTTAGCAAACAGTATCTCCATATGCAAGGGATTTTGAGACCTTTTTTATTGTCTTTAAAAATGTCATTCACAGCCCTCATTAGCATTTATTGTTGCAAGTGTAGAAGCAGAAAATGTGAAACTGGTATGTCATGAATAGCTCCTCAGAGCTCTGGAGCCCTGCAATGTTGCCTGCAGTGTGATGTGGGGCAGGCATTGAGAGCGCTGTCCAGATGGCTGCCAGTACAGAGCAAAGCTGCGGGTTTTTTTGTCTCTGGTGCCGAGAGGAGGGAAAGTGCACTGGAGCATACGCCATCACCCCATGCATTTTAACAAAACGAACTCACTATCTGTCAAAGTGGGGAGGTGGTGACACAGGAACAACAACAACAAAAGAAAGAAGTTCTCAGTATAATGTTGCCACCCTCCATTAAAGGTGGAAAGCAATTATCAAAACATTTCTTGGAAAAATGGCAAAGTATAATAGGTAAATAAGGAAGGATTCTTCAAGATGAGCTGATTCTTTGTATGCTTTTTTGATATGGGGTTTATATTTTTAATAGAATTATGAGTTAGTATACAGGGTTATGAGGAGTTATGATTCCCAATTCTTAGTCTAATAATTCATGGAGTAGATAGGGAAATATGTTACGGCTCTGAAATTAATGGAAGATGTATGATATTTCCAATGGTGAGGTACAATAAGTTGCTATGGGCTAAATTCCAAGGACATTTTTGAAATGGTGTTATTGTTAATAGACTGATGGCATGCAACCTGTATTTATACTTTAACTTATAAATTGCAAGCTTTATTGTATATTTACCTCAAAATAAGGCAAGCCACTATCGTTGGGTGTAAGAGAAGTCACCATTGCTCCCATTTTATTGGTAGGAAACTGAGACTGAGAGATAATGCTTGCAAACTGTGGTAATGCTTGAACCCATGCTGCTGACCCATGCTATTGTTTGAAAAATCATCAGTGCCTGCGGTCTGCACTTCAGCTGAATATGTTTCTGTTTACAATATCATTGAATATGGAGTATGCAACTGTTATCATAGGGATAGGATAGGAAGAATCGGCTCATCTTGAAGAATCACACTCATCAACTTATACTGGCAGCAAAAATTCTCTTCAGTTTGAAGACCTATATTTAGGATGCAATCCTGTACACTCTTACTTACATTGAACTTACTGGAACTTTGTTTTGAATGCACATTCACAGGAATGCATTGTTACTGTTAGTAATCTTGACTGCTAGATCTCATAGCTGTTCTGCAAATTTCGTTGAACTAATCTACATTTGTCTTGTACAGACACTTGATGTGGACGATCCCTTGTGTTTCTGTATGGCGCACATATGTAGGTGCTTATAACATGTAGTGTATGCATAAAAATAATGTATTCTATTTTATATTTTATATTCTCTCACTCACATTCACTCTTAAGATTTGACAAATCTAGAATTTTCCCTACTTTGGTGTCTATGGTTGCAATCCTAACCAACTTTCCAGCGCTGGCATAGATGTGCCAAGGGGATACATGATGCAACCTGCACTGGGGGGGGGGTAGACATGGAGGCCTCCTTGAGGCATGGCAATGTTTGTTCCCTTACCTGGCGTTGCATTTTCCTTACCGCAAAGCTAGAAAATTTAAGGATTGTGCCTTAAAGCATTTTTGTAAACATTTTTCTGATCTACTTTTCACTCAATTATACACAATCTGAAAACCCACAGTAGCTATTTTAAGAAGCAAAGTAAACCTTGCCAATAAGGAAGTGTGTCGGGAAACCTCTTGGCATTTATCTGGTGAATGGTGTGTGTGTGTTTAATGCATGTATTCAAAGGACAGTCCTTTTTAAAGATTCTGTCTGCATATTTTCTAATGGCAGGACAAAAAGAAAAAAATCAATTATTTGAGTCTCTGATCTCTGTTGGAGCATTGCTGTACTCCTTTAATACAGATGCACTATTTTAATACTTGCTTTTACTGACAAGAGGCACAGAGGTTTCTCTTAAGTGAAAAGTGTCATGTGGAATGACTTTCAATTTATTGTGGATTAAGGCAGATACAATACTGGAAAACTGCAGTGTGTAAGTTTTTTGTTTGTTGTAACCAAAAGAAGAGTGACATGTGAATGTTCTGGAAAGCTACAGTAGGGAAACACATTCTGCAGCTGTAAGAAATTAGTCCGCTTCTTCATGTGGTGGAATGTTTACTGTACATCATGTTGACATTCTATTGAATAAAGTTAGGAAGATGTCCAAAAGGAGTCTCCCCATAGAAAAACTCAACAGCTCCATGTATTAGGTGGGTTTGCTTGTCAGTGGGATTCCTGGTGAAAACCCTAATGGCTTCCAGCTGGGTGGAAAATCAAATCTTTGAGGTCTGACAAACTTAGCAGATCTGAATTTGAAAGCTCAGCTAATGCTCCCATTTTTATTTACCGTTCACCCATAAAAGATTATTTTCCAATATGTCAGCCTCATTTAGTGGCCTGAGAGTGAAAATGGAACAAGCAAGTGTGTGTGCGTTGGGGGGGATCTGGACATTAGCAAGTCTGCTCTTTCATACTGGTGTGCCACTTTGTGGAGAAGCCCTGCCTTGGGATGAGAGGGTGTCCTAATGACCATTCATCAATGCTAGTTGCCTGATCATTGAGTGCCTTCTCTTTCAGTTTATCAAGCCTTGCACATAAAAAGTCAGAATAAGCATTATTCAGCTTTGTTAATGGTAAGAAGTAGTAAAATGCTCCATTTGAACCCATTTTGCCCTTGGTTTTTCACTTTGTTAATGCAGTCCTGCTTAAATGAGTGCCTTTATTGGGTCGGTTAGAATATCTGAAACTATTAATTGTCTTGAATTGAATAGCTGGTGGCAGGCCAGAACAGATGGGGTAGAAAACTATTTGGTTGGGTGTATTGCTTTCAATTAGGATCAATGAGGTTTCAGTGCCTTTGAATTAACTCACTTAATACCGACTGTGTGAAGTCAGTGTGTATCACAACAGTCTGCTCGAAGGAGAGCACCAGGAAGTTGAGAAGTCCTGCAGAAATGCTTTGAGTCAATTTTGTCTTTAACTACAAACAGAGCATTTTTATTAGCTACATATGCAATTCCAAGGACTTCTAGTCCCTGTTGGTAAGTCAGGTTTGGGCAAATACAAAAATATCGGCTTTAAACGTTACAATAAACAGTATGTGGGTCCAGGAGAGCATTTTGTATTTGCATGTCCCATTAATTTTAGTATGTATGATTGTACACAGAGTTGCCCGCCTAATGCTCTGGCATATGCCAACATTTTCCCCCTATCAGCTATGTGATGTAATAACATTCTAAGGTCCAAAACACATCTGATTTTTCAAATTGATATTTGCAAGGAGTGAGGAGGTAATCGTGGATTTGGCCTTTGGTATGGAGTTATGCAGGATCATTTTACACTATGCTGCAAGCAATCTGAAGATCTGCAGGACACTGTATCAGCTAAATATATCCAAGGTAATAAGCCTTTTAGGAGATAACCTCAAACCAACTGCCTTACAACTTACACACCTTGCTTGCTTGCATCCTTTTAAAATAGAACATAATTGTAGGATGCAAAAAACAATGTTGATTGCTTCAACAACAATATTGATTGCTTGTTATTATTACACATTTTGGCCTGTTTCATTAAAAAAATTAGAAAATAACTTAGTAAAAAATACGTTACAGTAATCCTTAAGTGGCTGCATTCTATACATATACATACTTATATGAATATTTATTTCAAGAAGACTGCCAAATGGGTTGCCGCTTGCCTCAGAGTATTAAATAATGAGAGGAGGAAAATTACTCCTGCAGCTGGCTGCTTGAGAAACTGCTGAAGTAGTCTCAGATGCGCAGGCATTCTGATAGGCCCCTTCCATAAGTAGTCTTCTAGGTGAGAATCTCCAGGGATCCAGTTTTTGTTGACATGGATCAATTTAAATGGCAATTACTGTAGTCAGATAACAGCTTAAAAAGCCTTTTTACACATAGAAAAAGATGCATAATCACATGGCATATGGTAGCAGTTCCATTTTCTGAGCCCTGGTTGAAGGACATATAATATACAGACATTCAGACTTACTTTAACATTAAATATAATGCGGCTTTATTAAAATGTCGTTACTCTTTAAGGCTCGTTATTTTTGCTCTTTGTTTTTAAAGCTGTTTCCATTTGCCTGTAGGTTAATAAAAGGGTTCTTTCTAACAGTGAAAATTCCCCTTTATCCTGGAGTAGCTTTCTTTTTTCAAAAGTAGGGAATAGTCATAGTAGTCTCTTACAACAATATATTGCATAAATATTCCTAAAGCTTTGCTTTTCTTCATTGAGGTTAGCCATTGGCACTTGTATCACTTCTGGTAACTCTTCTGGAATTATAAATCTCTTTCTTCCCAATATGTCAATATTCTATTCTAACCTTTTGCTGTACAAGACAAGAGTTCAATATTTTATACTTTTTGATGCCATGCTGTTAGTAGGGCTGGTGTGGCATGGAGTAATCTATATGCAAGCTCTCCCTTTAAGAATGCCACTTCCAGTGGTAATATACATGCTTCACTAGTTATATGAAAACTTAGCGGGTGCACTTGATGCCAGCCAGTACAGTAGTTGTTCTGTGGGTGGTTACTCAAGATACGTTTTGTTTCAAACCACATCGTTTGCAGATAAGTCTTGCTTATGTGAGGATTGGGCACTTTGAGGGTTTTTATTATCACAAGAGGAAGGTAAAGAATGCATATGAAACAATAGAGAGGTCTGCAACAATTCCATAAATACAAAAGCATTTAAGGACATGTTCTGTCGATTTACATGCGTTCACAGTCTCGGGATGCCATTGAATGTTGGGGGGGGGGGTGGGAGACGCTCATCAAGCTGTAAAATAGTCTCAGAAGCCTTTCTACAGGCTTTAAATTGGAAGAGTCTTAAAAAGAAGAAGCTGTTGGCTTTTCCTGGCTCTAGAATTCTTATATGAGCATCAATGTGCTGCAGAAGGTATGTGAGGCAGGCATATGTTTCTCCTATGTGGCAAAAGATGTTTTACAAAGGACTGATGAGGGACTGCTGAGAGGAAAATAGCCAGCTTTAGATAAAGCACTATAACAAAGACTTTTTATGTATCATGGTGTCCATTAAAGCTTAATAGGGAAGAGTGCATTGAACCTAGCCAGGCATATGTTATTCATGCGCAGGATAAACATTTAAGGGGAGTGCAGAAATCAGAAATGGGGAGGATGTGATTGTTTAGCTTTAGAAAAAAAGCTTCCAGGGAAGATTTTGTTTTCGTCCCCCATGGATCACCATGCGAGGCAAAGGAAAAGAAAGCTGAAAATGTTTGGCGCGTATCAATGCTGGAAATCCAGGGGGGGTTAAAAGCATTGTAGTCAAATGAAAGTGGACTGCTTCTAAGTGTGTTCTATTTTATATGTACCACTGTGAAGCTGACAAAAGGAATGATTTTGATACCCTGTTCACTATGATAAAATGACACATCGATAGCAAAATTCTCTTTACCTTTATTTAAAGAAAAAAAAAGCCACAACTCCTGTGTTCGCACACATCGTGAATTTTAAACTGTAAAAGCACTCTAGAGATTTCCTTTTTTCTTTTTGGAGTTAAAATTTATAGCCATTAATTAGGAAAGGGGGAAGGGAAGGAAGTGCCGGCTTGAATAGATGCTTTTTCGCATGAGAAAGGGTTAACTTTGTAAAGAGGGAGAAAATGAATAATTCAGCGTTGGGCTTTATCACTCTGCGTTTTTTACTGTCTATTCTTTGGGTCCTCTGGAACTTGCTGTGAAGGTACAGGAGGAAGAAGAGTCAGCTGAGAGGTTGTGATCATTTGCGCACACATCCCTGTCATTGTTCAGCCTGGAGAGACGGGGCTGGGTTCAAGGCCACATGTGCGCCTGTCATCATTCACATTTCTGCTCCAAGTGCGATACAGAGTGTCAGCTCTCCATCTGTCTTTGCCTGGCAAATGCATGCGCCCAGCATCCTGCCTCCAGCTACGCTGCCACAGCCAGTTAGAATGGCCCTCCTTGCTTCTCTCTGCTCATTCCAGAACAGGAGGCGTTGAGTCCCAGGCAAGCCTTGCGTTCAGGAGGAAGCCTCTTGCAGTGGGTCTGTCTGTATCCGAGATGCCTGGTGAGTGCTTTTTCATTTCTCCCCTCCTTCCCTTTCTCCTCCATGGAAATGAGAACACAACACTCATTTCATAGTTGGATTATTCTGCTAGCAATAAAATATATATACTGAATGAGATGCATTGTAAAGAGGTTGTAGCTACTAACTGTGTATGGAAAGAGCTGTGGGTAGAGAGTGTGTGTATATGAAACTACTAGGTGCTTAATATATTGCAATGCAGAAGCGGCAGCTGAGAATCTGCCTTCCTGTGGGTATGCGAGTAATATAGCTTTATCTATAGCTTGTGATTGAGCTGTACTGTGTATCTGGAAACCTTAGATTTATCTGGAGTGATGGCTCTTGTGATCATGGGAAGAGCACCCAGAAATGATCCCTTGGAGAAGCCGCTTATGCTAGGGAGACACAAAGTGAGAGGGGAATACAGCAGATTATTTCAGACTTGGGACTTAAATCCACAAGCTGGTGGCTGCCAGCAACCCAAATGTGCAGACTGTATTTATTCTCTTGAAATCTTCATCTGTTTTCTGCTGAATGGATGAAACTGTTGTGGGAGTGGAAATTTTGAACATGTCAGTTTCCTCCTGAAAATATTATCCTTGGATCTTGACCTCTTGCCTAATTGATAAATGGTACTGCCAGTGGAAATACTTCAACTCTGTAGGGTAAATTATGTGAAGGGCTTTATTGATGAGAAAAAAAGTGAATGTTTTTTTTTTTTGTTTTTAATTCTGCAAAGAAGAATTTATTATTTTTTCCCAATGGGTAAGGGGGTATTGGTGTTTTGGATCTGGTTAAAGCACTCTGTACTGGCAAGGATATTTTCAAATTAAATTTAAATTATTTAAATGAAAAGCAAACAGGCATTGAGCGTTCCTGCAGCTGGCTGCTTCTTTTTTGGGATTATTTGGGTAGGAAAAAGGATAAGAGGCAGCCTTAGCTAAGGAGTGTGTGTACCCATCACAGATGGTGTTTTGAAACAGTATCTGTTAGTTTTCCGTGACCACAATTGTATTGTAGGTATTGCCAGTTGTTTGAAGAATGATTTTCTTTTATGATGTGGATGCCCTGTCATATTCCACTGCTGGTGTGTTTTCTGTCACAATTGCAATCCTGGAATCCACAAAGTGGGGCTCTGTTTGCTGAAAGCACCAAGGCTAAGAGGATTTGTATGGTTGAAATATGGGCAAATTGATTTGCATAGATGACAACAGAGGGCTAGGACAGGCCAGTTTTAACCCTTTGACTCTAAAGAGCGTTTTGTGTGCCTCGTATTCTGAAGGATGTAGTCCTTATAAGGAACAGCAGTGGCTGCGTTGTTTCTTCAGTGGGAAAAGCTGCATCATCTAAGACCACTAAAAGTGTCTTGCCATCAAAATGCTTATTTGCTCTTTTGTTCTTTTCATATTTTGGTTCACAGTGGATCATCTCATGACTTTTCAGCAGTCAGATTTTTCAAAACCCTTCTTTCTTATTAAACCTCTTTCTTCCAAATTACCTAGGCTACAATCCTACATATAATTTCCTAAGAGTAGCCCCGTTGAATGCAGAGGGACTTACATCAGTAAATATGCATAGGATCGTGCTGTTAAATCTACCTGCTGGTTAAATCATCATGCATCTTTAATAAAAAGGAGCTAAGTGACATGTGTGCCTAAATACACTTATCAATGCTGCAGGACTTAATAATTACATAAATTTTTAATTGCCAGCAGGCTCTTATAGTGGCAGCAAAAATGAAGTGCAGTGAAGAGTCTCTCTCTCTCTCTCTCTCTCTCTCTCTCTCTCTCTCTCTCTCTCTACTGAAGAAAGAGTCTCTCTCTCTCTCTCTCTCTCTCTCTACTGAAGAAAGAGTGTCTCTCTCTCTCTCTCTCTCTCTCTCTCTCTCTCTCTCTCTCTCGGTCTCTTAATGTCAGCTCAGAGTGTTAGAAAACCTTGCACTTGGATACAGAGAATACACTAACAGCTGTGACTGGGAGCATGTGCCAGAATGGAGATACTTGAGCAGATCTGACACTTGGCTATTTTTGACACCCATCTGTACTTTCCTCCCTCCTTTAGGATTCACTGCCTCTCAATCTGTTCACAACATATTTCAGCCTTTTAATATTGTGGTGTTTGGATTCCCCCCCTCCAAATGGGCATTATTAGCCATCTGGGAGAGATTTTGTATTTTAAAAATAAGCATATTATGTTCAGGAGATTAAAAGGATGTGTATTTTTATGTAATCTGATATTATGTCATTGCAATTGTATGTATGTATGTTTGTGTATGTACACATTTGTGCAGGCACGTTTGTGCAGGCACGCCCCCTGACCTGTGGGATGCATCCTTTGACACTTTGCCTTTTTTATTTTGCATTTTTCAGACAGAAGTAGGGTTACAAATTGCTTCACTCTGTCTTTGTGTGTGTAGCAATAGCTTTCGCACAAGGAATTGTTTGCACTTTTACTAGACTGCCGGCAAGGGCTATCAGGGGAGACTGGCAGCAAATATTTGCTATATCTGGAAACCTGTGCCTGGGATGTTGCTACTGGGATGAATGGCAGTGGAGTAGATGTTTCAAATAAAATTAATGTAGGTACACTATATGGAGGATATATCCTAAGGATTTTGCAGGAAAGGAATACCACAGGCACTTCTGTAACCTGTTCTGCCTCAAGTGGGTAGCCTGTGTGTGAGTTGTACTTCTTTAGCTACAGGTGAGGGCTCATGTGACTGAATTTCCCCCATCCATCCAACAAATAGCTTCCTTCTATGTAGGCAACTGAGGGCACAATCCTAATGAATTAAGATTGGCATAATTCACCTGAAGAAATACCTTCCCATGGTGGTGTGGGGATGTCGGCGTATGCCTGTGCACAGACCTATTCTCCGCTCAGGAGTGGGGCAGAACTGTGACAGCCCCAGGTCAACACAGGACTTATGCCAACCTAACTGGAGGTTAGAATTTCAGCCTACGTTATCAAAGAAGGGGTTTCGCAGTCTTTTATATAATCTACTAAATCCATTTACCTAAAGTTTTTCATGGTCATCAGGAAGCATTCAGGTATACAAGTCCCCTGCTTCACTTGAGCTATGGTATAGCTCAAGCACAGGTTAATACCATAGTGGGACCTTGGTCTTCATTCAAAATTGGGATACCTGTTAAATGGGGGGAACATCTTTTTTCTCAAGAATGTACAGTTTTATGTGAATTGTAGTGTATTTGTTTTTTAAAAAGCAAAATTCTCTCTCTCTCTCTCTCTCTCTCTCTCTCTCTCTCTCTCTCTCTCTCTCTCTCTTTCTCTCAGCATGTGTATGTTTTTAAATTGCAAACCTTCTAGTCATTTTATCATACGTTCAAAGAGCAGATGTTGGCCTACAAAATGCTTTATGATTGCCCACGGCACTATTCAGGATGGTTGCCTTAAAAGGACAACCACTGATCACAGTCATTGTAGCCCAAAAATAATGCTGTTCTTTGAGAAGATGGCTGGTATTGGGTCAGACCACCCCTTCTTTACTTCTGCTTTCCAGATGTGGCTGCAACTTTTTAAGTTCATGTTTCCAGAAGAGGGGGGGAAAGAAGTTTGTTTTCAGAATCTGGTTTTACTTAAGACATCTCCATCCTGGAGTGCATTTCATAAATTGCCCACATATTTTTCTTAGCAGAGAACTTAACTGGCTATAATTTTAAACACATGGCCACATCATGTGATATTTTCAAAACATTTGCACACAGCTTTAAGAAGGTCCCAGCAGAAATGATCCATCATCTCACAGCCAGCCCATTTTTAACAGTGTATCTGCATTTTCCATTTAGCAGAGCAATATATTATTAGCTTACATTTTGGGTAGTAAAACATTGCATTGCTGATTGTAAAACATGGACTTTATTATCTGCTGAAAATTGATTTGGCATTTATAGCCACTGTGTACTAGGGAGGCTTTCTGGTTTTAACATTAGCACAAGCAAGCAACGATATGTTTAAAGAAATAAAAATACAGTTACCACAGATGTACAGTTGTTAGTGTCCTTGTAACTTATAGACGATCCACCTTTATATATTTTGTGGGGAGGTGGGGGTGTTTGCATGTGCATGTATCTGCTATTGTGTAGCAAATAGCCTCAAATGCTCTATTGACTTGGCTCAGCTCAGTCTTAACTTGCTGTTGCTATGCTATTCTTCAAGACAACTCAGGGCTCTACAAAACAAGTTTTCTGCCAGTTGTGGAAAGTATGTCTGGAAATATTTAAAGGCCTTCGGCAATGAAAGCTGCATCCCTGTTTCGGTCATTATACTTAATGCCTTTGTCTGGCTGAAGGGTTATGACAGTGAGTCAAAATCTCGATGCATACTTTTGGCCTCCTGGATTCCAAGGGAACATATTGAGAGTTTGATTTCTCCAAATCAAAATATTTTTAGGTGAGATATAATTTTGACCCCTCTCACCTTTCATGCAAGTAATAATTTCTGAAGTTATCCAAAACAAATCTATTTTGAGTGTTTTGGGGGCATGAACTGCATGTGTGGGATGTGCCCAGCACATTTTAGGGTGGTGATACAATTGCATGGACTACAGCATGTTGCCCTCCTAAACAGGGGTCTTTCATGTTTGCATGCAGGTTCTTGTGTTTACTGATGTTTTACTGTTTACTGTTCTTTTCTGGCTAAAGGAGTAAATAATGTGTGGTATGTTTTGCTCAGTCTGTGCTAAGAGATTTTAGTTCTTAACTCTGCAGTGTATATTGGACCTTAATTTTGACCAAACCTCTTTGCTATTTGTATAATGTAAATAATGAATGACTTTCAATAATAAATGAGGCCACAACACCCTACAAGCACAGAGTGGTACTTTTATGTACACAGTGGGTGATAGATACTATTACTCAGCAGTATGTAATATATAAGTGAAAGGAAATCTGAGGCCTAGTAGTTCATACACGCATGCACATCACTTGATTTCTTGACAGTTGATTATTTTAGCCCAGTTCTCATGACCAGCTGGAGGACACATTGAAAATAGGGCATGCTGGGGGACACCCCCCCTGACTTCCATGTGTTTGTCAGTGGTCTTTCACAGATGAATTTGGAAGTGAAAAGTGATGCCATCACAACCCCTTCCCTTATCCTACATGTGTTCAGGATACCCAGATGGTCACATGAACAAGACTATGTGGATTGAATACTGTATATGTCTTTTCCGTGGAAAAATGTGGCGTGGCATACAGATTCATGCCCCCCCCCCAAAAAAAATGTTGGTACTGACCCTAGAGGAGATATGGGAACTTGGTCTCGGTGTCCTTGATGACCCCCTTCACAAAAGCAAATCATCACAGTGATTAAGCCATCAAATATGTAGATATGACCAAATTATGGGGAACAGCTTGAAGATGTAAACCGGGAGGACACAATCTGTGTGGTGCGATACCCTGGTCTTGACACATACACCATTATGCCTTGGCCTCCTTACCTATTTTAGTACTTGGTTCAGCCTTGCAATCAGAATACATCTAGTGAGAACATCACAACGACACATTTCATCTCATCACCTTTTCCTTCTGGGTTGCAAAACTGGGAAAGCCAACACTAGCTGGGTATGCTTGGGAAGTGCTGGTGTAAACTGAAAGGTTTGTTCGGAGAAGGGATAGCATTTTTTGACAACTTGGCACTCTGTCTTTTTTACCTCACCTTTTATGCTCCCCTCTCATATGATCACGTAAATTACTGCAAGGTGGACTTGATTTAAATTAACTGAAACCACCTGTCTTGGTCATGCTTCAGCAGAGTTGTAGCCAAACCTGTAATGTTTAATTTCCAGATTTTGACATTTAGGAACCTAAGCAGATTGCTTCTTCCTTACCTGATAATAAACCGAGCAATACAGCCAAGGAGGTATAGTGGCCATTTTTTGACCTGGTGTGAATTTATGCCTACACCATGCTCAGCTTCCCTTTGTGGTTTAAGAGAAAATAGGTTTTTGCTTGAAGTCTTACTTCTGAATGAATTAAGGAAAATTTCATTTGGCACAAACAAATGTATCAGTCCACCATTATTAATATTTTCTATCACTCATGTTGTTTTTGTTGGGATTTTGTTTATATTCACCTCTCAAGTCCTTCCCAAGGATCTAGGATACGTAGGATTTTGGTTGATGCATTAAAATATCACCACAGTATATGTTCTGTTCCTAGTAAGGTGAACTTTTATAATTGGCTGATGGTGCTTGTGCTCATCCTAATGGTGTTCAAGTGCTTTTCCAGCTATTTTGGAATAGCACCCAACTATTGGGTGGAATAGCACTACGACTATTGAAATTACTTACTTTATTGTTCCAGTGTTTCTACTTGCAGGTCTTTATACAGTGGCTCCTCATGTAACAAGTTTAATTCATTCCAGAGGCATGCTTGTTATGTGAAATGCTCTTTACGTGAAGCGGAATTTTGCATAGGAAATAATGGAAATTCAGACAATTGGTTCCACAACCCAAAAAATATTCATATAAAAATATTAACTGTTTATAAAAATGATTACAAAACACTGTAAAACACAACACTGCAATATAGAAAATACTGTACAGTACTAAACTGTACTGTACCTTTGAAAACCTTCATGGCTGGTGTGATGGTTCATGAGAGGGGCATGACTTTAGCTGCAATCCTAAAGACACTTTCCTGGAAGTAAGACCCATTAGACATAATGGGGCTTACGTCTGAGTACACACGGTTAGGATTGTGCTCTTTCACAATCACTAATGGAATCACCGCTATCCATTGGCTCAATGGAATCTTTGTCTTTATGTGCAACTTTAACATTCCCAAGCTGCTGATGGGGAGCAGCACTAGAACACTGATAAGGCACACCTTCCATGCTGCCATACACAGATCCCACATACAAATCTGGCTCATGCTGCTCCCCCCAGACCTCCCATGAGTTCCCTGGCCATGGAAGCCTATTCCAAACTTTGCCCAGGGCCCTACTGTAGCTCACACTAGTCCCCTCGTCCCTCCCTGTGGGTTCCCTTGCCATGGAAGCCTATTCCAAACTTCCTCAGAAGTGCTCTTTACACAAGTCAAAATTTCTGAGAAAATTTTGCTCTTTACCCAAGTCGCTCTTTACCCAAGGTACCACTGTGTTTGGTGATATATCCCAATCTTTATTCCCAGGAAATTCTCGTGATGTCATTCATGAGAATGGGTGACGTCCCCCTCGGCCAGTCAGGACTGATCAGGTGATGACTCCTCCTTCCGGGGGCATCTCCAGGATCCCAGATCAGTTCTGACTTGCCAAGAGAACGGTCAGGATTTTTGGCTGCTGGGAATCTTTGATTATGGTTATGTCTAATGAGTTGTGTTGCACATGCTTCTCAGTTTGTCTTCTAAAATCCCAGAGCACTTTGAGTTCATTTTCTACTACAATTTTGTGGCACCACAAGTTGTTACTTTGAGGCAATTTATACTTTGGACACATGTTTTGATGAACTGTTGTTACAGCTTTGTTGGGCCTTTCTTTGTAGTTGGTCTGTGCAATTTCCTGATGTCCATAGTTTCATCAGCTATTATGATTATCACTACTACAACAGCCCAATCCAATGCTGCTAAGAGCGCAGGACTCCTGGGGTGCTGAAATGCATAGTAATAGACAATTGCATAGAAGAGGAAGATGAGGAAAGATGTTGGAGGATACATCTCTATCTTCTGGGAAATCAGTCCATGGGTTCATCTAGGTTTATTATCAACACAGGCTGACTGTGGCTCTCCCAGACACTGTACGTGCTACACTCAGTTGCTAGGTTGATGTCAGGTAAAGAAGAAGTAATCTGCTTAGTTAGTACCTGAATTAATATCCTAACATCTTTCAAAGCTGCCAAAACTGAATACATTAGTACTTGCACAGAATCTATTTATATAACATCTACTCTTGTATAAATAGTTAATCCCAGTAGAGGATCCTGATCCCACATATGTGTGGATCCCAAAGTTTAATCCATGTGTAACCACTATCCTTCTGCACACACACAGTACTGTTAAAATCGTAATAATTAGATGATATTTATTAGATATATTTTTAGATAAGATTTTTGGGTTTCTGCTTTTTTGCAGCCTGTGAGCAATCTGGTCTTTGCCCTTTGTGGTGGTTCATGCAGGAGCTCTTGCTCAGTGAGGCAGTGGATTCGATCAAAGTAAAACTTTTATTCCTGAGGTCTCGGGGACTTCTTGGGGTCTCACAGACTTCCTGTGGTCCTCAAACCACAGGTTGGGAGAAGTGATCTACCCTACAATCCAGAGTAACTACGGGAAGACGTAAGAGGAACTTACTCTGGATTGCTCTATGCATTTCCTATTGGTTTCCCATAGGTGACACCTAAACTACGTTGGTGTAAAAGGTCCCATAGTTACTCTGGATTGTAGCCATAGTTGAATAGTCATGTCCATTCCTTCCAAGATGTTCCAATCTCTTCTTTTCCAGTCCAGTCTCCACTTGGTTGTGAGACTGTCACCAAATCTAGGATTTCCCTTTGACTGGTCACCAGACAATGAGTCACCCCCCCAAGTGTGTCACCTGGTGCAGGCCACCCCTTAGCAACACCCCTGTGGCCATTAAAATAATGCATAGGTGCATTAAAACAATGCATTCCTGTGGCCTTTAAAATAATGCACAGAGGGCTGTTCTTTTCCCTCTTCCACCACACGAGAACCTGGAGACATTCACTATATTTTAATATTAGGAGAGTTAGAACAAAGAAAATATTTCTTTATCCAGCATGTAATTAATCTGTCAAACTCTTTGCTACTGGATGTTTTGATGGTGTCTATCCTAAATGCCTTCTTAGATTTAGGGAGGAAAAACCCATGACAGGTTACAAGCCATGATATGTAGCTTCAACCTCCAGATTTTATAAGCAGACCATCTCTAAATGCCAGATACAAGGGAGTGGCAACGGGATAGATGTATCTTGTCTTGTGTGCTCCCTAAAGCATCTGGTGGCCCCCCATAATATACAGAAAGTTAGATGGACTCTGAGCCATCAGGGCTTTTCTTAGTATTAATATTCTTGCTTGGTCACATTTGAAGACAGGTTTTCTTCAACAGAAGAATTCTGTGCATACACCATGCATTACAGTTACTAATATGGAAAGTTACTGAGTCAAGATGCTTGCCTTTCGGAGATCAAGGAAAACGCACAGTTGTGGGCCATTCACAACCATAGTTATGATCTGGGAACTGAAAAGTATAGTTAAGGCAAAAAACATTTCTAAGCTGTTTTATCCTTCTGGTATGGTAGATGAGACCCATGTAGAATGGTAATCTCATCTCTTCAAGATGTCATGAGGCTATCCATTGACAATTCTGTCTTATCTGGATACAATTTCAATTTTACCTCCATTGATATTGGACATTTTTTGGACAGACATAAAACATTTATTTTGCTTGAATAGCATAGCATTTGCTTAATGCTTTCCGAACAGAAAAAACTTTCCATGTATTGAATTCTTGGGGAAGCCTCGTAAGGAAGCATGTATTAATCTCTGTATTGCATCTTCGAATCTGAAGCTGAGAGGAGTAGCTTGCTTATTAAGGCCACATAGTAAGCTCATAGCATTGGTGGGTTTCATTGGGAAATTCCTGATTTGCCACTACAGTAAACAAATACAAGCAACTGTAAAGGAAAGGTCTTGAGATGGAATGGGATTGATATTTGATATTTGTAAGCTGCCTTGAGCTTTGGAAATGACATATAGAAATGTTTTAAATAAATACTGTATTTATTTGAATATAATGCTTACCTTTTTCAGCCAAATTCAGTCTCCAAAATCAAGGTGTGCATTAGATTCAATTGTTAATTAAATTTGAGTAAATACAGTGTTTTGATTATGGGTATAGAGTGCTCATTAGTTTCAATGGCACATTAGATTTGAGTAATTACAGTATATACATGCCCTGTTTGATTTCTCCCCCTTACTGATTTATACTATCTTTCTTCCTGCCTTATTAAAGGACTTGCTGTAATGGTGCATGTTTGATTATGATGTATATTAGGGTGTCCATATCAATTCACTGCTGCTTGAAAATACATAGCTGATATTTCCCATGCAATTGTGCTGTTTAATCGTTAAAGCCAAAAAATATCAGTCACTTTCTTACTCATGTGTCCCTTTAGCTTCAGACTTTCATAACCATCTTGGAGCTTCAGCTTCCCATCTCTAGTGAGGAAGGAATAACACTATCAGCCAATCTTATGGGGGTGTTGTACTAATTCTGAGGTAATGTATGTGAAGTATGGTTCTAAACAAAATGGCTGTTTAGTTAGTCCTGGCCAGGGGTGTCCAAACCTTGGCCCTGGGGCCAGATGCGGCCCGTAGCAAGCCTCAATGCAGCCCATGGCAGGACCCCTCCATCGGGCCCACGGACAACCCTTGTGGTGTTTCTAATATACTCTTAAATTTAAATTTATGTGAATTTATTCAAATTTGAAATGTAAATCATTTTTCTGGCCTCTGACACAGTGTCAGAGATGATGTGGCAATACTGCCAAAATGTATGGACACCTCTGTTCCAGGCTGAAATGCAGAGTGCCATTACTGAGGAGCAAGAGTAATGGGGGAGAGGAAATATGGGCTCTGGTTGTGGCATTTCTGAGGCAAGTGGTTGACTACTGTGGGAAACAGGATGCTGGGCTTGGATGGAAGTTTAGTTTATCAGAACTTGCTGGGCATTCCCTTAATGATGGTAAATATTATTTATTAGTTTTTTTAGTTTTTTTAATCTTAGGTAGCTGAGCTATGAAAAAGATTCTGCTGAGGTAATATCTCTTTGTAATTACCTATACTTTCTTGTTGTATGAGCACCATCTTGGTACCCAAGCCCTTCTGATGGTTTAATGATGGTTTAATGCAGCTAGATATAATGCTGCAATCTTGTGCACACCTACCTGAAAGTAAGCTCCATTGAAGACAATGGGACTAAGGGCACAAGGCTAACCATGTCTACTCTTGTGTTCAATGGATCTTACTCCCAGGAAAGTGTCTTTAGGATTGCGCTCTGAATAGATAAGGATAGGCTTGTGCTCTCAATGTGCTTACTCAGAAAAGATTGCTCCCATTCCTAGCCAATGTGCAGGTTTTGGAATAACCTGCACCTACCTGTCTTTCTGCACCTACTGTATTTGAAGTAGATAGAATATTAACATTTGCTTTATCCCTTACATCACCCTATTTTGCTACCTCTCCAACTTGATTCACCAGGCTGTACCACTGGTTTTGATGCAAGTCTGAGAAATGTTTCCCTGTTTGACTCTTCAAAAAAGCTTAACAGTTTTGTCAAAAGCGTTTAGAATTTTCTGGCAGTAAGTGTTTTTGCTGTCTTGCCACTCTAGATATACAATATGTACTCTGATGGATGACCCAGTGGGAATTTTCCTTCTGAAATAAAAGCTTGGTAAATCAGAATCAAAGTAGGTTTTTGTCATTATGACCAGCAGCTGTGTTTAAAATATAGTTTTTTATTTTAATTTTTCTCCACAGCTGACTTAAATCTGCTGTATACCTGCTAATGTGACTTTTGTGAGACTTGTGTAGATTTTGTCATGAAGAACCAATCTCATATGTTCTTTTCATTGATTGTTCTTTTCTTATATATAATAATGTTGAAGTTCATTTTTGACCACCGCAAATCATAAACAACAGCCCACTCCCAACCAACTTTTGAGGACTGATGCAGCCGTGCCAACAGGGAATGCACTATATTCGATAGTAGTGGGGTTGTATGGAAGTATGGATTTTTCCATAAGGTAAGGGAATAAGTGCATGTCTGTGCACTAGCTTAGCCCTCATTGAAGAGCAGTGCAAAAGTACCTTACAGAACTTTTGTTGCACCCACAGGCCAGCATTGGCTTAGTCCAGCCTAACTGGAAGTTAAGATTGCAGCCTTAAGCACCTTCTTGAATTCAGAACAGTTACTCAGCCCATGAAAAGATATTTGCAAGAAAGCACAACAAACCTGGACTTCAACTCATAAATGTCCGAGTCCCCCTTCCCAGTGAATGGGAACTGAACAAAAATATAAAATAACTGGATTGCCTTGACCGTGAACCAAAGTCCTAAATATCAGTGAAAATTTGTGTTTTGGGGTTATCATTTTGAATGGATTATTACAAAATAATCAAAATAATCAAAATAGTCAAAATAATCAAAAAATCCATCAATCAATGTCCAATTGTCACATTTTATTTTCCTATTGTACATATTTTGTTTGTAAAAATAGTTGAATGCAATAAAAAAGTCAAATAGTTTCCTAAGTGCATAGCATTTCCAGCTTATCCAGTTTAAATGAAAGAAGTTGATACTCTTCTGAAATAGTTTGTTCCATTATCTTCTGCTGTAAATAATGCATCCAATGGTATGTAACATGATGGAATTATTCCTAAAAACCTTGATTTTTAGCCGTCTTGGTCACTAGTGGTGTGTCACCCCCTCAAAGGTGCCACCTTTCAAGCAACTTATTGCAGGGTTTCAAAGCTTCTAGTGTGGTACCCACTTTTTATAGGGACAGTTTGTCCAGGTTGGACCAGAAGTGATGTCATGGCTGGAAGTGATATCATCAAGATAATTAAAACAAATGTAAATGCATGAAAGTAAATCAAGTGAATAACTTCAACCCCCATATCCCAAAAAATTCAGTAAAATTTTGACCATATGGTTATAACCATATGTCGTAACTGAACAGAGGAAAAGCCCCCCTCCCCAATGTAGAACACCAAGAAAAGTGTAGAGAATAACAAAATAAAAGCTCAAGTCCTCATGTATATTGCTTCCATGTGCTTAAAAGACTAACAGTGCAATCCTAAGCATGTCTACTCAAATGTAAGTCCCATTGAGTTCAATAATATTTACTCCTAGGATTGTGTGGTTAGGATTGCAGCCTGAATTACTGAATATTACATTAAAATATTTCATATAATTTAATACGTTTATGAATTCCTAGCAGACTATAGGCAGATTGACCATATATCATAACCAAAAAAGATGATGTCACTCCAAAAATATTGAAGCCAATGAAAAATTAAAGCACACGCACGCACGCACACACAAATATACAGAGGCATCACAAGCGTTCATGCGTGAGTTAAAAACACTCATACATTGCATGCATACATATTATATTATATATTATATATTACCGTATATACTCGAGTATAAGCCAACCCGAGTATAAGCTGAGGCACCTAATTTTACCACAAAAACCTGGGAAAAGTCACTGACTCAAGTATAAGCCTAGGGTGGGAAATGCAGCAGGTACTGGTACTGGTCCTTTTCCTTGTAGCCTTCTTGGAACTCATAGGCTGCAATCCTAAGCACACTTTCCTGGGAGTAAGTGTGGTCATCATTGAATTTAGTGGGGCTTACTTCAGAGTAGACATGTATAGGACAGGATGACCAGATGCCAAAATTCCTGAACCCCAAGGCCAAAATTCCTACCTGCATAAATTGCCAATTTTTTATTTTTATAGTTTTTTGTTTTTTGGCCATAACTTTTGATATCTCAAAACGGATTTTGCATTGGATTCTGCTGTTCAATACGAATCAAACGGTATATGAGATGATGGGGTTTGATCCTCCCACTTTTCAGTTCACCCGAATATAAGCCGAGGGAGCTTTTTGGGCCCATTTTTGGGGCCCAAAAAATTCAGCTTATACTCGAGTATATACGGTGTATATTATATTATATGCATACATATTATATTATACTATATTAATTATTGTTAAATTTAAAAATATTAAATATAATTTATTACCTATAATTTGTGAATTACAAGCACACTACATGGTGCCTGCTCACAAAGAAAAGGAGGGAAAATGAAGAGTTTTTCCAGTACACAAGGCTAATAAAGAATATGGTAAATGTTCTGGAAAAAGAGGATATGGGAGAGGGAACTTCCTTCTGGGGTGATTTGGGGGCTATACTTCTTGTATCAGGACCCTTTTGGTGTTCCTGGCTTCCTCTCAGCCTGCCCTTTCCAGCAAACTATGGCATGTTCACCTACTTGCGAGTAAAGCTGCGAGATGCTAATTTGGGGGCTTTTGGTTTTTTAGTTTTTTGGTCATAACTTTTGCTAGGAAGGTGCTATCTCAAAATGGATTGCTGCATTGTATTCTGCTCTCCAAGACGAATCCAGCAACATATGACTTGATGGAGTAGTGCATACCATTGTGAACTTGATGTTTGGGGTCCTATCCCCCCAGTGCGCATCACAAAGTGTGGGCCAAATCCCCCGCACTGCCCTAGATGGTGCAGGGGGATGCATCATATGCCCCACTGGCATAGTTGTACCAGTGCTGGAAAGTTGGTTAGGATTATGTCCTAAACCACTCATTGAAGTGAGTGTTTGAAACAGAAATAGCTGGAGTCTTTAAACATACATTTGAGTTGGACCTGAACATTTCAGACTATGAAAAGTCATAGAAAGTTTTATTTCAAACTTGAGCTCTGCAGCAGAGTTTTGAGGAATCTTGCCAGCATTTGGAAGCCCACATTCAATTAGTCTACATCTTATTTGTCATTCCCTCCCCTTGACTCTCTTTCCAGTGGGGGAGACTGGGGGGGGGGGGAGCATGCCACATTGCTTGTGCATAATGAAATACAATTTGTGCTAGTTTTAAACTAGATGTCTTCTATCCCCTTTATCTATCATTTATCTTCTGTTATTATCTTTTGTACTAGATACTCTTCAGTAAGCACAGCTTGATGCATTTTATGGCCTTTGCCTTATGAGATAAAATAGTTGGAAAGATGCTCTGGCACTACTTGCTGAAAATGAAACCCCAGAGAAGTTTGCATGTGGGAGCAGGTGTCTGATGCTAGGAAATATAGGGGTTCCAGTCTGAAAAAAGGAGGAAAAGGGAAGAGGGAGGAAAAAAGAATGTAGGAACATTAATACATCTTCTTGAGGTCTGATGAGACATCTACTGCCTACTGTTCCATCTGGTGCTTATGATAGCATGGCATATTAGTATGCTTCAAGTTCATAATGTATTCAAGGCAAGAAAGCATCCCTTGCATATTAATTGAGGCATCCTCTTTCTTGGAGCCTCTCCTGCATTCCAGTCTTGTTTATTCCTCCTTAAGTCATGAGCAGGCAGATTTGTAATGGTGGATTCCCCCTTTCCACCACCCCCCTCACAATTTTGTGTATATGCCAGCACTGAAAAGTTCTTGCCAGGGTTATAATTGCTGCTGGTAAAAACAAAGCCTGGATTTGATCCTGCACAGTTTTGTATCTAGCATGCTGATTCTTACTTGACTGCATGTAACTGGGCAGGCATAGCCCAGTAAAAAACCATAAATCTTCAGTCCAGTGTAAAATAGCTTACATGCATGCAAAATATATAACATTCCTCTTATAATTATTTTATAGCTTAACTGAGAAAAAGAAGGCTTCAGTTTTTGAAATACCCGTATTTCAAAGGAGCATCAGATAAATTTTGCATTTCTTCCTAGTTGATTGCAGATTTGTGTCTTTTGTGAGTTCAGAGTGTGAGCTACAACTGACCACATCCCCTGCTGTGTGTGTCATAAATTCATGAATGAACTTTTGTTGTTTCCCCAGTGCAGCATCCTTTTTCTCTTACTCCACCCCTTTCCCACCCTAAGCTCATCCCAAGCTCACCCTTATCAACACAGTGGAACTTATCAATTCAAGCTGATTGTCCTGCCAATATTAACAGGTTGATCAGATGTCATAACCGCAAAAGATGACAAGACCCCACAAAATACAGGACACACAACTGTAGGACATGACAAACTAAAAGCTAAATACACTCATTGCTTTCATGTTAATTTAAGCATTGCATAACTTTATTAAATTTAAAACTATTTACATACAGTATAATTTATTAATTACAAGAGGGCTAACATGGTGCCTGCTCACAAGGAAAAGGAGTAGAAATAAGGTTTTTACCCCACGACACAGGGTTTAAAGCGAGGATATGCCCTGGAAAAAGAGGATATTTGGTCACCCTGAATATTAAGATTTTTCTCAAGATATGTATTTTTGTTACTTATTTAGGTTTCAATCAACACTTTTCAAAGTTCACAGTGGTTAACAACTGGGATTTTATTTTTTCTGGCTTAAATTTTTTTCGTTTTGGGGAGGGTTCTTCACTCAGGTGGGAGATAATTTACTTTGTGTACAGGAGGTGCCAGGTGGCATCTCCAGGTATGTCCTGGAAAACTTTGTCTGAAATCTTGACACCAGTAAAGACACAAATAGTGCAATCCTAAGTCTTTCTACTTAGTGCCTGCATCCCTGTTTTTATTTTCATCTTTGTACTCAAACTATTGCTGTCTTCACATTTTCTAAGGGTTGTGTTCATAGTTTTTTACATGGACTATGGTAAAGAATAAAAGTAAAGGTAAAGAATGTGATTAAAATGCTCTAAGAATTATTGCACCGCAAAGAAAGATTTGATAAAGAATTGCAACAAGGGGCAGATTCCTAATCAATTTTTCAGGTTTGGGGTAAGGGTAATGCAGCTCTGAGATAAAGAACCAAAAATTGTCTTATCTTGTGGAGGCTTCCATGACTGCTCCACAACTGCAGGATGAAGTACTTGCCCCAGTGGTGCAGCAATACCAACAACACAACTATAACAACAACAATGTTTATGTACTACCTTTATAGCCATTGGATTTCTCCTTCTGGCTTTATTCAGGGCAGTTTACAGGGGCAAGCAATTCTAAATCCAAAGGGTTTTACAATCAACAGAGGTTCTGATTTTCAAGAACATCCTAGAGACAAGGTGGATCCTTTCTTGGTCATTCACACTGGTGACTCTGATCTTCCCACATAAGGGCATTGTGTAGTCAAAGTCACATAAGGCCACACAGCTTCAGGTGTTCAGGTGATCTTCAGATTTTTCTTCTGGCATAATGATAGGCTCTACCTTTAGCCCCTTAATGTTTCAGCCCCTTAAACCATCTTCCAGTTAAGTTTAAGCCATTAACCACTGCTCAATGGATGCTTATCCTTAAGAATGCTCTTTTAAAGGTTGCTTATCTTTTAAGAGCCAACCTCATTCACATTGAGATAAAATCTGCTGATATAGATTATTTGAAATATCAATATGAATTGTAAACCCTTCCATGTATCTAGTCCTTATTAACAAATCTAGTCCTACAATTCAAAAGAATTGGGTCAAAGCCATGGACAAAAATTTGGAAAACAGATGGCTAGACACTGGGTCAGTGAGTCTTCTGGAGATCACAGGTATGCATGATTTCTTCATTTCTTTCCCCCCACTACTCATTCTTTTAGTTTTCATGCTCTCTCCTTTGCAGTTCTTCCAGATCTTCCCTTCATATCCTTGGACTATTCTCCAAAATTTGTCTCCTTATTAATGTTCTAAAGAACTTGAGAAGTTATTGGCTAATGAACACAATAATAACAAACTATTATGAACACAATAATAATGAACTTCCAATAACATTTATTTGAAGTAATCAATATAGGACTACAGGGAGTATGCTGGATATTCAGAATCTGATCCCAGAAGGTTTCCAGTGCAATTCTGTCCATCAGAGAACGCTGATAGAACCTCAATGTGACTGCTGGATCAACATACTAACATATCATTATCTTACATGCACACTATTGGAGTTTGCATTGATTTCAAGATTTCTTGACATGAACAGGTTCTATAGTATAATTTATGACAAATGCCACAGAGCATAGGTACTTTGAGAGATAGGCACATATAAATATCTCATTTTCCTCTCTTCTTCATAAATCACAGTTGTCTCCTTCATGCTGAGAGAGGAACCATCTCTACCAAGCCACTCTTAACTATATCGGTTGAGTTCTGCAGCATATGCTGCTATTTCTTACCTCTTAGCTCATTTGCATGTTTCATTGATGAAGAATTTCCTCAGAAACTTCACAGATACAAGGAAACAAACACATTATATTGCTGCCATCTTGAACCAAACATCTTTTTCAAGTACTTAAGGTTCCCTGCCATCTATCTGATTTAAAGATAGCAGAAATGAGTTTTAAAAAATTAATAAAATGCGTGGTAGTACAATAAATTCCAAGTCTTAAAAAAGTTATTCACAAAAAGGGTACTTTACAGATATGTGCATCTGCTGCTGTATTCTGCTGTAAATTATTCATCCAGTGGATAGAATCTGAAGTCATTATTCTTAAAAACTGCAATTTTAGCTATTTTGGTCCCTCATGGTGTCATCCCAGAAGGGTTTTTACCTTTCTCAAACCCTGTTGTAGTGTTTCTCAAACCTTCTAGCTTGACAACTACTCTTTAGAGTGACAATTTGTCCATGACCCACCAAAAGTGATATCATGGCCGGAAGTGACATCAATCAAATTGCCAGTTGTGGTTTCTGAATTTTTTGGTTTTTATGAGGCAAGAAAGTACATTGTGGTAAAGAAATTATTGGTCACTCTGGATCTCACTGTGAGCCCCAAGGTCCTCTACCTAGGAATCTTACCTACATTTCTTGGGGGAGACCTTTAATGTGCAGGAAGGCCCACTGACATCCCTGGAAAATAACTCTAGCTTACTGTATTTCTCTTGCTTTTTATTATCCTGTTTTTTGCCCCATTGCATTTGAGTAGTACAGCAGAGGTTTAAATCTACTATTTGAGTGACTTGAAACATGGTTAGCTTGCATTGATGGCTCATCCTTCCTACTGAGGCCCAAGCACAAAAGTCATCACAAAATGTGCTGAAATTATGGTCCACCACTGCAGTAGTGGGCAGGATTGAAAGTTCAGAAGACAGTAAACATTCAGAGTGACTTATTGCAGCTGCACAATTCTCAGCATGTCTACTTAGGAGAAATCCCATTTTGTTCAGAATTAAACAAGAAAGAAATTGCTGTCTGTTATAGTCTGAGAAATCAGCTTTAGCTGAACACGTAGTCAAAACTGGACATAAAATACAGTTGGAATATAAAGATCTATTATCCACCATTGTTCAGTACCGTCAAAGATTCCAGTGAGAGGAAACTGAAATTTATAAACATCAGGACAACATCAATCAAAGAAGCAATTGCATTGAATGGCTGTTGGCACCCATTGCCTAGAACTTCCATCAGAAAATAGGATTCAACAAGAGAGAACTGTTAATACTCAAGAGAAGGAATCCTTACTTTAAATCTGTTTCCTTAAGTAGAGCAGTATATCACTCAACTAATAATTAAAAAATGCTTTCTGTTGCAAAGATCCAAACAGAAGCTCTGTTTTCCTGTGTGCACCTTTCTGCTGTTTTTAACACTTTTTTTTTGCTTTCACCAATGCCTCCAAAGGGGGAAGTTCAGGCTCCAAATCTCAATTTTTCAATGGCTAGAAATTTTTTCAATGGCTTTCTTGTCAGACAAAAGCAATTGTTTACCAACTGTTAAAGATTGTTTAACAACTGTTTACCAATTGTTAAGCAATTGTTAAAGAGGCCGACAATGAATCAATTTGCATTGGGCTTAAAGAGTAGTTTCTGCTAGGAGACTGACACTTTTCTTCCTCCTGCAAAGTTATGTGGTCTGCAGTTGAAAAGAATCCAAAGCAGAAGCCCTTCCTAGTCCCAGAGTGAAGTTAGTATGGTAAGTAGGCTGCTTTTAAGCCATTAACTGCTGTTTCATCTTTTAAATGTAAGGGCCAACATAATTTTGTTGAGATAAAATCGTGAGTAAAAAATAATAGCTGATAATTGACTTCAAAACACACTTTCCTAAATCCTAAACACACTTTCCTATTGACTTATAAGTCAGGCTTAGTAGACAGGCTTAGGATTGCACTGTTATGCTGCAATCCTAAAGACAAATGCCTGGGAGTAAGACCCATTGAACACAATCGGCCTTACTTTTGAGTAGACATGGTTAGGATTGTTCTCTAAGTCCATTTCAATATAATGGGTCTTCTGAGTAAGGTATAGGATTGGGCAATGAATGAATGAATTTAAAAGAGATGGAAAGATGATAAATAATAATATCACTTAATAATACCATCACAGGCTTCACCTCTGTCCCACAATCTGTTATACAGCAAAGTAATCCTATTGATACCCAATTAAGTTGTTCCCAATTAAGTGATCAGCTTTTTTTATACTGTATCCTTAATTTTGTATGTGCCCAGTGGATGGGTAGGATCTCAACTAGAGGGCAGTTGAGTGAGGTGAAAGGATTGCAGTGGATGGCCAACTAATGCAAGGTTAGGATGTTCACTTTCTACTGATTTCCCTCTCCATCAGCCTCACCCAGTGTCATACTTTACACTTTTCTTGAGTTTTCCTCAATTTTTCTTCAGTTTTTCTGTCTTTTGTATCAGCTGAAGGGGAGGGCAGACAGCACTGTACAGGGTGACCATATATCCTGTTTTTTTCCAGAACATGTCCTCTTTTTTAGCCTTGTGTCCAGGAAAAAAAAAATCTTCCTTCTCTTTTGCCTTGTGAGCAGGCAGCACTTAGCCTTCTTGTAATTCATCAATTATATGTAATTATATGCAAGATTTTTAAAATAACCACATGAAAAGATAGATATTGAGTATTTTTAGCTTTTATTTTGTCATGTCCTACATATTTCTTGGGTGTCCAAAATTTTTGGGTATCTGTCCTCTTTTGCAGTTATGACATATGATCACCCTAAGTACTGTACCTGCACCATATTTCTGGGGGCTTTAAATTGGCCTGTTTTATTTCTAACACATTATTAGCATTAACAAGTGGAGTGTGTGTTTTTATACTATTTTAAAAAGCACTGATGTTGCTGAATAGGATTATATAGTAAGTAGTGAGGATAATGAAGCAACTTTTGTCAGTGCTTATCAGAATTTTGAAGTGTTTCTTGATGTCCTACAGAAATGTTAACATCTGCACATCTTGTGAGGAGTCACATTTATTGCAGCTGTACTCTTGCTTGAATGTCAAAGGAAGCGAGAAAAGTCAGAGTTAAGAATGAAGCAGCTGGCTTCCAGTAAAAACATTTATCATTTTTTTCCCTCAGTACAGCAGACCCAAAATAAACACCAGAAGGGCTGTTTGCAGCAGTGTCTACATATTTTTTAAGTAAGAGACTGAAGGCTTTGGTGGTGAAAGTGAAGACACCCCTTCAAATCCTCTCCAAAAGAGAATTGCTAATTCACCTAGGAATGACAGACTGATACGTTACGTTGCATAAGAAGCCTTGGTCCAGGTCTGGTCATGCTCAATCAGCTGCACATGACACATGGAAGAGTCGATTGATTGATTGATTTTTCTATTCATATGTCATCCACCTCTCATTTCTAATGGTGTCAATGGAATTTTCTCTTCTAGGGGTTCTCTTCCAGGATTTACAGCAGTGTGGGGAGGGGTTGTGTTTTTGCAGGTGTTGTATGAGGGGAAGGGGTTATCCACTCCTTTATCAACGGTACACTTTTCAGAAACCATCTTGATATTATAACAATCTTTAACAATTTTGAAACAATAGTGTATGACTTTCTTGAGCAACTGTATACCTAAGATTTGTTTACAGCAAACTGGGTCTATGCGAAAAAATGAGGTGTACTATACTGTTCAAAGGCTGTGAGTGGTGCAAGCGGTTAAGACACTGTGCCTGTTAACCAGCAGGCCAGGGTTCGAGACCCACATCGGCCCCACAAGACAGGGTGAGCTCCTGTCCTTAGCCTACCTCTGCGACGCCAGCTGGATCCAATCATATTGGCTCTGCCTTTCCATTGGACTAATTCAGTGGCATGGAGAGGGGGGATTTGCTGCTTGGGTAACAGCCTATCCTCCATAACAATCCAACCCAGGCTTTCGTGCTTCGCATGCAGCATATGCAGTGCCAAGCACAATACCATAGTCTTTCAAGACTGACGGAGGCCTGCTTTATACTGTTCTATAATACTGTACTATACTACAGTATGGGTTGAAAAAAGTAGCTTTATAAGAGACTAAAGATGTTTTCACTATTTCATTTTCAATATATTAGATGTTCTTGAAGACCTGCATTGTGCTCAGTGAAGAATTGCAGTCTTTCATAGTTTTAAAGCAGCAGAAATTGGTCCAGTGAATTTGTTGATACCTTGTTAGAATATTTAAAGAAATTTCCACATGAATAGAGTTGTGGCTGATAAGGACACCAAATTAAAATGCTCATTGCCCACAATCTTTGCTTTGGGAGGTCATCTTGCTGCAGTAGTGGGGGGACTAGCAGAATTGGTTTAGAAATAGAGGTACCATCACAAAAAACTCTTTTTAGGTGCTTCCTGTTGTACTTCCTATTTGGCCTATATCCTCGCTGATCAGAGTGGAAGCATCCTTAATTTCTTGCACCAATTCCCACCAGATGGTTTTGATGTGCATCCAGTGATTACAGCCATTGATAACATCATAAAATGATCCGGATATCTGGACTGTATTAGAAACATCTGAAACGTATATTCAAAATAATAATCTATCACTAAAATAATCCTATGCACATCCACTTGAGGAAGAAAGTGCCTGACTGCCTAAAAATACCGTATGCCATTCTCTGACAGCATAATCGGTCTTTGACTGGACTTCAGGAGCAAGTTCCACATCTGGGAAGTAGCTATTGAGAATGTGCCTGTGTGCCTTCACTGTCCTTATTTGATAAAAGAAAAGGCTGTCAAGATCCAGCTGGGATCCATGATGGGTTGTAGTACATGTGCACTTTTACACAATGTATGCTCAATTTTCCCTTTGAAATTGGTGCAATTCAGAGTCCTTGACAGGAGACATTCTGGACCCTCCAGCAAGATGCCAACTGGGAGGGAAAGACCATTGTGATGCCCCCCACCAAGGTGGTAGTACTGCTCATTTCCATATCAACATAGCTGTAGCCTGTGTTGAGCAACTTTGGGTGCAGTTTTGCAAGAACAGGTCTAACCAAGACATCTCAATTACAAAGATGGTTACAGTCAGACAAAGCACTGTGACTTCTGGGAATAGTGGGGCATGTGAACTAAAGTGATCCCTGCCAGTTTTATTTGATTGGAACTGATGTAATGTGAAATGCTCACCTGTTCACTGATGATCAGGTAATTTGTTTTGTAGAAAAGGAAAACTTTAAACCCCAAAGTGAATCACAGCCTCTATTATGCAAGAATTCTGTTAAGTCTATTGAGTGGGGTTTTTGCTTGCAGTGATTTTAGAGGTCAAGTGGAGTTTAACAACTTAGGAAATTCACTGAAACAAAGATCTTTTTGTTTATATTTTGGAAATGGCTCCTTGATTTTTAAAAAATAAATTTATATAATCTCCACAGATAATGACTGATAGAAAGCATCTCCTGTTTATTTGCTGGGAATTTTGCTTTGTATCCAGTCCTCTGTCACTTGATTGCATTATGCATAAGAGAATCCTATCCAACTTTTCAGTGCTGATGCAGCACTGCCAAGGGGGTGTGAAATGCAATTTGTGGTGACGGGGGCCATCATGGAGGCCTGCCCAGGGGTAGGGGAATATTTCTTGCCATACCCTGGGATTGTATTCCTGATTATTTGGTGCTGGAACATTAGATAGGATTGGGACCTAATTGCAGCAATGTATACAATGTTAAATTTTGTATCTCAGGTTCAGAAACTTCAGGTACTCAAACCTGCTGGTATTGAACCTGTTGAAATAAAGGGCCACCAAAATTATTATTATCAATGTGTACCATCTCTGTAGGTCACCAGACTGAGAGAAACTATATTTAGGGTCTCAGTAAAATAAAGTCAAAGAAACACTAGAGTAGGCAATATTGAGCAGTAGGTGTCAGGCAGCTTCATTTGTTTAGATAAGAGGCAGCCAGTTGACACAATAAAAGGAAAGCTAATTTACTACGGGTAAAGCATTAGATTTTGCTGTGGTTTTTCTTTGTCAATATTTCTGACCTAGTGCTTTCCCAGTGATGCAATTATAGGCTAATTCCAGTTGTTTTTTTTGGAAGCAACATTCCAAAACAAAGCTGCCACTTTGGAAAGTCTCACATAGCGTATAAACAAATTAGTAAAACAATCAGTAAATATATGTAAGAATTATTACCTTAATAGTAATAGCTGGGGAGTATGTAGCACCTAACATTAATCCTGGAACAGAAGTTTTTCTTTGAAAATCTGACCTGCCTGAAGATTTGGCATGATCTTTTCTTTTAAAATGGAGTTATTGCAATCTGGTTTTTGTAACCAAAGCATGCTCAAATATGAAATATTCTTGTTACAATTTGTTAATCATGGGTCACATAAAGAATTGTCAACATTTGTATGTAAAGTAATAGCAAAAAAGTATTTTAAAGGCTATTGTAAGTATCTGAAGAGTTTATTAACAGAACTAGCAAAAAGCGTACCCGCGTTGCGGGAGTAACTTCCCCATCCAACATCCCCCATGGCGCATCAACAACCCATGCGCAACCTACCCTCATGTACAACGTCCCCCCGTGCGCAACGTCCCCCCGTGCGCAACGTCCCCCCCGTGCGCAACGTCCCCCCGTGCGCAACGTCCCCCCGTGCGCAACGTCCCCCCGTGCGCATCGTCCCCCCGTGCGCATCGTCCCCCCGTGCGCATCGTCCCCCCGTGCGCATCGTCCCCCCGTGCGCATCGTCCCCCCCGTGCGCAACTTTCCCATGCGCAACTTCCCCCCATGCGCAACTTTCCTACATGCGCATCATCCCCCATGTGCAACTTCCCCCCATGCGCATCATCCCCCATGCGCAGCATCCTCTCCAGTGCAACCTCTTCCTCCGAACAACATCCCCCCAGTGCACCAGGCACTGAGCACCAAACTGGCTGGATGCTGGTCAGTCTCCCATGTTAAGTATAGGACAGAAACACGTTGCCCCCTTTTCAGCCCCTGAAGGGTTAATTTCTCCAGAGGGTTCTTGGTGGGTGTTCAGGTGACAGAAGGAACTCCCAGAATTCCATGCTTCAGGCCCAGCAGTTGGGGCAGAATGTTGCTGAGTCATCAATTCTCAATGCAAAGTATAGGGAGGAAAATGCGTTGCGCCCCTTTTCACCCCCTTCTGGTTGGAATTTCCGAAAACCGGTTCTTAGTGCACCCCTCCCTCACGGAAGGAACACCCACCCCAAATTTCACGCTTCTAGGCCCAGCGGTTTTGGCAGGGCGGTGATGAGTCAGTGAGTCAGTCAGTCAGTCAGTGAGTCAGTCAGTGAGTGACTTTTCTCTTTTATATATATAGATAAACTGTAGAAATGATGCTTTTGGAATTGCCAAGCAGAGTTCTTGCATTATGGACATGAAACAAAGCAGAAGAAAACTGTATTTGAATCTGGAGGTTTCTATGATAATGTTATGATACCTCTTAATCTGACCAAGAAGGCAGTCCCTTCATTTTACAGTGCAGATTGTCTCTTCAGCAATCAAGAAGTTGTGGTCAAATGATATCCACTGCTGTATTGCTATATTTGCCATTTACAGATTTTGTTAAACCTCCTTATTTGCAATGCTATTAGCTAACTCAACTGTGGAAATGATGGCATCAAACAGGAAGTGACATCACTGTGGTGACAGAGCTTCTACATGTCTACTTGGAAGTAAGGCCCAATGTGTTCAATGAGATTTACTCCTAGGAAAACAGCTGGAGTGCCCTATTCCAAGATGGCAACACCCAACTTTTCATGACCCCCATGGAATAAAGTCATGACCCCTGCAGGGGGTTCCATCCCCCACTTAGTTAACCACTGCCCTAGGGAAAACCAGCAATCTCAATTGGCAGCCACCAAGGTAGGTATGCAAATCCAAAAGTTCTAGGTGGATCTGTTGCATCACTATCAGAAATTAAGTCTATCCGACTCTTATCTATAAGGTCTATCTATAGTCAAGTAATCAAGAAAGTTCTATTTATTCTGATGCCAGATGGTACTGTTACTTTCAATAGCACTCCTAGGTATGTTGATCAGCTTTGACAGGGTTTGTTTAAGCTTACTGTTTCATCTATTGACAACACATTTCTCCACAAATGTGTGCAATATTTCATTTTGTTTGAGTAAAAAGACGTGCAGTTATTTAACTGAACACACAATAAAATGATGCTTATTGAATACTGACTACAAGTGGTATTTTACTAATATATAATGTATATATATTTTACTAATTTTATATTACCGGTACTAATTTATAATTTACTAATTATTTTACTAATTTTAATTTACTAATTTAGTATTTTAGTAATATAAAACTTAAAATTATTTTTCATATCCCAGTAAAGAAATGCACTGGAAAGAATAATAAAGATCTTGTGCAGAATGCTAATTGGATCTATACCATCTTTACTCAAAATTCAGCTTGGATTCCTGGGATGTGGTCTCTTCTGTTCAGCTTGGATTCCTGGGATGTGGTCTCTTCTGCCTTGATCTTCAAGAATAACAAGTCCAAGAATAACATTTATAGAATAATATTTATAGGACATACTTTCTCCAAGTATTTAGGACAGCTTGCGTATCATTATGGGTAAAATCCAGAGCAGTTACGGGTCCACGCAGTTTCATCACCCTCTAGTGTTATCTTATGGAAAGTCACCTTAACTGCTCCGGAACAAAGGGCTTAATTTGACTTTGGGATATAGGCCTATTTCGTTTTATTGACCTCATAATCCAGTAAGGTGTGTCAGAAGTTTGTGTTCTTCTGTAACAAGATGCAATGGGTGACCATATAACATTCAGATTTATAGAATAATATTTATAGGACATTCTTTCTCCAAGTGTTTCAGGCAGCTTGCGTAAGTTTATTTAGTTTTATTGACTTCATAATCCAGTGAGGTGTGTCAGAAGTGTGTGTTCTTCTGAAACAAGATGCTTTGGATGACCATAACATTCAGATGCTCTTCATGACGTTTTAGGTTTTGGTTTGGCAGGTCTTAAAAACAGGCTATGGGGCTATAAATGGACCTTAATACAACCCACCAAAACAATACTTTTTTGCAAAAATGCTTTAAGGGACTTCTATGCCAATTCTGGGGGTGGGGGTTAGACCAGTGCACAGAGATGTGCCAGTCTCCCCACACCACCATAGGAACAGGGAGCAGGTGAGTTGTGCTGGCCTAAATTGGTTAGCATTGCACCCTCAGTTTAAAATTTTTTATGCCATGCAAGATCAGGATGTCATGGTTTGTAGTGCTTGCAAAGATACAATAGAACAACATTCATCAGTAAAAAGCTTCCCCTGTGTTCTCGATACCTTCCTAAGAATCTTTCCTGAGGTAATAAATGTAATCAATTACAATCAAATGTAATAAAGGTAATCAATTCCCTTCCACAGCCCTTTGCTACCCCTCCCCTTTATGGCTCTCCTCAATTGCCCTCTAACTTCTTATCATCTTGGCCTGTTTTTCAACACTCTAACATTGGATTAGAGCCCTCAGCCTTCTCTGCCCCAGAGACACTTTGGAATAGACTCCTCAGCATGCTTGATTGACATGGAATATGTGGACACCTAGCACATAGGTCAAGGCTTTCACGTAGATAGAAATGTTCTGTATATAATATAGCTCAGGTACACAATATTCTTCTCAGCTGTCAATCCATCTTCCTATCCTGCATCCATCATGGCATCCCCCCACCACTATTATTCTTAATAAGCTCTAAGGACCTTTGCAATATAAAATATAAATGATGCTTTCAGAATTGATGGATATTTAATTTTTACTGTCAAGTTATTTAATAGCTAATTTGGTCCTACACAGAAATAAAAATATAGACAAGATAATATAAAGGATTTATTTGAAGTAGTTATGTATAGAGTAAATCTGCACCAAATGTGACCCATTAATAACAACGACATAGTTTTTTTTATAAATAAATTTATTGAAGTTGAGTGCTTAATTTTGATAAATTTACTAGTGCAGAATAACTCTGTCATCAGTTCGTTGATGGAACAAATCTATCATAACTCATATTGATTATCTTAAGAAAGTTCTTATTGAAAAATTTTGTATTTCAAATGTCTTCTTAAATTGTACTTTATCCTTTTAGCTGTCAACTGAATACTGATACAGGTTTTTAAAAAAAATTGTTTCCCAAGATATATGTGGTCTGTGGGTGTCGCAAGCAGTTAAGACGCTGTGCCTGTTAACCATCAGGCCAGGGTTCAAGACCCGGGTCGACCCCACAAGACAGGGTGAGCTCCTGTCCTTAGCCCAGCTCTGTGACGCCAGCTGGATCCAATCGTATTGGCTCTGCCTTTCCATTGGACTAATTCAGTGGCGTGGAGAGGGGGGATTTGCTGCTTGGGTAACAGCCTATCCTCCATAACAATCCAACCCAGGCTTTTGTGCTTTGCATGCAGCGTATGCAGCGCCCAGCACGATACCATAGTCTTTCAAGACTGACGGAGGCCTACTTTTTTTTTTTAACCAAGATATATATCAAGCAAATTATTTCATTTCTGAGGGGCAAAAGTAGCCTTGTCTTGGTCACATGATCTTTGAAGAAAAGTTGTTTTGACCTTCTAAGAGCCCATTCCTTTCCAGCATTTGAGTAGTGGCTCCAATTGGTCACTGCCAGATTCTGTGCTGTATCCAAGCAGGCTGGAGGTCTCCTCAGAAAGGGACATCTATCGCCTTACTGCAAGTAAAGCCTAAGCCTCCTCAGTTCAGCTTCTTGGTCTGCACCAGCAAAATCATTGATGCAGACTTGAGAAGCCCCATATCAGACTTCTAAGCCCAACATGGGGACAGGATTTGGTGGAGTTGGAAATGCCTCCTCACACCAATCTCTTCTCACTTTTTCATCTCTCTGCACTTACTGCTTTGTCTCCATTGGCCAGGGGTTCCACAATATGGGCAACTCGGGCCTGTCCACAGGTGCCACGTTCTCCCAGAGTGCCCTAGAACAGTGTTCTCAATATTTGTCACCACTATACCATCTGAAGTAATTGATCATGATGTTATCATCAGTTATTTCCAGATTGAGAGCCCAGATGTCATGCTACAAACACTAGTAAGAGGATCAGGATGGATGGGATGGTTTTTTCCAGTACATGAAAGCACACACAGCAGATTTGCCCGCCAATTCTCTAAACTGTTGTTTATTGCTTTATGTTGTTGATCTCTCTGCCAGGCAGTGGGACTCTGCAGATTAGGTGTATACCACCAGACAAGATGCCACCAGACAAGGTGTATACCACCAGACACCATACCACCATTATACCAACAGTGGAACAAGTAATCACTGTTTGAGAAACACTACTGTGGAGTGACTGCAGCTGTCTCTTGTGTCAGTACTCTGTCTTTCCCCTTTAAGGTAATGTTCTGAAACAGGAACCTTGGAGCAGGGAAAAAGGGAAACAAAACAAATTGGCTGCTTAATGAGAAATTACATTGATTCCTTTAAAAGCCCAACTATTTTCATTCAATTGCTCAGAACACATGCAAAATCATTCAGTGCTTGCTGGTTGATCAGATAAACACTGATGCATCCTTATATGTCCTTTCCATTAAATTTGCCTTCTAGAACTATATCTATGGTTCTAGATATGTCTTGCAGGATGTGTATTGCAGTTATAATTCTGTTTGATACCGGATGCTGCTTTTTGTAAGTGTCATTCTTAACTAAGCCATTTCTGCATATAAAGCAACAGGGATAAAATGTGTACACCTGGGCAGAGATGGGCTGAAGCTGGCTCTATTTTCAGTGCCTTATTTTAAAGGATCAGATTGGTAATATCTTGGGAATGATTTTTCTAACCAGAAGCTGAAAGAATCTGAGTTTCTGAGTGATTATCTGTTTATTTTGAATAGCCGATTATGTGGCGGAGATGATTAAGTGTCCAATTTTTTTTGCATAGAGAAAAAAGCGAGATAAAGATGCTGCAGAGCTGATAAAAGGAAGTCTTATAAAAAATCATATTTGCTTGGTGCACAAAGCTTTATGAGCATTTGTATTGAAGATGAAACCAATTGTTATATCTGTCTGCAGGCTTATTGTCTTTAATTTTCTTTGTCTTTCTGCTTTTATGTATCCAAATAAAAATTCTTATAGGAAGGCTGCATATTGTTGAAAACAGCAATGGCTGTATTAGTTTCATTTAAAATTGGCTAGTCAAACGATTGATTGATTGATTGATTGATTGATTGACTGACAGCACACTCACTTCCAAGTAGGCATGCCTAGGATTGCACTGTCATTCAATCAAATGAGAAGACACATTTCTAAGTCTCATTGTATACAATGGGACTTATTAACAGATGAGCATGGATAGGATTGCAGCTTAGGTGCAATTTTATTGCACTTAATAAGGGTACACTTGTACCTACTTTAATCCAAGGACAGATACCAATTTGTTAACTATTAACCCTAATCCTGTCTATAGTTCTAATTTAGCTGTTTAGTTAAAGATGTCTAATGGCATCTGCAATACAGTATTAAGTTTTATGTAACATGTTTCAAAAAGAACGTGGGCAACCCAATATTAAGCTGCCTGGAGAGCCAGGACTGCTGCAGTATTCTGAGCACTATTTGGCAGCCAGACAGTAGTTCCCCAGATGAAGGGGACTTTTATACTATTCCCTAGCTAAGGAAAGTAACCCTGCAATGGAACCAGTCAATGCTGCATCAATCATTTGATTTTAGTAGAATCAATTAAAAACTAATTTCAATCTTGTAAGTGTGGGCCTAATTTGATACATTTCCTAGTACGGAATAACTTTTTGCCATCAGTTCTTTGAAGTACATAGCACTAATTCATATTCATAATTGAATGGAAAAAAGTTATTATTGGAAAAAAATCTGTATTTGAAATGTCTTTTAAAATTGTGCTATGAGTCTTTGTGACCTGATAACATCTCTTGTGGGTCTGAGTGTGTTGATAGTTTACTTATAAAGCTTAGTCTTACAGTTGATTGTGAACAAGAGTGGATATGATCGCCTACATACATTTTTTAAGGAGTGGTATTGCATCTGTTTGCCATGCGCTCATGTTTCTGTCCATGTTTTTTTTTCTAATGACATTTCCATGTTTTTTGTGGGGTGGGGGTTGTCTTGGGACTCTTCTGTATACTTGATGGAAACTCTTCTATATAGACATCTTCTATCAGCTCTGTCAAAAATGTGGAAGCCAAAAGAACACTCGTAAGCTGGTGAATGAGGCAGGTCATTCGACACTATATATGTCTCTTGACCAGTGTTAGCAATTTAGCTCAGAATCATTGGTGTCCATTTATTGCCTAGTGGTGCTTTCATCTTGTCAAAATGGCTCTTTCCATTTACTTGGTCACTTGGACTCCTCCACAAATAATTTAATGACCACAAAATTCACAGTTACTGATTCTTAGAATGTCTCAAAAATTAATCACAGGCTATATGCTTTCTTTTGTAGAAGACATATGTGACTTTGAAGCACCTATCATTGCGCTGATTTTGCTTAAATTCACACATAGCTTCATAAAATTTATGGGAAAGATGAAACAACCTCTCTATTAAAACAACAAAAATGTTGCATAATTGACAAACAGAATGGAAAAATGATTTCCCATATTGGTGCAAAGTACAGCCTGATTAAATATTAGAAGTAACTAAGAGAGGAATTAACAATAAAACTGAAGGTATAATTATGCCTTTATAATTTATAGGTATATATAATCTATATATATAAAAGAGAAAAGTCACTCACTGACTGACTCACTGACTGACTGACTCATCACCACCCTGCCAAAACCGGTGGGCCTAGAAGCCTGAAATTTGGGGTGGGTGTTCCTTCCGTAATGGAGGGGTGCACTAAGAACCGGTTTTTGGAAATTCCAACCGGAAGGGGGTGAAAAGGGGCGCAATGCGTTTTCCTCTCTATACTTTGCATTGGAGAATTGATGACTCCTCAACATTCCGCCCCAACTGCTGGGCCTAGAAGTATGGAATTCTGGGAGGGATCCTTCTGTCACCTGAACACCCACCAAGAACCATGTGGAGAAATTTAGCCCTTCAGGGGCTGAAAAGGGGGCAACGTGTTTCTGTCCTATATAAAACATGGGAGACTGACCAACATCCAGCTAATTTGGTGCTCGGTGCCTGGTACACTGGGGGATGTTGTTCAGAGGAAGAGGTTGCACTGGCGAGGATGCTGCACATGGGGGAAGGTTGCGCAGGGGGGGAAGTTGCGCATGGGGGATGATGCGAATGGGGGGATAATGCGCATGGGGAAAGTTGCACATGGGGGGACCGATGAGCATGGGGGGATGATGCGCATGGGGGTTGATACGCATGGGGGTTGATACTCATGGAGGAAGTTGCACATGGGGGACTGATGCACTTGGGGGGATGATGCATAGGGGGAAAGTTGCACATGGGGAAGTTGCGCATGGGGAAAAGTTGTGCATGGGGGATGATGCGCATGGGGTTGATGCGCCTGGGCAAAGTTGTGCATGGGGGAAAGTTGCGCATTGGGGGAGGTTGCACAGGGGTGGACCGATGCGCATGGGTGGACCGATGCGCATGGGTGGACCGATGCGCATGGGGAAAGTTGCACATGGGGGTTGTTGCGCATGGGGGATGATGCGCATGGGCAAAGTTACGCATAGGGGGAAATTGCGCATGGTGGAAAGTTGCGCATGGTGGGAAATTGCGCATGGGGGGATGATGCACTTGGGGAAAGTAGCGCATGGGGGAAGTGTCGCATGGGGGGAAGTGGTGCATGGGGTGTTTATGCGCCGTGGGGGGATGGCGTGTGGGGAAATGTTACTCCCGCAATGCGGGTACGCTTTTAGCTAGTATAGGTATATATAAGGTATATAATTAGTCATTATATATGACTAGTGGACAGAGATAGCCTCCTGTGTTCTTTTGATGTCAAAAGTTTTGTGCACTCTCCAAAAACCTGGGCAGAGGAATCTGGTCCTTTGCTTTACTCTTCTCCAGGCTACTCTTTTCCACTTTATTTAATGGGGACCATTGAAAGGATAATGGAGAGGATTGCTGCTTCCTATTCAGTTTTTTTTTAAAGTTGGAGAAATATCTGGGAACAAGTCGCATCTTTCTTGTGAATAATTTTTTTTGCCTCCTTCCTATGTGCTATTTTAACCACAATAGAAAAGAAAGCTCCTATTGAAAATACTACTGATGCTCTGCTTTTTGTTTTTTTGATGATCATAGAATATTATAGTCTCTGAGCTCAAGATCCTAAAGAAGGTCAGAGATTTATATGACCTTACTCTGAGAGATTTATATGATCTTACTCTGAGAAGCAATGCAATAGGGTCACTTGAGCACACCTTCAGATCCATGTCAAGTCCTTGCATTGTCAAAGACTTTCATCATGTTCTGTGATCAGTATTGTCTTTTGTTCTGCTTCCCATCTCTGTGTCTCATCTTCCCTTGTCTTTGGCCCTTAAATCTTTGGCCTTAAAGAAATCCTCCAAGGCATGTAATTTCTTTTTATGTGTTTGCATAAATACAGTACTTATGTGATTATGGAGACACTTAAGGATATGGGAGATTTCCATATTTAAACCAAACAATAACCAGGCTTTTTAACAAAAACATTGGCTAATAGATTTGTTTTGGTCCTTCCTTTTAAGGATGAGATACTTGAGAGGACAATCTGATAAGCACAAAGCATTTCCCTTGTGTGCTCTTCCTAATAGTCACTTTTTCCTTCCTTTGTGACTCAAATGTGGTGTAGTGTGTTTTGGGGACTTTGTTGCTGTTTAGTTTGCTTTGGCAAGGTTTTTGCTGTTTACTTGGGTTTTAGCATCCTGAGAAAGAATAATAGTTGCAATTTCAGGCATTAACATGTCTTTTTACAAAGCCACAGTATGCCATGGATTACAATTCTGTCTCAATTTAATATTCAAGTTGCAGTTGAGATTAGGTTGTATCATAAAGCGTCAGATATAAAACACATAGAAAAGTGTATGAGTCAAGATCTTAAAAGCTGTTCAACAATCTTAACATATGCAGTGGAGCTTTGGACTTGTGTTTTTTATGCATAAGCGCTTCCATGCCACACTACATTTGATGCCGAGAGAACTTAACAGAAGTTTGAGATGTCATGTATTGCAGGGTGTCAGGATTCTCCTGGTACTTGCGATGGTGTGCCAAGTGCCCCACCATGACATGCCCACTTCTGTTTCTCCCACTTCCTTGCTTACAAAAGTGAGGGTGGGGAGAGCAGAAGATGAAATGGAGATGAGTAGTCTAGCAGATCACCATTCTCTCCCTCTCCCTTTACTAATCCAAAAAGGAGAAACAGTGAAGGCAAGTGGGAGACAGCAGTATTTTCCTCCTTCACCCTGAGCCATGCCCTATTGAGCCACGAGCCTCATGATTGGGATGGCACTGTGTCAAGCAGTGATTTTCAGTCTTTTTCATCTCATGGTGCACTGGCAAGACACTGAACTTGTCAAGGTTTTTTTAACCATTCCCCCATTTACCCGAGAAATTTAATGACCCTTTCCCAAATGATCCTTTAATGACTCTTTCCCATCTTTAAGAAAGATGCAGCCAAACTGGAGGAGTCCAGAGGAGAGTGACAAGAATGAGTAGTAGGATGGAAGGGAAGTCCTATGAGGAAAGGTTGGGGGAACTTGGGATGTTCAGCATGGATAAGAGGAGGCTGAGAAAAAACATGATTGCTCTCTTCAGATACCTGAAGGGCTGTCATGGATTCTGTGACATATTCTGTGACCCTGTGGACAGGATTCTCTGTAGTGTGAGACCATCTGCTTGCCCGCTAGACCCTTGCCCAGCCTGGCTAATCAGACTGGCCCAGGATGGACTGACCGAATGGACAGGGAGGGTGGTGAACTCCTCTCTGAGGGAGGGGGTGTTGCCTTCTGCATTAAAGCAGGCGGTGGTTCGCCCCCTCCTGAAGAAACCCTCCCTGGACCCTAAAAACCTAAACAACTATCGACCAGTCTCAAATATCCCATTTCTGGGCAAAGTGGTCGAGCGGGTAGTGGCGTCCCAGCTTCAGAGGGTCCTGGATGAAGCTGATTATCTGGATCCCTTCCAATCTGGTTTCAGGCCAGGGTTTGGGACAGAGACTGCCTTGGTCGCCTTGGTGGATGACCTACGCCGGGGAATGGACAAGGGGGTGTGCGTCCCTGCTGGTCCTGCTTGACCTCTCAGCAGCCTTCGACACCATCGACCATGGTGTCCTTCTGGGTCGACTGGCTGGGTTGGGGATTGGAGGCACTGTTTTGCAGTGGTTCCGCTTGTTCCTGGCTGACCGGTCCCAGAAGGTGGTGCTGGGGGATGCTTGCTCGGCACCCTGGCCTCTTCGGTGCGGGGTGCCACAAGGTTCCATTCTATCCCCCATGCTTTTCAACATCTACATGAAGCCGCTGGGAGAGGTCATCCGGAGGTATGGAGTGAGGTGTCATCAGTATGCCGATGACACCCAGCTCTATCTCTCCTTTCCTCCTGAGTCCAAGGAAGCAGTTGAAGTCCTGAATCATTGTCTGGAGGCAGTAGGGGACTGGATGAGGGTGAACAAGCTGAGATTAAATCCTGATAAGACAGAGGTTCTCCTGGTCCGGAAGTCCTCGACTCGGGTATTGGAATATCATCCTGTTCTGAATGGGTTGCATTCCCTCTGAAGGAGCAGGTTCGCAGCTTGGGGGTTCTCCTGGATTCGCAGCTGCTCCTGGAGTCCCAGCTGGCGGCTGTGGCCAGGGGAGCCTTTGCTCAGCTTCGGCTGATCCGCCAGCTGCAACCATACCTGAGTCGCTCGGATCTGGCCACGGTAACCCATGCCCTAATGACATCGAGACTAGATTATTGCAATGTGCTCTACGTGGGGCTGCCTCTGAAGACGGTCCAGAAGCTGCAGTTAGTCCAGAATGCGGCGGCCCGTGTGGTTGCTGGGGCTCGTCGGTTTGACTCTGTCGGGCCACCTCTTCAGCGACTACACTGGCTGCCCATTCGTTTCCGGGCTGAATTCAAAGTGCTGGTCCTGACCTTTAAAGCCCTAAATGGCTCAGGTCCAGGGTATCTGAGGGACCGCCTTCCCTACAATCCGACCCATCACCAGTGGTGGGCATCAGCAGGTTCGCACCTACTCTATAGAACTGGTTCTTAACAAGAGATAGTACATATAAAGTTTAAAAATAGCCATTTAAAAGTGGCTGCCAGATGGACAGAGAACCGGTTCTTAATTTCTTTGAAGCCCATCACTGCCCGTCACCTAAGGTCATCTGAGGGGGCCCTTCTGACTGTGCCGCCACTAAGAGACGTGAGAGGAGTGGCGGCCAGAGATAGGGCCTTCTCGATGGTGGCACCCCGGCTTTGGAACTCCCTCCCCTTTGAACTGAGAAAAGCTCCCTCAATACAGAGCTTCAGGCGGAGCCTTAAAACCTTCTATTTTAAAAAAGCTTTTTTAAATGGGGCAGAGGTGGGGGGACAGTTGTTTTTATTGTTTTTTACTGTTTTTAACAAATATTTTAATCTGCTTGTTTTTATTTAATTTAATTGTATTTTAATTATATTTTAATGGTGTTTTAATTCTTTATTTATATGCTGTTTTAATGGTGTTTTATTCCTATTGTCAGCCGCCTTGGGCTCCCCCTTGCGGGGGAGGAAAGGCGGGATATAAATTGATTACATAAATAAATAAATAAATAAATAAATAAATAAATAAGGGGCTCACTTGTTCATAGCTGCTTCTGAAAGCAGAACTAGAACTAATGGGTACAAACTGCAGAAAAGGAGATTCTGGATGGATATCAGGTAAAAATGTTCCTGACAGTGAGGGTGGTTCAGCAGTGGAACAGATTGCCAAGGGAGGTGGTGGACTCTCCCTCACTGGGGGTCTTCAAGCAGAGGCTCAACAAGCACCTGTCAGGGATGCTGTAGGAGGACTTCCTGCTGCAGGCAGGGGGTTGGACTAGATGACCTACTAGGTCCCTTCCAACTCTAGGATTCTATGAAATGCCCGTGGCAAACTTGAGGACCATCCACGGCACTATCACAGATGTAAAGATTTGCTGCTCAAAAATGTAACATGTGACTCAGCAGGTCCCAGTCCCATTAATGTGGCTTGCTAGTCTATCAACGTTTTGCTTTATGGAAAAGAGAAGTTACAGCCTATAGCTATTGCTTGCAGAGGTACTATAACAACATTCATCAGTAAAAAAATCATCCTCCTTTCCAGCATCTCAACTTCCCTTTTGCTTTCTCATTGATTCTCCTGAACTGCCCTTTTCCCTTCTCTCCCCTCAGTTGCATCCCTACTCTCATCCAGGCCTGTTATCTGACTCAGAGACAGTTGAAAAGTGAATAAAACATTGACAGTTTTTCTCCTCAGCCGTCTCTGCCCCACAGACACATGGAATAATGACATGGAATGTGCGGATACCCAGTGCACAGGTTAAGGCTTTTATGTAGAAAGAAATCTAAAAGTAACAAAAACTGTTCTGCATGGCCTAAGATATTTTGAAGTTCAGATTAGTAGACAAGAATTATATCTGAGGTGTGATTTACCGGCAAAATTTCTCCCCTTATAGGCGAGTATCTATAGTGATCATGCTATATGATTCTTGGCTAGCGCTACCTGTAAAAAGTGCAACTTTATACTGACAAGTTTAAATTAATTGAAGAATTACTGCTTTACAAGACCAAGGGACTTTCACTCACAGAGAAATCCTAACCCCTGATTAGGCTGTCACAAATCTCAGCACAATTTCTGTGCTGGTCTGAGGATGTTGCAGAAGTGTTGTAGGCACTTATGCCCCACTCTTGCAGGAACATAATGTAACAACATATGTGTTGTGCTGTCGTAAATTTGTTAGGATCGTGCTGTAAGTTTCTGTCCACTATTCTTTACATTCATAAAGCCCTGAAAGTTTCTTAACATGAGTTTATGTCCTATAGTCTAAAGAAATAAGATTGCAAGGAAACCAATATTGATAAATTTGGCAAACATTGGAAGCTCTTTGTGGATTTTAGTGTGTGTGACTGGAAGAGCACCAGTCACAACCAATGAAGAACGTAAAGAAAAAAAATTTCATGCCTGGACATACATCTGGAACTCTTTATACTCGCTAACAGTAAAGTAAATGCCACTGCTTATTATATACTACTTTTTATTTTAAAAAGGAAATTGAAAACACACCATTTGCAGAACTGCCTGACATTGAACTGGCTAGTGAAAAGGCATCACTTGTGTATTTACATATTTCTGTTTCTGTTGCATACATCATCTTTCCTTGATGCATTTGAATTGGTTGCTTTCCATGTAAGCTGAACTATTACCATATATGAAAGGCCATCTTGTTTTAAAATTGGATTAAAACATTAAGAAACTGGAAATGAATGCTTTTGACTATAAAGGTCTTTCTTTTTCATTCCTTTTATCCATGTGCCACCCCTTTTCTATTGCTCCCCATATTTATTTTTAAGAAGGTTGGAAACATTTGCAGTACATATTACAGTTCACCTAAAATCTAAATATAGAGTTAATAATAATTCTCATAGTAAGTATTGAATGCATGACAAACAAATACAACAGTGTAATCTCAGGAAGCAAAACGATGTGTGGAATGGACGTCGTCATTTAAAGTTGGTTTTACAGCATTTAGAGCACAGCAAGATGCTTCTGTGATTAACCCTACAATCCAGAGTAACTACGGGAGCACGTAAGAGACTTTACGTGCACCCGTAGTTACTGCACCACCTAATGAAAACCAATGGGAAATTCATATTGCAATCCAGAGCAAATGGTTCTTACACCGGAGCAAGGACTCCCCATAGTTACTCTGGATTGCGCCCAAAATCACAGCTTCTAGCTCTTTGCTGTTAAAAGAGATTCAAGAATGTATTTCATTTTTAAAATATAATGCAAAACAAATGGAGGAGATGTTTGCAAGCTTGAAACATATTTTATGAATTTATCATAAGACTCTCCTGTTACCAGAGGGTTGTTTGTGTGTAAGCTATTTTTTTTTTTTTTTGCTATCTACCCTCATCATGAATTGAATGCAGAGAACAGAGAATGAGTTCCAACTAGACAGGCCTTGAGTTTTGAGAAGCATGTTGGGTTTAAGCCCTGTTTGAAGATGGTTGGATGTTTCTCAATCATTAAAATTCAGCACATATTGCTCTAAAATTTCTGAAGCTGAAAAGAACTAGCATAAAAATGATTGAACTCTTGGAAAACACAAACCAAAGTCAGCCTGCTTCCTATAATTTGTTTCATATTCCCAGGCCAAGTTCAGCAGCCTCCATTGAAGAAGACACTTGACATCTCAGCTGGTTGGAAGAGGTGGTTTATTCTTATACCATGACAGCTGGTGTTTTGTTTCTGGGGAGTGAGATAGGATTACTCCCTGTGGCTGCAATCCTTTACATGGGAGTAAGTCCCATTGATTAGTATAGGACTAACTACTGAGCAGAAATGTATAGGATTAGCTCTGAGTCTTACTGAACACAGTGGGCTTGTTTATGAGTAAAAATTTAAACCACTTCTGGACTTCCTCCACTTATAGCTTAGTTCTAGGACGCAAAAAATCTGACTAATGTTTTGCTTACAAAATTATGTCCTGATGCCTGGAATACCTGCCCATCTTCACTGTTGATGGCAAGACATGCTTCAGATAGTCCTAGATCTGTATAAGGACACTTTAGATCAGTGATTTTCAAGCTTTTTCATCTCATGGCACACTGACATGGTGCTAAAATATTCAAGGCACAACATCAGCTTTTTTAAAACAATTGACAGGGGTATACAAATTCAGCGGATAGGGGGTTTGACTCTCTCAACTGCCCTCCTCAAAGTCTCGTGGCACATCTGCAGACCATCCACAGCACACCAGTATGCCACAGCACAGTGGTTGAAAATCACTGCTCTAGATGCTAATCACAAAGACTCTCATCAGTGCTGTTTTATTAGAAGAGAGGAAACTGCACACGTGACATTTCTGAGCAAACATGAAGGGCACAATCCAGAGCAACTACGGGGGTCCTTGTTCTGGTGTAAGAACAATTTACTCTGGTTTGCAATTTCCCATAGCTTTTCACTAGGTGGTGCCGTAACTACGGGTGCTCATAATGTCTTCTACGTGTTCCCGTAGTTACTCTGGATTGTAGGGGAAGGGGCATAAAACATACCAGAGACATTTGTAAGTTCTCTTGTCTATTCTAAGGAGGGGCAGATAGCAATCATACTCAACCTGTGGATTTGAGGAGTAATTTCAGATTGAACATCACTATCCTGCCCATCCCACCACAGACGGTGGCATGATCTGGAACACCACCCAATAACATCTTGCATCCACCACCACTATACAATACTAAAAAAAATAGCAGTTGCATTTTTTTTGTGTTTAGAAACCACATGAGCACTGTATCAATGTGGATGCGGCTAGTGGATAGAAAGCAGATTATCATGGCTAGCATCGGCAGAAGGCAAGGATCCTGCCATTAACCACTGATGCAACCTCATCTAATGGATAGGCTAACCATGCAAATACAACCCCTTCCACAACTACTCTGGACCCTCACTAGTGTTTGGAGTGCTTATTGTTTAATGCCACTTTAACCTTTATTACTCAGAGCATGTAGTTGTGTATTGGGCTGAGCAAAAGGATGCCCAGTAGAATAGCCTCAGGCTTTCAATGCCTGCAGTAGTGAAGATCTGCCAATGTTCCTTTTCCTGCCCCCCCCTCTCTGTTTGTGTGTGTGCGTGTGTGCGTTTGTGCAAGCAATAAGAGACAGGCAAAATATGTAGTGTGTGTTCTGCTGGAATTTATATTTGTGACCCTTCTTGAGTGCTCTCCCATGAATTTACAGCCTTGTGACTCTCTTTCGTGGGGCCAGGTAAGCAAAGTGTAGGCAATAACTTCTAATAAAATAATATTAATAAATAAGAAACTGAATATATTTTCTATGTACTGCAACATTTTGTCTACCAGACTCTGTTCTCTGGGTTCGTGGGGTCATTTCCTGCAAGCCACAGTTTTCTCACTAATTCCACATGGTAGATCACTGTTTTCTTCCCTGTGTTTGTTTTTAAGAGGATGTGTCAACTAGAAATCTATTCTATCTGCCCTGTCATGGTGGGATGGATTTTTTTAGGATATTGACAGCCCCAGTGGCAATGCTAGGATTGGAGGGCACACTGGATGTTGCACAATGATGGTAGGGGGGCTACACCTCTGCTTGCCAAAAATGTTTAAATTGTGGGTTTTTAAAATACCATCATATTATACATTAAACAATGCATAGTGTCATGGAGAATGCAATGAAACATACCACATTGAAATAGCTCTATTTTATCAAAGAGTTATAGGAAAAAAACAAGCAGGAGTAGATGTACATCAGCATGCTTGTCACCTGGAGCACTGTCCTGATCATTGCATCAGAGGAGGTCATATGGCCTCCTACACAAGGTGGCCCAAAACATTGTAACACCACTGATGGGATCTACATAACAGTGCAAGAAAGCATGGTGAATAAGGAAGATACAGGATATAGCTGAATCTACTACAAATCATTACAAGGTGTTGAAAAGAAATTGTGTGAAGTTACGAACAAACAGAAGAAATGGGTTTGAGCTCATGTTGCAAAACAACTCTTCTAGGAACAGACAAGACTTTCTACTTGTTCAGAGGTGGGCAAACATTTTGGCGGAAGGGCCACATCTCTCCAACACTCTCCAACACAAATTTGAATACATAGATGAATACAGTAGAGATGGAACATACCAGTATATGAAGAATGATTTTTACTGAACTTCTTTATAACACTGACATAGAATCATTTGAGAACTATGAACTGTTTGCCACACACCTCTGGCATGATGAAAACATACAAACCAAGCCAGAAATATTTGATTATTCAGAGGCAATGGAGGTTTGCTCACCCTGCCACTAGTGGAAAGTTAGAGATTGGATCCAATCTCTTAAAACTTGTGTGTGTTACTTTACATTTTCATTTTTGGTTGTGGTAACAAATGTCTTACTTCTCTGTAAGGAACTTCAGCTATGATGGTCATAGGAACTAATTTTAGTTTCGTTTTTCTTCCAATAGCCCAAATATCCACAAAGTCTTCTGAGATTTAAAAGATCCAATTATGAATAGGCATACCAGATTATTACTGATTTCAGAATAATTCAGAATAATTTTTAAAGGACTGTAAAATTTTAGTCAGGTAATCCAAAGCAAAAAAAATCCAAAGCACATCTATTTAGGAGATTACATCTAACTGTAATGTAGAGAATGTATACTATTTGGGGTTTTGACCTTGAAGATTTTCCAAGGTCCATATGCAAGCTTTCTACCCTGTCCCTGTCCTGTTTCTTTTCATTATCCTGACATCAACCCCTTCAGCCACAACTTCTAAAAAAAGACTTACAAAGTTGTGATAGTGTACATGGGAAGGGACAGCTTTTGAAGCTATCTGGAACTATACAGGAGACTAGGTTGTGCCTTCTTTTTCACAGGCAACAGACAACTTTAGTGAAGTATGACTGCCTTTCTCCCCTGCATCCTTTCTGCTCACATTTATACTCACACATGCTTTCAGATCTGTATACCTGGAAAACATTCCCCAACACTTCAGTGTGAGTGTTAGCAGAATGAAAACCAGATGGACCAGCAGTTGCCAATGTTATCTCCTGGCCAGCTCTGGCAAGCCTCTCTTTCCTTTCTTGGCATGGCAGACATATTTGCCTCTATCTAGGAGAGCCTAATCCAGGCCTCTGTTGCAATATAGGCTGAATGCTGTGTATTTTCTTATTGCAGAGGTTGGTGGAGGTGAGTGTGAAAATTAATGTTTTCAGACTAATTTCCTCCCCCACTTTGAAATGTGTTTCTGTAGCTTGTTAAATATTTGATCGTAGCATCAGTCATTGGCTCTAGCAAATGTTTCTTCATATGGACTGCTTTGTTTGATCCTCTGGCTTATATTTACCTTTGTTTGTCGATGCCATAATTCTTTTGTTCCCCACAACACTCCAACAGCAAGGACGTAATTTTGCAGATCTAAGATTCTGAGAATGGTTAATAATTTCTATGATCTTCCGTTGTCTTCCTTATTTCCTTTCTTGATGGGGATGATGAAGAAATTAGCCTAGTTGTCTTTGCAGAGGACTGTTGAAATTGCAACTGGAGAAGCAGGGGGCAGAGTTTTCGATAGTTTATATGGAGCACAATCCTAACCATGAGCAAAATCTAGAGTAACTACAGGGAGTCCTTGCTCCGGTGTAAGAATTTACTCTGGATTCCAATATGAATTTCCCATAGGTTTTCATTAGGTGGTGCAGTAACTATGAGTGCATGTAAAGTCTCTTATGTGCTCCTGTAGTTACTCTGGATTTGGGGGCATGTCTATTCAAAAGTAAGCCCCATTGTGTTCAATGGAACTTACTCCCAGGAAAGTGTCTTTAGGATTGTCTTTAGGATTGCAGCTATCGTTTCTTAACATTGGCAAACTGAAGCATGATAATGTTTTAACATGCCTTTCACTCATTTCAAAAGGTCTAGAATCTCTCGAGGGATCATGTCCAAGACTTTTGCTTAAAATTTGTTTGTAATCCATATGTGTGCTGGCACTTGTCCTTGCTTTTTCAAGGAAGTCTGAAGGGCTTATCTAAAAGGCTTTCCAATTTTTCCCCTCCCTTGAACCATGAAATACATCTTATGGTAAATCAAAGTGAACTAGCTATATTTATTTTGATCCATTTATTTTTCTGGTGTGGCTCCCTATTTCAGCATGTTATTTTATGTTATAACATTTTATATCACAGTGCCAGTAGGGTAATGTGGTGAGGGTATCATAGATGCAAATGATATTGGGTTATAAATGGAAAAAATGTGGAAGGACAAATTACTGTGGAAATTCACGGTATAAAATTGGTGCATAAGGTATTATTTTTTAATAAGAATCCAAATACACTTGCTTTATTATTCTAACAGAGATTTCTATCAAACTTGTATGAATAGCAATTAAAGCTTGGTTTCAAGTTGATAACTATGGAGTATTTGTGCTTTGTTCACATAGATATATTTTGGATAAAAGTTCTCTTTAATTTTCTCAGAAATAAAAGTTCTCAGTGCTTGGAGATTATATGAACATTTAGCAGATATCAAGTTTACATAGTGTTGCTTCTCTGCCCTCTTTATGGAAAAACAATTGTGAGTGTACATATGTTACCTTTATCTGACTGAGACCATTGGTCTTTCTGGTTCAGTATTACAGTATCTGTGTTGATGTTCAGTGGCTCCAACAGAAGTCTTCTTTCTAAGTTCTACCTACAAGGCAAGGTTTGAATGTAAAACCTTCTACCTGTGGAGTATGACCTCCACACTAAGCTACAGTCATGCCCCACTTTTCCAACATGTGATTGCACTGGTTGGCCTTGAAATCCAATGCACTTAGTTCATCATGTGAAAGTCATGTCTGAACTCTGTAAAAAAGAAGAACAGTAAATAATACAGTACTGTTCATAAACGAAGTTCTCCTGAGTGTGTTTTGGGGTTTCAGTAATGTTTGAAAACTTATCTAGATAGCAGTTTTCTGAAACTGTTGGAGTTACTGATAATGCTTTATCTGTTAAGTTCAATTTTATTTTGCGTGTGTGTTTAAGAATTCTGTGACTGTGATGGGGAAAAGTAAAATGAAATTGTCTATGTTACAGATCGCATTGAAAAGCATTCCACAATGCCAGACTCACCTGTGGATGTGAAGACGCAATCCAGGCTGACACCCCCAACGATGCCACCTCCTCCCACTACTCAAGGAGCTCCAAGAACCAGTTCTTTCACACCCACAACTTGTAATTATTACTTTTTTCCTTATATTCTTTTATAATGAACAGTTGGATTCTTGCAAAGAATGGAAAGTTTGAGAAGGGAATTCTCTGCCACTGTGTGGGGAAAATAACTCCATGGATGCATAAGAGCATTTGAGCAATGCTAGGTGAAGGAGAGAGAGAGAGAGCTTACTAATAGTTTTTAATATAGGAATAGCTGTTAAGCTCAAAGACTGGGTGACACTGATAGATTTTATATGCTTTTAAAGAACAGCTTTTGCTGTCTTTTTCCTGTAGATTTGTTCCAAAGTTCAAGCCTTTTCCTGTTGTGAGAACTGTAGAGAACTTTGTTCAGGCCACATGTTGTTATTTTTGGATAGCTTCATGTTCTACATCTATTAAGAGTATAAAAGTCAGGTTGTCTCCCTCAAATGGTCTGCTCAGCCTTTCAAACCCATACATGATTTATATGGCTTTAAAAAAAAAGATGTGTTCTTGCTGTGGCTGATCAAAGCAACATTGATTAGTCCTCGCATCTCCCTTCAGCAGCAACTTCCACCACAATGCCCGCAGTTCCACTCATAAGGTTGTTGAAGGCAAGTGGTCCTGGGGTTCTGAAGTTCTCAAGAGGTTCTGAAAAGCTCTTAACTCACAGTATAGTTTGAAAGGGTAACGGTCTACACAAGTAAGATTCAGCCTCTGTTCTTTAGCCTTCTGTGCTGTCTACAAGTTTTGTGAGAGGCAAGTTTCCTTACATTTGTTAGTTTGGAGACTGGAGCAGGAGGAAATGGAAGGGAGACTCCTGTTTTTTCCTTTCCCATGCCTCTAGTGTAAATGAATTTTTTTTGTCCAGAAAGCCCTATGACTAGATAGCAAGCGTAAATATTGCCTGGCTAGTAAGTCAATTTTTATGATCCCCTGTCCACTGTGTTCTGTCCTAGCCCAGCTGAAGATTGCACATCTCCCTTAATGTGTGGCGATGTGATCACAGCTGTCGATGTCACTTTGGGATCTTTTTGAAAATGTGGTTTCAGAGACTGTTTACTCATTGAGTATGTCTTTAAGCCATCTGAATGTGAGAACTTTCAGTACACAGATAACATTAATAATCCTCTTAATAATCCACTTCTATTTATCTTTCTAAAATGACATTTAACCCATTTTTTGATAGCAGACTTTGAGAGCCTTGATGGTCTGTACTTTGTATCTGCCACCTTGAAATGTGATGGTTATAGAATGAGGGTGCAATCCTAACCAATTTAGGCCAGCATATCTTCTCATGGTGGTGGGGGGAGGTTGACGTTTGCCTGTGCACTGGCCTAACCCCCCCCCCCCCCGCCCCAGAGTTGGGCAGAAGTGCCTTAAGTGACACGTTTGTGACACATTCAGGTCAGCAAAGAATTTATGATGGGGCTCATGCTGTCCTTACTGTTGATTAGGATTGCAGCCTTAATCTTTTTCATTTAGCTATAACACATTCCTACTGTCTAGAGAATAGTTTTGTACAATACTGAAACACAGCAAATTCCAACTAAAAGTTGATCATATGACAGATCCCATGACATAGAATAAAAAAGTTGATCCTATAGCAAATATAGTATCACTTCTGCCATTGTACCACTCTGTGGAGCAAAGATAGCACCTCCCTATTCTTGGAGTATACATACTAACAGCTCAATCCTAATTAACATATTGGTATCAGTGCAGCCTTGGGGTGGTGGTTTTCACAGAGAATTCCTCAGGATTTGTTCCTTACCTTAGGGATGGATTGTGGCTGCATTAAGTCTTGAGAATTTGTTAGGATTGGACTGTAATTTTAATACATTAAAAGAAATAATAAAATGTATTGATTATAAATGTTAAATGTTCCTCTTCTGTAATATACTTTATACTACAATCAAAGGTTGTATGATTATTTGAATATGGGGGAGTGTAGTTTCTTAAACCTATACTATTCATTTTAAGAACAATAAAATAAGAAAGTTGTTTGAAGCAGTTGCCTCATGTTCCCTTAGGACCAATATTGTGACACTTGACCTATTCAAAAAACTGGGAAGCCATTTTTTTTGGAAACCTAAATACAGCATTGTATACTTGTAGTATTTGAAGCCAACTTGACAAATATTCTGCTTTAGAAAAAATAAAGCTGAAGAACTTTCTGAAAAAGGAAAGTACCTTTGAATTTCTCAGTATTCTTCTTTTCCTTTCCTAGTAACTAACGGGACAAGCCATTCACCAACAGCATTGAATGGGGCTCCTTCTCCACCTAATGGCTTTAGCAACGGCCCCTCATCCTCCTCCTCATCCTCTTTGGCTAATCAGCAATTGCCACCAGCTTGTGGAGCTAGGCAGCTTAGCAAACTGAAGAGATTTCTTACAACCCTGCAGCAGTTTGGCAACGACATTTCACCAGAAATTGGAGAGAGAGTGCGTACTCTTGTGCTAGGACTTGTGGTAAGCAAACAACATGAATTTGTTAACTCTGTCTATTAGACCTTTACTTGAAACTCCTCCAGTTATACAAGTGTAACCTATTTATATGTGAATTATTTATATGTGATTTTTTTTCTCAAAGCAGATATAGTTGGCTCTTTAAATAATGTTTCTTTAGCAGTTAATGTTTAGAAACAGTCTGTTTGCCTTGGATTCTCAGAACCAAATGTTGCAATTGAAGTACCTCTACCTATATATACTGTAAAGGGGTTTGTGATAAAGTACATTTTATTGATCTTTAGTTATCTCCCAGTCTTCTTCCACAGAGTTTAGAGAGGTAACTTCACCTCTAGTATCATGTTGAGATAATTTAGGGTGCAATCCAGAGTAATTACGCGGAGTCCTTGCTCCAGTGTAAGAACAATTTGCTCTGGATTGCAATATGAATTTCCCATGGGTTTTCATTAGGTGGTGCACATAATGTGCTCCCGTAGTTACTCTGGATTGTAGCGCTGGTCTGGGGTTCTGTATGCATTTACCTTAAATGGCAAAATAAGAACGTGCCTAAGACCAGTCATGTGAGTTTCATAGGTTTGAGAGAATGTAAACCGTGAATTTTGTATTCTTAGGCCCAGAATGCTAGAGAAAGTTTTTCTCTCACAACACAAGAATTCAAAGTAATTTAAGCTGGGAAGGGAGGCTGTAGCCTCATGAGCTACTTGTAAGCTAGGAGTGATTCATGTCCTACTTAGGCATCTGATTGGCTCATCTTTGCATAGATTCTGTAGACTTTTAGGCTCCAGGCACTAGGCTGCACTACCACCACTGAAAAGTACCAATGTGGGGTAATTAGTCCATATTCTTGCAGTGGTCTCAGATGTGCACATTCAGCATATTCTACCCTTATCCAGCCTTTATAGCAGGGGTGTTCAAACTTTTAACTTCAGAGCTCCTGGACCTTTAAGAAGTTTGGAAAGGAGGGAATTTCAGCAGGTGCAGCTTCTCATCTCACAGAAAACAAGTTGTACCTATTGAAATTCCTTCTTCTACACACTTGTTAAAGGTCCAGGAGTCTTAAAGTTGAAAGTTTGGACACCCCTGCTCTACAGGATCCATTTATTCTGCACAAGGGCTCAGAGCCACAACTACATGAAAGACAAGCATGGTTTGAATGCAAGCCACTCAGATTTTGCAAGCCAACTATGTTGGGAAGGCAGTCCGGTACTAGTGTGGTGATAGTGTTTGTAATTCCTAGTGAGTACACTTAAGATTTTTAATGTAAAGTGATAATGCTTATTTCCTACAAAACATAATGCAAATGTAGTGCATGTAGTGCTCCCGTGTGAATAACATGGAGTAGTTGGTGGAACTCTTCTGTGGTTGAAATACTTTAGATTTAGGGTGCAATCCAGAGTAACTATGGGGAGTCCTTGCTCCGGTGTAAGAACAATTTGCTCTGGATTGCAATATGAATTTCCCATAGGTTTTCACTAGCTGGTGCAGTAACTACGGGTACACGTAATGTCTCTTACGTGCTCCCGTAGTTACTCTGGATTGTAGGGTAAGTCTCTTACAAAAGAATTCAGTTGCTCATCTTACAGAGTCAGACTTCTTTTTTTCTTTTTCATTCAACAGAATTCTACTTTGACAATTGAAGAATTTCATTCCAAACTGCAAGAAGCTACTAACTTCCCACTGCGACCTTTTGTCATCCCATTTTTGAAGGTATTGCACAGATCATTGATCTGGAAAACATTTTAAACTTTACTGTTGCTAGGTCACAGATGTGTATTACAGTGTTTCGGTTTAAGAAAGTGAGAAAATGAATTTTGCATTGAAAGGGCTCCCTTTCATTCCTTAAGTTGAGGCTCTATTAGAATAACAATTATTTCCATTCACCACTACTAACTAGTTATAAAACACAGGATTGGGAACTCAGCTCGAACTTGGGTTGAGAAATTCATGTTTGTTGCTGACTCAGCAACTCACGAGTCGTGTATGTGGGAAAAACTCAAGTCAGGGCCCTCCTAACTTGGCAGTTGTCTCCATGCCTGTGGGGCAGACTCAAGTTCAACCTGTGTCTGGGTGTGTTTGCTAACTCTTTTTGTGGTATAAAAACCTTGTGGAACCATCTTCAGACCAATTGAACAGCAGGTTGTTCTGGACACTAGACATGGAAGTGCTGTTTGCTTCTGCAGGAGAGAGAGAAGCAGGAGACCTTGGCTAGAGCAAACAGAGACTTGTTAATGAAATCTGGTTCCTGAGAGATGCAGTCTTACCTTTCTCCTGAAGGCAAAAGGGTGTGACATTCTAGTGGCAAAAGAGATGCAGAAAAAATTGTGCTTATAGTGACAGAGGAAGTATGTAGTACGTGGTTGATGAGTACAGTTACAGCCCATCCTCCTCTACCCTTCTAGTTCTCACTGGAGATCAACGAAGGGGTGTGAAATCTCCAGGGCACCAATGCAACTGCCACACAACAGCCACCTTCCTACTGGAGCCCTTCTGAGGCCTCCAGAGGACCTTTCAACAGTATTTCTACTTTTTGTTAGAAGTGAAGGGCACTCTGAGGGCAGCAGAAGGCTTTTAGACCACCAGGGGTTGCCACACGAGGCTCCATAACACTGGTTATTCAACTCTCTGGGGGAGGGGACAGCACTTTGTGGTCCACGATTGCTAATTCCTTTCCAAATGCAGTATTATGTGTAGAGAGGTATGATGCCAAGCATGGGCTACAGCGAAGCCCCAAAATAACAACTTTTATGTCTTTGTTGGGTCAGTGAGACAGTTAGCTGGCAGGCTTAATTTTCTTCTACCAAAACTGGTAGGACATAAAAGTGCATGACTGTACTGAACCATTATTATAGAGGTGAGAGTTAAATTTAAAGATAAACAGATGGCTGTTACAGGGGTTGAGTTGGCCTTTTCATGGACGGATAGAAAAGGCATCACTTTAGCTAGCTAATTAACAAATGAGGATGTAGTTTACGATGCTAAGCTGTTTGTAATGCCTAGTGAGTTGTTTCTGGTGAACCTTCTCTTTTCCCTGTCTGCCTCTGACCTGCCCTTGTGACCTCATCCAAAAATCTATAGTGAATGCATGAAGGCAATTCTTTCATAACCTTATTTGAACTGGATTGGACTGATGATACCTTCATTACCTTATTTGGGCATGATGTGGGTACCTCATTGGTCTTTTGGAAACCAGAGGAGATGACAGGGTAAAACAACTGGTTCACTTGACTATGCAGTCTTTCTACAATGATGTGATTTTAATAGTGTATCAGGGAAGCCTCTTTCCTGTTGAACTAAACACTGATGCTTTCCTTAAGGCACTGATTTTCAACCAGTGAGCCATGGCACACTGGTGTGCCACAGATAGTCCTCTGGTGTGCCACAGGAATTTGGGGATTGATGTTCATTAATAGGAAAATTGAGGGATTTGAACAATCTGGTGTGCCTTGTCAATGGTAAAAACAATTGATGGTGTGCCTTGACAATTTCAGTGCCTTGTTAAGTGTGCCATGAGACTAAAAAGATTGAAAATCACTGCCTTAAGGGAATATATAATATATATAAATATATAATATATTATATATATTAAAACAAGGATGAAAAGAGATGGGAGTTCAATCATCATGAATAGTCAACGCTGCCTCTAGTGTAGATCCTTGTGAATTTTCACTTTATTCAAACTTTCTGGTCCTTGAACTGATGAGCTTTGTTTGGATCCCACTTGTTATGTTGTTTCTGGCTCAAGTGGGAGTGAAAGTCATGATTTAAGGCATGGAGATCCACCTTCTTTGGTGGATCTTCACTTCCTTGCTTATCTGTATGGGGCACCTTGACTTTGTATCATCAGTTTCAGCAGAGAAGTTGAAATTCCTGTTTGGAGGCCTGATGGGAAAAGCCAGTATTACTAATGTGCCCTGGCTTTGGTGCCTTGTTACTAAGATGTGGCTGTTTGTATATTGGATTGCTCTCTTTCTGTGCAAAGATATTTCTTGTGTTCGAAGTTCTCCAGACATTAGGGTAAATTGATTATGGTCTTTTCTTCAGGTGAAGAAGACCGAGCAAGAGGCACTCTTTCAAGTGGGTGTTCCTCTTTTATTTAGCAGGGGGAGAGTAACTGGCCCTACACACCCCAGCAATGTCTGTTCAAGTGGCTTCTGCTGGTGTTCTTTTTTGCATTTTAGATTGTGAGCCCTTTTGGGACTGGGACCCATTAGCTATTAATTAGCTATTATTATTTTTCCATTTTCTTTGTAAACCGCTTTGTGAACTTGTTAGTTGAAAAGCGGTATATAAATACTGAAGATAGATAGAAGACATGAAAGTGGTGGTGGTGGGTGATGAGTTTGAACCTTTGTGAGCAGGTCTGTACTTGTCTCAATTCTACTTGCAAGAAATTGCAATTCATGGGGTTTTTCTTTGACTAAGAAGGGAACCATATTGATTGTATAAGCATATCTGCATACTGCAAGTTCTCCAAATGTATCTCTTGAGATTGCAGAGTTATCCTCTATGGAGGAGATTCAGGAAAAGAAGTGGAGAAGGAAAGTAGGTGTTCCAGAGTGTCTTGTCCTTATTTGTTTCACTAGCCAATGACTTGGGCATTGTGGAATTTATTCTTCCTCTGTTATGGATGAAAAATCCAAGTTGGTTGCAGAGATTTTATCGTTTACTGGAGCATAATTTACAACCCAATCCTTTGCAAGACTTATTAGAAATATGTTCCACTGAACTAACTGGAACCTACTCCTGTACAGGTATATAGTGTGCATATATAGGTATAGTAGTGTGTATAGGATTTCAGCTTCATTATTTATTTATGGCATTTTCATACAGTTGTTTTACCACGAGAAAATTAATGCAGCTCTGATACAAATACAAAACTGAGGCTTGTCTGTTTATTTTGTTGGTTTTCTTTTTCATTTTGAAAAAGGGGGAGGTCTCTACTTTGTATTTTATCATGTGAATATTATCTGAATGTCATCTTGGTCAGGTTGGCAGCTTTAAGAGAGGAGCCAAAAAGTGTGTGTGTGTGTTGAGAGGAGGGGGAGAAGAGTAACAAGGACAGCTCCAGCCCCTTCCATCACTGCTTCACACCATATGGTTACCATATCATTTAGCTGCAATCACTGGAATCAAAGATGTAGCTTCTTTTTTCTAATTTTAGTGTTTTTCCTCAAAGGAGACATTAATGACAAAAACCATATGGTTGTGGGAACATGGGCCTTAATAAGTGCATTGAAATGCTGCTGTAACAATATGCATTAAAGTCTTGTTTTCATTAAGCTAATGTAACCCGCAGACCCTCGATTCCATTTTGCATTTATGGAGAAACATTTACTGGAAAGATATTAGACACCATTCTAATTACCTAATCTGGCACCAGAATTAGAGCAAACAAAATTGCTTTGTATTACCATTTTTTTTAAATTGGCAGAAGATGTTTATGGGATCGCTAAATTAAACAGAGTACCAAGTGAAAGACTCATGTATTGTGTCATCTGTATGTCTACATTTGTAAATGATCCTCTACATGTTTCTCATTACTCATTCGGCTACATAACTGAAAGGAAAGATTAAGCATGAACAGCTACCAAGACAGTTCTCCATCCCCCAATAGATATTTTCAGCCCAGATGTCTTAAAGCAGTTAGGGAAGCTTTTTTGTGCCTTTTAGCATCTTCCTCCTAAAATATAATTCAATTTTAATAAAATATTAGAAATTTACAGATTGCATCAATCCTTTGTAGAGCTTGCTCAGGTTTCTTTTTCAGTCTGATTTTAAGCCCCCGCTCTACCCCCAAACTGGCCTTAAGCCATAACATTTTCTGTTGAAAGACATCTGTGTGTAAGATGTCCAGCATATGATTTCATTTTCCTAAAAATCATTCAAGAATTTGTATCTGTTAAAAACTGCACCATTGTGTTTGTCTGTAGGGTTAAAAGTGCTGGTTATCATAACCAGAGAAGAAAGCTTGGTTGAAAATGAGGACATGCATACACAGAAAACAGGGTTCCACTTTTTCTCATCACATGGTTAGGTTTGCCACACATCAGAGGATGCTTCTAGTTCTAGATAGTCTGAGGGGGACCACACATGATGGATTCTGACATCCTTCTGACAAACTGATGTGTTTCAGTACAATTCCCCAATCCTTTATGGGATTAACTCCTTCAGGCAACCCAGTTCACACTACATAGTTTGGCTGGAAAACTGGCCACACAGGAGCAAAATGTAGGCACCTGATTCTAACTGGAACATCCAATGGGTGTTGGAAAGAGGACATGTGTGAGGTTGTCTCCTGTCATAAGTGGAAAGTGTCATAAGTTGAAATTATTGCAGCTTTCATTGACCGCCTGTAGATGCAAGAGAGGGCATGCAGCATTTGTGTGGGTGCTTCCATGTGCTCCTAGCAGGCTGTAAATGACAGAATTGCTTTCTTGATGAAGGGGGAAAAATTTCCTTAGTGGAAGAGTATGTGCACAGGACTCATTTTTCTTTCTTCTGCCATTCTTCAGCTCTCCCAAAGGGAAAGGTCTCCACATCCCCTGAGAAAGATTCATTTTAAAAAACTCCCCCCTACTGCCCCGCCTCCAGTGCTTTAACCTATTTATGCCGGAGGCAAAACATAACAGCTGGAGAAAGGCCAGATGGTCACAGAGGAAATTTTTTGTTGTTCAGTTTTGCAGAGCACATTGTAGATTTGAAGGGAAGCACTTATTCAGTGGTCCTGTTTTGGACTGTCCTTTCTGAACATCTATGACTCATTTAAAACATTAGCAGAGCTGGCAAATAAATACTTTTATGCTTTTGTATTTCGTTTAACAGCTATCATATTTTTGCCAGTTTCAGACACACACACACACACACACACACACACACACACACACACTAGTATAATTGTTGAGTACAAGACAAAAATAGTCCATTGGGTATATACAGTGGACTCTCAGTTTATACAGGTGATCAGTTTCAGGATCTCATGTGAATACTAAAATCTATGAATAATGAAATCTGAAGTAGGGCCTGGAGGCTAGCAAGGCCACATGCAATCTTCCTACACTTCAGGAGCCCTCCTAGAGGTAACTGGATTTGATTGTGTACATGAGATCCTCTGAAGCCCTTCAGCATTCATTGATCTTCAAATCCACAAATGCCAAGTCTACTGCTAAGAAGGGATGTCTGTATTCACCCATACATTATTGGTGTGTGTGCATTTATGAACAGAGATACATGCTCATGGGAATGTATATTGTGATGCCACTCCTCTAATCTTTCAGGCCAATCTGCCCCTGCTACAGCGGGAGCTCCTGCACTGTGCTAGGCTGGCCAAGCAGAACCCCGCCCAGTACCTCGCTCAGCATGAGCAGCTGCTTCTGGATGCCAGCACCACCTCACCTGTTGACTCCTCAGAGCTGCTTCTCGATGTGAACGAAAACGGGAAGAGGCGAACTCCAGACAGGTAACCATTTTGGAGCACTTCTTGGCAAAAAAAAGAACACTGAGCTATCTAATATTCACCGTATTGTTTGATCTGAATATTGTGTCATGACTCCCCTGTTCAGTTTTTCAAGAAAGGCCAACAATGGAGGAAGATTGCTAAACCAAACAAATTATTTCCTTATTGAAATGGTGCAAAGAATTTCCACTATGTTGAGAAGTTTCTTGACAGTTGCTTTATGATGTGCGTGCCATGTCCCTGCTATGTACGTGCAGTGTACAATGCAGCAGAGCACAATGTATGATTTAAGTAGCAATCCTGTATACTCTGGTCCCTCTGTTGACCCCAGTGAACTCAGTGGGACCTGCCTGCATTGTTAAGAAGAATCTGAAAGGGTTAAAGCAGGGGTTTTCAAAGTGGGGATTAGGACACCTTTGGGGGTTGTGACTTTATTTCAGGAGGGGGGGGGTCACAGAGAGCTGGGATGCACCATCTTGAAATGGGGCAAACAGGCTACAATTGAACACAATGGGATTTGCTTCCAAGTAGATGTGGAGGAGCTCTGGAATCACAGTGATGTTACTCCTTTTTGATGGCACTTCTGGCCATGACATCACTTCCAGTTTGGTGACATCACATCTAGTGGCTCCTGGAAAGATTATCATTCTTAGAAGAGGGTCTTGAGCTGAAATAATCAAGAACCACTAAGTTAAAGGGTTACCACTAATAGAGACTGTCAGATTACTGACAATTTCCCTGGTTCAGTACTGTCCAACCCAACTGAAAGTGATTCTTCAAGATATCAATCATATTGTCTTTTAACTAAAGATCCTATGGTATGAACTTGGGTCCTTCCCCTTATTAGCTGTTCTGTGATGCTAATGACCTATGGCCATTTCCCGTTCTGTACTTACTGCCTTGAAATTTAACTCCAGTGTAGTAGGAATTGGCTATAGGTTGTTCACTGACTAAATGAAATGTGGTCACCCTGTATTTATAATCTCTAGTGGGATTCCTCTTAAAAGGCTTGAAGGAAAGATCTACCAGATAAGAACTGGCAATAGTTGGATAAAAGAACAGGAGATTTTGTTTTTCTTGGCATTGATGTTTATTTGTATGTGCTATATTTTTAATGATAACTTAGAAATAAAAGCAGGATAGAAATCCAGCTAAATTAAATAAATTATGCTTGAATGCAATAGAATGTTCCATTAACAAGAAGCAGTGGAGACTTCTGCTTTAGTATGATGAGCCTAAGGGCACAATTTGCCCTAAATATTTATAAATATTTTACAAATCTGTTCACAATACTGCTGCTAGCCAATGAACAGTTTGATCTGTTGCATGCAGATTAAAGTAGACCTGCAAATAATTTTCTTTCCAAATAATGATTCTCCTTCTCTTTGTTTGTGTTTTGTCTAAGAAAATGTCCAGTACCGCATTGGGATGATGTTGTGGTTTATAGTCTCAATTGTCAATCAGGAAATGTGGGGTCTTTACATTTTGTGGTTATAAATTATACATATGATACTCAAATGGAGATAATTCAGTTTCTGTAGAAAATGGGTGCTTTTCCAAATAACTCCTACAGTACCATAATTTGAAATGTAAGGATGGACACACACACACACACAGAAGAGAGAGAGAGAGAGAGAGAGAGAGAGAGAGAGAGAGAGAGGGCCATATCTGATCATCTGCGGATTTGATTCAGTGCAGGTCCCCCAATTTGCATCTAGTCTGGATTAGGCCCAACCAGTAGCCCTCTAAACTCAATGGGATCAGAGCTTCAGTTGCATCAGGAGGACATTCTATCTATCTATCTATCTATCTATCTATCTATCTATCTATCTATCTATCTATCTATCTATCTATCTATCTATCTCTCTATCTATCTCTCTATCTCTCTCTCTCTCTCTCTCTCTCTCTCTCTCTCTCTCTCTCTCTCTCTATCTATCTATCTATCTACAGTATTTATATACCGCTTTTCAACTGAAAAGTTCACAAAGCGGTTTACAAGAAAATGAAAAAATTAATAGCTAATTAATAGCCAATGGGTCCCTGTCCCAAAAGGGCTCACAATCTAAAGTGCAAAAAGAATACCAGCAGAAGCCACCAGAACAGACGTTGCTGGGGTGTGTAGGGCCAGTTACTCTCCCCCTGCTAAATAAAAGAGGAACACCCACTTGAAAGAGTGTCTCTTGCGCAGTAAGCAGGGGTATTCTAAGGCTTGGGAAGGTAGTATGTGGTCTCTGAAAATCTCTGAATGACTTCTAAGCACATCACTTTTGGTCAAATGACATGCGTTCAGATGGCCAGGGAAACTGAAGCCTTAGAAATCGTTCTGAGGGCTACAGAGGCCATATGTCATGTCTGTGGCTTCTGCTAGACTCAGAGGACCCTCTAGCACAGCGTTTCTCAAAGTGGGGGTCGAGACCCCTTTGGGGGTCGCCTAGAGCTTTCCTGGGGTTGCCTAAACACAGGCTTGCCAGACCTCCAGCTGTAGCTGCGCGTGCACTGGGTCTGACTGATAGCCTCAGGGCCCAATCCTATGCATGCCTACCCTGAAATAAATCCCATTGTGTTCAATGTGTGCATAGAACATACATTTCGTTTGTAACAATGAAAATACATCCTGCATATCGGATATTTTCATAACGATTCATAACAGTAGCAAAATTACAGTTATAAAGTCACAACGAAAATAATTTTATGGTTGGGGTCCCCACAACATGAGGAACATGAGGTCATGGCGTTAGGAAGATTGAGAACCACTGCTCTAGCAGCAAGGAGAGTATAGCTCCCCTCAGCTTTGGAGGATGGGATGAGGCATTTCCCCTTACCTGTGATTTCACTTAACTTCAAGGAATTCCAGAATGGAACCCTGTGAATATGGGTGTAATACCTGCATATCTGCAGAGCAAAAACCAGTACTTTAATAAGCCATGAGTATTGCACCTTCAGTTGACTGAATCTTTACCAGAATCATTTTAATCTGGAAAAGAATTTCATTAGACCCCTTGGTCCAAGATAAATTTAAGGATAAGGGTGTGCTACTAATTTAAGGATGCATTATTTATCTTTATGCCTAAGTGACATCTAGACTGGACTGTTGTACCATGTTGTATCGTGGGGCTGCCTCTGAAGATGATCCGGAAACTCCAACTAGTACAGAATGTGGTGGCTTGTGTGGTTTCTGGGTCTCGTTGGTTCGACTCGGTCAGGCCACTTCTTCAGCGGCTACACTGGCTGCCCATTCACTTCCTGATTGAATTCCGGTCTTGACCTTTAAAGCCCTCTATGGTTCGGTCCAGGGTATTTGAGGGACCACCTGTGTCCATACAATCCGACCTGTCATTTAAGATCATTGGGGGATGGGGCCCTGCTCACCATACCACCACCAAGTGAGATGAGAGATGTAGCAGCTAGAAGCAGGGCCTTTTTGGTGGTTGTACCCCAGCTCTGGAACTCCCTCTCCTTGGACTTGAGAACTGCTCCCTCCCTGTATAGTTTTCAGCAGGGCCTGAAAACATTCTTGTGGACAAACGTTTTCAGTTGATAGGGAGGTTTGAGGGGTTGTTGGATTTTCAGTAGTGTTTTTAACTGGTTTTTTAAAGCAAAATTTGGGGGATGGGTTGCTTTTTAAATGTTTTATTGTTATCCACCTTGAGTCAGTTTTACTGAGAAAAGCTGGGTAGAAATTCCATAAATAAATTTTATTTTCCTTATTTGTGCTTCTAGTTTGTCACCAATTTCCTGCTTATTTTTGGTGACTGCAGCAAATATTTATATTTCAAGCTGTGTCAGGCGATAGCTTGTAATGAATTTCCATCTTTGAACAAGCATAAATCAGAAGAGAAGGAAAGCCGTTTCTCTGTGAGATGTTCAGTGCAAGTTTATGGAATAGCTAGAAGGTAACCTGATTTTATTTAATTGACAAAACAGTGGCAGGTCATTTAAATACTGGTGATGGCCTTTTAAATCTGATTCCTCATAGGGTCCAATTTAAATATTGGACAGTTGATAGTCACTGTCTTCTGTATAATTGGGAGGAGATGTTAACAGGAAACTTGGTACATGTTGAGATTGAAGTACAGTACTTCAATAAAAGTAGTGTGAACATTTTCACTCAGCTGGATCCAGAATCAATTAAGTTGTGCTGTGGCCCAAAAAGTAATAGTATTTATGCCACAGACTTACTGACAGAAGATAATCCTCTTGAGAAGTGTGGAGATTTAAGAATTCAGATCAGTCAACCAGATCAAGTAATCCTCACAGGGCAGGGAATGTTCTATCCAGCAAATAAAGCTAAAACTTTTCCCTAAATTGTTGTGTTAACATTGTTTATTTTGATTTTCCTTTACGGTCCAAAGTTTCCACAGCACATTTCTTTTTTTATATGTATTTCTTTTTCATTTATTAGACCATCAACACAGATTTTACCTTAATTGTGGCTGCAATCCGAACACCTGGTAAGGCCGTCATATGTTCCAGCACAAGTCCTGTGCTGGCACTTCTTCACCACTCCTGCAGTGTGCAGTCAGTGGTGGTGGTGGTTAGGCCAGTGCACAGGTATTCTCCAGACTTTTCACACCATTGTGTGTGGTGCCAACCTGAATTGGTTAGGATTATGCAATCTGTCTCATACCTTGACAACAACTTTCTTTGGACCAATAAGGAAGTTTTGTGTGTGTGCACAATTGTATTTAACACAGAAGGGACTGTTAGCAGGCACCGCTAGCAGATTTCTCTGTTGGCAATCATATGCACACTTAATGATGAATCGAAGAGGTGACATGAAATCTTAGGCATTCAAAAATGGGTAGCTCCAGCTCTTATAGAACCAGATTTGAATGATTCCATCACATCATACAGCAGTGGAATGGTACACTGTTACTCCACTTGCTGCATGTGAGGATGGACCATCAAAACAGGCTCCTAATAGCACAGTAAATATACTTATTTAGCAGGCCTCCTTCAGTCTTGAAAGACTATGGTATCGTGCACAGCGCTGCATACGCTGCATGCGAAGCACAAAAGCCTGGGTTAAATTGTTGTGGAGGATATGCTGTTACCTAAGCAGCAAATCCCCCCTCTCCCGCCACTGAATTAGTCCAATGGAAAGGCAGAGCCAATATGATTGGATCCAGCTGCGTCGCAGAGCTGGGCTAAGGACAGGAGCTCACCCTGTCTTGTGGGGCCGATCTGGGTCTCAAACCCTGGCCTGCTGGTTAACAGGCACAGTGTCTTAGTCACTTGTGCCACCCACAGCCCTATGTACTTATTTAATTTTAAGATAAATATGTTAATGTGGTGTTTGAGAGAGCTTCATCTTGTCCAAGGTATAACTAGATGGAACGGTATGCTAAGCCACCAACACTTTCTCCTTTGGGGAGAACCCAGAAGTTAGTTCTTTGAACAATGCACCCTCCAACAGAGCAAGTGGGGCAGGAACCCTCAGGCTACACTCCTATGTCTTGTTAGAGGTTGTATTATAAAATAAACCTCCAGGATATCTCCTGTTGGGTAATTTGTTTGTCTAAAGCTGACAAAAGCACTGAAATAGTTATCTGTCCTTCATTTATGACTTTAACTTTGCTGAGCTGATAGTGTGAGATTGTGTGCCGATTCAGAGATCTATAGCCACCTCCACTGCCAACACAAAACACTATTTACTTTTTCCATTCACATTCCATTTCTGGGTCAAAAGTATTATAGGCTTTTGTCAGGCTGCAAAATCTGCATGACCACAGATAAAAGCAAGTCAGACAAGGGGATATAGTTTCTGTACTGCGGGCAGCTATGACTACATCCCATCATCTTCAGGTGCTTGGCAGACTATGATCTAGGTGTTTCATTCCAGTTTGTTCTGGTACTAAGGAAATTCCCATCATTTCCTTTGAATTTTTCCACCCAGTAAGAACCATGGATTAGGGCTCGTGTGTGTGTATATGGGAAGGGGGGGTTGACTAGAACGGAGACTGGCCCCCATTGGAAGCAACACCTCATTTGCAAAGTGCCGTTCCCATTAATGTCCATAGGATGATCTTTTGAAAACAACTTAAGGCCATTTGGGGGAATAATTCTGTTTCTGCTTGCTAGAATTTTTCTCATTTTAATAGGTCTTAGGTCACTGTTAGAACACATGCCTTGACTGCATCCCAGATTTGCTCTCTAGGTCTGGGAATGAACCTTAGAAAGCTGTAGCCAATGCCACAGGAGCAAGGCGCACAGGTCAAATCTGACCTACTTCTGCATTTTATTTTGAAGCCTACAAGCGCTTCAAACGATATGTGTGGTGTCTCAGGGTGTCAAGATATTTATGTGGATACCCCTGAGCTAGGCAAACCAAGCATCTAACTTAGCATAAGTCAGCTTCAGCTGAATTTTGTTAAAGTCCTCCTGAATTAACACATTTTAAGGTTAGTAAGCTGTTTTCAACATAATAATTGTTCCTGGTTGAAACCTGACCTGCAGGTCAATTTTTTAGTGGAAAGTCAGACTACAAATTAGCATATTTATTGTATTATCTCCCCCTTTGCATTGCTTTGGTGGTTGTCATATTCAGTGAATCTCTTCAGTGGAGGCTGAGAAAATGTAGTGTTCCTTGTCTGCTGCCTTTTAAAAGCCACCCACTTGCATCTTTTAAGATCTGAGTTCAACCTGCAAAAATATACTCACCTATAGTAATTTTTCCCTCCTGAATGCAGTTTCAGCATTTTGTTTGCATATTCATTTATGTGTGTGCCCTGTCCTACTGTGTGAACAGTTTTATGGATCAACCTGACAGCAAAGCTCTGTGTTTTACTGAACATTTTCTTGGTGCATATGGTATGACACGGATGAGCAGCCACGGTGAGATTTTGGAGTCTATTAAACTAGCTCATTAAAAAGATCAATCTGTTTCTGCAATAACACTGGGAGCCATCAGTCTCTGAAAGAGAGAAGAAAGTGACACCTGAAGAGACAACATATTTTAAGTAGTTTTTGCATGGTATGTCACGACAAAGCACTTGCTACAATTTTAATAAATGTTTTTAGGATGCAGTTTAATAGATTACATCCTATTTCAGGAAAAGGTAAATACACTGCAACACTGTATATTCTTAACTGGGACTAAGTCCCACTGAACTTAAGTACACGTGCATGAGAACCATAGAAATTGGCCATTTTCTTGTTATAAATCTTCATTCTTAATAAATTGGGAGAACTATAAGTTGGTCTAGTACACCCATCTCTTTAAGGACTTGCAACAATTTGTTGTGATCAAACAATCAAAGGCTTTAGCGCAGTCAGTGAAACAGAAGTACAGGCATCCCTAGTTATCCACTGGTGTTTCATTCTGGAATTTCCCGTGGATAAAAAAAATCCACAAATCCAAAAAAATCTACAAAAATCAAAACAGGGACTGCACTAAATATCATGCTGTGATCTAGGTGGGGCAGCGGCTATCTGCATGACCCCTGATGTAAAATAGGGTGAAGCAACCTGGCCCAGGATGCAAAATAGGGTGAAGCAACCTGGCCCAGCACCCACCTTGCTGGATGGTTAAATGTGCCCCTCACTGGGACATGGATCCCACATAAATCTTAAATCAAAACGTAGCAGTTCCTTGTGGTTTCTGAGTTTCTGCTAAAGGTGCAAAGCAGGTAAAGCAGTCCATTTCTTGGGCCAATTACTGTTGATGTGGGAATATACAAACTTCCATGTTTAGAGAGATTAAACTAGGAGAGAGTGCTGTTCAGCCACCTGTCATATAAATCCACTGACAAAAAGTTAGAAATTCTTATATTTTTCAGCTTTGCAAAATGTTATCAGCAATGCAGATTTTTTTCCATCTGTTATCGCCTAGCCCTACCATATTGGTTCAGTACATGTTAGCTGCTTTATATCTCTTATCACAAAAGGCGAAAGGAATCTCTTTTCAAGACATCTTCTATAATTCCACTAAGCATTGACAGGACTATCGAAGAAAGAATTGTCCACCACTCCCTGTGTAATAGCAAGTTAATACAATAAAGCAAGGGAAAACACAGAAAGTTCTCCCAACTAGCATAGCTGTGTGTCTGTACAGTAGGATAGCAGCAATCATTTTCTTTGAAAGGATCCAATTTCAAGAAACAGCATGACTGTCTTAAAAGTACAGGTGTATAAACATTTTATGGCACAGTTGCTTTTCCATGCTTTTCCTTTGCAGACTGTTAAGAGAAGTTGCAGTGATCTCAACAACAGTAGGATTTTATTCCCAAATACTACCCCTTTGCTGTATTTGGTGCTTTATAAACATTGCCATTTAAGAACAGGTTTTTTTTATATAGAGCTCCAAAATACATCCATAAAGACTTTGAAATATAAACATGTGTGCGTGCATCTATGTAAAATTGTTTTTTTAAAAAAGTTTTTGTTGTTGGACAGCTAATTGTGTGCTTCCTATAAATGTTTATTTTTGGAGAACCATTAAAAAATTTTCTACTTGTTGAGATTTGGCAAGAGTTTGCCACACTAAAAATTGCTTATATGAAATGTGACTTATGAAAATTTCTCAAATTCATTTAATACTTTCATTGGCCATCACATCTCTCCTGTACTAATAAGTGTGTAGCTGTAGTTCCAAGTGTTCAAATCTATTCTCAGTCTAAAAATTGAATATTTCAGGTGTTACAAAATGCCTGGTGAGCATGAAATTATTTTTAGCACACACACCCCCAAACAAAAACAAAAAAAACTACAGGGCATTTATTTTATTCTCAGCAAAGATAATTCACATTGGTCCACAATATATGAGAACCCCTGGAAAGCATAGCTTCTTGCTTTATAAACAAATGCTAAAATCTCAGGGTATTATTTTTCCTTTGAGAAGTCATTCAACTCCTGGAACTACAGCTTCTATTTTAAATTCTTTCCGTATTCCTCTTGAGATGTTATGAAATTGTGGCTCTGCAGTTTCACAATATCTAAGAATGCTCCAACAAGCTCAGCTGTTGCCTCGCTCCATAGCCCAACCATCTGGCCATCACACTCATAACATGTCAGAGCAAGGACCTTCTTTTCATTTCTTTCAGTGGTATTTGGGGGTGGGGGAGACTTCCTTCTGCTTGAATTCTGCCAGAAACTTTCCTTTTTTGTAGGCATGGGTAGTTCTGCCAACAACACTGCAGACCTCTCCAGGGCCCCCCAGACCCTGGTGCAACTTGGAAGGACTCCTGGGGATGCAGAAAATCACTCCTATTTTCCTGCAGAGGCACGTTCTTAAGGATCACGTCTCTGCCCCAGATCCTCCCCTGCAAAGACTTAGGGAGAGAGTAAATATCTTCATAAGTTTGAGAACCACTGATTTAATAGCTCAATCCTATCTAGCAAAGGAGTTGCAGCTCTAAATGCCTACCACCTAATCCTATTCTGGATCTGAGAATGTGAAGGTCTCCTCGGGGGAAGGCCCATTTGTTCCCTTTCCCTGAATAAAGCCCCAGCCTCCCCAGTGAAGCTTCTTGAGTCTGAGAGCTAGTTTGCTGGTACAGAGAAGCCCCATGTTGGTGATAGGATTTACCCCTCAATTCCATCCATGACAGGATGACGGGATTTACTCCCCAATTCCATCAGTTCTTTCCTCACCTCTGCCCAGAAATGCCTCCCACCATGCTGTCCTGCAGCCCTTTCCTCCCCACTGCTCGATGTTCACCTGCTGTCTGCCAGCACCTGGATCTCAAATTGTGGTTTGACAGAGTGGTAAAACCTCTCCACCAGTACTGCTTATTCTGAAAGTGGTGCAAACATGTCTCATGACACATTTGCCGAACCTGGCATTGGGGCTGCAGCACCAGCAGAAATACACCATGTAAATTATCAGAGATCAATCCAGAATAAGTGCCTCTTTACGTCTTCCCATAGTTACTCTGGATTGTAGGGTGTGCCTCAATAGCTGCAGGGGTTTGAGTCTAGGTTCCCCTGCTAATACAAAACAATGTTAAAATAAAATAAAAGTAAATAAAAAGTGCATCCCTTTACAGTGGTAAGAAAAGCTTTTTTACTGTTTCTAAAATGATTGCTTGCATGACTTACCTCTCTACAAAAGTAGATCTACTTATGGCTGGGGAGTATAGCTGCGACTCCTTGGGCGGCAAGATGTGTTACACTGGAAGCAGTGCGTTGGAGGATGAAGATCTCTACCTCGTACAGTGATATAACAATGCCATTTCCTCTTGATTTCTTCAAGAGTCATTTGGAATTCATTTTGGTGAAATATTGCAACCTTACCTGCCTTAGCAACACAGTGTCTCAATTCCTATGTTTCTATTTTCCATTCAATTTCTCTTGAAAATACATTCCAAAGCTCTCAATTTTCATTCCAGGTTTATATAAGTTTTATGTTTAAAGAACTAATGATTTGTATGTCGAATACTGCCATTTGTTCTTATCCATGAATGGGTCTCTGTTCCAACACATTTAGCTTGATGTCATTCTCAAAAGGAGTGGCTTGTAAACTCTTAATGGTTTTGTACATCTTACATGTAGTCAGAGTTTTAGCAATAAACACTAGTCAGTGATTGTATTCAATACCTTTCCCCATCTCTGATTTTATGGATATAATATTTTTAAAAGCCCTCCCCCACAGGATGACCATATGGTATAACTGGAAGAAGACAAGCCCCCTCTCCTAATTAATTTATTTATTACAAGTAGGCTACAGTAGATACTGCCTGCTCACAAGGAAAAAGAGGACATTTAAATCAGACTTCAAAACCAGCCTTTTTAATGAAGCCTTTCCCTACAATCCAGAGTAACTACAGGAGCATGTAAGAAACATTGGGCGCAATCCAGAGCAAGTTCAGCCTGCTCTGCCCTAACTGCTCTCTCCTAACTATTCTGTATCCAGAGCAGAAAGTTATGCTGCATCCAGAGAGTCAGGAAGCCTGGGCTGCCCTAACTGCTCCAGAGCATGCTAAGTCAGTGACAGCTGGGGAGGGCTTGCTCCTGAGTAGACCCCCCTCAGATCACACTGAAGAAGGAACAGCTGTGGTGCCTACATTATAAGGAAGCCCAGCAGTTCCTGACAACCAGTTCCAGCTGCAGTGCAAGATGGATGCTTGGAGTGGCCTGCTGTATCCTGAGGTTAGTGGGCTGCCATAGTTGTGCCATATCCTGAGGTTGAGAGGCAGGGATTGCAGCTAGGCTGGCCAAGAACTCAAATACTTGGTCATCACTACCATTCTTACTCAGGCCTTATCATGGACCCCTATGGGTCTACTCATTACTATACATGCTCCTGAGGTGGTATATCTCTGAGGAACTGGAAGAGGGCATTTCTGCCTTGGAAACAGGCTTTGGATACAGAGTAACTGCTCTGCCCTAGGCAATGCTAAACGTGCCCTCAACTTGCCTCTCCTGAGCTGCTTAGGCTGCCCCAGTTAGGGCAGAGCAGGTCCACCTCTCAGGGCACCCTATCTTGTCTTGCTCTGCCCTAAGCCTCCTTAAGAGTAACTGGGCTGGAGCATCTTGCAGTTGCTCCACCCTAGTGATAGATAGGGCACCCTAAGGCCTCTTATGTGCAAGGAATAGTTGCTCTGGATTGGGCTGATTGATGTCAACATAGTTATGGTACCAGCTAGTGAAAATGTATGGGAAATTCTTATTGCAATCCAGAGTAAATTGTTCTTACATCGGAGCAAGGACTCCCTGTTGTTATTCTGGATTGAGCCCACTGTCTCACTCCTAGGGTCTCTTAGAGCACAATCCTAACTATGTGTACTCAAAAGTAAGCCCCATTGTGTTCAGTGGAACTTACTCCCAGGAAAGTGTCTTTAGGATTACAGCCATTGAGCACAATCCTAACCATGTCTACTTGGAAGTAGGAAGTACTTCCAGGAAGTCGAAGTACTCCTAGGAAAGTGTGTTTAGGGTTGCAGCCTTACTCAGGCAGCGTTTCACTGCCTCTCTCTCTCTCTCTCTCTCTGGTGTGTGTATGTGTGTGTGCAAGCTAAAGGCATAACTAGTCTCTGCTGGGCTGCATCCATTTCCCTTCCTCTATGGTCTTATATATCTCTCTTTTTTACTGTGAGTCTTTAGGACTTTTTGTCATTGTGTGTGTTTCTTTTCACTGTATATAATTGGCACTATTGACAAAGATACATAACTATTTGCAATGAGTTCTAAGGAGGGCTGGCTGTAGTGATCATAGGATTGCATTCCAAAGGGACATTAAAATTTTAAAACATTAAAAGGGACATGTTAAAATTAAAGGGACATAAAATGGTTGCAATGGCCCTTTCTTGTTGGTTCCAGCACTGTTGAGTCATGACTAACTTCCTTAGGGTACAACCCATTTTTTCATTCTCTGCTGGGAGTTTTTTATAATATTACCCCAAATATTATCACAAAAGCATGAGGCACTTACATCTGTTCAGGATCATGCAGTAGTTAACTGGGAGGAGAACTTTGCTAATTTTATTGTTGTATCCTGATATTAAGGACTTCTAACAATTTATGGATGTGGCTGTTGCTCACCTTTACAACAAAAGCATGCACAGTAAGATAAAAAAGAATGGGGCATAATGTTGAGCAGGGTATGACATAAATGTGAATTCATTTGCTGTATTTGTATATACTACCAAAGTTGCTGGTCATTTCATTTTGCAAATGCTGTATAACAAAGTGTGTTGCCCATTTTTTCTTACAGAACCAAAGAAAACGGCTTTGACAGAGAGCCTTTGCACTCAGAGCATCCAAGCAAGCGGCCCTGCACTATTAGCCCAGGCCAGCGGTACAGTCCAAATAATGGCTTGTCTTACCAGCCCAATGGTCTGCCTCACCCCACTCCGCCTCCACCTCAGCATTACCGTTTGGATGATATGGCCATTGCCCACCACTACAGGGACTCATACAGACACCCCAACCACAGGGACCTCAGGGACAGAAACAGACCTATGGGTGAGCAGAACTCTTTAAGGTGCTATTGTTCTAGATGACCTTCATACTTTTTACTAATGAATGTCATGGACATGGTACAATCTTTGCACTGATCCCAGTATGGCTAGTAGTTGGTTTGAAAGAGAAGCTTAAGCATGCATTGCCTTACTCTTTCTCTAATGTAGACATGAAGCTGGAGATGCTCTGTGTCAGTATTCTTCATCCTTGGGGTCAGAAACCCAGCAGGGTTACCAAGCTTCAATTATGGGGTTGCAGCAAAAAGGTAGAAGGTTGAAAAAGGTTGAAGTCTACTAGTCTAGATCTCCACCAGGTAAAGAGGGAATCGCATTGCTGGACCCCTTCAGGTTTGAGGAGATTTCATCCCAGGCCTATTCAGGTTCTTAGCAGTTGTGCTAAAATAGCTTTCACTACTGCTGAGTTCTGCTTTCTTGGGTCCAGCAGAAATTCCAGTGGAGAAATGCTTAGAAGATTGTCAAATCTTGACTTGCACTGACTGCTGACATTCACTTGCCTCTTTCCTGTTCTTCTCCATTGCAAGCTGTTGTTTTCCTTTTCAGTTGGTTGCAGGTTCCCAAACTTACCATAGCTTCAGAGCCCATCTTTCACAGTCAGCTCTTCTTCCTTGCTCTCCTGTACATCACCCTCTTGGATGATGTGAGATCTCACACAATCCAAGACAGTGGCACCTGAGAGAGATAAGAAACAGATGCCATGTACCTGTGGCAATTCTTGTGAGTTTTCTGCAGTTCTCTCAGGTGCTGTGGTGCACAGTTTAGGAACCACTGTTTTAGAAGCAATTCAGGATATTGCAGTGCAAATCAGAGATTCCATATTGCAAGGGTAAATGTTGAGAAGCATGGATTGTCATTATGTGATCTATATCCTTGAGTACAGGTGGAAACAGCAGCTGTGGTGTAGAAACAGACAGTTGAAGAAGGGAGAACTTTTGGCTAGCTAGATTTTTCTCATTGCAGATGGATGTTATCATTAACAAACTTGGGCCCATTTTATCCCATGACACCTTGGCTTGCATCTTTACTGGAATATGCTGGCAAATTACAGTCAGCCCTGAGCATCTGATGGGGTTATGTTCCCAGAACACCTGAAGATACCAAAATCTGCAGATAACTGTCACCTGATCTCTGGTTATGTCAGAAAGTGTTCTGACATCCAGAGAGGCCATCTTTGTCCTCCCAGAACCTCAAGAAACTTCATGGACAAGACTAGAAGGTGCATCCAGGAATTTAGGCTGGTTTCTACATCACAGGTTCAGAACTCACAGTGGATCAAATCTGTAGCTTCTGAACTTGATGATAAAAAGGTCCACCTTACTTTAATAAGAGCAGTCTGCAAAGCCACAGTTGTGTAGTGCCAAATGAGATTCTCATAGCCAAGGAACCACTGCTCCTTGTATCAGTCCATTCATTTACAAACTGCTTTGTAAATTTTTCATTGTGGTTTATAAATACTGATTGATTAATCAGTAGCAATTGCGAAATCATGTCCTGCTTCTTTTACTTTTGTTGGATCACATTACAATTATGGTGTCCAAGAACAGATCTATACATAGAGGTGTTTGTTTCTGATAAGATAGGATTACAACCTTAGTATTACCAAATTCAGTGGGCTTGCTTCTGAGAAAGGTAAATAATACTGTTTTTAGTATTATATAATAATATAGTATAATAATAATAATATATTATGATATAAAATTATGATTTAAAATTATAATAATATAGTATTAAATAATACTGTTTTTAGTATTATTTAGTAAATAATACTGTATTTAGTATCTGAACCACCATAGCTTCTCAGGTAAAGAAAGTCTTACAGGCAAGAAGATTATCATCTTTATTTTTTTCAAGAAATATAAGACTTTTTGGTGGGGGAATAATGTCAGATTGCTTTTGGTAAGGTCTGTGGCTGGCTGAACATATACATTTTCACAGTGTTAAGGATTTTGGTGGTTTGTCTTTCTGGAATGTCTTTTAGCGGAATTAACCCATCATTGTGGAAGTAAAATTTCAAGAAATTTGTGGACACCGGATGGTAGGCATCAGTGGAACTAGTTAAGGTGAAAGCACTTCCTGTTTTTCTGGACCAACACTGTCACTTTGGAAGGTCTCTTTGTCTCTGGTGGTGGTGCTGTGTCCTATCTTTTACTTTGCTGAATCCCTGGTGAATCTTGTCAGTGTACTAAATAATTATTGTATTGCATAACTAGGCAACACTTTAAGTTCCTATAATTTTACAAATATGTGTAGCACGGAAAATTAGTACTAGGTGATTCCTACATTATAATTTGTGGTTTTATTTCTTGCTGCTTTCTTGACAGGGTTGCATGGCACGCGTCAAGAAGAAATGATTGATCATAGGCTAACAGACAGAGAATGGGCAGAAGAATGGAAACACCTTGACCATGTAAGGAACATAAATTACATGTGTGTTTTATGTCTAAATATGCCCATATAAATACAGTCGGCCCATGTTACCTGCAGGTTCAGGATTGGCTGATTAGATCATTCATAGGTTCCAAACCTGTGGGGTCAGCCCAACATGGATCTTCAAGAGACTTTAGAAGATTTTCAAGCTCTTACATCTCATTGCACTCTTACAAAGTGTCCCACAGCACACCAGCAGACCATCTGTGACACACCAGTGAGCCATTGCACAGTGGTTGAAAATCAACACGTTTACAAACTGCTGAGTGGGGAACGTGATCATGCATGCACAATAGGGATCCCCAGCCCAGCACCAGACAAGCATAATGCACATAGGTGATTGTCTCACAGGCACACTGCGCTTCTGGAGCTACCAGCCCTGTGTGACTCTGAAGGCTTCAGAGACTTAGGCTGCAATCCTAACCACACTTTCCTGGGAGCAAGTACTATTGAACACAATGGGACTTACTTCTGAGTAGACATGCTTAGGAATGCACTGTTAGGCTGCAATCCTAAGTGCACTTTCCTGGGAGTAATGATCCATTTAACACAATAGGGCTTCCTTCTGAGTAGACATAGATAGGATTGCACTCTTAGTGCACACGTGCAGTCCTCGCAGATGTGCAATACAGAGGGTAACACGCTGGCCTCTTCAGGTAACATGCACCCTCGTGGTGCTCCTGCCTACATGGATCAGAGCATTTTATGTTAATCACATGGGAAAGAGTTATATTACTGAGATAACTGCCATCACTGTAATAGAAAATTGCAACATGTATAACCTTTTAACCAATGATATATTAGGTGGACTCACTTAGGTTTTTTTTCCTTATAGCCGACTGGTACTTTAAAATTGGTTATTTGTTGAAAGAAATATGTTAAAAATATGTGGAATTATATAATCTGAGGTCTTTCTTGTTTTGACATCTAGCTCTTAAACTGCATCATGGACATGGTGGAAAAAACAAGGCGATCTCTCACTGTGCTACGGCGATGTCAGGAAGCAGACCGGGAGGAACTAAATTACTGGATACGGCGGTACAGCGATGCAGAAGATCTAAAAAAAGGCAGTGGTAGCAATCATTCCAGACAGCAGAGTCCAGTGAATCCAGATCCAGTTCCTTTAGGTACCGTGTCTACTTTAACGTTGAAGACATCCAAGAACATCTGGTGATCTTTCCTACGATACTGTGTTCCTTAGATTTTGTTTCTCCCTACTCTTTTTTTTAAACTGGCTTTTTATTTTATTTTTCTCTTTCAGTTTACTTAAACTATTACATGGATGTTTAAATTACTTCAGGGTTACTAATAAAACTGGAGTAAGCCACAGAGTACTATGCATTGAATTAGATATATCAAAATTAGACATAACAGTGCCAAATGAATGGACCGCATTTGTAGACCCTACTGCAAAAGTGTAAGAGGGAAAATACCAATATGTGGGAATGTGTGAATTGGCAACCAAAATAAGTACAATGGCCAGGCCGTACCAGAAGCGGAGGCTGGAGCCCTGCCACCTCCGACCTGCTGAGTTCGCTCCAAGCCAGGAACAAACTGGTCATGCACAGTCTAGTTGATGGGCTGGGCATGACCAGATCGCTCCTGCCTGGAGGAAATTGAATAGGTGAAGCTTGGGTGCTGGGCTGAACAACTCCAGCAACAAGGAATTGTGTGCCTGGATCACTCCTGCCTGGTGCAAACTGAGTAGGCATGGAGCTATGCGAGTCCAGATCACTCCTACATGGAAATATTTTTTTTCCACGGAACTGGGTGGACCAGGATCCTGCAAGACCATTCTGGTCTTAATGAAATACATCTCTATCAACTTGCAGAATTTTAAAGCACCTACCAAGCATATGCCACTAATTTGAGTTTTCTGTTTAAATCTCATCATCAGACAAAAGGCATGGTCATCTTAAGAGAGTGGGTGACAGCTCATTTCATTTTCACCAAATAAGACAAAATATATTCGTGCTGTAGTGCCCTACTAAAAAGGCACATATTAACAAAAGAGGAGCAATGCCAGCTGGAGGAGGGAGGCTTACTGTTTCTGAGTGGGCCTAGGGATAGCTAGCACTCTTGTAAAAACTACTCTGCAGCCCAGACAAGAACTGGTGGGTCATGACCATAATATGTTAAAAAACTACTCCAAAAATTTTAATTAAGGCCATCACAATGTATAAATATTGCTTCTTTGCTGTGTGTATTGCAAATGTCACAGATTCTCCTTTGTCATTTTTAATGAGCTAATCCACCCTGTAAAAATTACCAGCTTGTCATCCCTAGTATCTTTGGGTGGAGGAGGGGAAGACCATCTGTTATCTCTTTGTGTCTTTTTCCCTCTTTTATGATTTATATTTGTGCCCATACTGTAGAACAATTTCAGTATAAATACTGTAATCTGCTTGTTTTCAGGTTTATTATAATGACTGTAATCCAGAGGAACATAGAAGGGCAAAAAAAATGCTCACACAGTTTTATGCACAGATGCAGAAATTTTTGCATTGTTTAAAATAATCTGTATATGGAATGGATCCTATTTTTCTTCCTGCACAAAATTCTTGTTTAAGTTTATTTGAGGAAAACTCTTTTTGTCCACATAGAGCACATTTTTGATTCTGTTTGTTACAGAATCTTAGCAGACAGAATTGGGTTTGAAGGAATAAGAAAAGATCTTATGTACACCTTGGGGAGAGCCATTATCAATCTCAACAGTGAAACTGGGCTTTCTCCTGGGGAATTGTGTTCCCCTCATTCTCCCTGTCTTCTCAGTCCTCCCACATCAGTGCCCAATTTAATCATTTATCAGTTATGTGTTGCCAGTATTATGCAAGGATGGGCAAAGGTTAGTTCCCTGGACGTTGTGTTGCAGTAAATCCCAAGGAGATTCATACAAGTATAATGATTGAACCAGAGTTCTAGTTTCTTCTATCCCATATCCTCTATATGTTGTTTCAGCTGCCAGAAATACCTTTTCTCTTTTGGTGCTTGCAATGCTGTTTATTTCTATTGCGTCAAATTCCCCAATGCCTTGCAGAATTCCGGAGTGTTTCCTGTACTCCCTGAACTTCACAGCCAGATTGACAGGTTCTCTCTGATTTATGAACTGATCCTGATCTCAGGGGTTGATCAATCTCCTGCAGTGTACACTTGAAAAACTTTACATCACTTTGACAATAGGCCAAGTATTTGAGGAGTTGCATATTTTTCTTCTTCTAAATTCAGATTGTCTCTGTGCAATATGGTCAGAAATGCCCCATCTTCCACTTAGGCTGCAGTCCTAAAGACACTTTCCTGGGAGTAAGACCCATTGAACAAAATGGGGCTTTACTTTTAAGTAGACTTACTCTACAATCCAGAGCAACTACGGGAGCACATAAGAGACATTATGTTTCCCCGTAGTTACTGTACCACCTAATGAAAACCTATGGGAAATTCATATTGCAATCCAAAGCAAATTGTTCTTACACCGGAGCAAGGACCCCCCCCCCGTAGTTGCTTTGGATTGTGCTCATAGTTGAACAGACATTTTCTTTTTAAATAAATCACTTTTATCACCACTTGTTATAACACTGCAAATTGACTTATTTTCAAAGAGGTTTGAAAATGTTTCTGTGCATCTTATGACTTCCTGCTCTGAGTTTTCTTCTCTAGTGTGGAAATATCTGCAAATAATTTCTTTAGCAGCCCAGCTAGAAATAACACCCCAAATCCCTACTGCTTCTCAAAGCTTTTGATAATGTCATTACTATATGCCAAGTAGCCTGTCTTATGAAGTTGCAGAAATTTAATAATTCCGTCTACCCTTTTTCTGGAGCAGTGGTTCCCAAACTGCTGGGTCATGACACATCAGCCAGGGAATCACTTATCCCTGTCTTGTTAAGGGACAGGCGAAGGCCAACACACCCCCCAGGATAACACTGCTGTTTGGAATGGAAGCGTATTTTTTTACTTACTCCAGCCAGAACTGGAGGGAGGGGTCTGGAGAGCCCTCTGTAGAACTACCCAATACTGTAATTATGAAAAAAAGAAAAATGGGCACTTCTCTTGTCAGTCTTGAAAGTCTATGGTATCGTGCTTGATGCTGCATGTGAAGCATGAAGGCCTGGGTAGATGGATATGGAGGATAGGCTGTTACCTAAGCAGCAAATACCCCTTCTCCATGCCACTGAAATAGTCCAATGGAATGGCAGAGCCAATACGATTGGTTCCTGCTGCATCGCAGAGCTGGGCTAAGAACAGGAGCTCACCCTGTCTTGTGGGAACCAACCCAGGTCTCAAACCCTGGCCTGCTGGTTAACAGGCATAGTGTCTTAACCACTTGCGCCACCCACAGCCCCTGACAGTCTCTTGTCAGAGTGAAACAGAATTTTTCATTGTTTTCACAGAGGCTTGGGAAACCTCCCCTGGATGGCTCTCCAGATCCCCCACATTTCCCAGGACACCAGCACCAGGGGAAAAATCCTCCCCATATCTCCCTATCAGCACTGGTAGTACCTGGGAGAACTCTGAAGTGACAGGTGCTGTTTCCTGTGGGTGCTCTGAAGTTTCCCAGCCCTTCCCTATAGGGACAGGAGATAAGGATCAGTGAGTCACAACTGATTCCCACTGAATTGAGTGGAACAAATTAGTCAAGTCTCCTTTGAATGATGTTGCTTTGTATTGGGATTATAATTGATTGTTTCTGGTTCAGAAATAATCCCAATCTCAGTATTCTGGCTCAGATTAATCAGAAGTGGGTTTTGTTTTCTGTCTTTGGCTCAGTTTAAGAAAAAGGTATTCACCCTCTTCATTTAGATAGTTAGGGAAGCATGAGGTGGGAACAATCCCTGTCATGTTCCTGATACAGATTATCCACCAAGGCCACAGCAAACTCATTCTCATAACTAGGCCAGAAATCTGATTGAAATGGGATGGGGGAAAGGATATGTCATCCAGACGTGACTGCAGTTGCTTCTCTCCAATTGGAAGATTTAAGATTGGTTGAAAGCTGGGTAAATAGTCTGTCTAAAGAGTGTTTCTGCCAGGCTGATGGACCACCACTTTCTTTTAATAAAAAAGACACCTTTTCTCAGGTGTTTATAGTTTGAGCCAACAGGCTTGTAGGATTCACTTGATTGGTCTCAATCTGTTAATATGGACAACACATGCTGGTCTTCATAACCCAAGCTGTCCACATCCTCAGGGGAAACAAGTCTGAAATATTGTCTTCCCCATATTTTCAAGTCTTCCCCATATTTTCAAATCCCATAGCCTTTTGGTTCAGAAGACTGATTGAAAAGTTGCATAGTCTCTTGAGAAGGTTTTGTTACATCCTGTTCTAGAAAATATGAAGACAGAGACATTGATCACAAAGCCACACAGACTAGCTTCAGCATATTCACTTTCATAATTTTTTTAAACTTCAGAATATGTTTCCTATTATTTTAATTGTTCTTTATAATGTACTTCCCAGTTTTTAAAAAAACCAACAAAAACCTATGGAAGTCTTTCATAAGATCTTGATTTGATCCTTATTTCAGAGTCTTGGCTTCATTATCTATAGGAATTGTGGTTGGAATATGAGCTTGATTGATCTTTGTGCTTCAAAATTGCACCAATTAGCTGGCAATCCGGTCAATGATGTCATTGAATTCCATTTGCTTTTGTCTTTTGCATACCTAAACAAAGCCAGCACAGCATTTTTCATTTCATTTTTTTATTATATTGCCAACATGTCCAAAGGCTTTAGTTTTTTTTTAAAAATCACATTTTTTTGACCAGTGGAATTTGATAGAAGACATATGTAGCACAGGACTGCTGAATGGCTGAAAAGGAAACAATGTATCATTGTAGAATCTTACAATCCATGATAAAGTCCTAAATTTTGGCATCCACATTCCAAATCTGAGTATTGATAAGCAATATTAAGATCTATAATTTTAAGATTATAGGTCTTAACTAGAACATTGTTGACCTTTTGTATATTTTATATTCCAAACAATTTCAAAAAAATAAAAATGAAAGTATTTTAGCTTGAATTATGGCAAAGATTTATCCTGCAGTGCTCAAAATATTTTCATTGATTACCAGTGCAGTCCCTTCTTTCATCTGTCTTCCTTTTACAGTGCAGTCGAAACCTTAAGTTAGTGGCAGGTTTGCTGTTGACTTTAGTGGGTAAAGTTTCACTCTCAGTGATTAATGGAATTCTAAAGAGACTCCTCCATGACTGACATGTGAAGCTTGCTGTGGACTGTATTGTTCAACCTGCCAGGCTCAACAGATGTGATTTATGCTTTGCTTTACATCATCTGCGATATGCTGTCAGTTATGAATCACCTTTTCTTGCATACTTAAGAACAATGATCTAAATGACCGTTTTTTTTTAGCTGCTGGATGTTACCACCTCGTTGCTGGGTCCATTCCAAAATAAAGAATGCATATTAAACTTCATTTGGTTTTTAACACTATTTAAGATAGAGAGAGAGACAATTCTGTAAACACCTTAGTTTCACTTTGACTAGAAGCTGGGTGGGAGGCATAAGAACTGATGCACTGACCGGCATTTTTATTTTTATTCATTTGGTGTACCATTTTTCACATGAATGTGTTGGCATGACATTAATATTTGTTAATGCAAGTGTTCAGGACTGGAGTGGCTAGCAGCTTCATTTCCTCACTCTAAATACCTTCATTCATTCCCATATGCAATGCATTCATTATTTGCTTACTAAACAAATGCTAATTCTTTTTCCTTCTGAAAACAAATGCAAATTAAAGAGAAGACTTTTGGGCACTGAGATTTTCCTCTTCTTGGAATTTTTTTCAACTAGACAAGGGGAAATCTTAGTCCATTCCAGAAAAAAACAACTGATCTCATGAACTGAACCACTTTGGATGGTAGGATTTACAGTTGCATATTTCCCTGCAGAAGAAAATCCCCGCAAATAGCAAACTAGCATTTTAGGTTATAGCCATGTGCCCAGGTATGCCGTATATAACACTAGTATAGCATTTAGTAAGTCCAAAAGCTTCACCCATGTCAAACCATGCCACTTTTTATACAGAAGTGTTGGGCAAAGTACAGAGGATCAAATCACCACCAGAGGCAAGTGGCAATGAAATCTGCCCTCTCTCAATAGCCTGGGGGATCACAGCTACCAAGGACACCATCATAGGCAGATACATTCAGAGATGTTGCGCACCAGCATGCTTTACAAAGGAATTCAGTTATGAGCTCATTTTGATAGATTGGAGTCCCTGACTTACAGGGAAACAGAGATAAAAATATACTGCTTTTAGTTTATAATATTGCAGTTAGACTTGATCTTTCCAGCAGTGATCAATATAGTTCTCCCTATGGATAAACATAAGGTGCAATCCTAATCTAGGCCAGCCTAACTCATCTGTTTTTCCATTCCTGTGATGATCTAGGGAGGCAAGTAATATCTGTTCATTGGCCTAACCTTTCCCCAAGAGTGGTGCAGAAGTGTCTTATGGCACTTTTGTGACACCCCCAGGTGATGTCTAAAGAAGCTATAGTTTTGGTGTTTTACCTTTTCAAAGCTTGATTGAATATGAGACAGAAGGGAGATGCATAAAGAATCTCTTATTCAATTGTTCAAATGAAAAACTATATACAGTAGTAAGTTGTGTTTAAGCATTACTTATAATACTCTCTTTTCCCTTTATTTCCTTCCCACCCCCATTTCTCTTTATAGACTCACATCGGGAATTTCTTCACAGGCCTGCTTCTGGGTATGTGCCAGAGGAGATCTGGAAGAAAGCTGGTAAGAGTTGTTTAAAAATACGAATGTAGCAGTTTGGCAGCTGGGTGCATTTTTAATGTGCAGATATGAGAATGTGGGGGAGGTATGCTAGCAACAAACCACATTTACAATTAATAAACTTAAGCTAGAATTAATCAGAACATAAAAATTGTTTTAGTTGTAGCAACATCTTCTTTGGTAGATAGGGTAGATACCTGGGTCAATATGGTTTCCTTTAAAGATAAAAAAAAGCATCCAAACATTCATTGATCATTCTAGAAGTGATACTGCAGTTCAAACATGTTTATATCACCTGCTTAAATATGAGCAATTTAAAACTTTATACATATGGTGTTATGTAGATAGACTTTTTCACCATTGCTGCTGTAAAATGAAATAAAAATTCTTAATTTGGGCAACAATATTTGCAAAAAAGCCATCACCTTGCATTTTCATGTTTTCACAATTGGGAAGCCTGATTTACAAACCAGAATTTGGATTTAAACTGCTGCAGTTTTAATCAAATCAGTGGACTCAGAGAAGATTTAGCAAGGCATTGTGGACAAACACAACTGCCCAATCCCATGATATGATTTTCCAAATCATATATGTCAAAATTTGGCTTAAAGGATCAGTGCGAGGTTTAGCTGCTAGCAAAAGGCCAAGCTCTGGACATTTGCCTTAGCGCAGACAGCACTGTGCTGGTTCTGCGCACTTCCTGTTCAGGACATTACCACTGTGATGAAATGTGTAGATGGTTGGACAGACACTGGTGGGATCTAGGCTCTTAGCTTCCTGCTTAGCTTTGAAGTTATTTTGGTGGCCCTCATTAAAGACATGCAGTTGCCAACTTATTCCCTCCCTTCATCTCTAGCCCCACAAGAGTTCCAAAGAAAAATGAAGTGACATTAACGAACTGCTTGTTTATCAATTGCAGCAAATTACAACGCTTTCATGGAGGATGTCAAAAAAACTCTTTTGCCTGGTGCTGCATCATACAAGGGCAATAATATAAGTAAGTCCCTTACCATCTGTGGAGACTTTCCACACAAGCAGCACTTGTGGCTGTCAGGCAGGTGCAGCATGGATACCCCCTGTGTAATCTGATCAACATGCCCAGTAGGAGGCTGACATATATTACAGCTACCATGTAGACCACCATCTGGGAAAGTCACAGCCATGACACCCAGTTACTCAATTTTTCCTTATACGTTTTGCCTGGGAAGGGTCTAACCTTCCTTACTTCTCTCCAGGCAGAAGAACTCTCTTAGCACTAAATGACAAAGCATATCAGAAGCCTCAAGAATACTGCAGATGCTTCTGGGCTGCCTTCTCTTTTAATAATGAGACAAATTCACTGATGAGAAGAATAGAGAGCAGATTTGCCCTTGATTATTACTACTCCCTGGTCACTGCCTAACCTTGTGTGCTTGTCACAGCTACTCCACTTTCTACTTGCTTGCATCCAGAGAATCAGGAAGGCCAATGGTGGTCCTGACCACCCTACTACCCCAGGGCAGTGCATAAAAATGTTGCCCCCTGGAGTGAGGTCAACACCTCAATTACTTTTGGTATTATCACACCTATCTGAGAGCCACCCCTTCTTTAATAGGTATATGTAGAAGGGAGTGGCCCTCAGATTGGCACAGTCCAGAACCATGCTGATTGTGGCTCACAGCACAGTTCCACGTTGATCTGTGCCAATCACGTCTCTTCATTAAAAAAGGGAGGGAGGGAAAGGCAGTCAGATGGACATGGGTTCACATTTTCACATGGATTCAGCTTCCCCCAGCTTGTTTATGGCTGCACCCCTCCTGATGGTCCCGCAGGATATGTGTGCCCATTTGCACCCCCCCCCCCAAACAGGTTCACTAGTGAGGAAGGCTGCTCCTTTTCAGTAATATATGCTGCTACTGTTGAAAAATTAATGTTCTTGCTTTGATCCGGAAAAATCAGATAATCTTTCAAATTGCTATGCTTGTTTCAGTGGCTGCTACTATGTTTCTAATGATATTGATCAATAAGTACTGAAATGTAATATGACCTATTTGTTTATGGAGTTTGGAATTTCAAAATAACCTGGTAATAGCAGTGAAAACAATAGACTGCAATCCTTACCTTCCTATTTACAAAACTCATTAAATCCATACTTCTACACATTCAATTAGATCCATGAAACTCTGAGGCTTATTACTGAAAGAATTGTTTGAAAATGGTGTTATATTACTCAGAAGTAAGCCCATTGTGTTCAATAAGACACTGTAATTCTGTCTTACTAGAAACATCTCTATTGTACAGTATAGTATTATCTGTTCTATCTATATATATATATAAGTCACTCACTGACTCATCACTGCCCTGCCAAAACCGCTGGGCCTAGAAGCATGAAATTTGGGGTGGGTGTTCCTTCCATGACGGAGGGGTGCACTAAGAACCAGTTTTCAGAAATTCCAACCGGAAGGGTGTGAAAAGGAGTGCAAAGCATTTCCTCCGTATACTTTGCATTGGAGAATTGATAACTCATCAACATTCCGCCCCAACCCCAGACCTAGAAGCATGAAATTCTGGGATGGAGTTCCTTCTGTCACATGAACACCCACCAAGAACCCATGTGGAGAAAATTAACCCTTAAGGGGCTGAAAAGGGGTGCAACGTGTTTTTGTCCTATACTTAACATGGGAGACTGAATAACATCCAGCCAATTTGGTGCCTGGTGCACTGGGGGGAAATTGTTTGGAGGAAGAGGTTGCGCTGGGGAGGATGATGCTCATGGGGGGGGTTGATGGCATGGGAAGTTGATGCGCATGGGGGATGTTGCACATGGGGGACTGATGATAATGGGAGTTGATGCGCATAGGAGGAGGATGTGCATGGGGACTGATGTGCATGGGGGTTTCTTGTGTACGGGCGTTGATGCACATGGGGAAGTTGTGCATGGGGGAGTTGTGCATGGGGGTTGATGCGCATGGAGGGAAGTTGCTCATGGTGGACTGATGCGCATAGGGGGATGTTGCGCCTGGTGTACTGATGCGCATGGGGGGATGTTGTGCATGGCAGACTGATGCACATGGGGGAAGTTACACATGTGGAGTTGATGCACATGGGGGACTGATGCGCATGGGGGAATGTTGCACATGGGGGTTGATGCGCATGGGGGGTTGATGCGTAGGGGAGAAGTTGCGCATGGGGGGATGTTGTGCATGCGGGGATGTTGTGCATGGGGGTTGATGTGCATGGGGGAAGTTGCACAGGGGGGACTGATGCGCATGGGATAATGATTCGCATGGTGGGAAGTTGCGCGTGGGGACTGATGCGCATGGCGGGAAGTTGCGCATGGGGGATATTGCGCCATGGGGGGATGGCGCATGGGGAAATTTTACTCCCGCAACGCTTTTCGCTGGTATATATATAAAATTGAGGAGTCACTGACACACTCACTGATTGACTCATCAACACCCAGCCAAAATCGCCAGAAATATATGTAATTGTTGGAAGGGTATTCCATCTGTAATGGAATTACACTAAGAACCTATTGCCCGCTACTCTCTGCATGGTGGTGCCTACTGCCTGATGGTGCCTGGTGCCCAGTAGGGGTACCTAGTGCTCACTGCCTGGTTGGTGCCTGCTGCCCTCTGCATGGTGATACCCAGTGATGCCTGGTAGGATGCCTGGTTCCAGCCAGTGCCTATTGCTGCCCACTTACTGGTACCTGCCGATGCCCAGCCATGCCCAGGTCCCACAAATATTCTTGAAATTTTATTCCCGCAATGATGGGTAAATTCCACTAGTATTATTAATATATGTGTACTTTTGAACTAAACATACATGCATAGGCTCAGACAATATTACATTATAAAAAATTACTCCTGTGGGAGAAGCCTGAATTTCTCAAGCAAAATTAAAATTTTAGAAATACCTTATATTAAAATATTAAAGATTAGTCCCTGTCCAGAACATGGTTATAGTCTGTGGATATTCTGAGAATCAGCACTGATAATTTTATTTTATTTTTCGTTCATATAACATATGAGAGATGAGTATTTTTAACAAAAGTATGTTTAAGGATAATTTTGCTTCATAAAAAAAATAACCCACTGTACTTGTATCTTTATTTAAAGAAGATAATAACTTGTATCTGTGGGTCTGTCTCCATATATTTATTTTCAAGGGATCAGAGAATGCTTGCAGTTTGTAATAAATATTCAAGCACCTTGCAAATGTCCTACCAATTCTCTTTGCTGATCTGTGTGTGCCGGTGGGACTAGAATAGGAATGCATAATTTAAATATAAATTGCCTGATTTGCATATACAATTAGTGAAGCTGTAGCTTTGATCGTAAGCAAAAATTATTGTCCTGTTGCCACTAGATAGAATTATAATTCACCTTGAATATTCAAAGTAAATTAGTCCCTGCCTTGCATAGCTGCATGGTATGATATCTCTCTCTCTCCCTAACATTTATGAGAGGGTAATATGAGGGTATATTTTTCCTCCCATAAGATTACAGTATACCTCTTTGTTTTCTATATTTTTTCCATCTAAAACACTATTGTTTCCTATCTGGATTTTCAGATTAAACATCTCTCTCTGAAAACAGATATCCTTTTATAAGCACTTACATGAACACATTTACAAATATGGCTGCAATCATGACCCCCAGTTATACCAGCATAAGCCCCAGCACAAATCCTGTGCTGGCCTGGGGTGTCACAAAAGTGCTGAAAGGCATTTCTGCACCACTCCTGGGGGAAGTTTAGGCCAGTGAACAGGCATGCACTTTCCTCCCTACATCCCCACAGGAACAGGAAGACTAGTGAGTTGTGCCGGCCCAGGTTTGGATTGCAAATGAGTCAGTACGTATCCTTTGGACTGGAATTTTGACTATAGATTTTAGGATATTGACAAATAAAATGTTGTAGATCTTTTGATTTCAAATGTGGCTGCTCCAGTTAAATCATATATCATCAAAAGTCAAGATGACGGCCAGAATGCAAAAAACTGTTTGACTTGTACAAGGCACACGATGGATGGAAGGTTGGTGTTCTGTTTCCTGACCCTATGTCACATGGCACACTGCTTTTTAAAGATGAAGTGCAGTTTCAAACACAGTTATGATATGGCATGGGGACTGGAGATTCTACTATTTTAAGAGGAAAAAAAGTTGAAAAAAAAACCCCACTGAACTCAAGCAAGCCTATGGGCATGCTAAAGCAGGTCTTGTAATCCCGGACACTGATATAAGCGTAGCTGTTACAGCAACCTCTTAGGTTAAGAGATGTAATGTAAGGACAACTAGATTCATGGTCCTGTGGAATAATGCACATTTCAGTGTAACCACAGAATATTTGTAACTCTTAATATTTTTATTCTACTGTAAAACATTTTTATTAGGAATCTTATGTTTTTAATTAAACAGAACATTTAATTAAGGTGCTTCTTAAGTGGGTGAAACAATTAAGTGCAAACACTTGAATGAAACATGTCATAATTAGTTTTAATAGAGTGTTAATTGGTACTAGGTTTGCCAAGTTAATAATTACTGCTTATTAAATTTTCAATTAATCATTGTCATGTTGGTTTGAATAAAGATGAAAATTAGATACACTAAATCAGGGAGAGGATAGTTTCCTTGTTAATTAGACTAGGATTTTTTTTAAGAAATCACTTGTTTTAGTTGTCAGTTGAACATGTGAAATCTTCACACTCCACTTGCATCAAAAAAGTCCGACTGGCTCATTTATGACAAGGCATGTTTTCTAGTGTGAAAAAGGAAAATGCATTGCATTAATTTGTGTTAGATAATTGAGATCTAACACATTGTAACCATCCTTGCATTATCCTAAGGCTTGGATTCAGACATCAATTTGAGCACATTGTGATTAAGAATGCTTGAATTGTTTGCCTCAAATAAAGCCGAACCAAAACTGTTAAGTAGAAAGAATCTTCAGATGAACATTGCTGTGTGTTTATATATAGTAAATCATAGTTCATTTTGCTTCCGAATTAGAAAATCATGTGTTAAAAAAATCAAGGAATGTGTTTATAATAATCAAATGTCAAAGAGGCAAGCTACACTATATAGTTGCCACTATGACCTCCATTACGCATCCCCCCCCCCAAATAGACAATATTTACCAGGATGCACTGATTGCATCTTTCTCTATTCCTGGTCTGAGTGCTCAATGGCTCAGTGGTGCTGTGAGAAAAGAAGTGGCTATTTAAGCACTGCATGCTGTTTGAACATCATGGATGTTGAATAGAAAAGTCATAACACGAATGAAAATCTCCACAGTGAACATAACTTGTAGCCTGATTCTTTCCCTTATCCTCTATAGATTTAATTATTTACAAAATGAATATAATTTTTTAAAAAACTGTCTCAAAGATGCTGGATTTTTGAAAGTCTACTATACTTAGGGTTGCCATTCACATAATGGCAAGTTTGATAGGGGGTCCTGTCCCGATTTTGTGGTAGTCTATAATGGCAACCCTATCTATACTACTCAAAAATCACAAAAGAGCAAACAGTTTTGTTCATTGTTTTGCCTTCCTTTAATTGACTTTCAATATTCTACTGAGCTAATGACACCTTCCTGCCTTTGTTGCAGAGGAAGCAGTCAATGAAGTAAAACGTCAAGCTATGACTGAGTTGCAGAAGGCAGTGTCGGAGGCAGAACGGAAAGCCCATGATATGATTACTACAGAGAGAGCAAAAATGGAGCGCACAGTGGCAGAGGCCAAGCGGCAGGCTGCAGAGGATGCACTAGCTGTGATCAATCAGCAAGAGGATTCTAGTGAGGTAAGACATTCTTTCCCCATGAAAGAAGTCCACTCCAAACACACTCCCAGTGTAAACTATTCCTGAGTTTCCCCTGGTTCTTTCAATTATGCATTGCCAACATAGGGTGCAATCCTAACCATGTCTACTCAAAAGTATGCTCCATTGTGTTCAATGGGTCTCACTCCCAGGAAAGTGTCTTTAGGATTGCAGCTATAATCCTGAAAGAAAGAGAGAATCTGCATTTGCATGTGAACCAACCTGTAGCTTTCTTGAGTGTAACTTTCCTGCGCCTGATACACATGAATAAGTGGTTGCCTTATGCTGAGTCAGCCCACTACCATCTGCTTGGACTTGCAAGACAACTAAGACTTTTAGACAGAGGTGTTCCCCATCATGCTGTCTGAGATCCACTGATCAGGACATGCCATGGATCAAAATTGGAAGTTTCTGCATATAAAGGATGTGCTACCCCATGGAGATATAGGCATATAGTTTCTAATGCAGTGATTTTCAACTTTTCATCTCATGACACTCACAAGGCACTAAAATGGTCAAGGAACAACACCAGTTTTTTTTTAACCAAAGTATATCATACTCCTGGTAGGGGGCACACGTCCCCCAATTTGGCCTACTAATAAATACCCTCCCTAAAATTCAGCACACTTGCAGATCATCTGCGGAACACCAGTGTGCCACAGCACAGTGACTGAAAATTGCTTTTCTAACAGCACAATTCTATACATGTCCACTCAGAGGTATATCCCCTTGTGTTCAGTGGGCCTTACTTCTAGGAATATGAATGTGTGTATGTGTGTGTGTGTGTGTGTGTGTGAGAGAGAGAGAGAGAGAGAGAGAGAGAGAAAAGTCACTCACTCACACTCCCATGCCCAGCCAAAACTGCCATACCTAGAAGTGTGAAATTTGGGGAGGCTATGCCTTCTGTCATATAAGCACCCACTAAGAACCAATTTTGAGAAATTCAAACCAGAAGGAAGTGAAAAGGGGCACAATGCATTTTCATTCCTATACTTAACATTTAAGAATCACTGACTCATCCACACCCAGCCTGAACTCCTGCCTCTAGAAGCATGAAATTTGGGGACCATATTTCTTCTGTGATGTAAGGACCCATTAAGAACCAATTTGGTTCCTAGTGGTGCCTTCTGCCCAGTGTTGTCCACTGGAGCCCAGTAGGGATGCCTTATGCCCCTTGGTGCCTGCTCCCCAGTGCACAGTGGTGCCTAATCAGGATGCCCCATAGTGGCGCTAATGCCTGCTGCAGCCCACCACTGCCTCTGGTACTGTCTGGTGCTTGGTGCTTGTCAGTGACCATTGGTGCCTGATGCCCTTTGACTGGTGCTATTGCCCCATGCCCAGCAGTTACCACTGGTGTCCAGCAGTTTCCAGAGTCTGCAAATATTCTATTCCTGCAAAACAGGGCAATTTCGCTAGTGTTTGTATAATTTTGCTAAGTGTTTTATTACCCATGTATTTGGATACTTTACATGTCTATTTTGAAGGAAATAAAATTAATTTTATAGAATTCTATGCTGACTTTTTATGAAGAGTTTATCATCTCATAAATATAAAACAGACCAGTATGCCAAAAAAACAGCCATAGGGAAAGAGCCACTGACTCTCATAATTGAATATCTGTGGTTGAATATTGATTTTACCATATTGGCAGACAGTATGCACATTCATAACTATGTGTCACCACAAAGAATCAAGGTGGAAATGCCACATTATGGTGCCATTTTCATGAGAAACCATTCTTTGTAAACTGTCATCTGAAAGCAGATGTGAGTAAGAATGCAAGTCTTGGGCTATTTCAGTTTAATCTGAAAATGTAATTGCATTTCATTTTGAGGAACAAAATAAGCACTCCAAATGCCATGTTTCAAATGGCTTTCATACTATGAAGATAGTTTTGGCAGAAAATGAATCATGATGTATCAGTAGCTCAAAGCACGTACATTGTCCTCCCAGAAGGAGGCGGACCTCCTGCACATATGATCAGCATTGGACTAGGCTCTCATTAGCGTCTGCCGAGTTGTGAGAATGTTACCCTAATTAGAATTTATTGTTTCAAATACAGGGATTGTGTGTAAAAGGAAGGGTGGGAGAAGACGGCATCTGGCAAAAGAAAAATATCAAAGAGAGACTAAGAGTAAATTAGGGGTGAGGATGGTAAACCTCAATTCAAAATAGTGCATACCAGGGAAGGCCTTGCATTTTTGTGGAATAAGACATATGGCACCATATACTGTATAACAGGAAGTAAGGAGTGAGATAGTTTTGTTGTTGGTCTTGAAGTGTTTTTGGAAAAAAATAGATTGTTTCTTTAAAAAAAGGATAAAATCCAGGCAGAAAGGGAAATCTTGATTAAATCTGCCCCAATAAACAGATACTAAGCATAAATACTTAAAGTGCAAGAAGAGATTTTGTCCATAGATTTTTTTTAATATAATCTCTTTTTAAAAGAGTATTTACACCTCTTGGAAGGCTATAGCTTTAGTTAATTTCTTCAGTTGTAACCTAGAGTTTATCAGATTTTTAACATTAACATATTTGAAATATTGGTTTGGAACGAAGGATGCACGCAGCCTGATCCTCTGAAATGTTGTTGCGTACCATATTCAGTGAGTGGGTAATGTCAGAGTGACTTGGGTTAAAAGATTCAAATTAACTACTTGCCCCATCATGAAAGAACTGACTAAAATCACAGGCAGATAAATCAGCAGCCTGCTGCAGTACGTAACCATTATTTGAGGGAGAGTAAGATTTTAATTGGTCCCAGGCTTTTCCAGAGATGAAAGGCTGTGGGGGAATCACTAGATGCTCAGAGTTTCGACTTAATGTGTAGCAGATGAATAAGGAGGAGACAAAAGGAATTGATTTTCAACATCTGAAAGTTTTCTCAGGAAGAGTGTCTAGGAGGGGTGTGTTTTGTGTGTGTGTTTTCAGTACTTAACTATTCCATTGAAGAATTAAAGATGACATAAAATGTGACAGCATTTGGTAGCTTAGATATGCCAGGGCACTGTCTTTGTGGGTGCTGTCTGCTTATGTAAAGTATTGTCTTCTCCATCTGGTTGTTTTCTTTTAAATTGCTTATTGGACATAAAATTAAATAGTTAAGTCCTGAGAAGGAGTCAGGTAGATGGGAATAGATTATGTAAGAGTGGAAATTCTGCATAAGAGCCCAAAACAATTTAGTTTGAAATCACTCTGCAGGGCATCTGGAAGAGACACCAGCACAGTTGAATGTGAACCACTTTTCCTTGATGTGATCCCATTTGGCTACAGTAAATTGCATATGGGAAGGACATTTTGGATGGGTCTTTCTCAGAGGCATTTTCAATTGTATTGAAAAGACTTGTCATTTTCAGTGTCCGCTTAGTGATATCCTCACACACAGCTTCCAGCCATGTGGGCCTACATCATGTGTCTGACTAAGAGAGGTCTTGTTCTCAGTGAGTTTTCTCAATGTGATATCTCAGTGAGATCATTTATCTTCAGTAAGGTAAACCTGGATCTAATTCCAGGTTACCTCCAGTTCACCCTCACAAGAACTTTGTGAAGTAGACTAGATCAGACCTAGGCAAACCTAGTAACAAAAAAGCTTCATTCTGGAGTATCCCATGTGTTCATGTCCCAAGTTTGGGATGTGTGTTCATGTCCCAAGATTGGGTTGTGATGATCTGGTCCATTGTGTCTATGGTGCAGTGCCGCAGCCAGCATTGCAACAAAATTTACAAACAATTGTGACAGACGAGAACATGACATAATCCCAGTCTTGGGATTCAATTCTCCAGGCACTCCAATTTCTAGAATGCAAAGTGCTGGCTGTGTCAGGGAACACATTCTTGGCACTTCATTTGCCTCTGGACAAGTCTGAGTGTGATTGACCCATGATTTTAACTCATGAGCTTCATGGATGAGTGAGAATTTGAATCTGGATCTCCCTGGCCTATTTATTGTTTGAATTATGTAGCAGATCATTTTCTAAATCCCTGCACAAGATGAGTTAGCCCAATCACAAACTCTACCTAAAATATTCTTCTTGGATCATTGAGGATTAGAGAAGACCCTTGTGTCTACATCCAGTATATGTAGACAGTACTTAATTAGATGGACCAATGGTGCAACTAATCATAAAACAACTTCCTGAGTTTATATATGAATGTGATCAGAGGGATTTCTGCGTGTTTTGTTCTGCCTTCTTTAAATATCAATTTTGCCCACTGACTGGTTTTAAAAGTTGCGTGTACTTTAAGAAATCATTTTCTTTTTAGCCACAAGTATTGCTGTTCAAAAGTTGGGTGGTTCAGTGTTTAAAGATGCTATGTTTGTCAACCTGACAGCCGGCAGGATGGCAGTTTGAGACTCTGTATGATGGAGTGAGCTCCCATCACTTGCCCCAGCTCCTGCCAACCTAGCAGTTTGAAAGCATGCAGTTGCAATTAGATAAATAGGTATATTTATAGGTAAACATTTAAAGATAAATAGGTGGGAATAGGTACCAGGCCAGCCAGTTCCCTCAATATCATGTCAAACTTGGATCAGATTTCACAACAATGGATCAGATGACTCAGATTCAGAACAGCAGACCCTAACACCACACAGGACAAATGTTGGAGTAGATGCCTAATAAGTATTGCTGTTAAGAAGCTACAAGTTCAAAGCCTTACAAATTCAAAGCCTTAGAACTCATTGAGCATTTTGTTTAAACCTGGACTCACATTGCTCACAAACATGATGGCTTAATGTATCTCCTGGTGATGAGTTGGCATTTTTTACACTGGTACCAACATCTGATCTTTTGTGTTGTTAGCACTGTGAATAACATTGAGCTGAATGTGAGGTCTAATAACAGGAAATATCTGGTTTGGGGATACAAGTTAGTCAGTGCTACACTTGCGTAACATCACAAAAGGTTTCATAAATTGAACTTTTTTCATCCAAAAACTGCTATCGGCACTTCAAAGCTCTCATCTTCCTCATGTATTACTTGGATGAGAAAAATGGCAAGTATGCTCATCAAATTTCAGATTGTACAATGCTAGAGACAATAGAATAAAAACTCAAACTGACCTTGATAAATTGAAGCACTGGGCTGTAACCAATAAAAATGAAAACCCACAAAGCCATTTACACGCTGAAAATAAATCCAAAGATCTAAATGGTAAAAGATGATAGGGAGATGCTGGTTTCTTTCTGAACAATTGAGAAGAGTCTAGGACAAGTTGAGTCATCACATTTGCACTAAATGAAAAAGCAAATGCCATTTTGGGTTGCATTAACAGAAGCATTGTATGCAAGACCCTGAAAAATCATAAAAAGTGAAATCTATAATGTATTATTTTAAGCTGGAAGTGCTTTTTAAAATGTGTTTTTTACAACTCTTCAGTGTTTTTCAGGGCTATTGCTATAAATTATCTTGCTGTATAATATTGTGTAGCTCCAGTGAGAATAAGCTCCACTCTGCACTATGGAACCTATTTTCTGAATAAAACACATAAGATTGCATTATTAGCTGATATATCATATGTGATTTACAGAGCAATCCTGAGCATATCTACTCAGATGAAAGTCCTATTATGTTCAATGGAACTTAATTCTCAGGAAAGTGTATATAGATTTATAGCCTTAGGACCAAATACTTTCCAACTTTCGAATGTACCACGTGCAGCCTTAGGTAAGGAAACCTTTCTTTATCTTGATCCTTGGCTTTAGTATTTTGTACCATATTTAAGAAAGTAAATACAATACAGTGGTACCACGCTTAACAAGCGTTTCACATAACAAAGCAAAATTTCCAAGAAATCTTGCTTCACATAACAAGTTCCACTTCACTTAACAAGCAAGCGCGCTATAGGCCCATGTGCTATGCAGCCCTGACACTCTGCACGTAGGCTCTTTAAAAGGGCTACTGGCCAGTGCAGCTGCCCCCAAGTGCCCCCACAGACCACCTTGAACCTCCAGCAGCAGCCCAGTTAAACCTCCCGGGAAAGTGTCTTTGATTGCAGTCTTCTAACTATCCCTACAATCCAGAGTAACTATAGGAGCACGTGTACCCGTAGTTACTGCATCACCTAGTGAAAAGCTATGAGAAATTCATAATGCAATCCAGAGCAAATTGTTTTTACACCGGAGCAAGGACTCCCCGTAGTTACTCTGGATTGCGCCCTTTGTCTATTCAGAAGTAAGCCCCATTGTGTTAAATGGGGCTTACTCCCAGGAAAGTGTCTTTAGGATTGCAGCCTAAGTAGACTTCATAGGATCATGCACACTGAATGCATGTTTTGAATTCAATTCCAGTGTTTTGTCATCATTTTTTCATCCAGTTAATATTTTTATATGAATATTTTTGGGGTTGTGGAACCAATCGTCTGCGTTTCCATTATTTCCTATGGAAAAATCCGCTTCACTTAAAGAGTGTTTCACTTAAAGAGCATGCCTCCGGAACAAATTAAGCTCTTTATGTGAGGTACCACTCTATTTTGAAGAGGAAACCTCCCCCATCCCCATTTCCACTTGTATGATAATTACAGGATTGTTCAAGGCAATATCTAGATTAAATTTTTAATTTGATCTAAACTGAAATGAGATTGATCCAAAGGCCTGAAACTGAGATGGGTTTGTCATTTTAGGGCTAAATTGTAATTATTTATTTATAGAATTTATTACATCACCCCTTTCTATCCTTTTAAGGGCACTCAAGGCAGCTTACTTATGAAACTGTCTAATGCTAAAAAGTTTTATACATATGATAAAACACAATAGAACTTGGGATCCTGATGAAAATAAATTCATTAAGAAAGCTCCTACCTTGGTGTCGGCTTAAAAAGGCTTCACTAAATAAAAAGGTTTTAAGAGGCCCATCAAAAGGACTTAGAAGAGGGAGCTGCTCCCTGGTTCACTGAAAAGGCAGCACAGTTTGAAGGGTGACTTAAGAGGATGGGTTGGATTATCTGGAAGAAGGCAGTCCTCAAATATCCTGACCCCAACTGTAAAAGGCTTTGAATTGAGCCCAGAAATGAAGTGGCAGCCAGTGTATATTATTGAACAATTTGAGGGCAGGTAAAGGTGTGGCTGTATCTATTAAAGGCTGCAATCCAAAAGACAGTTTCCTGGGAGTAAGACCAACTGAACACAATGAGTAGAGATGGTTAGGATTGTGCTCTAAACTATTTTTCCAGTGTCAGGTATCTCATGGTGGCTCCCATTTTTTCCTTCAAATGCCCCAGGAGTAGGTGAGATGAGGTGAGAAACAGTCTTGAATGATCATAAGATTCCACTCGTGGTTGTTGTCCATCATACTCCCAGTTCACTTGGCTTTTACCAGTGGTTATACCATACCCAGTACCAAGGGTAATCAGTAGTTACATTTGCATACATTTCTTGTTCAGATGCAACATATTAATACAACTGGTTTTTGAGGTCTGCTTTCCTGAATATTCATGGATAGAGTCAACTATAAATTAACCAATGCTCATTAAATTGGTTTTCATACTTTTACAGTTGATTTCTTTTCCTGTTACTTTCTAGGATCAGAAGCTCAGACCAGCTGCATATTTCATTTGAATTGAAGCTCAGTTTTACATGTGTCTTAACATTATTGTTACTTCTTCAAAGTATGAAACTAGCCTATTGCTACAGCTTTTTAAAACGTTAAACTTTCTGGTCCTGTGCTAATTATTTAATTCCACTGTTTTTGAAATGAAAGGATAGGAATAGAACAACCTGTCAGCAGATAATTTCTTGACTGCTTCTTTACAGCTACAGAAAAGATGCACTTCTCCAAAGACTGTTTGGCCCGAGGCCAAACCATGTGTGAACAGGCTCCCCTTTAGTAACTTGCTGTGCTTGGTTCAGTTTTTATGACTGTTGTGCAAATGAAGTTGAATAGTGAGGGTGACTGGCTTAGTGAACTTGCTGTCTAGGTCACTGAAAAAGTTAAAACATCTGTACCAGCATATGACACTGAAGGAACGTACCCATACTGTGCTCCTCATTGCTCGTGTGGATTGTACAGATCCTACTAGTTGGAGCAGATGCTTTCCTTTTCTGCTGACATCTGCTCAGAGTAAAAAACAAAATAAAACACAAGCACAGCTTATTCAACAATATTGTGTAGGGAATCTCTGTCACTTTGCTTTGCTCTATGTTTCGGAAGCACCACATCTAGCTCCCATCACCCTTCGTTAACAGGCTTGGGAGATTGCAGCCAAAACTGGGTCACCAAAATTGATTGTTGTCTTGGTGCATTTCATGGTGATAAAAGAAGACATTTATGGGCAATTTTTTTTGAGTTTGTAAACTGCTTTGTGTACTTTTTGTTGAAAAGTGGTATATAAGTACTGTTAATAATACCTTATTTACTCAATATATCTCACCTTTTTCAGCTGAATTTAGTCTCCAAAATCAAGGTGTGCATTAGAGTCAATGGCACATTAGATTTGAGTAAATATGGTGTTTTGATTATAGGTATAGGTCAGTATATAGTTTAACAGTTTGCTATAATGTAATTGAAAATGTAACAGACCCATTATTGTATAAAGTAATTAGGTAAAGAATTATAACACAAACCATTACTGTCACATAACTCATTGTATGCAGTAAAATTAAATTTTGCACCTGGTTTGTAGATGTAGATCACAATTACTGAGAAACATTTTTCCCCTCAAGCTTTTTAAAATGGATGCACATTAGATTTGATGGTGCATTAGATTCGGGTAAATACAAGTAATTTGCAAATGGCTTAATATGAATTAATGTACTATCAAAATTTTAATTTAAATCAAACTATTGATTTATTTTGCTATTTTTACTACCTTGTGAACTACATGTAGTAAAGTGCTATATAAATATTATTTTAAATGAAATAATAGATACAATCATATTCTAGTGACTTCAGAGATCAGATATTTTAGATATATTGGGAGAATCTGGATTTTCCTGCATTTTATAGTACTACTTCTAATCTATATTAAAAGATTAAGGCTACAATCCAGAGTAACTACGGGACCTTTTACACAGACATAGTTACGGTGCCACCTATGGGAAATCTATGGGAAATGCATAGAGCAATCCAGAGTACGTGCCTCTTGTGTCTTTCCATAGTCTGGATTGTAGGGTAAGAGTTCACATTGATTCAGCAACAGTCTCCTCCCAGGTTGCCTTGCTAGTTGCAACCAATTCTAATCAATCAATCCAATCCAATCGGTCAACAGTGTTTTTATACCGCTTTTCAAAATAAGTTCACAAAGTGGTTTACAGAGAAAATGAAATAACTAAGGGCCATGTTCATTCCCATTACAAGGCCAAAGAGCCACAGTTGTCCAAAGACACCTCCATGGTCATGGGGCCAGCATATGTTCAATTCCAAAGTTGCATAGAACACCGTTATCTTCCCATCAAAATGGTGCCAGTTTATCTGCTTGCATTTACATGGATTTATTTACTTGCATTTACAGGGCACCCAGATTGGGCTGTAATTCTTGGTTGCTTAATGCAGTTTAACAGTGCAGTCTTGTGACTAGTTTGTACTTTTGATAATCTTAGAAATGTTTAGTTGCCTTCAGTTAGGTTCGTGTAGTTCATAGCTTGATGAACCTTAAGCACCTATTCAGTATATCTGTATGACAAATTATTACAGAGCATCTCCCTCTTAGTGTGATTGTTACACAATCATTCAGAATTCATAGTGAAGTCAGGTCAGCTCACCACACTTTTCCAAAGAGGACACAGATTAACAGGACATGATGGCTACATCCATCACTTGTTCACCATTCATCTGATAGTCAGAAGTTAACTGTTGTTTCAGAAAATGCTACAAATGTGTTTGATTAGTGTTGTTCTCTGGACATCATGCCAGTTTTTAAAAAGTCATTGTTATTTATCTGCTAGACATCCACAGTGAGGCAATAACTTGCACTGAGAGAATGTATCGTTGAACTGATGAAGCCATTACGATTGACATTTGAAGTTAAAAAAACAGTGTGTTTTCAGTATGGCTTTTCTGGACTGATCCACTTCATGAGATATATCAGGGCACACTGGCTATATGTACAAAGGACAGGAAGAAGGCGAATGAGCAGCAGCAAGGCACATGGTTAGTGGCACCCAGGGCAGAGTAGCATCACAAAATGTCACTTTCACCTCCTCCACATCAGGAGGAAGTAATGGTGGCTTTGTGGTGGGGTCAGCAGCCAGGTCTCAGTTATGCTTACCCTTTCTTGCTTTCTCAGCAGCTTCCCTTTTTCTGTGTCCTCCTGAAACAGAACCAACATGTCCAGTTACACTGTGGTCACAATACATTTTCACAAAAGCCCAGAATCAGTTGGCTAATAGTTGTAATGTGGTCTTTCACTACTGCAGAGAAAGCCCTTGACAAGCATTGTGTTGTAGTTTATACAGAAAGCTAATGCAGCAATACAAAGAAGACAGATGCTAAAAACACACTTTGTTACTCTCGTATACATTGGGAAACTTTGCTCTTTGAATTGCATTATCTTAATGCATCAGCATAAGAGACGAGATGTGTAGATTCAAACAAAAATGTTCTATGCTCTTATGCCCCTGAATCATCACCAAATTGTAAGAGTCCTTACCTACCATACCATACCTCCAACCTATACCATACTTCCTACCTACCATAGATACTGACATTGTTGTACCCTCTGCTGTTGTATTCTACCAGCATGGTTACCACCCACGTGGTTCATGGCTAATCCCATAAATGGTCTGCCATATGGAAAGCCAGGTCATGGATATAGTTTCATGTGTTATCCGCACAACAGCTGTTTTAAATGAAGAGAGAATTAGGGTGATGTTGCTTGTGCCTTGGATGTTCAAAACATCCAGCTAAGAGTCCAGTTCTGAGGGGGATCGGGCAGGGATATGATCAGCAGAGCAAATCCTTTTCCAACCTGCAACAAGTCACAGCAAAAGTGGCAGGTTTGTGAAAAGTGAAACAGCTTTGTGAACTTTTTGTTGATCAGTGATGTACTATACATAAATTATGCAAATTTATAACAGTATTTATAACTTTTTATAAATACTGTTAATGTTGATGATGACAACATCATCATCATGAGTTTAAAAGTATAAACATATGCTCTCTTGGAATTATCCCAGTGTTGCTATATCTACAATTCTGCACACTTTATTTCCCCCTTGTGATCTTTGACGTGGGGAGGGAATGAAACGCATTTTAAAAACAACAAGTCCCATCCAGGCTCCATAGATGAAATATAAGCAGAATAACTCCTAAACTGTGGACAGTGAATCAAAACCAGCTGATGCAGACAAGGAGCCTGTATTTCCAACAATTTTAAGTACTAAAAGTCAGTTTCTCTGTGTTTGTAGTTCACCTTTTAAGAAGAATTTTTAAAAGATGGGAACAATTTTGCAAATTCAAAAAAGAAAAAGAATAGCCTGGTTCATGCATTTATAATTACCTGGTTTAGCCTACATGCTTAATCATTGTGAGTTGAGTCAGAAATGCAGCATACATCTGATTTCAATCTAGCGAGGAAAGAGAGCAATGCATATTGGACACTTAACTCTTCTCACGTCTGCCAAAACAAACCTCTGCCAAAAAGAGAGAGTAAATCTAACACTGGGACTGTTTTCTGAAGAAGCCACTTGACTCCGATTAAATGTTTAATTTCCTTAAAACAGTGTTTTGGATTTAGGTCTTTGTTCTTTCCTGGTAATTGGGATTTCTGTTGTAGTTTAGGAATCTCACTTATCGGCTGGCTTTGCTCCAGCCATCCAGCTGGCACTGAAAGCTGGAGGGAAGTGAGCAGCAGGCATGCTTTCTGGTGGCTTCCCGCTTGGCAGGGAGCAACAGAGGATGCCATCAGCTGGCTACGTTCTTACAGATGCATTTTTATTTAGACTAAAACTGAAGCATGGCATGAACTGTAAAAGAAGATAGCTTCCCTATTAGAAAGAAATTGGATGGCCCCAATACAACTGTGCTTGTTGGACCTGCTGTGGAAACTACAGGCACTTGATTCACCAATTCATTTCCACATCTAGGAAGTCAAAAGGGCACTCATGCAATTTCCGAAATGCCACCGGGCTTCTTCGCTTGTACAACAGTGGATGAATACCTTGAAATACAGAGTTGAGAAGCCACTATTAAAATTAAGGGAGAAAGCCTTTCTTTGATCATAGCTTATCAGAGCTTACTCTTGAAAAATAACCCATTGTTGTAAAGAGCAAGAAAGCTGAATAAGTTCAAAGTGGTTTTCCCACATGTGCCTAGTAAACACCAATGCATACATATTCACTTTTTCATATCAATAATCAATCAATAATAGGGTTTGAAAATCAGAAAGATTGACTTTTCAATAGACCTGAACACTCTATCTTGACACTAGTAAAATATATGAAACATGAAACCAAAAATGTTCTTTATTAGATTTGTATTTCACCCTTTTCCCTAAAGGGTACCCAAAGCGGCATATGTTTTTCCTTTTAGGCTGTGGTTGTACTGCTGATGAAATGGGTTCAGGCAGTGACATTCTAGGACAGTGGTTCTGAAAGTGAGGGTCAGGATCCCCTGGGGGACTGCAACTTCATTGTGAGAGGAGCAACACAAAAAGCTTGGTGCCTTCATCTTGAAATGTTACTGTTGAACTGGCTCCCTTCACCTACTGACCCATTGGTCATGGCTTCTCATTAGTGCTACAATCTTATACATTATATACAGCAGTAAGTTTTTTATGAGGATTCTGTGGCTGAGTTCTGCATTTCCCTGAAAGCCAATGTTTACAGTTTGGAGACCACTGCAGTAAACTATGAAAAGTCTGTGCATGTGGCATGCAATCCATTGTAGAGCATGATCTGGGGGCATGATCCCAAGGCATCCTTTCACTTTTTGCAAAAGCCTGGGTGCAGCCAGCAAAGATGTGTGCTGTATAACAAACAGCTTTAGAAACTCCCATAATTTGCAAAAACAGCTTGTCAAACACATGGGAAACTGCTATTAAATTAATTTTTTTAAGTATAACAAAATCCCCAACTCCCCTCTATTCTGGGTTGTAAAATTGCTAATATTTTTAACTCCTTCACACCTTACTTTAACTAGTATGTATGCCAATTCCACAAATTAGACTGTTAAAACTCCAGCCAAATGACTGGCATCTCTTATTCTCTGTGTGCCTCTCTTTGCCTCTTCTACAGAGTTGCTGGAACTGTGGCCGTAAAGCTAGTGAAACCTGCAGTGGCTGCAACACGGCACGATACTGTGGCTCATTTTGCCAACACAAAGACTGGGAGAAGCACCACCACATCTGTGGACAGACTCTTCAAGCTCAGCAACAAGGAGACACACCAGCAGTCAGCTCCTCCGCAACACCCAACAGTGGGGCCGGGAGCCCTATTGACACACCACCAGCAGCTACTCCTCGGTCCAACACCCCCGGAACACCATCTACCATAGAAACAACTCCTCGCTAAGCGTGAACTCAGAACTACTTAAACAAAACAAACAAATCCTCATCCTCAGATGTTCAAAAATTTTTACTGAACTGTCGTATTTCAATACTTCAATATTAAAAAAAGAAAAAAAGAAAAAAAGAACTTATATCTTGAGGTAGAAGTAAATACAGAAGGCCAGTAACGGGTCATAATGACTTCTTCTGGATAACAAAGATATCTTTTCTTTAGGGAACTGAAAAGAGCAGATAATTTAACACAAACAAATGATAGATTTGACCTCCTCCCTGTTATTTTCCAGTAGCTGGGATTTGAAACTAGATGACCTCATTAAACAGATGCTTTACCAAACAGCAAACCAAGAGATTGCTAATTGCTGTTGAAAGCAAAAATGCTAATAATATAAAAGTCACAATGTTCTTTATAACAATAATGGAAATTTTTTTAAACATGAGAGAGAGAGAGTGAGAGAAAGAAATAAAAGACAAAAAACCCTCAAGGGCATGAACATTGGATAAAGCGGCAGACATTTAATAGAAGATGAATAGCATCCATGGGTTACTGACTGAACTCTGAAGACCCGCATCAAACATGCAGATGTACAGCAGATTGGAGGGAAACACAGATGTTCACTTTTTTCCTTGTTTCTGAATGAAATATAATAATATCCAGGTCAACAGAATGAAAATTGGAAGATGATTTGCAGTGGGATGTAGGACTTTAAAACAGCAGCGAAGGAAAAAAAATGCCATCATACCGAAGGCTTCTCTTCTTTTCTGTTCTTTTGTTTTATTTTGGTTGAGTTTTTTTTTCTTTTCCTTTTGCACAGAAATAAAGACACAGCCTGCAGTTAATTAGCATTTTGGCAGTTACATTGTCACCCAGCTGCCTTCCCCCCTCAAAAAAAGTATATATATAATATATATTCAACATTTCCTTCACTTTTTGCAAGGTTCCACAGAGTAAGACAATCGGGTCTATTCCGCCTCATTCATTTTTCTATCGACGGTGATGAGAATATGGTGATTCCAGCTCCAGAACCCTTCCAAATTCTTTCCATCCCATCCTGTTTGGATTTTTAATTAAAATAAAAAAGATTTTTAAAATGGGGAAA